>CM018694.1:67083804-68543804 GCA_009363875.1 Mikania micrantha
TTAGCCGAATGATCCGACACCTATTCGGCCAATACATCCATTCGACCACCTCCCTTCGGCCTAGACCTATTCGCCGAACCAGGGTTCATTCGACAACCTTCAGTCGTGATGACTCATTCGACCAGCCATGTTCTTTCGGCCAACCCTATTCGTCCGAATCAAACATCCATTCGATCGTTATTCGACCAATAACCATTCGGACAACCAAGTCCTATTCGGCTAACACCCCATTCGGCCATGGTTGTTCGAACAAGTTAAGGCGGATGGGGTTACGTGAATGAATGCATGGGATTAGGACGAGCTGCATGCGTAGGGTATACATGTATTGTATGCATGGAGACTTCACGTGGATGCATGCATGGGATATGGTGTATACGCGTGTGTACGCGCACCTTGGGTGTGTGTATGCATGGATACATTAGGGTTTCACCTCATGCAACTAATTTTGGGGTGTATTATTTGATTAAACTTAGTTATTTTCAAGAAAAGAAACCAAGTGGGAAATCAAGGTCTAATAATGGGCCCGAGGTCGGCCCAATGGGCTAAACTCAAGCCCATCACGAGTAAACACTTTACTTCAACTAATTTCGTTTTAATTAAAAAGGTAAATGATATATAAATTTCATTAAATAAATTAAAATGATTTTCTAAACAAGTGTTTACTATAAAATGGTTTAACTTGAAATAAATTATATTAATGATGTGTTAAATAAAGATTTGTGATGTAATTAAAATAAACCCTAACCATCTAGGGTTTAAGAGTTAATAATATTGGGACATGGGTCTATTACGGGTAATACAATTAGACTAGTTAAGGGAAATCCTAGAAACACTTTAGTAATGTAGGACACTTAGTTGCACACTGAGACCAAACCCTAGTTACGACAACTACCGTATGTACTTATCGTATTCGAATTTTCTTAAAACAACTCAGGTGTTGAAGATACTTAGGGTACAACAACGAGCGCGCATTTTGTGGTAAATCAGTACAGAGCAACACAGGTGAGCTCATTGCCCCTTTTCTAACATTTTTGTTTTAAAACGCGGGACTGAGAAGCATGCGTAAACTGTTTTCTTTTAAACTGTTTATTTAAATGCTTTTATTATTATATGTTTTACATATATATGCTTGTTGATACTCCTAGACTCCTGTCTTGGAAATTATTAAACAGAGCAAATTATCAAATTAATTAAAGTACTCTTATGAGTAATACTTTAATACTAAACTCTAAACAAACCCCTAGTCCATTCAATTCAAATTCAATAATCTAAATTCAAAGTGTAATCAAATGAACAAAAATCAAAAGATCACATTCAAAGGAATCATAACTCAGTGTGGGATCTGAGAACAAAGAATCATAATCAAATTAATTATCATTGTGAATCATGGGAATTCAAAAGATCAAGATCAAGAGACTCCAGAAATCAGAAATCATAAATGTGTGTGAATCATTGAAATAATGAGATCATTATAATCTAATGAAATCATTAATACTCATGCTAAGGTGGATGTCAGTTGTATAGGGAATCAAGACCACGTGTAACACACATATAAAGTCCCACTCAGATACAGAAGACCCTTGGGTCAGGCTGTAACGGGCAATAACATGAACGATCAAATGAAATCAATATCAAAGTCAAAACCATGAGAATCAAGAGATCAAGAATCAAAGGATATCCTTAAAGTCCCACTCAGATGTAGAAGACCATTGGGTCAGGCTGTAACGGGCAAAACATTAAAATCCCGCTCAGTTCAGGTGTACTCCTTGTGAGTTATGCCTGACATGGGTCACGTGTGAGAGGTTACAATTTGGACAACCACCGACAACTAAGTCTAATTGATTGAGTAAAACCATACCCAATCATCATGTCTTAGTTGTATTTAAATGTTTTATTTATTTGACATTTTACTATTATCACTGATTTTGGGAAATCATATATCTATGAGGAACTCAAGAGAATCAAAGGCAAATCAGATTTCAATAGCATAATCTAAAGCAGAGGTGTTGGGTAAAAATGCTTAATTGCCATTAACAACAGTGTCATATGCATATTAGTATGTGGTGGGATGTTGGCTAGGGCTTGTCCCTTACATATGCCCTATATATAAGCATACCGATGTGGATATTACATGTGGAGTTAATAAGGTTAGGGTCTTTACCGAAAGAGGTTCTCAAATCATTTTCAAATCACTAAACTATATGAACTCACCAACCATGTGTTGACTTGATCTTTTTGCATTACTTCTCAGGTGACGAACAGGTCAATTGGGAAGTCATTTATTTTGGACTAGGACTTACAATAGAAGACTTAGTATTTTGGACCTGCATCTTTTGAAGACATCTTTATGCAGATTATTTTGTATATCTTGTGTAAATACAAGATAGAAGTTTATGATGTTGATGGTAGATTTACATTGTTAAATTATAAACAATACTGATGTAATTTAACTTTGTAATTCTATTATGTTTAGCATTTCTCATTTATATCATGTACAATGTAAACAATCTGATCATCATGATTATCATTCACGATATCGCGCCTCGGGAACCTTCCGCCCGACGGGGGAACCCGATCCTACCCCGCCGGCTCGGGGTGTGACAGAACCTCCCTCATCCAAATGAACCTTTGAGCTGGCAAATAACCTAGCCGAACCCATGAAAGGATTAACGAACCCATGGGCTGAAACCCATGCAGCCGAACCTTTGATTACCATGCATGAACCTTGGCCAAATCTCAACACCCGCGAACCAGTTGATTAGGCGAACCCTAGCATGGGAACGAACCTTAGTTGTCCAAATCAGGGAATCACCGAACCTATCTCAAAAGTTCGCTGGTATGGAGCTAAATCCATCTCCTTCTCGGCCGAAACCTTTAAGCAGCCCAACCCCATCCATCGGCCCAACCTCATTCTGCTGCGGCCCAAAGGACTCTTGGCCCAGCTCTAGTTTGGCCCACGACACGGTTTAGAATGGGACAACTTATGCGGCCCATGCGATTTTCCTTCGGTCCACTAGTAGCCACACACACAAACCCTTTGACTTAAGACTATTAACCCGGCCCAATTATCAAACATTCGGCCCATAGTGGTGGTTTTAGGCCCAAGTTATTTGACCTCCACATTCGGCCCATATGGTTAACAAGACAATTAAATTCCTTAAACAAAAGTAACTGTGATAGGCTACATAAAATCAATTGCTATCATGTGTTACTACAAGATAACAAGTTTTGACTAATGGGTTTCATAAAAGCTAAAAACATGGTAATTAGACTATGATAGCAAGTAGTGTAAAGGGAGTCAAGACAATTGAGCGACGATAATACAAGAATTTTGTTACAAAAAGTATATTATAAGGGTTGCTAACCTTTAACTTAAAACAACTTAACAAGTATATTAGCCTTATCTAATGGGGTTTATAGCCATTAAAATTCTTAGTAAGCAAATCGGGCCGAATGATGACCACGACTCACGAGTGTTAGCCAACTTAGGGCTAACACACACGCGCACACAAGTCACTACAACATATACTTATAGGTTATATACAACGTGAAATCAATACAGGATCGTGAACACAATCACAAGTACATTCAAGAGCGCGCGCATTCCTTGTTTAAGCTAAGTCAACCACTTCAAACACAAGGTGAGTTCATATGCCCCTTTTATAATCATTAACTGATTTTAAACTCTCGGGGCTTAGAAACATGCTTAAATTTTATTTATTTAAAGGTTTTAATTGTAAAACATATTGCTCATACTATGATTAGATAATATTGCTTGCTTTATTATCATTTATCATTGTATGCATGCTTGTATGATTATGATATGACAGGAACAACTAGATGAATATGATAATATAATTTCATAACTCATCAACACAATGGAATAACATAGTTGTACGATTACATCTTACAACACTTAGTTATTCTTACAAGTACGAACATTGAGATAATTACATATGAACATGATGACAAGAACAAAACACATGAATGACATGAAGATAACACATCTTCATAACATCATTCAACACTAGAGTTAACTAAGTGTAATAAGACAAGTTCTTATAACACTTAGCTTACAAAACAACACATATTACAAGAGAACATGGAACAAGAATCATCCACCACTTGAGTCGACTAAGTGTAGTAAGACTAGTTCTTACCACAGCTTAGTGACAACATGGTGACTATATGGAATAACAAGGAATGATAATCATGATAATGTAACTTCATGATAACAACATCATTCACGCAACAATTAACATAATCTAATAAGACAGGATCTTATTTAACCTTGTTAATAACAACGAGAACATATAACATTGAGAACAAACAACACTGATGAACACGCAATACAATTGATTACTATTGAACTGTCTGCATTATATCATTTCAATCATGTGCCATGTACTTAAGTTTGATCATTGTAAGCCCCTTATAATTCACTGACCAGTTAATTTGACGTGACTAAACCGACGATAGCATAGTGGTACCATAGGTTTGACAAACCTCTAGCTTGTAGGGCTAGTATGTTGATCGTATTGATACATTGGTCGGTAACATACGATCGGTGACAGGGCGACTTCAAGTCAGGGTCTGGAAAGCGACACATGGTGATATTAATCTGCAATGAAATTGTAATTGATCCATCGTTACCCATTGACTAGTAGTCTAAGGAATTTATTTTCTCTCATGTCATATTACTGGTAACCGTTTTGATGAGGCCTGCGGTAATACAAGGTGGTAGAGGTAGATCGGATGCTTTGTAATCTGATTATGTGAGGGTTGCAATGGAATTATTTTATGCTCTATGCACTTTAAGTTAAGAACTAATAACAATTGGTTAACTAACACTCCTAATATTTAAAAGTGATTAACAGTTAACCCCACAAGTAATAGAATAATACAAGGATCAGATTAAATTAATCTAATATCCTTAATACATAAAAGGGTTATCAATACTTCGGTTTGATAACTAAAACCCTATTATTATATTATTCTACACATGATGCTACAGGTGATTAACAAACGAGATGAACAGGTGAAATTGAAATGGATATCGATAGTTGTATTGCAAGTAGTGTGGAGTTCTAGTAGTTATGTGGTGGGATGTTGGCTGGGGCTTGGTTCCCCTACATATGCCCTATATATAAGCATAACTACTAGGATGATATATTATTTGTGAATATAACTATCGAGAAGTCATTGGGTGAACGGGTGAATAGAACAACATACAAGTAACAGAACTGACATTGTGATTGTGCATGTGAATAAATCAAGGTTTTCAATTATCATATTTATGAACTCACCAACCTAGTGTTGACTTTGTTTAAATACATGTTTTCTCAGGTGACGAACAGGGGTAGTTGCCTACATTCAGGAACATAGCTAGTGGACTTTTAGAAGACCTAGCTACAATTTGTGTGATCATATTTTTGGATGGCATAACAGTGAATCATCTTTTGTATATCTTGTACAGTTACAAGATAGAAACCACAATGATTCTTTTGGTAGAATTACTTAGTTAAATTATAAACATGACTATGTAATTTAACTTTGTAATTCTGTATTGATGTCATTTTAGCATTTCTTATTTATATCTCATGTGCTATGTAAACAATCTGATCATATCGATTATCACAACGATATCGCGCCCCGGAAACCTTCCGCCCGACGGAAAAGTCGATCCAGCCCGCCGGCTCGGGATGTGACATAAGGGCAATATTTAGACAAACTTTGTAGTAGTAAATATAATAATTAAGTTGATTAACAAGATTTGCTTATGTCATTTATTGTTTATATGTATTTCATTTAAATAAATTGGATTTTCATAATTCAAATGATTACTTATTGGTCAACAATTATATATTCATATTTGTAAAATCATAAAGGCTGGTGCTCTCCAAAACTTTCTAAGTCCTTGGGTAAGTTTCCATAAGTATTGAACTTTGTACAGACAAACAGCCTTCGGAAGGAAGAAATTAACCTTCGGAAGAAACATTGCTTCCGAAGGTAACTCCTTCCTACCGAAGGCTTATACAAGAAAAGCTTCCAAAGACCTCCTCAGCCATCAGAAGCTCAACACTTAGAATATTTACAAGACCAAAGCTTCTGATGACCAAAAGCTTCCGAAGAAAGACTTCTGACAAAAGACAACTGATGAGTGCACTTTATGGATAAAGGTGGATGTTAAAAGTACAAATTGGTCTGACTAAAGCATAAAGGCATAACTTGGTCAGACACATCGCCATACTTCTTTTACAGCAGCATTAAATACAAAAGATTCTATAATGCTTTGAAGATCAACAACATTAAATGCAGTTTGTATTTTAGTGTGTCTTTTGTAAAGTCAATGTCTATAAATGTAAGCATTGTAATTAAGTGTCTTAGCTTGTTAAGACACTTTAGATACTAGAATAAGCTTTCTTTGTTTTATGTCTAGTATACCCAGCTTGTACTCCTACGTGATTACAACTGTTGCATTTGCTATATAACATCTCATTGTAAACGGTTGTAAGTGTGCGTGTGGTTGGGGGTGTGCTTGTATACTTACCATTGAGAGAAATATATCTTTGAGCTTGAATTTTACTCTTGTGTTCTTATATTTGTTCAAAGATTATTTGTTTGCCTTGAGTGTTTGAGAGATCCTTCTAACAGATATTCCGCATCTGTTAGATTGTAAGAAAGAAACTCTTGTAAAGTGTTGTCTTGAGTAAACAACCCCGATCCAACAAGTGGTATTAGAGCCTTGGCTCTTCAACTTAAGTGATTAATCATCCTTAAGTTTACCAGTTTTGTTTCTTCTAAAATATCACTAATTCAAAACTCATATATTCTATGTTTGTTCAAATGGCTGCTCTAAACAAACATGATACAGAAAATGGCACTCTCAACAAACCACCGATGTTCACTCCTGATGACTTTGATACTTGGAAAGTCAGGATGGAAGGATTCATCCGGAACCAAGACTTCAAACTATGGAAGTCAGTTCTTGAGGGTTCTTACATTCCTACCATTGCTGTTACAGGAGCTGGTGGAGCTGCCGTTCCAAAAGAACCATCCATGTACTCTGACGAAGATTATAAGAAGATGGAATTTGACTCCAAGGCACTTTGGCTCACCTAGATGTCGATCCCTAACTCCATTATACATGCATTCAAGAAATGCAAATCTGCTCAAGAATTGTGGAACTCTCTAAAGCAGACGTATGAAGGATCGGATGATGTCAAGGAGAACAAAAAGGACATGCTGAAGCAGAAGTTTGAGAATTTCTGCCAACTAAAAAATGAGAATATGGTTTCTCAGTACCTAAGGTATGTCCAGCTTGTTGATGAGTTAACCATTGCAGGTGTGAAGATGGACAACCAAGATGTGCTCAGAAAATTTCTGAGATCTCTTCCAAAGGCCTTGAACATCTATTCAGTGACTATCAGAAGAACTGAAAACTTGAAAACTCTAACTCTTGGAGAGTTATTTGGTATACTAAGTGCATACCAAATGAAAATTGATTCTCAAGAGTTAAAGCCATCTACCTCATTCCCATCAGGTTCAGCTGCACTGCATGATCCTATTCAGACCTCTTCTTACCAGAGTTATCAGCCAATCTTTCACTCTACCACACAATCGATAGTCACCCACCTTGAAACTCCCACACCATAAACTTCTAATACCACTCCCTTTGCAACTTCTGTTCCATTGATCACTTCTGGTCAAGGAGCCTTACTAGCTGAAGAATCAAACTACTTTCAGCTATGTCAAGAGGATTTGGATGGTATCTCTGCAGATGACTTAGAAGAAATGGATATTAACTATCAAATGGCCATGATATCCTACAGGGAAAAGAAGATCTATCAGAGAACAGGAAGGCAGTTCAAAAAGCACAACATGAAGACAGGCTTTGGATTGGACAAATCCAAGCTTAAATGCTTCAACTGTCAACAACTTGGGCACTTTACCAGGGAATGCAAAGCACCAAGAAATCAGCAACCAACAGCAGTGCAACAAAACAATCCTAACAATGCCAATGTCGCTGAGCATTGTGACTTTTCTGACTGGAGCTTTCAAGCTGAGGATGCATCTACTTCAAATAATGCATTCATGGCTAGTGACTCAAGTTCTTCATTCAAGGTAACTGATAATATGTGTACCCTTGAATGTTTAGAAAATTTCAATGCTTATAAAAGATTTAATGCACAAGTTTGTAATGAACTTGAGTCAATACAGTTTGTCAAAGCAGAATTTTCAAAAGTTGAAAAAGATTACAAAGAAAAGATTAAAACTTTGGAAAAAACAGTTTCCAGTCTCAAACATGAAGAGACTAATTACATTTGTCAAATAAATGATCTTTTAAAAAGACTAACAATTGTTAAGACCGAACAAGTATTGGCTGAATCTTACAGGGATAAGTTCCTTAGCCAGGGTGAGAAGTTCACAAAACTTCTCAAAATGAATGACATATCTGACCTGGCTAAGAGGAAAACCACAAGGTTGGGTTATAATAATGTGGAACCTCCAGTCTCCTACACTCCACAGGTGGAAGTGAAGTGTAAACCTGAGATCAAACTGGTGTTTGATGAGGAACTGGGAATCCACAGGGTGATAAGTGATTCAGAAGTGTCTGACAACGCTTCTTGTGAGCAAACCTCATAAGAAGAAGTGATGGTGCAAAAATTAAACACAAAAACAGATTCTAAAAGAAAAGAAAGTAAAATAAAACAAAATAAAACTGTTTTTGTAAAACCAAAACAAACATCAGAACATGAAAATGGCACCACCTCTTCTGATGAGTCTGAAACTTGTCCTTCTGATAAATTGCAACAGACTGCTAGGAACAATAAGATGCCTAGCAGTCCACAAAAACCAAAGTCTATGGGCAAACCACCAGTTCACACCAGAAGGAATGGTGTTGGACATCTAAACCAAACCATAGATGCATGCCCAAGGACAAGGTTCCTCCAGCAAGAAGGCAACAGATCATTGAATGCCTAATGTGCGGAGGTTTTTATCATTTTGCTACTGACTGCTTCTGTAACCCAAGAAGCAGAAGACAGCCCAACAGACAGCCAAGACCTTCCAACAGATGCTCAAAACAATCCTTCTTTTCATCAGAAGATAACAAGAGTACTTCCGAGAAGAGACAAGTGAAAACTAAGAAGAAGACTTCGGAAGCTGCATCTACTTCCGATAAAGAAAAGCAAAAGATACCTTCACACAATTGAAAGGTAAAATCAAGTGTCAGAAGGTCATCAGAAGCAAACAACAAAAATGCTTCCGATGGGAAAATATGCCAAAATTCCTCAAAGTCAAAGGCATCGGAAGGAAGAAATGAAACTGCTTGTGATGAGAAAATAAAGGAGCAAACCTCCTCCAAGTCTAATAAAAAGACTAACATGATATGGAGAAGGAAAGAATCTGAACCCACTGTAACCTCTTCAGCCAGTGCATCATCTGTCATACCTAACATGCAATTAAAGAAATTTACTTACAATGATGCAAATGGCAAACCCAAGACCACTATGGCTTGGGTTCCCAAGAGACACTAACCAAATTTGTTGTGTGCAGGAGCAGCAGGATGCAAAAAGTAATCTCTAGATCGTGGATAGTGGCTGCTCCAGGCACATGATAGGCAACAAGACTCACTTACACAAATTTGAACCATTCTTTGGAGGGTCAGTTGCATTTGGTAGTGATCTAATGGGCGAGTACATCACAGGCAGAGGGACTATCACAAATAGGCGTGTAAGCTTTGAGAATGTCAACTATGTCAAGGAACTTCATTATAATTTGCTGAGTGTATCACAGGTGTGTGATCAAAAGCACAACATGTTGTTCACTGAGCATGAATGCATAGTTTTAAAACCTTGTCTTTTAGTTCCAAATGAACAAATTCTACTCAGGGCACCAAGAAAGAACAACATGTACATGCTTGATATGAGCACAGCTTCTCCACTTAGCAATATAAGTTTTTTTCTCCTAAAGCTTCACTTGATGAATCATCTCTGTGGCATAGAAGACTTTGCCATGTAAATTTCAAAAACATGAATAAGCTTGTTAAAAATCAACTTGTAACAGGCTTACCATCAAAGGAATTTATATGTGCAGACAAATGTGTTGCTTGTCTTAAGGGCAAACAACACAAATCTTCTCATCATGTCAAAGAAATGAATTCCATCACAACAGTCCTACATTTACTTCACATGGACTTGTTTGGCCCAACAAATGTAAAGAGCTTAGGGAGAAAGTCCTACTGTCTGGTGGTCACAGATGACTTTCAAGATATACCTGGGTATTCTTTTTGAGTACCAAGGATGAGACTGCTGACATCTTGAAGTCATTCATTCTTAGAGTTGAGAATGAGTGTTACCACAAAGTGAAAATCATGAGATCTGACCAGGGAACATAATTTAAAAATCACTTTTTAAACTAATTTTGTGAATCCAAGGTATTACTAGACAATTCAGTGCTCCTAGGACTCCACAGCAAAATGGTGTTGCTGAGAGAAGGAATAGGACACTGATTGAGGCTGTTAGAACCATGTTGTCTGATGCCAAGCTATCAATAACCTTTTGGGCAGAATCAGTCAACACTGCCTGTTATGTCCAAAACAGGATCTTGGTAGTTAAAACACATGGTGTGACTCCTTATGAGATTTGGCATAAAAGAAAGCCCCTTATTGGATTTCTTAAACCATTTGGATGTCAATGCACCATCTTGAATACCAAGGATTGTTTAGCTAAGTTTGCTGAGAAATCAGCAGAGGGCTACTTTGTTGGATACTCTACTAATACTAAGGCATATAGAGTGTACATCAAAAGTTCTAAGATTGTTGAAGAGTCTGCGAATGTTCAATTTAATGAACATACTCTTAATAAGCTTGGAATTGGCCCTGACTGGCTGTTTGATCATCTTTCAAATGAGTTTGTTTCAGAAACTCAGGCAGATGTCTCAACCTCAACTCAACTTATAAGAGAAGAAGACCATCGTGTTGAATTGCCAATAGCTTCAAGACAAATCTTGGCAGAATCCACATCAACACATGATGATGTTTCACAGTCTGAGACAATCAGCACATCTCAGGCTGTACCCTTAAGTGACTCTAATTTTGTTCCACTAAGTCAAGAAGAAGTTGGAAGCCCTTCAGCTGAAGCATACACTCTGGAAACTATTCCTCCCAGAGAAAATCATCTCACAACAGTCCAATCTTAGAGACCTCAAGATCTACCAGAAATCCAGCTTGAGGCGGCACTTCCAAACCTTGAGTCAAGCAATCTGGATCTGTCTTCTCAGCTGGATGTGATCCCAAGAACTCGCATTCATAACACCCATCTAGTTGAGAACATTATAGGTAATGTTGAGAAAGGAATAAGAACAAGAAGCTCTATGCATGAAGCAAACATCTGTTTGTTCTCTTGCTTTCTATCCCAAATAGAACTAAAGAAAGTTACTGAAGCACTGAAAGATAGCAGTTGGGTAGAAGCCATGCAGGAAGAACTTCTTCAATTTGAAAGACAGGGAGTTTTGAAGATTTGCCCTTTACCTAAGGGTAAGTATGCCATTGGAACAAAATGGTTTTTCAGAAACAAGAAGGATGACAAAGGTATCGTCATCAAGAATAAGGCAAGATTGGTTGTACAAGGTTACACCCAAGAGGAAGTTATTGACTATGATGAAGTTTTTGCTCCAGTTGCAATGATTGAAGCAATAAGAATATTTCTAGCATTTGCAACTGCTAAGAACTTCAAAGTTTTTCAAATGGATGTGAAAAGTGTCTTTCTATATGGAAAGATTGATGAGGAAGTATATGTGTGTCAGCCACCAGGATTTGAAGATCCAAAGTTTCCTGATCATGTCTGTAAGCTTGATAAAGCTCTATATGGGCTGCATCAAGCTCCCAGAAAATGGTATGAAACCTTGTTGTCCTTCCTGTTGGCTAACAATTTCAAGAGGGGAACAATTGACAAGACTCTTTTCTTCAAGAAATCTACTCAACATATTATGCTGGTTCAAATTTATGTTGATGACATTATTTTTGGTTCCACTAATGAATCTCACTGCAAGGACTTTGAATTACTCATGAAGTCCAAATTTGAAATGAGTTCAATGGGAGAACTCACTTTCTTTCTTGGGCTACAGGTGAAACAAACTCCTACAGGCATTTTCATTAATCAATCAAAGTATGTCAAGGATATTCTTGAAAGATTTAACTTCACTGATTGCAAATCTTTGGCCACTCCAATGTCTAAGACAACATCCTTAAGCCCTGATCTTGAGGGGGAGGATGTTGATCAACACCAATACAGAGCAATGATAGGCTCTTTGATGTATCTCATAGCAAGTAGGCCTGATATCATGTTTACAACTTGTTTGTGTGCTAGATTTCAGGCCAATCCCTAGAATTCACACATGCTTGCTGTGAAAAGAATCTATAGATACCTCAAAGGAGCACCAGGTATAGGATTATGGTATCCTAGAAATGTAGATTTTCAGTTCATGGCTTGCACTGACAGTGATTATGGAGGCTGTAACATTAGCAAGAAATCCACATCAGGAGGATGTCAATTTCTTGGGTCTAGAATTGTATCATGGCAATGCAAGAAACAATCATGTGCTTCTCCCTCTACTGCAGAAGCATAATACATTGTTGCTTCTACCTGTTGTGCACAAGTTATCTGGATTCAGAATCAAATGAAAGACTATGGAGTGGAGCTGTTCAATACTCCTATACAAATTGACAACTCAAGTGCAATCTCCATCACCAACAATCCTGTCAAGCATTCCAAGACCAAGCACATTGATATCAGGTATCCCTTCATCAGAGATTGTGCAAAAAAGAAACTAATTCACTTAGTCAAAGTTGATACAGAACACAATCTGGCTGATCTCTTCACCAAGGCATTTGATGAAGGAAGATACAGGTACTTAATAACTGTGACAATCCGATAATTTTGGGATAATTCTGTTAACAAAAATTAACAGAAATGATGCGAAATTGAGCAAAAACGAACCACAAGGGTTATAGTAGAACAAAACAAGTGTATAAACACTTAAATATTAAGGATTAAGCATGTAATTAAAAGAAATACTCAATTTTGACTTTTAAAAGTCAAAATTCGTCTAAAAATCACACTTAAATTCGAAATTGTGTTATAATGTAAAAATTAAACGAAATAAACTAGTAATAATCATCATATTAATGATGATTAATCGTTACAACTCATTAATAATCCGTTAAACATTTGAATTTAACTCAAATGATGATGAAAAGTCGTAACCGTTTCAAAGAGGCATCAAATTCACACAATTTGCTCAAAATTCACGAAATCGAACATACAGAGACTTTAGTCGGCATAATTAGAAGTTGTTCCACATATCAATTCGAAGCAACCAGTCGTGGATAGAAGATTCGATCGAGAGCCGAGCCGAAATCAAGTCATTAGTCGATCTCTATCAATCTAAGATCAAATCAATTAAGTAACCACTTCTACATAACCTAAACAGGCCGACTAAGTTTAGGCCCATGACGATTGATGATTCTAGTATCGAATTATAGGTGTTCGAATTCTAGGGTTCATACTAACATACGGTTTGGGGGTTTTAGTGTAAACGGATTTAAAAATCAAATTAAACCATACTAGTAGTTTCAGAAACCTCCGATTAATAACACCCATATGTCAATTTCATGAAATTATAACGAATTAGTGGATTTCTAGTTCTAGGGTTCCTAGTCAAAAACAATTTGGGGGTTTCAATTCATATGAGTTTTAAAACCGAATTAAAATGGACAGAGAGATTCGAAATATCATCCTTAATGAAAACCACATGTCAATTTCATACTACAACTAAGAATTAAACGAGTTCTAATTATAGGGTTTTGAAGTGAAAACCGTTTTGGGGTTTTCTAAACAAACCAGGTTTAAAATCAAATTAAATTACGCAGATGGTCTCGGTTTGGTTTGGGGATGAAAATCCCTACGAATTTAAGGATTAACAATTGCGAATTTTGGTGAATTGAATCGGGGAATTCGGTTATTGCACCCCACTATGTTCGGACCTGATTTGTGATGTTCAACCGAACCATTGGGAGAATTAAGACCACCCTTTGGTGCGTCTGAGTCCATGGAACAAAAACCACAAGGTGGGGAACTCGACCTCAGTTGAATCGGGGCTCAATTAGAACCAAGTGGTTCGGGTGAATGAACAAAGTGGAAACCAAGGGTTAGAACATAAAAGAATTGATTTTGAATTATGTTACAATTTGAAAAGCAGAGCAGCTGGTGAGTTGATGGTATGGTGAATGGGAGGTCACGGGTTCAAGGGTGAGCTCCACTGGTTTTTGAGATTAAGATCAAATTCTAGTATTTTGGCCTTAACTTTTTCATAGTCACTCCGTTTTATTCCGTTAGAATTTCGTTGGAACCAGATTTGAATTACGAACATAATATCACAATAAAATTTATATTTTTGATCAAAAATCACGGTCGCGTATATTTACGTGCATATAAACATAATCGTGTATGTTTATATGATTTAAACAAATGAACACAAATTCACGTACACTTTCGTATGTACATTTCGAACAATCTAACATATGTGTGTTGACACGTATGTGATTACACACATTAAACGACATCCCGAATAACACAACGTAATTGTTTAAACACAGATTCTTCGTAGAGGGTTATCTACGCGAGTTCACATGTGTTTGATCATTCTACTGCATTCAAAGGTGCGTACACGGCCCCTTTTCTTATTTTAACTGTTTTGGGGGAGAAAACATGTACAACAAACATTTTAGATACATATCACTTGCATGAGTTAGCTATTTAAATTAAGTGCAAACACAGCATTACAAGTCCTTACATATCAAACCGTTTAGTTTGCCGTAGTGCAAAGCGTGGTAGTTGGAAATAGTTCTATTAGGTTTGACAAACCTCACTTGGTAGATTGTAGGTCTACGCAAGTGTTTGACTAGCCAATTCACATTACTATTGTTTGTGCTAGACAATAGTGGGAAAGGCAAATTACACTCTAACAGTCAGCTTCGGTGTCGACCGCTTATGTAAATAGTACAAATGACTAGCTATCATGACTATGCATGTGTGATTATGTTATCTGCAAACATTTTATTTCAAACAGTTGTTTCAAACATTTATGATCAAACAAACCTGTGTATGCACCAATCTGTGTGTTGACTTGATTTACATGTTTTCTCAGGACGCTAAGGTACAAGAACAGATGAGCATGGACTAGGAGATCGAGTCTCATGCATATTTTACATTACAGTTGATTTGAATTTGAACATTTGAGACTTTATCGTTGTAATTTACATTTTGCAAACTTTGAACTGTTTTACTTTTTACAAACGCTTCCGCAATGTTTTAAACTATGAATTTTTCTATTAAGACCAAAGTTATGTTTGAAAAGCATATAGAGGTCTTCGCTATGTCTAATGATCTGAGATCCTGGTTTGTCACGTCCCAAACGGTATGATTTCGTTAGTTGAAAATTGGGGGTGTGACAATAACAGCCATTGGAATGATTAACTTTGAATAAATAAATTAATAGTAAGGAATGAAAAATTCTTCCGAAGATAAACTTAAATTATCTTCTAATGAGTATTTACTCCTCAGAAGATAGTTTAAGTCTTTTGAAGCATTCTTCCTTCCTTAAGTCGGAAGCACTCACCCTTCAGAAGATACTTTCCCTTCTGAGGTATTTCTCTTCCGATACATTAACTTTGCCTTCGGAAGCTCTATCTTCTGATTTTACTCATCAGAAGAAGAAGTCTTTCGAAACACAATTTTATCTGATGAACTTATCTAAATCTTCAGAAGCAGTGCTTCCGATGCTATACATTCTTGGAATATGTATCTGAAGTAAGTGTCTTCCGAAGAACATTTATTGGTCTCATGAACTACTTCTGAAAGCACCATCTTCGGAAGCATTTTTGTCCTTAAGAAACTGGTGAATATTTTAATGTCCCACAGCTGTATCGGTAGACCTTTTTCTAACACTTCGGATCTCAAAACTTTAATATGTCTCCATATTAAATGCTGACATCCGAAGGTATAAAATATCTCCCGCTCTTTCATTTTATCTCACTGTTTCATCTAAAATCAGTTTGCACTTTCTCTCCCAAATTAAACCTAACTCCTCTACAATCACCATGGCATTCTTTGCATTTCGACCTGCTCACAACCTAGCAGCGGAGCTTTCAGCCGACAACGATGCTGACTTCGCACCAATCATCTCCTTTCTCACAAGGAGCAGGTACCATTTTGCCCTTACTGTCAAACCTGTGGTGTATGAGTCTCATCACCAACGGTTTTGGCATTCATGCTCCGTTGAATCATCTCCCAATGGTAGAACTCTTGTAGCTATCATTGATGCTCATCCCATCTCCATTTTTGTGGAGACCATCTGTCGGCATCTTCATCTCAGTGATGCCGGGGGAAGGGTCTCATTCACAAGGTATGAAGTAGCATCGACCTTTAGGTCAATGAGGTATGAAGGTCCTATCCCTTCAACAACCTATTTGAAGGGTATAATGTCCTATAATTATAAGTACCTCATACATGTCTTTCTTCACTGTTTGTCCAATAAAACAAGTGGTTGGGATCAAGTCTCATCTGATTTAGCTTCGGCTATTCATGGCTTGATTTCAACCTAGCAGCGGAGCTTTCAGCCGACAACGATGCTGACTTCGCACCAATCATCTCCTTTCTCACAAGGAGCATTGACCCCAGGAGTTTTGAAGGGGTCAATATAGGAGAGGCTGCCACTACTGATGAGCCTTATCAGGTTCAGCAGGATAGTGGTACAGGCAATAGGACCTCTCCTATGGCAACTCACATTGCTGATGACTTCTTTGAAGTCCTTCTCAATGAGGGGAATCCAGGGTGCCAAGAAACCACTTCTGGTGGTGGAGGTGCAGGAGCTGGGCTCAGGACTCCATCGCCCCATGACTCTACTCTGGTAGATGAGGGCACCAAACTTCAGGAATTGACGGCCACAATCTCCACGCTACAACTCAAGGTAGCTCACCTGGAAGCTAAGGTTGCTACCTTGAGGCTGGAGGTTCAAGCCAAAGATGCTACCATCTTGGACCTCTAGCGCCGCCCCCCAATCATCTATGCTCCATTCCACCCTGATCCTGCTACGGTGACATTTCTCTCCCCTGATGCTACCAAAAAGGGGGAGAAGGAACCACCTACAGTGTCAGGATCGACAGCAGGAGAGGAGGAAGTTGCCTAAGACTCCACTCCATTCATAGTCACTTTGGACAATGAATGGAATGAATTCTTGGGGTACTTACTTTCATTACTCTAGCACTTCCTCCTCCTCCTCTTCCGACAGTACAGGGTTTACCATAGAGATAGAGCAAGAGCTCACAACTAATATCTCTATGGGGCCCAAGTCCCCTTCTGGGACTAAGTCTCCTTTTGAGACTGCAGCCCAGGTTGCCATGGAGGACCCCATCCCAGAACAACCATCTATCTCCATGAAACATGTGTCCCCTTCTGGGACAATGGCTGAGGTTGAACTCTCCTCCACTCATGAGCTCTTTGTGGATGCTACCAAGGAACCTTCCAAGTTGATTGGTCAAATGGAGGAGGTAGTGAATGCTAAGGTTAACTCTGAAGTTGCAGCTGCTTCTGAAGGCCCAGTCATATTTGATGGTTCTTCCACAGAAGAGCTATTTTCCGATGAACCAACTGGTGAGGCTACAAGATCCATCTCCTCTAGGTAGAACTTAATGGACAAAGGAAAAAGGAAATTAACCCTTGAGGAGGAAGCTGAACAGGAGGAGAGGAGGCCAAAGATGAAGAGGGGCCGACCAGACACTTCCCTGGATGGAGAGATAACAAAACTCTCTGGTCTCCTCCAGGAGAAAGGCTATGATGTTGATGAAATCTTGCTCTGGTCGGTACCTCGCATGATAGAAGAGTTGGATCGGGTGCAGCAGCAAAAACATGCAGCTGCTACAGTCAAAGCCGCGGTGGTCCTTACCAAGAAGCAAAAGGAGGCTGCCTACATATCACACCCCCAAATTCCCACTCGTGGCGTATGTCCACGTGGATGTGACGTATCCAGAATCACAGCTCAAGGTCATATAGAACACCTCTATATGCGTTTACAAATCCAAAGTTTGACACATACATTCATAAAATAGTTTGCAGCGGAATAAAAGTTATCATATCATATTGCAGCGGAAAATCAGATGTTTGACAAAATGCAGCGGAAATGTAAATAGTTTAACACAACATTGTTTAACAGAATAAAAGTAAATCGTTTTCAAAATGACAAGACAGAATGCATGTAAGTTCCTAATGCTCGTTCCTTAAATTGTGCATTCTTGTCCTCCTGCTAGCCGCGCTAGTTACCTGAGAATACAAGTTAGAAAAAGTGTCAACACAATGGTTGGTGAGTTCACAGGTTTTGATATACATATAGTAAGAAAGTGTGTCATGCTGTTTATCAAATGTTAGTACCGAGCCCTAGGCCCAAAGTGTCAGTGCGTCACTACCGAACTAGACTTGTTTGTCCTTGCCTCCGCTATGTCTCGTATACATAGCAAGTTAGGTCAGAGTTTGCACGGGTTATGACATCCAGTCAACATTGTGCCCCATGGGGTTAGTCATTCCCTAATGGATCCATCCAAATCTACCACGTTGTTCGTACATTAACGGTAAGACTTTGTGAGGGCTTAATACGAGTTCAACACTTAATGTTTGTCCAATAAACCAGCATACACAAAATGTTTGTACAGTAATAAATGTTTGACTCGATGTAACTAGTATTCTCCCCCTATTTAAAAGCGTTTGAAAAAGAGTAAAGAGGGGCCGTAAACTCACCTTAGTGATCGTGAATTAAAACAAGCGTAAGCTCCTGCTCGAACGGCGTGTCGGTCACCGGAAACCTATATCGTATACCGTACGTGATTTTGTGTAAGTGACCGTGCTAGTGTTGGTGTTTGTGCTCGTGTTTGTGTCCAACAACCCTCGGTTGTTCATGTTTGTCCGTGTCGGTCCACAATGACCGTGTTTGCTCGTGTTGGTCCACATTGACCGTGTTTGACTGTGTTGGTCCACATTGACCGTGTTTGACTGTGTTGGTCCACATTGACCGTGTTTGACCAGAGTTGACCAGAGTTGACCGTGTCAAGTCAACGACCCGTTGGTGAACCGTGTGACGGTTTGTGAATCGTGTAGCAATCGTGTAAGTGCTCGTCGTGTGCAAGACGCGCATGTCGCGTCTATGGACAACTTACTATTTATAGTAAGCTTCCAATTATGTAAAGTTCACAAAGCATAACGGTTTTAGAGTTCTAGCATACTCGTTAGTCCTACGTGATCATGTTAACACATAACACATCATCATACAAAGTCACATAAGTCGTTTTCATCATGATAGCGCACAAAAGTTTCCTAAAATGGAAAGTTTCCATTTATAGCATACGTGACATCGGAAACCATCTAACTTAGCATCTAATCATCATGTTATAACATCTTAGACCACTTAGCATGTTCCAATCATACAACACGTCGACAAATCGGTTTTTGTAAAAATAAAGTTACTAAAAATAGTAACTTGTAGTTTTTAGCATAGAAATAACCATTTACTATTTCTAAACCATTTTAGCATCATTAATCATCATAATAATCAATCTAGCATCATTTTAAACATACCAATATAGTCAAATCGTCTCCTATCATTATTTCGACCCGAAAAGTTACTAAATATAGTAACTTTGTCAAAATGACAATAAACATTATCAAAGTCATATCCTAACCTTCAATATCATTCTAAATACATTAAAACAACATTCCCATACACATGCATGACCATCATTGTCACCAAATCACCATTTCTTAAGTAAAAAGTTTCTAAATATAGAAAGATTCATAAAACTCATAGTTTTAACCATTCTAACATCATCTAAACATGAAATCATCCTCCAATATCATCAAGAAACATATCTATATACTGAAAATCATTCCACATGCCATGGATCATACATGCATGTGGGTTTTTCACCATTATAAGACTAAATCATGCTTTCCACATTTACACAATGACATGGATCATCATAAATCACCATCTAAACATCATGGATCATCAAGAAACACATCTAAACTAACAAACCCAGAAGAGAAATTCGTGCATGTGATAGGTGTGTGCTTGCATGTGGGTCTTACCCATTGCATGTGAGATTGTGAGTGTTTTTAAGCTACAAGGAGAGTGGGCTACCTTCTAGAGCTTCAAAGGTTCTGAGATGATGATGAGAACAGCCTCTAAGGTCTCTGGATTTGCTGGGTTCGACAGAAAAAGCAAGAAAGGTGGTGGTGTCAAGCTCTAAGCTTGGTTCTTCAAGTTCCAACCTTCAAACCTTCAATCTTGAGCTTCAAAAGGCTCAACAATGGCTTCCAGGGCTGTTGCAGAAGCTAGGAAAGAGAAATGGCCGAGGGATTTCGTCTAGAATCGGTTATAATGAATGGAATAGGTGTCATGATGGTTTTGGGCGCTTAAAAGGGTGATTTTGCGAATCTGGCGCCCCAGGCGTAACGCCTGACGTGGGTGGTTGTGGCTCTGTCGTTACGCGCGGGTGGTCAGGCATCCGAGGCTTCTGCTGCGCCCCGCGCGTATCGCCTATCGCCAAGGCTCCAGGTCAGGCGTAGCGCCTGGCCCAAAAGTTAGGCCCACTAAGCCTATTTTGTTGTTCTGGGCCCATTCTTGCCCGTTTCTCGACTGTAGAACGTCATTCGAGTATCGTTTGGTCTCGTTTGAACGTCCGAGTTCAATGTGTGAGTGATTCGTGAAGTTTCGAGTGTTGTGCTACACAATGTGCTTGACGTTCACCAACGTTCGTGTGTTTTGACACGTGTGTGCTGTTTGCCAATAATTCCACGAATTATCTTGTTGTGTGTCGGTGTTCGTACTGTCGTGCCACGTGCCACACTAAATTAAACTAATTCTAGTGCCACGTGTACAATAAGCATTTAAATAAACATTTAAATAATTATAAAGCTGACCTGGAAATTACGGGGTGTCACACTACAGGGACAGAACGAAGGCCATCCTCTTACAGTATGGATTCCATCCGCGGAAGCTTAAGCCCATGAAGAACTCCACCATGGACATGCACGTACGAGAAATAAAAGCAAAGATTGCCAGAGGTGTGTTACTTTCTATGGAGCAGATCCAGGCTCAAAGGGCAAGCCTAAACTTAGGCTTAGGGGAGGAGTTGCCACCATCGATATACCTATCTCTGGTTCTGGCATTAGAGAAGGTGAAGAGATGATGTATGGTGCTTCAAAGGAAGCAATGTGCCCCAAACAAGAACCAATCTCTCCTCCATCAAGTCCCTCCTATGATAACATGCCAATCTCCTCAGTGATCAAGATCAACAAACGTCCTAAGGCTACTCAGAAACAACAAACTAAAGGTCTTGATCCTGAGGAACAACAAAGGGCGGATGAGAGGAGAGAGGCTGGGAACATTGGATCTGAGGCTGCAGATCCAGAGCCCATTGCAGGAACAGATGCAGCAGTGGGCTCCAATGAAGAAGCTCAAGAGGCCAGAGATCAGCAGGATCTAGCCATGGTCACAATCAAACCAAAGATGAAACGAAGGAAGACCATGGCTAGAAGAAGAAAGAGAACTGCTAGCACCTCTGACTCTGAGTCTGATTCAGAACCTAGAAGAGACCTAGAGCCCATTCGAGCATATATTCCAATAGTAGAGTGGAGCTTCAATGCACAACAAAAGATGTTCACTCTCACTAAGAACAATGGAGGAATAATGGTGATGGATCTTCTTCAACTGATGCTCATAGCAGAACCATTCGTATATGATCTTGAGAGACTCCCACTTCATAATCCTGATAATGGATCTGATGGGAGAATAGCCAGTAAATGGGCTAAAGCTAGAGCACAGGTTCTTAGAGGAGAAAGATAGGAAATTTTGGAAGCATCAGCCTAGGGGGAGACTGTAAAATCATAAAGGCTGGTGCTCTCCAAAACTTTCTAAGTCATGGGGTAAGTTTCCATAAGTATTGAACTTTGTATAGACATACAGCCTTCGGAAGGAAGAAATTAACCTTTGAAAGAAACATTGCTTCCGAAGGTTAGCTCCTTCCTACCGAAGGCTTATACAAGAAAAGCTTCCGAAGACCTCCTCAGCCATCAGAAGCTCAACACTTAGAAGATTTACAAGACCAAAGCTTCTGATGACCAAAAGCTTCCGAAGACAAAAGCTTCCGAAGACAAGAGCTTCCGAAGAAAGACTTTCGACAAAAGACAACTGTTGTGTGCACTTTATGGATATGGGTGGATGTTAAAAGTACAAATTGGTCTGACTAAAGCATAAAAGCATACCTTGGTCAGACACATCGCCATACTTCTTTTACAGCAGCATTAAATACAAAAGATTGTATAATGCTTTGAAGATCAACAACATTAAATGCAGTTTGTATTTTAGCGTGTCTTTTGTAAAGTCAATGTCTATAAATATAATCATTGTAATTGAGTGTCTTAGCCTGTTAAGACACTTTAGATACTAGAATAAGCTTTCTTTGTTTTATGTCTAATATACCCAGCTTGTACTCCTACGTGAGTACCGCTGTAGCCTTTGTTATATAACTTCTCATTGTAAACGGTTGTAAGTGTGCGTGTGGTTGGGCGTGTGCTTGTATACTTACCATTGAGAGAAATATATCTTTGAGCTTGAATTTTACTCTTGTGTTCTTATATTGTTCAAAGATTATTTGTTTGCCTTGAGTGTTTGAGAGATCCTTCTAACAGATATTCCGCATCTATTAGACTGTAAGAAAGAAACTCTTGTAAAGTGTTGTCTTGAGTAAACAACCCCGATCCAACAATATTGATATTTTGATCAATGATAATTCTAAATTTTACTTTCATTCTTAGGTCAATTCCCCAAGCATAATCATTAAAATTTTACAATCAAATGCGATTGCATTTGGTAACGAAAGTGAAATTTATGATTATCATTGGTTAGCTACTATTATGAGTAGACTTGTGTAAAGAAGAGGCACGTTAACATATTTTTATGATTTTAAAAATTTACGAACCATGAAACATGAACGAAAAAACATGAAAATTTAAAACCATGCACAAAAGAGTGTTTTCATTCTTTTAAACTTTTACCGACAAGAATTCTTAGAGAAAATGGGGCAAAGAGGTTAAAAGCCATGCAAGGTAGGACCCTTCATCGTGAAATGGTCTCCCAGCTCCCCTTCCATGGCCCATTTCTTTACTTCAATGTCGGCCACCTGGTTTGAAGTCAACTGTAAATTTCCTTATCGGTGGATGTGGTGTAGGGTGGAAGGTGATGAAACCAAACTCAAATATTGTCACCAATTGATGAAAACATACGAGAACAAAATGTATCAATCAGGGTGAAGCATTGAGTTTGCCCTAAACAAAGTTGAAGTAGAAAGAAATGAAGAAGTCCAATTGTGATTTGATATTTTACTATTTTGAAGGATAACAATTAGCCACAGGTTTTCGCAGTAGTAGTACCACTTCACTTCTCTTATGCAAGGTCTTACGTTTGAGTCTTTAGGGGAGCAATTTCTTTAAATGAGTAGTATGACTGATATATATAACTAATCAACTCGACTGTTGTTATTAAAAAAAAAAGACTAAAAAACCAACACATAACAATTCTGATGTGTGTTTCAACCACTTTTATTTGAGCCGGGTGGCTACCGGTCGGGTAAGATTTCAAACTTCTTCCTTTTAAAATACAACTTAAATATTTTTAATGACTTGTTCATTACTCTAAACTTCATATTTTAACTATATTTATTCTCTATTAATATTACAAACCCACACAAAAATAAAATGTAATGAAATATTTATTTTAAGATATTCATTATATATTTTTACATGTTTAGTTTCTTTATTATTATTATTTTTTTGTTGTAATGCTTTTTAAAGTGGTTTAATTGATCCGAACCAGTGATGTTGTATTGTGGTATGGTGGCCAATAAGACAAAAAGTGCACTTAAAAAAATTAGTACATTTAAAAATTTTTAAACGCTAGCTAATATGCTTTTTTTAGAACCGCAACACTTGTCACCTTTTAATTTGAAAACTTTGATCGTGTTATCTTTTAGCTAACTATGTGATACAAAAAGTGTTTACAGAATCTCGTAATAGAAGGAAGTTGTTTTTTTAAAGATGTGAGATAATAGTAAATGAGAAAATAAAAAAAATATAACGATAGAATTAATGATTCCACCCTTGGTATGTGAATGTGACAACTGATTCGAATCCAAGGGGTACGTTAAGCTGTATATCTATTTATATATGATTAATTAACACTAAATTATAATCCTCAATAATCTATTTCTATTATACTTAATAAATCAAAATAATTAGATACACTTGTCACAAATTTAAAGCATCTCTACACAACTTTTCCTGCTTCTCTCTCCTAATAAATACACAACTTTATCAAATATTAATTATATAATTATATATTTTTTACCTTTTTCAATAAAAAAAATTCTTAATATTAAAAAAACATATTACATAATGATATTAAATACTAATTATATTATATATATATATATATATATATATATATATTATAATTAAAAAGGATTTCTTAATATAATAACAAAACACACTTTTAAAATATCAAATTATTATAAAATATAAAAATTTTCCAATAATTTATAAATCATAATTTCTTTTTGTAATTTTTAAGTTATTATTATTAACTATTTATTTTTTTTAATTTTTCAACTTGTGTAATAATAGATAACATCGTTTTATTTTGTAAATGATATTTTTTGAAAGCAAATTTTTTAAAATAAAATGTTTAAAACCAAACTTTGAAAAGGGAATTTTTAAAATACAATATTATTATTTTATTTTCCATGTAATGTTGATCATATTTTAAATCATAAAATCTTTTACGATATTTAAATTTATATTATTGAACACTTATTAATTTTTGGGATAATATCATATATCCCCTTATTAATCATCCAAATTACATATATCCCTAATGTTAAACTAAAATTACAAATATCCACATGTTTCAAAATTGCCTCTTAGTAAGGAGAAATATGTGAATTGTTTTTGTTAGTTCAATAAGGGTAAAATAGGAAATACATAATTTTTTTTCTAATTAAATGGATAAATATGTAATATATCTGGTTTAGAAAGGAGAAATATGGAATTTAGTTTTATGATTGGGTAAATATGTAATAAAGAGTTTTAGCAAGAGGATATATGTAATTGACCAATTTTTGGTTCAACCCGTGTAATACATGGAATACTAACCTAGTTAGTAAATACAATAGCATCTAAAAGTTCAACGTTAGTTAATTACTAATTGCCGTTCAAAAAAAAAGTTAATTACTAATTGCCGTTCAAAAAAAAAGTTAATTACTAATTAATTGCCGTTCAAAAAAAAAAGTTAATTACTAATTAATTAACAGATACTTTTGCTTAACCCACAGATTTGACGTTACATGATCTCTTTTATTTTAAAATAGAAAAATAAAGCATCTTCCAAACAGGGGCAGAGGTTCTTAGGGGCCGTTTTTCTGGCCAGAAGCCCCGATATAGTAGTTTTTGGTCGGGAAATTTTATATGTATTGAGTCCGGCCTCTTCGGTTTTTCTTACAAAAATTCCTAGGGCCCCCCTTGGATTTTAAAAAATAATAAACTTGAAACCTTTAAAGGTTCACAGTGTAGGTTGTTATCTCGTTTTTTCCCGATATTACATTTAAACATTAATATACTTATGGTGGGCCTGAAATTTAATTGGGCCACTAATAAAATCTGATTCTTATTAAAAGTTTAAGTCAAAAGAAACCCATTTCCTAGATTCCTAATTTTATCGAATTGCAGAGAGGCGAGAGCGGGTAGCAGAAGCCAGAAGGAAATAGGGTTCTGAAATTCCAAATTTGAAATTCATGATTCAAGCTTCAAGCAACATATGTTTCTTCTTCTAAGTTCTAATCTTCTTCAACAATCAGTGAATCAACCACACGGCTCCACGAGTGGCGATCGGCCGAGCGCTTAGCTTCTGCCTTCTCACCGAATCTCACGAGTCACGACCTGAGACTTGAGTGGCTGAGTCTTATTCGAGAGTTCGAGTGACCGGTGACGACCTAGGTAACCAGTTTCTTCAGTTATTGATTACTTGATTAGTTAATTTTTTGTTTTTTTACTTTGATTGTGTGAACTGTGAAGTGAAAAGAGGTTAAGACTTAAGAGGCTTCAAGTGAATCAAGTTTATTTATTGATTTATTGATTGTTATTTGTTTGTTGATTAGTTAATTTATTTTAGGATTTAGGATTAGATTTAAATTTTTAAATTGATTGTTTGTTTAAATTGATTGTTTAATTTTTTTGTTAGGATTTAGGATTAGAAATTTATCCGGTTTGTGTCCTGAAGAAAACAACTCTTCATCACTTTTTCAAAAGAAAAGAGGCACATGCCCCACTAGATTGTTTGACCCGACCCAAATTACAATATGTCGACCCAAGTTTTTAGCACGAAACATAACAGAAAGAAAAAATTTTTAACCTATATCTTTCGGCACCCCTGGACATTATTTCCAAGCTCCGCCACTGCTCCCAAACTTATATTATTTTGCAAATAACACAAGGTTTCTCAAAAGATTATATCTCACAACTCCAACCCTATAAGCTGTTTAAAGCACCAAGTTTTTTAACGGTGGTATTGCACATGTAAAATGGTTTTTGGTGTTTCATAAATATGGTATTTAAGAAAGTGGACAAGTGTCAGCACGCTAAAGGAATTCTGTAAACCTCATCAACGAAAGTAATGCACATATCTTTTTTTTAACAATATTTAAGCTCAATGTGTGAATCACTGATTTTCAGGTCATGTCACCAAGGTCTAGTTGCCATGACCTCCGTTGAGACCCCACCACCACCCCAGGAAGAAACCGCACCGGAAAACCCCCTGACCTTCCAAAGAACCATATTTCGCCTTGGGAGAGATTTGAACCCGTGATCTCCCATAGGGAAGCCAAGGGGGTAACCATTAGGCTAGAAGCCCTTGGTTATTGATGCACATATCTAGTAAATGACATTTAGTGAACTACTTTTATCTTGATAACAATAATTTAGACACCATATCAGACAAAGTCAGGGAAGGGAGATTGAGATGGTTCGGTCACGTGAGGAGAAGACACATGTTGGCTCCGGTTAGAAGAGTAGAGAATCTGAGCGTGGAGGGGAAGAGGTACAGGGGTCGACCAAGGCTGACATGGGAGGAGCGGATTCGCCAGGACATGATAGCATTGCATCTCTCTGAGGACATGATCAGTGATAGGATTTCATGGAGGCGTAGAATAAAGGCTAGGGACTACTAGAATAATAGGATATAGGTAAGCAACTTTACTTATAGATAGAACCACAAATGCATGCTTCAGTGGTTGGTAGTGTTTACCTTGTGTGTCTCAGCTTGTTTACGTGGTTTATGGCCTTAAATTAATTATGACTCCTGTTTTGCTTAGGTTGCATGAGTAGTCGGTGTTTATATGTCTTGTTTCTAATCATGCTCCCTTTATATATGATTGAGTATGTGACCACCATATGATTGAGACGAGTGTTTATAGATTCTCTTTATGACTGCTGTTTACTTCTGTACTTCTGTAGTTCTACTCATGCAAGGTTTACTCTTTTTTCGTAATAAAATGTTTCAATGTCTCAAAATATATATATATTTGGAAAAAAAAAAGAAAAAAGAAAAAAAAAGAATTTTTGAGCCAGGGGTCTCGTCTGACGCAGCCTCTCTACCTCTTCTGGGGGTAGGGGAAAGGTATGTTTTCATCTCACCCCTCCCAGACCTACTTAAAAGTGGGATTAAACTGAGTACGTTTGTTTGTTTATAGCTTGTAGTTGAATGATATCAAAGTGTTAAAACGATGTTTTCTCCATGATGTTAAGAGTTATGATCCATAATAAACAATAAAAAAAGTATATATATATATATATATATATATAAGTGTTCAAATGATAACTCATGGATAGAGCAATAATCATTTAACTCAAATCTAGTGGCTAATGTAAAAATTAAGTGCATAAGATTGTGACATGTGTCATCCTTCATATTTAAACACATAAGGGTATTTTCGTCATTTGCAACATATTAAAAAGATATAATAAATTTGGTGGTGACATGTGTTACATTCTAATATAATTTAATATATCTACTTTTTTATTTAAAGTTTACCCCTTTTTTTTATACATCCATAACTTTTTTATTCTATGATATTTTTTTATAAAAATTGTAGATAAAGCAAAAACACCATAAAATCAAGCATAAATGTGCTTTATGGTTGATATGTAGATAATTATGCATGTAAATAACTTATATCCTCCTTGATTTGAATCAATTTTTGTTGCAAATTCATCTTTCTAGACACTTATCGAGTGCTATTTTTTAATGTAGTTGTCACACCCCCAATTTCCCACTCGTGGTGCCAGTCCACGTGGGTGTGACGTGTCCAGAATCACAGCTTAAGGTCATATAGAACAACTCTATACGTGTTTTCAAAATACAAGTTTGTCATAAATGATAACAAAATAAGTTGCAGCGGAAATACAATTGTTAAACACTACGATGTTTAACACATAACATAATTAAAATTGTTTGAACGAAAGACATAAATAAATGCATGCGGGTCCTATGCTCCCCTAAGTGCATTCCTGATCCTTGATCCTGTCAGTTACCTGAGAATACAAGTTTAAGAAAAAGTGTCAACACAAAGGTTGGTGAGTTCACAGGTTTTGATAAGCATAGGTAGTAATTCAGAAATCATGTGTCATATTGTTTATTAAATGTTAGTCCCGAGCCCTAGGCTCCAAGTGTCAGTGCGTCACTACCGAACTAGACTTGTTAGTCCTTGCCTCCGCTATGTCTCGTAATAACATAGCAAGATAGGTCGATATTTCACGTGTTATGACCTCCAATCAAAATTTTCGCCACGCGGGGCTCGTCACACCCAAATAGATCTATTCAAACTCACCTCGTTGTTTATACATTAACGGTAAGACTTTGCGAGGGCTTATTACGATACAACACTTATGTTTGTCTAATAAACCAGCATACACAATTTGTTTGTACAAGTATAAATGTTTGACTCGATTCAACAAGTATTCTCCCCCAATTTGAAAAGTTTATAAAAGAGTTTAAGAGGGGCCGTAAACTCACCTTAGAAGTGATCAGAAAGTAAATGCGTAAGCTCCTGCGTCGCAGAGTAGTCGGTCACCGGCTACCTGTATCGTATACCGTACGTGAGTTCGTGTATGTAACTGTGTTCGTGTCAGTGCTCGTGTTTGTGCTCAACAACCCTAGGTTGTTATGTTTGTCTGTGTCGGTCCACATTGACCGTGTTTGCTCGTGTTTGACTGTGTTTGATCGTGGTTGACCGTGTCAAGTCAACGACCCGTTGGTGAACAGTGTGTTGGTTGTGAATCGTGTAGCACTCGTGTAAGTGCCTGTCGTGTACAAAATGTGCAATTCGCGTCTATGGACAACTTACTATTTATAATAAATTTCTATTTATGGAAAGTTTCACAAAGCATAATGATTTTAGAGGTCTAACATGATTGTTAGTCTTACGTGATCATGTTAACACATAGCACATCATCATACGAAATCACATAAGTCACTTATATCATGTTTGCACATAAAAGTTTCCTAAAATGGAAAGTTTCCTTTTCTAGCATATGCGACATCGGAAACCATCTAACTTAGCATTCATTCATCATATTAAAACATAATAAACCACTTAGCATGCTCAAATCATACAAAATTTTCATAAGTTAACATTTCTAAAAGTAAAGTTACTATAAATAGTAACTTTACAAATTTTGCATACAAATTGCCACTCTAAACGTTTCTAACCCATTTTTATACCACAAACCATCATAATAAGTCATTTAACATCATATAAACATACTAACATTGCCCAAATCATCACCTATCATTATTTTGACCCGAAAAGTTACTAAATATAGTAACTATGTCAAAAATGACCATAACCACATCAAAATCACATTCATAAGTTTCTAATCATCATAATATCATTCAAATAGTAAGTCCATATACATGTATGTTCATAATTTTCTCCAAATCATCATCTTGTAACTTAAAAGTTACTATTAATGGAAAGTTTATCAAAAATCACATTTTTCACCATTTTAATAACATTCAACCATGTAGATCATCACCAATAGCATCTATAATCATATAACATAACAACATTCAAGATCATCTAAAATGCCTTAGATCATGCATGCATGTGGGTAAGTCACCCATTTGTGACCAAATCATGAAATCTATACATACACAACATCATGGATCATCACATATCGTCATAATATCATCCTAGATCATCATTAACAGTAACAAGAACATCAAACCCAGATTAAAATTACAAGAAATTTGTGCATATGACGTCAAGGTGCTTGCATGTGCAATCTAGTGCTTTGCATGTGTGTGTAATGGTGATTCTAAGCTACTATAGTGATAGAACTACCTTCTATTGCTTCAAAATCTTTGAGATGGTGCACCCAACAACTTCTAAGACTCCTGGATCGTGATGTTTTTGCAGAGAAACGATGGGAATGGTGGAGGTTTGTGCTCCAATGGATCTTCAAGCTTCAAATCTTCACTCCTTGAGCTTCAAAGTGATCGTCAATGGTTTCTAAGGACAAAATATGGCTGTATCAGATGTTGGGGAAGTGAAATGGCCGAACTTTGGTGTGTGGGTTCGGTTATAATGAGTGAGGATAGAGTAGGCATCATTTTTGTGGCTTTTCAAGAAATTTTCCACGATTTCGCTGCCAGGCGTACCGCCCTACGGGCTACGGGCGCGTCTGGCGTTAGGCGTTGCGCGCGAGGCGTCTGGATTGAGGCACTCTTTACTTCTTCCGCGCGGATTGCCAGAGGTCGAGGTTTCATGTCAGGCGTACCGCCTGGCCCACTTGTCAGGCCCAATAAGCTTATTATGATGTTTTAAGCCCGTTCTCGCTCGTTTCTTGACTGTAACACGTGTGTGCGTTTTCTCGATAATTCCTCGAATTACCTTGTTGTGTGCTAGTGTTTGTACTGTCGTGCCACGTGTCACACTAAATTAAACTAATTCTAGTGCCACGTGTACAAATAGTATTTAAATAAACATTTAATAAAATAGCAGCTGACCTGAAAATTGCGGGGTGTCACAGTAGTAGCTCCCGATAGTTGCTTGGTGTTTTTTTATGGAAATACTCAAGAATTGAAGAATATTTGAGAAGAACAGCTCTGACATGACCGTGTTCGATATGAACACAACCGTGTCCAGATGGATTTATATCTGAACTATGAACACGACTGTGTTGCCTTCGAACATAACCATGTTTGGCCCAGTTACGATTTTTATAAGCTAATTAGCCCCAATTCGGGAGGATCGAGCTTTTTACCCAAAACCCTAATTCTCTCAAGTCCTTTAGGTGATTTTGGGGAGAACATTGAAGATTGAAGGCCAAGATTGAAGATCAAGCATTCCAAAGAGATTTCTAACATCACACAACCCACCTCTACTTGTTTTCTTGCTTTGATTCTTAGTTCTACTATGGTTTCTTCCATTTTTACAAGCTTGGTTGTGGTTTTTGTAAGCCTTATGGGCTAAACTCGTTTGTCACTTGGATTAGATAAAACTTAGCATGCTTTAACAACTTGTACACAAATTTAGGTGTTGATTATGTTAATGTTATGACAAAGCATGATTATTCTTCAATGATTGTGTATGCTTGTGTAGTTTGATGATATATTTGGCCTTGTGAATGTTAAAATCATATTATGTTGGAAAACCATATGTATTTTAGCATTTATTCATGGATTACCTATGTCTTTATCTGATTTATGGCATTTGACTAGAAATGGTGAATGAGGGTTGAATATTTAGGAGAATTGAACAAGTGTGCATCCTTATGCTAGTATTTGAAAAGATCATAGTATATGCTATGAATTCCTCATGTCATTGTTTATGTGGTTCTAAGATTAAGAGCTCAAGTCTTTGGAATATATGATCGTGATATGATGTTCATAGGTTGAGGAATTGTCATATTTTGTCTACTTTACGCATCTCGCGGTGGTTAATATGTGTTTATCGTATTAGCTTTCCAAAGATTTGAGGAATTAGATAGCCCTGACGGGAGTCTAATTCATCCTTCACATTAACATAATTGTATCATTAGATCTTCATGGCATAACTTTAAGTGGCTATTGTGTGTTTATCGTTTTAGCTTTCTGAAGAGTTATATGTTAAGATAACCCTAACGGGAGTCTCTACTACTTTCGTATATCATAGTTAGAAAATGGTCTCACCTTGAGCGTGTGTATGTTCTTATTGTGTTGCTAAGTGGATTCAAAGTCTAAGTGATATCTCTTATTGATTGTTTGTTTTCATTCCTATCTTCTTACCTCAGTTGTTAACTTGTTAATCTTTTAGTTTAATTTAATATTTTCAAATCACTCGTTATTGATCGGTTAAATAGTGACAAAGGTCTAGTATTGGGAGGTGTTGTGTCCACGGATCGATACTCGGTTCTTACCAAGAGCTATATTGCTATGCGATAGGTACGCTTTCCTATTGTGTGTAGTTTAGTTTAAGGTGATAATCGTTTCTTTATTTAAAACCGGATTTGTGTAAAATCTTAATTAAAAAAATCTATACACTTTAACACACATCAAGCTTTTGACGCTGTTGCCGGGGATACGGCAATTTCGAGAACGACCCAAATTACTACTTTAGCCATTTGTAAATTTTTATTTTATTTTATTTTATTTTATTTAAGTTTTTGTTCCTTTTTACGTGCCCTTGGTATTTTGTTGTGTTTTCAGGTAGTATATGTCCTCATCATCTCCTGTTGTCGAGTTAATAGAGACAACCTCAGAACCTGAGTGACATTTCAATCAAAGGTTGAGAGAAAGAGCTCGACAAGTAGCATTAGAGTTTGAAAAGGAAGCAAATCACAAGGAAGTAAATACCGAGGAAAACATGGCTGGACAAGGCAATTAAAGGGGGTCCATTTCTGATTATGCAAGACCGTCTCTGGGTAACCTTGCATCAAGCATTGTTAGACCTAAAATCAATGCAAACAACTTCAAGATTCGACCTCATTTCATTCAAATGATTCAAAACAACCTTCAGTTTTATGGTTTAACATACGAGGATCCGAGTGCTCATATCACTAGCTTCATTGAGATTTGTGATACTTTTAAGACGAATGGAGTTTATGATGATGCCATCAAACTTCGGATGTTCCCATTTTCTTTCAAGGACCGAGCTAAGGCTTGGTTATCATCACTCCCACCTGGTTTTGTTACCACATGGGAGGATCTTGCTCAGAAATTCCTGTTCAAATATTTTCCACCATCAAAAACTGCTAGATTGAGAAATAATATAACTTCTTTTGTGCAAGATGATGGAGAATCATTATATGATGTTTGGGAAAGATACAAAGATTTGATGAGGAAATGTCCGCATCATGGTTTGGATAGTTGGATGCAAGTTACCACGTTTTACAATGGGTTATTTCCACAAGATTGTCAAATGATTGATGCCAAAGCAGGTGATGCATTCACTGACAAAACCCCAAAGGAAAGGTATGCGCTACTTGAACAATTGGCTGCCAACAATCATCAATGGCAAGCAACAAGGGGTAGAACACCAAAGCAAGGAGTTCCTCAAGTTGCTGATTATACGTTTCTAGTAGCACAAGTGGAGGCAATGACTAGAAAGATTAATCAAATGAAAATGAATCAAGTGCAAACATGGTGTGATTTTTGTGGTGGTCCACATATGAGTGTGAATTGTCAAGCTGGGAATTTGCAAACTTCACGTGAGCAAGTAGACTTCATGGGAAGTCAAAACCGTCCCCAAAACAATCCATATAGTAACACATATAACCCGGGCTGGAAAAATCATCCAAATTTTAGTTGGAAGGCAAGTGGAAGAAACCAACCTCCGGGATTTCAACAAAGACCACCATATCAACAAAATCAATAACCATTCCAAACAAGACAACAAAATCAGTATCAACCACAAAATTAAAATCAATATCAGCAATACCAAGATCAAGGATCGAGTAGTGGTTCCCAACCTGAGAAAATGTCAAACTTGGAGAAGATGATGACACAATTTCTTTCTACTGCGGAAGCTCGGCATCACAAATCTGAAGCCCGCCATGATCAAGCAAATGCCCGACATCAACAGTTTGAGAATGAGTTAAGAAGTCAATGATCTACCATTCGAGGTATTTAAAATCAAATGGCGCAAATTGCAAAGTTGTTGGCAGATCGTGAAAAAGGAAAGCTTCCAACTAACACAGAAACAAATCGAAAGGAGCATTGTAAAGCTGTTACATTAAGGAGTGGCAAGACCACTAAATCTGATGATATGGCTTCCACATCAAAGCCAATTGTTGAAGAAGAAGTTGAGGTTCAAGACGAGGTGCAAAACACACGGCAAGACTTAACAAGTAAGGCACAAGTCAAAGAACCTTTGAGAGTATACAAACCCACAATTCCATATCCAGGTCGATTGAAGAATGAAAAGATGGAAAAACATTATGGTAAATTTCTTGATCTTTTTAAGCAATTACATATAAACTTACCGTTTGTTGAAGCTTTGTCTCAGATGCCTAAGTATGCCAAGTTTCTTAAAGACCTTCTCACAAACAAGCAGAAACTTGAAGACCTTTCACATGTGATTTTGAATGAAGAGTGTTCGACAGTGCTTCAAAACAAATTGCCTGAGAAAATGAAGGATCCTGGGAGTTTTATCATCCCTTGTTTGATTGGTAATTTATCGGTGAATAATGCATTAGCGGATCTAGGTGCTAGCATCAATTTGATTCCATATTCCATGTTTTCAAAGCTAGACCTAGGAGAGCCAAAACCAACCCGAATGAGTATCCAATTGGTCGATCGATCAATGAAATATCCGAGGGGCATAGTTGAGAATATGTTGATGAAAATTGGTAAATTTGTATTTCCTGTGGACTTTGTTATATTGGACATGGATGAAGATAGAAATGTACCTCTCATTCTTGGTCGTCCATTCTTAGCCACATCTAGAGCCTTAGTGGATGTGTGGGAAGGTAAATTGACACTTAGGGTGGACGATGAGGAGGTGGTCTTCGAGATTAAGGATTCCATGCAACACACACAATGTCATGATGATACACTTTATTTCATTGATTCTATTGACTATCATGTGTATCATTGTTTGCAGGAAATACTTGAGCATGATGTCCTTGACACATAGTTGCTTAAGGGGGAAGAACTTGACTCCAATCAAGCTAATCGGATATGTGATGAGCTTGTCCAAATGCTAGATAATGATCCATCCCTTAGTCCAGAAATTTGTGAAGTGTTTAAAGCAATCGAAAGAGATGAAGAACCAAAAGCAAAGCCATCAGTTGAAGAACCACCATCATTGGAGCTAAAGGACTTACCGGCTCATCTTGAATATGCATATTTGGATGAGGATTTTAAATTACCTATCATTATTGCTTCTGACTTGACAGGTGATGAAAAAGTGAAGCTTTTGGATGTTTTGAAGACACACAAGAAAGCCATGGCTTGGAAGATCATGGATATCAAAGGAATCAACCCATCCTTTTGTACCCATAAGATTTTAATGGAGGATGAATACAAGCCGGTTGTGCAACATCAACTTCGTCTTAACCCAAACATGCAAGAGATAGTTAAAAAGGAGGTAATCAAGCTACTTGATGCAGGCTTGATTTACCCAATCTCTGATTCTACATGGGTTAGTCCGGTACAAGTGGTACCAAAGAAAGGAGGTATGACAGTGGTGACAAATGAGAAGAATGAATTGATACCAACAAGAACCATCACTGGTTGGAGAGTTTGCATTGACTATCGCAAACTGAATGATGCCACAAGAAAGGATCATTTCCCGTTACCATTTATTGATCAAATGTTAGAGAGATTATATGGGAATATGTTTTATTGCTTTCTCGATGGGTTTTCTGGGTATTTTCAGATTCCAATTGCACCCGAGGATCAAGAAAAGACCACATTCACATGTCCCTATGGCACATTTGCTTACAGACGGATGCCATTTGGACTGTGCAATTTCAAATGGCCGAGTTGGTAGTAGATAGGGCAAAAGTTGACACAATTTCAAAATTACCACCACCTACTTCAGTGAAAGCAATAAGAAGCTTCTTAGGCCATTCGGGTTTTTATAGACGTTTCAGCAAAGATTTTTCAAAAATTGCAAGGCCTATGACCCAACTTCTTGAAAAGGATGTTCAAATTGTTTTTAGTGATGAGTGTTTAAAAGAATTCAATTGTTTGAAAGAAAAATTGGTAAATGCTCTGATAATGGTAGCTCCCGATTGGACTCTTCCGTTTGAGCTAATGTGTGATGCAAGTGACTATGCAGTTGGTGTAGTTCTAGGACAAAAGAAGGACAAACATTTTCACCACATTTACTACGCAAGTAAGACATTGAATGATGCACAAGAGAACTACACTACCACTGAGAAAGAACTTCTTGCTGTAGTATTTGCTTTTGACAAGTTTCGTTCTCACCTTATTTTGTCCAAAACTGTTTTTACACTGACCATGCAGCTCTTAGGTATCTCTTTGGCAAACAAGATGCAAAGCCACGTCTTATTCGTTGGATCTTGCTTTTGCAAGAATTTGATATAGAGATACGTGATAAGAATGGAGAGGAAAATGTCGCAGCAGATCACCTTTCACGTCTCGAGAACCCATCCATGGAGGAACTTAGGGAATCCAACATAAATGACAATTTCCCTCACGAGTTTCTTTTGCAGGTTCCAGTAATTATTGATTATCCTTGGTTTCCTGATTATGCAAATTATCTTGCAGGTGGAGTTCTTGTAAAAGGCATGACTCATCAACAAAGACGAAAATTCTTTGCAGATGTCAAATACTACTTTTGGGAGGACATATACTTATTTAGGATTTGTGCAGATCATGTGATAAGAAGATGTGTGCATGGTGCTGAGGCGAGAAACATTCTTCGCCATTGTCATGAGGGTCCCACTGGCGGTCACCATGGAGCAAACTACACTGCAAAGAAAGTATTCAACTCCGGTTTCTATTGGCCCACTATTTTCAAGGACACACATGCGTTGGTCAGAGCATGCAATGCTTGCCAACGAGCAGGTAACATTTCATATCGTGATGAGATGCCCCAAAATAGCATTCAGGTGTGCGAGGTTTTTGATGTTTGGGGCATCGACTTCATGGGACCGTATATGTCTTCTAGAGGTCACAAATACATCCTAGTAGCCGTTGACTATGTATCAAAGTGGGTCGAGGCACAAGCCTTACCTACAAATGATGCTAGGGTGGTTGTGAAGTTTTTGAGAAAATTATTTGCTCGTTTCGGTGCTCCTAAAGTCTTGATTAGTGATTGAGGAACACACTTTTGCAATTCCCAACTTGACAAGGCGTTGTCACGATATGGAGTCAATCATAGATTTTCAACGCCATACCATCCACAAACTAGTGGACAGCTAGAGGTCACTAATCGAGGGCTTAAACGAATACTTGAGCGAACCGTGGGGCAAAATCGAAAGGAATGGGCGGATAAGCTTGATGACGCTTTATGGGCCTTCCGAACTGCTTATAAAACTCCAATTGGTACCACACCATATAAGTTGGTTTATGGAAAGGCATGCCACCTCCCTGTTGAACTCGAGCACAAAGCGCATTGGGCCTTGAAAGTCGTTAATCTTGATTTAACAAGTGCAGGTGAAAACAGGTTTATGCAGGTTCATGAGCTTGAAGGATTGAGAAACCAAGCTCATGAAAACTCAAGGATTTACAAGGACCGGACGAAGAAGTTACATGACAACCACTTGAAGGATAACAAACAATTCCAAGTGGGGGATCGTGTTCTATTGTACAATTCTCGTCTCCGTTTGTTTCCGGGCAAACTGAAGTCAAGATGGACAGGTCCTTATGTTGTGAAAGAAGTGTTTTCGTATGGAACGGTAGAGATCGAGCATTCGGATGGAAGAATCTTCAAAGTCAATGGTCATCGTTTAAAACACTACATTGAAGGGCCGACGAGTGAGGAATTGGGAGTTGTAGAACTTCACCCCAAGAACAAGTGAATATAAGGTCGAGTCAAGCTAAGGACTCGTTAATAAACAAGCGCTTCCAGGAGGCAACCTGAGGTTTTTGGGAAGTCTTTATTATTTTATTTTTGTATTTTTTTATTATTATTAAATTTGTTTTTGTTTTGTAATCAAAAGTGATGTTGGGGTGTTTTTTCTTCACGGAATTAGAGGGCTTGTGTGTAGGTGTTTGTTCTCATTTTCATCATGAAAATATGTCGGACAAATCGTTGTTCATGGGGAAATATGTTTGTAATGCAAAACAAAAGAGGGTAAAATCAAATTTCAGAATCAGCCATGAACATAACCATGATGCTTCTGAACACGGTTATGTCAGTGAGTTTGGAGCTGTTGATATATAGGGTTCAACACGGTTATGTTCTAACCGAACATGGTTATTTTCGGTGCTCAGCAAAAGAAAGAAATTAAACCCCTTTTTATAAGACACCTAACCCTAGTTTCATTCCAAAAAAAAATCGTTTTTTTCATTTCCCCTTGTTCGACTAAGAACACCGAGCTCTCTTCTTCGCATCATCCGCACGAAAGCGCCCCTCGTCGCAACCTACCGGCGAACACCAACTCCTTCACGTCCGTGTCTCTCAATTTTTCGTCTAATTTCTTGCAAGTTCTTCATAGGAGGTATGTTTCCATCAATTTTCTCTGGGTTTTGTTCTTGAATAGTTCTAAATCTCTGCACTTCTTCGAAACTTTTTGGCGAAATCACGTTTGAGGGTTCGATTAGGGCTTGTTTTTGCATAGTGATGCAAATGTCGGTTAGGTTAACACTCTAAATGCTTTTAAAATCAACTTTTGGATAATAAGGGTTGCTAACCAGATGTTTTTATGCTACTCATTATGGTTTAAGCTTAAAACTGACTGAGTTCGGTTGTGTTTTGGTCAATTTGTTCTGAAATTTTGTTCCATCTTCTCTCATGGATAAATTTTGGTCTAGTATAGATTTTAGTCTAAATTTTTTTTTTCTTTCGTGCAAGTCATCTATATTGGGGATAGATGCATTAATTTTAGTCTTTGGATGCCTAATTTGGATGAATTTATGTTGATTGTTTTATCTTTGGTGTGATCATTGACTTCTGGTTGGTAAATGTTTGCTTATTTTGTTCAATTCATGTGTAAGTGTGGTGACATTATGTGTTGAAACTTGGTGCAAAGGGTTAGGTTATGCAAGAAATTAAAGCTTGTGACTTCAATTCTGAATATGCATTTTGGGTAGATAAACATGTACATAGTTTGTGTTTTTGGGGGCTACATGATCTTTAAACTTTGTTTTTTTTATTTCAAATGATAAAGTGTTTATCTAATTTTTGCAATAAAATATTTTCAAGCAAATCCAACCTCTTGTAAACAAGTTTGTGTTTGATTTAGGAATGACATATTTGTCTCTAACATCTCATGTTTGCTGTTTTGTAGTCAATGGCAGGAGGAGATATTCATCCATATCTCTATTTTGAGGAGGGTAGTGCTCAATCTTTGAAACTTGCTTCCATTCAGCACAAGCCTTTTGTGACACCCGGCAATTTCAGGTAAATTGCAACTCTTATATTCTTTACATTTCACACTCATACTTGTTGCATTTCAGTTAATTATGATTGATTAGATGAGTTGAACATAAACTACTGCGAAACGATAGTTCGTGGAGCTATCGAATCGTACATTGCACATTGGTTTTGGAAACCAAGTGTGGCAAACATAACACTAACGCAAAACGATAATTCGGGGAATTATTGGATTGTGCATAACACGTTGATTAGGATTAATCAAGCGTGCAAACACTTCGTTAGACACGAACACAAACAAGCATCGATAATTCGAGGAATTACCGAAACACACACGAGTCTCACGAACGTCAGTGAACATCACAACAATTAAGCACTGAAACACTTCACAAGTCAATTATGGCTAATAATTGACGATTAGAGTCCAAACGACACTCGAACGATGTTCTACAGTCGAGAAACGGGCAAGAACGAGCCCAGAACAACAACATAGGCTTAGTGGGCCTAACTTTTGGGCCAGGCGCTACGCCTGACCCGGAAACCCGGAGGTAGGCGATGCGCGCGAGAAAGAAAGGAGGCCGCCGGATGAAAACCATCCGCGCGGTACGCCTGGAATCGGTGTCCTTCGTTAGGCGTTACGCCTGACAGGGAAATCGCTGAAAAATCTCTTAAAAGCCACAAAAATCATTTCTACTCTATCATACTCGAAACCACACGCAACCAACCGGCCATTTCTCTTCCCTACCTCCTGTTACAGCCCCTTTCCACCCATGGGAAGCCATTGAAGCTCCCATACTTGAAGATTGAAGCTAGGAACTTGCAAGAAGGTTGAAGAGGAAGATTGGTGGGCTCGAATATCATCACCATCATCTTGTTTTCTGCAAACCATTGCTGTCCAGAGGCAACTAGAGTTTCTACAACCATCTCCCAGCGATCTAGAGCACCTAAGGTAGTTTTACTTACTTATCAATAGTTAGATCGAACATGCAATGGGTAAAAACCCACATGCATGAAGATCCACTCACATGCAACTCCGATCCGCTCACACGCACGAATTTTGTGGTGTTTGAATCTGGGTTTGTTGATATAAATATGTTTCTTGATGATCTATGATGTTTAGATTGAGTTTTATGATGATCTAAAGTGATGAGTACGAACCTATATGCTTGAAGTGATGATTTATGACATTATAATGCCATGCATGTATGATCCATGATGGTTAGAATGATTTTGAGTATATAGATATGTTTCTTGATGATATTGGATGATGATTTCATGAATAGATGATGTTAAAATGGTTTATTTATGATTATTTCTATTTTTAGTAACTTTTGAGTTACAAGATGATGATTTAGTGAGAGTGATGAACATGCATGTATGTGGAATTGCTATTAGGATGTTAAGATGATGATTTGAACACTTAGAATGTGATTTTGATAATGTTTATGGTCATTTTGACATAGTTACTATATTTAGTAACTTTTCGGGTCAAAATATTGCTAGATGATGTTATGGACCATGTATGCATGTTTAAATGATGCTAGGTGACTTAAAATGATGATTGGTGACATGAAAATTGGTTTAGAAATATTAAGATGGTCATTTTATGCAAAGACCACAAAGTTACTATTTTTAGTAACTTTATTTTTACAAAAACCGATTTGTAAACATGATGTGTGATTCGAGCATGCTAAATGACTGATTATGATGTAGTGTGATGATTAGATACTAAGTTAGATGGATTCCGATGTCACCAATGCTACAAATGGAAACTTTCCATTTTAGGAAACTTTTATGTGCAGACATGTTGTAAACGACTTATGTAACTTTGTATGATGATGTGCTATGTGTTAACATGATCACGTAGGACCAATGAGCATGCTAGAACTCTAAAATCAATATGCTTGTGAACTTGCTATAAATGGAAACTTACTATAAATGGTAAGTTGTCCATAGACGCGACTTACGTGTTTTGCACACAACGAGCACTACCACGAATGTTTCACAATACACAAACAACACAAGGTTCACCAACGGGTCGTTGACACACACGGTTAAACACGGTCAATGTAGACCGACACGGACAGACATGATCGACCGAGAGTTATCGATCACGTAACACGATCACTTACACGAACTCACGTATAGTATACGATATAGGTAGCCGGTGACTGACTACCTGACTACACAGGAGCTTACGCTTACGTTGTTTACTTCGCTAAGGTGAGTTCACGGCCCCTTTTTACATTTTCTACCTTTGGGGGAGAAAACATTGCATACAACTGTTTTTGAACAACTTACACACTTTTGGTTATTTTTGTACATGCTAATATCGTATATACATATGTGTGGCATTCATCCACAAACTGATAAGTCCTCATTAAACACACCTCGAACCGTTAATAGCGCGTTGCGCTCAGCGTGGTAATTCTGAATAGTACTATTTGGGCCTGACAAGCCCCACTATTGCGAGCCGTATGGCCACCCCGACTGGAGGTCGGAACAGTGCATAATTGACCAAACAACATTTGCCATATCTTGGATGGATATGGCGGGAGGCAGCATGTTAGCTTCGGTTGCGAACCCGCATATGATATAACACATATTGACTAGCTATCAATTGATATTGCATTGTATTGAAAAATAGACCTGCATGCATTTACTTTAAACATTTTGATGTTTACTGCTGATTACAAAACCTGTGCTCTCACCAACCATTGTGTTGACCTTTTACTCGCATGTTTTCTCAGGTAACTAAGGCACACGCACCAGAAATAGGATGCTAGGCCGGAGTCGCATGCATCTGTATAAGTGTCTTAGTTTATCAAACATTTATTATCATTTGGTTGTTATGTAATGTTAATCAGCTTTAATCGCTTCCGCTACTATTGTCACGTATCGCTTTGAAAACCATTTTGATTTAACGCTTCCGCAACTATGAATGATTAAACTGTTTTGTTAATTTATACTTCACTTCCGCAACTCTGATATTACTAAACTGTTTTATCCAAATTATTGGATGTACGTACGAAATCAGACATATAGGTCTCGCATGTTGTGTGACAGGAGACTGCGATCCTGACAATCTGCCGCCGCGTCGCGCCCCGGAAGGGACGGGATTTCTCGGGGTGCGACACCTTTGTTAGAGGCTCGCACCATAGATTGGGATGTCCTAGTAAAGTTGGGTGAGACTGAGCGTGCCACCGCTCTTCTTCCTGGTCCTTGGAGACGGTTCTTTGCCATCAAACATCCCCAATATCGCGTGCTAGTCTTGGAATTTTGTTCCACCTTCCAATTTGATCATCAAGCAAAGACTCTAACAGATGAGAAAGCTATCACCTTTCGACTTGGAGGAAAGTCACGTAACATGTCAATAGCACGGTTGGGAAAATTAATGGGTATCTATAAAGAGAATGAGTTGCACAAGAATCTTTTTAAGAAAGGGTTACGGTCATTGGAGGGGACTGCTTCACATGAACTATGGGCAGAAATTGGTACAGGGATATACAAGCCCAAGGCTACTAAAAGTACTCAGATGAAGGATCCTTTGCATCGTTATATACATCGCGCAATCTCAAATACAATTTCAGCGCGAGGATTTAGTACTGGTGTTGTTAGTGCTAAAGACATGTTCTTTCTTTTTTGTCTTATCCGTAATCAACCATGCAATCTGGCATTTTCACTTGCCCAGTTTTTCTCTACGTGCTTTGGAAGGACCCATAAAAGCCCCATAGTAGGCTGGTCTTATATCACACAACTAACAATTTCTCTTGATGTTTTGACTGCTGAGATTCGTGATACACTTCAACATTCACATCCTACCGATCTCATTGGAACACTGATGGTACAAAGCATGAAGCTTTCTCGATATGAGGAGGACTGGATTGGCATTGGTTAGATTCAGAAGGAAAAAGGTGAATTCCTGGTGTTGCTGATGCAGGTAGTGAGGATGGCATGAATGATGAGGACCAGTCAGAATCGGAGCCGGAGGGGAATACTGCACCACCTCCACCATCAATGGACCTGGAAACCCGTATTAATCAGATTGTCCAGACCCAACAATCGATGCTACAAACCCAACAATTGATGTGGGCATACATTCAATGGATGGTGCAGGTGCAACAACAAGCAGCACAGGAAGCTGGTTATGTTCCTCCCCCACTTCCCGTTTTACCAAATCAGTCACCAAGAGTTTCAGTTCAACATCCACCACAAGATACACCAGATAATGATATGGAGGATTAGGATGGTGTCCTAAGTTTAACGTTTTTTATATCTATTTTGGTTTATTTTGGTTGAGTTGTACTGTTTTGTGTCATATGTGAACAAACTCATGGTTTTGATTTACTTTATGCTTTGACTTGTTATGTTTTTACTTAAGTTACTACTTTAATTTGCATGCTTTATTTTTGTTTTATCATACTCATTCTTTTGCTCTTGGAATGTGTTAGATCTTCTTGGTTGGCGTGATTTTGTTCAGAGGCTTTTGGGAGAATGTTTGCCTATTTCCAGAAATTCACCAGGGGAGTATTTTATTTTTTTTATTTTTTACTTTTACTATCGTACATTATATATTTTTGCTTTGAATTTGCATTTTTGGTACATTGAGGGCAATGTACAATTCAAGTGTGGGGATGCTCATTGAGTTTATTTTTTGTTAAACTTTTGCTTGACCCATTCAAAATATCTCTTTGCACAAAATTCCCATTTTTGGCAAATCAAACATTTTAGAATGACATCCAAGTAGATTTGTTCTAGATCCTTATTCATGATTGTATTATTAGCAAGCCAAGATTATAAGAAACCTTTGAGTGTTTTGATAAAATGTTCTGGAATATCTCAAAAGAATGATAAGTTGAAAGTTTGATGTTTATGCATGTGTTTACACCTTTACCTTTATCCGTTCGTTTCCGTGAGCATTTTTTTGCGCCTTTATTGCATGTGTACAAGTTACACACAATCTTTTTCATGTTTTTTTAGCTCTTTTGTGTGCCAGATGTTGCATCTATATTAGAACTTGCTTTGGATTTGCATTACAAAATCATGAACTGAGTGTTTGCTTTAAAATGAAAGAGGCATTAGGATAACCCCTTTGACTTAGCCGTTTTCTTTCTATTTTTATCTCATTTACCCTTATTTTACCACTAGTAGCCATGTTGAGCCCTTTTTCCTAATTCTTATGTTGTCACCCTATATTTTTAGCCTACTTTGCCAAATTAGCCTTTTATTTTTTTTAAGCCCGAGCGTCAAAAGTCTGTATTGTTTTAGTTGTCTAATTTTTGATATATAGGCATATTGTTGTAGGATGTGTATATTGCTAGTGTTTTGGTGCTAATAGTAGTGTTATTCAAAAAAAAAGAAAGAAAATGATATAGATAAATCCAAATGAGTGTTTGATCTTAAAAAGAAAAAGAAAAAGAAATTCAACTAGTGACTCATTATAACATACCGAGTCATTGTTATTTTAAGTCTACGTATTTATTTTTCTTTTGGTTATGTATTTGATATCAATTAGCATCTAAGTAATCCAGAATTTTGACAATTTAGTCAGTTTAAATCCCAAATTCCATACCCTTAGCCCAAGCCCCGTTACAACCCTTCAAAGACCTCTTGATTATTGCATTTTCTCATGTTATTTGGTGGAGATTTGATTCCTTTGCAAGCCTATGATTATATTTGCTTCATTACTTGGTATTGGTGATTCACTTATACTCTAATACATAAAAATAACAGAGGGTGAGTGAACTTTTGTGAGAGGTTAAATGATGTGTTAGTTTAACACATCCGTTTTTGTATATATTCGAGTCTATTTTTGTTAGTTTTGTAAATATTTCGAGTCGATTTTAGTTCCTTTTTACATTTTAGTGTTTTTGTGCAGGAATGTGTCCCGGAGGAGCGGAAATGAAGGCAAACAGGCATCGGAATCAAGTGCGGGTGAAAAAACGAAGAAATCAAGGAAATTAACCCTAGGCGCATAACCTAGCCTGGGTCCTTGGCACCATGCGATGCGCCTGGCATCATCAGGCGCAATTTCCTTGTTATCCGCGCGCATAGCCTAGCCTCGTGCTTCCCCCGCTAGGCTATGCGCCCCAGATGATTTTTGTGCCTAAAACCCTAATTTCAAGACCTCTATAAATTGATCGCATTCCAGCCATTTTAGGGGTCTTCTTTTGCGTCTTTGGAACCCTAATCGAGCCTAGGAGCTGCTGGAGCTTAACCATGGAGTATTTGGCTTGATTAGGGCTTGTTGAAGTGAAGAAGTACCTTGCTTTTGAGTATTTTCTTTATCTTTTCATGTTCTTAGTTTCAAGCAGTAATCTTTCATGTATTTAGACATATTTCAGACCTGTTTTACTACTGTTGAGATGATTGTTGGCTAGATCTATGGTTGTATCTAGGTTTGGGATGATAAAGTTGTGATCTTTGATGATTTGGACTTGATTTATGCTTATGGATGATATATGCTTTGTAATCAGCTGTAAAGTTTGAAACTTTGATGATATTTGCATGTGTTGAATGATTATATTTGGTGAATGATTGATTCACATGTGTTTAGGAAGGTCTTTCCACACATAGATGCATGTTAGGCCTACTACTTTGTGTTTTAGGTTAGTTTATGGGTTGTTGATCACATTCCATAGGATTAGACTTCATTAAGTATAGTTATTTGCAAGTGTGACCTAGCCTAGAAATTCGTGAGGTGATAGGTTAGATGGTTGGTCTCTTACACTTGGGATTTTTGAGTTAAACGACCCGGGAGGGCGTTGTCTTAGATCTACTTAGTGTTGGTGTCAATCAATGTCAAAGTTGTCAACTTTATAGCTCTCTAGTGTCTTAGGATACAAACAGGTGGAGAAATCCGGGAGGTGATCCACCCGTTAGAGTGCAATTGCATATCGGGAAATCCGGAAGGTGGCCCGATAGACTAGTGCATATATTACAGCATTAGAATTCCCATTGGAGTTTCCTGGTATCTGATCTGGGTCCCATTAGGTATTCCTTAGTCTGTTCCTTAAGATCCTAGTCTTCATCCTTCATAAGTCAGTCCAGATCAGCATCTGTCATACTTTTGATTCTCAGCCTAGATACACCAGTTTTACCTCACTGCAGTTAGATTCCAGTTTCATTGTCAAATTTAGTTTGCTGTTTTTAGTTTAGTTTAGTGTTCCAGTCAGATCAGTCAGATTAGGTTATCAGTTGCACCAAACCCCCCTCTTTTACCTTAGTTAGTTCACAGTCTAGGTTTAGTTTGTTATACTAGTGTCTATTGGTTCGATATCCGGACTTCCATCAGCTATTCTGCCACCGACATGTACACTTGCCTTAGGAGCGGTCTAGTTTAGGTTTTCCGATTATTACTAGGTGTTTAGGTTAAGTATAGGTCTAGGATTAGATTTGGTGTCTTTAGCTTAGGTTAAATAGATTAAATTTAGTCTTGTTTTTAGTATACTGACCGCTCGCATCATTAAAGCTCATGCATAAAAGGAATTACATATACTTGTCATGTTTTAGAAAATATTGCCAGTTTTTGAAAAGACAATGAAAGATGTAACATCAAGTGCCAGATCGTCCGGCAACTCCGTACGGTACGTGTACTTTCACTTTATACAGTGTGTAAATACATGTACATGAACAGTTATCGTATTAACAGAATTCAAAATACAATACACAGTTGTACGTATTTTTGTGTAAACTTAAATACAGTAAGTACAACATACATTGGAAACAATAGTTGTGTGTATTTAAGTGAAAACTTAAATACAGTTAACACGACGAATCACGGAAACAACAGTTTACAAGTGAACAACGAAAACATATCGGTTGCGATCTGATGTCCACAGATGACAGGAATCAGATGGCCGACAAGTCAGAACAAGAACAATGTGAAAACAGGAAGTTTAGTTGAGTCCGTCAGTGAGGAAACACAATTCTGACACAAGTGCAGTGTTATTTCAGAATAACGAACTGACAGTGTGTTTGCGTGGGTGATGATTCACACAAACATATCTGTGAGTTTAGAGTTCTGAAATAACGACTGAAAAGAAGAAAACAAAAGTCGGAAAGCAAAACCCTCGTCGTGTTCGATCGGGTGACGATTCGAACGAATACGCGCGAAGGTGACGCGTTCTGACGAAACGAAAACGAAAACGACACGAACGACAATAATTAATGAAAATAAAACATTTTTAATGTTTTACAATTTTGAAACTCATCAAAAATAAATAAACTATCTTTATTTAAAATCCGTAAAAACGCGCGTTACGTTCCGGAAACATAACGAAAACACGAACCGAGCTACGAAAACGAACCCGAACTCAATCGGGGTATAAAAACCCTAAATGAGTTCAACCTACACATTTCTCTCTTCACTTTCTCCCTCTAAACACCCATTTCCGGCCACCTCTCTCTCTCTAAAAAGTTTGAACTTCTCTCTACAATATCTCAGCCATTTCTTGATGAAATCGAGCCATTCTTGAACCTAAACGAAGCTCTCATCATCCTCTACACGAAAGTACAAAGGATCCGTTCCAAAACTCACCTGAATTGAGGTAAAATGAGCTGCAAAGTAGCGAAAATTAGGGTTTCTAAACCCTTAGTCGACCCATCTAACCACAATCGGTTCTAGACCAACTCCAACGACCTATACACTCTCGAAAACCATCCTAGCACACCTCAACACTCAAACCACCAAGGATTTTGGCTAAGGACTCGGTTCGAGTCACCCTAGTTACCCCGGCCAACAGCTAGTAGAATAGCCTCATTCGGCCGAATGAGGAACATCACATGGTCATTCGTGGTTTGCCCATTCGACCACACACATCATTCGACCATCACTTTCTGTGAACCACATACGGCCGAAGGAACACCCTCCCAACCGAATGACCAGCCACCGAATGAAACATTGTGGACCGAAGGAGAGCCATTCGTCGATACCTCATTCGGTGCCTGAGCCTTCATTCGACTCCTCCCATTCGACAAGCATCACTCAATCGGTCGGCACTCCCATTCGTCTTCATCCTTTCGGCCTATACCCATCTTAGCCGTCTGATGCCATTCGCAGATTATGACCCTCGACCCTTCCTTCGTGAATCCATGTCATTCGGACAAAACTTCAGTCGCCTATCATGTCTCATTCGGCCCAACAGTGGTCTGCACAGCTCATGTGGCCCAAGGAATGAACCCACACATTTGCTAGACCCAATGTAAATTGACTACCTTAGCCCATTTCCTTTGGTCCAGCCCACGATTGCTAATAGCCTAACAGTTTAGGCCCACTGCCATTATTTGGCCTATGGTGGCCCAAATTTGTTATTGTGGCCCAAAGGTTGATTCGGTCTACCTAGTCTAAGCCCAACTCAATGTTACAACCTAGGTGGTTTGGATTGGCCCAAACAAATGATCCGGCCCATGACCTTCGGGTTAGTCCACATCGTTCATTCGGCCGATGCCTCGTTACTAGGCCCACCTGAATAAAAACAGACAAATAAAACAAATGATTAAGTATGGGATGCATGGGATTATGAGGATTATCATAAAGTTGGTGGGTTATGGATAACGAATTTCACAAAAAGAAAATCAAGACATTAACCTTTTAAAATAATGGTAGTCTAAGTAATTATCAACTAGATAGCCATAGGACCAAGCTTGACAAGAACAACACGTGTGATACTAATGATCTATAACAATCGAAGCAGGGCCGAATGATGACCAAGACCCACAGGTGTTAGCCAAATTTAAGGCTAACACATACACACACACAAATTCCTACAAATGAATACTTATAAGCTAAGAACAACGTGAAATAAATACAGGATTGTGAAAACAACATCAAGTACAAACAAGAGCGCGTGCATTTCTACTTAAGCTAAGTCAACCCCCAACAACAACAAGGTGAGTTCATATGCCCTTTTCTTTAATCTTTACTGATTTTAAAACTCTCGGGGCTGAGAAACATGCTTTACTTTTATTTATTTAAAAGTTTTGCTTACAAATTGCTTATACTTTGATTTAGATAATACTTAATTGTTTATTATCGTTTATTATTGTATGCATGCTTGTATGATTATGACATGACAGGGATAATCAGATGAACAAGATAATGTATCTTATTAATTCATCAATACATTAGAATAATATAGTTATAAGATTTTATCTTATAACACCAAATTATTCTTACATAAACAGACAGTGGAACAATTGCAAGTAAACATATGAATGTTATAAAGATATTACATATCTTTGTATTAACATTCGATACAAGAGTTAAGTAAGTGTAATAGGACAAAGTCCTTTAAACATTTAGCTTTACAAATCTACACATATTACAAGAGAAAATAGTACAAGAATCATCCACCACCTGAGTCGACTAAGGGAATTAAGACTAGTTCTTATTACTGCTTAGTGACAACATGGTGATTACATGGAATAACAAGGAATGATAATCATGATAATATAACTTCATGATAACAACATCATTCACGCGATAATTAATATAACATAATAAGACAAGCTCTTATTTAACTTTGTTAATAACACTGTGTACATATGACAAAGAGAACAACAACACAGATGAACACAATTACAATTAGTTACTATTGACCTGTTGTATTATATCACTTCAATCATGTGCCAATTGTACAAGTGATCATGTAAGTCCCTTTAATTAGCTGACCAGTTAGTTTGACGTGACTAAACCGACGATAGCATAGTGGTACCATAGGTTTGACAAACCTCTAGCTTGTAGGGCTAGTATGTTGATCGTATTGATTCATTTGGCCGGTAACGTATGACCGGTGATAGGGCTACCCCAAGTCAGGTTCTGGTAAGCGACACATGGTGATATTAATCTGCAGTGATAAGTAATTAATCCAACGGGATCCTATTGATTAGTAGGTTGAGGAATTGATCTTACCTAATGTTTCACTACTAGTAATAGCATTCGTTGAGGACACTAGACATACAAAGTGGTAGAGATAAATCGAATGCATTGAAATCTGATTACGTGAGGATTTCAATGGATTCCTTTTAGGCTCTATGCACTATAGTTCAAGAACAAATTACAAGTGGTTGACTAACACTCTTAATATTTAAAAGAGTAACAACAGTTAACCCCCCCCCCCCCCAAGTATAGAATAATATAAGGAACAGATTACATTAATCTAAACCCCTTAATACATGGAGGGTTTATCAATACTTCGGTTTGATAAATAAGCCCCTCACACGATATTATTCTATAATTGATACAACAGACGAATACATATCAGACACGTTGAACAAACGGGAAATGGATATCTTTAGTTGTATCGCAAGTGGTGTGGAACTTGACAGGGTATGCGGTGGGATAGCGTCTGGGCTTGACCCTTTCGTGATTCCCTATATATAAGCATACTTAATCAGGTGATACACTACTTGTACATATTACTAAGGAAAGGCCATTGGGTGGAACAGGTGAAACAAGTATTACAAGTATCAAGTAACAAGTATGACATTGTGGATGTGTGTATGATCAATTCAATGATTTCAATTACTAAACTTATGAACTCACCAACTTAGTGTTGACTTTGTTTAAATGCATTTTTTCTCAGGTGACGTACAGGCGTAGATACATATGTGCAAGTGCTAAGCTAGTGGACTTTTAGAAGACCTAGCTTACTTTTGATTGCATACTTTTGGAATGACAAAACAATGAATCACTTTTGTATATCTTGTACAGAGCAAGATATAAACTCATTGATTCTTTTTTACTAGATTTACTTAGTTAAATTATGATGTACAATGTAATTTAACTTTGTAATTCTATATCATTGTCATGTTTACATTTCTCAATTATATATCATGTGCTATGCAAACAATCTGATCATTTGATTATCACTCAAGATATCGCGCCCCCGGGAATCTTCCGCCCGACGGGAAAACACGATCCGTTCCCGCCAGCTCAGGGTGTGACAAAAGAATAGTTCTAACTCTTGTGGTTTCTTGTTTTGACTGGATATTGCTTGATAATCTTTTATGAGTTTGGGTCTCTTATTAATCCTTGAATTCTTTCTCATGTTTTTCATGCCAATGGGATTATTTTTTGGTTTATTGCATGAGATTTTTGCTTGAGAGCAAGCAAAGTTTAAGTGTGGGGATGTTTGATATGTTGATAATTATGCATGTAAATAACTTATATCCTCCTTGATTTGAATCAACTTTTGTTGCAAATTCATCTTTCTAGACATTTATCGAGTGTTATTTTTGAATGTAGTAGCTCCCGATAGCTGCTTGGTTTTTTTTATGGAAATGCTCAAGAATTGAAGAATATTTGAGAAGAACAGCTCTGACATGACCGTGTTCGATATGAACACAACCGTGTCCAGATGGATTTATATCTGAACTATGAACACGACTTTGTTGCTTTCGAACATAACCATGTTCGGCCCAGTAACGATTTTTATAAGCTAATTAGCCCCAATTCGGGAGGATCGATCTTTTTACCCAAAATCTTAATTCTCTCAAGTCCTTTAGGCGATTTTGGGGAGAACATTGAAGATTGAAGGTCAAGATTGAAGATCAAGCATTCCAAAGAGATTTCTAACATCACACAACCCACCTCTACTTGTTTTCTTGCTTTGATTCTTAGTTCTACTATGGTTTCTTCCATTTTTACAAGCTTGGTTGTGGTTTTTGTAAGCCTTATGGGCTAAACTCGTTTGTCACTTGGATTAGAAGTAACTTAGCATGCTTTAACAAATTGTATACAAATTTAGGTGTTGATTATGTTAATGTTATGACAAAGCATGATTATTCTTCAATGATTGTGTATGCTTGTGTAGTTTGATGATATATTTGACCTTGTGAATGTTAAAATCATATTATGTTGGAAAACCATATGTATTTTAGCATTTATTCATGGATCACATATTTCTTTATGTGATTTATGGCATTTGACTAGAAATGGTGAATGAGGGTTGAATATTTAGGAGAATTGAACAAGTGTGCATCCTTATGCTAGTTTTTGAAAAGATCATAGTATATGCTATGAATTCCTCGTGTCATTGTTTATGTGGTTCTAAGATTAAGAGCTCAAGTCTTTGGAATATATGATCGTGATATGATGTTCATCGGTTGAGGAATTGTTATATTTTGTCTACTTTACGCATCTCGCGGTGGTTAATATGTGTTTATCGTATTAGCTTTCCAAAGATTTGTGGAATTAGATAGCCCTGACGGGAGTCTAATTCATCCTTCACATTAACATAATTGTATCATTAGATCTTCATGGCATAACTTTAAGTGGCTATTGTGTGTTTATCGTTTTAGCTTTCTGAAGAGTTATATGTTTAGATAACCATAACGGGAGTCTCTACTACTTTCGTATATTAAAAAATGGTCTCACCTTGAGTGTGTGTATGTTCTTATTGTGCTGCTAAGTGGATTCGAAGTCCAAGTGATATCTCTTATTGATTGTTTGTTTTCATTCCTATCTTCTTACTTCGGTTGTTAACTTGTTAATCTTTTAGTTTAATTTAATATTTTCAAATCACTCGTTATTGATCGGTTAAATAGTGACAAAGGTCTAGTATTGGGAGGTGTTGTGTCCACGGATCGATACTCGGTTCTTACCAAGAGCTATATTGCTATACGATAGGTACGCTTGCCTATTGTGTGTAGTTTAGTTTAAAGTGATAATAGTTTCTTTATTTAAAACCGGATTTGTGTAAAATCTTAATTAAAAAAATCTATACACTTTAACACACATCAATAGTGTTTTTCAATATATTTTATTCGATAATACCATAAAACGAAACTTAAAAAACACCATGTTTAAACTTAAGTGTTTATAGTGATTTTGTATTCAAAAACACCATAAAATGCCCTGTGGTGTTTTATGTTTTGCTAATAGTGTTAAAAAACACCATAAAAACGCAAGTTTCATGAACATCTAGTTTTGTTAATTTTTTTAATATAGCAATATTATACTCATTAAAAAGGTAAAAAAACGCTTGATTTTATGGTGTAATTTTTTTAAAAAAAAATGCTAACGTGTAAAATAGTTACGAACGTTTAAAAAAATGGATAAAGTTGCATGTGACTTGCATGTGCAACCTCCTATTTATTTTGACATCTATACCCTTTAACCTAATGTACACATGTCACTTCCTTGTTACTTGTCACACTTTTTATGGTTTTCCTCCTTTGTAAAATATCCCTACCCATATATATATATATATACATATATATAGGGTGGTGTTATAGTAATAAGACTTAGATTGGTGAGAAGTGTGAGAAGGACTGTGGGCCATTAGATATATAATTTAATGGTTGAAATCAAAATTGTATTAAAAAAGTTAGTGGAAGGGTATTTTAGTCATAGACACTTTTGTTAACTTTTTATCATGTTCCTCCCATATTTTTAAACGGTAATAACTTTTACATACAATATTATTTTTTAAAAAAAATTACACCAAAAAAACGAGCATTTTTTATCTTTAAAACGGGTATAGTATTGTTAAATAAAAAAATTAAAAAAAAAACGTTTTCCTCTACCTTTTATATTTGTAATGTGTCATTGTGTCTAATTGTCTATTATTGTGTCTTTTTGTTTGTAAGTGTTTCTTTTTGTGGTCATAGTGTCTAACTATTTTTTTATAAATTCATGAGCTTTAAAAAAAAATTGGTGAAACAACAAAATCACGTACTTTTTATATGCAAATCATAATGATAAAACAAAGCAAATTCATTTAATACAACAATGTGTATATTATTACACAATGACCTGAACGTAAAACACAATAACCTTAACATAAAACAAAATAATGACTATTACACAATGACTTGAACGTAAGACACAATGATGTTATATTACACAATTATCTGAAGATAAAAAACAATGATGAATATATTACACAATGACCTGAACATAACACACAATACGTATATTACACAATGACCTGAACGTAAAACATAATGACGCGTAGATTACATAATGACCTTAACGTAAAACAAAATAATGACTATTATACAATGACCTGAACGTAAGACACATTGATGCTATATGACACAATCATCTAAAGATAAAAAACAATGATGAATATATTACACAATGACCTGAACATAACACACAATGATGATTATATTACACAATGTTCTGACGATAAAACATAATGATGAATATATTACACAATGACATAAACATATATACATTGGCGAAAATGTATTTTTCAAAAAATAAAAACAATTTATGTTTTTTAAAATTACAAGTTTTATAAACATAGTGGTAAAATAACACAATTATGTACTTTTAATACATAAAACATAAAAAATAAATAAGAACAATTTATTTCATGCATAAAAAAATAACAAAATAACACAATATGATATAAAAAATAAAACAAAATAAAAAAGTATTAAACACAATAACATGAAGCATTAAACACAATAACTTGAAGCAATAAACACAATGACCAAAATACCCTTTTTATAAAATTAGAGTAATGTCACTTGTCAAATCCACAATCCTTCTCATCCTTCTCACCAATCTCATCATTTTTACTTAAACCTAATCCTATATATATATAAACAAATCTTATCTTTATTCTTAACAAAAAAAATAATTAAAAAAAACAATTTACTCATAAAAAAGCTACTAGGAGAGTCTCGAAATAAGAGAACGTGGATATTGAATAAGGTCCATAAGGATATTGAATACGGCATAATTTTAACGAGAACTACAATTGTATTTATCTATTATAATATATAAAGTTTTCTTGTGTCACATGTTAATTTCTGGTTAAGTTAACTTGTAAATTTCCCGCCTCTCTCTCTTCAATTAATGTTTTCATCTTATTAAATAATGAAAAATGAATAATTATGTTTAAAATAATAGAATTGTTTACCTATAAATAAATGAAAAGTAAAGTTAAAATATAAAAGAATTAATTGTAAAAAAAATAATAAAATTGTATACATATAAATAAATGAAAAGTAAAGTTAAAATATAAAAGAATCAATTGTAAAAAAATAAAGGAAAGTAAAATAATAATAAAATATACAATTGAAACTCAAAAACTTATATTTATTTAATCATCATAATAGGAGAAAAAATTAACGATTTAATAAATCTATATATTATAATAAATAAAAGTTTTTTATGACACATTTTACCTTCCTAAAGCACATCAACTTTAATTTTTTCCCATCTCTCTCCTATTACACACATCTTATATAAACCATAATTCATAATATTAAATATTAAATATACTTTTATATATTTTAAAATTGAAAAAAAAAATTCATGTATTAAAAATATATAAATTATAAAAAAAACATTTTTTAAAAAAGATCAAATTATTATAAAATATAAAATTTCAAATATAGTTTTTCAAAATGACATGTTTAAAGAAACAAACTTTAAAAAACTTAGTATTTAAATAAAAATATAATTATTTTATTACTTAAAGTATTAATATATAAAATTAATCACATGTCATTTTAAATATCATCTTATGATATTTAAATTTTAATTGATAATTATTTATCGTACTTTTTTTATTCAACCCGTGTAATATACGGGGTATTAATCTAGTATATAATATATGCTTTAATATACGGTTTTTAAACTAATTTTTTGTCTCTATTGCATTACATCGCGATTATTTTCGATGTGTTACGTACAAGTGATTATTTGGTTTTTATAATTTGTTATTCAAAATTATTACATGATAAACACGAATATGTATATACACATGTGTTCTACATGAAATATGTTTTTGTTTGTCGTTTGGATACCACAATTTCAAATGGGACAGTTGATTCTTCTCACAGACATTTAATGCTGTATGGGCTGCAACATGATCTGATTCTTGTATGTTTTTGTTTTAAAAAATTAAACATAATGGATTTCGTTGCATATATAATAATTAATTGTAAAAAAGGTAAGAATATTGGAAGACTGATTTTTTTTTTCGAACGGCGACTTTCTAAATTTTTGGGAGATATCGCACCCCTCCTAAGAGAGAGACCCACATCCCACTCTGGCCAATGTGTTGTCTTAACCGGGCCCACTAGGCATCAGAGTTTGGCTTGGCATTCAACCGGAGAAAATCCCACAGAACTGACCCACTACTGGGTTTGCGTCTCACAGCCTTGGTACATGGGTACGTAAAACCAGTTCGGACTCAGATACCTTCATTGCCCTTGATGTACTTTTAAAAACCTCCCAGAGGGGGACTCAAACTTGCGCCCCTTAGGACAACAAGTGGAGTCCAAACCCCTGGACTATATGTTTTTATTTCTTTTTTAAAGGTATTTAATTCATTGTATTTAATGTATCAAGTCATTGTTTAATATGTCTTCATCATTTTATTATACATTTTATCTCATTTTGTGTTATTTTATCATTATTTTATATTAAATAAATTTGTTATCTATTAATTGTTTTGTCTCATGTATTAAAAATATACAATTGTGTTATTTTATCATTTTGGAAAAACACGTGTTTCGGCTTATATCTTAATTTTTTATAGGACATTTTAATCATTGTGTTTTATGCTTTATTCATTGTGTAATATATATTCATCATTAGATTTTTATGATCATGTCGTTGTATAATATGTGTTTATCATTTTGTTTACGTTTAGTTTATTGTATGATATGTATTTATCATAATGTTTTGTGTTTTAAATCATTTTGTGTTTTTTCATTCTTTTTAAATATTAAATAAATTTGTTGTGATTTAATTTTTGATGTTTACAAATTAAAGGTCCACAATTGTTTTATTTTATTATTTTGTTTTCCAAAATTTATCATTTTTTATAACCGTAATAACCCACTTACGTGGCAAACCTTCGGATCCCCAATTCCCGACTAACCGTGAGGAATAGGTAGAGCGCAATTGCAAGCAACCGAGTCTGTGGCTTTCAAGGAAAATTGCTTTAATGGGATACTGAACTTGAGACCTCTAGATAGTCTTTCATCCATCTTAACCTCTACACTGCCTTAACGGTTAAAATTTATCATTTTAGAAAACACATATTTTAGATTATTTTGTTATATATATATATATATATATAATTTTGTTTTATGTTTTAAATAATTTGGTGTTATTTTGTCATTTTTTATATATTTAAATAAATTTTATTACTTTATCATTTGTGTTTTATATATTAAAAGGTTACAATTCTGTTTTTTTCACCATTGTATATTTCAAAACTCATTTAAAAAAATTGATATTACACAATGATGAATAAAAAAGCACAATGACACATTAAAATTTACAAAGAGTTATTAAACATTTTTTTAAATTTTTATATGGCAATATTATAATTGTTTTACATATAAAAATACTTGTTTTTTCAGTGTAATTTTTTTAAAAATAATGTTGTATATTAATGTTATGCTCATTTAAAAAAACGTATGAGAAATATGATAAAAAGCTAACAAAAATGGGCATAACTAAAATATTTTTCCAACAACTTTTTCTCTCTACAATTTGATTCAAATCATTAATTATATATCTAATGTTCATAAATTATTTATATACTTTTTTTCATTGAATATCATTTATATAAATTTTGTTTTTGTTTTCATTACACACCTAACTTTTTTTTAGCATCTCACCGATACTATATGCCTCGTATAGCCCTATATGAGGCGTATAGCCCACTCTGACACCCAATGATGCGAAAGTGATCAGTCTAGTATACGTCTCGTATATGCCGCGCATAGTAGCCCAATTATTAACACTGAGAAATTCTAACAAACAATGATTATCTCTTTATACTTTTCGTATGGACCTATATGAGTCATATGAAGGTGTGGATGATTGTGAGAATACCATGACCTATTAAATATTACCATAAACTGATTTTTAATTCCTTTCTTGAATTCACGAGCTACATGCTGAGAAAACAAAAAGTACTCACAAAATTATCTAAACTTACTTATTAACCACCAAGAGTAATATATTAAAGAGTAAATTGCATTTTTAGTCCTTTATGTTTTATACAAATTTCAAATATAGTTCTCTATGTTTCAAAACGTCAAAATCAGTCCTTTAAGTTTTCAAATTTTGCAAAATCGGTACTTTCTCCGTTAACGCCGTTAACTATTAACAGAATATGGGCATAAATGTCAAAAAATCATACAAGTAATTACGTAAATTTCACTTTTGTTCCTTTATGCTTACATAAATTTTCAAATATGGTGCTTTATTCTATGAGTACTTAACGGCGTTCACGGATAAAGGACTGATTTTGACATTTTTAAACATAAAGGATTATCTCTGAAATTTTGTGTAAACATAAAGGACTAAAAGTGCAATTTACACTATATTAAACTTTTATGACTACACGTGATAACAACAATGTGTAAACATTCAGAACTCTTAAGCGTATAGTTTTTATATTCAAGCAATTACTTTCTTCGTATTTATGATTATGAAGCTTTTTAAGTGTTTTTTAACACATGTAGGTATGAAAATTACACCTCTCCTACATATAAATATCTTATATATATGTATGTATGTAATCTATTTTTTGATATCTTCCATCATTTAAATGTGCATTTTCTTCTCTACATATACAAACACGTATTTAAGATACATACGGAAATATCGAATGAGACCATATATCCGAGGGACCATTTTCATAAAACGCAACAAACCAAAATCGATTGGACATGTTGGCATACACAAGACTATCCATGTTAGCCTTTCTTCCTCTAGAAGACATGGTCTTGACCATTTGTTTCCTCTATATCATCACTACCGGGTCACTTGATTTTTTTTTGTCTATTTTTTGAAATATTGTACAAAAGATCCACTTCAAGTAGGTTCACCAATGACCTACAATAATGTGTGTGGATATGATTTCATATGAACTTCACATTGTATAATAACAATATGATTTTGACATTTATATCACTAGGCATAACTCAACATAGCAAAGTAGTGTGACTAATAAAATTACTTTGATAAAGTGTGGGATGTATTGTTATGATATATGAATTACATTGGTCTAACATTTCAAATAATTTTTTTAATGACAAAATTTTTATGCATTCAAGTATATTGGTCCTCAAAAGCTAAAAATAACTAGGACCAATCTATTCACGTTTTCATGCTACAAGCCTACAACTCTTAATTGGATATTTGGATGTATTGGATTGATTGTAAAATGGGCCCAAATTAACCCAATGAACAGTTATTATTATGGCCCAACAAATTAAGTGTATCGAGGGGTCCATTTCATCGTTAAAACTCCAGTTCCAAATTTGACCATTAATTTTTGTTGTTTTAGGCTACAAACACGTCACCCTTGTGTGAGATTTGATAACTTGGGCCATCTCTCTTTTGTTTTTGTTGTTGAAGACAGAGAACATATACATACATACATACATACATACATACATACATACATACATACATACACACACACACACACACATACACACGCGCACATACATACGTACGTACATACATACACACACACATACATATATGTGTGTAGGATTGTGAACATGTAAGACCATCCCCATTGGCAATTTGGATTGGGTTGTGACACTATTCAAAAACCAAAAAAAAAAAGGAAAAAAAAAAGCAAAATGCTTCGATCCGGTTGCTGCTGCAATCAAGATTGCAACCCAAATATATATTTGTTTTCCTTTTCTTTTTCCTTTTTACTTTAATATAATTAGTTTTAGTTAATCTTATTTTATTTAATAAATACAAATAATTAACATTTTTAAAAAAATTAAAAACATAGTTTTGATCAGGCTTTTTTATGAACATGTCGGTATAAATTTTGTTGAAAACGGAGTTTATTTAAAAAAAATTATTTATAATATTAAATAAATATAAACAATCATTGATTTATTGAAAAAATTTTATTAGTTCAGAAGATTTTTTTGATCAAACTTATTATCTGAAAAATCTTAAATTATATTTATTTAATAAAAACTAAAAAATCTAATAACTTTTAACAAAAACTAAAAATCATAAATTATACTTATTTAATAAAAAGTAGTAAAAGTTGGGTTGTTAATGGTAGTAAAAAGTTTGGTTTGATTGGGTTGTGTAGATTAAAGAGAGGGAAATTAATTTTTTATTAAAAGATTGGGTTGGATTGGATTGTAAATGAGGATGGTCTAATAACTCACTCTTAAAGTATTAACCCAAATAACTTTGCTAATATGAAGCCATATCTTTTTTTTTAACATCATTGTAATACATATACAACACTTTCTTTATTTTATGAGTTTACGAAAATTAATTACCATTTAAGACGTAACATCGTTATAATTTTTGAGTCAAACTATTACAATGATGTAGGTTAAAAACTTACAATGATGTTACATCTTAAAAACGCAAATTTATAAAATAAGAAAATGTTATAAATATATTACAATAATGTTTAAAAAAATTCAAGATTTAACTTCATCTTGACAAATTTATTTGAGTTAATATTTTAAGAGTATGTTATTATTTATACATTACCATACATACATACATATATATATATAGGGGAAGGTTCCCCTAAAAAGTGTATTTTGCCTAAGAAGACTAAGAAGGATTTTTAAAAAATTGATAACCGACTCAAACAAACTCCGAACTAACTCATTTTTGCGTCATTGGAACCGTCTTGTCGAACCTTAAACCCGGAACGTTAAAACCCAAACCATAAACCATAACACTAAAACCTAAACTTTAAACTCAAACAATAAAGTCTAAAGCTAAAACCTAAAAGTTAAAAATCAAGCCCTAAAACCTAAACTTTATAGATAAAATTTAAATCTAAAACTTAAAAGCTAATATTATAGAGTTCGACGATACGGTTCCAATGCCATCAAAATGAGCTCAATCGGAGTTCGTTTGGGTCGGTTTTAAATGTTTTAAAAATCCTTTTTAGCCTTCTTAGGCAAAATACACTTTTTATTTGATCCTACCCCTATATATATATATATATATGGTTTGTATCATGCGAAAACTCGATATTAAGAAAAATCACTAAATTTTATCCGTGTTCTTTATTTAAAATCTTGAAAATGTTCTTAGAGACATACGATAAAGATTAGAGTTTTTGAGAAATATTATGAACGGTTTATATTAATCTGATTTAAAAAAATATAACCTTAAGATAAGGTTTATAAGTTAATTTACATTTCAAACCCTATAAAAAATGTATTAGAACCTCCAAATATTTAAATTCCTTTAATCATTCGATCAGTTTTTATTCCTTTAATTTACAAGAAAGAGGACATGGAATTAGGATGAGTATTAGAATTTCCAAAATTTTACTTGGCTTGTAATCCTGAAATAGGGCAATGAATGTCACCAATTTTCTAAATCTACTCTACATCAACCTCCAGCAGGATTTAAATCCTGCAAATGTATAATAGAGTCTGGTGCTTCAATCAAATGCAACTATGTAACTACAACATCTGCACCCTCTTTTCGTGGTGGTCGCCATTTGCGGTCGAATACACTTCTCTCCACCACTATATCAGTTTTCAACTTATCATCAATGAGCTCTAACAATTCTTGTAAACCGACTCTAGTTACACCCGATGTTTTAACATGTGGGCTGAACTCGAGTCGAGAGTTTAAGTCGCTTTTAGTTTCACCCGAGAGGGTAGAAACGTCTATAGGTTGATCTTCAAATGCTTTTTGTCCCACAAATGATGCAGTAGCATTATCACAGTTCACTTCATCTCCCCTAGAAAGACAATCATCTAAGTCTTCATCCATTTTATGACCATTTTCTTCATTTACAGCCATCACATCATCTTCAAGATCAATCTGGGAAAAAAAAATTAACAAAAAAACAAAATTATTGCATAATGTTTACATGGGTTGTATGAGATTTAGGGGTTGAAGGGTAAAATGGACTTTTATAACCTTGTTCCAGACTTCAATCATGTTCTTAAGCTTCTCATTAGACACTCCAATCTGTTGAAGAACATGCAACACAGACTCTCGTTGTTCATCGCGATTAGGTGCACTCGAGTCTAACACATGCTGCATAAAGAATAAATTATTCAATCAATTCATCATTTTTAGCTTTGAGATATATAAAAAATATATATATAAACAGATCCTACCACAAGAAGATCAGCTTCAACAACTTCCTCCAATGTAGCATGAAATGCTTCAACTAACTGTTATATTAATATTTATAATAATAATTAAAAGCTGAGATTTAACTTTTTTGAAATAAAAAGAAACAATATTTCAGTTACCTGCACAGGCAAGTCCGATATAAATCCTACAGTGTCACTAAGAAGCACCTTCTTCCTACAACATAAATAAATAACTCATAATCTTAATTATTTATATCTAGAAATATTAAATTCAAAAAGAATCAGCGATTATATATACCCTGATGGGAGAATAACATGCCGTACTTTTGTATCAACGGTTGCAAACATCCTGTACATGATGTTAAATAACACAAGAAACAAAAACAGATTTATGCATATCAAAAAGATTAAAAGAATGTCCTACCGATTGTCACAAAAGAGATGGGTGTCTGAAAGTGCACCAACTAATGTAGATTTCCCCTGAGAGAAATTTGAAAAATTAAGTTATAAAATATATATAAGTTGATATAAATTTTGTAAAATACACATACAGCATTTGTGTAGCCAACAATGGCAACGGTTGCCATGTGTTGACCATGTGTGCCTCCATGCCTTTTGCGTGAAGCTCGTTGGAGAGCTCGGGTACGTCGTACCTCTTTTATTTCTAACAATAACTGATTTTTCCTTTCTATGATTCTGAAATTTCATTTGCATTATTAGTTTATTGCATTAATGAACAAAATAATGTTATAATAATAACAAGTATACTTAACAAAATCTTACTTATAGCAAAGCTATTGGTAAGGTTTCAAAAGGGAAAGAGGTGTTACTCCCAAAAACACCCCCGGGCCCCGGCTCCAAAATAAATAACAAACAAATACGGGCAGATATATCAGGACTAAAACAAAAAGTATGGTACCTTCTTCGTTGAAGCTGAAGTTCTGTCTCTCCAGCGCCACTAATGAACCCACGTCCACCACTTCCTCTCCTGTAAATTATTTTTAAAGATTTTGTAATTAGTTATGTACTTTAACATTTTTTAAAATTCAAAAGCTTTAATACATTTATAAGTACCCTTTGGCACTAACTACTTCAGCGTCACCAGCTGTACCAAATGTTAAACGTCCACCACTACCACGTATGCGAACAAGTCTAGTTCTTTTGTACATAAGAGCAGCTAATTCAGCCTCAAAAAATAAAAATAAACAAAAATTATTGATGTTCAAAAATATATTTAAGAATGAAATGATGTGGAGATACTTCACAAACCTGCAGCTTTGCTTCTTTTGTTTGAGCATGAGCATGAAATATCTCAATAATTAGACCTACACGATCAAGAACAGCTTTCCCCCATTCCCGCTATCATCAGTAGTATAAAAATTCAGCAAAAAATAACTTTTAGTTAATTTAACTCATAAAAAATGAGGTTAACATGGTTATTGAGTATTCGACAAACATTCCCGATGTTGAGGTGCATTTTTTTTAGTAACTATGAAAACTTGTTATAGAAAACTCAAGGGACCCACCAACATATTAAATAGTTAGACTAGTTAAATTACAGCTGAATCTGGGCAGCTAGTCTTCAAAGCAAAAAATCAATGAAATTTCTGCTAGGGGAAATTAGAAGCTAACTATTGTGCCATCCCATGAAGAAACAAACTTACCCAATATATTCTCACTTTTCAGTAGGGTCAGGGGGGAGGATAGACACAAACCTTACCCCTATCCCAGTTGGGATAGAGAGGCTGCTCCGAAGAAGTCCCCGGCTCAAAGTTATCGTTTGAAGTTGATCATCCCAATATTTTTAACGTTATTTTCACAAAATAAGTAAAATAACGTTAAAATTAGTGCAATTTTACTTTGGCCTCTTGAGGGCCCACACATATATACATTATATGTGTGCAACGCAAATGGGGCGTTGCCATCGCATGAAGATTGTGTACAATTACTATAAACAAGTGATGTAACTTGTTCTTAATGTGTAGAAGTAACTTAACAGTTTAGACTGAAAACAAACACATAAGTCACCTCTAAGTTTCTCTGTTGAATTCCGGTCAGAATCCCGTTCACAAATACAGCATCTACTCCACCCTGTTACAGAAACACATTCTATTTAAGATTCCAATATTGCATCAGAACAGGAAAAAGAACTATTAACTTATGGTGTGTCAAAGAACTATATTACCCTAAAATTTAAATACAAAATTAAAAAAAAAAAAATAAACTTATATTAATATAGCACTTCACTTTTGAATCTATAGCATTCAAATGGCATTTAACATTGTCCACAGTCCCTGGTCCAAAGAAAGTGTCTGCATCACCAAAATCAAACAAATACATCACATCTTTCACATGGTTCCTCAGTTATAAGTAAAAAATAACTCTTTGACCTATAGGTCAAACAAGCTGCATTTCACCATCAAAGTTCAGAATTGATATAGTATTGCATATTTGCATGGTTATCCAGGTTCAGTTTAAATAAGCTAACATAGTAGATTGGAAGAGATGAGAAAATTGCAATAATTGGGCTGATGGTTTCGGAAAGACTACTCTGCTCAGGTAATGCAACTAGTCAGGGAGAAAGTTAGTCAAGTTTTCATTATTATGTACTTATTATTCTAATTTATGCACACAAAATTAAAAAAAAAAAGATCTGAACAACTAAAACTGATCTAAACATCTACAACTGGCTTGGAATCAGCATAAAACATGTCTAAGAGCATTCAGAGTAGGTTCTCCATCTTCATCCCTATAATTTATATAAGAAACATTGCTCAATAAAGTCATCCCCCATTTTTCTAAAAATTTCCCACATCTCATTCTTCATATCTATCCCTATTTCAATTAGACAAACTGGATTTCAATAATCCAAACTATGACCGCGGCTCTCTGAAGCAGCTCAGTGTTCGACTTATCATTTGAGTTAAGTCAAGTTCTGAAGTTCAAGTAAAGTCCGAAGGCCAAGTTTATTCTACGAAGACAAGTTTATTTTGATTCACGTTTTCAATATGCTTAGCCCACGTTTTGTAAGCGTTGGTAGTAGATAGTTGCAAAGTAGTGGGTAGTTTCCGAATTCATAGGTAATGGATTAGTGGGTAGTTTACATTTCAGTTTATTATATAATGTAATCAGTAAAAGAGGTCGAGTAGAGTGTTTTTCGAGTTGTTCTAGTTTTCATTCAGAAAATACATACAAGTTTGTGTGTTAGTGTTTGGTCAATTCTTTCTTGTTCGAGCTATTGGCAAGTTTACCATCTTCCACTTTTAACACAACATTGATTTTAAATCAACTGATGGGTCATATTTACATTATAAGAATCTAATTTGTCGTTCAATTAAACAACCCTTTGCTCCTTTTTCATTATTTTTTTGTCTTTATTTCACACACAACCACTCACAAAAAATTTAAGGTTTGATAAATAGCAAAATTTCATATATGGGGTTTTATTGCAGCCCTCCTATGATATTTAGGGATGGAAATGGAGATAGAGAGCATGATGTAGAAGAGAAAATTGACAAAATTTGTAATTGATCTTAAATTTTAAAGATGGAAAAGATCTCAGGAACCTTCGTCATAGTTGTCATGGCGCATAAGCGCACTCAAGGTGCATAGGCCTCGCATGGGGGCTAGGCACAAAGCACTCTAAAAGCAAGGCTTTTTTAAGCGAGGCACATAGTATAAAATTACTATTTTAGGTGTTTCTTTAACAAGTTATAGGCTCGTTTAGGGCTAGCTTAGCTTGTTTACGATTGAATCCAAGCTTGTTTAATACTAGTGTAATTGTTTTAGACATGTTTAAATCTATTCAGATAATTTTTTGCATGTATTTGACCGGAAAACACGCCCAAGTGCCCGATAGTACACGTGTCTAGGCGAGGCACACTTGTTGCATGCGTGCACCTTTGACGACTATGTCTAACACGAGTGCTTTAAAACACTTAAAAATGGTTTGTTTATATCATGTGTCTTGCTTAAAAAGACCACGGCTTTTAAAGCACATTGCTCCCAAGAATAAGAGTATTATTTCTTTAAATTTTCATACATATATAGGGTTGTGTTAATCTCACACCCAATTCTATATTTTCACACCCTTTATACGTGTCATACAGTGCCCTATAGGGGTGTTCACGAGCCGAGCCAGGGTCAGCTCGGACTCGGCTCGGATTGTAAATCGAGCCTGAAATGTTGGCTCGACTCGGCTCGTTTTTGGCTCGGATTTTACACAAGAAATTTAATATTTGAACTGCATTCACCACAACCCGGCTCGGTTCGTTTTTGGCTCGTTTTTACATAAGAAATTTAATATTTGAATACTATTCACCTCAACTCGGCTTGGTTCGTTTTTGGCTCGGTTTTACATAAGACAAGAGGCGTGAATATGTGAAGCTAGAAATTAAGAATATGATTTAGGAATTAATGGAGCACGTGAGAATGGAGATTTATTTCGTATTTCTGTCCTCTTTTCATTCATTATTTTATTATTTTTATTTTTTTGACATAATTACGAAATAACACTAAAGTATATTTATTATTGAAAATAACCCTATAGTTTTATATTTTAGTATAGCATGTTGTACAAACGAGCCGAGCCACGAGCCGAGCAACGAGCGAGCTACGAGCCGAGCCATCTCTTGCTCGGACTCGGCTCGGTTTCAAAACGGTTCGGCTCGGTTACAAACGAGCTTTATCCGAGCAGAGCTTTATCCGAGCTTTTTCCGAACGAGCTACGAACCGAATCAGAGATTCGAGATTTTTGGACAGCCCTAGTATCCTACGCCACGTACAACAACATGCAACACTGACATTCTGGACAATGATTGGGTGTTGTACGTCACGTAGAGCACTTTACGACACGTATAGAACCTCGTACAACAAGTATTGACATCTCTGCACAATGATGGGATATTGTACGCCACGTAGAGCACCCGACTACAGCTGTGGTTTTCGAGTTGTTGCCATGGGTTTAGGTTTTGAAGAAAATATGTGGCTTTACGTTCGACAACAACTATTAAATGAGATGGATATACAGAGATGCGTACAGGTCGATATTTGAAAATATAGAAGAGGGCATGTATAACCACTCTCACATTGGATGCAAATGCCTTACACCGGGATTCTGATTTCTCAAAGATTTGGTGTGAATGTATGATTGTTTACCTTTTAAATATAGAAAGCTCTCAGACATATTTCCCGTTGTGGCCATGTGGGTAGGCCCGGAAAGTGAATCCGTCAACCCTCATTCGATACATGCACCGGGTTATTGCCACGTCCATTGCTGCACGTGGCAGAAGCCGCGAGTGGTGCACGTTCTAGGATCTATTTTTTTGTACTACCTTATTACAGGCCGTACCTGCCAGCTTGCGTGCTACCTCGCCGATTATTTTGCGAATTATTACTACCGGCAACAGCGCGAACGCCGCGAAGCCATATATGGCGGTGCCTACATCACCCTTATAGGCCGCACTCTCGATCACCTGCACCAGGACTCGATTGAGGAGTTGGTTGACCCCGTATTACCGGTCAGACTCGATCGCCAGACGCTCTACGGTATGAAGATCGTCAGGGATTTTCCTGTTGTAGGTTTGAGGTTTTCCCTCAGACACGGCCCACAGGAGGATATGGGTCACTCCCCCGTTACAGGTGATGGACGTAGACGAGGGGGTGGGTGGATGATCGTCTCCTGGCTCTACAACGCGACATGCTGGGCTAGCTGATCAAACGCTAGATCGATCGGTCCAGGCAGGCTGACATTGAGCCTCCTCCCCTTCCGCCATCACCACCCCGAAGGTATCCGTAGTTTTATTTCATTTACTTGTATTGTACAGACACTGATTATGTATATATTATGTGTTTTGTTTTGATTGGTTGTTTATTTGTTTATATATATATATATATATATATATATATATATATTGTGTTTTGTATCATACGTGTATTTATTAAAACAAAATAATATTAAATTAATGAAATTAATAATAAAAACGACAAACGTTATAAATAAATCTTGTTAATGTTTAAATTATTAAACGTTAAAAAAAGTTTAATTTTATAAAACTAAATTTTAACGTTACCAAATTATTTTAATTTAAAGTTTATAAACATTTTATAATTTTTTTGAACTATACGTAACATATAGACGACAAGTATAAGTCTTCAATGTTGAGATGAAGATCACTCATATTAATCAGGAATACCTATACACCACGTAGAGATCTCTACGTGGCGTACAACGCAGAATTTTATCCATCAAATCCGGGGTTTAAGGTTGCAGGTGTCAGATTTCGTACGCCATGTAGAGTGTTGTGCATCGCGTACAACACACATGACAACGAGGTTGCAAGGTGTGTTGTACGTGTAGTAGAGAGGTATACGAGCATCTGTGGGGTGATTAAAAAGTGTCGTGTGCAAATAATCATCCCCTGTGTATCTATATTAGAATCTTCGTCTTTATCCTTCTTCAAAATTTAGGGTTATAATCAACAGTGATTCAAGTACAACTAAACAACAATGTCCACGATAAATTCGAAACAGAAATGCAGATAATTGCTGATTTGAATATCAATAAGTTTGATCTCAAAAGTCAAAAATGAAATAATAGTTTTTTTTTAAAATATTTGGCAAACCTGCTCGAGTTGATCGATAAGCTGGATTTTGCACAACAAGGTGTGGGGGCGATTCTTTATCCGAAAATTGGGAATCGTAGAACTCATCTCGCTGTTGTTCGAGCGAATTGGCAAGATTAAGAGCTTCATCGAGCTTGATTTTCAATAGAGCATCAGGTCGAAATCGCGGTTGTACGACGAACAATCTTGGAGGGGCGTCTAGATCATTGAATTCATCTGCATCTGCATCTGCTTCATCGTGTTTGTGTCGTGACTGTGAATTGGCGAACAAAGGGGTGATTGAAACCTGAGGGAAGAAGGGTTTTTGTGCGAGGGTTTGTGTGATGAATCTTGTTGAAACCCTAAACATTAGAAACAATTTTGGTTTTCAATTCAATCAAAAGGGTTTTAGAACAGGGAAAACAGTGTGGATCAAAACTTCAAATGGAATTCAGGAAGATGGATTAAAGGGTTGTTTGAGAATGTGTGACGAAATTAATTGCATAACCGAACAGATATAATTATTGAAAAATAGATTTTAAGTTATATTATAAGTTTTATTCAAAACTAAATCAGTTCAAATATAATATAATAATTATTTTTTCTTGCAAGACAAACTATTTTTCACAGCTATAAAAATATTATTGCAACATACTTATAACCAAGACATTACACCACTGATGGGGATACACCGATTAACATCAAGGAGATGTCGCGGCTGGAGGAAGGATAAGCCACGGCCAAAAGAGGTGCCGTGGCTGCAGGAGATACAAGCCACGGCCATGATGGGAGCCTCGGCTGAAAGAGGTTCAAGCCACGGCCAAGGTGGGAGCCGCGACTGGAGGAAGGATGAGCCACGGCCAAAGGAGGTGCCACGGCTGGAGGAGATACAAGCCACGTCCAAGGCGGGAGCCACGGCTTTGCAATTAAACCACGGCTGATCTAGGCACGACAGGGTGTAAGCCGCGGCTGGGTGTATCACGGCCAAGAGATGACGCGGCTGGAGGAGGTACAAGCCGCGGCTGAAAGAAGACAAGCCACGGTCGAAGACGAAGGTAAACCACGGTCGAGGCAAGAACTGCGGCTGATAGGAGATAAATGGTATGATCATAAAACACGAACAAAGGAAACTTAGTAAACCATGGCTGGAACCTTGGTACTCCAACATATAAGTTTATTTTCAAATAACCTAAGTCAGTAAACAGACAAGAAAATTGCTTACCTCATGACCTGGACAGTAGAAGACAAAACCAGTGTCAGATGATCAAGGTCAACTATAGAGGACAAACCCTTATACGGAAAAAGGAAAGAATACAAGAACAGCCAGAGAAGGTACGCGACTGGCATGTAACAAACTCCCCAAAAGAGAGATGCATCACCTGGGCTCTCCAGAGGAACCTACTATAAATATCACGTTCAAACTGAACTAATGATCCACAACCTCAGTAGCACAACTCAATACTCGAAATCACATTCAACACACACTGGTTTTGTTTGGGCTCTGACCATAATCACCATTGGCACTGCTAGGAGAATTTGATTCGTACTTGTAATCGAAATCTTGTAGCAACATTTGGCGCCATCCGTGGGACCTAGTCCCAAACAATCACACCACCATGAGCTTAGACGAAACCACTCCGGTTGAAAACCAAAGTCACACCACATTATCTCCGGGAGGCACGACGGTGATCCAGGGGAAGAAGAAGGGTTTGTTTAATGATAGCAATGAGAATGTCAGGAACCCCGAGATCACCCCGGAATTTCTGGCACAAAATCGTAAACAGATCCTTCTCTTGTTGCAAAAAGAAGAGAAAGAACAACAGTTAAAGGAGGCTCGAGCCCGGCTCGAATTTGAAGATGTCTCAGTTGAGGACGTGGATGAAGATGATGCTGAAGTAGAAGCGAAGCTAGACAAGGAAACAAGCCAGCCCAAAATTCAAGAAGGTAGGAAAGAAAACCATGAAGACGGAGTGAAGAGCCAAATTGCTAAAAAGTTGGAATTTGAAGACGACTACAGCAAACCCTACCGTCCCTCGACTGCACGTGCAAAATCCAAATTTGTTGCTAGGATAGCCGAGTTTACCTTCCCGCCAAAGCTGAAAATGCCAACGAATGTCGGAAAGTATGACGGGATGGGAGACCCGGATGATCACCTGGCCATATTCATAGGTGCAGCTGAAGTTGAACAATGGTCCATACATGTCTGGTGCCACATGTTCATCCAGACACTCACAGGCGCAGCAAGAGTCTGGTTCGATGGTCTCCCAGTGGGGGAGATACGTAGCTTCGAAGAACTGGAGGAGAAGTTCCTAAGATACTTCAGCCAGCAGCGAAAATCGATGAAGGACCCGACGGAGCTGCATAACATCAAGAGAAGGGATGGCGAGTCTCTGGATGATTTCATCACACGCTTTTCCAAAGAGAGCATGCAGGTCAGAGGGGTAGGTGAAACCTTGAGAATTTCTGCGTTTATCCACGGCGTAAAAAACGATCAGCTAGTAGAAAGATTCCACGAAAACCTTCCGAAGACAGTGGATGAGATGCTGGAACGAGCCAAGGCATTCGTACGAGGGAAGAAGGCCTGCGAACTGCTGAAGGACTGCACTCCCAAGAAACAAGCACCATCAGTATGGAACCAGCCAAAGGGACAGGAGGAAAAAAGATGGGAGAGACCTCGCTTCCAGCCGAGGGATGATGCCCTTCAGCCAGGCTCCAGCATTCCTCGAAAGCCCGTCACCGAATCAGAGGTAAAACTTCCGCCCTTGATAAAAACACCTAGTGAGATTCTGGCGACAGAGAATGTCAAGTTCGTAAGACCCGCCCCCTTGAGGCCAGGACCACGACGGAACATGGAAAAATTCTGCGAGTTTCACGAAGAAAGTGGTCATAACACATATGATTGTTTCTCTCTGAGAAGACAGATAGAGTCGGCTATCAAAACAGGGAAGCTCGCTCATCTTTTAAGTGAGTTGCAGAAGACCCCACATGCCGGTGAAAAAAGAAAGGAAATCTTCATGCTACACCAACTACGGCCCACCATTGCTTTGAAAAGGCCTCGAGACACAAGTGGTGTCAAACGAAACTCAGACCACCTACAGCCCTGGATGGAGCAAAATATATCCTTCCTGCCCATACGAGGAGGGAACTTTGCTAGCAACCCGCTTACAATTTCCGCCATCATCGCTGGACATAACGTACACCGAGTGTATGTTGACACGGGAAGTGCGTTAGAGATAATGTATGAACATTGCTTCCTACAGCTTGATGAGGTAATCCAAAGATCCCTTATTAAAAGTACACATGTGCTAACAGGATTCGCAGGTGAAGTAGTACATCCTATCGGGCAGATCCAGCTTCCAGTGGTAGTTGGAAACGAAACAGGTCAAAGGGAAGTCACTATGACTTTCCTTGTCATTAGAGCACAGTCTCCATACGACGTCATCTTAGGGAGGCCCGGCTTGTGCCTACTTGGAGCCATAGCCTCAACCATCCACTCCGCAATCAAACAGAAGAGGGGGAAGAATGGATCGTACAAGTCGCCCAACAAGCATTCTCTGGACATTGAACCGAGCGTAGCTTCGTAAATGTTATATGTAATCATGTGAAACGAATGACTTGTAATCAAATTTTGAACAAGAAGGTGCATTCGAGCACCAAATGATTACACGTCCACATAAGTCGTAGCTCATCCTATATACACAAGTCAAACCAAACAAAGATAAGAAACAAGATAGATAAGAAGGCAGCATAGTCTCCGGTCTGGATTGGATGAGACCTTAAACTTGTCCACTAACCAAGACCGGAAGACACCAATAAGCATGCCCATTCGGCCACGGTCGGATGAAGCCACAAACTATCACCTAGCCCCGACTGGGCTGAAAGCAAACATCCGGCGACGATCGGATCATTAACAGTTAAATGCCGAAAGAATCACCCAGCCGCGACTGGGCTGAAAGCAAACATCCGGCCACGATCAGATCATTAACGGTTAAATGCCGAAAGAATCACCCAGCCGCGACTGGGCTGAAAGCAAACATCCGGCCACGATCGGATCATTAACGGTTAAATGCCGAAAGAATCACCCAGCCGCGACTGGGCTGAAAGCAAACATCCGGCCACGATCGGATCATTAACGGTTAAATGCCGAAAGAATCACCCAGCCGCGACTGAGCTGAAAACAAACATCCGGCCACGATCGGATCATTAACGATTAAATACCGAAACAATCACCCAGCCGCGACTGGGCAGAAACCAAACATCCGGCCACGTTCGGATCATTAACGGTTAAATACCGAAACAATCACCCAGCCGCGACTGGGCTGAATACAAACATCCGGCCACGATCGGGTCATTAACGGTTGAGTACCGAAACAATCACCCAGCCGCGACTGGGCTTAAATCAAACATCCGACCGCGTTCGGATCATCAACTGTTAAATTTCAAGAAACAATCACCCAGCCGCGACTGGGCTGAATACAAACATCCGGCCACGATCGGATCATTAACGGTTGAGTACCGAAACAATCACCCAGCCGCAACTGAGCTTAAATCAAACATCCGACCGCGTTCGGATCATCAACTGTTAAATGTTGAGAAACAATCACCCAGCCGCGACTGGTTAGAAACCAAACATCCAGCCGCGTCTGGATAACTAACGGTTAAAGTGTCGAATCTTCCACCCAGCCGCGACCGGATAAAAACTAAACATCCAGCCGCGGCTCGCAAACAAAAGGTAGCCCCTTGGTCGGCCGTGAGAGGCCTCTTGCACCAACCACGTCTCATAAGTAATAAAAATCTACTAAAGCCTTGAACATGTCATTAATCGAGCTCCCATCAATCGACTAATCGAGCCGTCACAAGTTAATTAATCCGATGCTATGACAAAATCATAACACCGGACTAGGGGGGCTTGATGGGGATACACCGATTAACATCAAGGAGATGCCGCGGCTGGAGGAAGGATAAGCCACGGCCAAAAGAGGTGCCGCGGCTGGAGGAGATACAAGCCACGGCCATGATGGGAGCCTCGGCTGAAAGAGGTTCAAGCCACGGCCAAGGTGGGAGCCGCGACTGGAGGAAGGATGAGCCACGGCCAAAGGAGGTGCCGCGGCTGGAGGAGATACAAGCCACGGCCAAGGCGGGAGCCACGGCTTTGCAATTAAACCACGGCTGATCTAGGCACTTGGCACGACAGGGTGTAAGCCGCGGCTGGGTGTATCACGGCCAAGAGATGACGCGGCTGGAGGAGGTACAAGCCGCGGCTGAAAGAAGACAAGCCACGGTCGAAGACGAAGGTAAACCACGGTCGAGGCAAGAACTGCGGCTGATAGGAGATAAATGGTATGATCATAAAACACGAACAAAGGAAACTTAGTAAACCATGGCTGGAACCTTGGTACTCCAACATATAAGTTTATTTTCAAATAACCTAAGTCAGTAAACAGACAAGAAAATTGCTTACCTCATGACCTGGACAGTTAGGGGTGTAAACGAACCAAGGCAGCTCGTGAAATGCTCGAGATCGGATCGGTAAAAAGCTCGAACGAGCCGAGCCTTAACGAGCCCGAGCTCGAGCCCAAAAGTGTGGCTCGTTTAGTTATCGAGCCCGAGCTCGAGCTTTACTTAACGAGCTCGAGCCGGCTCGCGAGCCTTAACGAGCTTTTTGTTTATATAATTTTTATTTATTATATTAAGTGTTTATTTATTATATTAAGTGTTTATTTATAAAATTGATTATTTTTATATATAAAATTATGATAAATATATTTAAATTAAATATTTTATGTTAAATTTATAAAATATAGTTATAAATAAAATTAAATTAGTAATTAAAGTAAATAAATTAAATAAATAAAATCTAAACGAGCCGAGCCGAGCCGAGCTCGAGCCTAAAAATTCTTTAAGGAGCCGAGCTCGAGCTCGAGCCTTGATTTCTCTTAACGAGCCGAGCTCGAGCTCGAGCTCGAGCCTTGATTTCTCTTAACGAGCCGAGCTCGAGCCTTAACGAGCTCGGGATCGGCTCGGCTCGTTTACACCCCTATGGACAGTAGAAGACAAAACCAGTGTCAGATGATCAAGGTCAATTATAGAGGACAAACCCTTATACGGAAAAAGGAAAGAATACAAGAACAGCCAGAGAAGGTACGCGACTGGCATGTAACAAATTCCCCAAAAGAGAGATGCATCACCTGGGCTCTCCAGAGGAACCTACTATAAATACCACGTTCAAACTGAACTAATGATCCACAACCTCAGTAGCACAACTCAATACTCGAAATCACATTCAACACACACTGGTTTTGTTTGGGCTCTAACCATAATCACCATTGGCACTGCTAGGAGAATTTGATTCGTACTTGTAATCGAAATCTTGTAGCAACAACCACCAATCAAAGATTCAAAGTAGCTTTTTTATTTGAGAAACAAAGTTCAAGACGAGTCATCTGAGATATTCTGTTTCAAAGACGACCTTTACACCCACTTTCAGGTTACAGAGTTTACAAAGCGAGATGATTCGTTGAATGAGGCATCATCACTGATCCGAACCATTTGGTTTCTGGAGATGTCGGAATTGAGCTCGACAATTGGTTTTCGTAGTAGTTGGCGGTGGTGCTAGGGAGGTGACGAGACTATGAGAGGAGTGGTATGATGGTAGGAATGATTGTGAGAAATTTCTTGAAAAGTTGATTTTTATTTATATTAATCTACGTGAGTATCTTAAGTTTTTTATTCATTTGTTTTAGTACTTGTTTATATTAATATTAAATATTTGTAATTTATATTTTATTTTATTTTATTGGAGGTTACCTTTCTAAAAACTCAAAACAAATATAGATTGGTAAAAACGATCCGCCAAACTTACCTATTGCTTAGAGCCTTAGCCCTTAGATCACAGTTTTCTACAACCCTTTATTAGAAAATGATCTTTCAATTAATGATCGAAACCATTGAAAGGTTGTCCAAAGCACAACAAGCATCAAAGCAAGCCTAAGAGCATGAAAGAAGGCTCAATAGAACTTGTCCCATATCGGTTATATGGGCAATTGATGTGGGTTTTATAACCCAAATTGACTCTCACCCATCAGACTTGTTTTTTTGGTTGGGTTCTCCTATTTGGTTTGTATATCTCGTATCACTAATCAGAGCCAACTCGAAATGGTGACCTGGAAGGAGCTAGCCATGACCAACGTGCCCGTCACCAACGAGGACGTTGGCCCTTAAGGAGGGTCCGATTGTTACAGATCAAAACCATTACAAGTTATGTTACTTATTCTGCATCATTTGTATGGACAATTGATGTGGAATTTATAAGCTAAATGGACTCTATCACCAATTAGACTAGTTTTTTGGGTTAAGTTCTCATGTTTAGTTTGTAACACAAACCAACCTGCCGTTGTCCATATCGAAACAAGGGTTCAAGTGTTCAACTGTTGGAGATGCGCAAAAAAAACCGGGTATGGACCGGACCTGTGCAAAACCTGGAACCTCTGGTAGGAGCCTCCTTCAATAATTAATAATATGACCATGTTTAGATGTTCATATCAGGTTTAAATTAAAAGTACTTAGTTTGGCCCAAATGCCCAACTGCAGTAATTGGGTTACTAAACATGTAGTTCAACTGGGCCTTGCCTTGGTAGTTAACCACTTTAATTTTAAGCCTAGTTTCCCCTCCAGGAAACAAGTTTAGTTCTTTCGATTACCCAATAAAGTTGAACAAAATATTGATATGCGTGCTTTTTTAATTCATGAACTATCACACAATGAGTTACGATGATGGCGATGTTCTTGAAACAAAGAAGACAGGCGATATAGGGTTTTTTGATTTCTTTGCTATATTGTTAATTTTTTTTTTGAACGGCAACTTTCATTAAACCTCCAAAATACACCAAAGAGCCAGCAAGATGCTAAACTCCAACACCACCAATTACAAACAAATAGCATAAAAAACAACAAAACGAACTAAAAAGAAAAGGAACATCATTTCTCCCAGGTTAAGAGCCCCCATTTTGTTCTATGTTTAACCCATAGATAACTAAGTGATTTCACCTCTTCAAGCAACCGATGATACGAACTCCTCCTCCTTGTAAACACTACCTCATTTCTGTCTTTCCAAATGCACCATATGTCTGTAAAAACAATTGCTTGTATTGCCTTTCTTCGCTTACAATTACCTTTATCATAATTAGCCAACACCAATAAATCATTAATTGAGAAAGCAAAAATAGGATCCAGCTTACACCAAACAGAAATACCATTCCAAAGCATCAAGGCGACAAAGCACGAGGAAAACAAATGTGATACCGATTCATTGCAATCCCCACATAATGGACATATCTCTTCCTGAAGTCGAACTCCCCTCTTGATCAAGGCCTCCTTAGTTGGCAAACGACCTAGCAATGCTTTCCAGGCCAGTAAATTAACTTTGATCGGCACCTAGTTACACCATGATTATATCGGCCTATTCCCCGACTCACGTCCCTTGGAACAAATGGAACGGAAGGAATTAACTGAGAACTTACCACTCCTGTCACCAGCCCACACCCAACTATCCTCGCCTACCAGAAAGGTAGTTTGTAAAATCAATTGTTTACAGGAGCCAAGTTCATGTTGTTCCATGAAAGAATCTTGTTGTCTTGTCCAATCCCAGCTGAAAACCAATTATTCATCCTGACTTGAGATCCTTTCTGAAATGAAACAAGCTTTTTCTCTATCCAGTGCATAAAGTGCAGGAAACAAATCTGCCAAAGGAGTATCCCCAACCCAAAAATCCCCCCAAAACTCTAGTTTATTTCCATTGCCAACAACTCCTTTTATTAGCCTTTTTAATTGAACATTGGAGCCCCTCAGGAATGAATCTATTCTCGTGATGTTCTTCCAGGTACCCGACTGAAGATTTTTGCATGGAATAAAATCAGGGACACGTATTGATGAGTTTAAGGCATAGATAACTCTCCTCCATAACTTATCCGGCTCTGTCTTATATCTCCACCACCATTTAGCCAAGAGCCCCATATTAGCCTCTTGAAGGTTAACAACCCGCAACCCTCCATTTCCTTTTGAGATTTGAATTGTCTCCCAACTAACCCAATGAATTTTCCAATTTCCAGCACCTTCAGAACCACAACCCCCCCCCCCCCCCAGCAATAGAAAGTTCCTTCTCATTTTATCAAGGGATTCAATAACACCCACAGGAGCTATAAAAAAGGAAAAGAAATACAATGGCAATGCACTAAGTACCGACTTAACTAACGTGAGTCTCCCACCCATCGACAGGGTAGAAGTCTGTAACACCCCGACCAATGGCAGAATCATCGGGACATTCACGAAGTGTAAATTGTTCAAAAGCACAAGGTTCATAACATAAGTAAATCAAACCTTTCATTGATAAAGATTCAAGCTTAATATTCAAATAGAACTCAAACATCCATAATTCAATACATCATAAAAAGAAATACTAAGTATTAAATATTCTAAGTCTAAACAAGAACCAAAACAATAAATAACTAGATCCAAACTTCTAGTAAGCCTTAAGTAGCATTTACACCTGAAACATGTTTAAAACAAAGGTCAACTATAAAGTTGGTGAGCTTCACAGGTTTTAAGCGCACACACCAAAAATAGTTTGAGAAATGTTAAGTTGTCACATGCGATAATAAGCTAATATGAAATAAAACATGTAAGTAAACCATACGCAGATCAAAAGTTAAGTTGTGACCAAGCTAGCATTCCTAACAATGCCGAAGTAGTAATCTATCACCACATATTTACCACAAAGGTAAACCCAGCCTGGGTGGGATGGTCAATCCAATAGATCTATCTTTACTAAAGTCATGATCAATGCAAGCTCAAGCTAAGTTCATTACAGTTTATGACATAAAGCAAAGTTCACATGTAATAAAGTTTAAAGAAAAGTTCATAAGTTGACATGTTTCACCCCTAAAACTTTAAAACAAGTTAAAAGGGGGGCTATGAAGACTCACCTTAATTGATGGAGCTAAATTTCGAATAATGCCAAGTATGTAGTCAACTAGTATCCAACACAATGTAATCAACCTATATTGTGAAATCAAGTATAAACTAATATAACTTACTATTTCTATGAAATTTCTAATACAAATATAATATTGTGATTTCATGTGTGCATGTTTACAATTTATTATTATTATTTTTTTTCAAAAGAATTATGGAAGTATAGACTCCTATGATTCTTTTAAATTTTATGATTTGAATTAAATAAATTTTGATATAACTAATAATATAAACTCTTAATAATTTAAAAAGATTGTTTAAAATTCTTATTTTCAACCAAGTAATTTAACTTATAAACAATTTAAGATAAATTAATAATATATTGGTTGCTTATAATAAATACATTATTTATTTAAAACAATGTTAAAAATATTTTCTTTGAATAATTGTTGTAATTTCGTAAAACCTACGAAAATTAAAGTTATATAATTTTTAATATCTAAAGTATTATTTAAAAGTTTATAAAAATATATGTTAAACTAATTTTATCAATAATTATTCATAAATTTAATATGGTTTAAAATTATAATTTATTTTTCATAAAAATCTAGTTAATATTTAAACAAAATATTTAAAAAATTTAAAATAAAGTCTTAAAAACAATAAACTTTTGTAAAGGAATAAATAAGTAAATTAATTAATAAATGAATAAATAAAACTGAATATTAGTTTTTATGTATCAAAATGATAGTTTTTAAGTTTATAAAAATTTTGGTGAAATCGAAATTTAAAAATACTTAATAACTACTTATACATTTTAATAATGCTTTAATATAATATATGTATATCATTATTTTATAAAACCTATTTATAAACAAAATTAATAAAATGTCGAAAATGTTATTATTGTTGTCGTTATAATTATACACATAAAAAAATAGCTTCTCATTTATGAAATTTCATGAATTATTGACACGTTACAAAGCCTTCCAGAGTGAGAGCTTCTTTTCAAAATCATCCAATACTGCTATATTGTTAATTAAGAAATAAGTTTTAAAGTTATCCTGCTAGTAAAACTGTAAAAGGTATTTTAACCAATGAGGCAGTGCCTCAATGGTACCCCAAAATTCTTCCAAATAGAAGATTTTAGGTTCAAAACCCTCTACAGCGAAAAAGAGGTCTGAGGGGGTCAGGGGGTTTTCCCAAATGTCCTAAAGTGTTACAAGCTATTGATAATAGAGAGCAAATTAAAGATAAATTTGAACCAAACGTACATTTTTGCAATTCATATAAATAATAGAATTATTAATAACCGATAATATTAAAAGCCAAATAAAAAATAATAAAATTACTATTATTACGGATTATTATTATAATAATATAATTAACAATAATAATAGCAACAACACCGGAAAAACAACCAAAAACCACATAAGAAGGCCTAGGTAAGGTCGAACCTAAAAATGTATGAATTTGTATAGCAAGTTATGTTAAATTTACACCCAAATTCGTAATTTTACATTCAATGTATGCCTCGTAAAGATGCATATGAGGGCTTATATATTGGTAATTATTTAAGCCTGGAAATTCTAAAAAAATAAAAAGAGCTTTGGAGTATACGTCATGTATATCCCTATATGTGTTGTATTGATAATAATCACATTGGTGCCTAAGGAGGGGTCTAATGTTCAATCATCTTACAAACGACCAATCATTATACAAGAACATAATTCAAGACTTGAATAAGGAGCCTAATGTTCAATTTTTATCACAAGAAAAGGCTGCTTTATTTGAACGAAAAACCTTACATTGAACATTCCTATGCACATCAAAACAATAAGGAGTTTGATTTTTAACATCACATTTCATATCAACAAGAAAGCAATTATGAATTCAATAATTTTCACCTACAACAAAACAACCTATAATTTGTGTAAGGCAAAGAACATTATGAGATACAACAAAGCAATAATGAAATAGTCAATGAACCTTGTAACATGAAAGTGGAATGAGAAACAAATCATGTATGATCTTTCTTCACTTATGTTTTCTTAGCTTTTTATTATTTTAACTGTAGTGTAGTTTCAAGATTTTATGTCTCATGGTGAGTTGGTGAGTTGGTTAAAAAACAAATACTCGACAATTGTTATATCATAGGCGTTGTGAGATGGAATAAAAAAATAGAGACCAACTAATCATGGTAGCAAACTCAAGAGTTCAACCACCCTTAAACATTCTGGAAGCGAGAAAATCGATTATTCATTTAAACTGGTAGAGATATACGACAATAAGTGTTTTGTATGATAGTTATATGTGATGAAGGATGAACATAACCAAGATCATGCTTAACATTTGGATGACACCTATTTGTAAGAAGATTGTCTCATAATATACATATAAGATGGTGGAGCTGTTAGACTAAATAATTAAATGTGGTCCTTATGATTATTTAATTAAATAGATCAATTACCTAAATACCCCTAACAGATAGATAATTATTTGATGGACGTAATTATCCTTATTTATCCTAATTAGGGTTTCCCCTTGGGTGTATATATAAAGAGACTTAAGGCTCATAATCAGGGTTACTCACCATTAACATCATAACACACACGAATTCTCCTAACCCTTAGAGAATTCGTGAACATCCCATAACCGAGCCTCTCTCTACTCATCTCCATCCTCACCGTACACCTTAAACGGGAACCCGAGCGGATCGTCATCTCTCAGGAATCATGTCTGGAATTAACAACGCGTTCACTGGATTCACAGGTTTCATCTAATCTCTATTTCATTATTGTTTTCGTATTCATGTTTACATCTAAACCAAAGGAATCGATCCAACATGTGGCATCAGAGAAATATGTTGTTTAATCGATTCCTAATCGCGAAATTGAAACAAAATCCAAAAACGTTTCGAAAAACGAGTACGAATACTGGTCGTTTTTTCAGAAAAACCTTAAAACTGGTTCGTTTTTCGTAAAAACGTGAATCTGGTGCGTTTTTCGTAAACCTAAAAATTTTCGGACTTAAACGTATTCGAAATTAGCATACATGTTTTTAAGAGTACTCGAAATTTGGTGTACTCGAATTTGATGTAATCCAAATTTTTGAGTATTCGAAATTTATTATACTCGAAATTTGAGTATTCGAAATTTAACTTACTCGAAATTATTTTTTTAAACTTAGTGTACTCGAAATTTTGGAGTTCACGAAATTTTAGTGTACTCGAAATTTTAAGTTCACGAAATTTTTTAACAGTACTCGAAATTCTGAAGTTCACGAAATAAGGTACTCGAAAAACTGTACTCGAAAATCTAAGAGTACTCGAAATCTAAGTGTACTCGAAAAACTGAAATTACTCGAAATTTTCGAGTACATAACCATTTTCGAGTACAATAACCATTTTCGAGTACATAACAATTTTCGAATACGTAACTATTTTCGAGAACATTACTAACTTCGTGAACAGTAAATTTCGTGTACGAACACTTCTGCCCAAAGGTGATGTGTTACATCTTATTATTTGAGTCTTATTAAGCATCGTCAATTACTTGTGTGTATCCTTAAACATTAGATATTCAAAACAAACAAACAAACAAACAAACCCAGTATGTTCCCACTGCGTGGGGTCTGGGGAGGGTGAGATGAAAACAAACCTTACCCCTACCCCAGATGTGGTAGAGAGGCTGCTTCGAACGAGACCCCCGGCTCAAAAAAAGCTGTTGCCATCCTTTTTTTTATTATAATATTATTATTCTTATTCATAATTTATATATATATATATATATATATATATATATACACACTTTAATATTAATTTATTATTATTATTACTATTATTATTATTATTATCATTATTATTATTATATATATATATATATTATTTTTTTTTCACGAAGCCATAGAAGAACAGATAAAGACCATTGCCCACACACATAAACACGCATAAAGGAACAGTCAGACATACACATAAATCATACCCATGAGAAGTAGTGTCGGTAGGGAAGACAAAACAAACATGGAAAGCAAGAGACCATCCAACCAAAGCAAACACACCAAACATTAGATATTCACATGACATCATTTTGCCTTAAAAACATGTATGTTTCACTTCTGCCCAAAGGTGATGTGTTACATATATGTTTGCAAACTTAACATGTGCATAATGCTTACAATGTCTCACTTCTGCCCAAAGGTGATGTGTTACATTCCTAATGCACATTTTACTTTCTAACTAAATTGTTCCTAATGCTTAAATGAATGGTTATTAACCAAAGTGAAACCCATTTGTTTAAGTAGAACCTAATCTAGTCTATTAATTTGATGTTATAGTAGACTCATTATCACAGCTTCATTACTATAATGGTCCTTATATATGCCTGCTTTAGATCTAAGTTACCCCATAGATCACTCTAAGTTCTTCTATAGCCTAAGTATATTACTCTTTCTCATCTAAAATAATCCACAGCTCCCAATATGGGAATTGAAACCCTTACTGGTGCGAACTATTCTGCTTGGAAAGATTCGCTGATGCTGACTCTTGGGATCACGGAGTTCGACTACGCACTGAGAGAGCCTGCACCTCCTGCCCTCACTGATAAGAGCACTGCTGAAGCTAAGTTGCTGTATGAGAAATGGGAGAAGGCTAATCGGATGGCTCTCATGTTTATCAAGAACTCAATTAGCCCAATCATCAGAGGAGCAATTCCTGATTTGGCTAATGTTAAAGCTTACCTTACTGCTGTGGAAGAGCAATTCAAAGGAACCTCAAAGGCGCATGCTAGCACCCTGATCATGAAACTGGTGTCTACAAAATATGATGGAGTCAGTGGCATTCGTGAGCACATCATGATGATGAACGACATGGCCCGTAAACTTAAGGGATTAGACATGGAGATCAGTGATGGTTTCTTAGTCCACTTCATCATGACTTCTCTTCCTGCATCTTATGAGGCTTTCAAGATCAACTACAACACTCAGAAAGAGAAATGGTTGATGAATGAGTTGATTGCCATGTGCGTACAAGAGGAAGAGCGTCAGAAGCTGGACAAACCTGATGTTGTTTACCTGATGGCTACTGGTTCGAAGAAAAGGAAGCACAATACTCATAAGGATGCTTCTAAAGTCCCTAAGTCCAATGCAGGTGCATCCTCCAGCTCTAACAATTCCAATGGCAATCCTTACTGCAAGTTCTGCCGAAAGGCAGGACATAAGCAAAAAGATTGCCCTAACTTCAAGGAATGGCTGGTTAAGAGAGGTAATCATCTTAATATGATAATTGAGTCCTTTAATTTAAATGTTCCAACTAATTCTTGGTGGTTTGACTCTGGTTCTATGGTTCATGTGACCAATTCTACTCAGGGATTCCTTACAATCCGGAGGCTGGAAAGAAACCAAAGAACACTTAAGCTTGGAGATGGAAAGGAACTATCTGTTGCTGCCGTGGGAACCTTAGAATTAATAATGAAAACCGGTCTATGTATTAAACTTTATGATACCTTATATATTCCTGAAATTTCTAGGAATCTTGCATCAGGACCAAAGTTAGACATGGATGGTTTTTATGTTTCTCATGGTAATGGCAGACTTACTATTAGTTCTAATTCTCAAGTATTTGGTACTGGTCTTTTGGATGGTGGTCTCTATAAGTTAGAACTAGATGATGATTTCTCTAAGTCTTTGTTATCATATAACATTAATGAGAACTCAACAAAGACTAAAAGAAAAAGAGACTTAGAAGCTTCATCCATGTTGTGGCATCAACGTTTAGGCCACATCTCACGGGATCGGTTATCTCGACTCGTGAAGGATGAAGTTTTGCCTTCTCTTGATTTCACCGATTTTGGAACATGTGTCAAATGCCTTAAATGCAAAATGACAACAGCAACTAAGAAAGGTGCCACTCGGAGTTCTAATTTATTAGAAATTATTCACACCGACATTAGTGGCCCTTACACTATTGCTGGAATGACTGGACATACTTCATTTGTCACTTTCATTGATGATTATTCTCGTTACATGTACTTGTATCTAATCAAGGACAAATCTGAATCACTTACAACTTTTAAAGATTATAAAATTGAAGTTGAAAATCAACTAGAGCTTAAAATTAAAGTTGTGAGATCAGATAGAGGAGGTGAATATTATGGTAGACATACTGATGTGGGTCAGGCTCCTGGTCCATTTTATGAGTTTTGTAAAGGCCAGGGGATCGTGAACCAATACACCATGCCCGGTACTCCTCAACAAAATGGTGTTGCTGAAAGGAGAAATAGAACCCTAATGAACATGGTGCGCAGTATGTTAGCCAACTCAGATTTACCCTCATTCCTCTGGACAGAGGCCTTAAAGACAGCAGTTCATATACTCAATAGAGTTCCTTCGAAATCTGTCCCTAAAACTCCTTATGAACTCTGGACAGGAAGGAAACCGAGTCTTAGATATATGAAAGTATGGGGCTGTCTTGCCGAAGCTAAACTCTATAATCCCTTCTTAAAGAAGCTTGACATGAAAACTGTTACATGTTACTTCATCGGGTATCCCGATCACTCAAAGGTCAGTGGGAGCAGCGAAAATCCTGACTCTGATTTGCAAGAAGTACAAGACGCGGGGGGGAGACACTCGTCGACTAACTTACCTCCGATTACTCCTCTTGTACACCATGCTACTCTGAACTTCACTGCACCTACTCCGACACAATCAGGACTCACTACTGCTCCAAACGTTACCGAGAATGAAGGCACCTCATCTGATCAACATCAACACAATACCAGCCTTGCTGAACCCGCTAATCAGCTCAGGAGGTCATCTAGGCCTAAAGTGCCTACTAACTTTGATGATTATGTAACCTACCTGACTGAAGCTGAAATGGATGCCGGAAAGTTTACTGATCCTACCTCTTATTATGAAGCCATTACTAGTGATCAGTCTTCTGAATGGAAGATAGCTATGACTGATGAGCTTGATTCCATGAAGAAAAACGATGTTTGGGATTTGGTAGAACTACCCAATGGAGTAAAATCCGTAGGATGTAAATGGGTGTTCAAAACAAAACTAGATCCGAATGGGAACATTGAACGCTTCAAAGCAAGATTGGTTGCAAAAGGTTTCACTCAGAAAGAGGGAATTGACTATCAAGAGACCTTCTCTCCTGTCTCTCGTAAAGATTCCTTAAGAATCGTGATGGCCCTCGTAGCTCATTTTGATTTAGAGCTGCATCAGATGGACGTCAAAAATGCTTTCCTAAACGGCGACTTGTATGAAGACGTGTTCATGAAACAGCCTGAGGGCTTTATGCCTGAAGGTCAAGAGCATTTAGTCTGCAAGCTAAAGAAATCCATCTACGGGTTAAAGCAAGCCTCACGTCAATGGTATCTAAAGTTTGATGAAGTGATGAAGAAGCACGGTTTCCTAAAGAATCAAGTGGATCAATGCACCTACCTCAAGATGAGTGGGAGCAACTTTACTATACTTTTCCTTTATGTCGATGACATCCTTCTGGCAAGTAATAGCTTAGATATGTTGCATGAGTCGAAGCGCTTACTTTCGCATAATTTCGACATGAAGGATCTCGGAGAGGCCTCTTACATTATTGGCATCGAAATACACCGAGATAGAGTCAATGGACTTTTGGGTTTATCTCAGAAGGCTTACATTGATCGGGTCCTCACACGCTACAACATGCAACACTGCTCTCCCTCTATAGCTCCAGTAGTTAAAGGAGATGTTTTCGGTTCATTTCAATGTCCGAAGACTGAGGCTGAAAAGACGCAAATGAGAATGATACCTTATGCATCAGTAGTCGGGAGCCTAATGTATGCTCAAGTCTGTACTCGTCCCGATATCGCTTACATTGCTGGAATGCTCGGCCGTTATCAAACTAATCCTGGCCTTGATCACTGGAAAGCAGCTAAGAAAGTACTTAGATATCTTCAACGGACAAAGGACTTCAAACTGACTTATAGGAGAAGTGATAATTTGGAAGTGGTTGGTTATTCTGATTCTGACTTTGCTAAATGCAAAGATGACAAGAAATCCACTTCGGGGTACATCTTTATGTTAGCAGGCGGACCGATCTCATGGAAGAGTCATAAGCAGCAGCTGACAACAACCTCAACTATGATGGCTGAATATGTTGCAGTGTACAATGCAACCTGTCATGGAATGTTGTTGAGAAACCTTATCGCTGGACTCAAAGTCGTTAACTCTATTTCTAGACCATTGAAGCTTTACTGTGATAACTCAGCAGCCGTTAACTTCTCGAACAGTAACAGTTCGACCGGTGCTGGTTTATATCTTGATACAAAGTACTTGTTCGTTCGCGAGCGAGTTGAGGAAAATAACCTTTGTATTGAGTATATAAGTACTAAAGTTATGCTTGCGGATCCGATGACTAAAGGTCTCCCACCTAAAATATTCGAAGAACATCTTTCGAAGATGGGCTTATGTAAAGACCTTATGGCATAATGTACTTACTTATGATTAATGAAATTTCCTCACTTATTTGATTTGTTTGTCTCTAAATATATGTTCACGCATGCCTAATGACATATAGACATTAATAACACAAATCATACGTTAAAGGGCTTACTCGTTAATTGATCCTAACTTAAGTTTTAAATTTGTATTGTAGTATGATTAATGGGGGTCTTGAATTGAATAACTGATTCAATGACTGTATTTCTCTGCTATGATTACAATTTAGAACTAAAATGAGTATTATCAATCTGCAGACTTATTTACTGCTCATAATAAATAATCACTTGGCCAAGTGGGAGAATGTTAGACTAAATAATTAAATGTGGCCCTTATGATTATTTAATTAAATAGATCAATTACCTAAATACCCCTAACAGATAGATTATTATTTGATGGACGTAATTATCCTTATTTATCCTAATTAGGGTTTCCCCTTGGGTGTATTTATAAAGAGACTTAAGGCTCCTAATCTGGGTTACTCACCATTAACATCATAACGCACACGAATTCTCCTAACCCTTAGAGAATTCGTGAACATCCCATAACCGAGCCTCTCTCTACTCATCTCCATCCTCACCGTACACCCTAAACGGGAACCCGAGCGGATCGTCATCTCTCAGGAATCATGTCTGGAATCAACAACGCGTTCACTGGATTCACAGGTTTCATCTAGTCTCTATTTCATTATTGTTTTCGTATTCATGTTTACATCTAAACCAAAGGAATCGATCCAACAGGAGCAACTTATACATTTGGATGACACCTATTTGTAAGAAGATTTTCTCATAATATACATATAAGATGGTGGAGCAACTTATAAGAAAAAACTAGTAGCCACAAAACGTATTTTCAAACATAGATAAGCAAAGATAAAAAATAAATAAAAAAAAAAATAAAAAAAGGTAAAAAAAAAGTAAGGGAAACTCTAATGTAGGTTTTGAAAAGTTATAAAAAAAAAGGGAAAACGTCATACAAATGTAACCAACTTTCAGCTTTGTTCCACTTAGGTCACTCATACTTTTTTTTTGTTCTGATTAAGTCACTCATACTTTTTTTTTTGTTCTGATTAAGTCACTTATACTTTTTTTGTTACGATTAAGTCACTCATACTTTTTTTTTGTTCCGATTAAGTCACTCATACTTTTTTTTTGTTCCGATTAAGTCACCCATACTTTTTTTTTTGTTCCGATTAAGTCACCCATACTTTTTTTTTGTTCCGATTAAGTCACTTATATGAGTGACTTAATTGAAACAAAACTAAAAGTACAGTGACCTAATCGGAAAAAAAAAAGTATGAGTGACTTAATCAGAACAAAAAAAAGTGTGAGTGACTTAATCGGAATAAGAAAAAAGCTGAAAGTTGGTTACATTTATATAAAGTTACCCAAAATCAGGTATTTAACTTTAGATGAAGCTTATCATATGTTGAATATTTGATTGAGCCACAAATCTATAGAGAATTTTTGAGAGTTTGGATATGCTCTTGACTGGTCCAATACAAAAAATGTCGTCGAAGACAATTATCACTTATTTGAACAATGCGTTTAAAAAATATTGTCAATCGTTATAGAATTGTACGGCAGGTTTCGAAAATGAGAAGCGAATAAAGATTATTGATTACAAGTTTTAGAAAAAATAAAGTGTTAATAATCAAAATCAATAGGAAAATTGTTATTAAAAAATATTCTCGTTAAAAAAGTTGTCACTGAATTAACTAAATGCTTATAATTTAAAAGATTGTATATGTGTTTGAAAAAAATATCATCAAGGAAACAAATTATATTAATTATAAGTTGAAAAAAAAACATGTATGTGACATGTAGGCCCTATATGTTGCTAACTAATTAAGGGTTAATCCGCGCGTTGTGGCGGTAACCCATATTTAACTGGATTAAAAACATGATCTTAAAAATTGAAACTCATATAACATAAAGTTTTATATACGTCGTAAAACTTTAAATTTCAAAACACATAACATTTTAAAAGTAATTGTAGATAAATAAAAATTGTCTAAACTTGCATCACATAATTATATATAAGTCTCTTTTATCCGTAATATTTTAAAGAAACGCGAACAATTAAAAATAAGATTATTTAATATTATTATAATTATTATTATTATACTAATATTATAAAATATTTATTATTATTATAATATTATATTATTATTTTGTAATAATAATATTATTATTATAATATTATAATAATAATATATTATAAAATATTTATTATTATTATTATTATTATTATTATAATATTATATTATTATTTTATTATAATAATAATATTATTATTATAATATTATTTTATTATAATAATAATAATAATATATTTTAATATTATTATATTATTAGTATTATATTATTATTATATAATAATATTATTAATATTATATTATTATAATTATTAAAATATTATTACTGTTCATTTAACTTTCATATGTTAATATACTAGTGGGTTTACCCGCGCGTTGCTGCGGGAATTTCGCCATTATTTCAAACAGTAAAACGTATACATGATTATATAATCAAAATGCAGAGATATTACGGTTGTCTCTCTGACGTAAAATAATAAAGTGTAGCCGTCATAAACATGTTTATTATACCATATAAAATGATGTGGTTAGTTGTAAGGTGTAGCACACCGATATAGGTATTCGATAACGATAGCGATTACAAACAGCAAAACTCATACCAAACACCGAGCGCCAAACCATTTAGTTGTTATATAATGATAAAAAAATTTTAAGATTTGCCTTAGTACACCCTTTTAGAGCGATAAAAAATATTATATAATTATTATATTATTAAAAGTAAAATATACAACCCTGTTAGAGCGGTCAATAAAGAAAAACATTTATTATTTAATTATTATATTATTAAAAATAAAAAAGGCTTTAACAACGGTTAACAAAAAAAAACATTTGCTATAGAATTAATATATTATTAAAAATAAAAAACCTTTAACAACGGTCAAAAATATGTAAGAATTGTATTGTGCACTCTTTTACACCGGTTAACAAAGAAAACATTCTATTAAACTAATATTATTGGTGGGAAGAAATACGTTTTTTGAAGTTGTTTAATGTTATATTTTGAAGCCTATCTTTTGAAGCGGTCAAGTTTTTTTTTTAGGGATGCAAATATATTTTTTTTCCTTTTACAGCGGTTCTCACCTTTTTTTTAAAGCGGTTCTTACGTAATAATTTGACCGTAAAAGGCTATAATTGGTAATTCACGGATTTATTTATTATTATTACTGTTCATTTAGTTTGTAAATGTATATATGATAAATACGTTTTTTGAAGTTGTTTAATGTTATATTTTGAAGCCTACTTTTGAAGCGGTTAAGTTTTTTTTTTGTTAGGGATGCAAATATATTTTTTGCTTTTACAGCGGTTCTCACCTTTTTTTAAAGCGGTTCTTACGTAATAATTTGAGCTAAAAGACTATAATTGGTAATTCACGGATTTATTTATTATTATTATTGTTCATTTAGTTTGTAAATGTATATATGATAATGTTAATAACTAGTGAACTTGTCGCGCATTGCGGCTGGTATTCCGCAATGATTACAAATATCATCACGTAGACACCATCCAATATATTAAAACACAAATATAAAAATACATCACAACTTTTGTCACTCCGTCACAAACGTGTTGTAAAAAACAGGTCGCAGTTATTGTCAATCTGTCATAAAACAATAAATCAGACGTTACTCCTAAGGAATACATACCCAAAAACGTACAATGTTAAAAATCATAAGAAAAACTCTACGATTACGAAAAAATATTAACGATATAAATACTTGATAATGTACGAACTCGTTATAGACATGTAAATAATGTTCAAATTTTCTGTGATTGTTTGAGTTCAAAATTTATATAAATGTTTGTGAGGTAATTGCTATCAAATAAATATGATTATGACTATTATCCGATAACTTCAATGAATAAAATATGAGAGAGATTTGAAAATAAGAGTCTAAAATGTAGGCTCCAAAATAAAACTTTGAAAACTAATTATAGTTGCAAAAAACAAAAGCATACTAACTCTCACAAAAAAATGGACGCAAACATAAGCACATCAAATTAAAAAAAAGGTAACTGTTTTTCGCAAAGTTTAACATAAAAATGTGAATATACACTTGCATATAAAACTAAAGAAGACGTGGTTTAATTATTATGATTCAATTACTATTATTATTCAATTACTATCATTATTCCATTAATAATATTATAGCAGTATTTTGTAATTATTACGAAAAAGAAAAGAAAAAAAATCTTATGCAGAGGAGAAATGAACACAGGACCTATGGTTTTGAGAGCATGCGTTTTTGCCACCATGGCAACTAAGCATATGATTAAGCTTTTCCAATTGTATATATGATAATTAATATTCAACAGTCTAACAACAATACGTGTCAATAAGCCTTATATATCCCTTATTGTACTACACGTATCATTTAGATTAATTGTGTACTTTTTTTTTGAACGGCAAAGGTTATCTCCTCCTAATATAATCCAAACTAATTACATCATTGCATGGTTTAGAACTCATGACCTCCCATTCTAAGAGACAAAGCCTCTACCAAGTGGGCTAGCCCCACATTGACAATTAATTGTGTACTTAATATGTAGATCTTATACATCTCTATATAACACTTATAGTATTGTTAGATATGATATTAAAATAAAAAAGATAGATAAGAGAATAACCCAAATCTTTATAAATTCATGTGATTTTATATTTTTTTCATTACAATAAAAGCAGTTTAATGCAATCTTTATATTAAAAAAGCTTGTAATAGCTGAAGTTGAATTATATATAATACAACCTTTTTGTTACATAATTCAATTTTTTTCTCTAATGCAACTTTTTTAAAGACAACTCTTTAAAAAAAGTTGCATTATATAATAAAAATGTTACATTAGACTAATGCAACTTTAGTTAATACAACTTATTTGCAACTTTTTTTTTGACAAAAAAATGTTAAATTAAGCCGATTTTGTAGCGTTTTTTTTTTTTTTTTTGAATGGCATGTGATTTTATATTTAGGTCTGAAAAGTTCACTCTGAAAAACATTCTTCCTTGGTCCAAAGTTGAATTTCTCCAGCTTTTACACTTCTGCTTTTGCATGGGATAACAGTTCTTCATCTCTTTTTCATGCAATTTTGGGGACAAAACATAAAAAAAGTAAGAAAAATACTGCTGTCCGAAAAGACATAAATGTTCGGTATTTCAACAAAGACATAAATTTACCATTTCATTATAAAAACAAAAGAATATTGTTAATTAATTCATTATGGATAAAAACGTAGCTGTTTACACAATACTCTTCCCCATCAATTAAGGCAACTAGTGTTGTCAAGCAAAACATCAATCCAAATGTTTCTGATATCACAAAAATTAATTAGTAATATAGTTAAACATATATAAAGAATTTTTTATATTCCTTTACAAAAAGATTAAATTTTATTAAAAAATAGAGATCCTTTCTTGAATTTTTTTTAACCTAGAGTTAGTGGGCCGACGGTTGGTGTTCTATTGAGATGGTTCAAGCAGGTCGTGCTTAATGGTTAATGAAATTCTTATACACAAACTAGAATAATTCAAAAAGTTTTATTAGGAAAAAAAAAGGCAAAGAAAGCTAATAAAAATTCAATTTCAGTTCACACTAGGACGGTGTGAACTACTTTACTTAATTTTAAGTGAAGAATATTTAGGTGCTATTTCTCTTCTAAGAAAACGACGATTTCTTAATTTTATCAAGAGTAAGGCCCTGTTTGGTAGCTAGCCTCTTAATCTTATTCAGAGGCTACCTCTTAATGGTTCATAGCATCTGAATGGTTAAAAAGTATCCTTAAGTCTGATTGGTTAAAAGGTTGGTAATGGTTCATAATCTCTGAATGGTTAAGAGGTAACTCTAAGTCTGAATGGTTAAAAGGTTATTAATCATTCAGAGGTAACCTCTTAATGCCATTTAGATGCAAACAAACAACCCCTAAATTAAGGTTTTGTCCCATAAAAGTTTAAGTATTTTAACCTAAAATAAAATTATTTATCAATATTGTTCATATGGTTTAAACAACTAACGGTTTTAGCGCCAACCTTAACTATTCTAACGATTTTAACCGCCAGCCCTCTCTTGTGACTCCGTTAAAACATTCAAACCACATGAGATAAAACCACAGGGACCAAAACCATAATTTACTTTTTTATCAAATACAGATTTTAGGAGATGTATGAAAGCCTCTTAATGGTTTAATATGCTACCTCATAATCGAGATTGGATTGGTAAATTGGATCGGTAAAAAGTTCGAACGAGCCAAGTCTACGCTTGAGCCCATAAATATGGCTCAATTAGTTATCGAGCCCGATCCCGGTCTCACATATCGAGTTCAAGCCGGCTCGTGAGTCTAAACAAACTTTTTCTTTATATAATTTTATTTATTCTATTAAGTGTATATTATGGATTATTTTGTGAAAGAATTTTTGAGCCTCTCAAAAGTGGAATTTGTGCTTGTGGCAATTATCGAGTAATCGGAGATGAAAAGGAAGACCCTCACTTTTGTGAACAATGCGGAGTCGAGTTTGTTGATTCTCGGATCCGAAGATATCTAATGGGCTACATCAAATTCACATAACCCGTAATGCATGTGTGGTATTTGAAATGTCTTCCTTGTTATATTGTGTGGCATAAAAATTAATTATTTTTATATATAAAATTATGATAAATATATTTAAATCATATATTTTATGTTAAATTTGAAAAGAATAATCTATTATCTATTATACTTAATAAATCAAAATAATTGTAGGGACACTTGTCACAAATCTAGATTATCTTCACACTAATCTTCCTGCTTCTCTCTCCTAATAAATACACAACTTTAATAAATACTAATTATATAATTATATATTCTTTATACCTTTTTAATTAAAAAAAGTTCTTAATATTAAAAAATATATTACATAATAGTATTAAATAATAATTATATTATATTCACCTTTTATGATTAAAAATGATTTCTTAATATAATAAAAAAATATTTTAATATTAGAAAGCACGCTTTTAAAAAATCAAATTATTATAGAATATGAAATTTTTCAATAATTTATCACTCTTAAAATCTTATTTTATAATTTATAAGTCATTATTATCAACTATTTATTTATTTCTTTATCAACTTGTGTAAGAATAGATCACATCCTATAATTTTGTAAAAAATGATATATTTAAAAAATAACTTTTTAAAAATGAAATGTTTAAAAACCTAGCTTTGAAAAAGGAATTTTTTAAAATACAATAATATTATTTTATTTTCATTATAATGTTGATCATATTTTAAATCAAAAAATCATTTACAGTTTTTAAATTTATATTATTGAATACTTATTAATTTTTATTTAACCCGTGTAATACACGGGGTACTTATCTAGTAATAAATATATATATTAAACTAGTAATTAAATGAATAAATTGAATAATTAAAATATAAATGAGCCGAGCCGAGATAGAGCCTGAAAATTTTTAACGAACCGTGCCTGAGCTTTAAAAATAAAGCTTTTAATGAGCCAAACTCGAGCCTGAGCCTTATTTTCTCAAAACGAATTCAGGCTCGGCTTGGCTCGTTTACACCCTACTGTAAACTCTCCAAATTTCACAAGGGGGACTTTGACCACCACCCAATGTTATAATTTGTTTTAAAAGCATCAAATTCATTTTAAATACAAATGTTGTAATGTTGTATGTGTAAAAAAAAATTATTCATTTAATATTTTTTTGAAATAAGTTCTAAAATTTTGTAGGCCTAAGGCTCTGGCGAGTCAGCCTCATTCCACTGAGATATAGCAGAACGAAGTATGTAACTTGTTAAATAATAGTATCTAAAGTTTTCAATTTATTCTATTTTGACGACAAAATGTAAAAATATATCATTTATCATATTATTAATAAATTTAAATGTATAGATTAACAATAAACGTAGTAGAAATCTATTTATCAAGATATTATTAATAAATTTATTTGTATAGATTAACAATAAACGTGGTGGAAATCTTTTTATCAAGATAATATGACAAGTACAAAACAAGAAGATGCATACACTAACAATATTGGGTTTCTAGTCAAATGGTATCTCTTGACATATCTTATGAGATGTCTTGGATTCGAGTCTCTTTAAAAACAATTATTCTAGATAAGCAGGGCTTTTCAAATACGGTTTTTCTACTGAATAATACGGTCAAGTTGTCTGTTTGTCGAATGTTGCTTGTTTTAGTGATAAAAAAAATAATATTGGTGTGATGTGAGATTATGGTCAAAGGTAGAAAGTTGAGACCCCCACGAGGAATGGTGATTGAAGCATATTTACTTTAAGAGAATGATTGTATGAATATGTAATGATGTTGTTTATGGAAAAAAAAGCCCACATTAACTCCTTTGATGTAGAAAGCCATCATTAGTTTCCACCAAAAGTTTTACATCAAAATCTTAAAGCTAAATCACCAACTAAAGTCCACAATTCACACTCGCTTCATTCCTCCTGATCGTTTTCGATCTATGTAACAAAAATTGTAAATCCTTTTGACAAGAACACGAGGAAAACAAGTTGCTTGTTGGTAATTTCAGTTTTCATAAAATTAACATGGCACGCGTCATCTATATTTGATAATTCGAAAAGGAATGGTACCATCGGTACCAATATCCAACAAATACTAACTCAACACCATCGGTGATGGTACATATATAAGTTGCATATATTACTTTTTAGTTATTGCATAAATATAGGTTAAAAGTTCGTATAGTTTACAACCTTAGATTATTTGATAGTCTATCGTTTTACTATCAAATTAAGTAACTTATTTGAATCAAAAATTTTCCTTTAATTTACATCTTAGTATAATATTTATTTTGTAACAAGTCATTCTTTCAAATAATATAAGTAGAATAACTAATGCTGTAAACATTGATAGATAATAACGGGGCTTTATCTTATTTCTGACATTTATACCGCTATTTAACAATTCATTTTCTGCTAACATATGATAATTGACAAAGGTGAGTTATTAAATCAAAATATATGTTAATCGGACCAATTCTGTGACCGGTCCTGGTTCTTGATACAACTATCAAATCATTCAATCCGGTTTACAAAATATATATTATGATACCTTTTTAAGCAGAATCCTAGAATATCGCATCTTATTTTAAGATAAGATATATTTATCTAGACATGATTAAATAAAAATAAGCATATCTTTTTTTATTTTATTTTATTTTTCTTTTTCTAATTTTTTGTGTTTTTTATGTTTTTTTAATTTCATTTATAAATTTAATTATAGTATGTTTTTCAGAGGGTAATCGTGATATTTCATTTTCCTTAAGAAAGATACAACATTGTGTGTAACTTTAATGAAGAAAGTTGATGCAGGTAATGATTAAACTAACTTTATAGAATTAGAAAATCATAGATATTGCATGGTGACATGCAGTTGGAATATAAAACAGTGTTGAGTCAAAAGAACAAACACAATCTTTTGGCATAATTAGAAAGACTGAGCTGGGTTCAATTCTTGTACTTAAATTTGAACCATTAGTAAAAGAGGGCCAAATCTAATCATAATCTTTAAGTTATTGTCAATAAATCACTCTATCATGAAGCCTATTTCTCATTTTCCTGCTAATATTTATCAATATTTTAAACAAAATAATATTTCAAGTATGATGAAATACAATTACAATTAGTGATATACTAGTAATCACATGACACATCTAATAAAGGTCTCAAGTTTAAATACAACTTAAGCTAGTTTTCTACGCAAGTTGTCGTTAGCCGATCCTGCTATCAGGGTCTCGTAAGTTTATCAATAATGGGTTCTTATTGTTAACCTATTATCATACCATAGTTGATAGTTTATAAAGGTTCAAGGAAAATAGAGGCGACGTTGCAATAAATAAAGATCTCGTACCGTTTGTGATGCACATACATAATGTATATAGAATGTAAATATGTGATGACCCTCGAAGTTTAAAATTAAAATTTCACTAATTTTAACGTTAGTGTAATTAATTTCTGTGAAAATAACGTTAAAAATGCTGATAAAGTGATATCTTAAGCACGTTGATGGATGTAGAACTGTAGAGTTAGAAAATTTGGAACCTTTGTTGACACAAAGGTCACAAGATCCCATATATAATCGAATTTACCCCTTCCCCGTTCAAATTAATACATTTTAAACTAGAAACGAAACAAAAATTAAAAGAAAAAAAAAAAGATAGACCCCCCACAATTCCTCTTTTTAGTTCCATAATCATGCATCTGTCCATGCAGCAAATACTGGGATATGAGTCCTGATTTGTGCTGCTGCTGCTGCTGGGATCCATGCATTACCAGATGAATTTCCAAGAAATTTGGAAGCCGACGATGGCGGTGTTTCAAGAACCATCGGGATCATTTTGTTTCTCTCCGGGCTATCTTCTCGTGAGCTGCTCAAACTGGTCACCAATGAAGAAGCATTTGATAAATGTGTTGCATGTTTAGATGTTTGATCATCCACATCGAGCCCTGGTCCAGTCCCATCTTGATCATAGAGTGTCATTTTCCAGTCCAACATGTTTCTATTAGTGTTGTGCTCGGTTAACATGGTCTTGGGTTCAGGGTCACCAATTTGAGCCGGTGGTTGATCTAACAAGAGCTCGTTTGTAGTGTCTGCTTCTTTAGTTCGCCTAGCTAGCTCACCGGCTAAAAGGGTATTACATGCAATGATCTTTTTGACATTATACCTAGATATGTCAAAATTTGTAACCGCGTTAACGCCACGAAATTTGATCGCAGCAACATCATAAGCCTCAGCAGCTTCTTCTTGGGTGCCTGTTATTTCATTTTTTTATTGGTGAATAAGAAGTTTAATTGGAAAAAAAAAGGAAAATTAAAAAAAAAAAAACAAAGAAAATGTCAAGTTGGGTCCCAGTTAGAATTGCTTTTTTTGAGTTGTACCAAAAACTGAAAGTGCAGCAAGACATAAATGATAAATGACATGAGAACATGCATTGGCCATTGAGAGAGTCACAGAAGATGATCTTTAATAAAAATCAACCCTCTTTTGTTGACAAAAGCAGCTTTGATCATCATCTCTAGGGTCAACATTTTCAGAGATTTAAAAGGCATTCATATTGCACAAAATTTTCAAATAAACTTACTGAATGTGCCTAAATAAAGATCTTTGTTCCCGGCTACACGGCCTATCCGAGCTTGCCATCTGCCATGTTGATGGTGCCTGAAACATTTACAAACAAGAAACCAACATACCCATTTTAATTTAAAAGAAGAAAAATTAAAAAATATGGATAAATATACTGCATTTTATACGGAATCAAAACCCTTTTAGACCTTGTTACTCCTCTATAAACTGAGGCTCCCCTAGAGAAACCACTGCTTCTCCTGAAAACCAAAATATAAATGTTAAATAATCGATTTTAATAAGATGGTTTAATTTATATATAATCGCCAAAATGTAGATAGTTATAGTGTTTAAAAATAGGATAAAGTTTACAGTTACCTTCTCAAATGAGCTACGTATTCTTGTCTAGACATGTTCTTCATTTCCACTAGTTCTTGTTCATAGTTCTCCAACTGAAAAATGCATAATTAAAAATTAAATATTTTATGTGAAATTTACAAGTGTTAAAGAGGTTTAAAAATGATTGAAACATACTGGAAAATTGATGTGAGTTGCAGGACCCCAATACTTAAGTGCTGCTAAATCATAAGCTCTAGCAGCTTTCTCTTCCATATCATAACCACCTACAAATCAATAATATAGATATTATTAGATGTTTATGTGCATCAAAACATGAAATTTTGAAAATGAAAACAAGAACTGAGGCTTACCCAGATAAACTGAAGCAAAGTTGATAATCCAGCAGACAAGAAACATAAAAATGGTGTAAAAATTAGTGATAATTATTAGTCAAAGATGACACAGATGTAAAAAGTCAACATTTTTTAATCATGGTTTTTTGGTTTCAAATTTCAAACCTTGTCTTCCCTTTCTGCTCTGGCCTTCTTTTTTGCAACTGTTGTCCCACAAATGTGCTTCATATCTACCAGTCCATCTATGCCTGATCAAGAAACAGATCAAAACCAGAAAAAAAGTTTACATTTTTAAGAAAAAAATACCAAAAGTTATAAGAAACCAACCTTGTAACACCTCTGTACTGAGAGGTTCTTTGACCAAATGTATCTAAAGATTTCCTATGAACAATCTGCTTTTGGTGGTCAACCTTCTCAGATCCTCTTTTCTTGGAATCCATAACCACACAGTCAGTAGCATTAACAGCAGGCATGATCTGCTGTTGTGAAGTTGCAGTCACACATGGTGCTGATGGTGAACGACCAAAGCTCATTGACAAACTTAGCGATTGTAAATCTCCATAACCACCACCATGATCACCACCATTAATGCCTGACTGATAGTTTCTTGAAATCCAGTTCTTCATGCCTGTGATGTCATCTTCTTCACTGTAAGTTTGTAGATGATGTAGATGATCTGCAGAAATCTGGGCCTCCTTGACTTGCTCTTGTTGTACATTTTGGTACATATCTCTGAAGTTAGTGTAATCTGGGTAGTGTTGGGGTTGAATCTGGTGGTGATGGTGCCTATGGTTGTGTTGTAGAGCCTCATGATGATCAGTGTTTTGGTTGTAGTACACTGTAGCTTCATTTCTACTGTCAAAGTCAGGGGTCCCCATTGTTACACCACCAAAAAAATTCTCAAGTTTTGGTGGAGTTGAACTAACCATTCCTAAAGACAACACATTTCATTAGAAGTTTATAATCATAAAAGCAAATATATTTACAAATATAAAATAAAAAAAAAAGTATATTAAGTTATAAACCTTGTGATTGTGATCTTGTGATGGCTTCCATTAAACAAAGTGACCCATCTGACTTCAAGGGCATAACAGGAAAAGCTGAGTAAATCCCATCACCATTTTCACCTTCAACTCCATAAATGTTTTGGTAGTTGAAATTAGATGGAAGATTGAAGTATGTTGTAGGGTTTGAAGAAGAACAAGGAGGAGGAGAAGCTTCCATTGTTGAAGGTGTGGGATTTGTGTTTATTTGAGGAGAAAGTGAGAAACCCAACCAGTTGTTATTTTTGTTGTTGTCATTGTTGCATGTGTTCTTGTTCATTTTTCTATGAATCTAACTCACTTTCACACTTGGAATAATGAAAAAGGGATTGTTAATCCAAAGCAAGTTTTGGTTTTGTTGATTCAAAACTCAATCAATCATTGTGAAGATAGTATACTAATTATACTTTGCTTTCCCTCCATTTTTGAAACTTTATATAAACATGTATATAATTAGGAAAGGGGAAAAAAATACAAATGACAAATCAATGGTGTGTTCATACATATACAAATAAAACCATCAAATCACTCTTTTTATAACTTAGACTTAATATTTTTAAAAGTAGTATAATTTGGAGTTAAATTTATTATATAAAAATTATATTTAGTTTAAAAATTATATGAAAGCTTTAAGGTCACTAATATATAAAATTTTTAAAATTATAAAAAATTAAAAATTAATTTTCTTTATAAGAACTCATTTCATACATGTTACACATTAACATTGAATGTTTCACATTATGAAAATGTTATTTTGTTACATATTTTTAAAATTAAAACTAATTATATATTTTTTTATAGTTTTTATTTACAATAACATGCATTATATTATTATATAGTAACAAAACTTTTAATTGACACATTTGGTTATCTCAACTTAACTAGGCTGTTAATATGTATGTATGTATGTATGTATGTATGTATGTATGTATAATGTTATTTTTTTTCCAAAATTCCTTGTGATCTGTCTGAAAAGATTTCTATAGCAAGTTCCTTTAAACTTGCACAAAAAGAATGAGTTTACAGCAAACAATAATGTTGTCATCGTTCGTTCCTGCATACCATTGGGATCCGTGTATGAGAAAGCCCACTTCTTTTGCTTTCCTCCCACTGTTTTCTTCTTTTCTTTTTTGCTCTATAAATTTATAGTTTTTTATATTAAGTTGAAAATAAATTAATATTATAATCTTTGTAATTTGTTATTATTTTATTACTTGTTCTTAAGTTTTATAAATTACTTATATCATTTTAAACTTTAGATATTTGTAATACATATTGTTTTTATGTTACCAATTTACCAACACATATTTGATCAAATTATCATCACATATATGTGTTACAAATTTTAAAGTTTAAGATAATATGAATAATTTATGAAGTTTAGAAATTAAGAGTAAAATGATAACAAAACATAGAAACCTTATTGATAATTTACCTTGAATTTTATAATGTACATATATGAAATTTTATCGTATATCATGTAAATTCTTTTACTCGAAGCGCGCCCATGTTTCTTTAGCTTACTCCTTGCATACTAAAAAAAATCATAAAAAGGTCTAAAGATCTTATTCTGTGTGTACTCAAGGATGATTATGGATTCCATTTATCTAAAAGAATAAATATAATAACATTCACTTTGCTTAACTAGTATAAAATATAACTATAAGTTATAAGAAAATTACAAAATTACCTATGCTTCTCCAAGTATTTATAGCTATATGAAAAAACAATATATAAAACCTCATATATTTTCATTATAAAAGCTAAATTTATATTAATAAATCTTACTATTATAATAAACAAAGATTTTCATTTACCACATGTCACATTTTAATGCCATAATCCCACTTTTCAATTTTTTATATACTTATTTAATTATCTCTTATTAAATACATTATATTATCTCTCCTATTAAATATATTATATTATTTATCCTATTAAATAATTATAATAATAATAATAACTAATGATATTATTTTTATTTTACAAATTTAAAAATAGTTTTTATATATTTAAATCCAATCATTTTATTATAAAATATATTTTAAAAATTTTATAAAATATATTTTTTCATAAATATCAATTTGTTTCAAAAAAAAAGAAATATGAACAATTTGTTATTTTTAGAAAATAATAGTTTTATTAAAAAATTTCTTTGAAAACATTTTTGTTCATAAAAATGAAATATAAACAGAAAAATATATAAATGATGATAAAAGTTACATTTTTTTGTCTTGTATGTTTAACGGTAATTTCAAATTTGATTTTAACTTTAATAATTATAAAAATATTTCCATATCATATTACATTAAAATAGTTACTTTTTTATAGAAAACTAACTAATCAGATTTTTAACTTTAGTTAGTTCAAATATCTCAGTTATTACAAATCAAGAATATTAAAGATATTACTATTGTTATTAAAAATTTTGATTATTGTTTTATTATCTAAAGTAAGTATTAATACATATTTTAATCATTTTATATAAAAATATCGATATTTATAATTTTTAAATTTTTATTATTAATTGTTTAATATTTTATATTCAATCCGTGTATTCACATTTTAATATTGTTTTATTATCTAAAGTAATTATTAATACATATTTTAACATTTGTGAAATTTTCATGCTTTTGTTGCCACTTGTCATTAATCTATCAACTTATTTAATTATCTATCATATTAATGAATTACATTCTCTCCTATTAAATAGTTATAATTATAATATTAATGATTAACAATTAATAATATTATTTGTATTTTTATTCAAGAAAATAGTTTTAATACATTAGAAATCAAATATTTTTATTAAAAATCACACTTAAAAAAGTTTATAAAATATGATATTTTCTAAAATTTAAATTTTTATAAAGTAAGAAAAATATTTTAAGTTGGTATTTTTAGAAAATAAAAGTTTAATAAAAAATAATTTTTGAAAAATAAAATAAACCATAAATCATAGTTTTTAAATAATGGAATTTTTATAAACAAATAATGTTTCTTAAAACGAAATGCTTAAAAACTAATTATTTTAAACCAAAAGTTGTAAAAAAATTTAGGAAAATTAAACTTTAGTCATTTATGTTTAATGATATTTCAAATTAAGTAATCAAATTTTAATAATTACGCAAATTTTACATTATCTTCTTGATTTGTAACAATTAGTTTTTGATAGAAAATTAATGAATTTTTAACATCAATTAGTTCAAGGATCTTTATTCTTACAAAACAAGTAGGTCATGTATTATTTTTTAGTTATTGAAAATTTTAATTATTATTTTATTAGTTAAAATACTCATTAGTATGTAATTTAATTAATTTATAACAAAATAATGTATACTTTTTAAATTTTTATTACTAATTATTTAATATTTTATATTCAATCCGTGTGATATACGGGGTAATAATGTAGTAAACAAACAAAATTTTTGCCAAATGTTAATTTGCTAGACTTTTATTGCCATTTGTCAAATTCTTATACAATTAGTAACACATGTCACTTCTTTTATTTTCAATTAACTCTCTTACATATTAAATGATAATTAATCTTTATTTATTAAATAATTTAAAATCTAATGACTAATACTGTTATATATTTTTTCATATTTAAAAATAGTTTTTAATAAATTTATGATAATTAGTTTATTAAAAATCACAATTCAATAAAAGTTTACAAAATATGATTTTTTATAATATTCAAAATTTAAAAAAATAAGAAATATTTTAAACATGTACTTATAGAAAAAAATAACTTTTGTAAAAATAAGTCTTCTTAAAAAATAAATTTTATTTAAACAAACTTCTTACAAAGTAATAATATTTTAGCGTTCAACCCGTGTTATACACGGGATTTAACCTAGTATACTAATATAAAACCATAATTTAATTAAAACGTACATACGTTAACAAATATTACATCAACAACGGACATGTCTTTAAAAACATATTTTGACTACGTACATATTTTTAAAGACATTTTATATTCAGCTCAAGTGGTTTTAAATAATCAATTTAACAAAGTTTATAATTATTACATCAACAATGTACATATCTTTAAAGACATGTTTTAACAAATGATATTATACACAACTCAAGTGGTTTTAATTAATAATCAATTTAACAAAATTTATAATTGTTACATCAACAACATACATATCTTTAAAAACATATTTTGACCGCTATATATGTTAACAAATAATATTATAAATTATTCATCAACTGCACGAGTTTATTAACCAATGTGATATATATATATAGCCTTTTAGAAGTAATACTATTTTTATTACAAAACATATTATTTTATTATCGTACACATATAAGTTGTCACAAATATCAAGAAAATGTATCATGTATCGAATTGCTTTGAGTCACTATCGTATCGAAACCAAATTATAAAAAGAAGAAGCAACTCTAGTCATGGTAAACGATTAATGAGAGATGACCTGACAAGAAAAAATGAATGTTGACCTTACAATATTACTCGAACCATATAATGACATTCTTCAACCTTACTTGCAACTCATATTGCAACATAATCAGAAAATAGCCACAAAATACGGTGGGTTTTACTATTTCTATGTTTTTTTTTTGTTTTATGTATTTTAATTTATTATATTTTGTTATTTTTTTATTTTATATTGAATGGATTTTTATTTTTATAGTTAACGAGCTTGTGTTTTTAAGTTAAAAAAATTGAGATAGTTTAAGAAGTAAAGCAGTGTCTTAATAATATTGAATTAAGGCAAAATGTTGAACGTAAATATTTGCACCTCCTAAACTCTAACAAACTGGTGGATGGAAATTTATTATCAAATTAACGTTTTCATTTATTTCTTAATTTTTAACTAATTTAATATTTTTGTATATTTTTTTATGCCTGCTATAATTTTTTTTTTTTTTACTTTTTCTAAGTCTTTTTTTATCCTTTCTTTATGGCCATTCGTTAATTTCTAAACATTTCTTGATTTCTAAACGACATTTTTAAAAATGTTTGTTTTTTTAATGTTCATTGTATAATCGTTCGCTTTTAAATTAAACTTCTATGACTGCTTTTTTTTTTTGGAAGTCATTTGTAATCGTACGTTTATGAATGACCTTTTAAAATCATAGATTAATAACCCTTACATTTATCTATTAATTGAATCACAACAACCAATGATCCTTAGCTCAACTGGTTGAGAGAAGGTACCCTGTGGCTTCAATATTGGGGAGGTCATGGGTTCAAGTCCTGGCATGGACAAAATAGGGGTTCCATGCTAGGCTAGGGGGTTTTCTCTCACCAATGGTGGGTTTCCTCCTATTGGGTGTGGATATGATCGGGTGGGTCTATGACCCGTCAGTGATCCAAATTGCCGTTCAAAAAAAAAAATTGAATCACAACTTTTCACATGACATGTTTTGATTACATGTATTAAATTATGACTCTTGACATTAATTTTATGTTTTATACAAGACATTTGGTGTCTTGTTTGTTGTTAAGATGATGGAAAAAGAATACTACAAAATTTACAACACACATACACTATAGAATTTTCTGCATTTTTTATTATACACTCTCTTGTTTCATGTATGCTTTCGGGTGCTAGGTTAATCCTTACATTATACATTATGTTTCAGTTGTTGTATCATGTGAGACAGTCACATTCGTTTTGAGAAGATGCATGAAATCTATTTTTAGAGAAACGTATTAAAACATGCCCCAAACACAATCATCGACATGTTTACTTTATGTTCTACTAAAGAATAAATGAAAGACTCAACAGCTAAAAGCTAAAGTCAATAAATTACAAAAAGTATTCTTGAAAAATTTGTTGCATACATCGTCAAAATGCTTGGTTAAAGACTCAACATGAAGCATAATTTAATCAAGAAGTCTACTTAGAGTACTCAACAAAAATTTGAATCAAAACATGTTTGGTAAATAAATTAGTAATTTATATTCTTTTATTTTAATCTTCTAACTAGTAATATATTAGATTATTTCCTACTAACAACAAGAACACCATTGTTATTTATAATTATTATTATATTAGAATAAAAATGTGAGCCCAATTACTACATATAACATGTATAATAGATAAGTTTAAAATAGAATAAAATAAAAACATCAATCAACTATGTTTATTGGATAAATACCCTACTTTTTGCACCAAAATTTCTTTAAAAAGCTTAAAGAAAATGATCACTTATATGATTTTATCATAATTTATTTAGAATTTCTATAAAGAGCAAGAAACCTTGATTAGCGTTAAAATCTAAAACATACTAGAATTATGTTTGTGTTCATAATGAGACAAGAGCAAATTTCAAGATTTGTTGTGGATAATACGATTAAGTAAAAACTTGTGCCTATGCACTTTCTTTTTCACTATAACAAGTTAAAAGATGTCTTGATCATTGGTTCAATCATTCCAAGACAAATTACAAGTATTTTTTTACTTCTAACGGTAAATTTTATTTCAAGATCTAACCAAACAACTTGCTCATCGCATGCCACAAACCACCACACATATCAGTTTAACGTACATCCAACAACTAGAGTCAAAACATTACAATCGTAAATAACATCAATTCTCCCGACTTAAGTCTCCCAATGCAGTTCGTTTCTTCACTTTAAAATAAACTTTAATGACTTGATCTCCTACTTAAAGAATTGGAATTGACACTCTCCTTTTGAAAATCCCCTCATTTCTCAATCTCCACATACATCGTATTGCACTTAACATTACCTAGTAAATCACCTCCTTTTAATGACGTTTTTCATTTTCAAACTGATGAATTTCTACTAGGTCTTGAGCCAAAAACGAATTTCACTTTAGAACAAAAAACTTATGAATTGCCATTCAGTATTAGGCAATACAACAAGAGGTGAAAAGATGTATTGTTGTTAAATACTCATAAATTTGAATATTACTTTACAAACAAGATTTAAGGATCCTAATATTCATACATCACTCCCATTATATACAAACTATACTTAGGTCAAATAAATCACATCATAATCACATAACTTTTGTTTATACATATTTTTTATTATTAAAAAAATAAAAAATATTGTTATTCGTACATCAGTGTAACAATATCTTAATCCAATGGTGATTGTTAACATTTCAAAAATTAAATATTGAGTTGTTAAATAAAAAGACTGAAAATAAATGGCAGTATATCTAGTGGTATGTTGTTGGTGAGATAAGGCTCATAAATAAATGATCCAGGATTTGAATCCCACAAGAAAGTTTTCTCAAAAATATTAAGTTTACTTCTTAACTAGTGACTTAATGCTAAATATGATCAAGTAATACTGCCAATAACACTATAATATTCCAGTGATACATAAAGGACCATTTTATTTGGACATCTACTTTTATATTTTTACACCCCTGCGGGCCAAGACGGGCCGTACTGGCCAGTACGACCCGGTATTGAGTACAGACAAACATTCCAGAGAATTCCTTGGAATCAGTGAAATATTCTGTGAGACGGGCCGTACTGGCCAGTACGGCCCGTCTTGGCCCAAGCTTATTTTTCCAAGCCATTTTGGGTGTCAACCAGTTTTGATACACCTTGGTACGGCCCGTACTGGCCGTACTTGTCAAAATTTTAACTTGGCCGTCTCACCCCCAAACCAAGCCGTACTGGTCAGTACTGGCCGTATTGGTCAAAATTATTTTTTTTTTAAAAAAATAAAGAATTCAATTTTAATACATTTAAATATGTCTGGCAAAATGGCGAGTTGGGTCAGGTTAGGTAACACGTCTGAACGAGTTCGGGTTAGGATGAGTGCGGGTCAGAACGAGTTTTAAGCAAAATCAGTTCTGGTTCTAAATGAATTGAACGATTACACCAAAACTTTGAGGAGTATGTCTATTACGTTATTTTAAACGTTATAGGTTTGTTACGTTATTATTTTAAACGATGTTAATTATACAACAACAAGACGGCCTGTCTCTGGAATGTCGTTTTAACCAAATATTTCATTTTATAATTAGTTTGTTTACGTTAGTTTAAATAATTTAAACGAAATAAACTAGGTGAATTTGGTTTCATTGTTAAAAAGAAAATAACGAATTTTGTTGAAATTTCGTCGGAATTGTGTCACAATGATCTCACTTTTTCGTCGGAATTCCGTCGCAATGATCTCACTTTTTCGTCGGAATTCCGTCGCAATGACCAGTACGGCCTGGTTTTGGGGTGAAACGGCCAAACTAGGCCGTCTAGGCAAGACGGCCCGTACTGGTCAGTACGGCCTGGTTTTGGGGTGAAACGGCCAAACTAGGCCGTCTAGGCAAGACGGCCCGTACTGGTCTGTACGGCCCGTCTTGATTCAAATCATTGTCTTAGGATGTCAGAGAATGTCTGTACGATGAATGAGACGGGCCGTACTGACCAATACGGCCCGTCTTTCTCCCAATCATTGGCACAGGTTGTCAGAAATGAATGTTTGACCAAGTACTGAGACGGGCCGTACGGGCCGTCTCAGGGGTGTATTTTTAAAAAAAGGGGTGTGAGAATAACAACATCCTACATAAATTAGCCGATTAAAAAAAACAAAAAAAAATAAAAGACAAGAAAGGGAAAGAGATCCAAAGAGATAGCAATGAAATTTATGTAAGAAAAAGGGTGTTTGATGTAAAATAATTTAAGTGCAAGAGTTAGGGAAAAAGACAAAATAGTCCTCCAGTTGTTAGGGTGAAGAACAGTAGTTACTTATAGGTTTGATATGAGTGGGGTTAAATGCATAGACACAGACAGATAGATAGATACACTACTGGAGTAATACTGGTGAGTAAGGTATCTTTCCTTTGATATAGCTAATAAGCTATGTGGGAATAGGGTTCCTAGCTGGTCTGATGACAAGTGCCTTGACAATCAGCTAAACGACGCCGTTTCAGTGTTGCTGATCAACTGGGTAAAGTATTTGCTCCATCCCTTTGGACTCTGGTTAAACAACGATATTAATATTGTTTTTTGACTGACAAATCAACACGGTATTGCAGTCCCATGCTTCTCTATGCGTTCACATACGGCATCTCCTTGTCTTCTGTCTTTGTATACATATAGCTAGATAAAATTATACCTGTCAATCTTGACTTATATCAATATAAATGAGTAAATATGGGTAAACAATATGCCCGACAAGATGGGCGGGTTGGGTTGGGTAGCAGGTTAGGATGTGTGCGGATCAATATATGTACGGGTTAGGATGAGTTTTAAGTAAAAATTAGTTGGGTTTAAATGAGTTATTTTTAAAAATATCAACTTTATTTCAAGTTAAAATGAGTTGTAATAAAACAAATATTTTATTTTAATAATTTTTCATAACAAATATATTACTAATCATTGTTACCCATTTAAATCAATAGTACTCACATATATTTAAAGTTACTCATCTTGACTCGCATTGAGTTAAGGTGTTACTCATCTCAACCCATTGAATGTCATATTGCTACCCATTGAATGTCATATTGCTACCCATTTCAACCTAAACTACATTAATTGTTTACCTATATCTACCCATTTATCTTGTTATGAGTCAAGATTGCAAGATATAGTAAACAATTAGTGTAGTTTGGGTTGAAATATGTAGCAATATGACATTAAATGAGTTAAGATGAGTAAAATTTTAACACAATACGGGTCAAAATGAATAATTTTAAATATATGTGCGTATAATTGATTTAAATGTGTAATAATGTTTAGTAATATATATATGTTGTGGAAATTAATGAAAAATGACTAAGATATACAATTTGTTTCATTACAACTCATTTTAACTTGAAATAAGTTGATATTTTTCAAAACAACTCATTTACACCCAAACTAATTTTGATTAAAACCCATCTTAACTCACACCCATCTTAACCCACTATCTAACCCATCCAAACACACCCATTTTCCCGAGTATAGATAAAATTTAAAGGTTGTGTTATTCTCACACCCTATTTTTTAAAAATACACCCTTGAGACGGCCCGTACTACCCAGTACGGCCCATCTCAGTACTCGGTCAAATATTCCACCCTGACAACCTATGACAATGATTGGGAGCAAAACAGGCCGTACTGACCAGTACGGCCAGTCTCATTCATCGTACAGACATTCCCTGAAACATAGGACAATGATTTGAATCAAGACGGGCCGTACTGACCTGTGCCGGCCGTCTTGCCCAAACGGCCTAGTTTTGGCCGTTTCACCCAAAACCAGGCTGTACTGGTCAATACTGGTCGTACTGGTCAAAATTTTAAAATTTTTTTTAAAAGAACAAATAATTCAATTTTATTACATTTAAATATGTCTCGCAAAATGGGCGAGTTGGGTAACGGGTCAAAACGAGTTCGGGTTATCCATCTTGACCCGTATTGTGTTTAAGCTATATTGTATAGGTTGAGATGGTAGCACTTAACACATCTTAAGTTAAATTAAATTTATGTTTTTTAAGAACAATTCATTTAGACCAGAACTGATTTTGCTTAAAACTCGTGCTGAACTGTACGGCCCGTCCCAAAGAATATTCACTGAATCCAAGACATTCCTCTGAAATGTTTGTCTGTACCCTATACGGGCCGTACTGACCAGTACGGGCCGTATAAATTTGGTGGGGTGTTAAAATAAAAAAGTGGGGTGTCCAAATAAAATCCCCAAATTTAAAATACAAAATATCTTTTGCATCCGTTTTGTCATCCTATCTTTTTTTTTTGAACGACGAATGTTTCAATCGTGTGAGCTCACTGTTTACACGTCATGTTACCAAGGTCTAGTTATCTGAATCTCCAATTAGCCACCATAACTACCCTAGAAGGAAACTCTATTGGGAAAACTTCCTAACCCTCTAGACCTCTTTTTCGCTGCAGGAGAAACTTGAACACAATACCTCTAAAGTAAAAGAATCTTAGTGTACTAATGAGGCACTGGCTCATTGGTTGTTGTCATCTTATCTAACATTATAACATAAGTGTTCATTATTTTTCCATTAATTTCACATGTAAATCATATGGTTGAGTGCTTGACACATAATTTAAAAGGGAAAATTTTCAAAATGACCATTTTGCCCGAAAATGTCCATTTTACTTTCTCATTCAACAAAATGTCCATAGGTTAGCAGGCGCCGACGCCTGTTTATAAGCGGGCGGACGCTTGTTTAAGATCCAATGAAAAAGTGACATATGGCTTATACGGGCGTGGACGCCCGTTAACTCTGACGCACGCCCGTAATTTCAAAAATTTTGCCACGGGCGTCGGGTCCAACTTTATAAATATTTCGGTCCTTTATTTTTTGTTTTGTTAACATATATTTATTAACCTATATTTAGGGTAGCTGAGAGTGACTTTGTTAGAATAAAATTTAAACCAAAATCATAAAATATTTAGCAATTAAATTAATAACTGTGCAGTAAATGGATTATATTTGGTTCATTTGGACAGTTGAGATGTTGCTCTTTTGTTTCTCTTTGACTTTACTAATCGATATCATTACTTTATTGCTCGTGTTATGATCAAAAGCTAAAAGTAAACGATAATTTATAACACATAAAATGCACAGCTTAATTCTTTTAATAAACAAACCCTGTGTTGGATTGTACAAAAATAGAGTGGATCCCTTGGATTTAGATAAGAAAAAAATTTAAATATATATATAAACACACACACAAATTGATAGTTTGTATATAAAATAATAATTATTTTACATAGATATTTATTGTGAGTATATAGATAGATACCTTGCATTATGTAAGACCAGTTAGATCAAAGGGTTTATAGCCTAATGGTACCCTCTTGACTTTCCAAATGGGAGGTCTTGTGTTCGAGTCTCGGCTGGAGCAAAAAAATGTTCTAGGTTGAGCTAGGGGGTTTTCCTAGCATGGGTTTCCTCCTAGAAGGTGTTGTCAATGTACCCATTTAAACAGTGGTACTTGGCGTTGGCTGTTCAAAAAAAATATAAGACGAGTTAGGCGTGTGCATGGACTGTTTTATGTCGGTTTTGATCTTAAACTAAACCGTACAAAAACCAAAAACTCAGTTTTAGCTTTTTGTAAACTGTTAGTTATTGTTTATAGATTTGATGATGATCAGTCCGATTTGATTGTCTGTTTGGTCTTGAAGCTTATGAATGAAAAAAATACTAACCCAAAAAATTATATGTTTTTTGAAGTATACCAAAATTAACCGAAATTTTAAACCATTTTGACTTGGGCCAAGTACAAACTTTTCAATGAGCACTTGACTGAGAACCCAACTAGGCTTCTTGTCATGTAACCAATTCCAATGGCCTTAATTTTTAACGTGGCACTGTTTCATTGGCAGTCAAGTCCCTTGTGTGTTTTGATGTTCTAAAATAACCTAATTTGTACACCAGAACGTTTATTTTTGGACAGATATTATATTGAGAGTACATCACGATCAGAGGCGGCCCTGAGAAATTGGGTGCCCAGGACGAGTCGGGGAAAAAAGGCCCCTAACGCATTCAAAGCTCCTGACCAAGCGGGGGTCAAGGGGGCCGCGCCCCCTTGCGGGGTCCTAGGGGCAGCGCCCCTGGCGGGGTCCAAGGGGCAGAGCCCCTGGTGGCGGTCCCTGATCGTGATTAACTTCCGTATTTTACCTAAATCAGTCATTCAATAATCTGTAAACTGTAAATCCATGGGCCCAATTTCTTGGGATTTTGAATTTCAATTTCTTCTTGAACGTGAGCGTCCAAGGAGCCGGTTAGGATAAAGGGCTTTTGAGAAACGAAATGGGCCCATAAATATATTTAACTGAGTTATTTGTTACTCAAACACGTGTAATACTCGGGTTTATAACCTAATATATATATAAATACATATATAAAAATGTGCCCCTCGAAAAATTGGGCCCGGGACGGAGGTCGGGTTTGCCCCTCCCCCGGGCCGCCCCTGATCACGATTAGGCATCTGGGGATGAATAGGTTCATGGGTGGACCTATGTTATATAGAGTGGGGTCACGTTACTACATTGGATCTCAGCACGTTAATAGAAGGTGCATAGAGAAATTTCTTTTTCTTCATATTTTTTTTTAAGATAATTTGTCGATATAGTTGAATAAGATTTAAAATACGAAAATTGAAGTTGAAGCAATGGTTATTGATGAAATCATGCATAGTTTCTTCTCTTAAAATAGATCTAGGGTTTTAATGTATGGCTGTTTTTCTTTAACAGAAATCTATGATCATATATAACTACGGAATTGCGTTCAAATTTCAACCCTATACCAATTTAACTATGATAATTGTTATTAACCCAATTTGTAATAATTCTTGCATTTTTTATATATACTGAAAAAAAGTTATTTATAAATTTTTGGTTGTACAAGTGATAGAATGTTTTCAAAGCATGAAAAGTAATAAATAACAAATTTAAATACTAATATTTTTATTTATATTGATATTGTGTTTTTATTGTTTGTTATAAATGGCAATATATTTAAGTTATGGTACATTATTGTTATGCGCTAAAATTTACCCGGTATATTTCAGAATCAGGGATATTTAGGGATATATAATTGACTAACCAATATCTCTGTTTATTCCTAATCTTTTTTGCGAGATTTCAGGAAATAGCAGGTTGACAGATGGCTCAACAATAATCACGAGAAGACTTAAAATAAATTCCAACTAACTAGTCATGGAACGCGGCAACAAGGTGGACTTCACGCCATTATTTTGAACAAGTCTCCCTCTTTGGAAAGTGTCCTAGATATTCTCAACGGTTTTATGAACGTTGTTAATTGCTTCTTTGTAATTCTATTATATAAATACTGAGGCAGTTGATCAATATAGGACACGATAGCTCCATTGGCAACTACACAAGCTCACTTACACTACTAGCATCAATCATATTGTGCTCTTTCGTTGTATTTTAATCACTTTGGTATTAATAAATTAGGCAGAGTGACTATTGTCACCTTCCGAGGTTTTTATGACGGCAATCCTAAGAGATTAAGGGTTTTTTCTCATATAAATCTCACGTGTCTTGCTATTTTTCTGCTTAATATGTTGAAATATCCTTAGGGATTCTCAGAAATATTCTAATCACAGATTTGATATACTCGACTTATTTGCTTGTAAAACACGAAACCCCACTTTTCTAATTCGGTTTTACTAAAAATTATACTTGTTAATTTTTACCCGAAACAATTATGTTATTATTTTATTCGAACTGAACCAACGACCAAGATAGGATTCAAAAATTGTAACATATATCTAATTAGTATAAATAAAAGAGCAAGAAAAAAATGACAACATAAGGAAAAAAAATTATCTGTCACTGAATAAATTCAACAGCCAAAGAGAGTTTTTGTACACACTTCGGATGTCGTTTTAGATATGAGGAGATATAGTCACGTTAGTTTGACATTGTAAATTTGCAGGGGCGGTCATGAGAATTGACGTGTCTAGGACGAGCCGGAAAAAAGCCCTCTAGCGAATTCAAATATTAAAGTGGAGGTGTTAAAAAAAACCAAAAAATCATTTAATAACGAAAACCGAAACGTATTCGTAACTGAAAAAATCGAATCGAATTTAGGATTCGGTTTTCGTTTTAATTCTAGCTGTATCCAAATCCCTAGTTCAGTTTTTGGTCCGGTACCTAATTACATCCGAATTTCGGTTTTTAATTCCAATTTTATTATAAACTAGGTTTTTCCCCGCCGCGCGTTGCGGCGGGTCCTGATAATGGGTATTATATATCATTTGCATAAGTATAAGTTACATAGCAAAATCAAATCTTTTATCATGAACTCTATATTAATTTCTCATTAAAAAATAAAATTATACAAAATCCATAAAAATATGTTACGAAAATAATAGAAAAAATTATTCACAAAATCCTTCTCACGGGCAACCAATTGGCTGAAATAAAAAAAAACTAAAATCTCTAAACACACATTGATTTTTTATGAGAAAAAATAAATCACCGTTATCTTCTCCAAACATCGCTGAAACCCTCGAAAGAACCACGTTTTTTCTACTATAATATTCATTCTATTTAATAATATATATATATATGTATATATATATGTATATATATATATATGTATGTATATTATATTGAAATAGTATATGTGTATATATGTATTAATTAATTAATTAATATTTTAATATAATATAAATATTTTACTATTCAATTTGGTTGCTTTTTAATATATATATTAATTTGGTTTGTTTAGTTAACCGATTAAACCTAATTCAAATTTAAATTTATTATCTTATTAAAAATATAAAATATTGAATTCGGTATACTCGGTTGAATTAGGTTTATTCAGATCGGTTTATTCGGTTTTTAATTGGTTTATTTGGTTTTAATCAGTTTATTTGGTTTTAATCGGTTTATTCAATTAAATTCGGTTTATTTGGATAGGTTTATTCGAATTTTAAGTGGTTTATTTGGCTTTCAATCTTTTTATTTGGTTTTAACCGAAATTAGAACCAAACCAATTCTCGAATTCGGTTCGGTTTTTTTGATAGGGAAAAAAATTGAAAACCGATTAAACCAGACCGAATAAACTGTTAACCGAATTCCATACAATAACATCTCCAAATATATCCCATTCTGATTCACAAGGCACAAGATTTATAAACTTCACATTCAAATTGTTTCAAAAATTTAGAAATATCAATCATGTGACCACAAGGTAAAACATGATATTGTCACCTAGAACCAAGACATTTTTGATTCTATAGATCAACTAAATAGTCTTGGCATCCATCATCAACATTAGACCGTGCGTAGTGGGTGCCCCGCGGAAGCAACGGAGAGGAATTTTTCGGCGGGGGTCGACAGGAACACCGTCCCCTCCCCCAGCAGTGACTCAAATGAGCCATCCACGGTCCCCACTCCCCGCTTTATCCTCTCGTTTGTGACTGGCCAAGTGGGGTTTTTCAGTAGATGATGTACCACAGTGAGAAATGTTTTTCAATGGGGTAGCTACCGTTAGAGATGTCCGCGGTACAGCTTGGTCGGTTTTGCAAAAAAATTTACACGAAACCACTAACTGTGGTTTCAAAAAATGAAAAACCAAACCGACCATGTAAGTTGTGAAAACCAAACCGACTGGTATTGACGGTTTCACGGTTTTACGGTTCGGTTTTTGCGGTTTCACGCTTTTTTAAAAAACAATAGATAACGTTTAATATAACAATGCAAAAGACCATAATCCATTTTGAATTCAAATTTAAAAAATAAAAAACCATAATATAAAAGTCAACCAATATCAAAATAACAAAAGTAGTTTAAAAGGTGGTGAATAAATTTTGATTGAAGATTATCTTCTAAACCAATAATATTATATTATTATCATCATCCTTTTTCATTTTAAAAGAACTTGTGAGCCGTGAATTAATGGAATAGAGATTGAAAGAACAAGATAAATGAAAACGTGGTAAATGAAAAGACGCTAAAATAGATTTTTCAATAATTTTAAGATATATATGTATGTGTATGTTTATGTGTGTGCGTATGTATATTTATATACGGTTGGTGCGGTTTATACAGTTTACAAAAAATGCAACCTTAAACCACACCAAACCACTTGGTTTTTAGAATACTAAAACCATAAACCACACCATGAAGTCCTAAAACCGACCAAACCGTCCAATTGTCTTCGGTCCGGTCCGGTTTAGGCGGTTTGGTCGGTTCATGGACATCTCTAACTACCGTGGATTTTAAGGTTTCAGTGGGGTGATAATATGCCAGAAAATTTCGGTGGGAAAGATTTCAGTGGGGTGACCACTGTGGGTGATCTTACAATAGTTACGCCCCTAACTAACTAGATTTTAAATGTTTTAATTATAAATTTACCATCAAATCTTGACAACAAAACCATGATAAGCCGGTAGATACACTTTTTTGATCGTCAAATCGTTTGATGATGCTCTTTTTGAAATAATTTCTAGATTAGGATGATCGTTAACATGCTCTTTTTAGTTTAGATAAAAGCCAATCCACAAAATCTTACTTTATGGCTTTAAAGAACTCTAAACACATGGGTAAATCTGATTATTTTTAACTATACACATTACAAAAAATATTGTTTTTTTTAATTGCCCCTTAAGATGTGCCTCGCTAGTGATTATTATCAACCTCAAATAGTTAACAAAAAACTCAATATCTACCATTAAAAAATAGTTATAAAATATGTATAAACCACTATTTATCCGAGTATTATAAATGTAACTTATAGCACCACTAACTGCAACATAAAACCATTTCAAAATGGTAAAACTTCTCTCCTAAAATATGAATTGTAGTTTCTAAGATTGAGTATTTTCAAATTATAGCATTAAAGAGGTAACTCGTGAAGTTTGTTTTAAGATATATTCATCTTAAATCTATGATTATGTCAAGTTTATTTTCTTGGTAAATGTGTTCACACTTGTGTGTAAATACTTATTTCCCAAAACCTTTTTATTTGTATTGATATTGAGATATCTTTGTGTTCTTGAACATGTGTTATCTTTATTAAAGTAGGTAACATGAAATATATCAATGTTCTTGTAGTTAGGCCCTGTTTGGGATTTCATCTAAAAATAACTTATTGACTTATTGGCTTTTTTAAAAAGCGAATAAGTCAATAAGTTGTTTGTCAAACCTAAAAAGACTTTTGAAAATGACTTTTTGTAAAAGGGTGATAAGTTGTTTATCAAAAGCTAAAAATTCTAGCTTTTCAAAATGACTTATTAACATAAAATTACAAATCTACCCTACTCTTTACCCTTTACCCAATAAGATTAAATTAGTATCAATAAAAAAATGTCATTTTTGGTCATTTTGAAAATTAATTTTGGAAAAGCTAATCCAAACACATTTTTAAAAACATCATTTCAGAAAGTCATAAGTTAATAAGCACTTTTGACAAAAAGTACTTTTGAAGATAAATAAGCAATCCCAATCAGGGCCTTAGATGCCCTCAAAACCCGCTCACAACCTTCTGAACGACATCAAACAACAAAAATTTCTTTTCAAGACTTTGCATTTTGAATTTAAAACATCCATTCACAACCATTAATGAGATTTCTGTTTTTATTTCCTTTCTATATTTAAAAACTTTGTTCACAATAGGATGTGTAGTTAAACTTGTTTTAATAACTTTACATATGGTATTAAAACGATTAGGAACATCTTACGTGTCATAGAAAATTTTATTGTCACAACCAACATAATTTTCATACTAAAATCATTGTATGCACTAAATATGTATATTTAAATAAGAAACAATATATTTTCATTTTATTTTTTTTAAGTAGACTCGTGCTCAACAACATACATATAAAATATGTCTATGTGATTTTCTTCAACAAGCTTCAAAAATATAGATATATTGTTGTCATCATATGTATCAATAGGATATGTGTACTTTTTCAACTTATAAGAAAGTTAAGAATACTAAAATTATATGAGATTAAACCAACAAGTTCACTATAACTTCTTTGAATGGGACACACTGCACTGGTAAATACATAGAAAATAACATGCTCATAAGTATCATTTCCATCTTTCCAATTTTCACTAATACAAACGAGAATATTATTAAACTCCATTTCTAAGTGAGAAAATATAAGCAGGAGAGATTTCTTATGCTTAAAATTATTAAAGCAGTTCATAGAAACCAAATTTCGTTTTGAGTAGTTGTCCAATAAGACACGAAACACCTGTATTACTAAGGTCAATGCCCTTATACATAAGGCGAGAGTTGAAACGCACATAATGAAGAGGTTTGAGGCACCTCTATACACATAGTTGGATGCCCATATTGAAAATGCCGGGCGCCTCTATACATGCAAAGTATGACCGGATATCCGTAAATTAAAGAATTACGATTGATGACTTTAACTAAATAATTTACAACTCATATGGTAAGTGGTGCTTGTGACACGTTCATTAGATAGGCGATGGCGCCGACACTTCTATAAAGTGTAGGCATTTTGCAAAAATATACGGGGCGTTTTACAAAAATATATGGTCATTAGTATGACACGTGTATGTCACATGTCCTTTCCTAATTGGGTTGAGTTCGGTTCAGTTGGGTTCATGACTATGATATAACAAAACCAAAACCATCAATCTATCTTTAAAGTTAAATACTTATTTTTCGGATTTAGTCAAGTTGGTTAAATGGGTATTGAGGTGGTCATTTGAGTTTCATGCTCACTCCTTAAATTTTGAGTGGGAGTTATTCAATACCAGCCGGCAAACATTTGAAATTAATCATAAGTAGGGTTGCATGAAATTCTTGCATAAGAAATGTGGTTCATGGAGACAGTTTTTCTAATACGAATAAATTGGTATTTATGGAAAAAAGGTAAGACAGAGATGATGGAAAAAAAGAAAAAGGAAATTCTGTGCTCCAAAGGATGATGGGAACGAAGACCCCACCCCCAAAATATTGTTTTTTCAATTGTAGTAGTAATGATAAAAGTAATTCCACCAAACTATAAATATAAATCTCATTTTATTTATTTAATGATTTTTATTTTTTTGTTCGTAATTTTCTCAAAGTAAGCAACCTTAAATATAACTCTTACAAAGTGAAAAAAATATGAGACCGGTTGTAATGAGGCTTGAACCCCATGCGTGATCAATTCAATTTGTAGCATCAAGCCGTCATCATGCCCTTCTCTCATTCCGAACCCAATGTGAGCCCAGTGGTGGACCCAGAGAAAATTTTCAATGGGGCGGAAAATTTTTAGACACGTTTTACTATCGTTAAATGATAATTTTTTTCTACTTTGTTAAGTCAAATCGGATCAGGTCATGTTGAAAAAAGACAATTACACTAAATTTTATATACAAAAACATAATGAAAATACAAATCATTTAAAATTGTTCTCTACAAGTTTCATTTTTTTTAAATATATCTAAAACATCCTCTAGATGGACTTTTTAAGTAACTTTTTTTTTACAAAACAAATACAACTATCACTAAAAATCTCATCACCAATATGATAATTCGAATTTGGGAGTGATTGTAAAATACTAAGAGGATTGTTCGGCATTTAACATATATATACTATCAAGAAAAAAATTTCAAGGTGGACGGTTGCCACCGTTCCCACAAATGTGGGTATGCCACGGTGTGAGCCTCACACGGTGACAATGGTATCATACGAACAAGCTAGAATCCAATTGTTTGCATACACTCTTTACATGAAGACCGGCATTATTGCATATTTAGTTATTTTTTGATTTTTTTTTAAATGTAAGAATATGATGACAATTATTTAGTTTTATTTTGATTAGTTGGTGTTCGGTCAATAAATTTATGAATTAGCTATTGTTAAAAATCTTTGTACTTTCAATATTGTGTGCGAGAAAGAACAAAAAAAGCAAAAACAAAAAAAAAAGTAAAAAAAAAAACCGAAAACCAAACAAAAACCGACAATAAAAACCGAAAACCAAATGTTTCCTAATAACTAAAAACCGACTATGTCGGTTTCGGTTTTCACCAAAAACCGAACCGAGCACGTCCCCTAATAAGAGCGGCTTCCTGCGCGGCACATTCGTGGTGTCCAATCAAACGCCTATTACACATAATCCAATTATTCTTTTATTTATTTTTTTATTCTTTTGTATGCTTTAAATGAGCCATCTCATCACACCCCATTTCAATTATTGAACCGTCTATGGTTCTTTTTGCCATACAAGGGCCATCGTGCCTCCATCACTTGACATCTACTCTCATCTCAACCCCATTTATCACACATCCATGTAAGTTGTAATTAAAGTTTATAAAGTTTTTTGGTCTCTTCTTGTCCAATCAAATACCTTAAAATCACTTTAGTATGAAGAATAATAGGAGAATTACATATACTCCTATAATCTAGAAAAACTCACATATTTCCCAAATGTAAAAATTTTTAACGCACATATATAATACTTTTAAAGCATGTTTTGCGGAAATATGTAATTGCGAAAGTTTAGACGGAGATATATGGAATTGCCTCAAGAATAATATCTAATATACAAACAAGTATGATCACATTCATCGGTGTTTTTGAACTGACGAGAAGCACATATTCGTGTTGACGAACAATAGTAGATGGATGCCATGGGCTCATTCCACTTCTTTTCTTGATTTTTTTTCCTCATATATTTTCCTTTATTTTTTAACAAAATTTAAATTACATTTCTTGTTTTCAAATTTACAAGATTTGTAAAAATGGTAACGTGTTATGAGAACTTTTAGATTTTATAATCTTTTTATGATTTTTTATTCTTTAAAACTATATAAATTTTAATAAAATTTGTGAAAATTTTTGATAAACTTTTAAATAAATACAAATTTACATTGTATTTATTTTTACACCGGTGAAACCTAAACAGTTTATTATAACAATTGATTTTATTATAAAAAACAAAACATAAATGTAAAAGGTTATGAGGATATAATATATATGAATATCTTCGTAAATAACTTAATTGCTCTATAAAAGTTAACATGTAAAGTTAGGAAAATATTTAAATGTACATTTGTCACTCCACCCTTTGAAATTTTCAAGATAATATGTACTCATGAAATCTATTTTGAAGTTGAAAAAGACTTCGGTAGCCTCATACAATTACTTAGTCACCAACCATACTTCAATTTTGTGTCTCCTAAATTCTGATTTATCAAAGTACAAGAATTTATAAATACTGCATCTGGTTTCTATGTCGGGTCCATGGAGCACTGATTTAAAGAAACGGGTACATTACCCACAAGACAATTAAAAGCACTCATTAAATCTTCTAACATCAAGCACCCATAAAACAAGAAAAATAAACATAAACATGTAAACTTCCTAATGCAAGATCACACCTTCAGACCTTCTTGTCTAGGTTAAACCGTTTTGTGAAGAAAAGATCTCTAACCCATAACGGGGAGACCGAAAGGAACGCGAATAGAGATGTCATATGACCAAACACTATTTGCTTTGGTGGTTTTGCGCTCAATACCTTCTTTGCCACATGTCGTGCAAATAACGTTGCATCAGTGGATTTACCAACTTGTGACGCTCTAGCTCGCTCGGCTATATCATTGCTAAAATCTTTATAAAGTTCCCAGTTGTAGCTTGATAATCTCCCCGTGTTGTGGCTCCCTAAATTTGACCTTATAGCCCCGGGAATCACTAAAACCACATTAATCCCAAATGGTTTTAGTTCCAACCGAAGAGTGTGTGATATTGCATGAACCGCGGCTTTGGTAGAGCAATAAGATCCGGCCCATGGTGTGGGAGCTTTGCCAACCACGCTCCCCACATTGACTATGACCCCGGTTCTACGTAAAGCCATTGATGGCACCACTTGTTGAACCATCCGTAGTTGCCCTAATGTGTTGATCTCATAAGCCCTTTTGATCTCATCCAATGGGAGCTCGGCTAGTGGGCCTGTGCTTCCTATACCCGCATTATTGATCAAAACATCTATCCGACCATGCTTTGAGATTATTGCATTCACGGCTGATGAAACACTTTTATCCGATAATACATCAAGCTCTAAGGTCTCTATTTGATCTTTTTGTAGATCACACATGTCATCCATCCGTTGAGGTATATCCGAGGCGATGACGTGGCAGTTATGTTCGGCAAAGGCCTTGCAGTATTCGTACCCGATGCCGCCTTTAGCACAACCCGTTACCAAAACAACTTTCGGGTCACTCATGGTCTTGTTTTATCTTGTTTGTGTTCAACATTCACTATGCAATTATGATTTATTTATAGGAAAAGTCTTTTGTTATTAACGTTTTTTTAGCAAATTGTTTAATCTTGGAATTAAAGAATATGCTTTGATTAATTCAAGATTGCAGGCCAAATATATTAAGTGCAACCCATTGATGTGGCCCATTTTTGTATTTATGTGACTAGTAGTATAAGAAATGTGGAAGCTTTATTATTAGTTGCACGTGTTAAAGTTTGTAACAACTGGTAGTGGTACTATGTTTGTATTGGGAGATAATTAAAGGACCCATTGTCCATTGAGAATAATTGAGATGGTGAGTCCATGCAAGTGTAAATTCTAGTGAGATCTTTAGAGCACAAAGATCCAACAAAATCTAATGGAACATGATAGATTACAAAAATGGGTGTTGTTTAACTGTTAAATTGTTGAAAATTGTTTTCCGTGTTCGTTCACTAAATTATTAAACTTGATCACGAACGCAAACACACACATATTAATTCGAACAATAAAAATCAATATTTAATCTTAACCATTAATAATAATTATTTATATAAATATAAAGTTAAACAACTGACGTAAAAATAAAAAAATAATCATCATAAAATAGAGCAAAACTTAAAAGTAATATTAATCGTAATTAATTTCTGAAACTAATGTTTCAAAGACCTCATTTTCAAATTTATATGTTTTTAGAAAGATATAAACTGTAAATGAATAAATTTCTAAATTAAATATTATGATATAAAACTAAAAATAAAAAAATTATGTATTCTAATAAATAAAGGTTTCTAGAGATTGTCATGTTCTTATAGCACCTCAATTTTGTTTTCCCGTCTTTCTTCCTTATTAAATACATCTTATATTAAATAATAATATTAAATATATTTTTTTTAAAATTTTTTAAATTAAAAAAAAAGATTTTTTTAATACATTAAAAATATATTAATATTAAAAAACACACTTTTTTAAAGAAACAAATTATTATAAAATATATAATTTTCAATTAAAGGTTTTGGTAAATGAAGTATTGAAAGAACCAAACTTTGAAAAATAAATAGTGTTTAAAAAATAATATACTTATTTTATTATTTAATGTATTAAATTATATGAATTTTTAATCATATCTTATATTGAAAATCATCTTATATTGTTTAAATTTTCATTAATAACTATTTATTATATTTTTTATTTATCTCGTGTAATACACATAATAGAAACCTAGTTTAAGAATATAAAACACAATTAATGAATAACTATAATTAATGAATGTAAACGAACACATTACCGACCGTTCACGAACTCAAATGAATGAACACGACTTCTGTTTATACTCGTTCATTTAACTAAGTTAACAAAACTTTTTACTCATGTTCGTTCATTTATTAAACGAACAAACATAAATGAGTTTCTCGCCAAATAGTTCAAGAATTGTTTGCTTAAAGTTTGTTTGTTTACAACCCTAATCTTTAGAATCTACCATCATTTACATATTATACCATTATTAAATAATTCAAATCACCTGATCTTCACATTTACTTGTACATTTTTGAATATAGAAAATACAAAAATAATGTTATTAGTATACTGCTATAACAATACACTACAAAAATATCCAATGGGCAAACAGATGTCAAAAAGATATATGCATACATACATATATATATATATATAAGGAAAAGATAAAATGAAAACCACATCTCAATGAGAAAACTGCGAAACCATGCAAAAATCACGTAAAAAGAATGTTTTTTTTTATTTTTTTACAGGTTTGTAACACTATTGGATACATTTTTATAAAAAAAAATCAAAAAAGCGCCGACCAAATATTTAAAAAAAAATATTTTATAAACCCATGTAAAACCTACGTAACAAAACGTAAAAAAAAAAATTTACGTTTTGTTACGTAGGTTTTACGTGGGTTTATAAATTTTTTTTTTAAAAATATTTGGTCGGCGCTTTTGTGATTTTTTTTATAAAAATGTGCCCAATAGTGTTACAAACATGTAAAAAAAATTTCAAAAAAAAACGTTAGTTTTACGTGATTTTTGCATGGTTTTCGCGGTTTTCTCATTGAGATGTGGTTTTCATTTTAACCATAATATATATATATACACACGTACATACATACACGTATATATAGGATAGATATATAGATACTGAGAGACTTATCCTTACCATGCATTAAAGTGGATTCTCTTTTAAGTCTCTGCTATAAGCTAATATACTGAAACCCTCTCATGGCAGGAAATGGACAGAGAGAATCTCATCTTAAAAATGAATATGACATCACTCACATGCCTCAAGACCTTTCACTATAGAGAAGATTGAACATCACTTTGCTAATATGATTTACTTTAATTGGTAATGAAGTGAAATTCATACACACATACACATATTTAGATTAGATAGAGACCCCACAATACATCTTACAACAAAAAGAGAAAAACTCCAACAAAATACAATCTTTACTAGCTCCTACATATAACCATTAGATTCTATGAAACAAACATAAAACAAGGTAGAATCTTGCAAATCTAGACAGTTAGATGCTAGATTTTAAAGATAACAGGACAGATAAGCAAGGGATTGTAAAGTACCTAAATCCTATGACCCCTCTATCTCTAGGGCCAGAAACAAAGGGAAAGAAAGGAAGAAATTTTTTGGAAGCATTGAATTCAATACACACATCTAAAAAGTGACTGGTTGGTAGGGCAATGAAGGTGCCTTTCTTGTTTGTTTACTGTTGACACAGTTTTGGCCAAGAAAACATGGCTTTGGTTTGCTTTGCTTTATTTTCATCCCTCTTCTTTTAGACCAAAAGAAAAGGCTAAACCAAAATTAGCCACCAGAATGCAGTGGAAAAGGACATCAATTTAAATGGAATTTAAGGTCAATTGATCTAACCAATAATTAAATTTAGTAACTACTTATGATTAGAGATATCTAGAAGGAAATCACATGCCAAATGACAAAACTAAAAACTCTAGGACAAATATGTAACAAAATTCCTCTAAAATGGCAAAGAAATTAGTATTGGTGCCAACTGTCAATTTCTTAATTTGTTAAATTTTCTTAAGGATTGTTTATTTTATAAATCAAAGTATAGTATTTAGTCAATGTTTATTTTAATTATTTTTGTAAAAAAGTAAACAAGAATTGTTTTTCGGTAAAAGTAACCAAAAATTGTTATTGTTGATGTGGGTATAAAAAACAATTGAAGGATGAGGCAGAATAGTATTTAATAGAAGATAGCAGGAAAACGAGAAAAATAGGTACATTATATAATAACTACTTTAAAGATAAGTGACATATAAGGAGGCCAAAATCTAAAGTGTGATGTAAAAAGTAAAAGTACATAAAAATTTAATACGCGTAATGTTAAAAATATAAAAACATAAATATGAAAGAAAAAAACAAAATATATTTGATCTTGATCATTTCATAGAAGACCCTATAGTTTGAAGAAAACATTTATTCTATCGTTGATTAATATAATCAATTGTTTATATCATTAATGTCAAGATTGTAACTAAACAACAATCAAGGGATTTAATTGTATGATTATAAGAGTATATTAGTCCAAATAAATTTATTATCTCTCATATTTGATAAATTTTTAAAATCACACTCTTTCTCATCTCACTTAATTTAAATAAAAGAATAATTCAAAAAAAAATCACCCAAAAAATAGAATAAAAAATATGAATTTTTTGATTCAAAAAAATTGTTTTTCAACTAAATATGTAATCATATAATATGTGTTACATATATAACTTGTTACATTTATGTATATGTAATCGTAAGTCATCAATTACTAAGTTGTGTGTGTGTGTATGTGATTGAGAAAAAAAATATAACTCGATCACTCTTATCACAATAATCCAAATAACTCAGTTAAGATAAATCAAAATATTATATTTTTTTAAACATCACTATAACACATTTGGAACACTTTCTTCTTTTATGAGTGTCGTGTAAATTCATCATCGTTTAAGAGTTAACATCGTTGTAATTTTTTGACTTACAACCCTGTCACTGTTTTAGACCAAAAACTAAGAACGATGCTACCTCTTAAATGATGATGAATTTACACAAACTTTTAAAAGAATAAAGTGTTTTAAATATGTTACAATGATGTTAAAAAAAGATCCAAAATTAGGAGGCTTGATCTTAGGGGAGTTATTTGAGTTATTATAAAAAAGTCAGTTAATATTACTTCCATCCCTTACATAACATGATAATAAAATATAAAAAAAAACAAATTACGCTATATGATTACATATATTTAATCATTCATATGTGTTGTAATTATTATCATTACTAAATCTTAATTGCAAACATATCAATTCCATACTTTAATTTTACATTTACCTGATTAAATATGTGTGTGTATGATCAATTGACAAATTCAAATGTTGGTGGGTCCAATTAGGGGTGTCATTTTTATTCATACCCGAATTACAAACTCGATTTAATTACTCCTGAACCCGAATTATTCAACTCAAACTAGCTCTAAAGCCGAGCCCGATAATATAAAATCGAATCAGTATGTGAAGCAAATTATTTAGAATTCGGTAACCCGAATAACCCGACTAATTTTGAAAACATAATTTCAATTTTTTAGTCTTTATATATATATATATATATATATATATATATATATAGTTATTAATATATGACTATATGATATTATTAATTTAATCCTATATTAAAAAAATGTGCAACATTTAATTTTAAAAACAAAATCCATATATAATTGACGAACATATGCTTCTATCGCACACAATCCAAACCATACATACACCCATAGTTTCATACAAAGACGTAATAATTACGGCTAATAATACCATTACTAATTTCCAATCTCAAATCCTCAATTGAATTGAAGTTAGTAGTTGTGGTTTATCAATATAATATTATCTTTACTCACATATCTTTATAAAAGTATTTATTAACATAAAAAACAGTATTATTAGCATATCAACAATAATCTAACTCTTGGACAAATCTCATGTCATCTTCTTTGGAAGCTTGAATTCTTGATGCTTGAGCTACTTAAGTAAAAAAAGGTGAAAGCCACCATTAAATATGTTTAATAATCATTAAAAAAATATCAAAACAGGATAAAGTTATTGTGTAATTATTAATTTCAATTTTTCCGATTTTGTTTTTACCTTATTAATAATATTATTTTGTGTAACCTTTAATATGAATATTATAAATGCAATTGTAAATAATATCAAAACGTTAAAACGAAATGATTGCATATTATATTTTCATAATATTTTTTTTCTTCTTGATCATTTCACGTGTAGCAGTTGGGCAAGCTTTACTATGAGAACAACCTTTGCAAGTATTTAGGTTAAGTCTTACCAACTAAGGTACCGTATGGCTAAAATGAGTTCTTATTATAGTTAACTTTTTAACCAGAAATCTACTTACGTCATCAATCTCTAAATACTAGCATATATGTTTAGTATTAGCCACCTAAGTTCTAAGATATTGTTATTTCTTATTTTATTTTATTTATTTTTAATTTGTGAGAATAAGTGATATTATAATGCAAAGATCGTATGCTGAAGACCTTAACGGCCACTTTTTATATTTATAAAAATAATAGATTTAACATTTTTGTTAATTGAAACTCAAATTATTGTATTTTATTAATTTATTTATTAATTTCTTATTCAAACGTTGCCATCTAAAACTTACACACTCAAAAATCAAAATGCAAGTTCGAGGCCACCCGGCCCACCCCAGATGAACGGCCTCATCTTCTTCGGCCCACAAACCACCCCCAGGCCCAAGGCTCCAACTCCCATTATTTGAAACCTGTTCTCTAAAACCTCCTATTCAACCGACCTTAAAAAAGTTGTAATTTTATTGAAGCTAATTAATAAATGAAGTTGAGCCCCAACTTTACTTATCATGTTTTGCGTAGGCTCCGAAGCCTAATCTATCATACTGTTTATATAATTTTTATTTAATATATTAAGTATTTATTTACAAAATAATAAATATTTTATAAAATTATAATAAAAAGTTATATAATACATGTCATGGTATAAATAAGTTTATCAATATAACTACAAAAGAAAGATACACACACGTAAATTTATAAAAAAATGAATAATAAATAGTTTGAGTTTGAACTAGCTCAAATTTAAAAAATTAGTTACGAGTCGAACTTAAATATTTTAGTAAGCTAAATAAGTCTAGTTAAGTAAACTACTTTATTTATACTTTTTGATCAAACAACATTCTTATAATATATAAGAAATTCAAAGTTGTTAGATTATAAATATAGGGGCAATTATATATATCATCATATAAACTTCATGATTTACATATATGACTAATTTATAAAATAAATTACATATATCCCTTTATATAACCCTTTAAATTACATAAATCTGCGTGTCTAAAATTTTAAATTACATATATCACTTTATTAAAAAGAAGGAAAATTATAAAAAAAAAAGATATATGTAATTTAACTTTTGACTTGAGTATATATGTAATTAGAGTCGTAAATAGGAAATATACGTAAATACATGGTCAACAAGATATTGCTATTTGTTTGGGTAACTAGATTTAATATTCTCACTTCACATCGGGTTGCAAGCTAGTTTATTTCTATAGCACCTGGATGAAAACTTAATTGAAACACATATTAATAAACATAACGAAAACAAAATAGCTACGTAAATGTAAAACATTAAAAAACATTTACTGTATACAAATACCAAAAACTAGTGAAAACCAAAAAAGACAAGTACAACATAATTTCTCTTTCATGTCAGTGACGAACACATTTCTAAAATCTCGCAATGATAATAAAATCGAGACCTAAAACATATTAATAAAATAAATAAGAAAAATATAAAAGTAAAAGCAAAAACAAAAAAAAACAAAAAAATAAATTAGACCGTTCTAAACATTTAATTACTATCCATGAAATTTGTATGCATAGTACTAGTAATGTTACATTTAATGTATACTAAATTAGGGTTTGGTTAAACTAAAAAAAACTTTTTACCCTAAAAAGTATAAGAAAAATCTTGAGCTATTAGATCATTAATCAACAATATTTATTTGTAACAACCAAAAATTTGGTAACCTAATAATAAACGTGCGAAATTTCGATAACCGTTTATGTTCAAAATTTATATATAAACGTACATAAAGTAATTACGATCCAAATGATATAAACGATAAAAATATCCGATAATGTATGGACATGTTATAAAGCCTATTAAAAATGTGCAAAATTTCTGTGACCGTTTAGGTTCGAAATTTTTATGAACGTTCCCGAAGTAATTACGATCAAATTAATATAAGCGGGACCGTTATACGATAAAGTATGAACACGATATAAGATCGTGAATAATAAAAATATGTGAGGAAAGTAGAAGGGGGTTTTAAAAATAGAACCTCAAAGTTCAAGGGCCCTAAGTGTAAATTTCAAATTAATTCCTTCCTTTATCATTCTGAAAGTCGGCAGGATGTGTATATATATATATCGATTTAATACAAATGATAAGCTTCAAAGTTAGAAAATGATCGAGAAGAATCGAGTGAACAACAAGTTTCAGTTCTGATCAACTTCTGTGTGTTATAAGCAAAGAAGGGAATCAAGAAGAATCGATCATACTGATTAATATTAACTACACACATCGTTAAGGTATGTGTTCATGATTCTCATCTCGTGTTAGTTTAGTCTTGATTGATTAAAGAGACCAACACCATGTTTAGATAGAATTTTGGTTTTGTATGATGAACATGAACTTGATTATGTTGGAGCTCAATGACATCTAGATAATGATCAAATTTTCTTGAGTTTTATGAGGATATAATAGATATGTATGTATTTCCGTTTGCCTTAAACCAATGTTAATATACAGTAAGTTTAGCAAAACCTTAAAGCAAAGTAAGTAAATAAGAGAATACACCTATCTAAGCCGAACAAATAAGTAATTTTTAAGCATAACAAGAATAGAGAGATAAAAATGAACAAAATGAGTGTAAGCGAAATTTCGAAACAAAGCTCCGAATGAAAGTTACGACAGGCCGAAGTTCCGAGCGGTCATCGTAAATCTGAGCATCTTCATGATAAGGTTATAATCATGATAATATATCCATATTAATAGGATATCATTCTGAACGTGAGAAAGTAAGAAAAGGAAGAAAAGCTAACAAATTGTGCTTTACTAAGCTCATGTGAGTTCTTTGTAGCCATATTTTAAATGTTTTATCATTTTGGGCTGGTTTGCATGTTATAAAGTTATTATATGAAAGTGATTTTTTAACCTGACTGTGGTCAGGTAAAGAATGTTTTCAGGTAAAGAATGTTTTCATGTAAATGATGTTTTCAGGTAAAGAATGTTTTCATGTAAAGAATGTTTTCAGGTAAAGAATGTTTTAAGTCTCAACTGCGGTTGAGAAGTAAATGATTTTAAAAGTCTCGGCCGAGCAGGAATTGTGATATTGAAGTCCCGGCTACGGTTGGGCAAAAGTTGAGCACTTCGGTGCAGAAAAGTGTTTATGTTTATGATGGTTTAAATGATTTAAACCATGTTGTGTATGAATGAATGATGTTATGGATATGAATGATGTATGTAAAGAAGTCTTGTACCGGTATGAGTTGTCAACTTCGGTTGATAGTTATAGAGTCTTATGGCAACATAAGCTTGTCGACTTTGTGTCGCCAGTTGAGGAAGTCTTATGCATGCATGAGCTGTCAACTTCGGATTGATAGTTATAGAGTCTTGTATTTATACAAGCATGTTGACTTCGGCTGTCAGTTATAGAGTCTTGTGCTGCACAAGCATGTTGACTTCGGTCAGCAGTGAAGGCCAAAGTTTTATGCACAGTATGATTGATGTCATGATGATATGTATGTTATGTATTTGAATTATGTTATGTTATATAAAGATATGAATGAACAAAGATTTTTATTAAAAAGTTAACTTAGAACTCACCAGCGAAAGCTGACTTGATTTATAGCATGCATGTCAGGTTAAGCAAGTTATGATAAGGATATGATGGCTCGTGGTATGACATGAGGACTACCTACTCAAGAACTGGCATTCCTATTAAGAATAATTTACGAATGTGGTTTAGATGTTTTAATTATGATTAAAGGTTGTGTAATGATTTCCGCTGCTATAATATACGATTATTCTACGGTTTAAGAACTATGCTTTTGATGCTTTGCCAACCGAGGAGACTCCAGGGGCTCGGGGCCTCTCATTATTAAATCAAGTTGTTGAAATGTATTTTATGAATGACTACTTTTACTTTTTATCAAGTTGCTCCACATTATTTAAACATTCATAACTTTTACATACGAAAATATTTTTGAAATAAATATACCGGCAAAAACGATCATTTTTTATATTCAAAATTAGTACAATTTTGTTATAATTTTTTTTTTGTTTTTTTAGTTTATTGTGTTTTTTGTACACGTTATTTTTGTCTTTTGAGAATCCTGCTCAATATAATGTTTTCATGAATAATTTAAAACACAATGATGTTGTATACTACATAATGTCAAGCAATGATGACATAATGGCGAGTATGAATCACAATAATTTTTTAAAAAGACACAATCACTAGTAAAAAGTCACAATGACGAGCATAAACAATTTTGTACAGGTTCTTGCATGACATTGTTTCTTTTGTGCAGATCATTGTGTTTTTTGTGTAATTTCATGTTCAACGTTGTGTTAAAAAAGAGAAAAAGATCTGTAAAAAAGGCATAATTACCTGTAAAAAAATAATAATTATAGACAAACGTTTTAAAAAGACACAGTAACAATAACTAGACAAAATGAACTGAAAAAAATTCATATTTATAGCAACACTATAATCATTTTAAAGATAAAAAATGCTCGTTTTTATGATATATTGTTTAAAAAAACATAATATCATATTTAAAAGTTATGAACATTTAAAAAATGTAAGGACAAAGTGGTTATAACTAAATTACCTTTCAACAACTTTTCACCCTAAAATTACCCTAATGGCAAAAGCCTGATTAAATGCAATTACTAACTAAACCCTACACACAGGGTTGATCAACGATTGAACTAGCATTGTAAGCTCATGATGGTATTGATCATTTACTTATTTTGGGAATGAATTTGTGTTTGGATGATCGATTGTTCTTTCTGGATAACCTTGGATCATCCAAAATCATCCTATAGCCAAGGGAGATGCTTTTCAGAACCCTATTTTCTATGTTTCAACATGTGTCCAAATAACGCCTCAAAACCCAAAAATGTGTCTTATAGGTGTACACGACACCCCATCTGGTGTAAGATTCTTTGGGATCAAGAAAAATTATTTTCTACTTACACTTGTCGTAGTGCTAAACTGATCATGGTTGATACTGTATCGGCGTAAGCTACATCGAGCCCTACGCCACCCTTTATGCCACTTTCTTTTCTTATCCACACTTCTCCAATTCGATCGTGTTATACTTGAGTCTTGCGTATTTTTCACCAATGATTTATAAACACAAAATATAGTTAAAGTAATTATGTTCCATGCATAATAGTTTTGAAAAACACACAAGCAACCATAATAAGCATGCATGCGATTATCTTTAACAAGGTTTAGATGTAAGTTTTTTATCAGATTAGTCAATTCTTACAAAATTTAATACTCCTAGCATAGCTCATGTGTTTTGCCCATTAGTATAAGATAAAATATGCGTATCATATTTTTTATTAATAAATAAACATAAAAATATTTTATTTTTATTAGTATGTTCATATCAATTCCCCCCACCAATTTTTTATATTAAATGCATTTCAGTCATATTAAATAACTTTGCTTCTAATTTTTTTATAACATATATTACATACCTAATCATAAAAAAAAAAATTGAATGTTATACTAGATTTTTACGGATTTCTCAACTCAATCCGTTAATGTCGTCAATTGATGTTTGATTTGACGGTTAAAAGAAATTTTAAGTTTACTGGCTTGAAAATGATAAAATTTTAAGAAATTTTAAGTTTAGATGGTTTTTGATTTTGGGATTTTAATTTCAGAAAACAAATTTGATGGGCACAAAAAGTCAATAGTTTTAAATATTTGCGTATATACTAGCTTAAGGAAAAAACAAATCTTGAATTATTCGATTAAAGAAAATATGCAATTAAATTAGGCAAGTAATTAGTGATTCGAGACCCCATGACAATAATGTACAACTTACGGAATATAGTTTTCAAGCTGTTGTAACACTAGTTCATACCAAACGTAGTAATTGATAGACTAAAACCACGTTTGAAATTAACATATACCAATAGACTTCATGAATAAAACCCTTCTCTGTCTAGCTCATTCTTTCCGTCTTGTGCTTCATAGCATCATCATCATCAAATCCCCATGATTTTGTTGAAAACGGTTTAATTTTTTACTAAACCGTGCAAACCAAACGAGCAAGAAATCGAAACACATATATACACACACCAACCATCCCACAATCCCATTAGGGTTTTACCACATTTTAGCAATGAGCCACAAGAAAAATAGCTCTATGATTCATGTACCCTTCTCATGGGAAAAGAGACCCGGGGTGCCCAAGTTTATAACCTCACCAATGCACATTTTCGCACCAGATCAGTTAAACCGCAACCACCGTGAGGTGAAGAGGGAAACGGCTCTTCCGTTGCCACCAGGGTCTTCCAGGAATCCGGTCAGCGAGTCAAAAAGGACGTTTGTGATGGAAGAGGATCCTTTTGTTGCAGCTATGATAACATGTACAAGAGATTGTGATATGTTTAAGAGTAAGGGTGAGATAATAAAGAAGAGCTTTGGGACCAGAGTTCGAATGAGCAAGTTTTTCTTGTTCTCTTGCAAACATTCATTTGATGTCAAAGAGTGTAATCTGTCAATGAAGCCATTCAACTTGGGTTCCATTGTTTGTCAAGAACGAGTTGATCAAGCTTCAAGGTCTTGAGCTTTTCTAAAATTATGCATCATAAATGCATGTGCATGTTTGTTTAATTTCTTCTTTTTTAGTTAGCTGAGGTTTGCATTAGCTTTTAGATCTAATGTAATATGTAAATTAAAGCATGTTATTTTTATAATGCATTATATAATTAATTATGTGATCGGGTCGTCTCATGCTTTTTAAATGGCCAAATAGGATAAAAAACACTGAAGTTCTTTTCATTAAAAGAAAAACTTTACTTTGGGTTCTGGTAAAAAGAGCTTAATTTGTAAAAAAGTTAAGATTTTTATATATTTACAAACCGACTAAAACAAACTTAAATTGAACAAATTCGAGTAACAATGGAACCTGTTATAAAGATTCTAATACCTTGGCTTTTAGAGTTTAGCTTCTGGGTTTATATTTTATGTTTTAGCTTAATTTTAGGGTATAGAATTTATGAATTTACGTATTTGTGTTTATATTTTTATAAAGGATATGTGTTTTTCTTACTACATTTATATTTTTTTAGTGTATTTTATGAAAAATTACAAGTTCAGCCAGTACAATAAATTTGTTTTTAATATTTATTTGAAAAAAAAATTATTTTTAGCATACATATCCCATATATGAGAATTTGAAGAAAGTGAGAACCAAAATTCTTGATATATTTCATTCTCCTTCTAATTTAGCCTCCTATACACCACATCCTACACTCAACTGACATTACACATTTCCAAATTATAATGCGAGTAAAAAATATATGTGATATTTTCATACTTCACATATATAAAATTAAAAATTATAATGCGAGTAAAAATATTTGTGAATGGTTCTATAACTTTCAGAGTGGTTGTTTGTGTTCATTATGATGTTTTGCTTGATCTTTCCAATAATTAGTCCACTATAAAAACCCACCTTTCGATCATTCTAGAAATTAAATTTGATGATGAGAAGGTTGATTTAGAAGAGGGATGTTACATGTGAGGTAAGGCATCAACAACAATATATATATATATATATATATATATATATATATATATATATATATATATTTATATATGGTCATGACTAAAATTTGTCTCTTAATTACAGGAGGCACCATTACTCCACATTCAATTAATTAGTCAAATATTGAATAATTGATTTATCAACTTAATTAGAAGTATATGACGACTAAATTACTCAAACATATAGTTGACAAATAATGGATTTATTACCGAAATGATGAATTTAATTAATTAAAATTTTGAGAAGTTATAATTAAGTGTTGATAAAATGAAATTTTAGTAAGAATCTAGAATTTCATTTTGGTATGAGAAAATAAAAACAAAAGTTATGAAATGTCCCACACTAAGCAAATCATTGAAACACCCTCAAGAAACGGAGTCTGTTGCGACTAAAGTGGACCATGAATTGTTTAGCTTTAGATCATGTCAAAATTGAATCTCTAGCCAACCGATGTTTTTTGAATTTTTTTAACTTACTGATTTGGTTAAAAGTGGTTAGTTTATTAGGAAGAGTTTGGTTAATGTGCGTGGTTTAATCAATTGCATACCTTTTTGGTAAATAGTTGTAATCAAGTTTTCGGTCTACTAAAATGAAGCAAATAATGTTAGTTGATAACAAAGGAAAAAGTAGACGAGTTTATTCATTATGCAATGTTTTGTATTTTTTTAACTAAATGGTTTATAGTCAGATAATATCTGTGTATGTACATAGTAATATTTGTTGCTATGAGTATATGGATTGAAGTCTGATAGTAAATACTTGTATAATATTAAAACTAAATTGGACTATTGTATATATACACAAAATGCAAGGTCGGTGTCCAATGGTACGTAAAACTTTTCACTTTATAATTTCTTGGTTAAATAAAACATATCTCACCATTTGTACACTAATGTTGGTGTGGTGGACTTGGTAAGTATATATGATTTCGAAACGTATTCCAACCTTTTGTTTCCTTCTTTTCTTATTTTATTTTGATTGCCATTCACATTTTTACCCTCTTAACTTATTTTTTAAAATGCTAGAATTTTCAATTGATCGCTATATAAAGCTAGCTTTATAAAGAATATGGTAAATTTCACTATTAGTCACTAGCCTAAAACCCCGTGTATTACACGGGTTGAATAATTAAAAAATATAATTATTAATATAAAATAATAATAATTTTTTAATAATTATAAAATTATATTTTAAGATTAGGTATAATTGAAATGTTCTTATCATTTATTAAATTAGTAACATATTAGAATAAAAAGTTTTATATTTTTTAATATTTAATATATAATTTAATCACTAAAAAGTTATAATTATATATTAGGAGAGAGATGTACACGTGTCTCCTATAAATATTCCTTTATTAGAGTAGGTAGATTATGTATATATACATTTTCAGATTTACTTATTTATCTTTTAAAATTGCAAAACCAGTCCTTTATGTTTCCAATCGTTGCAAACACGTTCCCTTCTTCGTTAACGTCGTTAAGTATTAACAAAATGGGAGGGTGTAAATGCCTTCTCCCAACCCATTCCGCTTTCACTACTTCCTTCATCACTGCTTCCTCCTTCGGCTGCCTAGCTAGCTATGGTCGATCGCAACAAACAATGTCATAATTTCATCCTGGCTTCTTTGCCGAAGGGTTGAGCGGCGTCATTGCAATGATTTGAAAGCTTCTACGAAGGTGTAGTGTTTGGGGGCTTCGAAGATGAGGCGGTAGTGATAGTGGCAAACAATGGAAAATTGGGAGAAGGCTGTAGCGATTGTGTTGGAGACGGTGGTGGCCGGTGAGGTTATTGATGTCATTTGTTGTGATCAGAGCTTGTGTGATCCGATCGACTGTTGCTAGGGAGCCGAAGGCGGAAGCAGTGAAGCCAGCATAAATTAGGAAATGACATTTATACACTCTCTTTTTGTTATTTAACGACGTTAATGGAGTAAGGGTTTGTTTGCAACATTTGGAACTATTTCTGAAAATTTACATAAAGGCTACTAGTCAAATTTACCCTAGTTTTTGTGACACCCCGTAATTTCCAGGTCAGCATTTATTTATTTAAATGTTTATTTAAATACTATTTGTACACGTGGCACGACAGTACGAACACTGACACACAATGAGATAATTCGATGAATTATCGGCAAACAACACACATGTCAAAACACACGAACGTTGGTGAACATATAGCACATTGTGTAGCACAACACTTGAAACCTCACGAAACACTCACACATTGAACTTGGAAGTTCAAACGAGGCCAAACGAGAGTTCGGAAGCGCGAAAACGATGACGAACGGATCAATCCCATTAAACTAGGCTTATTGGGCTCTTCAGGGGCCCATCGCGGTACGCGATGGCCCAACAAGAGGCATCATCGCGGTGCGCGACACGCGTCGCGGGGGTTTGACGTCCGAAATCCGCCGCGGTACGCGGAGAAGTTTTGAAAGCTCCATCGCGGTACGCGACGCCGTCCAGTCGACAATATCTTTATAAAACCAAGACAATGATGCCTGTCACACCCCGAGCCGGCGGGGTTGGATCGGAGTCCCCGTCGGGCGGAAGGTTCTCGGGGTGCGATATCGTGGTTGATAATCATGATGATCAGATTGTTTACATAGCATCAACGTTTAAGAATATCTAAAGCACAATCAAATGATATATAGGATTACAAAGTTAAATTACAATAGCAATGTTCTGCAATTTAACTAAGTAAACCTAACCAAAAGAATAATGTATATATCTTGTATATGTACAAGATATCAAAAGTAATATGTGTCATCAACAAAAGTTGTGCTTCCCAAAAGTCTACTAGGTCCTCTATCTGGGCATCCTAGTATGTAAATCCAAGAGCTTATGCTTAAACATGTTCTTCACCTGAGAAAGCATGTAAAAAGATCAAGTCAACACAACGGTTGGTGAGTTCATAAAGTTTATAAGTTTAAAATAGTTTTCAACAAACCTCTTTCGGTAACACCTTAACCTCATTAACTCCACATGTAATATCCAAATCGGTATGCTTATATATAGGGCATACCCCTGAGTCGAGCCTACGACCCGCCCAGACGCCATCCCACCACATACTAATCCGGATATGACACTGTTGTTAATAATAATTAAGCATTTTACCTACCAATCTATTCAATCCTCATCAAAGCCTTTTGTTATCTGTTTCAAAGTTTTCACGTCTATTGTATTCATAAGTGTTAGTTTCTCATCACGTTTATCAAGCATCATAGATTCACATACACATAGTTTAGCAATTACATATCTCCTATAAGCAGACAAAAGCTCTGGAATACCAGAAGTCTAGCAATTACATGTCTCTTATATAGATAATAGCTTAGCATTCAATAGGTCCATGTTTAGCCTTTACATACCTCTTATAAGCCGACAAAAGCTCTGGAATATCCAGAAGTCTAGCAATTACATGTCCCTTATAACCAAGTAATAGCCCCGTAACGTTACGTTTATGTTTAGCCTTTACATACCTCATATAAGCCGACACAAGCTCTGGAATATCCAGAAGTCTAGCAATTACGTGTCCCTTATAACCAGGTAATAGCTTAGAATCGATACTTTCTTGTTTAGCCTTTACATACCTCATATAAGCCGACAAAAGCTCTGGAATATCCAGAAGTCTAGCAATTACATGTCCCTTATAACCAGGTAATAGCTGAGTATCATTATGTTTATGTTATTACATGTATCTCACCCCATAGGTACAAGCTCTGGAATACCAGACGTTTAGCAATTACGTAGACTATGGTTAGATACATGTATGATGGCCTAAGAGTAAGTAATAGTTTCCAATCATCATATCTCATGTAATAGTATCAAGTCTCATGTAATAGTATCAAGTCTCATGTAATTGAATCAAGTATCATGTATTTGTATCATGTCTCATGTAATTGAATCACATCTCATGTAATTGAATCAAGTATCATGTATTTGTATCAAGTCTCATGTAATTGAATCAAGTATCATGTATTTGTATCAAGTCTCATGTAATTGAATCAAGTATCATGTATTTGTATCATGTCTCATGTAATTGAATCACATCTCATGTAATTGAATCAAGTATCATGTATTTGTATCAAGTCTCATGTAATTGAATCAAGTATCATGTATTTGTATCATGTCTCATGTAATTGAATCACATCTCATGTAATTGAATCAAGTATCATGTATTTGTATCAAGTCTCATGTAATTGAATCAAGTATCATGTATTTGTATCAAGTAACCAACAATTGATTTTAAGCATCTAGCTTAAAGTAAAGGTTTCAATCATAAGTAATCATGATTATGTTTTAAAGCATTAAATAACATTTCAATAAAAATGTTTAACATGCTTCTCAGTCCTGAAGTAAAACAAATAAGTTTGAAAGGGGACAATGAACTCACCTTAGGTCCGAAGTGATTGGCTATGTAGAATAAGGATGCACGCGCTCTTTGTTTGCTTTTGTTATGATGTTCAAGCTCCTGTATTGATTTCATGATGTTGTATTTTGTAAGTATAAGTTTGTAGAAATTTGTTGTACGCGTAAGTGTTATCCCTAGTTTTGTCATCCCTCCTTGGTCTCTATCCGTATTCGGCCCAATATAATTGAAGTAGGATTTATTACTACCAAATCAATTTAAATTAAGTTAGGTGTATGATTATAAAACATATTTATAGCCTTAATATATCATACTTCTCCTCGTCTTTACTTGATTTGTATCGATGAAACAACTTAAGTTTCATTAATTGTTTGAATATACCACTCATCCCCATTTCCTTTATATATTAATTAACCTTCGAATTCACGAATTAGTTCATATTTAAACTTGTAGAATTTGGAAGGTTTATTGGGCCGAAGGGATATTTAAGACCTTATGAGTTTTATGGGCCAATCTATTGGGACAAATCAAATGTTGGGCTTTATTTGTACTTGGGCCGAAATAGGATAATGTTGGGTCGTAAGCTACACAAGGGCTGGGCCGAAAGGGTTTGTGGACCGGTTTGTACATTATGGGCCGGCTATGTGGGCATAGGAGTTGGGTCGAAATGGGTATTGAGTCTGTTAATCTCTATTGGGCTTAAACTAATTCATGGGTATTCATTTTATGTTGGACCGAATCTGATTCAATGGGCCCATTTAATTTGGTTGTTTAATACTTGTGGGCCAAAGATATTTGTGGCTAGAGGGTCTTCACAGATGGCCTATGAACCTCGGCCGATTAACTCCTTCAACAAAAATTCATACCCACTTGTTATTGGTCAGCGAACCCACTTGTTACAAGACATAGGGTTCGACCAATCAAGGAGAAAGACTCGGCTAGTGACATAGTTCGCCACCCATATAGTTCGTCGGCCATGCTAGGTTCGGGAGTCACATGGTTCGCAGCTATGGATGGTGAGATGATGCAGAAGGCTCGTGAGACTAGGGTTCGGTGGTTAAGAGTTCGCCAAGGTTCGGGTTTTAGCCAAGAAGGTTCGGTTAGCCCACCTTCAACCCATGAAGGTTCGACATCTGCATGGGTTCGGCAGCCATGAATAACACAGAAGGTTCGTTCTTAGCCCAGGGTTCGTGAGGCACTCTAGGGTTCGTCACACACGTTGGTTCGCGGCATGAAGGCTCGGCAGGGGCTGTATGTAGGTTCGTTAGTCCAGTAGGGTTCGTCACACTTGGCTGATCATGCTGGGTTCGCAAGGGGTGGCAGGCTCGTAGCTCTTCACGAACCTGTATCACTCTATTTTCCCCACTCCCTCAAGCTAAGTATTTGATGATGTTAAACCGCAGGTGACTCACGAGACCATGGTGGTGGTGAGGTGTAACTAGGACCGGCTAACCCATGTTGATCGAACACACACACTACCCATGCTGAAAACCCTATTTCGTGATGTTTAAATCTTGAATACCTCAAGTTTGGCCGGTAATATTCTCAGATAAGTTGTACTTTCAGGTAGAGCTCGTTGAGATCTTCGTTTAGACTCCAAGAACACACGATTTGGCTGAGTTTTGATCAAGATCTAGAGCTTCAAAGTGACAAAAATGGTGATTTTGTGGGTAGAGAGAGAAATGAACGGGAAAAGATGGTAGAGAGAGAGGGTTGATTAAAATGAGAGAAAACACTCTCATATAATGTTTTTATACCCCGAGGGTATTCGGGTCCGTTTCGGTTGTCCAGTTCGTAATTTCGTCGCGTATCCGGCTCCTTACGCGTGTATTTCGTAATTTTAAATAAAAAGAATATTTTTACCAAGTTAAATGTTTATTTATTTCTAGAATTTATTTAATCTACGCGTTTTATTAATTCATTCGCGATTTAAAATTAAAATAGCTAAATTTATATTATTTTATGATGAGTTTCAAAATTGTAAAAGAAGAAATATTTCATTTCTTTAAAATTTATGATCGTTCGTATCATTATTATTTTTCGTTATCGTTTTATCAGATCGCGTCACCATCGCGCGTATTCGTTCGAATCGTCATTCGAAGGAACACATCGATGGTTTGGCTTTCTGATTCTTGTTTTCTACTGTTAAGTCATTATTTCAGAACGTTAAACTATCAGAATCATTCGTACAGATCGTCATCTATACGAATAACTCGTCGGTTTAGCATTCCGTAACAATAACCGCTATAATTTCGTTTTGTTTCACCTCACATACGTTTATGCAACTAATATCACTTCAAGTATATATATGTTTCAACAGTATGTTGTCTGGCATGTTTCAGACTGTTAAACTCTAAGGTTTCAGTCAAATTCAGACAATCGTATAATAGTTTCATGCTAATCAAATGTATATCTAAACATAGTTTAACGAAATGTGTACCTGAATCACTGTACATGTTTACTGTTACGATCACTGTTTCGGCACGCGTCCGACACTGATGTTACAGTCTCCCCTTGTAAGAGAAATTTCGTCCCGAAATTTAAGACTCGTTATTCGGTACGACTTCCTCGGCAAGGAGTTGGGGATACTTGTTTCTCATGTGATCTTCACGTTCCCAAGTAAACTCAGGTCCGCGCTTTGAGTTCCAACGAACTTTAACAATAGGAATACGACTTCGTCTCAGTTGCTTGACTTTACGATCCATGATCTCCAATGGTTCCTCAACAAAACGTAGATGTTCATCCAATTGAATTTCTTCAACTGGTATGATAAGAGTTTCATCAGCAAGGCATTTCTTCAAGTTTGAAACGTGAAACACGTCATGTACACCACTAAGTTCATCTGGTAGGCTCAATCTGTATGCTACAGGACCAATACGTTCGATGATCTCAAACGGTCCCACGTATCGGGGTGTCAATTTGCCTTTCTTCGTGAATCGATCTACGCCCTTCCATGGGGAAACCTTTAACATGACTCGATCTCCCACTTGGAATTCCAACGGCTTGCGCCGTTTATCAGCGTAGCTCTTTTGCCTGCTTCGTGTTGCTTGTAGTCTCTGTTGTATCTGAACAATCTTGTCTGTAGTTTCTTGGATTAGTTCTGGCCCCGTTATTCGATTATCTCCCACTTCTGACCAACAGATCGGTGACCGACATTTCCGACCATAAAGAGCCTCGAATGGGGCACAACCGATGCTGCTGTGATAACTGTTGTTGTAGGAGAACTCGATTAGTGGCAAATGAGAATCCCAATTACCACCAAAGTCTAGAACACAGGTTCTCATCATGTCCTCTAGGGTTTGAATAGTACGTTCGCTTTGACCATCCGTTTGTGGATGATAAGTCGTACTCAAGTTTGATTGCGTCCCTAGAGATTTCTGCAATGATTGCCAGAACCTTGATGTAAATCTACTATCACGATCTGAAATGATAGACAATGGCACACCATGGCGTACCACTATCTCGTCGATGTAAAGCTTCGCTAATTTATCCATCGTGTAAGTTTCTCGCATTGGTAAGAAATGAGCAGACTTGTTTAATCGATCAACGATAACCCAAATGGTATCATGTCCACTGGAAGTGCGGGGTAGCTTGGTAACCAAGTCCATAGCTATCTGTTCCCACTTCCATAGTGGTATTTCAGGCTGTTCCTGCAAACCAGATAGTTTCTGGTGTTCCGCCTTCACCTTAGCACACGTAAGGCATCGACCAACATACTCAGCTATGTCTTTCTTCATGCCCGGCCACCAATAAAATGCATGTAAATCTTGGTACATTTTATCAGCACCGGGATGCACGGAGTACTTGGTCTTATGGGCTTCATCAAATATAAGTTTCCTTAACTCATCTAATGCAGGAATCCAGATACGATCCCTGAAGTACGCAAGTCCATCAGGTTTTGTTTCCAAATGTTTCTCCACTCCACAATCCAAGTCTTTCTTCAAGTTCCCTCGTTCAATCGCTTCTTGTTGTGCTTGCATAATGTGGTCCGGTAAGCTTGTCTGCACAGTCATTCCCATTGCTCTGACGCGCAAGGGTTCGACCTGTTCCTTCCGACTCAAGGCATCCGCTACAACGTTTGCCTTGCCCGGAGGGTATTTGATTACACAGTCGTAATCATTTAGAAGCTCCACCCAACACCGCTGTCCCATGTTGAGTTCCTTCTGATCAAATATGTGTTGCAGACTTTTGTGATCTATCCTCCTAGTCGCATCAAGCTTAGTTCTATGTTATTTATGCCATATGATCCCACGTACTATGAGTCTCTTAGATCGACCTATTCAACATAAGTCAGATGTATTTTGTTTTTGTCTCCCAATGTCATTACCCTAAATATGATTCATCAAGTATTGATTCCGAGTTTTGCTCGTCTTATTGCTATGCTTCGCGAAATCTCTGCACAATTCTAACACCTTATTGTTCCCAAACTAATTGAGGTTATGAGCATCAAGTGTTACCCAACTTTAATGTTAGTTGTGGTGTCCTAAGTATGTCACCTACATTGACTAAGGATTTCACCATTATTTCTATCACATGACAGAATTTCTAGGCTTCCATGAATTATCTAGATGGTTATATTAATAGGAACATGATAATTTCCTTGTGCCTACTAATATCAAAATGAAACAAGCACTTACGGGTTAAGGCATATCACATACCAGTACCCATCCTTGGCATATTTTTGTCTTGTATTCGTAACTGGTTCTCCCGGTCTACTTATCTAGTTTAACTATGATTTCAGTATAGTCTTAACATTCATTCTTTCCTTAATATTTTAGAACTGAAGTTTTCCAAATTATGTAATTCAAGTTCTATCAGTTCTAGGTAGAAAGTGACAGCTTACACAATAGTTTTAGCACTTTGACTTTCTACAAGTTTTAGGGTTCTAGTCAAATAAGATCCTCTTTCTGATTATAGTTATTAAACTATGATCAAAAATTACCCTATCTTATTTAATTATTAAATGCTTATTTGACCTAAGGATTTCTTAGGTTACAATTCCGATTATCTTATCGGCAATGAGTTTGCTTACAGATTCCTTAGATTTATTGTTTCTAAAGTCACAACAGAACATGCGTTTCTAATTAACACCTCAATAAGTAATTCATCGTGTCATGGTAAAGTTTGCATACCTGTGGGATCATCCCACTCCAAATTTGCATCAGAAACTGGTAAAGTAGCCATCTTCTCAGAACGCGCAGTACCTGTTGAAGATATCCTTACTGGGCAGTCTCGTGCAAAGTGTTCAGACATTCCGCACACATAGCAGTCCTTGCGGTGTCGAGGAAGGGGATATGTAGTATTTCCAGGGTTCTGGTTATGAGTCGGGGGATTATTACAGTCACGACTCCAGTGTCCCTTCCTCCCGCAATTCAGGCAATGTTTGCACAGTTTACCCTCAGCATGATGAAGACCGCACGTGGCACACAAAGGAAATTTGCTAGTATTCTGTTTGCATACTAATTCCATCGAAGATTTGCATTTATGATCCCAATGGTTAGTTTGACCACAATGGGTGCATTGCTTGCATGAGATTTCAGCACGGTGGTGATAGTGACAACTAGCGCAAAGGGGGCTTTTTCCAACATAACACTTACAACTCTCTGACTCAGAAGTAATGGCCATTTGGTGAAGGGGAATGGCCTCAGTGTAGATTACAGGATCTCTTGATTTCTTAGGACGACACCGTTTTCGTTTCTTGCTAGTTTCTCCTTGCACTAATTCTTCAGTTCTCGTGATCGTTCTCGGGAAACTTCGAGTGTTCTCATCCCCGTTTATGACTTGAGTGATGATTCCAGGGAGAATCGTCATCATCAGTTCAGTGACTAGGGTTGCGAGTGCAACGGCTGATGGATCCGTATCCTGTGTAGGAGAAGGCGGTGATGGTTGTCTTCTTGATGACATTCTGCTTATACTCGAAAGAATATCAGTTAAAGTAATGATCGAATATAGAAGACACAATGCAAGCTTACATCCTATGTTCTCTATATGAGGGTCCCTAAGTTATAGTCTAGGCCAAACCGTTTAAGTAGATGACCTATTATTCTCTATAACCTTGAGCTCTGATACCAATCTGTCACACCCCGAGCCGGCGGGGTTGGATTGGAGTCCCCGTCGGGCGGAAGGTTCTCGGGGTGCGATATCGTGGTTGATAATCATGATGATCAGATTGTTTACATAGCATCAACGTTTAAGAATATCTAAAGCACAATCAAATGATATATAGGATTACAAAGTTAAATTACAATAGCAATGTTCTGCAATTTAACTAAGTAAACCAAACCAAAAGAATAATATATATATCTTGTATATGTACAAGATATCAAAAGTAATATGTGTCATCAACAAAAGTTGTGCTTCCCAAAAGTCTACTAGGTCCTCTATCTGGGCATCCTAGTATGTAAATCCAAGAGCTTATGCTTAAACATGTTCTTCACCTGAGAAAGCATGTAAAAAGATCAAGTCAACACAACGGTTGGTGAGTTCATAAAGTTTATAAGTTTAAAATAGTTTTCAACAAACCTCTTTCGGTAACACCTTAACCTCATTAACTCCACATGTAATATCCAAATCGGTATGCTTATATATAGGGCATACCCCTGAGTCGAGCCTACGACCCGCCCAGACGCCATCCCACCACATACTAATCCGGATATGACACTGTTGTTAATAATAATTAAGCATTTTACCTACCAATCTATTCAATCCTCATCAAAGCCTTTTGTTATCTGTTTCAAAGTTTTCACGTCTATTGTATTCATAAGTGTTAGTTTCTCATCACGTTTATCAAGCATCATAGATTCACATACACATAGTTTAGCAATTACATATCTCCTATAAGCAGATAAAAGCTACGGAATACCAGAAGTCTAGCAATTACATGTCTCTTATATAGATAATAGCTTAGCATTCAATAGGTCCATGTTTAGCCTTTACATACCTCTTATAAGCCGACAAAAGCTCTGGAATATCCAGAAGTCTAGCAATTACATGTCCCTTATAACCAGGTAATAACCCCGTAACGTTACGTTTATGTTTAGCCTTTACATACCTCATATAAGCCGACACAAGCTCTGGAATATCCAGAAGTCTAGCAATTACGTGTCCCTTATAACCAGGTAATAGCTTAGAATCGATACTTTCTTGTTTAGCCTTTACATACCTCATATAAGCCGACAAAAGCTCTGGAATATCCAGAAGTCTAGCAATTACATGTCCCTTATAACCAGGTAATAGCTGAGTATCATTATGTTTATGTTATTACATGTATCTCACCCCATAGGTACAAGCTCTGGAATACCAGACGTTTAGCAATTACGTAGACTATGGTTAGATACATGTATGATGGCCTAAGAGTAAGTAATAGTTTCCAATCATCATATCTCATGTAATAGTATCAAGTCTCATGTAATAGTATCAAGTCTCATGTAATTGAATCAAGTATCATGTATTTGTATCATGTCTCATGTAATTGAATCACATCTCATGTAATTGAATCAAGTATCATGTATTTGTATCAAGTCTCATGTAATTGAATCAAGTATCATGTATTTGTATCAAGTCTCATGTAATTAATCAAGTATCATGTATTTGTATCATGTCTCATGTAATTGAATCACATCTCATGTAATTGAATCAAGTATCATGTATTTGTATCAAGTCTCATGTAATTGAATCAAGTATCATGTATTTGTATCAAGTCTCATGTAATTGAATCAAGTATCATGTATTTGTATCATGTCTCATGTAATTGAATCACATCTCATGTAATTGAATCAAGTATCATGTATTTGTATCAAGTCTCATGTAATTGAATCAAGTATCATGTATTTGTATCAAGTAACCAACAATTGATTTTAAGCATCTAGCTTAAAGTAAAGGTTTCAATCATAAGTAATCATGATTATGTTTTAAAGCATTAAATAACATTTCAATAAAAATGTTTAACATGCTTCTCAGTCCTGAAGTAAAACAAATAAGTTTGAAAGGGGACAATGAACTCACCTTAGGTCCGAAGTGATTGGCTATGTAGAATAAGGATGCACGCGCTCTTTGTTTGCTTTTGTTATGATGTTCAAGCTCCTGTATTGATTTCATGATGTTGTATTTTGTAAGTATAAGTTTGTAGAAATTTGTTGTACGCGTAAGTGTTATCCCTAGTTTTGTCATCCCTCCTTGGTCTCTATCCGTATTCGGCCCAATATAATTGAAGTAGGATTTATTACTACCAAATCAATTTAAATTAAGTTAGGTGTATGATTATAAAACATATTTATAGCCTTAATATATCATACTTCTCCTCGTCTTTACTTGATTTGTATCGATGAAACAACTTAAGTTTCATTAATTGTTTGAATATACCACTCATCCCCATTTCCTTTATATATTAATTAACCTTCGAATTCACGAATTAGTTCATATTTAAACTTGTAGAATTTGGAAGGTTTATTGGGTCGAAGGGATATTTAAGACCTTATGAGTTTTATGGGCCAATCTATTGGGCCAAATCAAATGTTGGGCTTTATTTGTACTTGGGCCGAAATAGGATAATGTTGGGTCGTAAGCTACACAAGGGCTGGGCCGAAAGGGTTTGTGGACCGGTTTGTACATTATGGGCCGGCTATGTGGGCATAGGAGTTGGGCCGAAATGGGTATTGAGTCTGTTAATCTCTATTGGGCTTAAACTAATTCATGGGTATTCATTTTATGTTGGACCGAATCTGATTCAATGGGCCCATTTAATTTGGTTGTTTAACACTTGTGGGCCAAAGATATTTGTGGCTAGAGGGTCTTCACAGATGGCCTATGAACCTCGGCCGATTAACTCCTTCAACAAAAATTCATACCCACTTGTTATTGGTCAGCGAACCCACTTGTTACAAGACATAGGGTTCGACCAATCAAGGAGAAAGACTCGGCTAGTGACATAGTTCGCCACCCATATAGTTCGTCGGCCATGCTAGGTTCGGGAGTCACATGGTTCGCAGCTATGGATGGTGAGATGATGCAGAAGGCTCGTGAGACTAGGGTCCGTTTCGGTTGTCCAGTTCGTAATTTCGTCGCGTATCCGGCTCCTTACGCGTGTATTTCGTAATTTTAAATAAAAAGAATATTTTTACCAAGTTAAATGTTTATTTATTTCTAGAATTTATTTAATCTACGCGTTTTATTAATTCATTCGTGATTTAAAATTAAAATAGCTAAATTTATATTATTTTATGATGAGTTTCAAAATTGTAAAATAAGAAAATATTTCATTTCTTTAAAATTTATGATCGTTCGTATCATAATTATTTTTCGTTATCGTTTTATCAGATCGCGTCACCATCGCGCGTATTCGTTCGAATCGTCATTCGAACGAACACATCGATGGTTTGGCTTTCTGATTCTTGTTTTCTACTGTTAAGTCATTATTTCAGAACGTTAAACTATCAGAATCATTCGTACAGATCGTCATCTATACGAATAACTCGTCAGTTTAGCATTCCGTAACAATAACCGCTATAATTTCGTTTTGTTTCACCTCACATACGTTTATGCAACTAATATCACTTCAAGTATATATATGTTTCAACAGTATGTTGTCTGGCATGTTTCAGACTGTTAAACTCTAAGGTTTCAGTCAAATTCAGACAATCGTATAATAGTTTCATGCTAATCAAATGTATAAATAGTCTAAACATAGTTTAACGAAATGTGTACCTGAATCACTGTACATGTTTACTGTTACGATCACTGTTCCGGCACGCGTCCGGCACTGATGTTACAATGCCTATACTATCTTTTCTCATCATTTTTCCGGCTTCACACGAAATCTCTCGACCACCTTCGTCTTCTACCTCTATTTCCAGCCATTTTCCACCATTGTTGAGCCTTTTGAAGCTCAAGACTTGAACTTTTGAAGACCCAAGAAGACCAAGGAGGACTTCCAAGCACCACCACCCACTTGCACCTGCTGTGGAGCTGCTTTTTAACCTTCCAGGAGCATCTAAGAGCTGTCAAGGATCTATCTCGAACTTCTAGAGCTTCCTAAGTAGTTTCTATTGCTAAAACGCTCTCTAGACATTCACAAGCACACATGCATGGCTTAAAACCCACATGCAAACACCCATGGTTCACATACACGAGTTTTACTTCAGGGTTTGATAGATTAGATGTGTTTATTGGTGATTCATGATGATTATATGGTGTTTTATGATGATCTAAGATATTGGGTATAAGTTTCTATGCTTAAAATGAGGATTTATGGCACTATGAGTACATGCATGTATGATCCATGAATCATGGAGTGAACTTGTAGTTGTAGATGTGTTTATAAATGATATTAGAAGATCTTCACATGATTGGATGATGTTGAAATAGTTAAAATTATGATTTTGATGAAACTTGCTAATAATAGTAACTTTTATTTCACAAAATGGTGTAATAGATAAGATTATGAACATGCATGAATCTTGATATGTTGTAGAGATGATACTATGATGATTAGAATACTTGAAATGTGATTTTGATAATGTTTATGGTCATTTTTGACATAGTTACTATATTTAGTAACTTTTTGAGCCAAAGTATTGATGGATAATGAATTGAACTATGTTGGTATGCTTAGACGATGTTAAATGTCATATTATGATGATTTGTGACATAAAAATGGATTAGGAATGTTAGAATGATCATTGTTATGCAAAAACCACAAAGTTACTATTTATAGTGACTTTATTTTTACAAAAACTGATTTAGGAACGTTTTGTTTGATTCAAGCATGCTAATGTGACACCCCGTAATTTCCATGTCAGCTTGTTATTTATTTAAATGTTTATTTAAATGCTTTATGTACACGTGGCACTAGAATTTGTTTAATTTAGTGTGACACGTGGCACGACAGTACGAGCATTGATACGCAACATGATAATCCAAGGGATTATCAGAAACCGCACACACGTGTCAAAACTCACGAACGTTGGTGAACATCACAACACTTAAGCACGGAAACACCTCACAAGTCAATTATGGCTAGTAATTGACCATTAGAGTCCAAACGACGCTCGAACAATGTCCTACAGTCGAAAACCGGGCAAGAATGGGCCCAGAACAACAAAACAAGCTTATTGGGCTTGACAATTGGGCCAGGCGGTACGCCTGACCCGAGACCTCAACCCGGGGCGATACGCGCGGAAGACATAGGACGCGCCTCATCCAACCCACCCGCGCGCAACGCACGGATCCGAGCCAAACACGTCAGGCGATACGCCTGACACCTCTGACCGGTTTAAATCTTCTTGAGCAGCGCAAAATCATCATACACTCTACCCTCATCATTTCAGTCGACACCAGACGCCATCTAGCACGATTTCACCTTCCCCAAACCTCTGCCATCATCCTCTACACCCCCTAAGACCCATTGGAAGCCATTGAAGCCACCTTGAAGCTTTGAGAGCTTGAGAAGAGGAGTTGGAGTTCACACCATCACCATCATCATCGTCTTTCTGTAAAACCTCACGATCGGAGCTCTAGAAGTTGTCGGGTGTACCATCTCAGAAGTTTTGAGGCATTTGAAGGTAGTTCTAGCACTCTTGTAGCTTAAAATCATCATTTCACACACATGCAAGTGTTAAATCACACATGCAAGCACTACACCATCACATGCAAGAATTTCGTGATGTTTAAATCTGGGTTTATTGATATCTCTACTGATTTTGATGATCTAAGAGGTTTAGATGATGTTTCATAATGTTCCATGATGATGTGTGTTTTTATGATGCATGATTTGGTCATGGATGATCAATATAATAGCATGCATGCATGATCTAGAGCATTTTAGATGATCTTGAATGATGATATATGATTTTTGAAGTTATTAGTGATGATCTACATGTTTGAATATTGTTAAAATGATTAAAATATGAGTTTATGATAAACTTTCTATTATTAGTAACTTTTTATTTGTAAAATGCTGTAATAGATGAAATGGTGAACATACATGTATGTGGATTTGCTATTAGGTTGATGATATGATGATTTGATTAGTTAGAATGTGGTTTTGATGATGTTTATAGTCATATTTGGCATTGTTACTATTTTTTGTAACTTTTTGGGTCAAAATGTTGAAAGATGATGATTTGGATTATGTTGACATGTTTAATGATGTTAGATTGGCTATTATAATGAGTTGTGACATAAGAATGGTTTAGGAATGCTTAAATGGTTATTTTTATGCTAAAACTACAAGTTACTATTTATAGTAACTTTATTTTTACAAAAACCAATTTGCAAACATGTTGTGTGATTTAAGCATGCTAAGTGGTTTATTATGTTATAACATGATGATTAGATGCTAAGTTAGATGGTTTCCGATGTCACGTATGCTATAAATGGAAACTTTCCATTTTAGGAAACTTTTGTGTGCTAACATGATGAAAACGACTTATGTGAATTCGTATGATGATGTGTTATGTGTTAACATGATCGCGTAGGACTAACGAGCATGCTAGAACTTTAAAATCGATATGCTTTGTGAACTTTCCCAAAAATGGAAACTTACTATAAGTAGTAAGTTGTCCATAGACGCGACTTGCGTGTTTTGCACACGACGAGCACTTACACATTTGCTACACGATTCACAAACCGTCACACGGTTCACCAACGGGTCGTTGACTTGACACAGTCAAACACGGTCAATGTGGACCAACACGGTCAAACACGGTCAACATGGACCAACACGAGCAAACACGGTCATTGTGGACCGACACGGACAAACATGAACAACCAAGGGTTGTTGGGCACAAACATGAGCACTAACACGAACACTAGCACGGTCACATACACGAACTCACGTACGGTGTACGATATAGGTTGCCGGTGACCGACGCGCTACTTTCTCGAGGAGCTTACGCGTACTTTCATTTCACATCACTAAGTTGAGTTTACGGCCCCTCTTTACTCTTTTTCAAACGCTTTTAAATAGGGGGAGAATACTAGTTACATCGAGTCAAACATTTATTACTGTACAAACATATTTGGTGTATGCTGGTTTATTGGACAAACATTAAGTGTTGAACTCGTAACAAGCCCTCACAAAGTCTTACCGTTAATGTACGAACAACGTGGTAGATTTGGATGGATCCATTAGGGAATGACTAACCCCACGGGGCACTATGTTGACTGGATGTCATAACCCGTGCAAACTCTGACCTAACTTGCTATGCATACGAGGCATAGCGGAGGCAAGGACAAACAAGTCTAGTTCGGTAGTGACGCACTGACACTTTGGGCCTAGGGCTCGGTACTAACATTTGATAAACAGCATGACACACTTTCTTACTATATGTATATCAAAACCTGTGAACTCACCAACCATTGTGTTGACACTTTTTCTAACTTGTATTCTCAGGTAACTAGCGCGGCTAGCAGGAGGACAGGAATGCACAAATTAAGGGACGAGCATTAGGGACTTACATGCATTCTGTCGTTTTGAAAACATTTTACTTTCATTTTGTTAAACAATGTTGTGTTAAACTATATACTTTTCCGCTGCAATTTGTCAAACATTTGATTTCCGCTGCAATATGATACGAATCACTTTTCCGCTGCAAACTGTTTTATTAAGTGTATGTGTCAAACGTTGGATTTGTAAACGCATATACAGTTGTTCTATATGACCTTGAGCTGTGATTCTAGACACGTCACGCCCACGTGGACAGACACCACGAGTGGGAATTTGGGGTGTGACAACTAAGTAATTTAATATGTTGTAATATGATGATTAGATGCTAAGTTAGATGGTTTCCGATATCATATATGCTATAAATGGAAACTTACTATAAATAGTAAGTCGTCCAAAGACGCGACTTGCGCGTTTTGCACACGACGAGCACTTACACGATTTGCTACACGATTCACAACCGTCACACGGTTCACCAACGGGTCGTTGACTTGACACGGTCATTGTGGACCAACACAGTCAAACACGGACATTGTGGACCAACACGGACAAACATGAACAACCAAGAGTTGTTAGGCACCAACACAAGCACTAGCACAAACACTAGCACGGTCACTTACACAAACTCACGTACGGTATACGATATAGGTTGCCGGTGACCGTCGCGCTATCTACTCGAGGAGCTTACGCATTCTCTTACTTGATCACTAAGGTGAGTTTACGGCCCCTCTTTACTCTTTTCAAACGCTTTTAAATAGGGGGAGAATACTAGTTACATCGAGTCAAACATTACTGCTATTACAAACATTTTTGTGTATGCTGGTTTATTGGACAAACATTAAGTGTTGAACTCGTAACAAGTCCTCACAAAGTCTTACCGTTAATGTACGAACAACGTGGTAGATTTGGATGGATCCATTAGGGTATGACCAACCCCACGGGGCACAATGTTGACTGGATGTCATAACCCGTGCAAACTCTGACCTAATTTACTGTGTGTACGAGACAAAGTGGAGGCAAGAACAAACATGTCTAGTTTGGTAGTGACGCACTGACACTTGGAGCCTAGGGCTCGGTACTAACATTTGATAAACAGCATGACACACTTATATTATTATATGTATATCAAAACCAGTGAACTCACCAACCATTGTGTTGACACTTTTTCAAACTTGTATTCTCAGGTAACTAGCAGGCTATGGAGCAGGAATGCACATTAGGGGATATGAGCATAGGATCCCGCATTCATGATAGTTGTCTTTTGAAAAACAATTTCATTTAGCTTATGTACTAAACGTTGTGTTGTCTGACATTTATTTCCGCTGCATGTTTTAAACTTATTTTATTTCCGCTGCAATATTATTTACATTCCGCTGCAAACTATTTCATTGTCGTATTATGTCAAATATTGGTTTTGTAAACGCATATAGAGGTGTTCTATATGACCATTGAGATGTGATTCTGGCCACGTCACACCCACGTGGACTGACACCACGAGTGGGAATTTGGGGGTGTGACAGACTAGTATCAGAGCCTTGGTTATAGAGAACTAGGTTTGCATATAGTAAACTTAGACTATAGCCATTGCTCAACTCTAGACACTACACATAGAACTTGCGCACCGATGTTATTATTGTTACTATTGAACTGTTGTTTACAAACTTAAGATTTACAGGATGGCCGACAACAACGATGATGTTAGGAGGAACCCGGGTAAACGCCCGGTAATCGACGAGCATACTGCAGAGAGTCGACGACGAGTCGACAACATTGTGGCACAGGTGGATGCCGAGATGGATCGGCGCGCCAGGAGGATGATGCGTGACCGGCACTAGGGATGGTACCCTACCACCATTCAGGAGTGGTTCATCGGAGAGAGAGTACCTCCGCCACGCTATCCCGGCGACACTTCGGCAGGCCATCGACTGCCACCCGTCGATGTACCCCAGGAGCGGGGCTTCGCGGCGCACGTTGCCTTTACGCGACGTGAGTCTAGAAGGAACGCTGAGCTATCGGACGAGGTCCGAGTTCTTCGCGAGAAGAACGATCGCCTTGAGAGGCGTAATTACATGTTAGAGGAGCAGATAGAGACCTTACGTCTCCAGATGGCCCAGCTGATGAGTCAGCACGGGCAAATGGTCGACATCATGCCGGAACACGACGGGCGCATTACCAAGAATAGGGTCGCCAATGAGGAGACTCATGCGATGGTTCTGGCTAGCGACGCCATGCTTAATGCATGGGCTGAGCAGTTTATTGTTGAACCACCACCCGAAGACGAACCGCAGTTCGAGGCCGAGGACCTCGAAGAAGGGGATTTTGATGAGGATCCCAATAAGGATCCAGAGGAGGATGATGATGATGATGGAGATTCTGACAGTGACATTTCACATGTCACCATAGATTCAGATTAGTTGTATTGTTTATTTTATGTTTCTTTTTGTACTTGCCTAAACGAGCGGGATGTGCTCGTAGAACTTGCATTATTATTCTCTTTTGAAAGTATTGTACCCCGAAAGCTTATATTAATGAGAATGATAGTTTGATTTATTTATCGCATGATCTGACCATGGTTGATTGCTGACATGACATCTAACATAACATTTGATATGACATGTGACATGACATTTGGCTAGCACTCTAACATGTGTTAACTAATACTCTATCCCTTATGTATAGAAACATTTATGGCGGGAAGAGGACCGTACGCTCGTCCTGCTAGGCGAACAAAAGATGCCTTTGTCATAAAAATGATGGTTGACTGACGGGTCAACAAGGCGATCGCCGATTACGAAGCGAGTCGCCAACATAGCGAAACTAGTGGAAACAAAAACGGTACTAACACTTGCCTAACGTGACTAACACAGTGTAGCTAACACGATACTAACACACGACATTGGTTTCTGACAAACAGGGTCCCACGGCAGTAATGGCAAAGGATGTTCCTTTAAATCCTTCTTGAACTGCCACCCCCACAAGTTCAAGGGAACTGAAGGACCTGCCGGGATGCTCCGCTGGATTGAAAAGGTGGAGTCTGTGTTCGCTATGTGCGACTGTGCTGAAGAGAACTGGGTTAAATTTGCGACCGGAACACTAGAAGGATCGGCTCTCACATGGTGGAACACCCATGTTCAAACACTGGGGTTGGACGGTGCCAACTCTATGTCATGGGCTGATTTCACCAGACAGCTGCAAGAGGAATACTGTCCTCGTGACGAGATCCGGAAAATGGAAGCCGAATTTTGGGTTCTGAAAATGGCGGTCTCTGAAATCGAGCAATACTGCACTCGATTTCACGAGTTGTGCAAGCTGTGCCCGGCTATGGTGACGCCAGAGTACAACAGTATTGAGCAGTTCATCAGTGGGCTGCCGGAACAAATTCAGAGCATGGTAACTGCATCTGACCTCACCACTATTCAACCACTGATCAGACTGGCCCATAAATTGACTGATCAAGCTGTAGCACAAGGAAAGCTACCCAAACGAGGCGAACACCTGAAGCCTCAAGAAAGCCAGAAGAGGAAGTAGGAACCCAGCCACCATCAATCTCATCACTCTCAACAACAACAACAACAGCGATCTGCACCTGCACGAGCTTTCACTGCCACCCAACCCGATGATAAGGGGAAGGGCGTATATCAAGGGAAATACCCCTTGTGCACCCGTTGTTCATACCACCACTTAGGCCAATGCGAGCGATACCGTTGCTTGCGGTGTGGAAGACATGGCCACATGGCCAAAGATTGTAGGTCCAAATTCCCCAGCAGCAACAACAACAACCCCAACCACAACCAGAACAACAACCAGAACACTCTTAGGGGGTGTTACGAATGTGGAAAACTGGGTCACATGAGGAGGGATTGCCCTCAGTTGAAGAAAGCCGGCGGTGGAACGGCGAAAGGCCGAGCATTTGTGATTGGCTCGGGGGAAGCCAAGGACGACCCCAACATCGTAACCGGTACGTTTTTTTTAAATAATGTATATGCTAGTATACTATTTGATACCGGTGCCGATAGGAGTTTTATATCTAGTGAGTTTAGTGAATTGCTAGATATTACCCCAACACCACTAGACTTTAAGTATACCGTAGAGTTAGCCGACGGCAAGCTGATTGAGACACAACACATCTTTCGAGGATGCGTCATGATGTTGGCGGATCAGGAACTCGAAATCGATTTGATGCCGGTAACTCTCGGAAGCTTCGATGTGGTCGTTGGAATGGATTGGTTATCCGCAAACCAAGCTGAGATCGTATGCAACGAGAAGATCATACGAGTAACGTCGCAGAATGGAGAACATATCTCGATTCAGGGAGAACGACGGGGAGTACCTCTAAACATCATGTCATGCATGAAGGCAAACAAGTACCTTCAGAAGGGATACACTGCAATACTAGCCCTCATCGCAGAACAACCAAAGAAAGAGAAGAAGATTGAGGACATCAACGTAGTCCGTGATTTTCCCGAAGTATTTCCCGAAGACCTACCCGGATTACCACCACAACGACAAGTCGAGTTCCAGATAGACCTCACTCCAGGAGCAGTACCGATTGCCAAAGCTCCGTACAAACTAGCACCGACGGAGATGCATGAATTGTCTAACCAGTTGCAGGAACTGTTAGACAAGGGATTCATCAGACCGAGCTTCTCGCCTTGGGGAGCACCGGTCCTATTCGTGAAGAAGAAAGACGGATCATTCCGTATGTGTATCGACTACAGAGAACTGAACAAGGTGACAATCAAGAATCGATATCCGTTGCCGCGAATAGACGATTTGTTTGATCAGCTGCAGGGGTCAAGCTACTATTCAAAAATCGATTTGAGATCGGGTTACCATCAACTGAGGATACAGGAGAACGATATTCCTAAGACTGCCTTCAGGACCCGATATGGACACTACGAATTTATGGTTATGCCCTTTGGACTAACCAACGCACCCGCAGTATTCATGGATCTCATGAATAGAGTGTGCAAGCCTTATCTTGACAAATTCGTGATCGTTTTCATTGACGATATCCTGATTTATTCTAAGGACCAGGAGGAACATGCTGAACATCTGAGGCTAGTCTTGGAATTATTGAAGAAAGAACAGCTGTACTCGAAGTTTTCAAAGTGTGACTTTTGGATTCGCGAAGTCCAATTCCTTGGACACGTGGTTAATGAGAAGAGAATACACGTAGACCCAGCCAAGATTGAAGCCATCAAGAATTGGGAAGCACCCAAGACTCCAACTGAGGTGTGACAATTCCTAGGCCTGGCCGGGTACTACAGAAGATTTATTGAAGGATTTTCAAAGATCGCTCAGTCACTAACCTCCTTAACACATAAAGACAAGAAGTTCGATTGGGGAGAGAAACAGGAGGCTGCTTTCAACTTGTTGAAACAGAAACTATGCACTGCACCCATACTATCCTTGCCAGAAGGATGCGATGATTTCGTGGTGTATTGCGACGCCTCGAAACAGGGACTTGGTTGTGTATTGATGCAACGCGAGAAGGTTATCGCCTACGCTTCACGAAAACTGAAGGTGCATGAGAAGAATTACACGACTCATGACCTTGAGTTGGGAGCCGTGGTGTTTGCCTTGAAAATCTGGCGACACTATCTATATGGCACAAAATGCACCATCTGTACCGATCATAAGAGCTTACAACACATCTTCGACCAGAAAGAGTTGAACATGAGACAACGAAGATGGGTTGAACTTATAGGCGATTACGATTGCGCTATCAAATACCATCCCGGTAAAGCAAACGTAGTGGCAGACGCGTTGAGCCGGAAAGAAACAACCAAACGCGTGCGTGCTCTACAACTCACAATTCACTTTGAATTGCCACAACAAATTCGAAACGCACAACAAGAAGCTCTGAAGGTCGAGAACCTCACTCAGGAATCCTTGCGTGGCATGGACAAACACATGGAGGTGAAGGCCGACGGGGCATACTACGTTAAGGATCGAATTTGGATTCCACACCACGGAGGACTGAGAAATGTGGTGATGGACGAAGCTCATAAGAGCCGGTACTCTATACATCCGGGCTCTGATAAGATGTATCATGATCTAAAGACAACTTACTGGTGGCCGAACATGAAAGCGGAGATAGCAACTTATGTAAGTAAGTGTTTAACATTCTCAAAAGTCAAGGTTGAGTACCAGAAGCCATCAGGGTTATTTCAACAGCCTAAGATACCATTGTGGAAATGGGAGCAGATTTCCATGGACTTCATAACCAAACTGCCTAAGACGACAAGTGGTTGCGATACCATTTGGGTTATTGTAGACCGATTGACAAAGTCTGCACATTTTCTACCCATCAAAGAGACTGACAAGCTAGACAAACTCACTCGTATCTTTCTAAAGGAAGTGGTTACTAGACATGGAGTGCCAATCTCGATAATTTCTGACCGCGATAATCGATTTACTTCGCATTTCTGGAAGTCATTGCGTAAGGCTTTGGGCACGAGATTGGACATGAGTACCGCTTACCACCCCCAGACTGATGGGCAGAGTGAACGAACCATACAAACACTGGAAGACATGCTCCGAGCATGTGTTATTGATTTTGGCAGTAGCTGGGAGACTCATCTACCGCTAGTTGAGTTCTCATGCAACAATAGCTACCACACTAGCATACAAGCTGCACCATTCGAGGCACATTACGGACGTAAGTGTCGATCACCAATCTGTTGGGCGGAAGTTGGAGACAGCCAACTGACCGGACCCGAAATAGTACACAAAAAGACTGAGAAGATCGTACAAATACGCAAACGAATGGCAGCAGCTCGAGACAGACAAAAAAACTGTGCTGACAAGCGACGCAAACTGTTAGAATTCCAGGGGGGAGACAGAGTGCTGCTCAAAGTCTCACCCTGGAAGGGAGTCATTCGGTTTGGCAAACGAGGAAAGTTGAACCCTCGTTACATTGGACCCTTTGAGATCACAAAATGAGTAGGCCCGGTAGCCTACGTACTGAACCTGCCAAACGAGCTGAGCAGCGTACACAACGTATTTCATATCTCAAATCTCAAGAAGTGTTTATCCGATAAAACGCTTGTTATACCTCTTGAGGAGATACAGATCACGAACAACTGAACTTCGTTGAACAACTGAACTTCGTTGAGGAACCGGTATAAGTTTATATGCTTAAAATGAGGATTTATGGCATTATGAGTACATGCATGTATGATCCATGAATCATGGAGTGAACTTGTAGTTGTAGATGTGTTTATAAATGATATTAGAAGATCTTCACATGATTGGATGATGTTGAAATAGTTAAAATTATGATTTTGATGAAACTTGCTAATAATAGTAACTTTTATTTCACAAAATGGTGTAATAGATAAGATTATGAACATGCATGAATCTTGATATGTAGTAGAGATGATACTATGATGATTAGAATACTTGAAATGTGATTTTGATAATGTTTATGGTCATTTTTGACATAGTTACTATATTTAGTAACTTTTTGAGCCAAAGTATTGATGGATAATGAATTGAACTATGTTGGTATGCTTAGACGATGTTAAATGTCATATTATGATGATTTGTGACATAAAAATGGATTAGGAATGTTAGAATGATCATTGTTATGCAAAAACCACAAAGTTACTATTTATAGTAACTTTATTTTTACAAAACCTGACTTAGGAACGCTTTTTTTATTCAAGCATGCTAAGTAATTTAATATGTTGTAATATGATGATTAGATGCTAAGTTAGATGGTTTCCGATATCACATATGCTATAAATGGAAACTTTCCATTTTAGGAAACTTTTGTGTGCTAACATGATGAAAACGACTTATGTGAATTCGTATGATGATGTGCCATGTGTTAACATGATCACGTAGGACTAATGAGCATGCTAGAGCTATAAAAATTGTTATGCTTCGTGAACTTACCATAAATGGAAACTTACTATAAATAGTAAGTTGTCCAAAGACGCGACTTGCGTGTTTTGCACACGACGAGCACTTACACGATTTGCTACATGATTCACAACCGTCACACGGTTCACCAACGGGTCGTTGACATGACACGGTCAACTCTGGTCTGACACGGTCAACTCTGGTCAAACACGGTCAAACACGGTCATTGTGGACCAACATAGTCAAACACGGACATTGTGGACCGACACGGACAAAAATGAACAACCAAGAGTTGTTGGGCACCAACACAAGCACTAGCACAAACACTTGCACGGTCACTTACATAAACTCACGTATGGTATACGATATAGGTTGCCGGTGATCGGGCGCTATCTACTCGAGGAGCTTACGCATTCTCTTACTTGATCACTAAGATGAGTTTACGGCCCCTCTTTACTCTTTTCAAACGCTTTTAAATAGGGGGAGAATACTAGTTACATCGAGTCAAACATTACCGCTATTACAAACATTTTTGTGTATGCTGGTTTATTGGACAAACATTAAGTGTTGAACTCGTAACAAGTCCTCACAAAGTCTTACCGTTATTGTACGAACAACGTGGTAGATTTGGATGGATCCATTAGGGTATGACCAACCCCACGGGGCACAATGTTGACTGGATGTCATAACCCGTGCAAACTCTGAACTAATTTACTGTGTGTACGAGACATAGTAAAGACAAGAACAAACATGTCTAGTTCGGTAGTGACGCACTGACATTTGGAGCCTAGGGCTCGGTACTAACATTTGATAAACATCATGACACACTTTTATTATTATATGTATATCAAAACATGTGAACTCACCAACCATTGTGTTGACACTTTTTCAAACTTGTATTCTCAGGTAACTAGCAGGCTATGGAGCAGGAATGCACATTAGGGGATATGAGCATAGGATCCCGCATTCATGATAGCTGTCTTTTGAAAAATAATTTCATTTAGCTTATGTACTAAACGTTGTGTTGTCTGACATTTATTTCCGTTGCATGTTTTAAACTTATTTTATTTCCGCTGCAATATTATTTACATTCCGCTGCAAGCTATTTCATTTTCGTATTATGTCAAATATTGGTTTTGTAAACGAATATAGAGGTGTTCTATATGACCATTGAGCTGTGATTCTGGCCACGTCACACCCACGTGGACTGACACCACGAGTGGGAATTTGGGGGTGTGACAGTTTTTATACATCAAATAAATGTGTTGTTATATAATTTTTATATTTAATATATTAGAAGTATACAATTATGTAAATTTATCATTGCGTTTTCTACAACTTGTATTATAAAAACACATTTAAGTTTATTGTGTTCAATATATTTATAATTACGTTTTATATTTTAAAAAAATGTTGTGTTTTTAGTGGTTTTTTTGTACTAGATAAATTTGTTATTAATTTATCGTTATGTATTACTAATAAATGTATTATTTCTATGTTATGTTTTTCAAAACTTACCATTTAAAAGATAATAAAACACAATGGCGAGCAAAAAAAAAATAATTGTGTATTAGAAGACATAAATGAACTAAAAAACATATAAATCTTTTTAGTTTTATATATAATAATAATATATTCGTTTTAACAAACAAAAACACTAACGTTATTATTTTAAGAAAATAATATTATATATAAAAGTTATGAACATTTAAAAAAACGTACGAGAATTTGATTAAATTTTAACAAAAATAGTTATGGCTAAAATTATTTTTTACGATTTTTTTTCACTTGACATCATATATAATGAACTTTCCAAAATTTAGGATTTTAGATCAATATTCATAAAAAATCCCAATTAGTCAATTACCCGTTTTTTTTTTTTATCTTTTTATTGTTATACAATAAGATCCCGTTTGGACTTGTTAGGTTTGACCCATTTCCTTGACTTAGGCTGAATGTGTAAACCTTTTGTTATGAAGATGTGTTATTATCTATGGATGGGTCTTGTTCTAAGCCCAACCCTCTCATCTTAGGGTAGGATATCCATAAACTTTCAATCACGGAAACTTCTCCTTTTTGGTGGACAACCTATGTTGGGCTTTCTAATTACCATTGGATTTCTTCAATTCTAGCAACTTCTAATAATCTTTTGTAATGATTAATTGCTTTTTAGTATATGCAATTAAAGATTTTAAATATCAGGAAATTCATAATGCCACCTACATTCATGTTTAATAACCTAAATTTGAGAGATTTTAGCACTTACTGTAACAATCTACGCATATCCAACATCAGCAATGTAAAATAAATATTTTTGGCTATAATGCCACCTACATTCATGTTTAATAACCCAAATTTGAGAGATTTTAGCACTTACTGTAACAATCTACGCATATCCAACATCAGCCATGCAAAATAAATATTTTTGGCTCATAAGAAACGTCTATCCTCCAATTTCACTAGTGCGTTTTAGTCGCATTGGCTATGGATGAGAGAACTCCATAGTAAAGTGTGCTTGTGTGGCAGTAATCTAGGATGAGTGATCTCTCTTAGAAGTTTTCACTTGGACAACCAAAATCAAATTCGTAAGCAAATGGTGTATACAAATCTCACATTAGGCATGAACATGAGAGTTTCTTGGTTTATAAGGAATGTTCGCCCACTAATATCACCAACGCCGCATTGACTGTGGATTGGAGAACGTCACTGTTAACCGTGCTTGGGTAGCAGCAACCCAGGATGAGTGACATTCTTGGGAAGTTTTCACCTAGACAACAAAAAACAAGTCCTTGAGCTCCGAGTGGCCAAAGTAAACAATATAGGTGATAGACGAGGATAGATGCTACACTTCCCAAAAAGTTATTTCTTATTAGGGAATGAATTGTTGGTTTTGTGCGCTCATTCTTGATTTCTTTCTTTTTAATAGTCAACACACACAGATACACACCAAGTGATGAGTGTTTTGAATAAATATGACGATAGTGATGCACGATCTTCATCTGATTAAGCAAGATTTTCATTTTCAAGTTTGTGACTTTACTCAAAATAGCACTCCAAGTTTACTTCATTAATTAGCAATTGACTCAACACTTAGTAATTACACTTTTGATTCCTTCCAAATATGTCACTCTCGTCCAATGAAACCAGATGATAAGATCACATGGATTTTTACACGTTATGAATAAACTAGATGTGTTAATATGTGCTTTTGGTCTCGTGTGGTTGTTTAACACCGGTATTGAAAGCAAACCAACTTTAAAAAACTTAAACAGAACAAGCAAGCGTGATGAATCAAGAAATCAAAAAAAAAAAATCAAAAAAAAAAAAAAAAAAAGAAGAGGCAAAACAGGTGAAGCTGGGTAAAACTAGAACCCTCATAAGGGACTCAGGGAGGGCAGCAAGTTTCAAACTTCTAAGTTCAAAGCACGTCAGAGAAAATTGGGCCAAGCCTTTGTTTGTTTTCTTTTGTTCTCAAATAAATAAATTTTAACTATCAGTAAATGAGTTTTTTTTAAGACACACACATCGTGTCCTTATGAAATCTAATAAATTTTTCTCCTCTCCTTATAAATACTAATAAATCTTCTTATTTTAATAAAATATAATAATATATAAGAATATTTCAATTATTAAATACTTATTATTATGAAATATTATTAAATTATATTTTTTTTATTTATTCAACCTGTGTAATACACGAGTTTATAAGCTAGAATATTATATACAAGTAAATTCTGAAAAAAGGTGACCCCGTAGCTTTGGTAGCTATTTTACTACTCATAATTTATATTTTGTATATGAAGTAATTTTTATATAAAAACAACTTATTTTAATCAAAATTTTATTATTTTTTACTTTTACAATATATTAATGCTCTAAAATGATAAATTTGCAACTATATAAATTTTGACATAATTAAAATACTAAATCCTTTTAAGTAAGTTATGACAAAATCACATCTCTTCTAAGCAAAGCTGACTTAACTATTTAGGGGCCCTAAGCGGATCAAAAACTGAAGCCCTTCAATACAAATTCTTCATGGATTCTAGAAAAAAATGAGATTTATTTAGGTTGATATGAAAATTTAGGACGCTATATTTTTAAGGATCTTAAGTCCTTACTTGAGTTGCTTGACCAATTGGACTGACCGTGATGCAAAGCACTAATAATTTAAATAAATTGGTTAGTCACTTATCAACCAACGAGCTTGAATTAGCTGAACATGATCGTCATGGACTTGACCTAATTAAGACTTACATATACGTGCTTATATATAGACTAAACAAAAACTTGTAAATTTTGTGTCGTGTAAATATTTCATGCCCTTAGTTATTGGGTTTGAAAAGGTGATGACAGGGTATTCATTAATTAATGAAAAGCTATGCAATTAATCAATATAATTAATCATTTTTAACAAGATAACTTTATTTCTTCGGTGAGGCATGCCACCAAAGTTCAATGTTTCCTGTGATTCAAGAATTGTGATATATTCAACGTATGCAATGATAGAGGACATTATTTATTTAATTATAGGGGCTGGATCAACATGAAAAAAATTTTGTCTAAGAAAAGTATAAATCAAGAAGAATTTGACACGACGTGACATGCTAAAAACACAAAAAAAATCTGGTACAAATAACAAAACTCAGTGAAAAAAACAAAAGAAAATTAGTACAAAAAATAAAAAACTCAATACAAAAAAACAGTACAAAAAAATATAGTACAAAAAATACATAACAAAAAAAATCATTGCAAAAAAAATAAAAATCAATTATAAAAAATAAGATGTTATATTTTAATTCTCATTCATTATGTTTTTAGCATGTCGTCACACGTTAGGGTAGTATTGATTCTTACTCTTGTTAAGTGAAAATCTTTTCTTACATGATTATTCCTTTTTAATTATATCCGGCCTCCTTGGAGGATGATGTTTAAAGCACAAATTAAAGATATAATCATGTTGTTTGCCTTCCTCTAGTGACTTCGATCAAACTTTAATTTTTTTTTTGTTTTCTTCTGTTAGGTTAATAGTGAACCCATTAGGTCTGGTTTTGTGGTTTGAACGGTGAGTAATTGCACAAATAACAAATGCTAAAATGTACCATTTTGACAAAAATGTATATAAGTTTAATTATGTGTAACTACCCATTTTAAAACGCCTTAAAAAGTCAATAAACATTTTATAATCAGATTATAATTTTAAACAGATAATCCATGTAGATCTATTAACCATTTAACCCAATACCCATTGTCAGATCCACTTCATTTAAGTGCCCATTTTAAAGAAAATAAAATCCGTCTACATTAACCCAATACTCGTCGGTAGATAGACTGCATTTGAAAGGAGTAGACGGGACTCATCTTAATATCTAAACTAATAAAGGAGTATATTTAGGAGACACTTGTCAATTTTTTAGCATCCCAAAATTTTCATTTTCTCGCCTATTACTTAACCCAAAACTAATTTTTACATGAATCATTTTATACCCAATTAGAAACCCCTTATTTTAGGTTTTCAATAAATTAAACACAAACCCTAATTCTTGTATTAAGTGATGTTTACTTGTATGATTTTTGATTATATATACATTTAAAAATTCTATGTTTTCTTATTACCCAACCCGTGTAATACACGGGATTCTAAGCTAGTATTATAATACAGTAGTATTTTTTGAAACACATGTCACGTTCTGATGCAATCTGAAAAAAAATTCCTCGCCTCTCTCCTAATATATATTTATAATTTTTTAATAATTAAATTTTTTAATTAAATATTAAAAAAATATAAATCTTCTTATTCTATTATTTTACTAATTTATTATAATTTATAAATTATAAAGATATTTTAATTATACTTTATCTTAAAATATAAATTTTTATAATTATTAAAAATTTATTATTATTTTATATTAATAAATTATATTTTTAAATTATCAAACTTGTGTAACACACGAAATTTTTTACTAGTTTTATATATATATATATATATATATATATATATATATATATATATTTGAGAGAGATTTGATTGCAGATTTAAGCTTTTTTTTTAACTTTGAGAAGTTGCAAGCAAAATGAGTGAACTAAATTTGAAAGATTTGATTAAAAATTTGATTTTTTATTGAATTTGAGAAATTTGCTTATAGGTTTAAGTTTTTTTTTTAATTCAACCGATTGATTGCTATGAGAAGGATTATATGAGTAATTTTTTTTATTACTTTTGTAACATATTTGTGTGTATTTTGTTCTGTAAATTATGATTCTGCAAATGATTTATAATGTCTGTTGTCAGTAGTATACTGTGATAACCCAACGTAATGCGCGAGATGAAAAATCCAAGTTTCTACAATTCTACATGATAGGAAATTCATTAGAGGGTCGAGTCAAGCCTTTTGATGACCTAAAACTAGAATATAAATTGTGGTTTTTTCTACAATATATAAAAATTATACCTTTTCATTTGAGTTTGAGACAAAAAAATATAGATTATCATGAAAGATAACGATATAAAAGTATAAATCATAGATGAAATATTAAAATATCAAGAAATTTTACCCATATCTAAATCCGTTACAAAAAAAGTTAATTTACCACAAAAATTTGTGACCCTTAATTTTAGAGGACGTAAAATAATGCTTATATTTTAAAATTTCTAATCAGGTCTTGTTATTCTTATACCCAACTCACACTTTTTATACGTCTCGTATAGGCATATATGAGGCATATATGGGCTATCATTCAGTGGCGTACCTAATAGGTGTGTATGGGGGTCGACCGACCCACATGAACTTTTGATTTTTAATGTTGTATATACGATCCGATCTTGACCGACCCCCAAGAAATTGTGTCCTCGACCCCCATGAAAATTTGACGAACCAAATGAAGACCAATGTAAAATCATTTCCAATCCAAAAACAATAAAATATGTCACACCCCCAAATTCCCACTCGTGGTGTCAATCCACGTGGGTGTGACGTGGCCAGGATCATAGCTCATGGTCATATAGAATGACTCTATATGAGTTACACATTCACACAGTTTGTAGAACAATACAAGTTCTCATAGTATGCAGCGGAAATGTTAAATATTAAAATATACATAAGTTTGCAGCGGAAAGTAAATTGTATCAGACACTACAAAGTAAGTTGTTTTCAAAACATAACAAATGCACACAAGCCTAGGACATGAGTCTATATGTAAGCTTGACTTCTTAGTGTGTCCTGGTGAGCGTCTTAGCGTGTGCTCCATTAGTTACCTGAGAATACATGCGAAAAGTGTCAACTAAAAAGTTGGTGAGTTCACAGGTTTAGACAGACATAAATAGTAAACAAGATATATACTGGGCATGTTAAGTTTAGTTGTTGGATCCACGATCCGTGAGTGTGTCATGTCATCTTACCGAAACTAGACTGTTTCCATTTGCCTCCGCGAGTCATCGCTGAACTCGCAATTCACATCGATATTACACTCGTTATGACCTCCAGTCAAAGTTGTTGCCGAGTGGGGCTAGTCAAACCCAGTAGTACTACGTAATAACGACTCGTTCGTAACAATTAACGGTAAGGATAAGTGAGGGCTTTATGCGATAATAGTTACACTCAAAAAGAAACGGTTTCACAACATGCCAGTCCTATATCTAAAACAGTTGCAGTATATTCTCACCCCAATAGTTTAGCAAATCAGTTAAGAGTAAAAGTGGGGCCGTAAACTCACCTGAGTTTGATAATGCGTTTGCTCAACAGAGTTAGCGTAGCTCACCGGCTAGTAGTCACCTATATCATATAGGTACTATGAGTTTGTGTTTACAAGTGCGGGTCTCACGGGACCATGTTCAGCGTTCAACAACTCCAAGTTGTTGGTGGGTCAGATTGACCGTGTTTGACTGTGTTGACCGTGTTTGACCTAACGACCCGTTGGTGACGGTTTGGATCAAGTGCCCGTGTATTGTGCGGTTTAGTGTCGTGCGAAGTGTACGGATACCAAAAATCATTCCTATGAGGAAACTTACTATTTATGGTAAGTTTCTATTTTAGGAAAGTTTCCATATTTGGCAAGTCATGCATAAAATCACATCCTGATTGTTCTAACATGCATATTTATCCTAAATGAGCATGTTATCAAATAGCACATCGTTACACATAGCCGGTTTAGCATAGTTTGCGCGTAAAAGTTTCCATAATTAGAAAGTGCGCATAAACAAGCATTTTTCACCAAGTTTAACAATCAATATCATCTAACATCATTATCTTAGTCCTAAATAACCCATTAATCACGATCATTACAACTAACATGCGACAAATCATTAACTTGGCAACATAAAGTTACTATATTTAGTAACTTATGAAAATAACACAGAATCAAGTCTCCCAATAACATATTTCTTTCAATATCATCATATAATCACCAAATAAGCATGTTAGACTCATAACATTATCATACCTACCAACAAGTTGCGAACTTACGATAAAAAGTTACTATTTATAGTAACATTCATGAAAATCATCCTTTTGACATCTCTAAACATTCTAACACATCAATGATCATTCTATTAGTTTCTAAACATCATTATAAGCATAAACCTTAGATCTAACCATATGCATAATGTCATTTCATCAAAAATGCACAACTTGTAACATTAAAGTTTCCATATTTAGTAATAATGCCCAAGTGACCATTACACGGCATAACTCTTCATTCTAATCATGTAGAACATCTCAAATATCATTTCTAATAACATTTCAATATCAAATATCATGCCAATATCCTTAGATCATACATGCATGTTACTAGAAACACCCATTTGTGACCAAACCATCAATATACATGTTAACATCATCATGGATCGTCATAGAAACTCATTTAATCAGTCTAGATCATCAAATAACACAAGATTATCACCAAACCCAGATCCAAACAAAGAAAAATTCGTGCATGTGAAGTGTTAGTGATTGCATGTGGGTATTTCCCATTGCATGTGGGTTTAGAAGTGATTTTAGGCTACATGGAGCATAGATCTACCTTCTAAGGCTTTCAACAAGATGAAATGCTCCTTGAACAGATCTGGATGACTCCTAGAATCGGCTGAGAATGACACTCCGGTAGCTAGGACGTGTTGGTGTTGATGGCGAGATCCCACAAGCCTTCCTTCTTGCCCTTCAAGCTTCAACCTTCGATCTAAGCTTCTCCAATGGTGTTCTTGAGCTTTAGCAGGTTTGGGAGAGGGTTTAGAGGTGTATTTATCGAGCTAATGGCGTCTAATACCGATTATGATGGGTTATAGTAGAGTAGGGTGGTTAATAGGCATGATTAGTCTTGGATTACTCAAGATTTTGCGTACTGGGGTCGTCGCGTACCGCGACAATGGCTGAAAAGATTCCTCGCGTACCGCGGCGGATTTAGGGGTTCCATTTTTCCCGAAACTCGTCGCGTACCGCGGTAGAACTTATTGGGGTCCATCGCGTACCGCGATGGGTCCACAGAGAGCCCAATTAGCCCAATCTTATTGTTTTGAACCGAATTTCTCGTATTTCTCGAATACGATCATCGTTTCTCGACACTTAAGCGTTGTTCTACTAACTTAGGTTCTCCGGAACCTAATTGTGCAGTGTAAGTGTACTGTGGCTTGATCCGTTCACCAACGTTCGTCATTCAGGACACGTGCGAGTTTCGTGCGATAATTCCTCGAATTATCGGTGTGTTTGGTCCGTTGTGCCACGTGTCACACTAAATGTAGTTATTCTAGTGCCACGTATGAAATAATAATACACATTATTATTAAAATAAAATGAACGCTGACCTGGAATTTGCGAGGTGTCACAAAATAATACTCAAATAACGCAATATACATTACTTGTGGTTAAACCCAGTTAATATTTCATAATTTAACTCAATACCTAATAAGTCATATCCCACTTAAAAAAAATAAAACGTCGAAAGAAAACCAATTTTATTGTATCATCCTAATTAATAAGTTGATTATTTGACATTGTTTATTATGTATATGTGATTTAATTTAGTTTTATCATTTTTTGGGTGATTCGACCCGATCTCTTTCGAATTGGTCAAAAAAATAAAATATTTAATGATAAATGCTTATCCAAAAAAATATCCCGACCCCCATAAAAGAATTTTCTAGATCCGCCACTGCTATCATTGTTTGTCGGAATTTGTCGGTGTCAATGATTGTACTCATGTACATCTCGTATAAGTTTATACGTGACCAATGATTGTCCATTCATTAGGTGTCAGAGAGGGCTATACATCTCGTATAGACCTATATACAATACGTATAAGATCGATGGAGTGTTAAAATAAAAAAATTAGACGTGTAAATAACCTAGCCTTTTAATTAGGGAGTACGGGGATCATTTTTAAATCTCGCATGTCACGGACTACGGGATCTATGTATTAGCACTGGAACCCATAAATTAAATCTAGATGAATTTGTTTAATGTGTGTTAAACTGCCAATTAAAACCTCTTTTACAAGTTATTACCAAAGTCAAGTTGTCTCCGCGATATTTGAAGTGTGGTCCAAATCATCGGTTTTTTTTTTTTTTTTTTTTTTGAAGTAATTTACATGAAACCAGTGCTATTTAAGTTTGTTATTTTCATGCTTATTCTTGTTGTGCATTCGATTCCAATTAATCAAAAAGAATCGAGCAAGTTTTACTAAAAATTGTTGTTGTCATCTATTCTTTCTTTGTTAATTACATATCGAGCAATGCTTAAACACCAATAATTTGTATCAGAGCCAAGGCTCATGCGTAGGTTTGTGGGAAGCAACTATAGCACCAATTCCAAATAATTGAACCGTGAGAAAGAAGGCAAGCAACAAGGGAATTGAATGGTGAAAACTGGTCTATTAGTAAAAGCATATGGGTTTTGCGAGTTGCATGATCAAGAAAGATCTAGTTTGAAGTCAGAGGTGCTAAGTTTGAAGCAAGATAGTAAGATCAAGAAAGAGAGAAAAAAAAATAATAGAAAACACATGAATAATGATGGTTCATGAGCAATGTAATGTAATTATCCAATGTTCAAAAATTTACCAAAACAAATTGTACATCATGGGCAATTTTGATGGAGACGAATTGAGAGGACACTAAAAGCATATAAGTTGTGGGAGTTGTTTGGTCTAGCGATAGAGGAACAAATGAATACAAGAAAAATTATACCACAAAAGCAATAGTTTTTTAAAGACTACTCGAAGATATTGTTTTGCAGGTTTCTAAACATGAAGATGCAAAGGATGTTTGGGACTCGACCCAGATCCAAACAAAGAAAAATTCGTGCATGTGAAGTGTTAGTGATTGCATGTGGGTATTTCCCATTGCATGTGGGTTTAGAAGTGATTTTAGGCTACATGGAGCGTAGATCTACCTTCTAAGGCTTTCAACAAGATGAAATGCTCCTTGAACAGATCTGGATGACTCCTAGAATCGGCTGAGAATGACACTCCGGTAGCTAGGACGTGTTGGTGTTGATGGCGAGATCCCACAAGCCTTCCTTCTTGCCCTTCAAGCTTCAACCTTCGATCTAAGCTTCTCCAATGGTGTTCTTGAGCTTTAGCAGGTTTGGGAGAGGGTTTAGAGGTGTATTTATCGAGCTAATGGCGTCTAATACCGATTATGATGGGTTATAGTAGAGTAGGGTGGTTAATATGCATGATTAGTCTTGGATTACTCAAGATTTTGCGTACTGGGGTCGTCGCGTACCGCGACAATGGCTGAAAAGATTCCTCGCGTACCGCGGCGGATTTAGGGGTTCCATTTTTCCCGAAACTCGTCGCGTACCGCGATAGAACTTATTGGGGTCCATCGCGTACCGCGATGGGTCCACAGAGAGCCCAATTAGCCCAATCTTATTGTTTTGAACCGAATTTCTCGTATTTCTCGAATACGATCATCGTTTCTCGACACTTAAGCGTTGTTCTACTAACTTAGGTTCTCCGGAACCTAATTGTGCAGTGTAAGTGTACTGTGGCTTGATCCGTTCACCAACGTTCGTCATTCAGGACACGTGCGAGTTTCGTGCGATAATTCCTCGAATTATCGGTGTGTTTGGTCCGTTGTGCCACGTGTCACACTAAATGTAGTTATTCTAGTGCCACGTATGAAATAATAATACACATTATTATTAAAATAAAATGAACGCTGACCTGGAATTTGCGAGGTGTCACATCATCCCCCAGTTAATAGGAATTTCGGTCCGAAATTCAGTTCGTGTTGCTCGTGCCAGTTTGGTCGGAGAATAAGTGAGGGTATTTCTTTTGCATTTGATCCTCTCTTTCCCAGGTGTATTCCGGTCCTCGTCGTGAGTTCCATCGGACTTTCACTATGGGTATTTTACTGAGTTTCAACTTCTTGAGTTCCCGGTCCATGATTTCCACCGGTTCCTCAACGAAGTGAAGTTGTTCATCAATCTGGATTTCCTCCAAAGGAATCGCGTGCGTTTCGTCTGACAGACATTTCTTGAGATTTGAAACGTGGAACACATTGTGTACGCCACTCAATTCCTGTGGTAGCTGTAGTTCGTAGGCCACGGGGCCTATCCGTTTAGTGATCTCGAATGGTCCTATATAACGAGGGTTTGGCTTTCCCCGTTTCCCAAATCGAATCACTCCCTTCCAAGGCGAGACTTTAAGAAGTACTCGGTCTCCTACTTGGAATTCCAAAGGTTTGCGCCTCTTATCGGCATAGCTCTTCTGTCGATCCCGAGCTGCTGCCATTCTGTTGCGTATCTGCACGATCTTTTCAGTTGTTTCGTGTACGAGTTCGGGTCCGGTCAGTTGGCTTTCACCAACTTCCGCCCAACAGAGTGGTGATCTGCATTTACGCCCGTAAAGTGCTTCAAACGGTGCAGCTCCAATGCTGGTGTGGTAGCTGTTATTATATGAGAACTCTACCAAAGGTAAGTGAGTCTCCCAGCTGTTACCAAAGTCAATCACACATGCTCGAAGCATGTCTTCCAAGGTCTGGATGGTTCGTTCACTTTGACCATCCATTTGTGGGTGATATGCTGTGCTCATATCCAGTCTTGTCCCGAGTGCCTTGTGTAAGGACTTCCAAAAATGTGCCGTGAAACGGCTGTCTCGGTCAGATATAATAGAGATTGGGACTCCGTGTCTGGACACGATTTCTTTCAAGTAAACTCGGGTTAACTTTTCCAACTTATCAGTTTCTTTAATCGGCAGGAAGTGTGCCGATTTCGTAAGTCGGTCTACGATAACCCAGATGGTATCGCAGCCACTTGTTGTCTTCGGCAACTTGGTGATAAAATCCATGGAAATCTGTTCCCACTTCCATACTGGAATTTCTGGCTGTTGGAGTAATCCCGAAGGCTTCTGGTATTCTACCTTGACCTTTGAGCAAGTCAGACACTTACTCACATACGTTGCGATTTCTGACTTCATGTTAGGCCACCAATAAGTTGCCTTTAGATCGTGGTACATCTTGTCAGAACCTGGATGTACTGAGTATCGACTCTTATGAGCTTCATCCGTTACTACCTTCCTTAAGTCTCCAAAACGTGGAATCCAAATACGATCCAGCAGGTAGTAAGCTCCGTCATCCTTTTGTTTCATCTGTTTGTCCATCCCTCTCATGGCTTCGAGAGTGAGGTTTTCGGTTCTCAGCGCCTCTTGTTGTGCGATCCGAATTTGATTTGGCAGTTCGGAGTGGATGGTAAGTTGTAGTGCGCGCACGCGTTTGGTCGTTTCCTTCCTGCTTAGTGCGTCGGCTACTACATTGGCTTTACCGGGATGATATTTGATTGCACAATCATAATCACCTATCAATTCGACCCATCTGCGTTGTCTCATGTTCAGCTCCTTTTGGTCGAAAATGTGCTGTAGGCTCTTATGATCAGTAAATATTGTGCACTTGGTGCCGTACAGATAGTGTCGCCAGATCTTCAGTGCGAACACTACGGCTCCCAACTCCAAGTCGTGAGTTGTGTAGTTCTTTTCGTGCACTTTCAATTGTCGTGACGCATATGCTATAACTTTCTCGCGTTGCATCAGCACGCAACCGAGTCCTTGCTTTGATGCGTCACAGTACACCACAAAATCCTCGCACCCGTCTGGTAGCGATAAGATTGGTGCACTGCACAATTTCTGCTTCAACAGATCGAAAGCAGCGTCTTGTTTTTCTCCCCATTCGAATTTCTTGTCTCTGTGTGTGAGGGAAGTCAATGATTGCGCGATCTTTGAGAATCCCTCGATAAACCGCCTGTAGTACCCGGCCAATCCTAAGAACTGTCGCACCTCAGTTGGAGTCTTGGGCGCTGCCCAATTCTTGATTGCCTCGATTTTGGCTGGGTCTACGTGTATTCCTTTCTCGTTTACTACGTGTCCAAGGAACTGAACTTCGCGAATCCAGAAATCACATTTGGAGAACTTCGCGTATAGTTGTTCCTTCTTCAGTAGTTCTAAGACACGTCTCAAGTGATCGGCATGTTCTTCCTGAGTCTTAGAATAGATCAGGATGTCATCAATGAACACGATTACGAACTTGTCGAGATACGGTTTACACACCCGATTCATGAGATCCATGAATACTGCTGGTGCGTTAGTCAGTCCAAAAGGCATGACTAGAAATTCATAGTGTCCGTACCGTGTCCTGAAGGCTGTCTTCGGTATATCGTCCTCCTGTATTCTGAGTTGATGGTAACCCGATCTCAGATCGATTTTCGAATAGAAGCTTGACCCTTGTAGTTGATCGAACAGGTCGTCTATTCGTGGTAGGGGGTATCGATTCTTGATCGTTACCTTGTTTAGTTCTCGGTAATCTATACACATACGGAATGAACCGTCTTTCTTCTTCACGAACAAGACCGGTGCTCCCCAAGGTGAGAAGCTCGGTCGGATAAATCCTTTATCTAACAACTCTTGCAGTTGGTTAGATAGTTCTTGCATTTCAGTAGGAGCCAATCGGTATGGTGCCTTGGCTATTGGTGCTGCTCCGAGGGTTAAATCTATCTGGAACTCCACTTGTCGTGCTGGTGGTAGTCCCGGTAGATCTTCAGGAAAAACCTCCGGAAAATTGCGGACAACAGCGATATCCTCAATCTTCCGTTCCTTCTTGGGTTGTTCGGAGATTAGAGCTAAAATAGTCGTGTATCCCTTCTGCAGGTATTTGCTTGCCTTCATGCACGACATAATGTTTAATGGTATCCTGCGTCGTTCTCCCTGGATTGAGATCTGCTCGCCACTTGGTAATGTAACTCGTACAATCTTCTCGTTGCACACGATCTCGGCATGGTTCGCAGATAGCCAATCCATTCCAACCACCACGTCGAAGCTTCCGAGAGTTACCGGCATCAGGTCAATCACCAATTGATGGTCTGCTAGTGTTAGAACACATCCTTTGATGATATGTTGTGTTTCGATAAGTTTGCCATCAGCTAACTCCACGGTATACTTATAATCTAGTGGTGTTGGTGTCATATCAAGTAATTTACTAAATTCACTAGAGATAAAACTCCTATCGGCATCGGTATCAAATAATATGCTAGTGTAGACATTATTTAAAAGAAACGTACCGGTGACGACGTTTGGATCATCTTTAGCTTCACCGGATCCGATCACGAATGCCCTCCCCCTTGCTGGGTTGCCACCTGCATTCTTGTTCTGTGGGCAATCTCGGCGCATATGCCCCGGCTTTCCGCAAGTGAAGCACCCCTTTAATGTGTTGTCTTTGTTGGGGTTAGGGTTGGGGTTTGATCGGCATTCCTTGGCCAGGTGTCCGTTCCTGCCACAGTTAGTGCACCGAACTCTTCGTCATGGGCCGTGATGGTGGTATGAGCAATTGTTGCATTTGGGGTTGTTGCCCCGATATCCCCCTTTGTCCTGATTGTTTGGTTGGGTGGCAGTGAAGACCTTGGCAGGTGTAGGTCGGTGTTGAGTTGGCTGTTGGGGTGAAAAGGTTCGGTTGTTGTTGGGCTCCCACTTCTTCTTGGGTTCTTGGGGTTTCAGGTGTTCACCCCTCTTTGGCAGTTTTCCCTGTGCTACTGCCTGATCAGTTAGTTTGTGGGCAAGTCGGATCAATGGTTGAATTGTGGTGTGATCGGAAGCAGTCACTATGCTCTGTATCTGCTCCGGCAATCCACTAATGAATTGCTCGATCTCTTTATACTCTGGCGTCACCATTGCCGGGCAGAGCTTGCACAATTCATGAAACCGAGTGCAGTATTTCTCGATTTCTGACCCTGCCATCTTGTGTACCCAGAATTCTTCCTCAAGCTTCCTGATCTCGTCACGAGGACAATATTCCTCATGCAGCATCCTGGTAAAGTTCTCCCATGGGATGGAGTTTGCAGTCTCCAGTCCGAGGGTCTGGACATGCGTATTCCACCAGGTGAGAGCTGGTCCCTCTAGAGTTCCTGTGGCGTATTTCACCCGGTTCTCATCCGAGCATTCAGCCATGGAGAAAACTGACTCCAGCTTCTCTATCCAACGAAGCAGTCCCACTGCTCCTTCAGTACCTTGGAACTTGTGAGGGTGACAGCTCAGGAAGGCTTTAAACGAGCATCCCTTTGCTACTCCCCCATGAGATCCTGTGCATCGGAGTTCATTGCAACGTGTTAGTGTCTATACTGCCTATACTACGTTAGTCATGTTAGGCAAAAGTTGATACCATTGTTAGTGCCACTCGTCTCGCTGGCATGTCGGTTAGCTTCGTACTCAGCGAGTACCTTGTTGAATTTGTGCTCGACCATCATGTCAATGCGTGCCTTTTCGGCCTTGCGTTTGAGTCGTAGGGCATTGGTTCCTCTTCCGGACATATCTCTATATAGAGGGGTTAGAGTATTAGTCAACATATGTCTCGTGTTAGCCAAGGTTAGAATGGTCGTCATGTCAGACGTCAAGTCAGATATAATAACAGAGATTGTATCAATAGCAGTCAATACAACAGATAATAATAAAGCATAATTCTCATTAATATCAAAACTTTGGAGTACAATGATTTTCAAAAGGAAATACTACCAAAAGCTTCTATGAGCACATCCCTCTCATGTGAGAATACAAAAGTAAAATACTGAAAGGAATAAAATACTGAAATAGGAAATCTAACTAGACAACCGTGGAGTGTGAATCCCCACTATCGGCAGGACCATCATCGTCCTCCTCCTCGGGATCCTCAGCAGAATCCTCGTCGTCATCTCCCTCTTCGAGGTCCTCCGCCTCGAATTGGGGCTCTGGCTCGGGCTGTTGTTCCTCTAGGAACTGTTCGACCCATGCATTTAACATGGCATCGCTGGCCTGGATCATGGCCTGGTTCTCTTCACTGGCAACCTCCACAGCTGCCAACCGTCCATCGTGTCCATGTGTCACTGCGGCTAAGAAATCCTGCTGCTCCTCGAGCAACGTAGTCCTATCACGGATGTCCGTGACGTCAGCGGCGACCTCCTCCTGTCGCTGGATAACATCCTGAGTCCTAGCGACCACATCATCCTGCCCTCCCTCAATATGAGCAAGTCTCTCCTCTAGCTGCTCCACACGGCTCTGGAGCTGCTGACTATGCTCCAAGAGATCCCTAAACCCATCAGTCATCACTCGTAGCTGACACGACTCACGCCTGTAACGCGAGATCAGTGCAGCGAATGCCCGCTCCATGGGCATGCCAATCGGTGGTAAAGGTGGTCCAGTAGACGTGTCACCTAACAAAGGTAACTTAGGTACTCTCTCTTCCCTCGTCCAAACAGCAAGGGTAGTAGGGTACCAGTCCCATGGTCCCCTGCTGGTCGAGGGTCGGAGCCTCTTGGGCTCCTGAGCGTGCACCTGCTCGACCATATCCCGAATCCTCTGCTTATCCTCCTCGGTAAGCTCGTACTCATATGGACGTTTCCTCGAGTCCTTCCCGTCCTGATCCTTGTTGTTGTCCATTCCTGCGTTCTAATCAAGTTAGTAATAGTACATGATAGCAGATAATATTGTTGTGCAATTTCTAGTGTAGTGTCTAGTGTAGAGCAGTGGCTATAGTCTAAGTTTACTATATGCAAACCTAGTTCCCTATAACCAAGGCTCTGATACCAGTCTGTCACACCCCCAAATTCCCACTCGTGGTGTCAGTCCACGTGGGTGTGACGTGGCCAGGATCATAGCTCATGGTCATATAGAATGACTCTATATGAGTTACACATTCACACAGTTTGTAGAACAATACAAGTTCTCATAGTATGCAGCGGAAATGTTAAATATTAAAATATACATAAGTTTGCAGCGGAAAGTAAATTGTATCAGACACTACAAAGTAAGTTGTTTTCAAAACATAACAAATGCACACAAGCCTAGGACATGAGTCTATATGTAAGCTTGACTTCTTAGTGTGTCCTGGTGAGCGTCTTAGCGTGTGCTCCATTAGTTACCTGAGAATACATGCGAAAAGTGTCAACTAAAAAGTTGGTGAGTTCACAGGTTTAGACAGACATAAATAGTAAACAAGATATATACTGGGCATGTTAAGTTTAGTTGTTGGATCCACGATCCGTGAGTGTGTCATGTCATCTTACCGAAACTAGACTGTTTCCATTTGCCTCCGCGAGTCATCGCTGAACTCGCAATTCACATCGATATTACACTCGTTATGACCTCCAGTCAAAGTTGTTGCCGAGTGGGGCTAGTCAAACCCAGTAGTACTACGTAATAACGACTCGTTCGTAACAATTAACGGTAAGGATAAGTGAGGGCTTTATGCGATAATAGTTACACTCAAAAAGAAACGGTTTCACAACATGCCAGTCCTATATCTAAAACAGTTGCAGTATATTCTCACCCCAATAGTTTAGCAAATCAGTTAAGAGTAAAAGTGGGGCCGTAAACTCACCTGAGTTTGATAATGCGTTTGCTCAACAGAGTTAGCGTAGCTCACCGGCTAGTAGTCACCTATATCATATAGGTACTATGAGTTTGTGTTTACAAGTGCGGGTCTCACGGGACCATGTTCAGCGTTCAACAACTCCAAGTTGTTGGTGGGTCAGATTGACCGTGTTTGACTGTGTTGACCGTGTTTGACCTAACGACCCGTTGGTGACGGTTTGGATCAAGTGCCCGTGTATTGTGCGGTTTAGTGTCGTGCGAAGTGTACGGATACCAAAAATCATTCCTATGAGGAAACTTACTAATTATGGTAAGTTTCTATTTTAGGAAAGTTTCCATATTTGGCAAGTCATGCATAAAATCACATCCCGATTGTTCTAACATGCATATTTATCCTAAATGAGCATGTTATCAAATAGCACATCGTTACACATAGCCGGTTTAGCATAGTTTGCGCGTAAAAGTTTCCATAATTAGAAAGTGCGCATAAACAAGCATTTTTCACCAAGTTTAACAATCAATATCATCTAACATCATTATCTTAGTCCTAAATAACCCATTAATCACGATCATTACAACTAACATGCGACAAATCATTAACTTGGCAACATAAAGTTACTATATTTAGTAACTTATGAAAATAACACAGAATCAAGTCTCCCAATAACATATTTCTTTCAATATCATCATATAATCACCAAATAAGCATGTTAGACTCATAACATTATCATACCTACCAACAAGTTGCGAACTTACGATAAAAAGTTACTATTTATAGTAACATTCATGAAAATCATCCTTTTGACATCTCTAAACATTCTAACACATCAATGATCATTCTATTAGTTTCTAAACATCATTATAAGCATAAACCTTAGATCTAACCATATGCATAATGTCATTTCATCAAAAATGCACAACTTGTAACATTAAAGTTTCCATATTTAGTAATAATGCCCAAGTGACCATTACACGGCATAACTCTTCATTCTAATCATGTAGAACATCTCAAATATCATTTCTAATAACATTTCAATATCAAATATCATGCCAATATCCTTAGATCATACATGCATGTTACTAGAAACACCCATTTGTGACCAAACCATCAATATACATGTTAACATCATCATGGATCGTCATAGAAACTCATTTAATCAGTCTAGATCATCAAATAACACAAGATTATCACCAAACCCAGATCCAAACAAAGAAAAATTCGTGCATGTGAAGTGTTAGTGATTGCATGTGGGTATTTCCCATTGCATGTGGGTTTAGAAGTGATTTTAGGCTACATGGAGCATAGATCTACCTTCTAAGGCTTTCAACAAGATGAAATGCTCCTTGAACAGATCTGGATGACTCCTAGAATCGGCTGAGAATGACACTCCGGTAGCTAGGACGTGTTGGTGTTGATGGCGAGATCCCACAAGCCTTCCTTCTTGCCCTTCAAGCTTCAACCTTCGATCTAAGCTTCTCCAATGGTGTTCTTGAGCTTTAGCAGGTTTGGGAGAGGGTTTAGAGGTGTATTTATCGAGCTAATGGCGTCTAATACCGATTATGATGGGTTATAGTAGAGTAGGGTGGTTAATAGGCATGATTAGTCTTGGATTACTCAAGATTTTGCGTACTGGGGTCGTCGCGTACCGCGACAATGGCTGAAAAGATTCCTCGCGTACCGCGGCGGATTTAGGGGTTCCATTTTTCCCGAAACTCGTCGCGTACCGCGGTAGAACTTATTGGGGTCCATCGCGTACCGCGATGGGTCCACAGAGAGCCCAATTAGCCCAATCTTATTGTTTTGAACCGAATTTCTCGTATTTCTCGAATACGATCATCGTTTCTCGACACTTAAGCGTTGTTCTACTAACTTAGGTTCTCCGGAACCTAATTGTGCAGTGTAAGTGTACTGTGGCTTGATCCGTTCACCAACGTTCGTCATTCAGGACACGTGCGAGTTTCGTGCGATAATTCCTCGAATTATCGGTGTGTTTGGTCCGTTGTGCCACGTGTCACACTAAATGTAGTTATTCTAGTGCCACGTATGAAATAATAATACACATTATTATTAAAATAAAATGAACGCTGACCTGGAATTTGCGAGGTGTCACAAAATAATACTCAAATAACGCAATATACATTACTTGTGGTTAAACCCAGTTAATATTTCATAATTTAACTCAATACCTAATAAGTCATATCCCACTTAAAAAAAATAAAACGTCGAAAGAAAACCAATTTTATTGTATCATCCTAATTAATAAGTTGATTATTTGACATTGTTTATTATGTATATGTGATTTAATTTAGTTTTATCATTTTTTGGGTGATTCGACCCGATCTCTTTCGAATTGGTCAAAAAAATAAAATATTTAATGATAAATGCTTATCCAAAAAAATATTCCGACCCCCATAAAAGAATTTTCTAGATCCGCCACTGCTATCATTGTTTGTCGGAATTTGTCGGTGTCAATGATTGTACTCATGTACATCTCGTATAAGTTTATACGTGACCAATGATTGTCCATTCATTAGGTGTCAGAGAGGGCTATACATCTCGTATAGACCTATATACAATACGTATAAGATCGATGGAGTGTTAAAATAAAAAAATTAGACGTGTAAATAACCTAGCCTTTTAATTAAGGAGTACGGGGATCATTTTTAAATCTCGCATGTCACGGACTACGGGATCTATGTATTAGCACTGGAACCCATAAATTAAATCTAGATGAATTTGTTTAATGTGTGTTAAACTGCCAATTAAAACCTCTTTTACAAGTTATTACCAAAGTCAAGTTGTCTCCGCGATATTTGAAGTGTGGTCCAAATCATCGGTTTTTTTTTTTTTTTTTTTTTTTTTGAAGTAATTTACATGAAACCAGTGCTATTTAAGTTTGTTATTTTCATGCTTATTTTTGTTGTGCATTCGATTCCAATTAATCAAAAAGAATCGAGCAAGTTTTACTAAAAATTGTTGTTGTCATCTATTCTTTCTTTGTTAATTACATATCGAGCAATGCTTAAACACCAATAATTTGTATCAGAGCCAAGGCTCATGCGTAGGTTTGTGGGAAGCAACTATAGCACCAATTCCAAATAATTGAACCGTGAGAAAGAAGGCAAGCAACAAGGGAATTGAATGGTGAAAACTGGTCTATTAGTAAAAGCATATGGGTTTTGCGAGTTGCATGATCAAGAAAGATCTAGTTTGAAGCCAGAGGTGCTAAGTTTGAAGCAAGATAGTAAGATCAAGAAAGAGAGAAAAAAAAAATAATAGAAAACACATGAATAATGATGGTTCATGAGCAATGTAATGTAATTATCCAATGTTCAAAAATTTACCAAAACAAATTGTACATCATGGGCAATTTTGATGGAGACGAATTGAGAGGACACTAAAAGCATATAAGTTGTGGGAGTTGTTTGGTCTAGCGATAGAGGAACAAATGAATACAAGAAAAATTATACCACAAAAGCAATAGTTTTTTAAAGACTACTCGAAGATATTGTTTTGCAGGTTTCTAAACATGAAGATGCAAAGGATGTTTGGGACTCGACTCAGGATTGGTACTTAGGAGTTGGTCGATTCCAAAAGGCAAGTTATGAGTTCAGGGGAAGCTTTTGTTGCCTAATAAAGAGCATGATGATAACAATTATAGGCGAATAATAGAATCTGATAGAGAGGAAAGAGGACACGGAACGACAAGATCCAAGGAGAATAAAATGGCTTTAGATGCTATAATTGTGGAGCATTTGGATGCAAATGCGTGTAGAAAGTTATTGCACCAATATCCGAGTAAACTTTTATCCTCCTTCCATTGGATGTAAACCAACTTTAACTAATAATAAATTTATTAAAAACCTTAGAATTTAAATGAGAAAAAAAGTAAAATAAGCAAGGCTAGTTCACTTGATAAAAGTCTATGCTTCTTATTATATAGGTGTAAAGTTTGATTCCTTGCAAACATATATTTAAGGTGTTTAATAATTAGAATAGTGAAGGACTCGTTTCTTGTTAAAAAAAAACTGGGAGATGTAGTGCCCAAGAATTCCAGAGGACATTAAAACACGAAAAATAAATTGCATCTTGGATATATAAATATTAAAATATATCTGGGCTTCAATTTAATACTTGAAAATAAACCATTTAAATGCTTTATCTTAAAATCAGATTTTCACATGATACAATCCTTGTACGTATTGTTGCTAATTTATAAATAAAGTTAAAGAATGTAATTCTATACAACTGTTTTATCGGTTTCATTATGAGGAAAATACACGTTGGATCACCATATATGAAACATTTGATTACAGCTAGAAAGAGAATGCTTAGAAAAAACCATAGGATATCAAATGGATACGATCCCTCCAAAAAAAACATGTTATTTGAGTTTAAGTAACATATATATCCATTATCTGTATAATTTACGGTTAAACCATATATTCTTTAAGTTTGGCGTATTTTATATGAATTATGTTTATATGAATTATATTTATAGTTAGAAGACAAAGTTTGAGTACAAAAATTCAAATGCTAAAATAAGTCAAAAGTTTATATTATATTTACTTAGAATCTAAGGAAGAAAAGAGACGATCCACACAATTCCACATACAAGAATCTATGGGGAAAAAAAAAAGAGAAGATTTCCGTTTTGTCACGTGTTCAATGTATGGAGTCGATAATATAAGCATAAAAATGCACCTAAAACTGACTTCAGTTTTATTCCAAAAGCAAACAATAATCTATATAGAATTATAAAGAAGGATTAAATTAGATTCAGATAATAAAAAAAAAAAGCTTATAAATCATGCATTTTAGTTTTCAATTATGATATGTTTCAAAAACAGACTCAATAGTGAACCTTTCGTCTTGCTGGTATGTTAGATGTACCAGTTTGATCGATCGAATCGGATTTAAGAAACCGTATAAATAAATAGAACAAAAATTAAAACTATATGTATATGTCCGCTACAAAACAAAATATAAAATCGCTTTATGTTTTCGTGTGAATTTGTATTTATAAGAAAAAACTAAGTTAAAAAATTTGTTTTATACAATTAAATAAATTTTAATTTTATTTATTTTAAATAACATATACATCATATATTTTCTTAAAGATGTTTTATAAAATATATGACTTATAATGTAATTATATTATTTACTAAAAGTGATTTATATCACAACCATTTTATAGAAGAAAAATTAAAACAAAAAAAATGTTATATGAATTTTTAATAGATGAAATATACAGGAAACTAATTTTTAGGTGATATAGAAACATAAAATATGTCTCTAACTCGCATGAGTTTAATAGAATATGAAAAATTTGGTTTATAAGGAAAAAAAATAAAAAAATGTAAAAATATTAAAAATCTAGTCTGACCTTGGTCCAGTTCACCTAGTTCACTGGCCTAATGGGTCACTAGTTGAATTCTCGTATGAGTTCTTTATCACATCACAATTTTTGGTAACAAAAACTTTTTTTCTAGTAATGTTTTTACCGTCATCTTAAGATTGCATTTTATTTATTGAGATACTTAAACGTACCCTCAACCTATTTTAAGTAGGAATACTATTACATTATATTGTATCATTGAGACAAGTGTCTATTGATCTTTAAGATTACATTTAAATATATATTAGGGCAATATCTTCCATTTAAATGTCAAATCCATAAGAAAGCTACTTTTCTATGATACAAAGATTGTGCAATGCAAAGAACTTATTTTGATACGTAAATGAAAAAGGTAGCTTGCGCGTGGACCTTCATTTATTTGATTATTTATATACAAATATACATAATTCTTTAAGTATATGTACATAACTGTGAATTGAGCACAATCGTAAGGGATGACGAAACTAATTCTTTTAAAAAGGAAAAGTAAAAATAATATGTGGGGAATGGCCACTGTCACATAAATTTAACTTTAATTCCCACTTCATTAATCTATTAGTTGGTGACGAGTCTAAAAAATAATGTTTGAAAGGCAAGTTTATCGGTTGTAGAAGATGATGTTTGCACCTTTGTTAACTACTGATAGGCTTACGCCTTTGATGTAACATATCACTATACGTATTTACTTTTAGTTGTAAATTTAAAGGCATAATGCCAACAACTCACCTTAAATCAACTTTATACTTATTTTTTTATTTTTTATTTTTTTGGGTGATTTTATGATTTCTATATTTTTACATCAAACAAATCCTAATTGTTAGGGTTGTACGTTTTTATAAAAGTTATAGGTAGGAGAAATCAAAGATATATAATGATCAATGAGATTAATTTTTGCCATAGAAGCAGATACACATGCAGGAGCCCACATGTATAGACAGCGGTAGGGGGTGCTTGCCCACCATGAATTTTTTTCTTTAAAAAATGAAACTTGTACAAAACAATTTTGTATGTATGTTTTTGTATATGAAATTTATTACGACTTAAGCTAACCTGAACAAAGAAGAAAAATTATTATATAACGATTTTACTACGTAACTAAGAAAGCAAAAAAATTTATATATACGACCACCATTGGGAGTTGGTGACAAAAATGTACATTTCAAAATATGTTGATCCAAAAATATAAGCAATGGTTTTTTTACTGAAATTTTGATCCTAATTAGTAAATTAGCTGGGGATTTATTGATACAGATTTTGGTAAAAAAAATTTTTTTTCAAAATATTTTAAATTTTATACCTGTTTTTTCCCTAGTTGTTCTTTATTTTACTTATGTATCCAGAATCATGTTAATATATACAAAATAAATCAAACATGTATTTTCAAACAGAATTAGCGAATGTTGTTTTTCGTCATCCCAAATTAAATAATATAGCTACAGACTTTTTAGAAGCAATATTTCATATAAAATGCCTCTTTTTATGTGGTGCTATTTATCTTTGTTTTAAATGATATAATTTTTAGAATTAATCTGATTTTTTTATCTCAAGAACATTTGATTAGATCTGGCTTAGCAAAATGACACAATACAATAAAACACAACACAATAAGATTGAAAGTGTCTAAATGTCTAATGGCACGATGAAAATAATATATATTTTTTATTTCTTTTAAGTTGGCACGTTTAGCAAGTCGTTAATAAGTTAACAAGTGTTTAAACATATTTAAAAATGGCTTTAACATGTTTAAACATATTTATACAGGTTGGTAACTGATTAACTCTAATAGGTTAAAATAGGTCGTTAACAAGTTTTTAACATGTTTATACGACTTTTATCATGTTTTAAACATGTCGATTTGTTTACAATACAAACCATGTTAAGCTTAAACACAAACCTGATAATCTGATAGATGCTTGTTCGATTTTTATGCTTAAGGACTGAGTTACACTTGAGAGTTGAGACTCACTCAGCTCCTAATAAAATTAGAGAATATATAGAGTCACCTTTTTTACTTTTAAACGACAACGGGGTTAAATTTAATCAAAGTAGAACCGAAAATGATATTAATAAAGAAATATTGAAAAGTAATGCCACCTTTTTACTTTTTATTTACCTATTCAAACCCCCCCCCCCCCCCCCCCTATGCATCAAGATATTATTTTTCTAAAGTTATATTGCCGACAATAATTAAAATTTAATTTAATTTGTTTCCATTATTATTATTATTATTATTTTTTGAAACTAACGAAGGTGCACCTTATTATAAAAAGTAAACTGTAAACGTCAACAATTTAATTTTAGAATTAATGGCATTCATACATTATGTATACCGCGAGACCAGAAGCCGTTTTGGTACATACACAATCCATTATAATTAATTAAATTACATCTCCTTTAATTTTGATTACGATAGCACTATTTTTTAATCATATAATGCGGATTCGGTGTGTGGCCCTGGTGCCATTCACACATGGATATAATTTAAATTTATACGAATACCGAATTAATTAAACAAAAAAGAAAATTACACACTAACATAATAAATATACTAATTAACACAGGTGACAAACTGAATTAATTATTTTATAATATAAATATATAGTACACTTAAAAGAGTGAATCTTCATAAAATGATCACTCAATATCTGGTTGAAATAAACACACCCATCATGTCGATCCACCATTTCAAAAATCACTAAAATCAAAACAAAACAACAAAAACCCAAATTTTCCTCCTGCTCCTACGTACGTTGTTCCAATTTACAAACATATACGTATATGCATATGTATATATGTGTATATATAAACATATACATATACATATATATACATACGTTACCCTTGTGATTGCGATTATTAATAAGCACGTAATTAGATTCTTATTACGTGATTTATTTATAAATTTAACGTTTTTATGTGATTAATGATGGCGGGTTTTGTTCATAAATATACGTAAAATTATTATTGCACGGCCATGCAGATGTCATTAACGGTTGATTCAGCTGCCGGATGTATAACGCGCGACATATGTCCTGTAACTTTTGTTCAAACATCTTCGATTCCAACCACAGCCTCCGGTTTTCTTCCCGTAACAGTTTCCCATGTAGGCTCACCAACCGTAACCGGTTCATAAGGTCCCGGTTCCCGGTCTTAAGCCGGTTCAACTGGTTCCTCAGATTCTCCAAATGCTTTTGTTTCCTCTTACGCGATCGACGTGCGGACTCCCGGTTCGATATCATCCGTCTTCTCTTACGTTCTTCCCGTTCATCTATCGTTTTCGTTTGGTGATCGGTTTGGGTTATAGGATTTGAGTTGTCGGAGCTAGAAATGGAAAAAACTGGTTGTGGTTCATGTGATGTGAAAACAAGTGGGTCATTTTGTTGTGTAGGCGTAGCCCATGGGGTAAAACCACAGGTTTCAAAAGCTACGGCGACCTCCGAGAAGCGATGATCGCCGGCGGTGAAAACTTCAGACAACATCGCCGGAAAAACGTTTAATATGGTAAGGAAGGTGGGAGGAGGAAAGGGAAGAAACGATGGGTTGTTTGGGGGTATTTATTGTTGAATTTGTGAGTGTGTTGTTAAGCATTATTGTCACAAATAAATGAAATAATTATTATTTATTTTAAGGTTGTTGCTTTTGAGTCATGTGGCACTTACTGGTGGGGTAAATGTGGTCTTTTGGAAAGATGTGGGTCCCAGAAGATTGTTGTTTCATGCTTAGTCACGAAGAAAAACAACAGGTGGGATCCTGTTGTACACGTGGCGGTAGTAAATTGGTTGACGTTACAATGAGCAATAGGATTGGTTGTTGATGACGTGGCTTTACGTTTTTGGTTGGACGCGTCAAGGAGCGTAAAACCCCCACCATTGGTAATGACTTAGAAATGGAGGGTTTATTTATGGGCGGTGTTAAACTTACACCCCAAAAGCATGTCTGCACACCCCAGATACGCCCCGTATTGGTCACTACGGGGCGTTTTGATACGATATGTGCTATCTTGGTCAAACGACAGAGGCTATGATTAGACCTAAACGCCCCGTAGTGGCACTACGGGGCGTATTGGTACGATGTTTTGCAAAGTACCGACAGTGTCAGTTGATGTTGACCCAAACGCCTCGTAGTGGACACTACGGGGCGTATAGGGTTACCCTAAACGCCCCGTAGTGACCACTACGTGGCCTTTAATGTTTAAAACGTGACTAATCTTTTCTAACTTACGAATTCATCGTCCATATATACACACATATTGCGTTACCATATGAGACGTTCCTTGAATCACTTGGCGTATAGTTGATCGAGTTTCTCTTGTTTCGTTTATTAGAATATTTACTTTCTACACACATATTTTTTATTTGAAAGATGTCTTGGTGGGACGAAAACTTTTTCTTCGGTCAATATTCCGACGTTTCGCGTGTGGCTGAAACTTATCAGGTATAAAACTGTATTCAGTTGTTTTTATTGTTAATCAAATGACAAACTAATCATAATGTTTTTAAGGATGAGACTGGTGTGCAATCTTCTGAGGCCACAAATAGGCCAGTATTGCCATATCTTAACGAAGAGGTTGCGGGTCAAACTTCGTACTAGCAGTTTGATTTGAACCAGGAACCTTGCGTTGATGAAGATGTTAACAGGGAATGTTACGCTGGTAAACAATCACACCCACCCCAAGTTGCGGTTAAAGAGGAAGAAGCTGACGTTGTATACCAAAATATGGACTGGAATACCAATGAGGTAATATATTTTTCACTTGTTTTTAGTTAGATGGACATTAATTTAATGACAACAATGTTTTCAGATATTCATTTCTGTGGAGAAGCTGATGGCATGGGTGAAAAGTAGAGCCCTTGATAATGGATACGTCGTAGTTACCGGACGATCTAAGAAAAAGAAGGGGACCGATGAGATCAACAAAATCTGGCTTGTGTGTGATCGTGGTGGTGAACACAATAGTACGGCCATCTTAAGGCGTACCGGTAGCAAAAAAATCGGCTGTCTTTTTAAATTAATAGGGATATACGACAGTGATTCTTATGGTTGGAATCTTCAGGTCATAAACGACAAACACAACCATGAACCTGCTCATAATCTTGAGAGACACCCGTTTGTTAGAAGATTGTCTGAGCAGGAACAAAACATGGTACATCATCTGACTGAGCAACACATGGAGCCATGCAACATACTTTCCAGCTTAAAGAAGCAGAATCCCGACAACGTCTCCATCCGTAGAAACGTATACAATGTGCAGCAAAAATTTTAAATAAACAAAAAGTCGGATCAACCCCAATGCAGGTCTTAGAGAACCTGCTGCATACTAAGAATTACGTATACTATACTCGCGAAAACTCCGAAACAAATGTCGTGGAGGAGATTTTCTTTTGTCATAAAAAATCATACACCTGGTGGCGTGCGTTTCCACATGTTCTTATGATCGACGCGACTTACAAGACTAACATGTACAAACTTCCTTTTGTACAGATAGTTGGTGTTACCTCAACACACCATACGTTTCGTATTGCACACGCGTTCATGAATAAAGAAAAAGAGGAAAATTATCATTGGGTTCTAGAACGGGTAAAAGATATGCTAAATAAGTGTATGGAGCCCCACGTGATAATAACCGACAGAGACCTTGCTCTGATGAATGCATGCCGTAAGGTCTTTCCGCACGCTTCCAGGTATTTATGCAGATGGCACATAAGCGAAAAAATCGCAAAACACTGCAAGGCAAGTTTTTCAAATGGTGATTGGAAAAAGTTTAAGGGTCATTGGGGGAATTTGTGTGACTCTTCGTCGCCAGAAGTTTACGACTATAACTACAGCCGTCTGTACGAACAACTAGTCACAGATAACCGTCAAAGTAAGTGTCATTAAATATCATTATCATTATTTTTGTTTAAATTACGTTGTCGTATGTCATAATTGTTTTTTTTTTATTTCAGGGGTTTCGAATTATGTTACACAGACTTGGTTAAACCCATACAAAGACATGTTTGCTACAGCCTGGACTAGCAGAACGACCAACTTTGGTCAACGTACAACTAACAGAGTCGAGAGTCAACATTCAAACTTAGAAAGATATATGAGAACAACTAATAACTCACTCTCGACACTGGTAGGTTTTGTTGATCAAAATGGTAGAATCACATGAGGTAAACATGAAATATGGGTTTGAAACAAGTTTAATAAAGATAATGGGTCGTCATAAATTACCCATGTTTAATAACCTACGCGGCAAGGTTTCTCATAAAGCTCTTGATTTATTACTTGACGAAATAAATAAGATCAAGGTTATGCGTCAAGGTACTATGTCATGCAGCCACCAGTTGTGGACAAGTTGTGGCTTGCCATGTGCTTGTCGAATCTCAACATACGAAAATAAAGGTATCAAAATACTGTAACCAATTCCTCTTTGTTTGTTTTTTACATTTTTTTGTTGTAAACTGATTATTTCCCTTTCATTTGTATACATACACGATTATCCCGCTTTCTGATATAGACATCTTCTGGACAAAACTTGATATTCGGTACCCGACACTTCTAGAAGACGAAGAAATCGACGTCGAAGGACAAATGGGTCTGGTGACGCAGGAAATAAATTCAAAACCTGAGTCAGTGAAAAAGAGTCTGGTTAAAAAATACTTTCGCAAGTGTTTCCGTTTAAAAGTGAAAAGAAAACATCATTGGTTCAGAAGGATACACGTGCACGTCCGACATTGAAGACTCAACAACAAAGGGGGAATGAATCTAGACAAAGCGCAGTTGTCGACTCACAAGAGAGTAGTTTTCAACTTCCAAGGCATAGTTCATTCACTCCAGCAATGTCAAACCAGCAAAGACCCGCCCTCCAACGTAGTCGTTCAACGTCTTCTAGAGGGAAATAAGGACTCGAGACAAGTCAAATTGACTCGGTAGTTGCTTCGCCAGTGAAACCAGAAGGAATGAACAATCTTAGATGATTTGGTGGTTACATTCCTTCAATGTTTTATTGCTATGTAAGCAACATACAAGATGTTATGCCAGACGGTAATTGTGGATTCAGGTCTGTAGCTGTTGGGTTAGGGTTCGACGAAAATCAATGGGGTTTCGTTCGCCAACAACTATTACAAGAGGTAGTCACCCATAGTGAAGCATACAGATATGTTCTTAACTCGATGGACTCAACTTTATATGACGCAATACGTCATAGCATAAACTGGTTTAATATCAGACCTGGTTGCTTATGCCTTATACGGGACTTGTTGTTGCACAACGATTTGGCGTGATAGTTCACCTTATCCGTCAACAAGGGTGTATCACGTTTTTCCCGTTATGGTTAGCGCCATCGACAATACCACAACATAATGTGGTTTGTCTTCTTCATATGCCCATGCATTTCATCAACCTAAGGTTAGAGGGGGATTATTCAATTCCAGCTCTAAGTGCGGTTTGGAAACGTTACCGAAATGATGTCGCCGGTGAGTGGGAGACGATTTATCAAGAACGAATCCAACGGTATCAATCGATTATAGAAGCAAACAAAGAAGTACATTACTACAGCGAAACCTTGGGACAACGACAATTTGTATTCATCAGTTATTGTTTCCAATGAAACTTTGTAATCTTCTATAATTAATCATAACGTTTCGTATAAAATGCATATTATGGTGTATATTAAATACATTTGAATATAATATATTAAAAATATTACAATTAAATATAATATAATTATATATTATATTATGAAATGCATATTATGGTGTATATTAAGTACATTTAAATATAATATATTAAAACTATTACAATTATATATAATATAATTATATATAATATAACATTAAATTAAAAAAAATTAAACCTAAACGCCACGTAGTGGCCACTACGTGGCGTATGGATCTTAAATAACCCCCCAAACGCCCCCCGGCCCCCCACAAACGCCCCTCGCTTCTCCGTTTGCTCTCTACACCACCGCCGAAGACCATAACGTTTGACACCCGTTTGCGACTTCCAGGTTAGTTTTCCGACCATGTGATTGATTAGGATTAAGGTGGATGACCGGGGGTTGGGTTCTTGAGGCAAACGTGGGACGGCTGCCCCCGTATGGACCACTATGGGGCGTTTGCTCCCAAAATTCAAACTAAACGACCTGTTTGGGTATTACGGGGCGTTTGCCTCTTTATTATTATTATTATTATTGTTGTTGTTGTTGTTGTTTTAATTGTTTTCATTATTCTTATTCTTATTATTCTTATTGTTATTATAATTATTGTTTTTATTATTATTATTATTATTATTATTATTACTACTACTGTTGTTGTTGTTTCTGTTGTTCAGACATGTCTTCTTCCGATGAGATGGAGTTTGGTGGTGACGATATGGGGCCCCCTGTTGATGATCTTGAGGTCGAGGAGTTCGACGAGCTTATGAACCACTCGTGGTTGCAGTTCCCTCAGGGGACGGTCGCGCGTAGCAAGCGCGATCGACTCCTGAGGAAGGAGATGGGCCATCAGAAGGCCATCGACTACGATTTGCTGACTGAGCTTGGCCAGCAGGAGAGGAGGATGGCCATCATTGCCGAGGACACTCCATGGTCTCGTCTGTTTGATATGACGTATGCTCCACAGTGCCGACTCATCACGGTGGAGTTTCTTTCTACATTCATGTACAGGCCTCAGGGTCCTGATTTCCAGCCACAACAGGTGGAGATATCTTTCAGACTGTGCGGATTCCAGTACCACTTCTCTTTGGCAGAGTTTGCGAGTGTGCTCGGTCTGTACACCGAGCAGGAGACTCACATGCCGATCTACACGACAACTATTCATATAGCTGACGACGCCGTCATCAATGCTTGGTGGCCTCGGATCGGCGACGGGCCATTTGTCCGCAGCGCCCGGGTCACGCGTATTCATGACCCGATCATTAGGTATTTGCACCGGTGCATTGCCTCGTCTGTTATAGGACGTGGCATGAGCCAGGAGTGGTGCACTTCTCAGGATTTATTTTATTTGTATTGCTTATTGAGTGGGAGACTGTGCAACCTTGCACTATGTCTGGAGGAGTATTTTAGCACATATTACCACCGGCAGGAGAGAGGGCTGATCTACGGGGGTGTATGTGACCCGTATTGCTCGTTTTAACGGGCTTATCGATTTGGAGCCTGCCGGTGTGGAGGTCGTGCATCCTGTTCGTTTAGATCGCAGGACAGTGCAGGGCATGCGTATCGTGCAGAAGTTCCCACAGCTCGGGCTTCGGTTTTCGCTCGAGAAGGGGGTCATTTGGCAGCCGGGGCCAAATGATCTCTGTTACAGAGATGAGGGTGCATGTCGAGTGGATCGGTTGGAGGATCTGATCTCGTGGCAGGTGCATGTCGAGCTTAGGCATGCTCATGTTGAGGGTGTCCAGCTCCCTGCAATTCCGTAGCCATGAGATTATCCTCCTCCCCCTCCACCTCCACCTCACGATAGCTAGTTAGTATTTTCAGTTATATTTGTATTTGTTAAACAGACACTTGTATTCATGTTTATGTTTTCTATATATTTGGTTGTTTTCGTTGATGATGTGTGTATATATTTGGTTGTTTTGGTTGGTGATGCGTGTTTATTATTTAAATATGTTTTGGTTGGTGATGCCTTATTTATTATATTATTCTGTAATATCAATATGTTTAGACAAATAACATCATTTATATATCAATTAATTAATATATTTAAATTATTATTAAATCTAATAATTAAAAACATTTTTAGATTTCAAAACTAAAAGTTTTAAAAAAATTAAAAATAAACGAATCGAGAGACCGTAAAACATAAGAAACAAGTTTTAAACAAAAAACTATTAGATTTTTACAAACAAAAAAACATGCGTTTAAAAAATAACTAAACTTTTTACCGTACGAGAGATACGTCGTCGTAAAGTATAAACGTAATGAGAGATACGTCGCAAAATATAAAAAATAATTTTTAAACAAAACTATTATATTTTTAATTTTTTAACAAAACTACTATATTTTTACACCCCAAAAACATATACTCAAACCCCCCCAAAACTGTCGAATTTTATTTTTTTAACCCTATACGCCCCCTAGTGGTCACTACGTGGCGTATAGGTCTGACAACTGACAACAGAATGTCTGACTCGTTTAAGGCTGTCAGTCTGTGGTCAAAACGCCCCGTAGTGGCCGGCGTATGGGTGGCGGCCGGGTATTGAAATATAATTTTGGGGTGTGTAGATAACCCCACCCTTATTTATTTATTTATTTATTCTAATTTAAAAAATATTTACTAAAATGAGTTTTTTTACATATTTCTTTATTTTTAAATAATTATTAAATGAAGTTTTTTTTTCAAAAGGGTGTTGGCGTGAAAATTATTTACCAAAATAAGTGATTTGAAAAATATTTACTAAAATGAGTGTTTTTCATTTATATTTTTATTTTTAACTAATTATTATACCATATCACCGTTTTCTATTTTTTTTAATCAATTCACTTTAGTCTCTTTAGTTTTTTCTATTTTAATTGAATCAAAAAAATTATAATAAACTACTTAAAAATAAAGAAATAAGCGAAAAACACTTATTTTGATAAATATTTTTCAAATCATTTATTTTGGTAAATAATTTTGCCACCAATACCCTTTTGGGAAAAAACTCCTTAGAAATGATTTATTATTTTACATTGTCGAGCGATCTTTCGTCAATGAATTTATCTGAGTTACTAGATTTAAGAGTATTCGTTGACATTAAAAAAATTAAATACATTAATGTTTGTTCAAATTTATATTACCTACTCGTTTAGAATCAAACATTAAACTTTGAAGGTTTTTATAATTAAGTTAATTTGATTGATACTAAATTAGTAGTTCCTAAAATATTTGTAACACAAAAATATTACAACATTAAACTCTTCGAACCAAATTAGAAAAAAAGGGTGGTGCCTGGTATAGTAAGGGAATGTATTCCAAGATGACTATACAAGCTAGACAAGCTCACTTTACTCTAAAGTGTAAAACAATTTTAGAGAGTTTGTAGGAATTTAATAGTTGATAAAATATGCTACAAAATAGTAAAAAAAATGCAAATTAAATTACTTGAATGTAAATAACTGAATAGTGAAGAGAAAGCAAGAAAATCTATATTTAGAAAAAAAAATTATATTATTATGATATTCAATGTTAAATTTTAATATATTTATATTCTCATTATAGAATTAATTACCAACAAAATAGAAAACGTATAAATGATATTATTTAAGATGTTATTTCTTAATACGATAAAAAAAGTGTTAATCACAAATGGCGTTTTTATTTGAATAAAGTAAAAGGATATATTGTTTATTAACGATTTTGGCCCCCAACCATAGTTAAGTTTAAATGCCAAAACCGTTAATTGTTTAAACCACATGTGGTGCTTAGATAGAAGATTTTATTAAGAGGTTGAAATGCCAAAACCGTTAATATCATTATATTATCATGATATTCAATGTTAAATTTTAATATATTTATATTCTCATTATATATATATATATAGGGGAAAGATTAAATAAAAAACATATTTTGCCTAAGAAGGCTAAGAAGGATTTTTAAAATCTCTAAAACCGACCCAAACGAACTCCGATTGAACTCATTTCGATGGCATTGGAACCGTCTCATCGAACCCTACAATATTAGATTTTAAGTTTTCGTTTAAACAACTAGATTTAGATTTTGGGTTTTAGAGCTTGGTTTTTAGCTTTTAAATTGTATCTTTATGTTAAAGATTTGTTTTTAAAGTTTTGGTTTTAGTATTAGGGTTTATTGTTTACGATTTAAGGTTTGGGTTTTAGGGTTCGACAAACCGGTTCCAATGATGTAAAAATTAATTCAATCGGGGTTTGTTTGAGTCGGTTTTCAAGTTTTTAAAATCCTTCTTAGCCTTCTTAGGCAAAATAAACTTTTTAGGGGAACCTTCCCCTATATATATATATAGGGAAGAGTTCAAATAAAAACTCATTAATTTGGAGAAAACTAAGAAAACTCGTACTAAATCATCAATTTTTAAAAAAAAAATTCATGATTTTTTATATTTAGCTTAGAAATGGTATAAACAAAGAAATTTTTTTAATAAAAATATGTAGATTACGAAGTTACATATATGTAATAACATGAGTTACATATATTTTTTTATTTTTTTCTTTTTGTTAACAGATCTAACCTTATAATAAAACAAAATGTAAAATAAAAAACGAAAAACGAAATTGATTGATAACAATTATGATTAGTTTTCTAAGTTTTCTCTAAAATGGAGGTTTTTTATGGAACCCTCCCCTATATATATATATATATATATATATATATATATATTATTAGAAAGCAAGTGAAATGAATAGGAAATGTGTGCGTATTAAAGAAACGTGTTCTTTTCTAGGGTCTCGGCGGTGTTTGAAAAAGGTAACGATGATTTATTTGATCTCATAAAAAATCGATGTTTGCTTAGAGATTTGGGTATTTTTTAATTCAACCAGTTGGTTGTTAGTGAGAAAGATTTTATAAGTAATTTTTTACTATTTTCGTAACATACTTTTATGTATTTTATAAGGTTTTACGTTTTTAGAAATTTGCATAAAATTCGTGATAACTGATAAGATATTTGATTTTTTTATGTAACTTATGCTCTTATAAATGATGTATAGCACACATTATCGAGAATGTACTGTGATAATCCGTCGTAACAAACAGCTAGAAAAATCCTAGTTTGCTCAAGTAGAAAATACTATAAATAGTACGTTCTTTTCCGCTTTAATTCTTTGTTCCCCTCAAGTGAAGCTGTCTCCAAAACGGCAAAACCTCAAAATCAAAATGGAGGAGACTTGAAAAAAATCCTACATACCATACCACCCAAGTTCCAAAGTGAAATAACATCACCCATCTCCACACCAAGCAACCCGAACTCAAAAACCCAACCTCAAAAAAAAATCCTACATACCACCCAATTTCAAAATCTAAATCGTTGGATACTGAAAAAATCCTACGTACCACCCAATTTTTGTTAGAATCTAAGATCACGTGTAGTGTTGGGTGTTAGAGGCGTGAGAGGGACCGGTCACGCTCCCATGGCATCCTGCCCTCACTACACGGGGGCGTGACCGGTGCAGGCGTGAGGAGCATCACGGGGTGAAGGAAGAAGAAAAGGGGAAAAAAAGGAGTGATGGGGATGATGACAACACATGTGATAATGATGTGAACTGATAAGATGGTGGCGATGTTGATTGTTTATGTGACACCTAAATGGAGTGATGGGTATGTCACCACTACACATGACCTAATTGTGAGTGTATATATGGTGATCGAGATTGTGTGTGTATTTGTGTAGGTTGTATGTTTACATATGTTGTTATATGATGTATATATATTGTATAGATGTGTTCATCATCATCATCATCGTACTCAGTATATCCTACCATTAGCAAAGCTAAGATAGGTCTGAGAAGGGTAAGATGTAGACAGCTTTACCTCTACCCCGTAGAAATAAAGAGACTGCTTCCCATGAGACCCCCGGCTCATGATGCCTGATTAAGTAAAATAACGTTAAAATTGGTATAATTTTACTTTTGCCCTCAAGGGTCGACGCATATATACATTATATGAGCGCATTGCAAAAGGGGGCTTATACTGTATAGATGTATGATGATTGAAATTGTGTGTGTATGTATTTGTGCTATACATATTTTGCGTGTATGTTGTTATATTTTGTATATATGTATATGTATGCTGCAAAATAAAAGTGAAGATGATGATTTTGTCACCATGTTGTGATTTGGGGGATGGTAACCTTTACACAAATGATAATTGTAGTACCAAAATCCTTAACGGGTCATGATGGGTCAAAACATTGGTTTGGTGTTTATGTCTTAAAGTGGTGTAATTAAAGGGATGTTGGACAATTATTAAACAAAGACCTAAATTTTAGAGTCACAGGTAAGACCCGACAAGGAAATAACACCAAATTAGCATGATTTTGACTATTCTTGACTCATTTGAGTCAAAAATTCAACTTAGCTACTATTGACTTCATTGCATGCTGATTTACATTAATAATTTATGGTTTAGACCAACTAAAATGTGCAAAACCCATTTACAACAAGTAAAGCTATTATGCTTATATTATATTATATTATATTTAAATTTTGGAGAGGATTCATTCATGAACAGTAAAATAATTTTATGTAAAACATAAGGATAGCATTGGATACATCTTTTAATGGCAAAAATGTTTTTTCAATGACATTGTTAAGTATAACTAATAATAGAAATAAAATAAAATAAAATAATTTTTTTTTACAATCACATGAACAAAAAATGTTAGAATCTTAAATTATGGACTAAATTAGAGTTTAACTATAGGAAAAATAACACTTTACTCATATTACCATATTAGTGTTGTTTTCTTTTTATTATATATCGGTATTTTGGTTATTTCATGCTATTTCAGCAAAATAATTAACATAAGCTAATCTTAGATTTAACTTTGAAACTCAAACTTGCAACTTTTCAAAATTACCGCAGAGTTCTCTTACTTTATTTAAACCATAATAACCACTTATAATAGACAACTTAGAATTATGATAAAAATCTCAAGAACTATAATAGACAAGTCAGATTTAATAATTACAGGTTTATTGGCCAAAAAATTAATACTAACCATTTAACCATGAATTAACCTAACGTTTGTTATCAACAACAATCCTAGTAGCAATGTCACAAAAATATACACTTAATTTACACTTGATTATGTTTTATATTTTTTTTCATTTTATTTTTAATTATAATTTTAAGCAGATGAAGTGTAAATCTAGTGTAAGTTTGTTATGATTTACTATTAGGATTGTCTTTTACATCCAAAACAAAAATTAAAAGTGTTTTTTGTCAAATCACTTGTATGAGTTATTATTGGCAAACAATTTTGTGAATGCTAAAAGTATTATTTATAGCTAGCTTTAAATTATAGAACTCTTGCCGACTTAAAAAGTAAAATAAAATTAATACACATCTATACAAAACGTATTAGCAAATCAGTTAAGAGTAAAAGTGGGGCCGTAAACTCACCTGAGTTTGATAATGCGTTTGCTCAACAGAGTTAGCGTAGCTCACCGGCTAGTAGTCACCTATATCATATAGGTACTATGAGTTTGTGTTTACAAGTGCGGGTCTCACGGGACCATGTTCAGCGTTCAACAACTCCAAGTTGTTGGTGGGTCAGATTGACCGTGTTTGACTGTGTTGACCGTGTTTGACCTAACGACCCGTTGGTGACGGTTTGGATCAAGTGCCCGTGTATTGTGCGGTTTAGTGTCGTGCGAAGTGTACGGATACCAAAAATCATTCCTATGAGGAAACTTACTAATTATGGTAAGTTTCTATTTTAGGAAAGTTTCCATATTTGGCAAGTCATGCATAAAATCACATCCCGATTGTTCTAACATGCATATTTATCCTAAATGAGCATGTTATCAAATAGCACATCGTTACACATAGCCGGTTTAGCATAGTTTGCGCGTAAAAGTTTCCATAATTAGAAAGTGCGCATAAACAAGCATTTTTCACCAAGTTTAACAATCAATATCATCTAACATCATTATCTTAGTCCTAAATAACCCATTAATCACGATCATTACAACTAACATGCGACAAATCATTAACTTGGCAACATAAAGTTACTATATTTAGTAACTTATGAAAATAACACAGAATCAAGTCTCCCAATAACATATTTCTTTCAATATCATCATATAATCACCAAATAAGCATGTTAGACTCATAACATTATCATACCTACCAACAAGTTGCGAACTTACGATAAAAAGTTACTATTTATAGTAACATTCATGAAAATCATCCTTTTGACATCTCTAAACATTCTAACACATCAATGATCATTCTATTAGTTTCTAAACATCATTATAAGCATAAACCTTAGATCTAACCATATGCATAATGTCATTTCATCAAAAATGCACAACTTGTAACATTAAAGTTTCCATATTTAGTAATAATGCCCAAGTGACCATTACACGGCATAACTCTTTATTATTATTATTATTATTGTTGTTGTTGTTGTTGTTTTAATTGTTTTCATTATTCTTATTCTTATTATTCTTATTGTTATTATAATTATTGTTTTTATTATTATTATTATTATTATTATTATTACTACTACTGTTGTTGTTGTTTCTGTTGTTCAGACATGTCTTCTTCCGATGAGATGGAGTTTGGTGGTGACGATATGGGGCCCCCTGTTGATGATCTTGAGGTCGAGGAGTTCGACGAGCTTATGAACCACTCGTGGTTGCAGTTCCCTCAGGGGACGGTCGCGCGTAGCAAGCGCGATCGACTCCTGAGGAAGGAGATGGGCCATCAGAAGGCCATCGACTACGATTTGCTGACTGAGCTTGGCCAGCAGGAGAGGAGGATGGCCATCATTGCCGAGGACACTCCATGGTCTCGTCTGTTTGATATGACGTATGCTCCACAGTGCCGACTCATCACGGTGGAGTTTCTTTCTACATTCATGTACAGGCCTCAGGGTCCTGATTTCCAGCCACAACAGGTGGAGATATCTTTCAGACTGTGCGGATTCCAGTACCACTTCTCTTTGGCAGAGTTTGCGAGTGTGCTCGGTCTGTACACCGAGCAGGAGACTCACATGCCGATCTACACGACAACTATTCATATAGCTGACGACGCCGTCATCAATGCTTGGTGGCCTCGGATCGGCGACGGGCCATTTGTCCGCAGCGCCCGGGTCACGCGTATTCATGACCCGATCATTAGGTATTTGCACCGGTGCATTGCCTCGTCTGTTATAGGACGTGGCATGAGCCAGGAGTGGTGCACTTCTCAGGATTTATTTTATTTGTATTGCTTATTGAGTGGGAGACTGTGCAACCTTGCACTATGTCTGGAGGAGTATTTTAGCACATATTACCACCGGCAGGAGAGAGGGCTGATCTACGGGGGTGTATGTGACCCGTATTGCTCGTTTTAACGGGCTTATCGATTTGGAGCCTGCCGGTGTGGAGGTCGTGCATCCTGTTCGTTTAGATCGCAGGACAGTGCAGGGCATGCGTATCGTGCAGAAGTTCCCACAGCTCGGGCTTCGGTTTTCGCTCGAGAAGGGGGTCATTTGGCAGCCGGGGCCAAATGATCTCTGTTACAGAGATGAGGGTGCATGTCGAGTGGATCGGTTGGAGGATCTGATCTCGTGGCAGGTGCATGTCGAGCTTAGGCATGCTCATGTTGAGGGTGTCCAGCTCCCTGCAATTCCGTAGCCATGAGATTATCCTCCTCCCCCTCCACCTCCACCTCACGATAGCTAGTTAGTATTTTCAGTTATATTTGTATTTGTTAAACAGACACTTGTATTCATGTTTATGTTTTCTATATATTTGGTTGTTTTCGTTGATGATGTGTGTATATATTTGGTTGTTTTGGTTGGTGATGCGTGTTTATTATTTAAATATGTTTTGGTTGGTGATGCCTTATTTATTATATTATTCTGTAATATCAATATGTTTAGACAAATAACATCATTTATATATCAATTAATTAATATATTTAAATTATTATTAAATCTAATAATTAAAAACATTTTTAGATTTCAAAACTAAAAGTTTTAAAAAAATTAAAAATAAACGAATCGAGAGACCGTAAAACATAAGAAACAAGTTTTAAACAAAAAACTATTAGATTTTTACAAACAAAAAACATGCGTTTAAAAAATAACTAAACTTTTTACCGTACGAGAGATACGTCGTCGTAAAGTATAAACGTAATGAGAGATACGTCGCAAAATATAAAAAATAATTTTTAAACAAAACTATTATATTTTTAATTTTTTAACAAAACTACTATATTTTTACACCCCAAAAACATATACTCAAACCCCCCCAAAACTGTCGAATTTTATTTTTTTAACCCTATACGCCCCCTAGTGGTCACTACGTGGCGTATAGGTCTGACAACTGACAACAGAATGTCTGACTCGTTTAAGGCTGTCAGTCTGTGGTCAAAACGCCCCGTAGTGGCCGGCGTATGGGTGGCGGCCGGGTATTGAAATATAATTTTGGGGTGTGTAGATAACCCCACCCTTATTTATTTATTTATTTATTCTAATTTAAAAAATATTTACTAAAATGAGTTTTTTTACATATTTCTTTATTTTTAAATAATTATTAAATGAAGTTTTTTTTTCAAAAGGGTGTTGGCGTGAAAATTATTTACCAAAATAAGTGATTTGAAAAATATTTACTAAAATGAGTGTTTTTCATTTATATTTTTATTTTTAACTAATTATTATACCATATCACCGTTTTCTATTTTTTTTAATCAATTCACTTTAGTCTCTTTAGTTTTTTCTATTTTAATTGAATCAAAAAAATTATAATAAACTACTTAAAAATAAAGAAATAAGCGAAAAACACTTATTTTGATAAATATTTTTCAAATCATTTATTTTGGTAAATAATTTTGCCACCAATACCCTTTTGGGAAAAAACTCCTTAGAAATGATTTATTATTTTACATTGTCGAGCGATCTTTCGTCAATGAATTTATCTGAGTTACTAGATTTAAGAGTATTCGTTGACATTAAAAAAAATTAAATACATTAATGTTTGTTCAAATTTATATTACCTACTCGTTTAGAATCAAACATTAAACTTTGAAGGTTTTTATAATTAAGTTAATTTGATTGATACTAAATTAGTAGTTCCTAAAATATTTGTAACACAAAAATATTACAACATTAAACTCTTCGAACCAAATTAGAAAAAAAGGGTGGTGCCTGGTATAGTAAGGGAATGTATTCCAAGATGACTATACAAGCTAGACAAGCTCACTTTACTCTAAAGTGTAAAACAATTTTAGAGAGTTTGTAGGAATTTAATAGTTGATAAAATATGCTACAAAATAGTAAAAAAAATGCAAATTAAATTACTTGAATGTAAATAACTGAATAGTGAAGAGAAAGCAAGAAAATCTATATTTAGAAAAAAAAAATTATATTATTATGATATTCAATGTTAAATTTTAATATATTTATATTCTCATTATAGAATTAATTACCAACAAAATAGAAAACGTATAAATGATATTATTTAAGATGTTATTTCTTAATACGATAAAAAAAGTGTTAATCACAAATGGCGTTTTTATTTGAATAAAGTAAAAGGATATATTGTTTATTAACGATTTTGGCCCCCAACCATAGTTAAGTTTAAATGCCAAAACCGTTAATTGTTTAAACCACATGTGGTGCTTAGATAGAAGATTTTATTAAGAGGTTGAAATGCCAAAACCGTTAATATCATTATATTATCATGATATTCAATGTTAAATTTTAATATATTTATATTCTCATTATATATATATATATAGGGGAAAGATTAAATAAAAAACATATTTTGCCTAAGAAGGCTAAGAAGGATTTTTAAAATCTCTAAAACCGACCCAAACGAACTCCGATTGAACTCATTTCGATGGCATTGGAACCGTCTCATCGAACCCTACAATATTAGATTTTAAGTTTTCGTTTAAACAACTAGATTTAGATTTTGGGTTTTAGAGCTTGGTTTTTAGCTTTTAAATTGTATCTTTATGTTAAAGATTTGTTTTTAAAGTTTTGGTTTTAGTATTAGGGTTTATTGTTTACGATTTAAGGTTTGGGTTTTAGGGTTCGACAAACCGGTTCCAATGATGTAAAAATTAATTCAATCGGGGTTTGTTTGAGTCGGTTTTCAAGTTTTTAAAATCCTTCTTAGCCTTCTTAGGCAAAATAAACTTTTTAGGGGAACCTTCCCCTATATATATATATAGGGAAGAGTTCAAATAAAAACTCATTAATTTGGAGAAAACTAAGAAAACTCGTACTAAATCATCAATTTTAAAAAAAAAATTCATGATTTTTTATATTTAGCTTAGAAATGGTATAAACAAAGAAATTTTTTTAATAAAAATATGTAGATTACGAAGTTACATATATGTAATAACATGAGTTACATATATTTTTTTATTTTTTTCTTTTTGTTAACAGATCTAACCTTATAATAAAACAAAATGTAAAATAAAAAACGAAAAACGAAATTGATTGATAACAATTATGATTAGTTTTCTAAGTTTTCTCTAAAATGGAGGTTTTTTATGGAACCCTCCCCTATATATATATATATATATATATATATATATATATATATATTATTAGAAAGCAAGTGAAATGAATAGGAAATGTGTGCGTATTAAAGAAACGTGTTCTTTTCTAGGGTCTCGGCGGTGTTTGAAAAAGGTAACGATGATTTATTTGATCTCATAAAAAATCGATGTTTGCTTAGAGATTTGGGTATTTTTTAATTCAACCAGTTGGTTGTTAGTGAGAAAGATTTTATAAGTAATTTTTTACTATTTTCGTAACATACTTTTATGTATTTTATAAGGTTTTACGTTTTTAGAAATTTGCATAAAATTCGTGATAACTGATAAGATATTTGATTTTTTTATGTAACTTATGCTCTTATAAATGATGTATAGCACACATTATCGAGAATGTACTGTGATAATCCGTCGTAACAAACAGCTAGAAAAATCCTAGTTTGCTCAAGTAGAAAATACTATAAATAGTACGTTCTTTTCCGCTTTAATTCTTTGTTCCCCTCAAGTGAAGCTGTCTCCAAAACGGCAAAACCTCAAAATCAAAATGGAGGAGACTTGAAAAAAATCCTACATACCATACCACCCAAGTTCCAAAGTGAAATAACATCACCCATCTCCACACCAAGCAACCCGAACTCAAAAACCCAACCTCAAAAAAAAATCCTACATACCACCCAATTTCAAAATCTAAATCGTTGGATACTGAAAAAATCCTACGTACCACCCAATTTTTGTTAGAATCTAAGATCACGTGTAGTGTTGGGTGTTAGAGGCGTGAGAGGGACCGGTCACGCTCCCATGGCATCCTGCCCTCACTACACGGGGGCGTGACCGGTGCAGGCGTGAGGAGCATCACGGGGTGAAGGAAGAAGAAAAGGGGAAAAAAAGGAGTGATGGGGATGATGACAACACATGTGATAATGATGTGAACTGATAAGATGGTGGCGATGTTGATTGTTTATGTGACACCTAAATGGAGTGATGGGTATGTCACCACTACACATGACCTAATTGTGAGTGTATATATGGTGATCGAGATTGTGTGTGTATTTGTGTAGGTTGTATGTTTACATATGTTGTTATATGATGTATATATATTGTATAGATGTGTTCATCATCATCATCATCGTACTCAGTATATCCTACCATTAGCAAAGCTAAGATAGGTCTGAGAAGGGTAAGATGTAGACAGCTTTACCTCTACCCCGTAGAAATAAAGAGACTGCTTCCCATGAGACCCCCGGCTCATGATGCCTGATTAAGTAAAATAACGTTAAAATTGGTATAATTTTACTTTTGCCCTCAAGGGTCGACGCATATATACATTATATGAGCGCATTGCAAAAGGGGGCTTATACTGTATAGATGTATGATGATTGAAATTGTGTGTGTATGTATTTGTGCTATACATATTTTGCGTGTATGTTGTTATATTTTGTATATATGTATATGTATGCTGCAAAATAAAAGTGAAGATGATGATTTTGTCACCATGTTGTGATTTGGGGGATGGTAACCTTTACACAAATGATAATTGTAGTACCAAAATCCTTAACGGGTCATGATGGGTCAAAACATTGGTTTGGTGTTTATGTCTTAAAGTGGTGTAATTAAAGGGATGTTGGACAATTATTAAACAAAGACCTAAATTTTAGAGTCACAGGTAAGACCCGACAAGGAAATAACACCAAATTAGCATGATTTTGACTATTCTTGACTCATTTGAGTCAAAAATTCAACTTAGCTACTATTGACTTCATTGCATGCTGATTTACATTAATAATTTATGGTTTAGACCAACTAAAATGTGCAAAACCCATTTACAACAAGTAAAGCTATTATGCTTATATTATATTATATTATATTTAAATTTTGGAGAGGATTCATTCATGAACAGTAAAATAATTTTATGTAAAACATAAGGATAGCATTGGATACATCTTTTAATGGCAAAAATGTTTTTTCAATGACATTGTTAAGTATAACTAATAATAGAAATAAAATAAAATAAAATAATTTTTTTTTACAATCACATGAACAAAAAATGTTAGAATCTTAAATTATGGACTAAATTAGAGTTTAACTATAGGAAAAATAACACTTTACTCATATTACCATATTAGTGTTGTTTTCTTTTTATTATATATCGGTATTTTGGTTATTTCATGCTATTTCAGCAAAATAATTAACATAAGCTAATCTTAGATTTAACTTTGAAACTCAAACTTGCAACTTTTCAAAATTACCGCAGAGTTCTCTTACTTTATTTAAACCATAATAACCACTTATAATAGACAACTTAGAATTATGATAAAAATCTCAAGAACTATAATAGACAAGTCAGATTTAATAATTACAGGTTTATTGGCCAAAAAATTAATACTAACCATTTAACCATGAATTAACCTAACGTTTGTTATCAACAACAATCCTAGTAGCAATGTCACAAAAATATACACTTAATTTACACTTGATTATGTTTTATATTTTTTTTCATTTTATTTTTAATTATAATTTTAAGCAGATGAAGTGTAAATCTAGTGTAAGTTTGTTATGATTTACTATTAGGATTGTCTTTTACATCCAAAACAAAAATTAAAAGTGTTTTTTGTCAAATCACTTGTATGAGTTATTATTGGCAAACAATTTTGTGAATGCTAAAAGTATTATTTATAGCTAGCTTTAAATTATAGAACTCTTGCCGACTTAAAAAGTAAAATAAAATTAATACACATCTATACAAAACGTATTAAGAGACAATCATTGTTTGTCAAAATTTGCATGTGTTAATAATTGGATTTATATGCGCCTCGTATATGCCTATGTAGGACGTATAAGTCATATACGAGGTGCATATGAAATGAAATTGTAGAATCAGTGGATGTCAAATGAGCTTATATGCCTTGTATATGCATATATTAAGTGTATAGGAACAATTGAGTGTTAAAATAAAAATATTAGGTGTGTAAATAGCCAAACCAATTACAAAGTAACATAACAAATTGTTATGGCTAGCATGAGGCCGACAAGCATCGCTTTTCTGACTGCAGTTAACATATTTCAAAATATTCTACCTTGCTTTTTCCGTAATATATCGATAATTTAGAGTATGAACTCATAAGACGCATAAATATTTGTTTGTAAAACTTCCATAAATTATTTTAATATATATGACATCTTAAAACAAGTATATCAAGACATAAATTGCCCTTGTTACATACAAGTCTATCTTATATAATAAATCAATGTTTTTGTTTGCCACGTGTTATTGAATGACTCATGTTTTATTTTTGTTTTTCGCCTTAAATTTGGAGCATTAAATCATTTATTAGCATTCCATCATTAGTAGTGCTAATTAATAAATTTGACAATTTATTATTTTAACTTATTTTCTTCGATTTTATAAATTATGCTTACAAATAAATAATCAAGTCCTGAATATCTTACACTTTTAATGTAAAAATTAATAACAGTTAAAATAACTATATATTAATAATGAAAAAAATTGAGCTCATCCGTTGATTCCTAATATTCCATAAATCAACGCGGACCCATTTATTTGAGTAGCACATTCGGCCTACGACCAATATTCTATGCAAATTGAAAAACTTATTTGGCTATTTGCTTGCAATCAACGTTTTTATAACTGGACCGGACGTCTTACTAGTTATTGGTCGGACCGGTTATAACGGTCGGACTGAATTAAAGAACCGGATAACATAATAAATACATAATGTATTCCAAAAAAAATTATACAATTATAAACACATTTAAACAAACATAATTAATGTTTACACAAACATTTTGCTAAAAAAATATAAGATATGGTTTAATGTTTCATTCTTTGGATTTTAATAAAAAAAACTTAATCGGTCCGACCGGTAAACCGGCTCAACCGGCCGGTTCGTTTGAGTCCGGTTCGTATGTCTATTTTCGCCGGCCGGTATTGACAACCTTGCTTGCAAGTTACCACTATTCCTAATTTCATACACTCCTACATATGTAATCTTTTCAGTTCCACTGTTTTATAGTTTTAGTTCTAATTTATGAAGAAGATTATACCTGCAAGGTTGATTCTTTTGATTTTACAACTTCTTTCGATCACAAAAAGTTCCATTTTTAATTTATATAATTAATAATTCATTTGTGTTTACATACATTCTTTTCTTTATCATATATACTTAAATTCTTAGGACGACTGACCTCTTATATACAATAATAATTTATTAGTTTTAGTGTATTTTCATGCAGTCGATTCGTAAATAAGAGTTAAAGAAGTTACTGGTTGCTTATTACAAGGGTGAATCGTGAATGGATGGCTTAAAATATATTTGAAATCCTTTGGGTTATAAAAAAAATTCACAAGTTTGATTTGTTACAGTGAACTTAAACGTTTACTGACCAGTATTTTTTTAAGTACGTTATATTCTCACTTATGTTAAAAAAAAAAAAAAAAAAAAAAGCTGAATTATTTTAGTTTTAATTAACTAGTAAGCCTAACAGTATGTGTTCTAACGTAGTTGATTAATAGTTAGGCTATTAGATTCATTGTAGCATGAATCGTTAAATGCTGTTAGATAGGTGGACTTAAAAATACTTATTACTCCACCTAATCAACGGGTAGTTAAAGATTACAATACAAGTACTTAGCCCAAACCGAAAGTAGGAGTACACGGTTATTGAATCTGGTCCAACCGATCCGATCGGTCCAACCAGTAACCGGTAAGACGTCCGGTTCTACGTAACATTGATTAAAATAGTTTTAGTTTAGTATGGTAGGAGAAGCATATATAGCATGTGATGTGCTGATGATAAAGGTGACAGAAATAAAAGGTGGCAGTTAACAACATACATACTTTATATACTAATTAACGGTATATATCCATGCACGCATGTTACCCAGAAGGGCCAGAATCTAATAAATTGTTAACTAATTCAGCATTTTTCCAAAATATTTATTGATTATTTTTTACATAAAAAAATAAAAAGGTAAATAAACCATCAGATCAGTCGTCCAAAAGAAAAAAAGATTCGTGGTTGTTCTTATATCATAGTGACTCGTGAGGCACATGAAAAATAAGATAAAAAAAACTTTAAAGCTAATTAAATCGGACTAATTAGTTTCTTCATTAAATTAAATAACACGCACTTGATATATACAAACAATTTTTTGTTTTAAAAATTCATACATTCATATATACAGGGCTTTCCAAAATGCTCATTGATCGACGCTCGCTCGATACTCGTTCGAATTTCGCTCGGTTTGAAACGAGCGGAGCAGGCTTGGTTCGGTTTCAAAACAAACCGAGCGACGAGCACTAGTACAAATGCTGTTTTTTGGGGCGGTTGTTTTTTTTTTTTTAAGGCGGTTTTGTACTAAACCGTCCCATTAAAATCAATTTGATTTAAAAGTGTTTTTTGGAGCATTTTTATTATTTTTTTGAGGCGGTTCTGGATAAAAAAGAATTCTTTTATTTGGGGCGGTTGGATATAGGGCGGTTTGTAAGAGATTTATATTTAATGGAGCGGGTTTCTTATTATTTGGGGCGGTTTATAAATGGAGCGGGTGTTTATTTAATAGGGCGGTTTATTTTCGAACGGTTTCAATATATTTTTGGGGCGGTTTCTTTTATTTGGAGCGGTGGATATTATAATGCGGTTGTAGTGGGAATGTTTTAATGTTTTATGGGGCGGTTTCAAATTTTTATAGGGCGGTTTCTACTTATTTTTATGGGACGGTTTTTTTAAAATTTGAATATTTAATACACTTAACGTTCATCGTCTTCCTCAGATCGAAATTTACAGTCTTATTTTTATCTATGGAGCTCTGCTATATATTTCTATGTATCTTCAAAGGATCAGATAAATAGACTTATACGTACGTGTATTTGTTTGACAAGGTAATAACATTTTATTTTAAATCATTTTTACGTATTTATATTATGTTTAATCATTTTTTTAACCTTGGTTTAATCAATTGTTTATTTGTAGGTTTTGAAGATATTAAATTGTCATTTAACTTCTTATTTCATCTTATAATACTGGAACCATCAAAATTAGCTTCTCAAGGTATGAATCATCTATTTTTTACTTATATTATGTAATTTTGCTATATAAATTCATAAATCTTTTTTGTTTGTCATTCATAAATATTTATAATTTATTAATTCAAAATTTTATGTATATTAAAAAAAATATTTCTCATTTTTATGGTCGTTAGCATAACCTTAGATTATATATACCCGTCTGAATTTTATCTCATAGAGATAAAATTCAGATAGTCTCCGACTGGGACTGCTTTTTGAATATTTTATCTCAATTAGGATATGTATATATGTTAATGGGTTAACATTTAAGGAAAAAATTGGTTAGTATTTCTCCTAGCTCCTTCGAGTTTGTGGATTACCGCATACTTGGGGAGTTAAGGGGAAATGCTGCCAATTTTTTTCTTAAATGTTAACACTTTAACATGTATACATTGAGATAAAATATTCAAAAAGTGGGTTAGGATCCACTTACCAAATTCGAATATTGGTTTACATTATATAGGTGAATTTGTATGTCATATATTTTTTTATCTTAATTTTCAGATGGATCGAAGTAATTGGATGTACCATATTGCACGTACTTCATCGGTATATACAGTGGGATTACAAAATTTTCTTACAGCTGCTGAAGTTAATCGTGTAAATAGAGGAGGTGGAATGATTTGTTGTCCATGTGTACTTTGTAAAAACTATAAAAGATTTGATGATATTAAAGAAATAGAGTTTCATTTGATGAAATACGGTTTTATGCCTAGATATACTTGTTGGTCAATGCATGGAGAATCACTAATCAATCGTAGCACGTGTTCGGTAAATGTACACAATGATAATATACAGATTAACGATTCATACGAGGCTGATGACAATGACCAATCAACTAATCCAAATGACAATTTAAATGAATTGTTACATGATCTAGAGACTAATATTGATGAAGATGAACAAAGAAAATTGCATGACTTATTTGATGATGCAGAAAAACCATTATATCCTGGTTGTGAAAAATTTTCGAAACTTAATGCTGTTTTAAAGTTGTTTAATCTAAAGTCAAATTATGGATGGAGTGATAAAAGTTTTACGGATCTCTTGGTGGTTTTACATGATATGCTTCCAGATGGTAATGAGTTACCAATTTCAACGTATCAAGCAAAAAAATTAATGTGTCCAATGGGATTGGAAGTTGAAAGAATACATGCGTGTCCCAATGATTGTATGTTGTATAGAAAAGAGTTTGAAAGGGAACATAAATGTTTTCTCTGCGGTGCATCAAGGTATAAGCGTAAAAAAGAAACAGATGAAGTTGATGATGATGTGACTAAAAATGGACCACCTGCTAAAATGTTGTGGTATTTTCCTATCATACCAAGACTGAAACGATTATTTTCAAACGAAAATGAAGCAAAATTATTGTGTTGGCATAAAGATGGTCGTATAAATGATGGTAAATTAAGACATGTGGCAGATTCACCACAGTGGAGAAATATTGATCACAAATATCCAGAATTTGGTGATGAGATTAGAAATATACGGTTTGGACTTAGCTCAGACGGAATCAATCCTTTTGGCAACATGAGCAGTCGTCATAGTACTTGGCCGGTCCTTCTATGCAATTACAATCTTCCTCCTTGGTTGTGCATGAAACGAAAATATATTATGATGACATTGTTGATTCAAGGTCCAAAACAACCTGGTAATGACATCGATGTTTATTTAGCTCCATTGATCGATGATCTAAAGACTCTATGGGCTTCAGGTGTAGATGTTTATGATGCTTACAAGAAAGAAAATTTTATCTTGCGAGCCATGATATTTTGCACCATAAGTGATTTTCCTGCATACGGTAATTTATCAGGATATAGTACAAAAGGTAAGAAAGCTTGTCCTGTTTGTGAAGATGAGACACATTCAATTTGGTTAAAAAATTGCAAAAAAACTGTGTACATGGGGCATCGAAGATTTCTTCCTGCTGGTCATAGTTATAGGAAGAAAAAAGACAAGTTTGATAGAAATACCGAGCATCGAACAATGAGGAAACGATTTGATGCATTTTCAAGAGTTGAAAATTTAAATATTGTGCTAGGAAAAAGAACTCGTTCGAAAAACGAATCTATTTGGAAAAAAAGATCAATCATGTGGGATTTACCATATTGGAAGCATTTAGATGTTAGACATTGTTTAGATGTTATGCATATTGAAAAAAATGTATGTGATAGTTTGTTGGGCTTATTGTTAAATATTCCTGGAAAAACAAAAGATGGTATTAATGTTCGGAAAGACATGGTAGATATGGGAATACGCAAAGAGCTTGGCCCTGTTGAGACAGTCAATCGTATTTATCTACCACCTGCATGTTATACTCTGTCAAAAGAAGAAAAAATAAAGTTTTGTAAATGTTTGCACGATATTAAAGTTCCATCTAACTATTCTGCAAATATTAAAAGATTGGTGTCGATGCAAGACTGTAAATTGCTTGGTATGAAATCTCATGATTGTCATGTTTTGATGACACATATGATTCCTATTGCAGTTCGAGGAATTTTACCAGAAAAAATCCGACATACAATAACAAAACTTTGTTTGTTTTTTAACATGATTCACTCGAAAGTTATTGATCCAGAGTCATTGGATACTTGGCAAAAAGAAGTTATCCTCACGTTGTGCGAATTAGAGATGTACTTTCCACCATCTTTTTTTGATGTAATGGTTCATCTAATAACTCATATCATAGGAGAAATCAAAGCATGTGGGCCTGTATTTCTACGTTACATGTATCCTTTTGAAAGATATATGGGTTTCTTAAAAGGTTATGTAAGAAACCGTAACAAACCTGAAGGTAGTATTGTTGAAGGATATGCTTCAGAGGAGGTAATTGAATTTTGTACAAGTTATCTGGAAGGTGTCAAAAGTATCGGTCTTCCTCAATCTTGTCACTCGGGTAAACTTGAAGGAGTCGGAGGCGTAGGGATGAAAACATTAATTCCAAGTCGTGATGAATTACAACTTGCACACTTATTGGTTTTAAAACACATGACATGTCTTGGTCCATATGTTGAAGAACATTTGAATGTGTTGCGGTCGGCAAACCAAGGTAAGGATGAGATGTGGTATGTCATAAGACATAATAAGAAGTTTTCTAGCTGGATGAAAACTAAGGTAATGACAAATAAGGTTGATGAAACTGTGAAACGATTAGGACAAGGCCCAGATTTTAAAGTAAAGTCTTACCAAGGTTATGACATTAATGGATACACATTTTACACAGAAAAACAAGACCAAAAAAGTACAATGCAGAATAGTGGAGTTACATTAATAGCTTCGACTGCTGAATTTGATAGAGCAGATCGATCCAGAATGTTAAGAGTAGCCAAAGATTCATATTATGGTATCATTCAAGAAATATGGGAATTAGACTACTATTCTTTCATTATGCCCGTGTTCAAGTGTAAGTGGGTGAATAACCGTACAGGTGTTAAAGTTGATAACCATGGTTTTACGCTTGTCGACCTTACAAGTGATGGCTATGCGTCTGAGCCATTCGTTCTCGCTAAACAAGTCGCGCAAGTGTTCTATGTAAACGACCCAAGCAAACCAAGATACCACATCGTATTGCAAGGTAAACGACGCATCCTTAGTGTGGATAATGTCACTAATGAGGATGAATATGACCATTTTGACGACCTTCCACCATTTTCAATCGGTATTCAATCAACAACTACCATAATTGAAGGCACCACATATCTACGATCTGATCACAATGAAGGGATATATGTTGATAAACACACGACAAGTAATATTAAATATATATATATATATATATGCCTTTAATTATTTAAAATTTAGTAAAATTATTTATTAATGCAAATTTATTTATGCAGGTTGACATTTAAGGAGGATACGATGTTTCTTAGACGACCAACTTTTTGTATAAACCACGACAAACAAGTAATATTAAATATATATATATATATATGCCTTTAATTATTTAAAATTTAGTAAAATTATTTATTAATGCAAATTTATTTATGCAGCTTGACATTTAAGGAGGATACGATGTTTCTTAGACGACCAACTTTTTGTATAAACCACGACAAACAAGTAATATTAAATATATATATATATGCCTTTAATTATTTAAAATTTAGTAAAATTATTTATTAATGTAAATTTATTTATGCAGGATGACATTTAAGGAGGATACGATGTTTTCTTATGAAGACCAACTTTTTGTATAACTTATTTAACTTTAATTCTGTCATGAACTTTACATTACTATCTTAACATTTCGCTAATTTACGTAACTTCAAAAATTAGTAATAATATTTTTTAATGTTTATAAATGATGACAATTATAAACAAAATTGTACCCATAACATAACATAAATATTATATTATTTAATTAATAAAACAACAACACAAATTACTTATAAAATCAAAAAATTACAAAATACTAATTTTTCTTATAATCTTCAAGTTTTCGCCAAAATGAAACATGATTAAAAGTTGTACCCATTCTTGATTGATATTTTTGTTGAGCCTTCGTCATAATGTCGATATCATTCCATACCGTTTGACGGTTCTTGTATACATTATCGTAAATGACTTTAAATGTAGATGTCTTACTCTCTAAATCAAGCCACTTATTAGAAAGTTCTTCAGAAGTACGTTGATTTACACGTAAAGGTGGCAAATGATAACAATAGCTTACCATCTTCCAAAATTGAAAACTATTTAACTCCCCTTTAAATTTTTTGCTAGTTATGATGTAACCCCCGGTTACTATACAATATTTTTAAATAATATCAGAGTTGGTCCCAGCAAATTTTTCATTTTCAAACCTTGTTTAATCCTCTTTATTTAATAATATTAAACAAAGTTTAACGCAAACACAAACGTGTCACACATTTTACAATACTTATTTACATAAGTAAGTTTAAACCAAAATTTCAAACGTTTACAACAAGGTTTATCTGTTCGATTCCCAGTCCACCTCGATCCTTACAGCCGTGTACGTCATTTTTGACCTACAAACATCACACAATAATTCCCATTAGTTCATAAGAACTAAGTAAGTAAACCCCAATGGTTTCTCAACAATAAAATGTAAAAATACATTTTTCACAATCAGCATTCAAACTGAGTCATTTCTATTCGAATTGACTCTCACAATATAAAATATCACATTACCAATCATCAACTATTGCTCACAATAGTTTAATCAATATTACACTATGGGGTTCACATTCCTGTGCTTCCACCATAGCCAATTGCCAGCACCTTTGGCTATCCACCATTGTGGAGTCATAAATAATTCAAGTCTTAAGATGTTCACCAACCGGTGCTTTCATCTAAGACAATTGACAGCACCTCTGTCTATCCACCATTGTGGAGTCATATATAATTCAAGTCTTAAGATGTTCACCCCCCGGTACTTCCATCTAAGACAATTGACAGCACCTCTGTCTATCCACCATTGTGGAGTCATATTTATTTAGTCTAAGATGTTCACCCACCGGTACTTCCATCTAGACAATTGCCAGCACCTCTGGCTATCCACCATTGTGGAGTCATATATAATTCAATCAAATTACTATGATGTTCACCCAACCGGTACTTCCATCATAGAAATCCCACACTATTATTTACCAAGGTATTGGATTTATCATAGGTTGTTGAACTTTTATTATTCAACATTCCCCTATCACCAATGCCATATTTATTATATAATTTATTCAACAACAATTTCAATATTTATTATGTGATGTCATAGTTGTGGGATTACTTACCTTAATCAGATAAGGGATTAGCAACTGCAGGCTCCTTTCCTGCTCTATGACTAGTGGTTTGATTTCCACTACCACCACCTAGTTGCAAAATACATATATACAACTAGTTTCAACACGTATAGCACGTATAATCAAGTTCAACACACGTGACTGATTTGACATCCTCAAAGTCAATTTATCACATAATTGACTCTATCTTACTACGTTTAGCAAGTTTTAGTCAATTATCACAATTATTCATATTCATGCCTCCCCAGGCAATTTATTAAATAATTGATGTTCATTATATTAGTTACGATCTTTAATCACTTTTTATTATTCAATTTTTATTTTTAGATCAATAACTATTAATAATGGTAGCATCAATTCATCAAAATCATCATTTAATCTATGGATTATAATCCATAATTTATTTGAAATCATATTCAATCCATCCTGCTAGTTATCCTACCATGATATGGGTTTCATAACAACCGGACATTATCCCGGCTTCAAAACGAAGATTTCACCGTCAAAATATCAAGTTCTTCGTTTCTAACAATCCCTAGTTATCAACTAGGCAATAATCAATACCCATAATCATATTATTACAATCAAAACTAGATTTAATCCACACAATATCAAACTAGTAGGATAAAACAAACCGTTACCTGATCTGACGGATTTCTACGGTTAAAACAACGATCGGGACTTGAAAACACGATCCTATGCGCGATCTGGATGATTAGAAACCTTTGAAATGGAGTTTTGGTTGTTCAAAAATGGCTAGGGTCGTCTGGAGGTCGAGTAAGAACGAAAACGGACGATTTTGAGCGTTTCTATGCATTCTGATCGTTTTAAACAACTTTGGCCGACATATGTCCCTGGGCGCATAGCCTGGCTCCGGAGGGTTGGGGGTTAGGCGGTACGCCTAGCGGGTTTTTCTTCCAATATTTGATTTAAACTTCGTTTCGCGATTCCGGGAGCATACGAACTCCGTTTTGCGCACGGTTTTCGCCCACGTTCACCATTTTTCACATACTATCAATTCCCAATAACAAAAGTTACCAAATCCTCGTGGATTTCAAGCACGACCAAATGTGCTCTTGCCATTAATGACGTAATTCTTACATATTTTCCAATTACAACAACCACAATCGTTTAATTAACGATTATTTACAATACATTTATTATTAAAAACCGGTTGTTACAAATCTCCCCTCCTTACAAAGGTTTCGTCCCCGAAACCGATTAAACCTCAAATAGGAAAGGATAATACTTTCTCATTTCATTTTCTGACTCCCACGTAATTTCAGAACCGGTTCTATTTTTCCACTGAACCTTCACCTGGCTCAATGATTTATTTCTAAGTTGCTTAACTTTTCGGTCAAGTATTGCCACTGGCTTTTCCACATAATTCAACTTGTCATCAATTTCTATATCTTCCAGTGGTACGTATGCAGATTCATCTGCTAAACATTTTCGTAAGTAAGAAACGTGGAACGTGTTATGTATTCCACTTAACTCTTCAGGTAGCTCTAGGCGATAAGCAACTTCACCAACACGAGCTATGATTTTAAATGGTCCAATAAAGCGTGGACTTAACTTTCCTCGCTTACGAAAACGTATAACACCTTTCCATGGTGAGACTTTTAACAACACAAAATCTCCTACCTGGAATTCAATGGGCCTTCTACGCTTGTCAGCGTATGATTTCTGACGGTCTTGAGCCGCCTTCAGATGGGCACGTATCTGATCTATCCGTTCATTGGTAGCTTTAACTACACTTTTGTGTGCAAGTTCACGTTGCCCAACTTCTCCCCAACAAACGGGAGTTCGACATTTCCTCCCATAAAGCATCTCATAAGGAGGCATTCCAATACTGGAATGATAACTATTATTATACGAGAACTCTGCCAACGGTAAGTAATCATCCCAACTACCCCCAAAGTCAATAATGCACGCACGTAACATATCCTCCAAGGTCTGAATGGTTCTTTCACTTTGTCCATCAGTCTGAGGATGATACGCAGTGCTTAACAACAGTTTTGTTCCTAATTCTTCCTGAAAATTTCTCCAAAATCGAGAAGTAAATCGAGTGTCTCGATCAGAGATAATGGTTACAGGCACACCATGACGAGACACAATTTCTCGTACATATATCTCTGCCATTTTATCAGAAGAATAGGTCTCACGAATGGGCAAGAAATGAGCACTCTTGGTCAACCTATCCACAATGACCCAAATCGTATCACATCCCTTCCTTGTCTTAGGAAGTTTAGTAATCAGGTCCATTGTGATATGTTCCCATTTCCACATTGGGATTTCCAATGGCTGCAACTTACCATAAGGTTTCTGGTGCTCTGCTTTTACCTGCATACAAGTCAAACATTTCGACACATGTTTAACCACATCTCGTTTCATACCTGGCCACCAATAGTTCACCCGAAGGTCACGATACATTTTAGTAGCCCCAGGATGAATTGAGTACTTCGACTTGTGTGCTTCTTCCAACAATGCAGACTTAAGTGGACAAGTGGGAGGTATCCACACTCGACCCCACCTAGTCTTCAAACCACGACTATCTTCATCAAGATTATGAGCTTGCCCTTTAATCCTGTCTCGTTTCCAATTTTCTTCCTTTAAAGCTTCAGTCTGGGCTTCCTTGATCTGTTCAATTAAACCTGAAGTAATCACAAGCTGCATAGCTTTCACTTTGATTGGTTCACACTCTTCTTTTCTACTCAAGGCATCTGCCACCACATTCGCTTTACCAGGATGATAAAGGATTTCACAATCATAGTCCTTGAGTAATTCCAGCCATCGTCTTTGCCTCATATTCAATTCCTTCTGAGTGAAGAAATATTTCAAGCTCTTATGATCAGTGTAAATGGTACACTTTACACCATACAAATAATGCCTCCAGATTTTTAAGGCAAATACGACTGCTGCAAGTTCTAAATCATGAATAGGATAATTGATTTCATGGGTTTTCAGTTGTCTTGAGGCATAGGCAATCACCTTGCCTCGTTGCATAAGAACACAACCCAGACCAAGATAAGAAGCATCAGAATATATCACAAAATCATCAGGGCCATCTGGTAACGTTAATACCGGTGCCTGAGTTAATTTAGACTTTAATTCTTGGAATGCTTTCTCTTGGTCATCACCCCACACAAACTTAACATCTTTTCTTGTAAGTTTGGTTAAAGATGAAGCAATCTTAGCAAAGTCTTGAATGAATCTACGATAATAACCAGCTAAGCCAAGAAAACTTCTGACGTCAGTTGGATTTTTGGGTAGACTCCAATTGGTCACTGCTTGAATCTTAGAAGGATCAACAAGAATGCCATCTGCATTTATCACATGTCCAAGAAATTGGACTTCATGCAACCAAAAGGCACATTTAGAAAATTTGGCATATAACTTCTCCCTTCGGAGAGTCTCAAGTACCTCCCGTAAGTGACAAGCGTGATCACCTTCATTTTTGGAATAAACCAGAATATCATCAATAAAAACGATAACAGATCGATCCAACATGGGACGACACACCCGATTCATCAAGTCCATGAATGCAGCCGGTGCATTAGTCAGCCCAAAAGACATGACAAGAAATTCATAATGACCGTATCGGGTTCGAAACGCTGTTTTAGGAATATCTTCTTCCCTAACTTTAATTTGATGATAACCCGACCGAAGGTCAATTTTAGAGAACCAAGAAGCCCCTTGTAACTGATCGAAAAGATCATCAATCCGAGGCAAAGGAAATTTGTTTTTCACCGTCACTTTATTAAGCTCTCGATAATCAATACACATACGAAAACTTCCGTCCTTCTTTTTAACAAAAAGAACAGGAGCACCCCAAGGCGAGATGCTTGGGCGAATAAAACCTTTATCGAGAAGATCCTGCAATTGAGTCATCAACTCTTGCAATTCAGACGGTGCTAAACGATAAGGAGCTTTTGCTATAGGCTTGGCTCCTGGAATAAGATCGATTCTAAACTCAACATTTCTATCAGAAGGGATTCCCGGTAAGTCATCCGGAAAAACGTCAGGAAAATCCCTAACAATTGGGACATCCTCCAAACACTTTACTGTTTTCTCAGCATTAATGACATAAGCTAAGAAGGATTGGCCCCCATGATTCATATACTTCATGGCTTTGACCAAAGAGCACAAAACAACCCCTCCACGTTTTTCTCCTTGAATGGATAATTCATAACCACTAGGGGTTATCAATTGTATAACTTTGCGATTGCAAAGTATATTGGCTTTATAAGAAGATAGCCAATCCATTCCAATAACAACATCAAACTCCCCCAATACCATGGGTATTAAATCAACAACATAATCCTCGTTATTGATCGTAAGCTTACAGTTTCGATAAATATCAAACACACGAAAACTCTTAGAATCAGCAACCTCTACTTCTAACGGTACAGGCAACTTTTCTAAGACAAAAGATGGATGATGCACAAATTTTATAGATACAAAAGATCGATTGGCTCCAGAATCAAATAACACATAAGCAGGTATTGAATTAACAAAGAAGGTACCTGTCACCACATCAGATGTGACTTTAGCCTCCTCTGCAGAAATCTGGAAAGCTCTCCCTTTTGGTTTGGGCGCTTCCGGTTTCTTTCCCGAGCCTTGAGATTTAAACGATCGGCTATCGTCACTAATCGGTGCTGCCCTCTTAAGTTCAGGGCACTCACTCCTCCTATGTCCTGGCTTATAACAATGATAGCACAGACTAGGAGAGCTCATACACTGGGTTGCCAAATGTCCCGGCTTCCCACATTTGTAACAGACAACAGGCCTAGCACGACATTCCCCCGCGTGCATTCTCCCACAATTGGGACAAGGTTTAGTAAAAACAGGCTTTTTAAACAATTTAGCAAACTTTGCCTTTTTAGACGAACCTGTTTCTGTTTCAGCCTTTCGTTTATCTCCGCGATCTTCCTGCCGTTTCAACTCCAATTCTCGTTCCCGAGCACAATTAATCAACTCATTAAGTGTCTCACACTTAGAAGGCGTGAGAAATTCCCGGTACTTCGTGTTCAGCATAGTATGATACCGGTTTATCCACATTCTTTCAGTCTGAAGAAGGTCTGGACAAAATTTAGCCTTGTCGAAGAAAATTGCAGTGATGGTATCAACACTTTCATCTTTCTGCTGTAAATGCAGAAACTCCTCAGTAATATGATCAATAGCGGCTTGAGGACAAAACCGCTTCAAGAAAAGTTCTTTAAACTGGGCCCACGTCAGCCCTTTTATTCCATCACTGCCTTTTTCCTTCCTCAACAATTCCCACCAATCTTTGGCACGATCTTTCAACTGATTTCCAGCAAACATGACCTCATCAGACGGGTCACAATGACTAGTTTAAAACGTACTTTCAATATCAGATATCCAACGCTGGCTAATCAAGGGATCTACCTCCCCTTTAAACTCAGCTGGCTTACAAGCCATAAATTCTTTAAAAGTAGTTGTCTTAGAAGATTGTTTCATCTCCACTCCAGTTTCAAATTCAGACAACTCTCGATGAAGGAACTCTTTTAAGGAAGACTTAATTTCTTCAATATATGTGGGCAAAGCAGCTTCAAAAGCCTTTGCCACCTCTTCCTTCACCATTATTTGAGTTTCAGTGAGTTCCACCTTCTCACTGCTATTCACACCAGATGTATGTTCTTCAGCCATTCGTGGCTGAAATCATATAATTAAACAATCAATATCATGTATTCACAATATTTAACAATCTTGTACTTATATAGTACATAATCACCTTACCTAATATTCAAAATCATGATACAATCTGACTTAATTAAGGAAACGGTTATGTCATAAGCATCTCATTATACTGGCCAGGCATAATAACATGTTTATCACACACTCGTGCCCTTAATTTCATCATCTCATTTCATAATTGAGAAGTTCGGTTCACACAATTTATACACACAACAATGTGTACATATACAATTCAATACATAAATACTGACCTCATACCTCCGGCTTAATGATCGAGGCTTGAATCGAACATTTAATCACATATCAAGAGCATAAGATTTGAGTCCAAGTGTGTTTCCAACACTTGAATCCCTCAAACCAATGCTCTGATACCAGCTTTGTAACCCCCGGTTACTATACAATATTTTTAAATAATATCAGAGTTGGTCCCAGCAAATTTTTCATTTTCAAACCTTGTTTAATCCTCTTTATTTAATAATATTAAACAAAGTTTAACGCAAACACAAACGTGTCACACATTTTACAATACTTATTTACATAAGTAAGTTTAAACCAAAATTTCAAACGTTTACAACAAGGTTTATCTGTTCGATTCCCAGTCCACCTCGATCCTTACAGCCGTGTACGTCATTTTTGACCTACAAACATCACACAATAATTCCCATTAGTTCATAAGAACTAAGTAAGTAAACCCCAATGGTTTCTCAACAATAAAATGTAAAAATACATTTTTCACAATCAGCATTCAAACTGAGTCATTTCTATTCGAATTGACTCTCACAATATAAAATATCACATTACCAATCATCAACTATTGCTCACAATAGTTTAATCAATATTACACTATGGGGTTCACATTCCTGTGCTTCCACCATAGCCAATTGCCAGCACCTCTGGCTTTCCACCATTGTGGAGTCATAAATAATTCAAGTCTTAAGATGTTCACCAACCGGTGCTTTCATCTAAGACAATTGACAGCACCTCTGTCTATCCACCATTGTGGAGTCATATATAATTCAAGTCTTAAGATGTTCACCCCCCGGTACTTCCATCTAAGACAATTGACAGCACCTCTGTCTATCCACCATTGTGGAGTCATATTTATTTAGTCTAAGATGTTCACCCACCGGTACTTCCATCTAGACAATTGCCAGCACCTCTGGCTATCCACCATTGTGGAGTCATATATAATTCAATCAAATTACTATGATGTTCACCCAACCGGTACTTCCATCATAGAAATCCCACACTATTATTTACCAAGGTATTGGATTTATCATAGGTTGTTGAACTTTTATTATTCAACATTCCCCTATCACCAATGCCATATTTATTATATAATTTATTCAACAACAATTTCAATATTTATTATGTGATGTCATAGTTGTGGGATTACTTACCTTAATCAGATAAGGGATTAGCAACTGCAGGCTCCTTTCCTGCTCTATGACTAGTGGTTTGATTTCCACTACCACCACCTAGTTGCAAAATACATATATACAACTAGTTTCAACACGTATAGCACGTATAATCAAGTTCAACACACGTGACTGATTTGACATCCTCAAAGTCAATTTATCACATAATTGACTCTATCTTACTACGTTTAGCAAGTTTTAGTCAATTATCACAATTATTCATATTCATGCCTCCCCAGGCAATTTATTAAATAATTGATGTTCATTATATTAGTTACGATCTTTAATCACTTTTTATTATTCAATTTTTATTTTTAGATCAATAACTATTAATAATGGTAGCATCAATTCATCAAAATCATCATTTAATCTATGGATTATAATCCATAATTTATTTGAAATCATATTCAATCCATCCTGCTAGTTATCCTACCATGATATGGGTTTCATAACAACCGGACATTATCCCGGCTTCAAAACGAAGATTTCACCGTCAAAATATCAAGTTCTTCGTTTCTAACAATCCCTAGTTATCAACTAGGCAATAATCAATACCCATAATCATATTATTACAATCAAAACTAGATTTAATCCACACAATATCAAACTAGTAGGATAAAACAAACCGTTACCTGATCTGACGGATTTCTACGGTTAAAACAACGATCGGGACTTGAAAACACGATCCTATGCGCGATCTGGATGATTAGAAACCTTTGAAATGGAGTTTTGGTTGTTCAAAAATGGCTAGGGTCGTCTGGAGGTCGAGTAAGAACGAAAACGGACGATTTTGAGCGTTTCTATGCATTCTGATCGTTTTAAACAACTTTGGCCGACATATGTCCCTGGGCGCATAGCCTGGCTCCGGAGGGTTGGGGGTTAGGCGGTACGCCTAGCGGGTTTTTCTTCCAATATTTGATTTAAACTTCGTTTCGCGATTCCGGGAGCATACGAACTCCGTTTTGCGCACGGTTTTCGCCCACGTTCACCATTTTTCACATACTATCAATTCCCAATAACAAAAGTTACCAAATCCTCGTGGATTTCAAGCACGACCAAATGTGCTCTTGCCATTAATGACGTAATTCTTACATATTTTCCAATTACAACAACCACAATCGTTTAATTAACGATTATTTACAATACATTTATTATTAAAAACCGGTTGTTACATATGAACCACGATTCGGCTAAAACATCTTCCTCTATAACACTCCATGGAATTGAATCAGTAGAACTACTTGAACTCATTTTACGGTTTTTTTTGGTAAAAGAATTGTAAAGAAACTCTTAACAATGAATACTTTTATAGACAAATTAATATATCCGTTGTAATAAAAGAACGTTTCACAACGGTTATAAATTAAATAAATTTTACAATTAAAAAAATAATATTACAAAAAGAACGTTGTAAAAAAACCGCCCCATTAAACGAATTAACCGCCCCATTAAACGAGAAACCGCCCCATTAAACCAGAAACCGCCCCATTTAAAAAAAACCCGCCCCATTAAACATAGAACCGTCCTATAAATTAAACCGCCTCATTAGATATCAAAACCGCCCCAATTAAAAAAAATCGCCCTATAAAATGTTTAACCGCCTCATTTAATGCTTTCTGAATATAACCGCCCTATAAAATTGTTAAAAAACCGCCCTATATAATAAACCGCCCCAAAAAATGAAAAAAAAAACCGCCTTAAAAAAAGGAGCCCTATTTCCCACGAAAACTTTTCATTTCCCTCTGTTTTTTCATTTCAGAACGCTAATTTTCTCTCAAATATCCCACGAAAATTGTTCTCTCTTCAGTTTTGATGCCGGATTTTTAAGATTGTTACTTCGTCGGACGCATTCCGGTTACTTCGGCGGTTACTGGGGCAACGGAAACCAGCATTGAAGAGGGCTGCGGTTAGAATATCTGCGGCTGCGGCGCCGGCGGTGAACTCGTGGACTGCGGCTGCGGTGAAGTAGATTGCATCAGCGGTGAAGGTGACCTCACGACTCCAGCGGCTGCGGTTCTTTCGGTTTTTGTTTGGTGGTCCGCTCCGGTGCTCTTCTCGGTATTTATACATGTTTTTTCGGTTTTTGTTTTGTGGTTCTTTCGGTTTCAATTATGGAATTTATATATGTTTGTAGTGATTATTTGAGGCGGTTGATAGACATCAAAAATCAAAGTGGTCCCGAATGTTTTTTGACATCTTGTAAATGTGGACCGGATCCCGTAGGTTGTGTGTATATATATATATATGTTTGTTTGTTTGTTATTGATGAATTGAACATTCATTTATATATGTATTTGTTTGGGTTTAAGAATGTTTGTAAAAATTTGTATATATGTTATTGTAAATATGTTAACTTATATTAAATTTGACATGTATTTGTTTAAATATGTATTTGTTTGTGTTTAACAATGTTAGTAAAAATTTGTGTATAGGCTCTTCTGCTGAGCGAAGCTGCGAGCCTACCCTTCTCGAGCCTACAACAATAGCTTAGCTTACCAAGCCTAAAAATAGGGCTACAGCAAGCCAAGCAAAGCAAGCTTTCCCCCTTCGTTTGTTGTGGGTCGCGCCTCTGTATATATGATTGTAAATATGTTAACTTATATAAAATTTGGCATGTATTGGTTTATATAAATTTGTTAATTTGTTTCAAATCAAATAATTTTGGTTGTATTGTTTTATTTTAATAGTTATGTCTAAACGAGGTAAACGTGGTGTTGCCTCATGTTCGAAGAAATGTGGGGAAAAAGACTATGTTATTGAATTTAATGAAAACAACCAACCCGTTGGTGATAATTTCACATGGTTTATGTCAAACTATGCATTAAAATGTAGACAATTGTTACCGTATTATCTTGATACGAAGGACATACCCCAAGACGTTTTAGAAGAACCTTGGCTCCAGATTAAGGTATTATATTTTATTGTTATAAATAATTTATGCACATGTATATACTTTCTATGTCTAATTTTTTGTTTATTAATTTTTAGGAGCTATTTAATATTCAAACCGATGAGCCAAAAGCCTATTTGCTAAAAAAAGCCAAAAAATATTAGCTAATTTTAAAAGTAAGCTTGTGAACGAGTATGTTAAAAAAGATTTGCTTCCATTTGACAAGTATACGTTTCTTGATGCATCACAATGGCCTAAGTTTTGTAAAGAAAAGACAAGTGATGAATTTGTGGTATGTTAATTTACTTGATTACTTTTATTACACATATTGTTATTATTTCTATATTTGTTTGTTTACAAGTTTTAATAATTGTTTGTTGATTATTAACAAGGAAAAAAGCAATAAAGCAAGAGCGAGTGCACAGATGAATAAAAATTTTGCTCATGTTGGAAGAACGGGATTTATTGGGTTGACTGAAAAATTTGATACGATCTGGCCTCAACTTGAGTCAGATTTTGAGCATATTAAATATATACAACATGAGCGAACCAAATTGTGGATCTTGAGCAAGGCCAAAAAAAACAAAGAAACGAAAGCTTATGAACTTCCTCCAGAAACGAAAGATAAAATCAATGAGCTGGTAAATAAATCCATTATTAAGTTATATATTATCAGAAAAATTAAAATTAATAACCAATTTTTTATCAATTATTTTTTGCAGATTTGTGTTGAAAAAGAAATGATTAAGGATGGGACCTATAATAAAGGAATTGAGGATCCTTTAAGTAGAGTTCTAGGACCTGAACACGGAGGACGCACGCGTACTGTTTCAAATGTCATTGGTAATTTTACTTGTAAACATAAACTTTTAAATTATTTATTATGATAATGATAGGTTCATAGAAATTGTTTTTTTGCAGGTAAAACAAAAGTTAAGGGTGGACTTTTTAACGTTGGTAAACATCGCAAACAAAGTGTTGCAAGTGTAGGTGGAAATCTAGGTACTGTTCCGGTTCAAAGGGTTGAAAAGGGTCCAGTTTTTCATGGCTCTAATGTTACATCAGGTGGACAATACAATAGCTATCCACCTATAGAGGTAATATTAATATATTACCAAAAAAAATGGTCATATATGCGTATACATTTGCATATTATATTATTAAAAATGTTGTATACTTTTGTAGAAATTAACTCCTTGTGAGTTGTTATTTCCATTCCAATCTAGCTTGGAATTTGTTGTGGCTAAAGGACAAGCGTGGCCATCTTTGGACCGAATCTTACATGGACGTTTAATAAACGAGAACTGCGTCAAGGTCCAAGTAGATACGGTCATTGAAGGCTTTGAAAAAACACATGTTCATGATCTGACTAGAACTGATGAAATTATTTGTGTGGAAGATACACTTCATAATTTTATTCAATGGCCAAGAGGTGCAATAAAGGTAATATTGTTACATATATTGTCTTACTTTGCAATATGATAATTTTTTTATTTAATATGTTTTGAAAAATTGAAGCTTGTGAACGAGCCATTCAATACCAGTTTACCCCCCTCAGAACCATACATTCCTGAATTCACGAGTTTAAATGATGAACTTGAAGAGGTAATTTATTCAAAATAAGCTTGCCTTTTTATAATTGATATATATTTAAGATAACTTAGAGTTTTATAATTTAAAAACTTGTCTATCTTTCAGGTTGATACCATTGATCCACAAATACAACAACAATATCAAGTTGGGCCTATGGGTTTTGTGGATATGGTAAATAGTTATCAACTTACTTATAATAATTCACATAACCACACACACACACATATAATTACTAATGTTATTATCGTATTATTTGTAAGTTAATGCAGATAGAACAGGGTGACCAAATTCAACTTCAAGAAACCCAAGTAGCATCTACATCTGTTCCCAAAATTCCAAGTCCAAAATTTGTTGATCCTGAAATAGATATTGCTTTGGAGAAAATAAAAAGGAGACCTAAAGCAATCCAAAGCATATCTAAAATGTTAACAAATTACGTTGGTGATGAACATGCTATCATATGTAATTCACCTGACGGAATGTATGCCGAAACATATGAAGAAGGTTTATCATATGTTGAGTTGTTGCAGTTATTCTGCAACGATTGGCTTGATGTTACCATCATTCATCTTTTTGCAATGTAAGTTTTTTATTGTATTTATATATTTTAATAGCATCTTTAGACAGAATCGAAATGATACATTTATAAATTATTTTTTAATTTAAGGTCCTTTTTTGGTATGGAAAATTCAAAATCTGCAATCTTTAATCCAAATGAAATTTCTGGTGATAAATGTGCCAAATCTCCTGATCGTGTAAAACAACACTTGCTAGATGTGTATTCATTCCATAATGAGAGAACTTTTTTTCTTGCACCATATATAGCAAGGTAATATGTATTTTTTTTCATTTTTTTTGCAATATATATGTTTGTTTATGTGTGTATATAACTATAGTTACATATACATAAATGCTAACCAATATATATGCCTAATTTAATTAATTATAACTTATTTATTGTAGTGGTCATTGGGTGTTATTGATAGTATATCCTTTGAAACAAAAAGGATATATTGTGGATTCAATTAACAAGCATAAAAGCAACCAAAATTATGCATTAACATATATAATTGAAGAAGCTTTTGGCATGAAATTAAAATGGGAAGTGGTTAAGGTATGTTTATATTTTTTTAATTGATTCACTTTATTATTTAAACTAATTTGTTGTTATTGTAATGTAGTGTGGACAACAAAGAAACACGGGAATGCGGTTTTTGTGTAGTCAAACACATGTATGAGTTTCTCAATTTCTATCAGCATGATTTTCCTAAAAGTGTAAGTGTTTAATTTATCTTTATTTACATTTTTATATTAAATACTTATATATTTTGTACCCAACTCTTTAATTTGTTAATTTGTTTTTAGATTTGGAATGAAAACAAGTACATTACAAGTAAAGAGATTGATGAAATGATCATAAACTTGGCACCGCAGTTCTTTAAACATGTGTTTGCTAATCGTACATGAAGTTACCGTGCATGTGCATCTTATTAATATATCTTTGTTGTAATCGTACATGAAGTTATCAATGGTTGTAGTCGAAACTTGGATCACTGGTTTTGTAATCATAGATTTGTATTTATTAGTAGCTGGGTAGATTTTGAAATGCAATTTAGCTGAAACAATTTTCATATAATGCAGGCTCCTGGTTAATAAAACACAATTATTGGTCAGTTTTTTAAAAAAAAAACAAAAAAACCGCCCCAAAAAATAGGCAAACCGCCCCAAAAAAAATGCATCAACCGCCCCATAAAATATAAACAACCAAAAAACCGTCCCCAACAAACTAAACAACCGCCCTAATAAATGTAAATTAACCGCCCCATATAATAGAATAACCGCCCCATATAGCAGTCATATAGCAGGCCATTTCATATCTTTATGAGGCGGTTTTTTTCCATTTTTGAGGCTAATTAGAGAACCGCCTTAAAAGAGATTTTATTTTTTGAGGCACATTCATATGAGGCGGTTCAATAACCGCCCCATATGAGCTTTTTAACCGCCCTAAAAGAGGGTAATTGTACTAGTGGAGCGAGCACGATCCAAGGTAAGCTCGCTCGGATAGTCGCTCATTTGGCTCGCTCGTTTTGGTTTGCTCGTTTCGGCACGCTCGTTTCGGCACGTTTTAGTATGACTAAATTATATGTGTGTGTATTATAATTTTTTATTAATACTAATATGTTACAAGTTTTTAACGATGAATGAGGATGACGGTGTATTTAAACTAATGAATAATAATGTTGATAAACTATTCAAACATTAAACAATTTTATGTTTTCGTATTATGACAATTTGTAATTTATGACTACATTTTTGTTTTGCATTTATAAGCGGTTGAACTTATTGCTTTATAATTATTTAGTTTGAAATTGATATAAATATTTTAAATTTACGTTATATTTTATTTTGAAACCGAGCCAAACCGAACCCGACATTGAGGTAGTTCAAGAAACACAAGCTGACCTCCAACCGGCTACATCGTGACGAAGGCATAGACGAAGGGATGCCCCGAAAAAACAACGAAATTGACCATCACTCAAGCTAGTGCCTACATCGATGTTTCTGAAGATTTGTTCGTTGGTCATAACCTAACGAGCACGTAATTTTGAGTCGTGACTCCTGCCGGACGAACGACATGATTTCTGTAAAACGACGCGACTTATAATGTAAAGTCGTCAAATTTAACGGAATATGGATCCAACACCACAACAACCGAAAAAGTGGCGAGAATGACGAGACGGTCATGAACGATGCGTTGATGACCTATGCTAGAGAAAACAAGTCATTTTATCATATATCGCGGCATGACAAGTTATGAAAAATCAATAAAATGGCATCTCGTCCCGAAGTTACAAACTTCGAAACGGACGAATACATCATCGTCCGGCAAATACACGACCACTTAATCCGACTCCGCTGGTTGATGTTTCCTTGACTTAAACGAGTCGAATGAGGAAGTCGAGATGGACAAGTCCCACCCTCTCCTCAACGTCCGCCTAGTCGTAACAATAAGAAAAAATGACCAAGAGCTTCGTTTTCAATCGACTACAAAGACACATTTGAGACCATATTTGTTTCGTTACAAAATATTTGTTGACTTATAGGAGCAAAAACAATACAGAATGACATGAAATTGTTGTAGCCTCCAACCGACCACTTAACCGGTCGCGCTCGTGAGATGGCCGGGAAGACGAAGAAGCGGATAATGAAAAGATACAATATGGATTGCTTTTATTTTTATGTATTTTTTAAATTTTACGCCCTATTTGCGGTGCACACATATAATGTATATATGTGTGGGCCCTCAAGGGGCCAAAGTAAAATTGCACTAATTTTAACGTTATTTTACTTATTTAGTGACAATAACGTTAAAAATGTTGAGATGATCAACTTCAAACGATAACTTTGAGCTGGGGACTCCTTTGGAGCAGCCTCTCTATCCCAACTGGGATAGGGGTAAGGTTTGTGTCTATCATTCCCCCCCCCCCAGACCCTACTGAAAAGTGGGAATAGATCAATATACTGGGTAAGTTTGTTTGTTTGTTTGTATTTTTTAAATTTTATTATGTAAGTTTTTTTACTTTTATTATGTAATTTCATTTTATTTTTAGAGAGTTGAATGGTGGTTTAAAAAGTCAGATTGTTAATTTATAGTAATTTAAACAAAATTTCTTTCTTTATTTCCTAACGGTGAAATGAATTTTTTTTTTATTGCTTCAAACAGTCACTTTACTTGTGATGCCCCTCACACTCTGGTCAGACCCCTGTGTAATAGGAGAGGCCACCAAGGGGACGTGATCAACCCTTCTCATGCCACTATCACGGCTCAATACACATTTTCTAAAGTATATTGTATGCATATACGAAATCCTTAATCAATTAAGATAGAAAGTTTAATACAATAACCAAAGTTTTTATAATCTTGTGAAAATCATATATTTAAGATATACCAGATATTTTTTTTTATAAAGTACGAAAGTTACAAGGAATCGTTGCAACATTTCATGAAAAAGAGTGACACTTACATCACTAGCAATTTGTTGACGCTCTATCCATTTTGCTATTGATGAAAAAAATTCACTGATATACAAAAGCAAAGTTCCTTTGTTGTATATGTTTGTTCTGATCATCAATTTTAAATAAGTTCTCATCATCTAGTTAGAAAGTATAATAAATTAATTATAAAGCAATTAATAAAGTTTACATATATATATAGGAGATGGTTTGAATGTTAACTCTTTCTTATTGCGTTAATCGAATAACTACATCTTATTACTTTGAGATCCACATTAAAGTAAATCTAATTTTTTAGGTTTTTTCATCTTTTTTTATTAATGTAAGTGGACCATACATTAATTAAAAAAACATACACCTTTAGATTACTTTAATGTGGACGCAAAGTAATAAGATATAATTATTCGGTTAACGCAATAAAGAAAGGTTAACATTTGATCCTCTCTCTCTCCATATATATATATATATATATATATATATATATATATATATAGGGCATGGAATTTTTGATAACCCTCATCTTTTGTTACAACCCATTAACCATCATCCAATGGTTACTTTAAAAATGTAAGTGTATAGGATGGTGACACGTGTCAGATTCCTTTTTTTTTCTTTTTTTTAATATAAAGGGCGTTTAAGACATTTGTTATTTAAGTAAAGTTTACCCCATTTTTTTTAAACATTCATAACTTTTTTATACTATATTATTTTTTTTAAAAAAATTGCACCATTATACTCGTCTCATTTTTCTCTTTAATTTCGTTATAGTATCGACTAGTTTTTTTTTGATGTCATGTATTTACATCATTGTAACGAGCTTAAGGATAGCAAATTAATTAGAAATTTTTTCTAACAATGGTAAATTACAGTAATGTAACAAAAAATGAAGTAATGTAACACAAAATGAAGTAATTTACAATGACATAATTAACGGTGACGTAACACATTATTTTATTTTTTTTCTCTAACAATGATAATTACAATGATAAATTACAGTGATGTAAATAGAACACATTATTTTGATTTTTTTCTCTTACAATGATAATTATAGTGATGTAATTTATCATTGTTCGAAAAAAATTTAAACTAATTTGTTGTCAAAGTAAATTACATCACTGTAATTTAAACCAAATTCACCGAAAAAACCCGAAACCGAATTTTACGTCAATAATAATTACAATGATAAATTACAGTGATGCAATAGAACACATTATTTTTGATTTTTTTCTCTCACAATGATAATTATAGTGATGTAATTTATCATTGTTCGAAAAAAATTTAAACTAATTTGTTGTCAATGTAAATTACATCACTGTAATTTAAACCAAATTCACCGAAAAAAACCGAAACCGAATTTTACGTCAATGTAAATTACATCACGATAAATTACGTCAATGTAAATTACATCACTGTAATTTATCATTTTTAAAAAAATTTCAAATAAATTTATTATATTTAACCTCGTTCCAATGATGTAAATATAGAGCATTTAAAAAAAGTAAAAAAAAAATTAGTCGAGACTATAACGGAATTAAAGAGAAAAATGAGACGACTATAATGGTGCAATTTTTTTTAAAAAATAATATATTATAAAAAAGTTATTAATGTTTAAAAAAGAGGGGGGAAACTTATAAGGGGTAAAATGACTATGATGCCCTTTTTAATATTTTAATGTAATGCTTATGTGTAAATTTATGATTGGTTTAAATGGGTTATGTAGTAGCAAAAAAAGAGGGTTATTTTTTATACCTTGCCCTATATATATATATAGCATGGAATTTTTGATAACCCTCATCTTTTGTTACAACCCATTAACCATCATCCAATGGTTACTTTAAAAATGTAAGTATATAGGATGGTGACACGTGTCAGATTCCTTTTTTTTCTTTTTTTTAATATAAAGGGCATTTAAGACATTTGTTATTTAAGTAAAGTTTACCCTATTTTTTTTAAACATTCATAACTTTTTTATACTATATTATTTTTTTAAAAAAATTGCACCATTATACTCGTCTCATTTTTCTCTTTAATTTCGTTATAGTCTCGACTAGTTTTTTTTTTTTATGTCATGTATTTACATCATTGTAACGAGCTTAAAGATAGCAAATTAATTAGAAATTTTTTCTAACAATGGTAAATTACTTAATGTAACAAAAAATGAAGTAATGTAACACAAAATGAAGTAATTTACAATGACATAATTAACGGTGACGTAACACATTATTTTATTTTTTTTCTCTAACAATGATAATTACAATGATAAATTACAGTGGTGTAAATAGAACACATTATTTTGATTTTTTTCTCTCACAATGATAATTATAGTGATGTAATTTATAATTGTTTGAAAAAAATTTAAACTAATTTGTTGTCAATGTAAATTACATCACTGTAATTTAAACCAAATTCACCGAAAAAAACCGAAACCGAATTTTACGACAATGATAATTACAATGATAAATTACAGTGATGTAATAGAACACATTATTTTGATTTTTTTCTCTCACAATGATAATTATAGTGATGTAATTTATCATTGTTCGAAAAAAATTTAAACTAATTTGTTGTCAATGTAAATTACATCACTGTAATTTAAACCAAATTCACCGAAAAAACCGAAACCGAATTTTACGTAAATGTAAATTACATCACGATAAATCACGTTAATGTAAATTACATCACGATAAATTACGTCAATGTAATTACATCACTGTAATTTATCATTTTTAAAAAAAATTCAAATAAATTTGTTATATTTAACCTCGTTACAATGATGTAAATATAGGGCATTTAAAAAAAATAAAAAAAATTAGTCGAGACTATAACGGAATTAAAGAGAAAAATGAGACGAATATAATGGTGCAATTTTTTTTAAAAAATAATATATTATAAAAAAGTTATTAATGTTTAAAAAAGAGGGGGAGAAACTTATAAGGGGTAAAATAACTATGATGCCCTTTTTAATATTTTAATGTAATGCTTATGTGTAAGTTTATGATTGGTTTAAATGGGTTATGTAGTTGTAGCAAAAAAATGGTTATTTTTTATACCCTTCCCTATATATATATATATATACACACACACGAAAGTGATCTATTACTAACCTTAGGATTCATCAATAACCCAATAACCTCATCATATTTAATGATCAAATTACAAGATGTTGATCTAATGGTTAATATTTAATTTTAATATAATAATGTACTTGATTTGAAAGAAAAGGAAATAAGGGTATTAATGTAATTTGATATATTAAATACTTTACCCCCTATTTTTTTATACATCCATAACTTTTTTATACTATAATATTTTTTTATGAAAATTGCACAATTTTACTCGCCTTGTTTTTCTCTTTAATTCCGTTATAGTTTTGACTAGGGTTTTTTATTTTTTTCGGATGTTCGTATTTACACCAATGTAACAATTATAAAACAACAAATTATTTGTAACGAGTTGTAACGAATTTGAGTTTACATTGTTGTAGAATAAATAGGGGTTACGTTTAAGAGTGTAAACGAGCCAAGCCAATCCCGAGCTTCTTAATTACGTTATATTCTTGACTATGTTTTTTATTTTTTCCGGATGCTCGTTAATTACGTTATATTATTGATTTTGTAACGAGTTTTGGTTTTTAAAGTATTAAAATGTATTTACAATCTTGTAGATATAATTTTTAAAGTATTAAAATGTATTTACAATCTTGTAGGTATAACGAATTTTGGGTTTTATCAACAAAATGTTATACTATTTTTTTAAAGTATTAAAACGTATTTACAATCTTGTAGATATAGCGAATTTTGGTTTTTATTAACAAAATGTTATCGTATTTTTTTAAAGTATTAAAATATATTTACAATTTTGTAGATACAATTTTTTTAAAGTATATTTTACAATTTTGTAGATATAACGAATTTTGATTTTTATCAACAAAATGTTATAGTATTTTTTTTAAAGTATTAAAATGTATTTACAATCTTGTAGATTTAATTTTTTTAAAGTACTAAAGTATTAAAATGTTTTTACAATCTTGTATTTATAACGTAATTAACGAGCTCGGGATCGGCTTGGCTCGTTTACGCTCTTAAACGTAACCCCTATTTATTTTACAACAATTAAACCCCAATTCGTTACAACTCATTACAAATAATTTGTTATTTTTATACTTGTTACATTGGTGTAAATACGAACATCCGAAAAAAAATAAAAAAACCTAGTTAAGACTATAACGAAATTAAAGAGAAAAATATGACGAGTAAAATGATGCAGTTTTCATAAAAAATATTATAGTATAAAAAAGTTATGGATGTATAAAAATAGAGGTGATAAGTTTGTACATAAAACAAATTACTAATATACCCCTCATCAGAATTTTTGAATAATGTCATGTGTCACCTTCAGATTGGATGTTTAGAGTTAATGGGTTATTGCTTGAAAGAAGTGTTACTTACCCAATCAAAATTAAACACATGGATTTATATTATTAAATCTGATAATGGCACATTAGTAATTTGCTCATTGTACTAACTTACCCCCTCTTTTTTTATACATTCATAACTTTTTATACAATAATGTTTTTTATGAAAATTGCACCATTTTACTCGTCTTATTTTTCTCTTTAATTATAACATTTTGTTGATAAAAACCAAAATTTGTCCTTGTAAATAAATATATATACTTTTAAAAAAATATATCTACAAGATTGTAAATATATTTTAATACTTTAAAAAAATATTATAACATTGTGTTGATAAAATCAAAATTCTTTATATCTACAATATTGTAAATACATTTTAATACTTTAAAAATTATATTTACAAGATTGTTAACACATTTTAATACTTTAAAAACCAAAATTCGTTACAAAATCAATAATATAACATAATCATACTTTTGTATATATATACATTAATCCAGCTACGATTTATACATATATTTGCTTTCTGTTTTCTCAAACAATTGTTGCTGTGCTTCAACTGGTAAATGGCTTACGTTTTGTTCGGTACGTCGCGGCTTTGAATCCTGGGGTCTCCACCTTTAATTTAACACATATGGCTTCCATGTATACGTATGTTTTCTTCTAAGTTAATTGATTAACTCTTTGATTTAATTGTTCAAATCCCGCTCCAACTTTTTTTTACGTGAGCAGCCATCTATGTTTCATTTTTTGAATTAAAATTATTGAAATCACAACTACGATAATTAGCAGTTCTAACCATGAATTTTTTGAACTCGTAAAATATAATCGTTGCGGTATAAATATTAATCAATATTGAGTTTGTTTATGTTTATAGTTGTGTTAACTCTGATATATTTTTACTTACTACACGGTTAGATATAAATATTAGTCAAAACTTATTCTGTATATGTTTCTGGTCGGTTTATGTACGCTATATTTTCATTTTTTAGACACGCCTTCAGTTTCGTAATTCAAATTTTTACAAGGACGTGATATTTTAACTACATTTCAATTGCTTTTAGTTTTTCATGACATTTTGTTACATCCATGTAACTTATTAATGATTTTCAAATATATCGTTGCAACACGTTATTAAAATATAAACTTTATCTCCTATATTATATACGATGTGATTTTCACAATAATTTTCTTTCGTTAATTTTCATACACACACTCATATATATATATATATATATATAGATTGTATCATGTGAAAACACTATTTTAAAGAGATAACTCTTAAACTCAATATAGGTCTTCCATTTGCTATTAGTGAAATAAGAGCGACACTAACACCGGCACCGACTTAATAATATCTCATCATTATATAAAAGTTTTTATATATTTTTTGATATCTAAAACTGAGTCAAAATATCTTTATACATATCTTTTATCGGCCATATCAACTTACGATAATATGTTGTTAGTGAAAGCAATATTGACACCAACACCGTCCTAATAACATCTCACCATTTTATAAATGTTTTCTACACATGTTTTGGTCTCCAAAATCACACTGCTGTAACTTTATACATCTGTTTTATATACATAGGACGCAACATATCTAATTAAGTTCGTAAACACGCCTCTTCATGTACTTTCGATTTTCATTTGTCTTATACTTTTTCCAAATTTTTAAAATATATAATTAATCTTCAGTCTTATATAGGATATGATTTTTCACAATATTTTGTTTAATCGATTATATCGTAACATGTTTTTAGTGAAAACGAGGAAGACACCGACATCAACTTAACAATATATCATCGTTTTATAAATAGTTTTTTCTATATATATTTCGATCTTCAAAATCATAGTGCTATATCTACATTTTGATTTGTCATGTGTTTACGATTTTGATTTGTCTTATACATTTTCCCATTTTTTTAATTCATAAAACGTAGCGTATAAGACATAGTAGTGTTGTGTATCTACATTTTAATTTTTACGCAACGTATTTGGCAGAGTAATGTTTTGTGTATACGTTTTAATATTCATAACTAATATGTCACAACTTTATATGTTTCTCTTAATCAAAACATCACGTTGTAAAACGTGAGTCTTAATTGTACCGCCCGCGGCAGCGGGCGGGTAACTTTCCTAGTTGTTTACATATACTGCAAGTTTTTAACTACTACCAACTTGTATTGCTATGAAAATATTGCAAGGAAAATCTTTGTAAAATTGTAATTAATTCTTAACAAATGCAAACTGTAGCAATTTTGACTTAATTTTATAAAAATTATAAATTTGATTATCCAAAATTTTAAATTCCTATAAGATACATGCAGCCGAATGATTTCACTCAAAAAGAATTACAAATATTATCCCTAATACCCAAGTGATAATGATTAAAATTGTTGTCACTTAGATGTCACTGTAGTATATAAGTTCGACACTGGTTAATGGTTATGCGGCAAGTAAACCTCTCTATATTCAGGAAGAAACAAGTGTTAAAGGTCAATGAGCCCAATATTGTTGTTGGGCCAAATGTCTTACCTGAGGAGTTGAGGTTACCCCTAGTCCCTTGGCCCTTTTGTGACAACAAAGAATGCAGGCCGGCCCAATACAACACTTCTCGAGTCTCGACCCTGATGCCCAAACTAGTTTCCACTTCAACCTGATTCCAACTCAAATCAATCAGTAAGATTGAGATAGGTTCCTAACCCTATATGCTGAAACGGGGTTCAACCTAGACACCTAGTCAACCTCAACCGAACAGATTAAATTTTTAGAACCTGGTTTCAAACCGAAAGATAGGATTCCCTTAAGTATAAGCTAATTGACCCGGATGATAAATATGAATTTTTGTATTCTTAGTTTCCTTATCGATCCTATGAGTTTGAATTCTCATACTAAGTAGCAGAGGCGGCCTTGAGAATTGGCATGCCCAGGATGAGCTGAAAAAAAAGGCCCCCTAGCGATTTTAAATTTTAAAGTGGAGGGGTTCAAAAAACCGTTTGATACCGAAAACCAAAACGTATTCGAAACTGAAAAAATCGAACCGAATTCTGAATTCGGTTTTTGTTTCGTTTCTAGCTGTGTCCAAATTCCTAATTCAGTTTTCGGTTCAGTACTTAACAATATCCAAATTTCGGTTTTTAATTCTAATTTTTTATAAATTTGGTTTGGTTAACCGATTAAACCGATTTCAAATTCAAATTTATTATCTTAATAATAATAATAATACATAAGATTGAATTCGGTTTAGTCGGTTGAATTCGGTTTATTCAGATCGGTTTATTCGGCTTTTAATCGGTTTATTTAGTTTTAATTGGTTTATTCGATTGAATTCGGTTTATTTGTGTCGGTTTATTCGTCTTTTAAGCGGTTTATTTGGCTTTCAATCTTTTTATTTGGTTTTAACCGAAATTAGAACCGAACAACTTCTCGAATGCGGTTCGGTTTTTTGATAAGGCAAAAATTGAAAACCGATTAAACCAGACCGAATAAATCGTTAAACGAACCAATGGACATATTTAGTTTAAAGGGCATGAAATTAATTTCCCATACTTTAAAATAATGATTTTTTGCACCCATTAAATAATGTGTTTATAAATGCTTCTTTTTAGTTTGATTCGCCTTATTAATTCTCATTTGAATGAATCTCCATTTATACGTATATATAAAAATTTTTGTGCCCCCCTACACTACGGGCCCGGGACGGGGGTCGGGTTTGCCCCTCCCCCAGGCCGCCCATGAAAAGTAGTATTTGATATGTATGAATGTAATTGAAATGGAATGAGTCAATGAGATGAAAGGAGAAATTAAATACCTCATTCCATGACTTGAACCATGACTCGACTCAACCCGAAATTATGACCCAACTCTTGGCACTTTCGATAACCTGAACCATAACCAAATCCATGAATTATATATCATTCCTCTGTTTTCTTCTAACTTGACAAACAACACAAAGTATGGTTCATTTTCATTCGGTAAGTAATCAGGATAATGAAGCTGTGATAATCCATTTTTCATTTAATTCTCCCTTTCATTCCATCAATTCGTCTATTTCATTACATGATACCAAGTGTACCCTAAGTCTAACTTAATTCGAGGCATAAGTTTAGATTCTTATATTCTTAGTCTACTAAATTAATCAACCCAATCTATAAATTTGGATTCACATGTTTAATCGACCCTAGGGATAATTAATAATTTGGTCTTGGTCCAACTTAATCCACCCAAGGGATAAGTTTGGATTTTCATATAACTAAGTTAGGTGACTAGAGGCATAAGTTCTGATTATTATATTCTTAGTCTAACTCAATCCACAAGATGGATAGAATTGAATTCGGATATTCTATAACGGGAGAATATAAGTTTGCATTGTTTTAATATCCTTGGTCTAACTTGATATATAGACGGCGGATGAGCATTGACTATTGTTTTTTGAATCTAATTATTTAATTCACCGCAGGGTTAATTAGACCGTCGCAGCGGGTAGGCCGTGGAACCGGCGGGACTAAGCGTCTAAGCGGACATACCACCCCCTATCCGGTGGGGTAACCACTGTGGGGTTTTAAGGTTTTCAGTGGGGTGATGACGTGGCAGGAAATTTCGGTGGGAAGGGATCTTCAGTGAGCTGACCGCTGTAGATAGCCTTAAGTTATATAACTTATAAATTATACAACACATCAGGAGCAATAGTAACGACATAAGTAGCAATATCAAAGGGAAGGAAAAGTTAAAGTAGAAGTTAATGATTGCGAGTGAACAGTACTGATTTTTAAATATTGAACCACTCAATTATTATCGATTTATGAATTTTTTAAACATACAATAACACATTTTAATACTTACAAATAATACTCAAAGTCTCGGAACGCCAGGATGAATCCAACAATTTTGAAAGCTATGACAAACCTCATTAATTCATATTTTCTGTGTCTTACATGCATGCTATATGATTTCTTTTGAAAGCATTAACAGAATCAAGTTAGCTGAGCTTGTTTGGCTCCTGCATCTCCATAAGCAAGGTTTGAGGTTCGAGCCTGGAAATATTAATTAGGGTGTAATTTGGGAACAACCTTTTTCTTTTATTCGTTTTTGTCTATAATATAGTGTTTTATTATATTTGTTCAAAATATTCGAAATTCAAAAAAATTTGAAATCATAATCGTATCCGAAAGCCGAAAAAAACTCATCCGAAATCTAATTCTGGTTGTTCGTGTCAGATAATATGATTTTAAATTCGGGTCTGGTAGGTTTCGGATAGTCAAAAACTAGTTTGTTCGGGTCGGATATCCGAATAAACTTGGTTTATTTGGGTTATTCGGATGTAAGAATCATTTTTTTTGGGTTATTCGGCGTTATTATTAATTATTTGATTTTCCTAACTCTTTTTATATTTTAAATTCAATTTCGTTGGCGTCAAATTTAACTACTTTAAACTCAGCTTAGAAAGCGACATGAGTTTTAGGGTTGAACATGGGCGGCCCCGGGAAGCTAGGGGCAAACCCGACCTCCATCCCAGGCTCGTATTTTTAGAGGACACAAATTTTTAGATATATATATATATATATATATATATATATATATATATATATTATGTGTGTGTGTATAAAGATTCATTTAAATAATAACCAACAAGTTAAAGAAATATAAAAACAACCATTTATAATTATAAATGGTTCTTTTTATTTATATTTAACTTGTTGGTTTTTATTTGAATAAATCTCTTTATATACACATATATAAATCATCGGTTCTGCTAACGATTTATTAGGTTCGGTTTAATTGGCTTTCAATTTTTTTCCTATCTGAAAATCGGACCGAACTCGAGAAATGGTTTGGTTCGGTTCGATTTTAGGAACTATTTTAGCATTAATAAACTCTTTTACATATTGTAATGTTTTGTGTTTGGCCATGTAAAATTAATGAGAACTACTCGAAATATAGTAATATATAGAGTAAATTGCCGTTTTGCTCCTTGTGGTTTGGATGAATTTGGCATTTTCATCCAAATTCTTAAATTTTGCCGATTTGACATTATAGTTTGTGTTTTATTGCCATTTTACTCCGCCTGGTTAACTCCATCCAATTACACTTAACCTTAAAATAAAAAAAATTAAAAAAAAAATATTTGCACACCTCATAATATGATAATCCCCTCCCAAGCTCCCTGCCCCCTCGTTCTCTACCCTAAAGCATCATACCTTTGCCAGAGCTATGTCATCATTTTTTGTGAGTCACCCCGTTAAAACTTGTGGTGAAGAATTGAATAAGCCCGTTGTTGATTGTAGCATTCGGTGAGTACGTTGTATCTATACAATTTATAATTTGGTCTTTGGATAGGAAAGTGGATAATTCGACGACCATTAAAATTAACTTATATTGTCTCAAATTGATTATGTATGCTGAATACGGAACCTTTGTTGTTCATCCGATAACTACCTCTTTGCTTGGAAGGTAAGCCATTGAGACTATATGATTGGTAAATCCTATGTTGATTTTTGAAGTTTGTAACATGTAAGCAGAGATGAAATGTAGAAATGGTTTAAAGAAATAGAACCCTAGTTATTATTCCCAAAATTACATCTCTGTGTTTTAAAGAAATCAATGGACATAAACACGAACAAACAAGCCTGCTTATATGAAGTATAATCTCATTGATTAATTCCTCCCAACTAAATTCAACAATGGAAGAATGCAATCGAAGCTCCTCTTAATTTGTAATGTGGAAGGTATATACTGAACTGTCATTGCACTTAGCAATCATGGGCCGCTAATCCATTCATATAATCTTCTATAGTTAGTCCGTGTCTTCAACAGCCCTAAGTTGGCTTTTGCTTCAAGTCCTTTATGGCGATTTAGGGTAGATAACGAAGGGAGCGATATTATCAGATTATGAGGTGCACAACTATTTTTTATTTTATTTTAAGGGTTTAGTGTTATTGACACAAATACCCTTAAAGATAACTAGGTAATTGGATGGAGTTAACAAGATGGAGTAAAATGACAATAAAACACAAACTATAATGTCAAATTGGCAAAATTGAAGAATTTGGATGAAAATGCCAAATTCATCCAAACCACATGGAACAAAACGACAATTTACTCTAATATATATTTCTAATGTATTACAGGCTAATAATAATAATAATAAATGAAAACATATATTTTTTACTCTCTGGTAGAGAAATAACCATTAAACTCATTCTAGAGCGCATGTTAAAATAACTAAAAAATGTATGATGTAAATTAAATCTATAATTTTTAATTTATGTTGAGAAAAAAAATAAATGTGGATTAAATTAATTAAAAAGATAGAAGGATAATTTAAATTTTTTATTTTACTTTTTATAAAATTATGTTGTAGAAAACCTATATCTCTATATTTATCTAGAACAATGAAGAACATCAATAAAAAAACAACATTCTTCCGCATTAATAATTTTATTGAGAATTGAAGAATAAACTTTTATTCAAGTGTAATGTTAGGTTCACTGCTATCACACAAGTTGATTAAAGAACAAATTATACTAGTGGGTCCCTGAACGTTGCGGCGGGAATTCCGCTATGATTACGAAATTAGAACGCATGCATGATCACATATATCAACATACAGATATAATAACACGACACAATTGTTGTTACTCCGACATAAAAGCCTAAAGTATATTCTTTGTAAAGGTGTTCGTCACAAAAAAAGGTCGTGCTTAGTCGCAAAATTTGCAGAAGAAAACGTACACATCGGATCGGAAAAAAAAACTGAAAAAAATTAATAATTAATATTTTTGATTAGTAAAAAATTAAAAATGCCTTAAAACTCGCCTCACATAATGACACCAAATTAAAAATAAAAACTTGAGCTAAACCGATTTGCCGATATGAATAATCGGTCACGACATCACTCTTTGTTAATCCGTCTTAAAATAATAAATTGAACAATCGCAAAAGCATGAAACACTATTACTGTTATAGAAAAATATTATTATTTAAATGTTATTATTATTTGGTTGTAATAGTATAGGAAAAGAAAAAAAAACGAAAAAGAAAAAAACATAATCATAACATAAAAAGGCTTCGAAATGGTGACCTTCAAATCAGAAAGCTAGAGTATTAACCACCATGTCAATACCACATAATTGTATAATTTTGGAGAGAACAATATATATAATTATTACCATTATACCATTACCTTTATTTTGTCTCCAAGGTCGGTGACCAATCGCTTCGGGTCAAACGAAGAATAGGATTTATATTAAATATTTTGCTTCTTACTTTTAATTATTATGTTGCTTTGGTTTAGTGGTACATGTTGCAATATTGATTTAGGCGGTCATGAGTTCGACGTAGGTTTCATGTTGTTTTCTTTTTTTTTTTTTTTGGACTTTTGATATTTTCTTGGGACTTCTTTGAAGCAGCATTTATATCCCAGCTAAGATAAGGTAATGCTTGTCTTTATTATTCCCTCAATTCCTACTGAAGAATGAGAATATACTGGTTAAGTTTGTTTGTTATTTTCTTACATTTTTATATTAAATTTCTTATTCTAACCTCTTATACCACTAGGGGTGTTCACGGTCATGTTTCAAACCACAAAACATCCCAAATCGGTCTTTGGTTTGGTTTAACGGTCGGTTTTTTCCCAAATATTTGGTTGGTCGGTTTCAAAAGTTCAAAACCGTAATAAATGGCTTGGTATACGGTTTCCGTAAAAAACGGACCGGACCATATGTGTTTGTGTATATACAAATATAGAAGTATGTATATACATATAGATATATCTATATATATGTGCATAGGGGATGGTTCGAATGTTAACATTTCCTTATTGCTTTAACCGAATAACTACATCTTATTACTTTCGGACCCACATTAAAGTAAATCTAAATGTTTAGGTTTTTTCTTCTTTTTTTATTAATATAAGTGGGTCCTACATTAATTAAAAAGGAAAAAAAAACATACACCTTTAGATTTACTTTAATACGAACCCCAAAGTAATAAGATTTAGTTATTCGGCTAACACAAATACGCAATAAACATGAGTTAACATTTGATCATCTCCCTCTGTGCATATATTAATATATATACATGTATACATATGTGTATGTGTATAGATTGAGTTCATGATTTATCTGACATTCAAAAAATACATTTGGAATTGGTGTATATTTATATTAAATAACTTTTATTATAAATTTTATATCTTACCACATGACAAAATTTATTTATGTTTGGGTATATTTATACTTGGTTCTTAACACTCTCAATCCTCCAATTCTTCTAACATGGTTTTGAGCTGATTTTTTTTTGTTTTTTTCCTTTTTTTTCCCTTTAAATTACTTATATTTTTTATATTAAATAACTTTTTAAAAAATTTATAGTATAACATGCGACGTATTTTAAAATTGTTTAAATGTGTTTACACTTGGGCTATTAACAGTTTAACACACTCTGTTTTTCAACATTATTTTATTTTGTAGTATCAATGTTAGGCTCTATTTATGTTACAACATGTGTGATATGATAATTGTTTTTTTGTGTGTTAAACCACGTTTATGTTAACATTTTATATGTTTGGATTTGTTACTAACTTTTTCTATAATTTCGTAAGTTCAATGATATGCCATGTTTATGTCAAAAAGTGTAATACATGAAGAAGCAAGTTAATGCAATTTTGCATGCCTCCTTTTGTGCTTAGTCACGTTTATGCAAACGTTATATCTGCTTAAATGTTATTAAAATTAGTCTATTCCCGCCACGAAGCACGGGGGTAACTTGTTGTTTACATAATGCATACAGTGTGTAAATCGTATCTTAGAAATCAAAAAAAGTTATACAAATAACTATAATATTTTACATATGTTTACCTTACATATAGATTTACACACATCTTGAGCACAACGAATTTAAACCAATAGTCAATAGTTTAAACAAATAATTAATACTTAAACTAAATTTTAAAAATCATATCTTGAACACAAAGAATTCAAACAAATAATTTAGTTTTATACTTATGTAGAGAATGCATGATTTACGTATGTGCATATAATATTTCACATGTATAGTTAAATCATACCTAGAAAAGCATATCATGAACAAATTTTTTTTAAAAAAAATCAATATTCTTTAAGAAGAGATTTTTAACCTAATATTAATAATAGATTTACACGTATAATATCAGTGAAAATTGATTTACATATGTGTATATTGTTATAAATAATCATAAGTATCAGACGTAAATTATCATCATTTTCTAGCTGATGGTCGATCCATTGTCAATTACAATTAAAACTTGTATATTTATTTGTGTGATGTATGTAATAGTTTGATATAGATGAATAAGATTAATTTCCTATCTCATTCTATGATGTATATATAACATGTTATCACGAGAGTGTCTTCAAAAATCTAGTTTTCTATAGCAGTTTAACATTGCCTTTGACAACTTGGCAGCACCCTGGTGATGATTTATGTGCTGATGACAAATCTGCAAGCTTACAATTGGCATATCTAAAACATAGGAGGTCGTCTCAACCAAACGAGTGTAAATCAAGGTTTTATGTTAACTTTGGTGACGATCGAGAACTCAAGTCTGAAACCATTGAGGGTTATCAAAGGGTTCTGTTATTCACACACCTTTCCTACCCACCCCACATTCTCTATACGCCTCATATAGGTCTATACGAGGCGTATAGAGCAATCAATGGGTGCCAGAATTTGTCAGCGCCAATGATTGGATTCCTATACGAGACGTATAGACCTATACACGCCATATGGATCCTATACGCGGATTGGACTCCTATACTAGGATTATGGAAATATACACAGGCTTATACGCCACGTATAGACCTATACGAGGCGTGTACGATCGGTGAGGGTGTTAAAATAAAAAAGTTGGGTGTGAAAATAACCAGTCTCTCATCCAATTACTACAATATATGATCAAAGTAACTTATTTTACTAACTTGAAATTTAGATTTAGAATACTCATCGGTGGCATAAAAGAGAAGTTAGAGGAATGCTGTAGAACCGACTTTAAAATATAATTACATTCAAAAGATTGAAACAATGGAAATTTATTATTCTTGAAGATGCTTATTTGTAAGAAAACAAAAACCACTTTAAATTCAGGGACGGAGCCTGCAAAAGAGCTCGGAGGGAGCCGGAGAATTTTTAGGAAAAAAACGGAGGAGGCCGAAAGATTTTTAGGAAGAAAACGGATGGGCCCGAAGGATTTTTAGTAAGCAAACGAAGGGGACCGAATGATTTTTCGACAAAATACTACTGAATCACCCATATTCGAAAAAACAGGGGGGCCGTGGCCCCCCGGGCCCCAATAAAGAACCGTCCTTGACTTTGATTGCTCTATTAGTTTCAATGAATTGTCAGTCTATTTTAATTGATAACATTTAAACCTAGACTTGAGTTTGATGATAATAGCCTGAAAGAATAAGTCGGTTAGCAAATATGACTTCGCTCTTATAAATTACTTCCAAATTTGACAACTTCCTACATAAAAACCACCAAACGCGACAATCGATTATACTCATGGTCGACTCAACCATTTTGGTAAGCCTAAGTGGAATGAAAAGGCTTTCACTAACTGTTACGTTTAAAACATTCATTTTTATCCAGGCTTAAGATCAATAATAATAATATAAATTATTTTTATGAATTTATAAACTGCAAAGTTTCAAGTTTCCAATTAAATTAAGTTTTATAAGTTTTTTTTATGAATTTATAATGGTTAATCATTCCCTCATGCCCTCAGTGAATATTAGAGTTCAAAATATGGGACTATTATATGAGAAAAAGACACATATCGTTCCAAACTATTTGCTTAACTTGACGTTGGGTACTTTAAAGATATTTGAAATTAATCTATGTAAATTTTACCTGTGAAGTTAATGTTTCAACAAATTCAAGTTGACCACACATTGGATTCCATTAAAAGAAGCTTGACTACAATAATGCAACTTGTATTGCTCAAATAAAAGAACATAACCGAAAATAAAGTCAAGAAGTTATCATATATGATTGGATTTCGTACGTTGCAACAAGGTTTTAACTAAGTATTTCCTTTTGGGTTTTCTTAGTAAGATTATAACAAGGCAACATAATTGATCCTGTAATATCAATTAATATAGTTACTAAAGAATAAAACCATAATTATATGGTGGTTGATGTTCATAGCGCGTAATGAAAGGTAATATGTGGAAAGTGTTATAAATAATCATAGGTAATGGATATAAATTACCATCATTATCCTATTGATGATCTATCATCGGTTATGATTGACACTTGTGTGTGTGAGCGATGTATTTAATAGCTTGATATAGATGAATACGATCAATTTTCTATCTCATTAATCTCTCTTGTTTATAACATATATCATTTATTTGATTTTATGCCCCATTTGCGATGCTTATATATAATGTATATATGTGTAAGCCTTTGAGTGAAAAAAGTAAAATTGTTTTAGCTTTAACGTTATTTTACTTAATTTTTGTGAGAAGAACGCTAAAAGTGTTAGGTTGGTCGGTTAAAAGTGTTGGAAGCAACATCTCTATTCTTACTTGCAACGGGGTATTGGTAAGGTTGTCTACTCTTAACATCATTAAACCATACCTTAGCTATTAGGTGGGATATAGTAAATACGATAGTAATAATTTAAAATTGACTTTACACTTGCGTAACAAACCTTATTTTTGTTACGGATTTCAAACATGGAAATAGTATCTTATTGCAAGGTAAAATGTGAACAATAGACCTAAGTAATCCTCACATTTATCACGTGCACATATGAGTTTATGATTCATGTTTTCCTTTTAGGTGTTATCATTCTAACTTTTTTAGAAAATAAATGTATCCACATGTTTATAGCATTTAGTCATTTTTAAAACCTTCTTTCCATACACAAAATTTATTATTAACTTGATGCACATCTGCTTTATTTTCTATAAACTGCTAAGGTTTACTAGCTACTCTTTTAAGTGTCTTAATGATTAGTGCTTGCAATTCCCTCACCGGCCATAAGTCCGAAGTTAGGACCACTATAATGACAAGTTTGTACCGAGACAAAACTAGCAATTTAAAGACAACCCTGTAACATTATGCTTTTTAAGATCGCCAACATAGATAAAACTGGCAATCCATCATAACATTAGCAATGTTATTAAAATCTTACTGGTTGGACCGGAAACTAGTGGGTTAACAGGTCCAAGATATGGAGCCCGAATCACTCTTATTTAAGCCGGCTGCTTACTGGTAGGACTGGTTGATCTGGCGAACCAAACAGTGGTTGACCCTTTTTTTCTTCTTTAAAACCAAACGATAAAACATTAAAATCAAACCTATATTTTTTAATGCATGACTATGTTTGTTTAAATATTAATTATGTTTGTTTAAATGTTTTTATAATTTTATAATTTTTTCGATGTTTTTTTAAGTATTTATGATATCATATGATTTTTTGAATCTAGTCCAACCGGTCAGATTGGTTCAACCTGTAAGCCCGTAAGACGTCTGGTTTAATGTCTGATATGGTTTCAAAGACATTAACCATTAGTCTATAGTTGGGTCAACTCATTTAATGTTAATTTGTGAATATAAGTAGTATCTAGTGATTTCATAACATTTTTAAATTAAAAATAAAGAAGAAAACTTTTTTATGATGTGTTTTAAGTGTCTCTCTAACTAAATTTGATTCTCCTTTGGCACGCCATCACTGTTCTTTTCTTTCTAGCTTGTGTGAACCCGTCCTTGTTGCAAGTATATCCATTGGCTTTGCCTAAATGGCAAATTAACTCCCTATAATTCAACTAAATACAACATTGAACACATTTTTTTACTTCTGACCTAATTTTGAAATTGTCAACTATTTAGTTCGATACTCATTTCAAGTTGAATTTATTTTGACACGATTTAAAGCAAAGTTTATTCATCAAAAAATATAATTCTAATATACTAAAACTCTAGAGTCTCACACCACCCCTTAAAAATCCTCCAAAACACCCGAAGCTAAATTGTTATAAAAATAACATTTGCAAAATCCATTTATACATACACATGTTTTATAAACTCTAAAAATTTCAATTGATGCTCACGTCAGACACATATAAACCTAAACTCACCTAACATTAAACTTGTTTTCTACACGAATCATGTTTATATCGAGTTCAAGTAGTTCTATAAAAGTTTGTCTTTCTTACAAATGTTTGATGTTTAATAAGTTCATATCATTTATTACATATTTAGTTATGAGCACGATCGATCAATTCAATGTGTAAATCGGGTCGGCCCAAGCGGGACCGACCATACATGGACACACACCACAATTTTACACTTCCCTTGATGGCAAGCAAGTAATTTAATGAAGTATGATATGTTTCAACTACGATCACAAAACAATGTGCTGCTAATACCGCTTGAAAGCAAAAGCAAAACTATTTCGTGCCATTATTTAATTTTTGACATGGGTTTACACCAAATCGTCACATGACAATGTTTTCTTTGATAGAGAATTTTCGAAACCTAAGAACATGAAAATCGAGTTGTCACGCTTTTCATATTAATTATTGGTTAGCATAAAAATAAAAGCTTATTAGCTTCCAATAAACACACATATATGTAACTTTTTAGAGCTTATGGTTATATATATAATTATATCTTTAAGAGTTTAAAACATTAAAAAAAAAATCTTTTTATTGCTTTTTCATAAGCTAGCTAGAAGATTTAATTAGTATTGTTGCATGTGGGTTCAACCTTATCAATATTTTCGTTGACGGGTCCCATGACAAATAAATCTTACATTTAAGAATTGACAATGCATTTCTATCACATATATAATTGAATTGAAGCTCAACCATTTTTCATAAAGTTTGGTCCTACGAATAGCTTTTAAGATTTGAATAACGTATCATGGACCTTCAAAGTCAAAAAGATAAAGCTAAAAAAAAAAACTTGTGATTCATCGTTTTTACAAATACATTCCTCTTTGTGAGACTTTAAAAATCATCTTTAAATTAAAAAAAAAAAACTGATATTTATTTGTCGATAGTATTGTTGATTGTTTAATTAAGAATCTCCTACTAACTAACGGATATAGTAACGATCGCTTTTAATAACCTTACATTAATTAAACATATCTTGTACTTCCACGATATGTGCAAAAGGGGTGGTCGCAGATTAAACAACCAGTCGTAGACTAATCGTAAGATATGTGGCTGCAAACCAGTTGTAAAATTTGTGACCTTAGCGAAAATAATGTTGTGATGACGTTATTGTCAACACTTGTGCTATAATCTAAAACAAGATAACTATTAGCGTTGTGATGGATCAACCCTAAACGAAACTCCCACACCAGAATCAGCACATATATTTTTGGGTTAAATTATAAAAATATTGACGAGATAAAAGTTAAATTTCTTAAACACAAGAAACATTGATCGTTTCAATAATTAAAAGCAGTAGTAGGTCCCAAAACTCTCTTGTATATTGTAAACACACACCTTTTGATATATTCAAACTAAAGGGATGTAATTGAAAAAACATGCAACTGTTTAACTTGATTGTTTATGAAAACTAGGTTTATTCAACCCACATGTTGCGGCGGGTCATCACAGTTTACCCTCGAGAACGAGTATTATATACCATTTGCAAAAGCGTAAGTTAAATAGCATAATCAAATATCTCATCAAGAACTTTATACACTTTTTTTATAAAAATATAAAATCATACAAAATCCTCACAAATAAATTACAAAAATAATAGAAAAAATTACTCTCAAAATCTTTCTTACCGGCATTCAATCGTTCGAATTAAAACAAAAACAGAAATTCTCGAATCAAGTCTATCAAATTTAATAAAAACTCAAATCTTTAAGCGAATCTCTCAAATTTAATACTCTTTCTCAATTTACTACTTTTCAAGTAAAAAAAAAAACTTCTAATGATTCAAGTTTAAATTATCAAAATGTCACTACATGAATCAGACACATATGTCTTGCTATTCATTTTACTATACATCATTATTATATATAATTAAAGTTCATGAATATATGTATTTACTATTTAATAAAATATTTACTATTTAATAATATATATATATATATATATATATATATATATATATAATTACTATTCATTTTCATGAAAGTTACGCCTATGTTTTATTCTTTTGAAGGTGGGAGAAAAGATAAAACTAAAATAAACTGGATTTTTAATCCAAACTTAAGATTTAAGTTTGAAATAATAAAATATTTACTATTTAATAATATATATATACACACACATAATTACTATTCATTTTCATGAAATTTAATTATATATATATAACGTGTTTTTCAAAGTTCTTTGGTTTTCAATCTTCCATTTGAGCACCTGATCCTTGATCTCTACACTTTAAAATGTATATATATATATATAACTACATGTATTATACAAGACTGTGTGTAGTCATCACCACTTTGTCACTTTACGTAAACGTCACGTATCAATATTCTCACCACACTCTCTTCACATACATATGTATACTCATCATCCCACCCTTCATCATACGTTGTTTACCCAATGATCATGCTAACACCCACAATGTCAAGGAGGGAGGGGTGTAACCGAGGCGTGACACTCCCGTTACACCGGTGTTCATGCCCCACTACACCTAACATAATTAGTATGATACTAATTCACTGAAACTGAACATGCCTAAAATGATTGCACAACATTCAAAATTTCACACATATAAACATGTCAGGCATAGCCTATCCTTTTAACGTAGCCTATGGCAGGATGAAGCTTTAATAGGACCGAGGTTGACCGCCCCCTCTTTTCTAGTCCGCAGCGTTGATTTTTCGGCCTAAAGGTTATTTTTTGTTAAAAATATTAGTTTCGTCTTCCCGCTTCAAAACATTAACATATATTATGAGTCTCGTAAATTTCCGCCCTCCCTTTCAAAACGTTCAAGATACATCACTGACCAAGGTCTCGTAAATCATGCCCCTTTCAGCTCAAAACTCATATTTTTGTTGTTTAAACTTGAATTTTCACATAAAGATACATATATGCCAACACTTAAACATAAAAACAAAATCAAAGGATTTTAAAAGGGTGTTCTAGCAGTCTCTTTGTATTTTACACTTAATGAGAAAACTTAATGATAGTTAGTGTCAAGGATCATATCTCTTATATAGTTTTTAGAGCAAACCTTGGACCCTTAAATTTATTTTTTTTAAACAGACATACTATCCTACTTTTACTCCTAAACTACATCTCAATATTCTTCTCTTGCTAGGATTTGAATTCAAGAACTCCCTTCTAAGAGGCAATACCCCTACCAAATGGGCTGGTACCACATTGGCCCTTAAATTTATATAAAATCAATATTGACTGGCTATAACAAATAAGATTATTCACCGAAGAAAAAAAGTAAAATAAGATTATTTATCGGCTTAGTGTCCATGTTTTTAGCTGTTAAAAATTAAAAATTAATCTATCTCAACAATTTAACTTTTAATCATAAAGTTACTGTTTACAAAAATCAGGAATTGTGTTGTTAAAAATGACGTAGTAGGTTTATGTCCTTTCTTAATAGCAAAAGCGAAAAGTGTTTAGTTTTATTATATAAAATTATATTAATTTTTTAATGAATTCATATTTGAGTGATTGTAGATTCATATAATCATATGAATATATGTGAATTGAATTTATACATGAATCTATATTATTATCACAGCCTTATTTACTATAAACCAATTAAAAAGCTAGCAATGCAATAATTTCGTCATCTTCTTCCTATATCCGGTCGTGCATCTAAATAAATTTGGCTTCATTTCCCTTAGCTTGCTTGTATTATCAATATATATTTCAATTTAATTTATATGTTATGATTTGTAGTATCTATTAGAAATTATAACAGCTGGTTGGGACAAATACTCAAATATTTAATTTCTTTTTCATCAAAAAGAATTTGAATATTTAATGCATAAGACATATACTCTTAATTGCATAAAAATGATCATGCATGTGCTTTTATAATAACTTTGAGTCTTCATTGTTACGTACGTTATTCATGGGGACGAAATGGATTCAAATGATTTTCATTTTTTAATATTAATTAAGAAAAAATAAGATAAAGAAAGATATATAAATGAAAAATCAAAGGTATAAACATGAATTTTCGTATCCTTCACATTCATATTCTTATTACTTAATTTTCTTGTTAGTAGTGTTAATGCAAAATGAAAAGATAAAAACATTTTTAAGTTTAGATTTTTTTTTTCGATTTTTAAGTTTAGATTTTATTTCCATGTGTTGTGGTTTATCTAGAAACAAGTATATAATAGAAACATATAAAAAATAAATAATAAAATATTAAAAAAGATTAAAAAACCATAAAGTTGCATATATTCTAATATATAGAATTTTAATAAAATATTTGTAGAATGTGAAAAGATGAACGTATCAATAGGATGACATATATGAACGTGTTTTTTACCTTTGTGAAAACAATCCCCATATATGCTATGTATGAGATGACTTTTAGCAACTAGATGCTAGGACGTTCACATCAAAGTGAATAGAAAAAAAAATACTAAAAAATTAACAAATAAAATAAAAATAACAAAACCCACTTGACGGTTTTTACAAGTTACTTTATGAATTTCTAATTTATTATATATTAAGTAAACATCATAGACTAATTAGGTCAAGTAGTCAACATCTACCGTGTAGCTAGGATTACGAGTCCTCTCAAAATTTCTACGACTAACAAAGACACGGAAATAAAGGAACCACTTTTGCAAATGTGTTAAACGTTTAGTTGAGTTTAAAACACTCGTTAAAAGCCAAGTATAAAACTAGACTACTTAACTTAGGTTTTATCTTTTGATATAAATATATTTTAAAATATTTATAAGTATAAACATGATAGATTTATCGTTTGGAAATGAAAAAAATCCTGAAAATAGTAACGGTAAACTAACTTAACAAAAATTTTACCACTTAAATAGAACTTAACAAATTTAAATATGAGTAAGACATAGTTTAATTTGAAATTATTAAAAGTGGAAAGAGTATATATTTACGGTAAAAATAAATAAAGAATCTTGAAAATCTCTTAGATAAATCTTTGTTTCGCGAAATTCATTATAATATCACAGTACACTTTCGAAAACATATATTATATATCATTTGCAGAATCATAAGTTACATAGCAAAATAAACTCTCTTATCGAACTCTATACAAATTTCTAGCTAATAAAAACATTAAATTATACAAAATCTATACAAATATATTATGAAAACAATAAAAAAAATTACTCACAAAAGTATCTCACAGACAACCAATTGGTTGAATTAAAAAAAAATGCAAATCTATAAGTAAACATCGATATTGTATAAAAACAAATAAATTACTGTTACCTTCTCCGAATATCACGAAAACCCTAGAAAGGACCAAATTTTTCACTATATAACATATATATATATATATATATATATATATATATATATATAGGGGAAAGATCAAATAAGAAGAGATAATTGCCTAAGAAGAGTAAGAACCAATAGAAGTTTGTATGTGGCGGTGCCTAAGAAAGGATTTTTGTACTGCATTCTTTTTTGTTCTTTTTTTTTTGTACTAGATTTTTTTGTACTGTATTTTTCTTTTTTGTACTGTATTTTTGTTTTTTGTACTGTATTTTTTTTGTACTGAATTTTTTTTGTACTGGATTTTTGAATTTTTTGTACTGGATTTTTGATTTTTCGTACTGGATTTTTAATTTTTCGTACCGGATTTTATTTTTTGTACTGGATTTTTGATTTTTTGTACTATATTTTAATTTTGTTTGTGCTGGATTTTGTCTTTCATACTATATTTTTGTTTTTATATTATTAGCATGCCACATGTCATATTCATATTGCTTCTTACTATTCCTAGGCAAAAATCTCTTCTATATATATATATAGTATCTAATAACAACCACTGTTTTGAAAACCGGACCGGACCGGCCGGTCAGACCGGTCAAACCGGTCCGGTTCTGGGTCATTTTAGACGAACCGGCTGGTTGAACTGTTTTTTTCCCAATATTTTTTGATTTTATATATGTATGTATGTATGTAAAAAATGCTTATAAAATCATCCGGTTCTTAAATCCGGTCTGACCGGTAAGAAGACCGGTTCGACGTCCGGTGCGGTTATGAAAATATTGATAACAATTATTAAAACAAAAATATCTTGAGAGGTATTGTGGAAAAAATAAGAATTTAAAGGTCAAAATTAGAAAAACAAAAAAAAAATTACTATTTCTTTTACTTGTTTTTTAATTATAGTAGGTTGATTCTCCCGCGCGTTGCGACGGGTTATCACAACAGACTTTCGAGAACGGGTATTATATATCATTTGTAAAAACATAAGTCACATAACAAAATCAAATCTCTCATCATGAATTAAAACTTAAACCTTAAATCCTAAACCTTAAACCAATAAAAACCCAAATCTCTCATGTTTAATAAAACTCAAATATCTAAACAAATATCTCAAATTTAATGCCGTCATCTATGTTTATTAGTTTTCAAAGTTCAAAAAACTTCTAGTAGACAAAGTTTAAATTTTCAAAATGTCGTTGCATGGATTGGACACCTATGTAGTATGCATTACTATATATATATTTGATCATGGGACCCACACAATATAATCTATATATTTTTATTATATATATGATCATGGTACCCACACAATATAATATATATACTTTTACTATTTGTTTTTCATGCATTTTAATAGTATATAGTAATGAGATAATTATATTGTCTAATTAGGAGGTTAGAGACTAAAAATCCAAACCATGCTATTCCTTCATGTGCATGTACGTGGGAAAACCACGTCCATAAATATATTTGCAAAAAGTATACTATTTGTTTCTTCTTTCTTTTTAATATATAGTAGAGTAAACTTCGTTTTTGCTCCCTGTGGTTTGATCAAAATATCGCTTTTGCTCCAAAAGTTTCAAAATGCTCGTTTTGCTCCATAAAGTATGCATCCGGTCTCAATCAGCTCCAACCCACTAACACCGTTAATTATTTATGTTAAATATAAGGGTATTTTAGACTTTTTATAACTAAGGACTAATTGTGTCATTTAATCAAGTTAATAAAGGGAGTAGTTGTGTAAAAATTTTTATATCTATCTCTCTTCTCTTCTCTGCCCTACCATCAAAAACACTTGCCGCCGCAGCCACCACCATCACCATCGGCCAACCTCACCATCATCGGCCAAGCTCTCCACCACCATTGACCGAGCTCCATCACTACCAGTCGCTCCATCACTGTGTGTATGAACACACACTATGTGTATGACCAAAATATCAGCAACAGTGGCGCAAATCAAATGTGATGGGAGGCGGATTCTCGCAGCTCCTCCCCTGCTTTAATCCGGCGGAGAAGCGACTGAATGAGTCGCCGGAGTTGGTATTCAAGGAGGCTGAGCCGCTAAACGAAACCCTAGGTCACTCCTTTTGTTACGTTCGGTTCATCAGCTCGATTCATCTCTCCTACACACTCAAATCAGTTTCTTTCTCCTTCGCAATCTCTACGATTCTCTCCGTCGCATGAATCTCCCTCGACGAGATCGCGGCAACCGTACGACGTTACAGAGAACGGTTTCAAAGCGATTTTTCCGGTCAGTAAGCGCGAATACTTCTATGCCTCAAACTGTTGTTCAATTAGAGCTAGAATTTTTACGATGATGTGATTGATTGTGTTGGTGGCGGTGTGAAGTCGAGTGGTGGATGCCGGTGGTGGTTGGAGGAGGTGACTGTAACTGTGGTTTTGGGGAAGAGTTTGGGGAGGAGGTGGGACATTTAATTAACTTAATTACACAAATAGCCCTAATGTATGAAAAGTCTAAAATACCCTTATATTTAACAGAAATAATTAACGGTGTTAGTGGGTTGGAGCTGATTGAGACCGGATGCATCCTTTATGGAGCAAAACGAGCATTTTGAAACTTTTGGAGCAAAAGCGGTATTTTGATCAAACCACAAGGAGCAAAAACGAAGTTTACTCTATATAGTATGATAAGTTGCCTTTTCATAATTAAAACAATTAATCATGTGTTCCTTACTTTTCAATAAGTTTGATAGAGAAGGAAATAATAAACTGTGAAATATGGATTATTTGTAGTTATCGTTCATTATTTACTTTACATAAGCGTTACGTATACGTGACTATACGTGACGTAAACAACTATTGTCATCACCCATTTTCACATACACATGTGTCATGTGTGATCATCAACCCCTCTTTACTTACATGTGTAATTATCAACTACTCTTTACTACATAAGCAACTCATCACCCACCCATCAACCATTTCACTTCCTCTCACATGCAAGGTGTTTGCCCTATGACCATGCTGACTCCTGAAACATCACATGCAGAGCTGACTCTTCTTTGTTTTTGGAAAAACCCTAGCTTGGGGCCTCCAAATTTCAAGGGCCCCCTTTTTCTGGAACTAGGACTATATACGAACTGAACGTTCAGCGAACAGTTCGTGAACCGTTTGGTGGGAAGATCATTTATGTCCGTTCGTTTAAAAAATAAACAAACACGAACAAGAAATTCCGTTAGCTTAGTTAAATTGACAAACATGAACAAATGCCGTGTTCGTTCATTTGTGTTTGTGAACGTTTGGTTGTGTGTGCGTTTACGTTCTGTTATATTCATTTATTATATTTATTCATTTAATGTGTCGTATATTCTTAAATTTTTTTATTTTTTATTAACACCATAATATTAAGTTCGTTTTATCATAATACTATAATATTTAACTTTATATTTATATAGATGATTATCTGTATTGCTTGAGATTAAAAATGTTGGTTTTTTATTGTTTAAATAATATGAGTTTGTTTGCGTTCGTGAACAAATTAAATTATTTAATGAATGAACATGAACAAGAATTCGTTTGATAAGCGTTCGTGAACCGTTCGTGAACAAGTTAAAAGTTAAACGAACGAACACGAAAAAGTAATAAATTTTTACTGTAACATCACTGTAATTCCGGTTGTCCGTACAATGTACGATCGTACGGTCACGACCTGATATGATAATATTTAATGACAATGAATTATTGGATGATATTATTATTTGGTATACATATGAGGACATATTACTTTACGCGTAAACCATGGGAAGTTTAGTTGTAACCCAACTAAACAGAACCAGAGAGTTTATCGCAATTACAATTCTGATGATTATGGATACTGGTATGGAATGGAAAGGAATTAAGAGTTTGTTATGGTCTGGTTGCTAAACATAGTCAAGGACACATGGTCATGGTTTATCGAAATAGCGGTGGGACGGTGTAGGGGAGGTTGCGATCTACCTCTGCATATGCCCTATACATATGCATATTTCGGTCTATCATGGATGTGTCAGTGATATGGTTTAGTGGGATTTGGATTGGGATTGATAATATTAACGTTAATAAAATAATGGGAGTTTTAATAAAAACAATTACGCGATGGTGAGGTTACGAACATAACTAAAACGCGAATATTAATTCAGAAATATTAACTTGATAAATGTATTCGCGTGGGTGACGATTCACACGAATATAATTATTGAGAATAATATTCTGAAGCGATATTCCATAAATCGTAAATCGAATCGAAATACGATACGAGCGTTGGATTCACAAAGGTGACGATCTTTACGAATACGTACGCGAGTAACGCTTTTCGACGAGATAACAACATAATATTCAACGATAATGAATTAATAAATGAAAATTTATAACGTTTATTAGGAAACACAACCTGAAACAAAACCGAATAAATTGTGTTATTTAAATATATAAATTAACGAAAATGAAACGGAATCGTTCTACGAAACAATTTATTCAAAATCATTTTATTTAAAACGAAACTGTTTTACGAAACAACTTTATTCGAAATCGTTTATGAAACAATATTAATTAAAAATCATTTTATTTGAAATGAAATATGATTATTTAAACGTCATATGTTTAAATATACGATTACGAGTCAAACCGACTATTTAATAAGTTTTAACGCGATAAAAACGAGACCGAGCACGCGGGGATCGACCCGGGTATAAAAACCCACCCCTTCTTCTTCTTCTTCTTCTTCTTCTTCATTCTTGCAAGGCTTACTCTCTCTTTAGAACATAAATCCGCCACTTTCTCTCTCTAGATCTTCTCTCTACCATAACTTCCTCGTCTCTCAACGAAATTCGCGAGATCTTGGCGTCTACACGACCGCGTGATCAAGAGGAACAAGGCCATACGAAGAAACCATACATTTGATCCACGAATCAAGGTAAATCTGAAGTTTTATTCACGGTTTTGTTGTAGATCTTGAATTTTATAACTTGTTGATACTTTAACCGAACAAAAGATATAGAATCACTTAGTTAAATGTTTGGGAGCTTGTGAAAACCCTAGAACAGATCTGTAGCTGAATTGATGTCAGGATAATGATGGGAGCTGGTTCGGTGGGGTGTTAGTTTGGCCGAACCTGTAAAAAGGTTGGCCGAACCTTCTTTGTTCGAAACAGCAGGGTGTAGCCGAACCTTTCCTTTCCTTGAACCAAGCAGGCCACCGAACCCTAGAAAGAGCCGAACCTTCTGATGATGCGAACCATGCATCTCACGAACCCAGCCCTACGAACCTCCCTGGTCAAGCGAACCCTCCTCAGATTCGGCGAACCTTTGTGCTAGGCGAACCTTGGCCGAACTATAGGTGGCCGAACCTTATGGCCTGCGAACCTAATGGTTCGTGAATCTACGTGGTAGCAAAGCTAAAGACCAGGGCACCCACGAACCTTAGTCCGACGAACCTTAACATATAGCCGAACCATAGAGAGGGACCGAACCTTATGGCTGCTTAAAGGTTTCCCATGCAGCGAACCTTTTCTTCCCTTGGAGTCGAACCTAGAATTGGGCACGAACCCTTGTGGGCCGAATCCCATTGGGCTTAGCCGAACCAGAACCTGGGTTGGGCCAAATTGAAGCGAACTAGGGCCGGGCCTAGGACATGAAAAATCCAATCTTTACGGACTAAGGGCAAGGGGCTACATCGATACACGTGAATTTTGATAAACAAAATAGAATGATGATGATATAATCATGCATGCATGAAAGATTAATAGTGCCATATTTTTTTATATAAATATAAATCTTGAATTATGAGATTTTACATAATTTAAACACTTTTATGTAAATGACTTAAGTATCAATTCCTTAAACTCAAATTAGACTTTGCTAGTTTAAATCAAGGTGGACACTTAAATTAATCATGCATGTATGCAATTATGTATGGATGTGTACATAAGTTATAAGGAGGACATCACTACAACCTAGTTAGCGTTGAATAGACTATTTAAAAAAATCATCATATATCGGATAATCAACATTAACAATTGTAAAGTATTCGAGTAAGATGATAAGTAATAAGATCTTAGTTGTAACACTTTAACTTAGAATAAACGAGTTAAGTTAGCAAATCACTTAATGATTTAAGGGTGAGCACTTATGGATGTTTAATCGAATTAAAATACACATATTTATATGAATACACGATGAATACAGGTTGATTGAGTGTTACTGATTTTGTACACGCGAGCGCGCATTTTACTAAAACACTGAATCTAAGGACTCAGGTGAGTTCTCATAACCTCCTTTTTAAACTGTTTTGTTTTAAAACTCGGAGGTGAAACATGTATACCAATTTTAAATATTATGTGATAACACATGGATGATACCTGTTTATCAATATGATATTCATATTATGGGATTATCATTATTATGGATTATCACTGATTATTATATATCCGTGTGACATTGTCATTGACTCCGGTCGTTAACAATGATTACATGTATTGCCACTTGGATTATCACAACTCCATGAATCATTGTCTTTGACTTCGGTCAATTACATTGGTTTCATGTATTGTCACGTGGGTTGCTTCCACTCCATGGATCATGTCTTTAACTTATGTTAATTACATAAATTCAATGTATTGTCACATATACTCTTTAAGAATATTGATGTTTGAGACGTGTTGAATGGTTATGTGGTTGATTATCTATTATTGTCTATGATATTCTATAATTGTCTATGATTATTTGAGATATGTGACTATGTGTTGGTTTATGTGTTTGGATTTTGTGTTGAGGTATGTGATGGATTATCTCGCAGGTACTCATGTGGATTTTCTCAAGAAAAACTATAAACTTTTATACTCATTTTATAAAACATTTTTAAACATAAAACTTATGATTACTCACCAACTACTTCGTAGTTGACACTTGATTTTCTTACATGTTTCAGGAAACGAAGACAAGTAGGTTGAGGAGGATGATCTCTCATATTTTGGACATCATCACTTAGGTTCTTAGACTTAGCTAAATAACTGGAATTCTGGAGATTAGAATTTAATTAGATAGCTAAATATCTTTTGTATTTGATGTAACTAAATTCTTGATGGACATGATTTTTGTGTAATTAATTTGGTTGATTAAATGATATGAGATGATTTAAATTAGATGCCCACGAGCTTATGAACAATCTACACATCCCTCGTGGCATCCCGACGTTTCCGCCATCGGTCGGGGTGTCACATTTACAACTACATGGACAAAAACAGTAGTAAATTTTGATTTTGCACTGAACTGCAGTTTTAGGTAAACCAAAGGGACGAAACTGACCCTTTATTAATAAATAAACCAATGTCAACATTACCTTTTGTTACACTTTAAATTGTAAATCAGCCATTTTGTTTGATAAATAGAATATTATTGTTGTTATTGTAAAGTGTTCTCTTGACTATAATTCCAAAGTAAAAAGATGGGTACCACTTTAATGAAGCTATGCACCGAAAGGGATCATCATATAAGCTTTATGACTCCATGTATTTATAAATTTTGCAGGAAAAAAAACATAAAATGTAAATTTTTTTGACGGATGATTATATCTCTATTTGTGCAAGTCTATGAGAGCATATTCAGATCTTAGTAATGCCATACACAAATTCACTTTCCTTCGCTTTATGCTAGCACATCTGGCCCTTAGTGTGTGCGAGAGGTGCGACAATACATGACATGAATTTTGGAGGGACCCGAAGTTTCAAAAAAAAAATTATGTAAAATTAATTTAAATAAAGCAGTTTGATTAAATCAATCGAGTTTTTCTTTAAGAACTTACAGACAAAATAGTTCTTTTTAAGCATGTTTCACGTAAGTAATAATAGAGCAGGATTAATGATATATCTTACTTGACTTTTAAGGATTTGAAAACCATGAAGCTTTTGTTATTTATGATGAACAATTTAATATTTTGTAAACAATGACTTAATACCTAATTATGTCTATGTCATGATTGACCTTGATCGATCAAGTAATGGGATTAGAACATTGTACGCTTTATTTATTTAACATTGTATAGCTATTAATAAAGTTAAGTACTTTAGTTATGGAGTAAACTTTGTTTTTACTCCCTCTGGTTTGAACCAAATAACGTTTTTCATCCAAAGGTTTCAAAATGTCCATTATACTCCCTGTGTTTGACAATTATAACCATTTTGCTCCAAACATTTCAAAAGTTATAACATTTTTGCTTCAAACTTTTCAAAATACCAAGGAGTATAATTAATACAGATTGGAAAAGTCAGGGAGTATAATGGAGACAAATTGGCAAACACAGAGAGTATATTGGACATTTTGAAATCTTTGGATGAAAAGCGTTATTTAGTTAAACCACAGGTAGCAAAAACGAAGTTTACTCTTAGTTATGCATATTTTGTTGTATTGTGATTTATTCATTATATTCTGTTTTCATTATCTTTCGTAACCAACCACTTTTGAGTGACAACTTGCCTCAACCTAACTGTCAGGATCGGATCAGATCATAATCTGAGATCTGATGATAACAATAAGCTATGATTTCGATCAATTACTAGGCGGAAACAGGCAATCAATCTAAGTTCAGAAACAATCCAAAATAACAACACCCACAGTAATTAATATTCAAGACATATTTAATAAGAACAGTTAAGAATTAATGATGAATATTAAAGGCAGTTATATTGATTGTAGATCAGAAATCTCTCAGAGAATTACAGTGTGTGTAATCACCAGAAAAGGTACAAAAGCATCAAAAAGCGTACTAATGAAAGACATAAAGGTCCTATTTATAGAAACCTATTTCAGACCTACATAACTGCCCTAACGGATCACCGCTATCAAAATAACAAAATAAACGTCACATCAGTTATACATGTCATAACTGATGTCAGCAAAAACAAATAAACAACAAAAATCTATCTGTCGATTCTTCATCAGCAACAGCAGACTTGAACTTCAGCATTGCAACATTTAGTCATCAGCATTGCAATGTGACTTCAGCAGTTCACATCTTCATGTCAGCATTACAATATACTTGCTGTCAGCATTGAGAATTGGATGTCAGCATTGTATATGTAAGTTGTCATTATCAGCATCCAAGTATCAGCACTTGAACTCATAAAGCTGTCATTGAGAATTGGCTATCAGCATTCAAGAGTTCAATATCAGCATTGCTGAATACTTGGCTCTCTTGTAATCATCAGCACAACATATTCTATCAGCATTACACTTGGTCATCAGCATTTCAAGATTTGTTCATCAGCACTGCAATATCCTTGAATGGGATAATATCATCAACAATAGACTTTGAATGTCAGCACTGTAATTTTAAGCTGTCAGCATTGAAGAATCCTTTGAGAAGTCAGCATCTCTATCTTCAATGAGTTGACTTTCAGCATTATAACTTTGTTGTCAGCACAACAACATTGACAAATCCTGCAATTCCTAAACACTTAAACATAAGAATCAATTAACAAATAATGATCTTATAACTAGAAAGGTTTAAGGTTCAGAGATATGGACCATATGTGTTGTCTGTATTGTGCCTGTCAACACATCAACATATCATATGAATTTGAACTTTATTCAAATTTATCAGCAAATCAAAAAATAAATCTGTATAAAATAGAGAAACAGAAGTAAAGAGAGTTAGAATATTGCCATCATTAAATGGACTTAATGAACTTGAAAATGGCAAAAGGGTTGGTTAATTGTGGGCAGAGCACCATCTCATAATGAAAACCTAACAATCTCCCCCTGAGATGATGCTTCCTACAATTATCCCACCATAATCCATAAGTACCTCTCTCAAATGAATAAACCATATCGAAATCCTTGTCATCATCAGCAGGAGTCATCTTCACACATTTTCTTCTTCTTTCACTTGACTCATGCTGAAAGATAACAACAAATGTTGTATAATACCAGCAAATTGAGTCATTGGAGCTTTCAAGTCTTCTCTCATGTAATAAATCGACATTTGATTTAGTGCAGATAAAGATTTGAAATCCAATTCAGACATGTCATCTTTGTCAGTGAAGATGTATGATTTATCGAGACATTCTACCACAAGATTTCCATCAAAGTTAATAGAAACTCTTTGTGGGTTCTTCAGAGTTTTCACCTTTTGCTCATTTCTTCTTACATCATATCCAATCAATTCTTCTGAGTCTTTTCTTAATCTTCTGATTAGCCTCAAGAATTGAAGAAGATTTCGTCTTCCAAAGTTTGAAATTGGTTTTCCAATTTTTAGATTATCCAAAAAGATAAGATAAGAGTTTTCAAGAAGTCTCACTTCAGAATAGGCATATAGCCTTATATCTGTAGCACTTAAAACTCTATCTCTTCTGAAAATTATCAGCTCCCATGTCTTTTCATCATAAGCCCATCCAGTGATAGGAAATTCCTTCATATTTCCAACAATTTTCTTTTTCTTTATCTCAGGCGGTTTCAGCTTCAGATTTTGTTCATTGAATTTCTTTTCATATTTTTTAAATTCTTTCAAGACTTTATCTTGATCCAAACTGCCATCTTGCAATCTGTATAGTTTTACACATTTTCTTAGAGTATCTTGAAAAGCTGCTGGTCTAGCATAATTGCTTCTGTTTACTAGATCTAGACCAGCCAATTCAATTAACTCTCTATCAGACAGATTGAATATCTGAAAAAATGGATAAAAACTTTCCACCGCCCCTGTATCTCTTTTGACTAGGTATGCATCCCAACTCCAGTCATATTTCCATCCCACTATGTTTGACTTTTGTTTCATTAACTCTTGATCTTGAATAGTCAATGTTTCTTGGAAAGTCATTCCAGAATTTCTTGTGTATTGGGAGGAAACAGATGACTTTGGCTTTTCAAAATTTTGACTGGAGGAGACTGTTCTGCTGATGACAGGCATTTTTGATTTATCAAGTTTTGCTTTCTTACCTGCTTTTTCATCTGTCAACAAAAATTCTTTTACACTTTTTATCAGAGTGTCCCTCTTCATTTTTGTATAACTTCTAGAAGGAACTCCTCTGTCATGCAAAAAATTTCTTAAGGCTTGTTCACTCATGGATTTTGGATCTGGCTGAACCAAACCCTTTGCAATTTCTGAATCAGCTGTTTCTTGCTCTCTTCTTTTCTTCTCTTTATCTTTTCTCTCCTTCTTATCAATTTCAGTTTCATTTTGTGGATTAAGGAGAGAGTCAATTCTATCAGATTCTGCTGACAATTGTTCAAATGACATTAAATTGACTGTTTCAAACTCCAAGCCACCATACTCCACAAGCTTTAGTACTAGCTTCATATGAGAATCAGCCATAGCATTTGCAGAGAATTGTGATGCAAAGCTTTCACTGAAGGAGACATTTGGTTCAATCATTCTGTTGGATTCTTGAATTTCTGGCATTAACGCTTCATTTGCAGCCAATTCTGCATCAGTTAAATCACCCAAAATCCCAGCCAATGCTTTCACTTCTTTCTTATCAAACTTTGAAGAAGACTTGGGCTTTAATTCTTCATGAGCCTTTTCTTTTCCCTTTGCCTTCTCCCGGGCAGCATCTTGTTTTCTTCTTAGAATTTCAAGATGATTTTTGATTAAGGTTCTTTCAATTTCATTTTTAGGAATTCCCCTTGAAACTTCTTCCACAGATGGAATGCTGAAATTTAGCAAATCATCATTTGCTTTGTTCATAATTTCAAAAAATCCATATTTGGTGAAAATTGCAGCCTTGAAATATGAGTCTAATTCCTTGACTGATGTAACTTCTTTTTGAAATTTTGGAGATGGAGCCAGGGATTGTGGTGGTGAGGAAGATTTGATCCTTTTCATTGGTTCATCATCTTCGTCTTGGTCAAATTTCCTCTTCTCCCCCTTGGAGTAAGCATCATCTCCCTCTAAACTGTAGACACTCTCATCATCTGCATTTTCAAGTTCTTCAATTCTTTCCCTTAACATTTGATTTTCTTTTTCAAGTTCTTCAATTGTTGATTCCAGAGATTCAAAGGAAGTCTCAGCTCTCTTTGATTTGGAGATTATGGCATTCAGCCTTGTAATCTCATTTGCAGCCTCTTGCAAAGAATTGATTCTGTTTTGATCAGTTTTCTTCAGAGCATCAATCTCTTTTTCTAAGACTTTGGATTTTGCTTTGGCTGATTTTAATTGAAGATTTATCTTTTCAATGTCTTTTTCAAAAGCCAACTTACTTGCTTTTAATTGCTCCTCTAGTTCATTAATCTTCTTTTCTTTTGAAATGATTGTGTCTTTGAGATCAGCAATGATAGCCTTTTGATCATTTTCAGCAAGACTTTGGGTTGCTGCAAGTTGAGATTTCAAATTGTGAATTTCAGATTTAAGAAGATCAACATGCTCCTTCATTTTATCTTGAGCCAATTGAGCATGAGTTACTTCGTTTTGAGCACTAAATAGCTCTTGGCTCAAATTTGTGGCTTTCTGAATATATTTTTCCCATTGAGCTATAGAAAATTTCAGATCACTTTGTATATCATCTTCAAAGGCTTTTAAATTTTCTATCTCTTCCACTTGTGAATTTAGAGTGTTGGTAAATTGATTGACATAGTCATCACTCTTTTGAACATATTCTTGAGCTTGAGCAGCTGCTTCATTTAAAATTTTTATGTGTGCATCCTGACTTACAATGTATGCATTTTGAACTGCCAGATGATTTTCTTTCTGTTCAAGTTCAATCAGAAGTCTGGAGATTTCAGCATTTTGTTCATCAAGAGCATCTTGAAATTGATTGTATTCTTTCAGATGATCATCAAAATCTTTTTTAAGTTCAGCATTTAACTGATTTATTTCAGTTTCTCTGGAATCAATTTGGGAGGCCATATGCTGCAACACAAGAGGGATTATTTTCAATGCAGCTGATGGTTGAGATGGATCTTGAATCTGCTCAGTATCAAGCATAGTTTCTGATTCATTTTGTTGCTGATTTTGTTGTTGTTGTTTTTGCTGTATTGAGACATCAACTTCCAAAGGAGAATTTGGAATTGATAATGTATCTGTTGCTGTTTGGATTGGAGATGAAATGGGAGAAAGAATATTTGAGGAAATTCTACATCTCCTTCTTCAACTTTACCCCTGTTCATTGAAGGACATGTAAGATGATCATGATGCTTCAACCCATGAATCTTTTCACCAAAGGGTTGCATATCTGGGTGCTGATTGTTAATAATTAGCTGAATGAATCTTGGATACATCAAGAATTTTTTACTTCCTGCACTTACATTTGTTGTCATACCATTAAAAATGATTCTTGTAAAGTTGAAAGGTGTTGACATCAACATGCTCATGATCATAGAAGTTGTGCCAAGTGGAAGCTCAAACCATCCAGATCTCCTATTTGAGATGCAGTGTTGTAAGATGTGAGCTAGCAATTTCCACTTTGCTCCCAATTTACCTTTGAGAATTTGTCTTCTGGGCATTCCACCCGTATAACCAAGAAAATTTTGAAAGAAATCCAAAATTTCATCATCTGGGAGTTCAGTTATATCACATTCATCGTTTCCTAATTGCAAAACATTCCGTAATGTCTGTTCAGAAATGACGACTTGTTGGCCCCCAACTGTTCCAACAATAGTTCGAATATCATTTTGTACCTCTTCCACTGCTGTGATCCAGAACTCATTTATCATGTGTTGATACAGAGTCGGTCTTGCTGTTAGAGCAAACACCAAGCTTGATCGATTTATGAAACGAAGAATTTCTCTGAACCCATGAGCTTTGGGATGCTCGGCATTCAGGAACGCACACACATTGTGTTGGTCTGCGATTTCTAAAAGAGCCATAATTTTACGATGAGGTCGTGAACTGGATGATGAAGAGTAGTGAGGATTTGATTGCAGTATAATGATGATTTTTGCTGAGGTTTGAGGTTTCGAATGAAGGGTTTTCCGCTCAAGTTCAAAGGAGTGCTGATAAGGATTAGGGTTCATTTTTCGAGTTCCTTTTATAGGTTAACTTTGCTGAGTACGAGGTTGAAATCTGGTGAAAAAGTGAAAACTATTAATTTTTCACGTGATTTCATTAAACTCTCATGTGCTCCTCCTCTTCAAATGATTTTACTCAAAAATGTGCTAAGTGATTGAAACTTTTATCATCAGCACTGGTGTTAAGAAAGTAAAGTTTCTAACTCATAAACATCAGCATTGATCATTTCACATGAGAGCCAAAATTTTGAGATTTGATAGTTTTAAATGTCAGCATTGATTAGTTGGACAACATGCTACTTGATCAAGTTGTGCATCAGCTTTTGAGAATTTCTCATCAGCACTGAGATTTACTCATCAGCACTGAGATTTACTCATCAGCACTGAGATTTACTCATCAGCACTGAGAATTACTTTTCAGCAACATAATGTTGATCATCAGCATTGAGAAATACTCATCAGCATTGAGAAGCAGTTCGCTGACATGCTGAATACACTGGAACTTTATCAGCATTTGAGATTGTCAGCATTGAAATTTCATCAGCATTTGCTCTGAAACTTCATCAGCATTGGAACTTCACTGACTATCAGCATTGGAATCAGTCAGCACTGAAACTTCATCAGCATTGGAATTTCACTGTCAGCACTGAAAATTACTTTTGAAAAACAAACAGATTTTCATTATCAACTGTGTCAACTATTTGAAAATCAACTTATAAAAACTCCCTTTTCTTGAGATTAGCAAATTTCTAAATCCAGTTTATTTAAGCTATATTAATGAAAGAAACTTTTTGTTGTTTTCTGATTTTAAATTTTTTTTTTTTTTTTTTTTTGTTTTGAATCAAACTTTGATAAGTCACAGTGATAATTAAAATTTTTCAGAAAATTAATATTTACATACTTAAATCTGATAAGAATTTGATTCTTAAAATCATATCTATTTTAGAACTCTTTATATCAAAAGAAATATTCAGAAATATCATTGAAAATTCAAACAATGGTATTGTTTATCCACTTAAACCCTGCTGATATAATCATAAATCAGATTATGAGAATTTGTTCATATTAGATATCATTTAAATGTAACTTAGCAAGTTATCACAAACACAGAAAGGCACTTTTTGAAGTCGAATTGTAGAATATTTTAAGGATTTATGTAATATCTCCACTTTACTACCATTTTATGAGTAAATATTTATATAATTTGTTTTTCTTTTCTTTTCATCAATGACAAGCACTGTGTTCTATGAACACTTATTTGGTTGAAGTGTGCAGTCAAATTTGAAAGTTTTTCTCTGTTTTTGCTCTTTTGAAACAATGCATTATACAGACTGCTGTGTATAAATACACTTATTTGGTTGATGATGCAGCTGATAATGTAGTCTTTTCAAAGTATCTCCAAAATTTAAATGGTGGAAGATAGTCATAAATTCAACTTTCACTTCTTATATCCTACATCAAAAAGATTTAATACCTTATTATGAGATAGATAACATGCCTTACATATTTTTCAATTTTTTAATCTTGTTTCTCATTCTCCAAAATTGATTAGATGTCAGCTGAGCCTACCAAAGCTTTGAGAATTTCAATTTTCTTTCCTGAACCTTTTCTTCTTGATATATCCTTTTCCATAACAGATTCCTATCATTTTTCAAGAAATCAATATCAGATATGCATAAATAATATATCTTACTGAAATTCACATATTTTTGTATTTTTCTTTGTTTTTCTAATGTTTTTGTATTTTAAAAAAAAATTATCACTGTATCTTAGCAAAATTTAATCAATTTTCATATTTCATCATGCCTAAACTTTTTACCAGAAATTCAAACCGTTTTGGATCTAATGCTTTGGTAAATAAGTCTGCAAGTTCAAATTCAGTATTTATGTACTTTAATTCTATCAATCCTTTTTCAGAGTTATCTCTAAGAAAATGATATCTTATTTCTATATGTTTTGTTTTTGAGTGTTGTACAGGATTTTTTGTAATGAAAATTGCTGCTTTATTATCTATTTTTATAGGAGTTTTCAAAAAGTTGAATCCAAAATCAAGCATCTAGTTTTGAATCCAGAGAACTTGAGAGCAACACTGTGAAGCTGCAATATATTCAGCTTCTGCAGTTGATATGGACACATTTGTTTGTTTTTTGCATTGCCAAGATACCAGCTTGTTTCCAAGGTATTGACAACCTCTTGACGTTGATTTTCTATCCCAATTATCTCCCCCAAAATCGCTGTCAGTATAGGCAGTTAAATAAAAATCTTCATCTTTTGGATACATTAAACCAAGATCAGGTTTTCCTTTGAGATATCTGAAAATTCTTTTGACAGCAACTTCATGGGATTCTTTGGGATCAGCTTGATATCTGGCACACAAACATACACTATACATGATATCAGGCCTGCTTGCAGTAAGATACATGAGAGAACCAATCATTGATCTGTAATAAGTCTGATTGACTGGCTTCCCTGTGGGATCTGGATGAAGCTTGTCTCTTGGATCTGCAGGTGTTGAAGCTGGCTTGGAATCAGCGAGATCAAACTTCTTGAGAATATCTTTGACATATTTTGTTTGGCTGATAAAGATTCCATCAGGAAGTTGCTTGACTTGAAGACCAAGAAAGAAAGTAAGTTCACCCATGGCACTCATTTGAAATTTCTTCTTCATCAAAGTCTCAAATTCCTCACATAATCTCTTGTTTGTGGATCCAAATATTATATCATCCACATACACTTGAACTACTAAGAGTTCACCATTTTCATGCTTCAAGAAGAGTGTTTGATCTATTTGTCCTCTTTTAAAATGATTTTCAATGAGATAAGAAGACAAGGTTTCATACCATGCTCTAGGAGCTTGATGCAACCCATACAAAGCTTTGTCCAATTTGAACACTCTGTATGGATGATCTGGATGTTCAAAACCTGGTGGTTGTGCCACATAGACCTCTTCATGAAGTTTACCATACAGGAAGGCAGATTTGACATCCAGTTGATAAACAGTAAACTTGAAGGCAGCTGCATAAGCTAAAAAGATTCTGATAGCTTCAATTCTTGCAACTGGAGCAAACACTTCATCATAATCAATGCCTTCTTCTTGGGTGTAGCCTTGTGCTACAAGCCTTGCTTTGTTCTTGATCACAATTCCTCTATCATCTTTCTTGTTTCTGAATACCCATTTTGTGCCAATGGGTACCTGATTTTCAGGTAAATCAACAAGAGTCCAAACTTCTTGTTTTCTAAATTGCTGCAATTCTTCTTGCATTGCTTCTACCCAACTGTTATCTTTTAAGGCTTCTTTGATATTTTTGGGTTCATCTTGAGAAAGAAAACAAGAAAACAGACAAACATTTGCATATTCATGCATACTCCTTGTTGTCTTTGAGGATAGATTGCCAATGATATTTGTGGCCGGATGATTTCTTTCAATAGTTCTGTAAGTTGAACTTGTTGGCACCAAAGTATTGATATCTAAATTTGTGTCATTTAGATCAATAGAGATATTGTCAGCAGAGGGAGTTGTATCAGATGAAAGAGTTGGTGTTGAATGTGTTGCTGATGAATTAATATTCAAAGAAGAATTTGGTGCATCAGCATCATCATATGATGAATGCTGATGAGTTAATGTTTCTGCAGATGAAACTGATGACATCTGTGGATTTTGAGGATTAGAAGTAATGGATGGATTATCTGAGAAAAGTGGTTTAATCCATCCTTCCCCAAAGTTTGTTAACTCTGGATCATCATCTTTTGTTTCACTTGAATCTGCATCATCAGATGGGAAAATATCAAAGTTTTTCATAAAAGTGTCCATGTCAAATAGCCAATCAGGACCTATACACTTTGTTTTGAAATTATGTTCAAAGAACACAACATCAGCAGTTTCTTGCAAAGTGTATGCATTTTTGTTAAAGACCCTGTAAGCTTTTGACACACTGGAATATCCAACAAAATATCCCTCATCTGCTTTTGAATCAAATTTTGACAATCTGTCAGTTGTGTTCAAAATAGAGACTGGACATCCAAAAGCTTTGACAAATTTTATTTGAGGTTTTCTGGAGAACATGATTTCATATGGAGTTTTGTTTTGTTCTTTAACAATGAAAGTTCTGTTTTGCACATAGCAAGCTGTGTTGACAGCTTCTGCCCAAAATGATAAAGGAAGTTTTGAATCTGCAAGCATTGATCTTGCAGCTTCAATTAGAGACCTGTTTTTCCTTTCAGCAATACCATTTTGTTGAGGAGTTCTTGCTGCACTGAACTGTCTAGAAATTCCATTTTCAAGACAAAAATTGTCCAATGTTTCATTTTTGAATTCAGAACCATTGTCACTCCTGAATCCTATAACTGATTTTCCCATTTGATTTTCAGTTCTTTTCACCATCTGAATTACCAAATCAGCCGTTTCACTTTTCTTGTTCAAGAAGAACACCCAAGTATATCTTGAATAGTCATCCACCATCACAAGACAATATTGTTTCTTTCCCAAACTCAACACATTTACAGGTCCAAATAAATCCATATGGATTAACTGTAATGTGGAGTTAATTACACTTGCTGTAATTGATTTGTGAGAAGATCTTTTCTGTTTTCCTTTCAAACAAGCAGCAAAATGGTCAAAACAAACAAATTCTTTTTGTGGTAATCCAAAAACATGATTTCCAGTTACCAACTTGTTCATGTATTTGAAGTTTGTATGAGCAAGTCTTCTGTGCCACAATGTTGATTCATCATCAGTAGCCTTTGAAAGCAAACAAGTTTCTTGAGATGTTTGTGGAGGTGACTCCATATCAAGAGTGTATACATGATTCCTTCTTGAGGTTCTCATCACCACCCAATCATCAGGAATTTTAAAACCAGGCTTAACAATCACACAGTCTTGCTTGGTGAAGAAGACTGAGTAGCCTTTATCACAAATCTGTGAGACACTCAACAGATTATATTGAAGCTGCTGCACATAGCTTACATTATCAAAGCTGAGATTTCTACACTTTACTACTCCAGTACCAGTGATCTTTCCCTTCTGATCTCCTCCAAACGCAACAGAAATACCATTGATATTTTGAAAATCATGAAGCAGGTTAGCATTACCTGTCATGTGCCTGGAACATCCACTGTCAACATACCAGATGTTGTCAGTTCTCCTTGGATGCCCCTGCAATCAATGAAACAAATTAATTAGACAAAGGAACCCAAGCCTCCCAGGTCTTGGGTTTCCCATTTTCAAAAGTTTGAAAGGTAACTTTCTGCATTTTTGATAAATCTGGCAAATCAGATTCATCCTTTTGTCTGTTTTTAGAATCATCTTTTATTTTCCAATTTTGAGTGAATTGAGATTCAAATGAGACTTTCTTTTGATTTTTCTTTCCTTTCTCAACCTTAAGAGAGGAAGAAGAATCATATCCACTTGATTGATTAACAGATTTTTTCAAATTTGATTTGTGAACAGCATGATGACTGCTTGGATCTGATTCATAAAATGAATTGTCATGAAAAATGTTTGATGTTTTTGTTTTGTGAAAGTTCTTATTTCTGATTTTTGGTGGAGTGAAGTTGTATCCATAGCTGTCATCATTATAGTACTGTTTAGTACCAAAACTATGTGTGGGATGTTGATAACCACCAAACATAGATTGCCATTGCTGAGGAGAAACTCTTGAATGTTGATATGGGTAAATTTGTGGCTGACAATAATTCTCAAACATTTTATTTTCAGATTGATGTTGTCTGAATCTAGAATCTTTGGAATTTCTTGAATGATAGGCATTGTTTCCAGATTTACCCTTTGTTTTGTCAATTTTACTATCCAGAATTAATTTTATTTTCATGTGTGACTTTGTCATTTATCCACTGTTTCTCTTCAAATCTGCATTTGCTTAATTCTCTTTGTAAATCAGCTATGTGTTGTTTTGAAACTTCTTGCTTGATTTTACACTCATCAGAACATGGTTTGGTTACCTCATTTCCCAGTGCCATTAAAGCAAGAAGTGTTTCATCTGTGTCTTCTTGAAAGTTTTTATCAACAGCAATCATGGCTTGTGCAGGATCATACTCATCAGCATACTTGCTCCAATCAAAATCTTCTGAGTTGTTTGTTACCACAAGTGCTTTTGGTTTTGGTGGTTCAATAGCTTTCATTTGAACAACAGGTGCAGATTGATTTGATTGTTGATTTGACTGATATCTAGAGGTGTCTTTGGGAGCTTTGCAATCACGTGAGAAATGACCATAAAGGTTGCAGTTGTAACATCTTACTTTATCAAGATCAATACCCACTTTTGTTTCATCAGCTTCAAATTTCATGGGACCATACTTCTTCCAGAATTTTTTGTGCCTCAAGACAACCATGGCCATCTGCCATTTGATATCCATTTCTTCAACATCCTTTGGATCTATTTCCTCAAGATCATGTTGAGTAAATTGAGCTTTTGCAAGAGAACTTGCAGCAAAACATTCAAAGCTTGCAATAAATGCTTTGCAAGCTTCTTGCTGCTCAACAGAATTAGTGTTTACAGAAAACTGTTGCTGAGAAAAATGTTGTTGAGAATCATTTTGTGATAGAGGTGTCTGTGGTGCTTGAGGTGTGGGAGTTGAATATACACCAAATCCAACATTTTCATTTGAAGAGTACTGAGAATTACTCCTCCCTTCTTCAACAACCAAGGCTTGAACACCACCTTGAACACCCGCAGTCTTCACAAACTTATATTGACCAACTTGAGCAGTAGATGCTCGTGCTTTGACATCCATGTCAATCGCCTCAAGTTTGGCAATCATCTATTCAATTTTTACTTCATCAAGCTTTCTGGTTTCTTTGATCAATGTAACCTTCTCAGTCCAGCTCTCTGGCAGTGTATTCAATAACTTAAGATTTAAGTCATAATTATCAACTTTGATTCCAAAGGTTTTTAGTTCATTGATCAATTGCACATATCGTTGGATTTGTTGAGTAACAGTTTCACCAGACATGTGTTTGAAGTTGTCAAACATCATTTTGAGGCTATCTCTTTTCATTCTTTTGATTTCTTCATTTCCAGCAAACATCACCTCTAACTGATCCCACAAACTTTTAGCTGTTTCAAAATCCTTGACACATACCCACACTTCCATTGGTAAAGCAGATTTAAGTGTACCATAGGCTTTAATATCCACTTTGACCATTCTTTTCTCATCATCTCTCAGATTAATTCCTCTGAGAGGTAAGCTTTTGTTGTGATACTTCAATCGGTTTTCTTCACTCAAATCAGCAGGAACATATGGACCTTCGACAATCGAGCACCACATCTCTGGATCAGTGCTATCGATATGGTTTTGAAACCTAAGCTTCCACTGTTGGAAATCAGCTGCATTCTTCAACACAGGGGGTTTAGCACCAGAAGAACCTGATTCAGAATATACAGACACAGTAGGTTGTGCTTGTTGATCTGCCATTTCTGTTAAAATTTACTTAGAATTTCTAATGAGTTAAAGTTAATTCAGAATCTAATAACCTAGTCCAATTTTTTCCAAATACTTTGTTCAAATGATGGAATAGTAATCAGAAACAATTCTAGGTAAGTAACAAAATCAACAGAAATACTATTTTCAAAGATTTGCGATCTATTGAGAAGAATCGAAAATCAATGGAACAGTAAAACCGGAAATAACTACTTGACGCTTTGAGATTGAGATCTGTGAATCAGATCACAAGTATCAACTATCAGATCAATTACAAATCAACAAGTGATAGGTAATCAAATACGCTTGATTGTTTTCACAATATTAAGCTATAAGTCTGAAATCTCAAAAACACACAGTTTCACCAAGAACACACACAGTAAAACAAATCAATCAATCCATGTTAATTAGTTTAACGAATTGATCTGATTTAAATTTGGTTGTTCTAAACTATACGATTTCAGGCTAGACTCAGCTATTAATCGTAGAAATCATAACTTCAGCTTTCGATTTTCAGAAAAAATCAAAATATCGAGCAAATCTCTGATACCAATTGTCAGGATCGGATCAGATCATAATCTGAGATCTGATGATAACAATAAGCTATGATTTCGATCAATTGCTAGGCGGAAACAGGCAATCAATCTAAGTTCAGAAACAATCCAAAATAACAACACCCACAGTAATTAATATTCAAGACATATTTAATAAGAACAGTTAAGAATTAATGATGAATATTAAAGGCAGTTATATTGATTGTAGATCAGAAATCTCTCAGAGAATTACAGTGTGTGTAATCACCAGAAAAGGTACAAAAGCATCAAAAAGCGTACTAATGAAAGACATAAAGGTCCTATTTATAGAAACCTATTTCAGACCTACATAACTGCCCTAACGGATCACCGCTATCAAAATAACAAAATAAACGTCACATCAGTTATACATGTCATAACTGATGTCAGCAAAAACAAATAAACAACAAAAATCTATCTGTCGATTCTTCATCAGCAACAGCAGACTTGAACTTCAGCATTGCAACATTTAGTCATCAGCATTGCAATGTGACTTCAGCAGTTCACATCTTCATGTCAGCATTACAATATACTTGCTGTCAGCATTGAGAATTGGATGTCAGCATTGTATATGTAAGTTGTCATTATCAGCATCCAAGTATCAGCACTTGAACTCATAAAGCTGTCATTGAGAATTGGCTATCAGCATTCAAGAGTTCAATATCAGCATTGCTGAATACTTGGCTCTCTTGTAATCATCAGCACAACATATTCTATCAGCATTACACTTGGTCATCAGCATTTCAAGATTTGTTCATCAGCACTGCAATATCCTTGAATGGGATAATATCATCAACAATAGACTTTGAATGTCAGCACTGTAATTTTAAGCTGTCAGCATTGAAGAATCCTTTGAGAAGTCAGCATCTCTATCTTCAATGAGTTGACTTTCAGCATTATAACTTTGTTGTCAGCACAGCAACATTGACAAATCCTGCAATTCCTAAACACTTAAACATAAGAATCAATTAACAAATAATGATCTTATAACTAGAAAGGTTTAAGGTTCAGAGATATGGACCATATGTGTTGTCTGTATTGTGCCTGTCAACACATCAACATATCATATGAATTTGAACTTTATTCAAATTTATCAGCAAATCAAAAAATAAATCTGTATAAAATAAAGAAACAGAAGTAAAGAGAGTTAGAATGTTGCCATCATTAAATGGACTTAATGAACTTGAAAATGGCAAAAGGGTTGGTTAATTGTGGGCAGAGCACCATCTCATAATGAAAACCTAACACTAACCCCAATTAAGGGGTGTCAACCCACGATATCTAAGCAAAATTAAAAAAAGGGCCCTCTTTCATGTGTAGTCGCCCTTCTTACAAACCTTGTTTCATATTATGTTAACACGTATAACAAAATATTAAACCATGTGGCACGTGATTTTATTAATATTTTTACTCATGTATCATAATAAAAATAGTGTTTCACTTAACTTTTGTTAGGCGCAAAATATTTCCACTCGTGATATTTCAGGATCCGGGATATTTTGGGATCAGGGATATTTTAAGGATATGGATATTATTAACAATTATCTCTGTTATTTAATGTTTATTGCGAGATTTCATGGATTGACTGGTTGTCATATAGCTGGTCCTGATATCAAGGAAACATACAGCAACTACTTCAACTTAAACGAGGAATCGAAGAGAAATCTATGCGGGTGATTTGAAAGAGTCGTCCACGATTGGAAAGTGCGGGAATATTCGGAACTACCTTATGAACGTTGTCAAACGTCATTTTTTAGATTATTAGTATAAATGTTGAGGTAATTGATCGATATAGGACACTGGTGATTCAAGAAATACACACAACACTCACTGAAGTTAATTTAGCATCATAGAATCGATCATATTGCGCTCTTTGTTTGTATTCATTCACTTTTGATTATTAATAAAATTAGGCAAAGTGACGATTGTCACCTCCGGAGGTTTTATGCTGGCAATCCTAAAGGATTAAGGGTTTTTCCTCGTATAAAACTCGTGTGTTTGCTATTTTTCTGTTTGATATATTCAAGTATCCCCAGGGATATTTGAGTATATCCTGAACATATATTTGGTATATTCAGTATATTTGTTTGTTAAACACAATACCCCATTTTTCTAATTCGGTTTTGCTAAAAGTTAAGCTCGATAATTTTTACCCGAAACAATTTGGCGCCCACCGTGGGGCAAACTTGTGTTTTTTATAATTAAAACATTGTTTAAAGGCGTTTTCATGAAGAATGTATCAAAAAATGGCTTCACAACCGAGATCAACTTCTTCATTGCCTATTATTTCTGCTACTACTAATGTATCCTCGCAGATTCCTGTTTTCACCAAGAAAAAGGACAATGTTGGAAAGAATACCACTTTTGTTGCTGATACTATTACATCTACAAAGACTACCACTTCTGCTCCTGTACTTATCTCTAACAATGATATTCTGAATATGTTTCAACAGGTACAGCAGCAAATGATAGATCAACAGCGAATGAATCAAAGACTTCTCAGGGAAATTGAGAACTTGAAGGCTGAAAAGAACAAACAACCAGAAGCCACCACTCCAATAGTCCCAAGGATCCTTGATTTTGGAACATCGGGGATGACTGGAAACCACTCTGGAGACTTTATCCCTATGCAGACCAATATCGGAACTTCTTCAGGATCCCAAGATCTGGGGATATCTCGGGATAATATCCTTATCCCTAGAACATCACTTCCTACGCCATATACCGGTAACACTTATAATTATTCTCCATTAGACACTACTAACCATGATTCATCGTAGGAACATGAATATCTCCTCAAGTGGCCAAGGAAATCCAGAAACTTCGGGATATGATCTCAAGTGTACCAGGGATAGTCAAGCCCATCCCGGAAGTACCTGCAATCACCCACAAGATATCCAGATTTGCTCCACCAATATGTGATGCCGAAATCCCAAAAAGATTCCAAACTCCCACCATGAAATTGTATGATGGGACCACGGATCCCGAAGAGCATGTAGCCCAGTATAGGGAAAGGATGGAAACAAATCCTATTCCCCCACACCTGAAAGAAGCTTGCTTATGCAAAGGATTCGGCTCAACATTGACAGGAGCAGCCTTAAAATGGCTACTCAACGTTCCTCCTTACTCGATTACTTCTTTTGCTCATTTGATTAACTTATTTAATAATCAATTTTCTTGTAGCAGGACATTTGAAAGACTGACTAATGATCTTTACAGGATAACACAAGGGTCAGACGAAACTCTAAGGAGCTATGTCAACAAGTTTGGCAGAGAATCCTTAGATATCCCTAATCTCGATATCACCACTGCAGTCCAAGCCTTCAAGATGGGATTACAGAAAAACTCACCTTTTTATGATGACTTAGTTATGAATCCTTGCAGGAATATGGATGAGGTACGGAATTGAGTATTGAGATTCATAAGGTTGGAAGATGATAAAGAGATCCAGAAGTGGATTACCACAACTCCTCACAGTGATCAAGGCAAAAGAAAGTTTGATTCACCCACCAACAAGTCATTCAAATCCAAGCCATACTACAAGTCTGACAACCACAAAGTCAACTCTATAGACGATGACGAGGATGATGAAGATTATCCCAGGATATCTGAATACTGTTTTTCCGTAGATATTCCTGAACTAATGTGTGCTATGCAGGATTTAGGTGAAAAGGCTAGATGGCCTCCTAAAGATAAGAAGTATGCTACAAAAGATAAATCCAAATGGTGTGCATTCCATGAAGATTTTGGACATATAACTGAAGATTGCATCACCTTGAGAAAAGAAATAAGCTACTTACTTAGCAAAGGCCATCTCAAGGAACTTCTTGGTAAAAAGAAGAGGCAGGATCCTGATGGATTCCCAAAGAGAGCTGCATCCCCACCTAAGGATGCTAAGGTAATAAACTTTATCTCTGGTGGATCTGACATATGTGAAACTTCTTATTCTGCAGCCAGAAGACATGCTAAGGAAGCTAAAATGGAGAATGGAGAAAGACCCACAAAGACTTCAACAATAACTAAGGATACTGTGATATCCTTTGAAGAACAAGATCGAGAAAACATCATAGATCCTCGCCATGATGGGTTAGTAATCACTCTATATGTTGCTAATCATTATGTGCGCAGGATACTCATTGATGGAGGCAGTTCAGTAAACATCATCCAATTAGAGACACTCAAGAGGATGAATATCCCTGAATCTGAAATAACCACCAAGTCTTTGGTACTAGTTGGATTCAGCGGAGAAGCTAAAGCTACCATCGGTGAAATTAAATTACCAGTATACATCGAAGGGGTAAATTCTATGCAACGCTTTTGTATTATAGACTCTCTATCTTGTTACAATATCATATTAGGTAGACCTTGGATACACGACATGAAGGCAGTCCCTTCAACATATCATCAGTGCGTCAAACTACCTACACCATGGGGAGTCGTGAAGATCAATAGAGACCAGCAAGAAGCTAAGGAGTGCTACTTATCATCGATGAAGGCGACGACGAAATCAACATCAATGTAGCAATCAAAGAGCAACCTTGGGGATAATCAGGAATCCCGGGAAAAAGAAGTAAAAGAAATGTTACTTAATCCTGAGGATCCCGAGACCAAAGTTCTCATAGGAACTGATATCCCCAAGGATATTGAGGAGAAACTGATTTCTTTTCTTAAATCAAGAATCTCTACCTTTGCTTGGAAACACGAGGATATGACAGCGATATCCTCAGACGTAATCACACATAAGTTAGGGATAGATAGAAGCTTCAAACCTATCCACCAAAAAAGAAGAAAATTCGCTCCTGAGAGGAATGCAATCATCCAAGAAGAGGTGGAGAAGCTTCTCAAAGCAAGGATGATTAGAGAAGTAAAATTCCCGAGATGGCTGGCCAATGTAGTCATGGTTCAAAAGAAGAATGGAAAGTGGAGAGTTTGCGTAGATTACACAGATCTAAACAAAGCTTGTCCAAAAGACCCCTTTCCATTACCACACATAGACTCAATGGTGGATGCTACAGCAGGCCATGAAATGCTAACCTTCATGGATGCATCGGCAGGATTCCAACAAATCCAAATGGAGCCTTCGGACCAAGAAGATACTGCTTTTATGACGCCTACAGGGATATATTGCTATACAGCAATGCCATTTGGCTTGAAGAACGCAGGAGCTACTTATCAAAGGCTTGTCAATATGATGTTCAAAGATAAGCTGGGGGACACTATGGAAGTATACATTGATGATATAGTAGTCAAATCTAAGATTACCAAAGATCATCTTCGAGATCTTGAAGAATCATTTGATATCCTGGATTGATACAATATGAAACTTAACCCTTCTAAGTGTCATTTTGGAGTAAGATCAGGAAAGTTCTTGGGATATATGGTCACTAAAAGAGGAATAGAAGCTAGCCCAGAACAAATTCAAGCTATCCTGAACCTTAAATCCCCAACAAATGTGAAAGAAGTACAAAGGTTAACAGGAAGAATAGCCGCACTTAATAGATTCATCTCGAGATCTTCTAAAAAATTCAAAGGATTCTACAATATCCTTAAAAAGAATAAGAAGTTTCAATGGGATGAAGAGCATGAGAAGGCATTACAGGATTTGAAATATTACTTATCCTCAGCACCATTACTTATGAAACCAGAAGACGGTGAACCACTATCACTATACTTAGCAGTATCCGGAACTACTGTAAGTGCAGTGCTAGTCAAAGACTATCAAGGATCACAACATCCAGTATACTATGTAAGTAAAAGCTTGTTAGATGCAGAAACTAGGTATTCCCACCTAGAAAAGCTAATTTTAGCTTTGATTATGGCTTCAACAAAACTTAGGCACTATTTTGAGACACATAGAATACACATTAAAACAAATTACCCAATTAAATCGGTGTTAAGAAAACCCGAATTATCAGGAAGGATGGCCAAATGGTCAGTAAAACTTAGCACTTATGATCTAGTCTATGAACCAAGAACAACAATAAAGTCTCAGGCACTAGCAGACTTTGTGGCTGATTTTAGTAGTGATATTCAGCCAGAAGTAGATTCGGAAGTTAAACTTCTAGATGAGGATACTGGTGAATGGACTCTACACACTGACGGAGCCTCGAACGTAAGAGGAACTGGTTTAGGGATAATACTAAAATCGCCACAGGGGAACATAATACCCCAATCAATCAGTTGTGAGTTCCAAGCAACTAATAATGAAGCTGAATATGAAGCTTTGATAGCGGGACTCCAATTAGCTAGGGATATGAACATAAGACACCTCCACGTATTTGTTGATTCCTTACTGATAGCTAACCAGTTTAATGGTTCCTATATGGTTAAAGGAGATAAATTGGCAAAATACTTAGAGGTAGTTAAGGATATAGTGGGATACTTCTATATTTTTGATATCACACAAGTTCCCAGAGAAGAAAATGATGAAGCAGATGCATTAGTAAACCTAGCATCATCTCTGAAAATTTGTGATGATGTCAATATCCCTATCCTACATATCCTGAATCCAGCTATAGATATAGAATATTCGAATCATATCCTTAAACCGATAAATGTTGATACACATGAGATATCCTGGACCACACCTATTAAAGAAAATCTCCAAACAGGAAAAATACCCGACGGTGAAACAAACCATAGAGCCTTTAAAACCAGGATATCTAGATACATAATTATTCGGGATACCTTGTATAGAAAGTCAGTAGCTGGTCCACACTTAAAATGTTTAGAAAAATCAGAAACCTTAGAAGTAATGAAGGATACCCACGAAGGAGATTGTGGAAATCACACTTGGGGCAGAGCATTGCTTTCAAAAATCCTTAGAACAGGATACTTTTGGCCGACTATTAGGAAAGATGCAATGTCCTATTCCCAGAGATGTGATGCTTGTCAAAGACACAACAATATCATTCATCAGCCGGCTGAACCTTTATACCCAATAGTCTCATCATGGCCATTCATGAAATGGGGAATGGATATAGTAGGAAAACTACCAAAGGCACCAGGAGGAAAAGTATTCATGCTTGCCATGACCGATTACTTTTCAAAATGGATTGAAGCTGAAGCCTTTGTACAGGTTAGAGAGAAGGAAGTAATATCCTTCATAAAAAGGAATATCCTGACCAGATTCGGGATACCTGCTGAGATTACCTGCAATAATGGATCTCAATTCATTGGCAAAAGAACTACCAACTTTTGTGAAGCATGGGGGATAAAAATGATTAGTTCCACACCAGTACACCCTGAAGCTAACGGTCAAGCAAAATCAAGCAATAAGATAATCATAAACAATCTCAAAAAGAAGTTGGGATCTAAGAAAGGAAATGGGCCGAAGAACTTCCATTTGTCCTATGGGTAGATAGAACTACTACAAAAAATGTGACTGGTCAAACCCCATTCTCATTAGTATTTGGTTCAGAAGCTGTACTCCCAACTGAGATGATTATCCCTATTGCAAGAACAAGTTTACAAACTATAAAAGCTAATAACGAAATATTATCTCAGGATACAGACACCATCGATGAATCTAGGGATATTACGAAAATTAGAATGGCTGCCTATCAGCAAAAGATAGCTAAATCCTACAACAAGAATATAAGGATCAGAAGATTCCAAGTAGGTGACTTGGTTTTAAGAAAAGCATTCCAGAATACCACAAATCCAACGGACGGGAAACTTGCCCCAAAATGGGAAGGACCTTATAAAATTGATTCCGAAGCTGGAAAAAGGGCATATAGATTAATTACTATGGATGGCGAAACTATTTCGAGGGCATGGAATGCTATTCATTTAAAAACATACTTTATATGACTTTCACTGAAATCTTTGCTCTAAATTTACATAATTATCTTTCAATATTCCTGTATATCCTTACTGTCATATTCTGCTTCTTAATATATCTCGACACTAACTTAAGCATTGGAGAGGCTTAGGGATCCCTAATGCCTACCTTTGCAAAAATATTTTATGTTTTTGCAGGAATAACTGGAGAAGATACGAGGCTAAATGTCTCAGCCCAAGTTTTGACCTGAAATCAAAACTTGATGAAGACCCCGCACTGACTTTATGTCTAGCTGCAAAGTTTTGACCTGAAATCAAAACTCAAGAGACCTTCGTCTCTCATGAAGACTTAGGGTTCATACCCTCGCCACTAACGCACGTATATCCTGCTATAATCCAAGATAATGGGACCAGTACACACACGAGTGGCTGACAATTTCATTATTGTAACGACCCATTTTGGGGAAATATTAAAATATAATATAATTGGCGGAAAAATTATTTATATTTTAATTCGGTGGGTGTTTTAATAACAATTGGGTTGTTACAGTTAACTAGTAACTAGCTTGATTTGGTTAGTTAAACTAGTTAAGGGTTTTAAAAATTTGAGGGATCAAATGTGACAATTGGCAAAAGATGGAATTAGATGGGATAAGACTTTGACTATGGTCAAAGTTCATATTCCCATTTTATTTATGTATGTGTCGTTCAAGAGAAGAGGAAGAAAGGAGAAAAACCCTAAACTACAAGATTGATCAAATTGGTGCTCGATTTACGGTTTGATCTTGAATACAAGCATATAGTTGAGTTCTACTAGCATCAAACTACATCTAGGTATGTAATTTTTGGAGTTTTGTTGAGATTTACGTGGGTCTTCCATGGGTGTGGTTTGATGGGTCAAATCCGAAATTGGAGGTTTATATGGGGTTATACGTTGTAAATCATCATGTAGATCATCTAAGAACAACCTTTTGGTCCTTCTATGGAGTTTGACAAAGTTAGATGAAAATGGTATTCTTATGGTTCATGAAGAAGATGAACTAGTAGCTTAAAATGAGTGTTGGATAATGGCTTAGATGATAACATGATGATTTCTAACATTTAAAGTCGAATAACAATGGTGAATTGTGGTGATATTTGGAGTTGGATGATTAGAAACCTAAATGGGAGATCAATGGGGTTTGGATGTAGTTGACTTGTGTAGGTGAAATTCCTGCACACAAGTTGTTTGATGAAATGTCAACAACTTGATTTTTACCTAATAATGTGTTCAAAGGGATGGGTGAGGTTAATTGATTGATATGATCACAAAAGGTGAAAATTTTGTGATTAGGGGGTAATTTGACTATAACCTAGGTGTAATTGGTGATGATAGTCAATTGGATGAAATTTGACTAGTTATAGTCAAATCTTGTATTGAACCTATTAGTTGTGATAATAGGAAACGATAGTGGGAGGAGATTTTGGTGGTGGATCACTTGTCGGGACAAGGTGATGGTGGTGAAAGCCAAGGATCAAGTCAAAGACCGGAAAGGCCAAGTTGACTTTGGTGAAGATCCTACGGGCTAAGGTGAGTAACCTACTCACTAATTATGCAACCATAAGTCATATTAGTGTTGTTATGGGGGTGTTTAAAGTTGATTAATTGGTGAATACTAGGTATGTGTAGCATAAAAGCAATGTATGTAGAAAATGCATTGCTATGCTAGAATTTGATGAATTGGTTTTGATTTGGTGTTTGGGGATTTAATTGGTGCTTATTGTGTATATGGGTGTGTATATATAATTGAATTGGTTTTCAACTTGGCAATGTATGAGGAATATGCGTTGTTAAGTTAGTATATGTATATAATACCACATATAGTGGCAATTGGGGTGTTTGACTTAGTTGTTGGTCAAATGGTAATTAAATTGGAGTATATTAGTGTTTAGATATATGAATTTGGGGTTTGGTGTATAGTTTATTATATGTGTTGAAATGTATGTTGACTTGGTGTTGGTCAACAACATGCAATTATGTGGGATATGCATGTTGGGTGTTAGGTGTTTGTTTTAGTGCATGACTTATTGGTGTTTGGTGACCAATTGGTGCATAATTGGTGTGTGTGTGTGTGTGTATTTAGGGGTTATGGTGATCAATTGGTGTATAATTGATGTATGTATGAATTTGGGTGTTTGGTGATTAAATTGGTGATTTGGTGTTTGTATATTGGGGGTGTGACAATAACATGCAATAGGTGTTATATTTGCTTAGTTATTGTAATGGAGTTAGTATAAAAAGTGGTGTGGTGAAATAAGAATGATTCACAAGGGGTGTGAACTTCTTATTAGAAGTTTGACTGAAAATAGTCAAACAATTCGAATTGGTGTTTGTGTGTTGTCGTTTGTCAATAACGTGCAATAGGTGTTATATTTGTTTAGTTATTGTAAATTTGTATGTTTACCATTGGTGAGGAGAAATGAGAATGATTCACAAGTGATGTAAACTTCTTATTTGAAGTTTGACTAAGATGGGTCAAACAATGCACAAGTGGTGGGAATTTGGAGATGGGTTGATTCACAAGTGGTGTGAACTTGTAACGACCCGATTTAACTTAATATTAAAATAATCGATATGTGATTTAAATTTAAGTTAATTGGTGTTGTTATGTGTTAATTAGTAGATTAATTGATTAATTACTAAGTAAGTCTTAGTACATGTGAAATTGAAAGTTGCGGGGGCTAAAGTGCCAAATGATGAAAGTGAATTAAAAGGGGGTTATATGGGGAAATCATGGTCAAATAAGTCAAAATCAGATTTTTGGCTTGGGAGGAGGGGAGGTCGACGTTCAAGAGGAGAAAAAGAAGGGTTTTGTGATTTTGGACCAAAATCCACCTACTAAACTCTTTCTGATCATAAATGCAAGTGTAGATTGGTGTTCCTCTTGTAATTTCTCAACTTAAGGTATGTGATTTCATATGTGGTAATGGAATTTTAGTGGGTTTCCATGTGGGTGTGGTTAGATGATGGTGAAACTCAAAATTTGGGTTGTGTGTGTAATCTAAAACATGAGATGATGTTAGTAATGTTAGAAAACAACTAATTAATCCTCTTGTATGTAAAATAGATTGAAAAACCTAGAGTTGGATTTTTGGGGATTTCATGGGTTTCAAGAATTCCATGAAGTTATGGAGTAAATGATGAATTTGGGGAATGGGTGTTGTGTCTATTACATATGTGCAGAAATTTTGATCAAAGATACATAAAATGAGGAGTTTGACACTTTGTATGTTTGAAATGAAATGAATGGGAATGTTGGCTTTTTAAAATGTTGAGGTTATGGTGTCATAAAACTCTGCACATAAGGTGTTTGAGGAAATGCCTCAAACAACTTAAATGCAAGAATGAATTGTGATTATTGGTGAATTTGGGGGAAATGGTTCATAAACTCAAATAGATGATTTGTTAGTGGTGTTTAGTCTAATTTCATATGTTGAAAGCAATTGAAATGTAAATTAATGAATTAGGAGAGTTTGACTATAGTAACGTCAAATATGATGATAATGGGTCAAAGGGTTGGAAGTTTGTTTTGTGTGAATTGTTCCTAGATTGAATGTGTATGTGTGATAATATGATCTAGGAGGTGGGAGTACCAACCAAAGACCCGGTAAAGAGAAAGTTGAACCAAGTGGAACTAAGGACCAAGGTGAGTAAACTTATTCATGAATAAGCAACCATAAGACTTATCCATGTTTGTTAATGTTTGAATTGTTGGAATTCATAATGTGATGTTTGTAGTAGTTGTTGCTTATTATGTGATGGGTGCATGAATTAAATTGATGTCAATGTATGATAGGGAATAATTGACATGTTCATGTTTGGTGATCCACATTCGTGTGGAAGATGATGTAAGACCACACTTTGGTGGCATTCGGGTGATGATCCACATTCGTGTGGAAGAGGGTATAAGTCCATACTTGTATGGCAAAGGTGATGATTCACATACGTGTGAAAGTTGGGGTATAATGACTAATGAGGGTCATGGGGATGATTCGCATTCGTGCGAAGGAAAAAGGATTGAAGAGAATAGTGGTTTGGGTAAAACAAACCATTATGTGATTATGTGAAATTATATGTTGAGGGTCACCAAGATAGGTTTGGGGACTTAAAAATATGATTAAATAGGGTCATGGAGTTGATTTTTGTGTAAAAGAATGTCCGGGAATGATCCGGATCGAATCTGGAAGTGAAAACGCGAAAATTGGAGTTTCAGACCTGCAGTGGGCGTACCATACGCCCAGATTGGGCGTATCATACGGCCAGAATCTTACACTACGCCCAGAAGTTGCTGTCAACGCTGGAATTTGGGCGTTTGGTACGGTGGGCGTACCATACGCCGGGTTGGGCGTACCATACGCCCAGAATGGAATTTTTTTGATTTTGCTTCCGTTTAATTCGGTTAAGCACGGGGAGGTTAAGGGGTTAACTCACTTAGTCCTTTTGGACTAACACTTGATTGTTTGTGGTTGTTTCAGGTCAAAGGTAGGCTCGGCTACGACTCAGAACGATCAGACGGTTAAAAGGATCGAACCATGCTTTTGTAAAGATTAAGTAAATGGATTGTAAAGTTTAAAACTACACTTTTAACGTATTTAACATGTTTTGTAAATGATGAACAAGTCTAGTTAGTCATGTTAAAGTGTTAAATGATTTTAGTTGAATTGTAAGGGTTTTAAAACCCGTGAATCTGGGACCTAAATTTTGTAAATTCCGCAATTATGTTAAACGTTTTGTTATGAGAATTGGGGTGTCACAAGTTGGTATCAGAGCTTTAGGTTTGAGTGAATCAAGTGTGTGACGACTCATTTGATCTCAAACTTTTGTGCTCTTGATATGGGGAGAAAGGTTCGATCCAAGTTCTGATCATGTAGCCGAAGACCTGAGGTTAGTAAGTGTGATTACATTTGATAAGTAAATGTAATTGATATATATGTGTGATTGAAATTGCAATTGATATGAAATTGAAATTGATATGAAATTGAAATTGATGTAATAAAGATTTGATACATTCGATATGTGAATGCATGTGATAAATATGTGATACGTGAACTGAAACTCTTGACCAAAGTTTTAGGCGATGAAGTTAACTAAATGAACATGTGATGAGGATATTATTATACCTGGCCAGTATAATCATATTCAAGTGACATGGGCATGACCTTAACGAATTCATTTGGAATTTTGGTAAAGACTAGTAGGTAAGGTGGTAGGAGTGTTGTTTGTAAAGTGATCTCTAGGATCACCAATTGTGGTTTACCTATGTACTATGATTCAAGTAGTGATACTAATGAACCACTTAAACTATTTCAGTCATAAATGGCTGATGAACATGATACCGGGGAGGGTAGTCATGCAGTTGAACTCGCTCAAATACGAGAAATTGTGAAAGAGGAAGTGGCTAAAGCACTTCAAACTACCATCCCTACTTACATGGACAGGATGCAAGTTTCGTTACTAGACTCTATTCGACAAGAGTTTGCTACACTTAAAGCAAGTGGTGAGGTTGAATGACCTTCTAGGAAGGTGACCTACAAGGATTTTGTGGCATGTAAACCTGCATAATTCAAAGGTGAAGTTGATCCACTACTAAGTCAAAGGTGGATAGCAGATATGGAAGGCACTTTCGAAACGTGTCATTGTGATGCGACAGATGAAGTCGTGTTTGCTGGGAATCAACTTAGGGAGAGAGCTAAAGACTGGTGGGAACTCCTACGTAAGGAGAAAGGGAGAGAGGGTGTCAAAAGTCTAACTTGGGCTGAATTTAAGGAGTTATTCCTTAAACGGTTTTGCCCTCAAGCGGCTATTGATCGCATAACGGAGGAGTTCTTACATATGCGACACAAAGATGAGAGCATAGACACCATCACTGCGGTGTTCTTTGATAAGGCAAGGTTTTGCCCTGATCTTTTGCAAACAGAGAGGATGTGGATAAACAGATACCATAGCATGTTGAATGCTAAGTATAGGGAATTTCTCACACCGTCAAAATGTGAGACCCTATCAGAACTTATTGATTGTGCAAGGGAAAGAGAACTAGAGTTAAACCGACAAGAAGAAAGGGGGGAGAAGAGAAAAACTGAAAAAGAAGGGGGGGTCTTCCAAGAAACCAAAGTTTTCAAACTCACCAAAGAAGTTTGCGGGAAGTCGGGAAGTTCGTCATTGCACTACTTGTGGAAGAAATCATTTGGGTGAGTGTTATGCTAAGTCCATGAATTGTTACAAATGTGGCAAGCAAGGGCATCTCGCTACTCAATGCACAAGTTCACTAAATTTGTGTTACAACTGCTATAAGCCTGGTCACAAGAAGAGTGAGTGTCCGGAATTAAGAGGAGCAGCATCGAGTGGTGGTGATAATCGTTCATTCAAGGGAAACAGGAGTGAAAAGAAATTTGAAGTACCTAAACCTAAAGGTCGAGCTTTTCAAATTACTGCTGATGAAGCCAAGGATGCAGGGGATGTTGTGACAGGTACCTTCTTAGTAAATTCTTTGCCTGCTTATGTATTGTTTGATTCGGGAGCTAGCAAATCATTTGTATCCACAAAATTTACTCATCATGTATCTTTTGTATTAGAGAAACTAATTGCACCCTTAGAAATAGAAGTGGCAGATTCTAAGAGTTTCTTGGTGTTTGATGTGTACCGGAATTGTAAGATCACCATAGATGATGAGGATTACAGGATTGATCTAATACCCATGTTGTTAGGAGAATTTGATGTGGTGGTGGGAATGGATTGGTTGTCCTCAAACCAAGCCAATATAGTTTGTAATCGAAAAATAATTCAATTGATATCACCAAGTGGGAATGAAGTAATCATCCATGGAGAAAAGAGAGATGGGATTGTGGTTTGCTCAATAATTAAAGCCTTGAAGTATATCAATCGCGGAGGTAAGTCTTATCTAGCCTACGTGGTGGATGTGGAGAAAGGAGTGAAGAAATTTGAAGATATTCCTATTGTTAGAGATTTTCCGGATGTCTTCCCGGATGACTTGCCTGGGGTTCCTCCGGAAAGAGATGTTGAGTTCAGGATAGATTTGGTTCCTGGAGCTAAGCCAATAGCTAAAACTCCTTATCGATTGGCACCGACAGAAATGCAAGAGTTAATGACTCAAATACAAGAACTTCTTGACAAAGGTTTCATCCGTCCTAGTATCTCACCTTGGGGTGCTCCGGTGCTCTTTGTTAAGAAGAAAGATGGGAGTATGAGGATGTGTATCGACTACCGGGAGTTGAACAAGTTAACTGTGAAGAACCGATACCCTCTACCTCGAATTGATGATCTTTTTGACCAGTTGCAAGGTGCCAAGTGGTTTTCTAAAATCGATCTTCGGTCGGGATATCATCAACTCAAGGTTAGGAATGAAGATGTGGAGAAGACAGCGTTTCGCACTCGATATGGGCATTACGAATTTCTCGTCATGTCTTTTGGTTTGACGAATGCACCGGCGGCATTCATGGATCTAATGAATCGGGGGTGTAGACCAATGTTGGATAGATCAGTCATTGTGTTCATTGATGACATTTTGGTCTATTCCAAAAATGAAGGTGATCACGCATGTCATTTGCGTGAGGTGCTTGAAACACTCCGTAGGAAGAAATTATATGCAAAATTTTCCAAGTGTGCTTTCTGGTTACAAGAAGTACAATTTTTGGGGCATGTGGTGAACGCGGATGGAATTCATGTCGATCCATATAAAATACAAGCTGTAGCAAAGTGGAGTCCGCCTAAGACTCCAACAGAGGTGAGAATTTTTCTTGGTTTAGCAGGTTATTACAGGCGTTTTATACAGGATTTCTCCAAGATTGCTTCATCCTTGACTAAGCTAACAAGGAAAGGAGTGAAGTATGAATGGGGAGATGATCAAGAACGAGCTTTTCAGGAATTGAAGGTGAAATTGACCCCAGCTCCTGTTTTGGCACTACCTGATGGACCCGATGATTTGGTAGTTTATTCAGATGCATTATATTCAGGTTTGGGTTGTGTGTTAATGCAACGGGGAAGGGTGATTGCGTATGCTTCAAGACAATTGAAGGTGCACGAGGTGAATTACCCAACTCATGATCTTGAGCTTGCGGCTGTAGTTTTTGCATTGAAGATATGGAGGCACTATCTATACGGTGTGAAATGTACCATTTACACCGATCATAGGAGCCTTAAATATTTCTTTACTCAGAAAGAGTTGAACATGAGGCAGAGACGGTGGTTAGAATTAATCAAAGATTATGATTGTGAAATCCTCTACCATCCGGGAAAGGCAAACGTGGTTGCCGATGCTTTGAGTAGAAAGGAATATTCACCTATAAAGGTGAAGGTGATGAAAATTGTGGTTTCATCTGAAATCATAACTCAAATCAAAGAAGCACAGGTGGAGGCACTCAAGGAAGAAAATTGGAAGAGAGACCGAATAAAGGGGCAAATTCACAACTTGGATGAAGATGAGCGAGGCTTGAAGACAAGGTGGGGTCGGGTGTGGATACCTCCCACTTGTCCCTTTAAGTTGATTTTGTTGGAGGAAGCTCATAAGTCTAAGTACTCTATTCATCCGGATGCCACCAAGATGTATCGTGATCTCCGGAGAAATTATTGGTGGCCGGGAATGAAAAGAGATATTGTGAAGTATGTGGAGAAATGTTTGACTTGCATGCAGGTGAAGGCTGAGCACCAGAAACCGTATGGCAAGTTACAACCGTTGGAGATTCCTTATGGAAGTGGGAGCATGTCACAATGGATCTAATCACTAAACTCCCTAAGACCAAAAAGGGACATGATACGATTTGGGTCATTATTGACAGGTTGACGAAAAGTGCTCATTTTATTCCGATACGTGAGACTTATTCGTCGGAGAAGATGGCAGAGGTATATATAAAGGAAGTGGTGTCACGACATGGGGTACCGGTATCTATTGTATCGGATAGAGACACTCGGTTTACCTCACACTTTTGGAGGAAATTTCAGGAGGAGTTAGGCACCAAACTCTTGCTGAGCACGGCGTATCATCCTCAAACGGATGGTCAGAGTGAAAGGACCATTCAAACTTTGGAGGATATGCTACGTGCGTGTATTATTGATTTTGGGGGAAGTTGGGATGACTATTTGCCGTTGGCAGAATTTTCATACAATAGCAGTTATCATTCTAGTCTTGGAATGCCACCATATGAAATGCTTTATGGGAGGAAATGTCGTACTCCCGTTTGTTGGGATGAAGTCGGTCAACGAGAGATTGCAGAAAAAGAAGTGATTAAGGTGACTAATGCAAAGATTGATCAAATACGAGCTCATTTGAAAGCGGCTCAAGACAGACAAAAATCGTATGCGGATAAACGGAGAAGACCAATTGAATTCCAGGTGGGGGACTATGTGTTGTTGAAAGTCTCTCCGTGGAAGGGAGTAATTCGATTTCGTAAGCGCGGGAAGCTAAGTCCACGCTTCATTGGTCCTTTTAGAATCATTGCTCGGGTTGGAGAAGTTGCTTATCGTCTGGAATTACCGGATGAGTTAAGTGGCATTCATAACACTTTTCATGTGCCTCATTTGAGGAAGTGTTTGGTGGATGAATCGGCCTATGTGCCATTGGAAGATGTGGAAGTAGTAGACAAATTGAATTATGTGGAAAAACCGGTGGCAATATTAGACCGAAAGATAAAACGACTTAGAAACAAGTCGTTGAACCAAGTCAAGGTGCAATGGAAGAATAGAAGGGGATCCGACACAACATGGGAGTCGGAAGATGAAATGAAGAAATTTTATCCTTTCTTGTTTGATATGTAAACTAGTTTCGGGGACGAAACCCCGTTAAGGGGGGGAGAATTTGTAACGACCCGATTTAACTTAATATTAAAATAATCGATATGTGATTTAAATTTAAGTTAATTGGTGTTGTTATGTGTTAATTAGTAGATTAATTGATTAATTACTAAGTAAGTCTTAGTACATGTGAAATTGAAAGTTGAGGGGGCTAAAGTGCCAAATGATGAAAGTGAATTAAAAGGGGGTTATGGGGAAATCTTGGTCAAATAAGTCAAAATCAGATTTTTGGCTTGGGAGGAGGGGAGGTCGACGTTCAAGAGGAGAAAAAGAAGGGTTTTGTGATTTTGGACCAAAATCCACCTACTAAACTCTTTCTGATCATAAATGCAAGTGTAGATTGGTGTTCCTCTTGTAATTTCTCAACTTAAGGTATGTGATTTCATATGTGGTAATGGAATTTTAGTGGGTTTCCATGTGGGTGTGGTTAGATGATGGTGAAACTCAAAATTTGGGTTGTGTGTGTAATCTAAAACATGAGATGATGTTAGTAATGTTAGAAAACAACTAATTAATCCTCTTGTATGTAAAATAGATTGAAAAACCTAGAGTTGGATTTTTGGGGATTTCATGGGTTTCAAGAATTCCATGAAGTTATGGAGTAAATGATGAATTTGGGGAATGGGTGTTGTGTCTATTACATATGTGCAGAAATTTTGATCAAAGATACATAAAATGAGGAGTTTGACACTTTGTATGTTTGAAATGAAATGAATGGGAATGTTGGCTTTTTAAAATGTTGAGGTTATGGTGTCATAAAACTCTGCACATAAGGTGTTTGAGGAAATGCCTCAAACAACTTAAATGCAAGAATGAATTGTGATTATTGGTGAATTTGGGGGAAATGGTTCATAAACTCAAATAGATGATTTGTTAGTGGTGTTTAGTCTAATTTCATATGTTGAAAGCAATTGAAATGTAAATTAATGAATTAGGAGAGTTTGACTATAGTAACGTCAAATATGATGATAATGGGTCAAAGGGTTGGAAGTTTGTTTTGTGTGAATTGTTCCTAGATTGAATGTGTATGTGTGATAATATGATCTAGGAGGTGGGAGTACCAACCAAAGACCCGGTAAAGAGAAAGTTGAACCAAGTGGAACTAAGGACCAAGGTGAGTAAACTTATTCATGAATAAGCAACCATAAGACTTATCCATGTTTGTTAATGTTTGAATTGTTGGAATTCATAATGTGATGTTTGTAGTAGTTGTTGCTTATTATGTGATGGGTGCATGAATTAAATTGATGTCAATGTATGATAGGGAATAATTGACATGTTCATGTTTGGTGATCCACATTCGTGTGGAAGATGATGTAAGACCACACTTTGGTGGCATTCGGGTGATGATCCACATTCGTGTGGAAGAGGGTATAAGTCCATACTTGTATGGCAAAGGTGATGATTCACATACGTGTGAAAGTTGGGGTATAATGACTAATGAGGGTCATGGGGATGATTCGCATTCGTGCGAAGGAAAAAGGATTGAAGAGAATAGTGGTTTGGGTAAAACAAACCATTATGTGATTATGTGAAATTATATGTTGAGGGTCACCAAGATAGGTTTGGGGACTTAAAAATATGATTAAATAGGGTCATGGAGTTGATTTTTGTGTAAAAGAATGTCCGGGAATGATCCGGATCGAATCTGGAAGTGAAAACGCGAAAATTGGAGTTTCAGACCTGCAGTGGGCGTACCATACGCCCAGATTGGGCGTATCATACGGCCAGAATCTTACACTACGCCCAGAAGTTGCTGTCAACGCTGGAATTTGGGCGTTTGGTACGGTGGGCGTACCATACGCCGGGTTGGGCGTACCATACGCCCAGAATGGAATTTTTTTGATTTTGCTTCCGTTTAATTCGGTTAAGCACGGGGAGGTTAAGGGGTTAACTCACTTAGTCCTTTTGGACTAACACTTGATTGTTTGTGGTTGTTTCAGGTCAAAGGTAGGCTCAGCTACGACTCAGAACGATCAGACGGTTAAAAGGATCGAACCATGCTTTTGTAAAGATTAAGTAAATGGATTTTAAAGTTTAAAACTACACTTTTAACGTATTTAACATGTTTTGTAAATGATGAACAAGTCTAGTTAGTCATGTTAAAGTGTTAAATGATTTTAGTTGAATTGTAAGGGTTTTAAAACCCGTGAATCTGGGACCTAAATTTTGTAAATTCCGCAATTATGTTAAACGTTTTGTTATGAGAATTGGGGTGTCACAGAACTTCCCATGGTGAATTTTATGGTGTTTAGGTAAATCACAAGTGGTGTGATTACCTACCTTGAAAATCCTTGGTGAAAAAGGATGTCTCAAGAAAATGGTGTGAAATTTGACTTTTACTTGGTGATTTTATGTTCTAACACTTAATTGGTGTTTTAAAGTGTTATGAATATGATTTTCATGTGTTGAGTATATTGTGGTGGTTGTACAATTTGAAATTCTTGGTGAAAAAGAATGAGGGGAGAGAACAAAGAAAATATGTATGTATGGAAGGAGTTTCAACATGGTCATGTTCCCTGGAACACGCCCATGTTCATATGCAGGTCTGATGTTGAAAAACCTTCTGACATGACCGTGTTCCCTCGGAACACGGCCGTGTTGCATCTGTATCTCTGAAAATGTCATAAATTGACATATTTCAGCTTTGACTCGCATTTCCATTGGTAAATCCAATTGGTTTAGGCATGGAAGGGAGATTTAAGGTGTTTGGGTGAAAACGACCCGTTAGTAAATCGTTTTGCGGTCGGGTCGAATAATATTACCAAATTATATTTGGGGGATTTTGGTATTGTATCCATATGGTGTTATGGAATACAATTGGGGAAATTGCGGGGTGATCTCACTTAGTTCTCATGAACTAACACTTGATTGTTTGGTGTGTCTTCAGGTTTTAAATAGATACGAATTGGAAACACGAGCTCGAGATTGGAAGAAATGGATCGAACTATCGTTTGTAAACATATGGTTTGATGTAAATTACATATGGGGTTTGTATGTAATGTTTTTATATGTTGTGAAAATATTAAATCATATGTTTTTGAAATTTGTAAGTGGTTAATATGTTTTGTAAACCAAACATAAATGAGGATTTTTCTGGGACCTAACTTGGAGGGTGATTTCAAAACACGTGTCACACGTGGCTCGTGTAGTTGAACTTTGGGGGTTACAATTATCGAGGGTTATAACTATGGATCCTCCGTAATATCCCGGTGTAGTTGGAGATTTTGGGACCAGTACACGCATGAGTGGCTGATAATTTCATTTTCAAAGACTATAACCAGGGATCCACCGAATTTCGGCCTAGTCGCCAGTATCCCGGCCTTAGTCGCCATCATTCCGGCCTTAGTCGCCAGTATCTTTCGGCCTTGTCACCAGTAAATTCGGCCTTAGTCGCCAGTATAATCGGCCTTGTCGCCAGTATTCCGGCCGTAGTCGCCAGTATTTTCGGCCTTGTCGCCAGTATTCCGGCCATAGTCACCAGTATAATCGGCCTTGTCGCCAGTATTTTCAGCCTTGTTGCCAGTCTAACCGGCCTTAGTCGCCAGTATATTGGGATTATCCCAATATTTTTTGTTTTTGAGCATGTGCAGGAACAAAATCTCAAGGATACTTTGGGATATAACTTCTATGTGGAACACGCTTAAGGATATTGAAGAAATGGACTCAAGTCTCAAGATTATTTCAAGATATTACACAAGTATAGTCATAAAATGTCCAAGGATATTAAGGTACGTAATTCCTACATTATCCTGACAGGGATAAGAAGAACTTCGAGAATAAATTTACTCATTCAAGGAGTTGGTATTTATTTCTTGACTTGTTAAATATCTTTATTTTTAATCATACTATTACCTTTTGCAAATATCTGATCCTGAAGTAAAGCCTTGAATAAATGTTTTTAAAATTTGAATTCGACTATATATAAACTACAATAATATCCCCAATATCTTTACAATTTGCATTCCAATCAAATATGCTGAACATAAATAATCTATAATGGGAATAATTTGATTAATCCAAATTTAATGATATAACTGACAAAACATAATTGAACAAAATATCCTAAAGCATTCATTGATATTACTAAGTCAAAAGGTTAACAAAGTCAAAAGGTTAACAAAGTCAAATCAGTATATTAGGCTTCGCCATGAAAACACATGGTCGCTCAACCCAATATACTGAAAATGTCAAACTAAAAGAAAACTAAGAAATTTTAGGCTTCGCCATGTAAACACATGGTCCCTCCACCTAAAATCTCATAAATTGTCTGCCCATCTAGGGACTTAACATCAGGATATTGTTTATAAAACTACATATTACCATACCAAGAACCACAAATATAATGGGCTCAGACCTTATCAACTCTATCTTCATCGCCCATCACCACACCCTCTTCGCCTCCACCAGCTTCAATATCCTCACCACCTGCCACCTTACTGGTCTCCACCACGCTCATCGTCTTCGCCACTACATCAGAAGTCTCCGCCATATCCCCAGTCAGCTTGGCCAGAACCTTAACCCAGTCGGCAAGGTCCTTGTCCCACAAGTCCGAGCCTTCTTGTTTTGATCTTTCTGCCATTTAGATCTTTGCCTTGAGGATAGCAGCAGCAGCAGACTTCTTAGTTCCCTCAATGATTTCCTTCACCTTCAGCTTATGGGCGGCATCATTATCCTTGACCTGTTTCTTGAACTTCGAGGCCTCCTTCTTGTAATGCCCAGCCTTGGCGACAGTAATCTTCCTTTGATCATCAAGATCCTCAATTTGCTTTTCATAAGCTACTTTTTTACTAGATATCTTCGAGATGACCTATGCAATAAGAATGATATGAGGACATAATTGCTAAACAAATATTATATTGTAAAGGTCTACCTTGTGGAGAAGATCGACAGCAGGGATATCAGGGATATCATCCACATTGACGACATCAGCACCCTTGCGCTTTTTTGAAGCCTTGGTTGAACGAGTATGCATGACCCTCGCCTTGGGGGGCAACAGGGCTAGTTTTTTCTTTTTTGATTGTCAAGAATTCAGTGAGGTCCTCAAGATCAAAAGCTGATTCTAAATAAATAAACAAAAATATAAAACATTGAAGACTAATCAAAACCTAGAAACCGACTTCGGGATACCTGATGTCATTTGGGCTTGCAATTGCTGAGAAGAAGCACTGTGAGATGGAGATGAAACAGGGATACCTTCTTCAGAGGATGCTACGAATTTCCGCTCTCTTTCCCCAATCACCAAAAGAGACTGAATCCTTTGTTGAGTATCCTGATTTTCAGCAATGAGCGACTCGAACTTCGGTGCTGAAACAGAACAATAAAACAAAAATTGATTAATAAATACTCAAATAACAATAATAAAAAAATAAGATATCCTACCCGATAACAACCAACTAACTGGAAGAGAAATTCCCCCAGGGATAGAACTCCTCTTCACAAAGAAGAATTTGTCTCTCCACTCATCCTCATTCATAGTAATCCCATGAACCAAAACGGGGGCACCAGTTCACCTTTGAAGCAAAAAACGGGAGTACCCGTGGGTGGGAAGTTGGTAAACAGAAGAAATTTCAGGGATACCAATCCTAAGACAATATTTATGGTTCAACTTATGAAGAGTAACAAGCAACCGCCAACCCATTGGCATCAGTTGAGGATAACATAGACGGGTGATTCGAAAAAACTCAGAAATCAGAGTGGGGAAAGGATAAGACAAACCTAATGAAAATGGGTATTCAGGAAAACAAACCCATTTGGTAGAACTGTGATCGGCTTTCAGGGCAGGATCATACCGACGAAAAACAATGCTCGGGAAAGTTGCATGACTTCGATATGATCATTATCGAAAATACACGCATTCTGATCAGTGTATGGTAAGATATTCTGATCAAAGAAATCGCTAGCCTCGGATGAAGAAGTAGAACGCGACATTTTACTTAATTAAAAATCAAGAAAAACAGAGGATTGGAATAAAAACTTACCGGAGAAGATGATCAAAGAGAACAAGTGATTTGAAAGGAGGATATCGTGATCATTATATGTGCAGCATTCTGACAACCGAACAGTAACCGTTATCCTATCTAACCGTCCATTTAATCACGAAACCGTCAATTCAAGATTCGAAATTTTTCTTTAAAATTTTACAGCTGTAAACCACAAACTGTAAAATTGGGGGCAATTGTTAGGCGCAAAATATTTCCACTCGAGATATTTCAGGATCCGGGATATTTCAGGATTATGGATATTTTAAGGATATGAATATTACTAACAATTATCTCTGTTATTTAACGTTTATTGCGAGATTTCAAGGATTGACAGGTTGTCATATAGCTGAACCTGATATCAAGGAAACATGCAGCAACTACTTCAACTTAAACAAGGAATTCAAGAGAAATCTATGCGGGTGATTTGAAAGAGTCGTCCACGATTGGAAAGTGCCGGAATATTCGGAACTACCTTATGAACGTTGTAAAACGTCCTTTTTTAGATTCTTAGTATAAATACTGAGGTAATTGATCGATATAGGACACTGGTGATTCAAGAAATACACACAACTCTCACTGAAGCTAATTTAGCGTCATAGAATCGATCATATTGCGCTCTTTGTTTGTATTCATTCACTTTTGATTATTAATAAAATTAGGCAGAGTGATGATTGTCACCTCCCGAGGTTTTTATGCCGGCAATCCTAAAGGATTAAGGGTTTTTCCTCGTATAAAACCCGTGTGTTTGCTATTTTTCTGTTTGATATATTCAAGTATCCCCAGGGTTATTTGGGGATATCCTGAACATATATTTGGTATATTCAGTATATTTGTTTGTTAAACACAATACCCCATTTTTCTAATTCGGTTTTGCTAAAAGTTAAGCTCGTTAATTTTTACCCGAAACAACTTTAATTTCATAAATATTGTTAGGGAAAACTTTATAAAATGTAACTAATTTTTAATATTGTAAGGGAAAACTTTATAAAAATGTAACTAATTTTTAATATCGTTCCAATCAAGTCACTCGACCTTTTTTTTTCTCAATTGAATCATTCAAGTTATTTTCGTGTTTTAATCCTATGTTTTTAACCTGAACAGCAGGTAATACATGTTGAAATAAGTTTGAGTGAATTTTTTTTAAATAACTAACTTAAATTAATAATTATTAATTTTAATTAATATCTGGCAAAGAACAAAAAAAATTAATAATTATTGATTATTGATTCAAGTCAGTTATTTTTTTACAAAAAATATTCACCCTAACTTATATTAACATGTACTACATGTTATTCAGGTTAAAAACTGGGATCGATTAGAACACCAAAATTTAATTGGGAAAAAAAAGTTTGAGTTATTTGATGGAAACAAAATTAAAAGTTGATTACATTTTTATGAAGTTATCCGTTGTGTGACAAATGAAAACAAATTGTGAACCTAATTCGTTTAGTTATCAAGAACAAATTCGGCCAAAAAACCGTATGTATCGGTCGACTGAGTCAGCCGTCTAGAAGGCAATTTCATGATGATCTATTGACGCATGGTTATATTCAATTGAAAAAGATTCTGGAGAGAGGTTCTAGATATGCTCCAAGTGCCATTTATTAATTAAGGATTCCTTTCTAACTCTCAATTTTATAACAATTTAAATCATATATACTAATTATTTAAACTGTTTGACAATTCTTACTTTTCATATAATAATAAAGCATACAAGATTTCGTACGTAAACCTTAAATCGATTGTTTATTGTCTTTCTTTATGTGAGAGATCCCCGCGAAAATACAAGCCTGCAAAATAATAAAGCTAAGTAACGACGCGAGTTATGATCGTGATAATAATATTAGAGGCATGGGCGGTTTGGGAAGGGGCAAACCCGACCTCCATCATAGGCTCATTGTTTAGGGGCGTACAAAATTTTTTATATTATCTATATATAGAGATTCATTCAAATAAAAACTAATAAATTGGAAAAAAAAAACTAAAAAGAACCATTTATAAACACATTATTTAATAAGCGTAAAAAATCAATTTTTAAATATAGGAAGTTACTTTCATACCCTTCAGACTAAATATGTTCATTAGTTCGGTTAACGGTTTATTCGGTCTATTTAATCGGTTTTCAAATATTTTTTCCCTATCAAAAAACATAACCGAATTCGAGAAGCGGTTCGGTTCTAATTTCAATTAAAACCAAATAAACAGATTGAAAGTCAAATAAACTGCTTAAAAGTCTAATAGACCGATCCAAGTAAACCGCATTCAATTGAATAAACCGATTAAAACCAAATAAACCGATTAAAAACTGAATTTATAAAAAAAATTGGAACTAAAAACCGAAATTCGGATATGGTTAGGTATCAAACCAAAAACTGAATTCGGAATTTGGATACAGCTAGAACCAAAACGAAAACTGAATTCAGAATTCGGTTCGATTTTTTCAGTTATGAATACGTTTCGATTTTTGGTATTAAACGGTGTTTTGGTATTTTTGAACATCTCCACTTTAATATTTGAATTCACTAAGAGGTCTTTTTCTTTCCGACTCGTCCTGGGCACACCAATTCTCAGGACCGCCCTGATTAGAGGTGTGCATAAAACCGAAAATACTAACCCAAAAACTGAAAAATCCAAACCCAAATTACCGAATTCAAATATAAACCGGCGGATTTGGTACAAGTTTTCTAAAAAACCGAAAGTTTGGGTGGGGGTTTGTTTTACCTAAAATAAAAACCGGATACATGTGTGCGTGTATGCATGCATGCATGTATATAACCTTTCAAAATTTACAATAATTTATAAATTGTCTATATTTATTTTGCTTGGTTCATGATACCAAAAGTCATATAAAAATCATATATTCTATTTTTTTTAGGCATATGATATCAAATGCACAAATAATTTTTACTAATTTTTTTTATATATAATTTTAAATGTTAAGTAGAGTTGTATATTAAATATTTTTAGTACAAATATAATATTTTGGCTCATTTTTTTATAAGCTAAATTTTAGACGTAAGTAGAAAAACTAAACCCAAATGGGCGTTAGAAAGATAAAAACTGAAAAAACGAAACTCAAACGGTTTAAAAAACCCAAAAACCGAAATTTCAGTTTTAGGTTTGAACTAATCAATAACTAACGAAAACCGACCCCTACACCCCACTAGGTGATATTGCATGACAATTTAACAAAAGGATGTTTAAAATCACGCGCTAAATACAAACTAAAACTTTCTGATAATTGAATATAAAATAAAAATATAATCAAAAGTCGCGTATTTTATATTATAAAACATTAAAACTATTTTTTTTCTAAAACAATTAGTAGATGTATATGATCCACAAAACGAAAAGATTTTAGTCAATCTAGCTCTCTATTGAAGGTGGTAGAATACTCTACATGCGGGGGTGGGGTTGCCTGTAATTAATTCTTCAACGAAAGTCCACGGTCGACGCTCTCTTTTCTTAGGTGGACCGACTACTCTTCAACAAATATTATTAAAAAAAAAGTTTAAATCTATTTTACAAAAGTTTTTTTAACAGGTAATGCATTTTTATGCTTTGTTAGATTGTTTAATTTTGTAACTTAATCCAAGCATTCGTGAGATAATTGTATAAATAAATGGTTCTCATATTTTAATTAATTTCAGATAAGTCCTTGATTAAATTACCATTGTTGATAAGGTACATTGCTAAAGACCGATTAATATAAATATATAATTTGCGAATCCAAACTAATTATTTAAATACTATTAATATTATTTACAAATTCAATAATGGGGACCAAACATTCAATTTAACCAAACTACATAAACTATGTATGTAACATATTCATAAATATTTGAGCTAAATGCCTAAATTTGTAATTTTCTTATTCCAAAGACTAAATCAGCATGATAAAACCATAAAGACTATTTATGCAATTAACTTTTTCAAAAATTTGAAACTTGTTATCACTAACGCATTATGAAGAGAAAGGATTTTATGTTAATAACGGATACACACAATATTCGTTAAAGACAAGTTTTTATTTAAAAACATAGAAAATACTATATAAATTTATGTTTTTTACTTTACTTTTTATACTATATTTTAAGTATGTACAAAAATAAAACGTACAAAAACAAATTTCAGTAAAAAAGTAGTTTTCATGTTTTTAAGTAAAATATTATTTTTATTTTATTATCTCCTTGTATAATATAATCCATAAACCAACCAAGTTGTATTTTTGGAGTTCGATTAAAAAGCAAATGTTGTTAACCGATTCTCTTAAGTGAAATAGCCTGATTGTTAGAAGGAACCGATTACTTCTAACCTAGTTTTAAAATTGTATCATAAGAATTTTATTTTCGCAGATAACATTTTATCTAAAAACATAAAAACACATATTTTTTTTGTAATAGATTTTTTACCAAAATTTTTTTATTGGATTTTTTTTTATTTAATGATTTTTGTTTTTTTACTAGTTTTTTATTTTTTATATTGAATTTTTGTTCTTTAGTAGATTTTGTTTCTTCATACTATATTTTTCTTTTTTATGTTTTTCGGGAAAGTTATGTTTTAATTAGATACGACACTATTTTCATAATCTCAAATAACAAGTTTGTATGCTATCAAACGTGACAAAGAGTTAGAAAAGGAGATAATTATTTAATTTAGGACTGAAGCCACCGGTGACGAAGGATATTAGGGGCTCTAGCTCTCACTCTTTTTTTCGTTCGTAGTGTTTATTTTTTGATCAAAAGGCTAATTTTTGTATTAAGCAACGGTTTTGCCTCCACTCACTTCAAAAACTTAACACGTATTGCAGGTCTCGTAAATTTCCGACCCCTATCAACACGTCCAAGCTCCGTCACTCGAAGCCACAAAATGTTAAATCGTTGCTTATCATCTGGCGGAACTTTGTTCTAATTAAAACCGTATTTAACATATAAATCCGGTTTTATAAAAATAAAAAAAAAATTTAAAATGTTTTTTTCGAAAAACTTACTTTTTTTATATAAAGATATCAGATTCTATGTCTTTTAAGTTATTAAAAATATATATATATATATATATATATAAATCCTGTTTTTATATAGGATTTATATTAATGGCGACATATCGAGAAACATTGTTTCTGTAAGATGCATCATATTTAGTGGTAATTATCTCCTTGTGTCATACAAATTTTAAAAGTCAATATATACCATTTTGAAAGCATCGATCATGTGGCGTGGAATAATTTAATTTGGTTTATGGGTATGAAGACTACTTTTCAATATCAAAATACTTTTCTATATATATATATATAGCCTAAGATCTCTCATCATTTGAGTTCCACATCAAACTCCTTGGTCTTCCATAACAACATACAATTCTCTCTACAACCACCACAAAATCATCATGTCAAGAGCCACCGCTCTCTTCATCGTACTATCCCTCCTCCTAGTCCTGTCTCCGGTTATCTCTTCCGCTCGACCCGAACCCACTACCACAAGAACACCAAGCAAGGTAGGCTAGCCCTCTTGGACCCATATGCATACAACACACACATATATCTATACTTATGTCCACACACATATATGAAAGATTTCTTTACTAAACAACATATATTACAAGAATAATCGGAATTAGTTACTTATTTAATAATTTATCTCAATTTTTATTGTTGTGTGGATATACTTGAAATAATATCTATCGGGGTCAATTATTATAAAAAAGGGTTATTTGCATGCAAAGTATACAAAGGTCGCGTAAATTTATCACGCAAGAATGTTTAGCACTTGCGTGATAACACACAGATGGAAGTTATTTGTGCGATAATCCTACCTCGTATGATAATTCTACCTGTGTTAAGTTACAACGCAAGTATTCATTGTTCTCGCGTGATAATTTCATGCAGATTTTGTACACTTTGCTTGCAAAAATAATTTTCTCTACTAAACTTTACCTATATGTATACTTATGTAAATATGAGTTTTACATGATCTTATATATATGTTCAAATTTGGTTTTGTATTGTTTGTAGGGTGTTGAGGTTGAAGAAGGGTGTGAGGGAATAGGTGAAGAAGAGTGTTTGATGAGGAGGACTCTTGTTGCTCACCTTGATTATATTTATACTCAAAAGAAAAATCCATGAAGAGAATTAAAAACCCTAGTAATCCGATTGCTTGTATTAGTGTATAGTATATAAACTATATGTACGTATATGTTGCATATAATATGCATTCTTATGTGTTTTTTTTAGTTACAGAAGCTTTTCTTGTATAATTTTAAAAGCTTCATGTTTTGATAACGAGCTAGTTTGGCATGCTTATAAACTCGTTATGACAAATAAATGGCTTTGTTTATGCCTTTAGATTGAATACAACACTGTATGGTAAAATAATAAACTTAAAACATGTTGGTATTTAAAATCATATATTTCTTTTTTCTCTTCAAAAAGTGAGAGATTAGTCAAATTTGTGACGTTTAGCAACATTACGTGATGTGATTTTTAATATATGTGAACTTATAATTGAGGAAACTTTTGTTCGTAGCTTTATGTTGAACAAGTTTCAACAACGTACATTATAATAAAGCTTGCTAGTTGGATTTGACGTGGGCATTTTGCCTACCACATATATATGTGGAAAAAAAAATAGTGAACGTCACCATTAGGCGCTCCTCACTGACCGGTCACACGGTCAACATGAGAGGTAAATCGCGTGATTCAGGGAAAACTGGGTGTTGCCAGACTTTAAACCCTAGACCTTCATTATAGATTCCCAGTCCTTACCACTCGGCCACCATCGCGAGGACTCCATATATACATAGCTAGGGGAAATGCAATAAGTGTTATATTATATATTCTCACCCCCTTACCACTCGGCCACCATCGCGAGGACTCCAAATATACATAGCTAGGGGAAATGCAATAAGTGTTATATGCTTTTATATATATATATATAGGGGAAGGTTCCCCTAAAAAGTCTATTTTGCCTAAGAAGGCTAAGAAGGATTTTAAAAACTCAAAAACCGACTCAAAGAAACCCCGATTGAACTCATTTTTGCGTCATTGGAACCGGCTTGTCGAACCCTAAAACCCAAACCCTAAATCATAAACAATAAACCCTAATACTAAAACCAAAACTTTAAAAACAAATCTTTAACATAAAGACACAACTTAAAAGCTAAAAACCAAGCCCTAAAACCTAAAATCTAAATCTAGATGTTAAAACGAAAACTTAAAATCTAATATTGTAGAGTTCGATGAGACGGTTCCAATGCCATCGAAATGAGTTCAATCGGAGTTCGTTTGGGTCGGTTTTAAAGTTTTTAAAAATCCTTCTTAGCCTTCTTAGGCAAAAAAGACTTTTTATTTGATCCTTACCCTATATATATATATATATATATATATATATATCTTGACGGAGTTATACGAATTAACGCAATAAGAGTGGGTTAACAAATAAACAATCCCCTATATATACAGGGGAAATTACCAAATAGAAATTTGCCTAAAATGAGTATATACAAATATAAGTTTGACGTGTGGTAATACCAAAAAAAAAATGATTGTTATTTAAGCATAACATCTTTTTTTTTTATTAGATTTTAATTTTTTTACATGATTTTTTTTGTTCAATATTTTTGTATTGAATTTTTTTGTCCAATATTTTTATTTTTAATACCGATTATTATTTTTTGTATTAGATTTTTGATTTTTGTACTAGATTTTTTGTTTTTTTTTGTACGAGATTTTGTTGTTTGTACTGTAATTTTTTTTTTTTTTTGGATTTCTGTTTTAATGTTTTTAACATGTCAAACTCCTGTTAGTTACTACTAAACGTCTACCTTGTAATGATGTTACAGGATGAAGAAACCTGGACCATTAATTTGGGAGTTAATGAAAATGGATAAAATAGAAGGTTGAATTAAATTTAAGATTAAAGATCCAATCATAGTTAGTTGGCAGTTGAATTGAACATAAACAACTTAACATGTCATATACTGGATTCGACCAGGACCACTTTTGGATATTTTGGGAAGTATAACACTTCAAATTTTCAACTGCTAACATTCATGTGCTAATTTTGGCAAACAATCAACCATTTTCCATATAAAAAAATATATAAAAAAAAATCAACTTGATTCAATACTAAGGAGAGTTGCAAAATAGTAGATCCAAACTTTATGGTAATCGGATTTGCTGGTTTTAGACTAAAAACAAATTCTATTAAAAGACTTAGCCAGCGTCTTTTGATTTTTTAATACACTTATGGTTCAAGAGATAACGAGTTTCGGCCACTAGACAAGAACAAATAAGCTAAATGACCTAACTAAGAAAAAGACGTAACTTTAGATACGTATGAAGTGATCAGAATTATAAATGATGGACCAAATTGTATTAGAGATAACAAATTTTGGCCACTAGATAAGAGCAAACATGCCAAATGGCCTAATTGAGATAAAGACGTAACTTCGGATACATACGAAGTTATCAAACTATAAACGATGGACCAAAATGCATTAGAGATAACAAATTTTGGCCACTAGAGAAGAGCAAGCAAGCTAAATAACCTAACTAACAAAAAGACAAGATACATATGAAGTTATTAGGCTCATATCATAAATGATGGACCACGATGTATTGACATGTTGGATCATGTGGTAAACTGCCATTGGCAATTCGCTCAAACTGTTACACAATTTCATCTAGAGGCGGACAAAAAAACCAGTTCCAGCCGAATACGATAATCGGAACCTAAATCAGTCCTATTCGAACCGATGGATACATATGGTTTCATTTTCTCAGAGAAATCATAACCGGAACCAGAATTGAAACCGGTTCCACCTTTACCTGATCAAAACTAGAATTAGTCATTAACTTTGTTAACCAGAACCTAAACCGGTTTGAAACCAGAACCAATTACCCGGAAAAAAACCAGTTTGCTCACCTCTAATTCCATTATCTAGAGCCCCCAATTTGATACAGGCGGTTTTCCCTGATTATCGTATTTTAGTTTATTTCTTGTTTATATAAAAACGCACCGAGTCTTTTATTTGAGTAATTCATGTGATCAATTTCATAAGTTTGCAATCAATTCGGCTTTCCAATATTTAGTTTGACCATTCATATTTAGAATCGTGCAATAAAAGACGTTTAGTGTAATAGTCTGAACATTCAGCAACATACTCCATTTATTAAGAGTCATTTTCCGTCATCCTTGCTTACCCTCTGCCTTCGTTTTTATGCAATATTTGCACAATTCAAGCATGATTGGAGCTCAAAATCTTGAAAACCATCAAATCATACTCAATAAAACAAAATTGAAATGTAAATTGTACTTGTAATTAACATGCTTCGGTTGACTATAAGAGGTTAAATACATGGATACCATCAGGTTTAAGGACCACGTTAGATAACTGCGAGTCAGGTTAGACATTACCAGACGTTTTACTCTGGCTATTTGGACTAGACAAAAACAGTTGGTGGATGGATATCCGGCTCTGATATCGGGTCAACTTCAAACACGCTCACTAACTTGATGCCCCGCCCACTATAAATTCAAGCTCAAGATAACTTAAACAGGTCTAACCCGACAAATAAGCACATCCTGGCTAATCATTGTAGCAAGACATATTTATGATTTTGTTTTTTTGTATAGTTTACGTCTCTTTATGGATCTTTTTAGAAGCAATTTTTTATTTAATTAGGATAAATTCGTCTCACTTCCTCAGACCCTATCGTTTAAGGTTTGCCTACATGATTAATATGTAGAACATATATACAAACACATGAATATAATTAAGTCTTTCATCCAAATATAACAGACTTTTTTTTGGACCCATAACCCATTAAAGTTGCAGATAATATCACATGCTCTTGAGATGTTCCACCAATAATACTCTATTACTTTATAATCTGATACAAGCAAAACAAGACAATTAAGACTCCAATGAGTTCAATGGATAAATATATATACATATAATGGTATTATATTATATTATATTCTATTGTATGAATTTTCAAAGAATGTGTAACACACTTATGCAGATGCAAAATTCCATGGACTGCTTAACACGTGCAACCAAACCGAAAGGCATATAGTCATGACAGCATAAGATTTCATACTCACATACCTGTAAACTTCACGCCCTTTGTCAACCGCCTCTTTATGAACCACATCCGCCTTTCTTTTCACACCCGTTGATAACTGATCCAAGAAAAAATCCAAGAAAGATCTAACGGTTGCAAATGTCACCCTTCCGGTAACATCAAGAACAAGCCTTCTGTTGCTAGGGACTGCTAAAGTTGAAGAAATCTTGCTCACAAACCCATCACTGTCACTTTTTCTTGATTTAACTCCATTCAAAACTAGTTCTTTCCCATTGGGATTTGAAATCACTTGGTGAGAAGTCTTGACTAGTGTTTCTATGGCACCATTGCAAAATGAAGATAACAAATCCTTAACTTTTTCTTCATGATTAGGGTTTGTTAAACCTGACAAGATTTGATCATATGGGTTGACATCCATGGTTTTGTCAAGATAAACAGTCACCAATGTGGTTACAAACTGCTGGATACTATCCCCTATTAGTTTCTTGCATCGTTCTTCAGCTATTACATCAACCCACTTTTGGATTGAATTCTCTGAACTTGTTGAAGTGTTTGAATCATATACTGCCATAACCATGTTCTTAGCAAAACTCCCAATAACAACAGAAACAAAACCAGATCCAGCTGGTGATAACAGTTTATCCAACGCGCGGTCTGAAAAACTGTCATGAGGATCACTTTTTCTAGCCCCAACCCTGTAACCCCTCAAAATCCCCACAGTTAAAGCTCTTGTAACACTAACAATTGACTCAGAAAACTCATTCGATCTCGTAATCTTTGACAATTGCCTCAAACTATTTGGGATTTCATCTGAATCTGATTGTATAAATTGTTTCAAATCCTTTGAAACAACTCCTATAGTTTCAGCAGAATCACCTAGCAATTCTGCAATTGAAGCTAACGCGCCTAAAACCTTGGCGAATCTTTCCCTCTTTTTCACTACAGAAGGTAAGTTATAAAGCCTAATTGCACCATAAGTCGAAAACCCTAAAGCTGCAATCAAAACTATCCATTTTTTTCTCTTTTGGGTGTAATCCAGACTCTTCTTCACAAAATCCAAATCCATATAACCAGTAACTCCAAATTTGGAAAGCAAATCTGGTCTAGAAGTCCTTTAAAAACAGAGGAGTTGACCAATTGTAATTCCTAATTGACTTAGGGTTTTCAATCGCAGATGAATGTGAACATATGAATTCGTATAATCAGCATATACATACAGCTAAAGGTATACGTATATGTGTTCAGTTTACGAACCTGAGAGCAAAGAGGGAGAAGGAGTTGCAGAATCTTGATTCGTGGAGTCTGAAAGCCTACCTTCCAATCATCTGATCTCATCCACTAGGAAAATTGGGTGATGTGTTTATACTTGGGTATATTCCACTTTAAGCACCTATACTTTCCAAACTTTATAAATTGTCCTTATATTTATATATAGTTTAAAAGACAACTTTTACTCCCCTCACAATTTCAAACTCTCATATGCGTTTGGCCGGTCATATCCTCTCCTCTCTCATGTGCGTTGCCTCTCTGCCTGGGAGTGACCCGGGATAACGTGTTGAGGAAGAGTTCAAGGAGGCGGCCCGGTGACCCAGTGGGACTTAAAACTGACGTTGAGTGATGATGATGGCTTAAGGATAAGAGTCACAGGCTCTTATACGTCTCCTATGGTGGCGGTAAGGGTCAATTAGGGTTCCGACGAAGGTTTAAAGGCCTGATCACCAGATCGATTCATGCATTTTCCCTTTCTGTTGAGATCTGCAACAATGAAAGGTTTGTTCGTCGATTTATGTGGTGGTTATGTGGTTTCGACATCATCAAACTGGAGGAAGGCATGGTATCCCGATGGGTGGTGGATGGCGGTGCATGGTCTGTGGATATGTGGCCGGAGAAATAAAAATGATAACGAGGGAGTTGAAAGATTAAAAGGTAAAGTGAAAGATTTATATATTTTAGTTTATAACAGTTTGAAATATGTAAAAAAGGAAGAAAAAATTGCACTGTTTTCAAAATAGGATTAAAATATTTTTTTTTGAACGGAGACGATCCTAGTTATCATTAATGTTGTTTTAACAGGGCTCATCGGGTAGAGGTAAAACACGACCACATCAGATGCGCGGGAATCCCTGGAATGGGTAAACACTCGCCCCCTATTGATCTAGATACTGAGATTAAGCTTAAGATTCCTTTCCTCACCTAGATGTCATTTAAATTGCCTCTGGCAGGGCTCGAACCATGACCACTCGGTCACAAGATGAAACACCAACCAGAAGGCTAAATTCGCAGGACATTTTAAATATCTAATTATATAATTAAAATATCTAATTATATAATCTTATTCTTTATATATGATGGAGGTGAACTATTTTGAGTACCAAATTTGAAACTTTCGAGGAGGTTTAAACTATGATCATGTTATAATATATCATGAATAATTTGACGATAAATTGCAGACCCATTGTTCATATCAACTAGAAAAGTTACCGCCCGCTCCGTAGGCGGTACGATTAAGAGTCGCATGTTACAACATGTTGATTTTATTAATAGAAAAAAGACTGACATAACGGGTCTAAGACGACACAATAATACAAGATATGATAAAACAGAAAACACAAAAGGGGTAGACATAAGCATGGAACAAAAAATTTCCATGTTAGTTTTTCCAAACATGAAAACGACATTTTTAAATCATGTCAGCACGAAATGACACGTTAAGAAACTTGTTAACACTATAAACATGTATTTATTTTAAATTTTGAATTAAAAACGTATTAAAAAGTATTTATTCTAAATAGATTTTAAATGTTTAAATACCGATTAAAATCTGTTTAAAATAAACATGGCACAAAAAATTTCCATGTCAGTTTTTCCAAACATGAAAACGACATGTTTAAATCATGTCAACACGAAATGACACGTTAAGGAACTTGTTAACATTATTTTAAATTTTGAATTAAAAACGTATTAAAATGTATTTATTCTAAATAGATTTTAATTGGTATTTAAACAGGTATAAACAAATATTAACATGTTAACGTTTTTAGACATAAAAATAAATAGGTCTTCAAGTGTCGACATGTTCTATACATGAACCATGTTAAGCGTAAACACGAAACATGCTAAATTTGTGTCGTGTTTAAAATGTCTGTGTCTAAAATTGTCAGCCTTAAAAAGAAACGTATGAAATTACAAATGATCGTAGTTACAAATATTAAAACATAGATAGACAACATTATTACTTCATATACGTTGCGGTATCTGAAGTTTAAAAAAATTAAAACTTACGCTCGTTGGTTTCATGGTCGAGGCAATTATTATTGTATCTTTATAGCAACTAAAAGGGCTACTCGAGATCATTCATTTCACCAGTAAAATGCAAATTATATATATTTTAAAGAGTTAAGTGCTTATTTCATCCCTGTGGTTTGTTTAATATTGCCATTTTAGTCCAAAACCCTTTTTTATTGCCTATGATACATTGTGGTTCTCACATTTTTGCCATTTTAGTCCACATCACTAACTCCATCCCATTTATCCATTAACTCTAAGGTTATTTTAGTCTTTTTCCTAAAATACTTAATAAGTGATTAATTCATTTATGGTCATCACTTAATAAAAATGACCAAAAAAAATAATTATTAGTTCTGGTCAATTTTGAGCCAAACTTAACAGAATGGGTCCCCTTGGCTTAAAAGAAAATGAATTCATTCAAAAAATTATGAAATCTTCAACATATAAGTTTTTACTGCAATTATAATATGTAACATTGTAAGTAATTTCACTAGATAGATTAAAATACAAAAGTTAACAAGGCATTGTCAAAAAGAGTCACTAGGCATTGCCAAAAAATTCATAATGCCAGTCAATGCAACAAAAATTGGCCAAAATGATAGACCACCAAACCTAGTTCAGCGCAACAAAAATTGGCCATAATGCTAGTAAAACGATAGCCACCAAAGTCACAATTACAAAGCATATTAAAAAACTAACCATTAAAAAAACTTAACCATTTTGTCGTTGACCATTGCATGTCCTTTTGTTGTGACCAATGTCCTTCATTTTCTTGTTATTCATTTTCCTAAGCTTTTTTATATTTCTTTTTAGAAGGGGATCATTATCTTCATCACTTAGCTATCAAAGTCATCATGGTCAACCTCGTCATATTCAAGATCATTAACTTCTTCATCACTTAACTCCAAGTTTGAGTTAACTGCTGATCTAAAATGAGTCATATCAACTTGAACATCCACAATGTCATTTTCTTTATCAACTATCAAATCTATATTCTCAAAGTTAGTTGCCTCAAAATCAGTTTTAACATCATAAGCATCATCAACCATGTCATCTTCTTCTACATTGGTGTTATTAGCAACAGTGCAGTCAATACCTTGATCACCAACATTTTGATTCCTTTCAAGGGTAAGATGTCTTATGCTATCACCAAAAACATCATTTTGAGATGATGTTGAGGTGAACAATTCAATGATCTTGTTATTCGGAACATATTTCAGTAACTCTATAACATCCATGTCATTCCTTAAAGCTTTTAACCCAAAATCAAGGTCACGATTTGAATCCCTAAAATAGTAGCAAAACTCTTCATCTTTTGGATAACCAATTTCTTGTATCATAGAATTTACCTCATGCAATGAAAATTCATCAAAATCAATCATGTCAACAAAACTGATCTTACCACCAACATATTGTCTTCCTGGTAACTTACTAAATCGACCTCCATGGTACACCTTCAATGAGAATAAGTTAGAGTTTTGACCTGTAAGAAAGCAGAAGAACGTGAGATTAAATTACCAGTCAAAAAGACAACCAAGAATAAACCATAAAGTGACGTCCATTGTGTGATAAGGATGATGAACAATCGATCTATATGAACCAATCAACATGAAACTGTCTATTTTGTAAAATTCGTAAACCCTAAACCTTAAAAGAAAGTGATATATTACCTTAATCAAGATCACGATTAAAGAAAATGATTGGGATTCATCGATGAACAGATTGAAAAAAAAAACGATGGGGATTGCGTGATTGCCGTGGTTCGTTTGCTTCTGGGCGTATTTTTGAAGACGTTCTTTTTGATCCTTGCTGATGCCGTAATTTGGGAATTAGGGTGTGGGTAATATTGAGCAAGTTTATTTATTTACAACATATTTTAAGAGAAAGACAAAAATAACCCTAGAGTTAACTAGATAAATTAGATAGAGTTAGTGGATGGACTAAAATGGCAAAAATGTAAAAACCACAATGTATCATAGGCAATAAAAAAGGGTTTTGGACTAAAATGGCAATAATAAACAAACCACAAGGATGAAATAAGCACTTAACTCTATTTTAAATTAACAAAGAAAAATTATCATGAGAAATCATATCGTACATAATATAGGAGATAAATTTCATATCTTGATAAACACACTCACATTAGCATATTTGAAAATCATGAATAAGTCACGTCATTTTAAAAGAATGTTAACAAAAAATGAAAAGAATTGAAATGTAGTTAGAATATCATATCTTTGTAAAAATTAGACTTATAAATCCCGAAAGTCTTTTTTTTTTAAAGAAGAAAAAGAAAAAGTATAGCATATGTAACCCGAGCAAAACCATAAACATTTATGTTAAATAAACGAAAATGATAAAGTCGAACTTTAAATATATGAAGAAACGTATAAAATTGTGTTATACCTAAAAAAAGACAATTATACCTAACAACCTAATAAAATTAAATGACAAAAAAAATTAAAAGAAAAAAAAAAGGCACCCTGAAATGTTTCGAACCCAAGAAGTGGCATTCAAAAGGAGGGTTACTTAACCATTGGACCAAGACCCAACTATTTGAATTCCTTTAGAAACATGTCTTTAGATATAAAAGTTTGAGTGACTTCCTAATATCCTATTGGCCACCGACCTTGCTTTTTAAGTTATATAAGAATGATGTGATGAAAATTCAATGAAAATCGTGAAATTTGATTTATCTAAAAGCAATAACAAATGTAGGTTACTAGAGGTTTACCCGCGCGTTGCGGCAGTAACCCCGATTGAACCAAAAAAAAGATATCTATCCAATTGAAATTCTACCATAAATAATACTGAGTCATACCACTCTGTCATTATAAATATCTAATCACAATGATGATGAAAAATCATTAATATTAAACGTAATTTTCCATAACATGTGTTAGTTCGTCCTAAAACAATAGGTCTAATTACTGCAAAAGCAAGTGTCAACCGTAAAAAATACAAATCCAAATAGAGGCGCGTAATGTTAACAATGGGTATTTAACCACGACAGCGGTTATAACATCTTGAATATCAATACGCAAATGCTTGGAAAAGTTTCATTGCAATTTCGCGAGGCAATTCTTACCTGTCCAATTTCTAATGAATCGAGATAACCTTTTGTTTTTTAATTTTTAGGTTATTTTATATTTAAGAATCAATAATTAATTGTTGAGGTTTATCTTGCGTGAAAGAAGAAAAAACAAAATGTGATGCAATGTTGATGTTTACCTTGCTGAAAGGGAAAAAAACAACAATGTAAGAGTCGAACCGGTGCACATATGTATAAGAGGATGTTTGTTTTTTTTGATAAAAGTCTCCCTGACTTCTTATGTCTGCACCAAACATACCACGGGATGAGGTTTACCTCTGCAGTGTGTGTTTCTTGGAAGACATTTCATTTAAAAACGTCTTTCTGGCATCTTCTTGAGGCATACATGGTCCAAAGACTTCTTGCTCTTCTCCCCACTTCTTCACCTCATTAATTTATATATATATTAAATAGCAAGATTTGGTTGTGAGGAGATATCACTGTTCATCTTGGTATGGCTTTTTATGCGTGTGGTACAAGTCATTGATGCATGATTCTTGGAGGATCATCTTTTGTCTCTCATTACTTACCCACCGACAACAACTCTCCTTCTACTCCTCTACTGTGAATCCTGGCAATTGCCTTGGTTTCTCTGGCTTAGTCCTTTTTCCGATAGGTTATGGTGATTGAATGTGGTTCTCATCCCCATAGCTTCGTCTCTCTCATGATCGTATCTCTGTTTCCGACTTCATTTGGCTTCGTCTGTTGTTTAGTAGCAGCGGCGGGATACAATCAACTGAGATGAAGCATGGAGATTGATTCCTGTTGTTTCCAGTGGTCGTTTCGTACGTTGTCAGCCTTGGCAGCAACCATGTCTATGTGAGTTTTTAGGTTTTTGCGCCTGTGGGATACAATCGAATAAGGTAAACATTTTGTTAATTTTGTTCCATTTTATTTTGGTTTCTCAAAGTTTTGTTAATTTTCTGTGTAGGGAAGGATGTAGTACCCAAAATCCTAATTTACAAATTTCACTACCACGACCACTATTTTTTTTTCTACACTTCGTTAGTCGTAAATGTTTTGTTAGTTTGTGAAAAATTAGTACTTTTGGTGTGTTGAAGGTATAATCTATTTTGGTTGTCCTAGCAAATTGAAAAACAAAACAGAGTCTATTTGTTTGTGAATACAATGAATAACAAGAATAACCAGGGTTCAATAATGATGATAAGGTTATTCTCATTCAACGATTGCTTCAGTTCTATCTTATGTTTTAGATAGATTGTAACCCTGATCTGGAGGTTTTAGATCGTTTTGTATGCTGACCGATAACATTGCAATTGTCTCATTTGAGGTTTTTCGGTTCGTATAATGATGTCATGAGGCGGCCTGAATTATATGGTGATATCGATATGTTTTCCAATTTGTTTTCAGGCGATATTTGGGTTTTTGTAGTCTTTTTTTCGTCTCTATAAGCCTGCAACATGGAAGCGATTTTCTTTCATGTGTTCTTAAAGCCATGGCTATGATGATCTAATGTTGTTTGACTTTAGATCGGGTAATCATTTGTATCTGGTGTGGCAAAATTGTAGGATGGCAACTACCCCTTGCAACTCTTTTGCAGCCACAGTAATTTGATTTTTTTGCACCGTTGTTTGATCATATTTGAGCCTCTCAAGATTTCAATGCGAGTAATTTTGCACTTCCACTTCGTCTTTATTAGGTGTTTCCTTTTCATTTCTAACTATTGTTTTCAATTAGGCTTGCTTTAGGAGTCTGTGATTATTTTCTATTTTTGTTCCTTTTTTTTGCTATGATTATTTCCATGTACGAGTACGGTCAAGCAAATGTTTGGTGATTTGTATCTCGGCAAGTCAATAAGTTTGCAATCACGGTGAAGTGTTTTTTTTGTTCCCTTTGTACAAGCCTAAATCATTTTTAAGATATATATTGTTCTTCTATGTTTTTGTTTACCTATTGACTATGATGATAAGCATTGTACCGACATTTTGAGTCTGAGCTGGAATGGTAGATTTTACTTAGTATATCAGACCCGACGCAACGCGCGGGTCCTAAAACCTAGTATATAGATTAAAAACCAAATGTTCCTTCTGAGAGGGATTCCACTATTCATTTCCTACACATGATTATGCATACAGTACAACTCATTCATGCATATTTCTCACTCTCTCAAGCTCTCACCATCACCATCGTTGTCTTTCAAGCTCTCACCATCATCGCTATCATCTCTCAGGTTCTCACCATCACCGCAGTTGGTAATCCCATCCTCTACACCGTCGACGATGGCCAACACATCGTTCTCTTCGACAGGTTCCATGGAGTAATCGACGAGAGACCATCGGTCAGGGTACTCACTTCCTCATCCCTAGGTGTGTTATCCCGACCCGAGGTCAACCAGTTGCTGTAAATTTTCAAAACCCTAGGTCTCGAGTACGGCAAGAAGGTTCTTCCGTCGGTCGGTTATTTGGCTCTTTGTGGTCTGATTTCCGGCCAAGAATCTGATGGTGACCGTTCTAGAGAGAAAGGAGGTTGTTCTGGAGAGAGGAAGAGCAGGTATGTTACCTCTTTCAAGTTATGAGGTACGTTCTTATTTCCCCTTTTCTCTTTTACAAGTGCTTTTAAATGGAGTATGTGATTTTTGGGGGTGAAATGTTGGTGGAATTAGCAGATTTTATTATGAATTATTGTCAAATTATGAGGTTTAATAACTTTGAAGCCTTCATGCATCATACAATCCATTGTAATTTTGCTGTATATTTGATATGTTACTGCTTATTAGTAGAATAATAGGGATTTTAGCAGTGGTTAATCGATCTCAAAGAAACATGAAGCCTAATTACTAAAATAAGAATCTTGACATTGATTCCATATACACTCCAACCCTCACTAACAGTAAGGCACCAGCTGCCAAAACCCCTTCAATTTAAAACACTCCTTTTTCATTATCAAAGCAGTCGATTCAATTTCTTTGAGTTGAGCCCTTTCTATAAACATTTTCTTTATCCTATAAGACATAGGTAAAGCCTACCTTGATTATGTGATTTTGTTAGTTATATTTGTTTGTTTAAATAAGATAATTCTGTTGCCATCTAACTTTTTACCCTTAAAATACCACCTAATCATGTGTTTGTTATTGAAACTTGAGCTCATTGCCTCTGTCAATCATCCGGCTTCAAATTCATTTTCTGAGCAAATTTTTACACAACCGGTTGTAATTGATGTCATCATTGTTATTTGACCTCTCATCATCACATATGCAAAAAGATCCAAGAAATATAAAAATCATGTGTAACTTTAAGCTTTTTTGTCTCCAAAAGTATATAAATTTGCTCTTAAGACTAATTAAATACAGTAACAATTCCTCCGATGAATTCGGATTGTTAAAATTGTTAAATTTGTAATGATTTATATTTTTTTGTCATTTATCTCCTTGATACAGACAATAGTTGTCATTCAAGCTTCCCCAAGATTGTAAGTCTAATCTATTGCCCTTCATGTATATCATCTTTTGTGTGTGTGTATAAAAATGGATCGAGTTGGGAAACATGTTATTGTGTTCATGATCTTAGATGCATTCACATATGTGATGATCGTTTTCGGGCATCATATCATAAGTAACTTCATTTGGAGATCATATTACACCATAACTTGCCTTGATTAATTGCTAATTTGGTCATTTGATATTGTGGTCAGATGCCTGTTTGTTCATTCAAGAAATATAGGAAAATAAAAATTTGAACTTTCATGTTGGATTTATGTAAGACACAACAACAGGTTGATAGAATTCTTCCTTCTTATAATTTCATTGCTTATATGTCTTTCTCGAGCACCAATCGATTAGCATGCCGCGGTCTCTATTTTGCACTCTTCTCCTTCTTCTTTTTATTGAGATTAATGATAATCTTTTCATCAAGAAAAGACAAAAAATCAATGAATTTATGTTATTTGTTTGGCAATATTTATGTGTTGTTTTATTTATGGTTTTGATTTATTGCATCAGAAAACTCTAAAGTTGTCTTTCACAAGTCAAAAATAAGATCATCTATTTCAGACCCAATAATGACTCGGTTATGGAGACGTGCTATTGAGTCCAGCAAAGTGGTGTTGCTGGAAGATATTTAGCTGGTCCCGGATGATTTGTTGAGGGTGGTCGAATAATTTGAGTCGGTTTCACAAGTAGCAAAGCATTCATATCCAGCAGTGATTGTGTCAAATGAAGAGGGTCAAACTGCGATCATGAAGAGGAGGATTAGAGTGAAGATGAGGGCAATTTTGATGATGACGAAGGTAAAAAGGTAATCAAAGTAGCGGAAAATTTTACTAAAATCGACCCGTCCCGCTGCGAAGCGCGGGTTCGTATCCCCTTGTTTTAGGTTAAAAAACACGCTCCATCACATTTCCTCAGTTGCATCACGTTTCAATCCTCCGCAGCTGCATCACGTCGCCGCACTCCGCCCTCCCGTCGCAGGCCTGCACCTCGCCTCCACGTCGCCGCCTTGCACCTCGCCCCTCCACGTCGCCACCCTCCCTGTTCTCACTCTACAGGTTCGTAATTTTTCGTTATCTATTCTTGAAATCTTTATTTTTTTTTGGGTTTTGACATGAAAACCCAACAATTTTAGGGATTAGGGTTCAAATTGTTGTGATTGTTTTTAGGGATTAGGCTGACATCTCCTTCTGTAGAATCTTCTTTACGCAACAGGTTCTTACCCTTTTGGTTCAATCTCGTACTTAATTGCCATTGGTGTGGGAATGAAAACCACCTCTTTAACCTCACCGTATGCTGGGATCATGGGCCGAATAAGATGGGTCAGGTTGCCCAGAACCATTTTTTTGTAAAAAACTATGTTTCTAGATTATTAGTGTGCCAATTATGATTGCAAAGAGTATATAATTTCAATAATTAGCAGTGATCTTTGGTTCCATAGTGCATAAAAATAAGAAAAAGGCAATCCAAAAATAACAAACAAGCATTAATTATCGGCTATCATATGCATTCAATCATTCAATACCTTCAAAGCCAACTCTACTTTAACAATAGCATTTAGGATAGAGATTTTCTCAAAGAAAATGTCATAATTTACAGCAGAATATTTCTTTTCAAAGAATGATTTCAGAGAGGTCTAATGCATACACAGTTTTGGTTCTTTGTATAATTGTATTGATGATAAAGTGAGGTGATATATAGCCTCTGTCCAACTTCATGATAATGCTGATGGAGACGAGGTTGAAGGAAATGGTTTGCATCAGATCGGGAATATATGACTCGAATACGAGATGAAATTGCTGAGCAACTAATGCAAAATATTGAAAGATTTGAAGAAAAATGTTGTTTTATTGTTGTTTTATGAATGTTATTTCAGAGATGTAAAACTATGAAATGTTGAAAAACTGTTGTAGGTTAAAAAAATGGTTTGTTTTAATTTCTGATTATTTTAACAGCTTGCAGACGTTAAAAAACAAACAGTCTTCTTTTAACAGGCTGCAGATGTTTTGTCCAACTCTTCTGCTACAGATGTCTGCACTCTAAAAAAACAAACAACACCTAAGAGATAGCTGTATTTTACCGGTTGATCTACCATCTAAATAGCATTCCTTTTCTTTCTCTAACAAACTTATATAAAACAAAAAACATAAAAAAAAATATTATTCCTGTTTACTAATCCTTACATTTGATAAATGTGTGTATAGTAAATTGTTTTTGCTTTTCACACGTAATAAACATATGTTTCAAGATATAAAATAAGACCAAATAATTTGATTAATGATTCAAAATCATTCCTATTGTTCTCATCAAAACATTACTTACTTCTTATTTGATCATTCTCCTATATATACATACATACAATCGTTGGTTATATCGATATATGGTAACGTGATGTTAGTTAAAATAAAAATGACACTGACATTGACTTAATAAACATATCAATGTTTTTTAAACGTTGTCTTTATATGTTTAGTTGTCCAAAATCACGTTGCTGTGACTTTATACATTGTTTTATATACTTATGACACATCGTACATAATTAAATTGGTAAACATGTCTATTTAGACGCTTTCAGTTTTGATTTGTCTTATACTTTTTTTCAATTAATTTTTTGTTAAATTCATAGGTCGTAGCTTTCTTTAATGAAACCATCACATGCAAGGCAAGGAGTCTTAATCATGTTACCCGCAGCAGCACGCGGGTAACTTTTCTGGTTGTTTAGAATCAACAAATAGGATTTCAAACTTAATAATTTGTCTTTTTGTGATAGGATTTCAACTCTTCCAATTCTTTGATACTCAGCATCATACTTGAACTTCATAACATCCTGTAAAAAAATCCGAATAAAAACCTCCTGCCTCGTCATGGTTAGGTGGGTAAAATTATTTTTTTAATTGGGTTCGGTTCCAGACCCTTTTTTTGCACCTTCTAGTTGTGGTAGAATTTTCTATATATTTTTATAATATAATAGAAAATTTTGTTAAGTTGGTTTAAGGATTTGTTCATGCACGTGTAAAAGTGGTGTTGTAAATTTGTTTAACAAGTCACGTTGACTTTGTCTTTTAAAGAACTTGGAAATAACATAAACACATACTCAAACAAGATGAAGCGAACGAAAGTTTTGAAATATATAAAGTTAATTTATCTTGTAGGAGTGTAAAAAAATGCCAGTTATTGACCTAAATACTGAACCAATTAATAACCAACGTTGTGGAAACCGGTTTGTAACTTGTAGGTCCTGGCCATTTGAAACCGATTTGGGATTTTAGCGTTAAACTAGATGTAAACGATTTTTTAACCAACTCAGTTTTAACATAGTTGTTGATAAAGATTGATTGAAAATGCTTAATTTCTCAAATGATTTATCCTTTTATAGTAGATAATCACTTTCAGAATAAATAAAAAGAAACTAGAGTTGAACTAATTTTCTTCTTCATGTTTCCAAATGCAAAAGTACATTATATTAACAAAATTGGTCAATTGGATATCTCCTTTAACCTAGCAAAACTACGTTGTTCTTCCCATCATGTTTGATGATCATTATACATTATGAATTAAATTAATTATGTTTTAAAAGAAATTTGTAATTTTGCATGTAAAAAGGACATATAAGTAATTTTTACCAAACAAAAACAAACATGCATAAACTACTATTCTAGTCGGATGAAGCATCATTGTCGTCATGCTCTAAACATCCCATGTCAAAGGTGGCAATTTTACCCATGTCAAAGAAAATGGGTTGGTTTGGGTAAATAATTGTAATATAATGGGTTGAAATGGGTAGCATCATAATATTTAATGGGTTGAGATGGGTAGCACTTGAACACAATGCGGGTCAAGACGGATAACCAAAAAAGAATGTAAATGCAATACATTAAAACCTTTAAGCATGATTAATAACATATTTGATGAGAAATTATCACTAAAAATTATCCAAATAGACTATTTGTATACTTATAACACATCTAAAGTTAAATTAAATTGGTGTTTTTAAAGAACAATCCATTTAGACCCGAACTGATTTTGCTTAAAATTTGTTCTGACCCGCACCCATCCTGACCTGAACATGTTCTGACCCGTTACCTAACCCGCCCATTTTGCCAGGCATAATATGAACCTTTATCTAATAGGAACATAGAAATTGATTCTAATGAGAGGCTAGTGGGATGAAACATGTAAAATGGGAAACTATTTTACTCCTAAACACATGCATTATAGAGTGGAATTGACTTTCATGATCACGTAACAGTTATACACTTCATAAAACTAGTTTAGACAAAATTGAATAATAACAGAGAGGTTAATAACTAAGAGAACTATATTTTACTTGTGCGTGCTTGATTGTACCTTTAAATGGAAGTATTATTTGCCAACTATCCATTTAGAAATCGATGGGGGGAAAAATTCAATAGTATATACATGTTAAAATTATAATCGACCCCCTTAAAATTTTGTAATCGTCCCTCTTAAATTTGCATAAACGGACTTGTAACGAGAATTTAAATGATATTTATACTTGTTTTTTTGGAAAATGGGTCACTTAAAAAAGTCTCAATATATGTTGTTTTGGATAGATTTTATAAAATAAAACCCCATTATGCTTTTATGTATGAAATTTAGTTTGATCGTCCTTTTTTAACATGACTTGATCTGATTCGAGCTAATCCGACCTGAAAAGAAGAGAAAAAACATATTATATTGCAATTTTCAAATGACTATAAAAATTTCCGACCCCTTGAAAAATGTTACTGGGTCCACCACTAGGGGTGTTTACGGTCCGGTTCCAAACCGCGAAATCGCCCAAACAGTTCATCGGTTCAATTTCATGGTTGGTTTTTTTTTCAAGCATTCGGTCGGTCGGTTTCAAAAGTTTACAGCCGTTATAAACGGTTTGGTTTACGGTTTTCATAAAAAACCAGACCGGACCGTATATGTGTGTGCACATGTATATATATAAATATATATATAAATATATATATATATACGCAATTATGTACACATAGATATATCGATATATAAATAAATAAGCATATATAGATGTTTATATATGTGTGTGTGCACATATTGAGTTCTTGATTTATTTGCGATTTAAAAAAAATACATATGGACTTTGTGTAAATAGTCCGTGTTGAACTATAAAAGTTTCGTTTGATTCGATTTTATTTTTAACGGGATCAAAATCCCAAACCGCAAACCAAACCGGAACCAAACCGTTGATAACGGTTTAAAAACCGTAAAAACCGGATCGCAAACACCCCTATCCACCACTGGTGGAGACATGAAGGTATGATATTTGTCGCAAGGTGATATAGAGGGACTGAATTTGCCTTTATGCTATAGTAAAAGGTTAATATAAAATTCTTTCACACAAGTTTGGAAGATAAGAAGTATAAGTTTTCTGTTCATTATTTACGTTTGAACATTGAAATGGTATATTATGTGGTCGTGGATATGGATGAAGATTGCCATCGAGATGAAGGGCCCACTATAATAATGCAAGCCTCCTGACCCAATTAAAAAACTAAGCCACTTAACTTACCGAGTTGATAGCAACTCGCTACCTAACTAACTCGGCTCCTCAACATACAGGTCTCCTCTAAAACAAAAGCAGTTATTAAAACGAGTCTTACCCCGCGTTACTGCGGATCATACGATACATCAACGTGGTAAAGGGCATGTTTGCAAACTTCATAGCCAACCTCAAAACATTGTTCCGAATCCGGTTACATTGGTGAAATCAAGACCCAAAGAAAAGCAAAGTGGTTGTAAAAACGACTGTTACAAAACATAAATTCGATTTTTACCAGCATGTTTGCTCCGTAATTAAATATAGATTATTATAAAAGAACTCATTTCGAAACAAACTCGAACTTATATCATCGAACAAAACCTTTTGTATTTGACACTACTCATTTTAAACAAAATTTACGTCATTGCATAGATAAACTCAAAATGCACATAAAATTAAGTACCCAAAAATATTATACTAGAGTTAACTTGTTTTCGAACAAAATTTATGTAAAAAAACATAGATCAACTCAAATTTATTACAACACGTACATAAATATAAGCATGTAGCAACTTATTTTTTCTTTAAGTTAACGAACGAAATTCATTAAGAAAAAATCAGATTATATATACTAGATAGGGTTAAATCGAAATTTGAGCAGATAAAAGTGATATTTATAAAAGTTGAGTGATTTGTGTCGGTGGCATTTTAGACCAACTCAAAACACTCATAAAAATAAATACAGAAAGTATTATATTTGATATGAATCATCTTTAAACAAAAAATTATATCGAAACATGCATCAACTCGAATTTATAACGATGCATATATAAAATAAACACATAGTAATTATTAATTTTCTTTGTAAGTTGAGTAAAAATCGTATTATATGCACTATGGAGAGTTGACTCAATACTTTATAAATTTAAAGAGACAAAAGTAATAGTTAATAAAATTTAAAGTGGTGAGTTTTGTACTTATGTAAGTGACAAATGCCTCCAATAACGATAAACAAGATCTATAACTGAAGATGTATTAACCGGAACTCCTTCTGGTTGATTTTCGATTAACTGATCTTTATGCCATCATCCCTGGTTGAGCAAAGCAATGCCTATGTACTTCCTTTGGTATAGAGAAGATGATTTTGGGTTTTTTGTGTGTGTGTGTGTGTGAGATGGTTATTTTCGGAATAAGAGAAATTCTTTCCTTTTTAATTACCTTATATAGATAATAGTGGGTCCCCATATCTGTTTGTTGAAAGAAAATGGGGATTGTTCCTTGTAGTAGGACCCACCATAACCGTCTCCATTATTTTATTTTGTCTTATTTTCCTCTTCGTTATTTTAATATGTATATGCATATGCGTACGCAAATGTAGATGTCAACGGGCATGCATATGCATGCATTATTATGGATATGCATAACATAACAGTTATTATTATTATTATTCTATTCCAATGATAGCCTTACGCTTTCAAGTCCCCCCAAACCGGGTGATTTTAGTGGTTTTAAAATCTCCAGGGATATATAAGTTATTTATAAGTTATTTACATGTTTTATTAAGAAAGCGAAAGGAGTTCATGCGTATGGGTACTGATATTCGCAATCTATCATGATGATGACTAGACGGGTGTCTCTTTAGTTGTTCTGACTTAACCGTCAGCAGCCCCTGGGATTTCCCCCGTCGATTAATCTCCCGCCTTTATTGAAAAATTCAAAAGTTAAATCAGCTCTCCTCCCCCCAATGTATATATACATAAACGCACGGGTTGTGAGCATTCCCTTTCTTTTCCTAGAATCTCTTTCGCTCGCCCTCGTCGTTCCCTTTCGTTTCCATGGCCCCCAAATCCGCGAAACTCCCCAAGAATGTTGCCACCGCTTCTTCCAAGAGTTTGCTTTCAGTATCAAATCATGAGATAAATTGAATGCCCTCGGATTACGAAAAATTCCTGCGAGAGTTTCGGATACTCCCCGAGTGGCATCCAGAACTTCCCAGCTTGGGGCAAACAGCTCTAAACGCTCAACCTGGAAAGATAGGCATGTACGCTGACTTCTTTCGTTTGTCGCACTTCAGGCTTCCTATTAGTAAATTTTGTCTTCGTATGCTAGAAGGATACGGTGTTCAATCTACCAAATGAGTCCTTTAGGGTTGATTCGGCTATATCACTATGAGTTTGTTCTGAGGAGTGTCCAAGAGAACGTTGTTCCTCTCTATTTTTCAAGTGTTTTTTAAGTTAGTGAATAAGGACGACTGGTATTCCTTCGATAAGAGGGGAGGACCTTCTATGGTTCTCAAGGTTCCTTCAAGTTCGAAGGATAAAAACTGGAGAAGTAAATTCTTCTATATTGACAAGAGGGTGATTCATGGCAAAATGCAATGGTGTTCCCCTGTAGATCCCATTATTGACCCTGCTCCGGCGGAAGATCGTTATGTAAATTCAAGGTTGTACAAATGGCTTTGCGAGCACCCTACAGATATTCAACCTATTCCTGAACATGCTCTTGTGGCCACTGGGATAAGTCGTTTCTTGGATTCTCCATCTGCCAAGCCAATGTATCTTAACCGGAATAGAGGTATCGCGTCCTCTTTTTATTCTTTTGTGTATTAATATTTTTGCCTTGATTTTTACCATAATTCCCTTTTCTTCAGGGGAAGGTTATTTTTTTGAAGTGTTATCAGATACCCGCCGTGAGCTTCTGGTTCCCAAGGAGAAACCTCTGAAGCTTAAAGAGGCTCTTTTCCTTCATTTTACAGCTCGTTATATTGCTTTTCCTTTAGGGGAAGATGTTTTGGGGAGTGTCCCTAGCGAAGGTTCCTCCCAACTGGTCATTTTCCCCCCGTTTTCCTTTATAATTGCAGGTAAATACCCTGAATATGGGCTAACACCCTGATTATTCTTTGTTTTTACAGCTCTCTCCTCCAAACTTTTCCCGGGGGTCTGCTTCTCCGGTCCAAACTGGCATCACAATAGGACCTGCAAGTTCCAGCCCGATTATTGTTTCTGCCAGTGGGTCTCTTCCTTCTTTCCCCCTAATGACGCTTGTGCCCTCTTCTGCCTTTTCCATGTGTTCAATTGATGTTCCTTTGATTTCTGGTACGTCGAAGAGCTATGTTGCCCACCTCACGACTTTCGTTATGCCCCCTATTTCCCTCGCAGGCTCAACTTTGGGGTCTCCTAGTGTTGTTTCTTCTTCCGCGGATCAACCTTCGGTTTCTCTGGTTCCCACCTTAACCTCCGACGAACAAATTATCATTTTCGCGGGTCCCCCCATAACCTTGCGGGGCCTTTATCAACTTCAGCGGAATCTCCTGCTTCTGGAGACCCTCCTTCCCTAACACTCAAGGGATCATCCGCTTCTCCTGAGCCTTCTCCTTCACAACTTCGGGCCAAGAAATTATCTTCTATTATGATGACTAAGCATTCGCGGAAGCATGCCGGTATGTAGTTTATTTTTATTTTATTCCATTTTTTAAATTGGGTTTGGTCTGCGCGTTACCTCTTTTCTTACTTTACTAATTCCAAGTGTTTGTCTCTTTTTTGCAAGAGTGAATCTTCAGTCCTCTACCTCTTTCAAAAAACCTAGGGAGGCCAACATACCCGCTACAACTGTTTTGGACTCCCTTGGTCATACAGCTGTTGCCACTTCTTCTTCTCCTGTGATTGTCCTTCTCCCTTCTTCTTCTACCTCCCTTCCATTTTCTTCCACCACACCTTTATCTCCTATTACTTCTATTGCTCCACCCGGCCAGGCTTTGTCCTCTTCAGTCTCTACCTACTCCTTATCCACTGTTACTTCCCGAGGTCCCCCCTTCTCCTGTAGTATCTCCTGCCTTGAGTACTCCTCCCCTTTTGACTTCCTCTACTTCATCCTCCATTTTTCCTCCTGAGTTTCCCTCCCGTTCTAATTCCCGATATATTCCTGGCTTTAACCCCCTCACCCCATTTGTTCCTAGTTGGGGTATTAAACAAGGAACCTTCTTGGATGCCCCTCTGTTATGTCGGGAATTCCTTTTTCGAGGGGTCCCTCCCGCCGAGGCTGAGAGGGCACAACATCTTCCTTTGAAGGATCTTGGGGATCATCTAGCCCTATCTCTCAATTCTATAGTTACTTACCTGCCTGAATTAGGTCATCGGGCCGAGTTTTTCCGATTAACTGATCTTTATGCTATCATCTCTGGTTGAGCAAAGCAATGCCTATGTACTTCCTCTGGTACAGAGAAGATGATTTTGGGTTTTTTGTGTGTGTGTGCGAGATGGTTATTTTCGGAATGAGAGGAATTCTTTTCTTTTTCATTACCTTATATAGATAATAGCGAGTTCCCATATCTGTTTGTTGAAAGAAAATGAGGATTGTTCCTTGTAGTAGGACCCATCATAGCCGTCTCCATTATTTTATTTTGTCTTATTTTCCTCTTCGTTATTTTAATATGTATATGCATAAGTGTACACAAATGTAGATGTCAACGGGCATGCATACGCATGCATTATTATGGATATGCATAACATAACCGTTGTTGTTGTTGTTATTATTATTATTATTATTATTATTCTATTCCAATGATAGCCTTACGTCTTCAATAACAATGTCTTCAAAAAAAATATGTTAATGATTCTAGTGAAAAGTAAGTTTTTTGGTAACCTCAATACAAATAATTATATTTATTATGTTATATAACAAACAATTTACAGGTTTTGGTTCTATTATTTGTGTGTTTTCAAGAAAACACACGTATCCAAAACGAAGTATAAATAAATAAGATATCAATATTGAAAGTTTAGTTTAAAAAAAGGGCCAAAGTTATTAAAAAAATAAAAGAGAATGGATTTAGGTCCTCGTCGCCTTGCTATTAATCGTGTTTTATGCCTCAAAACCATCAACATTAACTGGCCCTTCTCATAATAGCCATCCTTGAGGCCGTGTTAGAACCTTTATCACTTCCTCTCTTCTCATTGTGAACTTATACGATCAAGAAAACGATAGATGATTTATCTTCAAGTTTGTAGATCATTTTGTTGTGTATGCTTTTCTCTTTTAAAGGTATTAATCCACATTTAATATTTAGGATATACATATATGGCATTCTACTTGAAAAAAATATCATTTTCAAATATATAAATTTTTTTTTCATCGTCCTATTTAACCAAAAATTATATAATATCTAGTTTGCAATTGGATGATTTTTCCTTTTTCAGTATGTTTTACTTTTCTTTCCTTAACTTTAATTAAACTAGTGTTATCCAACCACGTGTTGCGGTGGAGAAATCACGTCCAATTTTCAAATGGCCAGAACCTATAAGTTACAAACCGGTTACAACATTGGTTATAAACTTATAATTGGTTTAGTAATTAGGTCAATAACCGGCATTTTTTACACTCCTACACGATAAATTGACTTTATATATTTCAAAACTTTCGTTCGTTTCATCTTGTTTGAGTATGTATTTATGTTATTTCACAGTTCTTTAAAAGACAAAGATGTTATTTGTTTTCTCTAAAAAGCTTTGTCTGACCTTTTTTTCTGTGCCGAGCAGACAACGAAGAGAAATAGGTTTCGACCTATTTTTGGAGCTGAAGTGAAGAAACCTCTTTTTTACCTCTTCCCCTTCCTCTTTTGATAAGGTTTTTGGAAGTTCATTCACGTTTTCTCCACAAGAAGCACCTCCTCCCCACAGGCGCCTCTTCCCCGTCCACCACCACCCCCTCGACCGCCACTCCTTCCACCGCCATTCGAACCACCGCCAGCCCCACTCCCTGCACCGATCCTCCCTCCACTGCCGTATTTCTTCAACAATTCGAAGGACAAGGTACCGATTCATTCATAAATGCCCTTTTGTGCGTGTGCGATTTTTATGCCTCCATAATTGGTGTGTGCGATTTGTGTGTGTACGATTTGTGTGTGTGTTTTCGATTTCTGGGTAAATATTGATGTGAGATTTGTGAAGTCGGTGGCCTACCAAAATGGATGGAGGGTTGAAAACACAGGTTTAGCAAATATTATAGAATTATTATTTATTTTAATCTAAATTCATTTATCAAATGGTGTTATGTGGGAGTGAAGAATAGGTCCCAAGTTTTGTAATTTTGTATGCGATTTGTCTTGGTTGATTGCCATTTTGTGTGTGATATTTGTCATTGTTTCATTGTTTCTAATAATCAGCTTTGATTTCACGTTCGTTTTGTTAAATTTTTAGTTCGTTTTGTGATGGTTGCTCCTGTGTTTAAATTTCAATGTTGAAAAAACGTTGTGGGTTAAAAAAAATGTTAATTTAAATTTCTAGTTATTTTAGGATGTTAAAAGCTGCAATTTTGTCCTACTCTTTTGCTACATAGGTCTGCAGATGTGGTCCGTATATTACAGACATTTTATCTCTGAAAAAACAAACAGAACCAAGGACAACATGACTTGTTTAAAAAAATTCACAAACACCACTAGTACACGTGCATGAACAAATCCTTAAACCAACTTAACAAATTTTCTATTATAATATAAAAAATATATAGAAAATCATGTCATAACGCCACTTTTATAGAAAATTCTACCACGATTAGAGAGGGCAAAAAAAGATTCTAGTACCAGACCCAATTAAAAAAATCATTTTGCCCACCAAACCACGAAAAGGCAGGAGGTTTTTCTTTAGATTTTCTTACAGGATGGTATCAAGTTCAAGTACGATGTAACGATGTTGAGTATCAAACAATTGAAAGAGTTGAAATCCTAACACAATGAGGACAAATTATTAAGTTTGAAATTGTATTTGTTAATTGTAAACAATAACATATAAGCACAAATTATTAAGTTTGGAAAGTATAGGTGGTTAAAGTGGAATATACCCAAGTATAAACACATCACCCAATTTTCCTAGTGGATGAGATCAGGTGATTGGAAGGTAGGCTTTCAAACTCTACGAATCAAGATTCTGCAACTCTTTCTCCCTCTTTGCTCTCAGGTTCGTAAATTGCACACATATACGTATACCTTTAGCTGTATGTGTATGCTGATTATACGAATTCATAAGTTCACAGTCATCTGCGATTGAAAACCCTAAGTCAGTTAGGAATTACAATTGGTCAACTCCTCTGTTTTTAAAGGACTTCTAGACCAGATTTTCTTTCCAAATTTGGAGTTACTGGTTATATGGATTGCACCCAAAGGATTTGAAACAATTTATACAATTAGATTCAGATGAAATCCCAAATAGTTTGAGGCAATTGTCAAAGATTACAAAATCGATTGAGTCAATTGCTAGTGTTACAAGAGCTTTAGCTGTGGGGATTTTGAGGGGTTACAAGGTTGGGGCTAGAGAAAGTGATCCTCATGACAGCTTTTCAGACCACGCATTGGACAAACTGTTATCACCAGCTGGATCTGTAAGATTATCAAATTTTAGCAGTGGATACGCCAAACAAAATAAATATATTTTTTGAACAACAATTTTTTCTATCATTGTTCACTATGGGACTAGAACAATCGACATATTTTAGAGAGGGACACTTTAACATCATTGTCCACTATGACCAGCTATCATGTTAAAATCAAATGACCAGCTACGATTGGCCTATGCCTCCTCGTTTTCTCTTCCTGAATGTTCTCAAAGTATGCATGAGTGATGCTCACAAAATAGTTGACTAGTACAAAAATCTAAAAGGTTAATCTTACCTAAAATCACAGATTGAACCCTTAGGTCGGAACTCTAGGTTACTACTCTGCTTGTCTCAGCCATCTCTTGAACCCCCCCTTTTGGATCGATCATCGACAAGCATAACTTTGGCATATTCATCTTTCATCCAGACACCAAGGGGAAATTGTAGACGATTCTATGTACATAGGTTGAACCCTTAGGTTGAAACCCTAGGTTATTGCTCTGCTTATCTCCGTCATTGCTTGAACCCCGCTTTTGGATCAATCATCGACAAGCATGACTTTGAAATATTCTTCTCAATCTTGCATCCAAACACCAAAGGGAAATTGTAGACGATTCTATGTATTTTTTGCTGTGAATTGGGAATGACTAAATGAGGTTAGGTAAGAACATTTCATATAAACAAAAACAATATGATGGTTTAACTGTAAACATAGGAAATATTACTATTTATTAGACCATGGTTCTTTAATATATATATATACACTACTATATAATACATATTAGAAGGACAAAATAATAATTTTCTTATAGCATATGGTACAACTTTTTAATTATAATCTAAATGTTTGTTTGTGTTTTCATTTTATCCCACATTGGTAGCTTTTTAAGAATTTAAGTGAGATAGAGTGATTATAAAAGAAAACCCTTCAAAACAAATAAATCACTTCTAAACATTTTTGATATATTTGGCTTTTTATGTTAGTAGTTAAAGTCACTTTTAGTTTCCAGTTAAAAAAGTTCCTTTTGTTATGGTTATGACTCAAGAACGAACCATGCAAATCTTTAAAATCATCCAACTTAAGTGTTGTGTTTCCCGCTACAACGCGTGAATACTATACTAGTGTGTGTGTGTATAAAATAATAATTGTGTCCTGATTGAGTTGAGAAAGATGTGTAGATTTGAGTTGGGGGATTATGTTTTCAATTCCTACGTCTTTTAACCTTCTTTTTTTTTTGGTTTTGAACAAAAATTAATGTTTATATTATTTTTATATCTTTAAAAAAAAACTGTTTTGTGAAGTTAATAAGACTTCTTGGTTTTGTGTTGGGAATCACACTTTGATTCCCGTGATTAGTGGTATCTAGGGGTGTCGTTCGGGTTGGTTCCTCGGGTTTTGGGTTGTTCGGATCGGGTTGTTCGGGTTTTTGTAATATGAAATTGGAACCGAAAACCGAACCATTTAACTTCGGTTTAATTGGTTCTTGGGTTTCGGTTCTCGGGTTTAATCGGGTTGGGTTAAACGGTTCTCGGGTAATACTTGAAAAACTAATATTCTATTTTTCAAACAAATAAAATTAAAACATGTTTAACCAAAACATACATTTCCTTAAAAATTTCAAATGTTTAACCATAACACAACTAAAACATGCTTAACCGAAACATGCACTTCCTCAATAATCTTAAAACATATAGATGCTTTGAAAATTAAAAAATGTCCCCCCCCCCCTTAGAACCCTAGTTCGGGTTTTTCGGGTTTACCCTAATAAACCTTGTGGGTACCCAAGAACCGAACCATTCTAAGTTTTCAGGTTCGGGTAATAGGCTTTTTCGGGTTAGGTATTTTCGGGTTCGGGTTGGTTCTTCGGGTTCAGGTAAGAAACACACCCCTAGTGGTATCTATTGTCTAATATATATATTCTTGAGACCTGTTAGGGAGACGCCAGGTTGGTTCAAGATACACCATCTATACGACTCGTATTGACCTATACGGGTCGTATTAATATTTTATTTCTGACAAAAACTGACACACCTCAAATCACAGTTCTGACACCCCCATACAGCCCGTATTAAAACTTGAAATTGATTTAGTTTTTTCTTTGTCTGCAATTTGATTGGGACCTGTTACGTGTGTTGACAATGAAAAAAGGCTGCAAGCCTACAACTTGCAGACACAAAAGGACAAGAACACACTATAGCAATTTAAAATAAAAACCACTCAAGACTACAACCAGCAACTTGCAGACATCCCCCCTTTTTTCTTCTTTTTATTTCTTAAAATAAACATTTTATTTTTCATAAGAAAAAAATTGGGAAAATTACAAAAATAGCCACTTTAAATAAAATTTTAAACAAAATGGCCATTTGACTTTTCCATCACCAAAATGTCCATGCCTTTACAGGCGCCGGTGCCCGTATACTTACGGGCGGCTGCCTATATGAGATCCAATGGGATTTCGCCATGTGTCCTTAACGGGCGCCCGAACCGACCACACAGGCGCCCGAACCTAGTTACGGGCGTCCAAGACTTTTTTTCGGTAAACGTGTCACAGGCGCCCGCCTGTACTTTACAGGCGCCCGCCTGTAAAGTACAGGCGCCCGTACTTTACAGGCGCCCGCCCGTACTTTACAGGCGCCCGACTGTACTTTTTTATTTTTTTATTTTTTTTCTATTTTTTTTAATTTTTTTTAAACGACTTTTTATTTTTTTTATTTTGTTAGGGGCGGACGCCCGTGACAAAGGTGTCATGGTGGGCCCGACGCTCGTGACAACTTACTTTTTTAAAGGGCGTTCGTCAGATTTAAGAGGCGTGGGCGCCCGTGTAGGACACATGGCGAAATCCCATTGGATCCCATATAGGCGGCCGCCCGTAAGTATACGGGCGCCGGCGCCTGTAAAAGCATGGACATTTTGGTGATGGAAAAGTCAAATGGCCATTTTGTTTAAATTTTTGGTCAAAGTGGGTATTTTTGTGATTTTCCCAAAAAAATTTATAACTATACGGGTCGTATAGGGTCATACGGCCCGTATGTATTTTCAATCGTCAGACAAAATCTGACAAATTCTGACACTCATACGACCCGTATAGCTCTATGCCTCTATACGACCCGTATGGAGCTATGTGGTGTTAACTGATCCATAGGAGGTGTCCAAATAACGCTTCCCATATTCTTTTTAACCTTTTTTTTTTCCTCTCTTTAATAATTTACCTAAATTAGTATCTAAATTGTTAAATCTGTCATGCAGATAAAAAAAACATGGGTTTGTGTTTTGTTGCATTCTCGAACATTAGTATCTAAATTGTTAAATCTGTCAGGTTATTGTCATCGTCGGAGGAAATAACGGTTTTAATCCAAACATTTGGGTATCATTTGGAGTCGGAGATACATACCATCGACGATGTTAATGCCGGCGAGTGTTCGTCTCTTCACTCATCGCTTTTCTTCACTCCTTCCACCGTCTTCTTCATCTTCCCTCCCTTTCAGAAAACCCATATCTAACTCTGCCATCAAAACCCCCAAAATCTCCATCTCCGAACCCAACAAATTCGTCGGAACGGTGCTGTTTATCCCGCCGGGAATATCCCCGGAGGAAATAACCGACAAAATGATCTTAACCGGTTCCAACATCGTTCTAGGACCTTATGCAGGCGACGCAAAAGTCAAAGACGTCCAATTCGTGGGCAGCAGCAGTCGACCCAAAGATTGCCCAAAAGACGACCGACCCGAATTTGCAATGCTGGGTCGCTCCAATGTCGGCAAGTCGTCATTAATCAATTCGTTAGTTCGCAAGAAAGAAGTAGCTCTCACTTCAAAGAAGCCAGGTCTTGCTTTAATTTCATTAGGGTTTTGTTCGAATCTTGTTGTGATCGTGAATTAGGGTTAGCTGTTCGTATTTATGTGCAGGTAAGACTCAACTCATCAATCATTTCTTGGTGAATCGAAGTTGGTACCTTGTTGATTTGCCTGGCTATGGGTATGCTTAACTTCTAGACTTCATTTTCATCATTGCAGTATGCTAATTAGAATTTAAATAAATTAGATTATGGATATGGAACCTGATGATTTAGAACATAAACTGATAAACCAATCTACTTCTTGACTTCATGTTTGATGGTAGTTTTCCTATCCTACCATATAACTGTCTTATGTTTATGAATCTGTAACTGAATTTGCAAAATATAACTAGGTATCTGGTTAATCATATCAAGAAATAGAAATATAAGTCGCACAGTTTTCATTACAAAGACATGTAGTGATTTTAAATTTGAAAAAATAAGTATGTGAAATTTGATTTTAGTATCACAAGCAACCTCTTTTTCTAGGAATGAGATTTTCTGCGCATGATTGATTGATTGATGTCATATACTTAAAACAAGGTTTTTACAGCTTTGCTAACGCACCCGAGTCTGCAAGAATGGATTGGTCATCATTCACAAAAGGTTACTTTCTAAACAGAGAAACTTTAGTATCGGTTTTGCTTCTTGTTGATGCAAGTGTCCCTCCTCAGAAGATTGACCTTGACTGTGCTAACTGGCTTGGACGAAACAACGTATGATTTATTTTCAAAGGATTAAATTGTCGAGATGGTCTATGCGGTTTGCTAGTATTTTACTCTTGGTCCCTAGGTTTCATAAATTACCTATATGGTCCCAAACATTTAAACATTAGTAACACATATAGTCCCGCACATGCTTGACAAATTGTGACCTAAGGCACTATATGTGTTACGCGAATGTTCAAAAGTATGGGACCATATGGGTAATTTATGGAACCAAGAGTGAAATACTAGCAAACCACATGGACCATCTCGGCAATTTACTCTTTTCAAATTTATATTCTTTATATTATCTTCTTTCACATCTGATTGATTCTTTCTTTTGTTAGATTCCAATGACTATTGTATTCACAAAATGTGATAAAGTGAAGAACAGCAAAGGAAAACGGCCTGATGAAAACATCACGAGTTTTCAACAACTGATTAATGAAAAGTTCAAGATTCATCCACCATGGATAATGACTAGCAGCACTACTGGGTTGGGTAGAGATGAGCTTCTTTTGCACATGTCACAGCTTCGGAACTACTGGGATAACTAGTCTGCTAAACAAGTTTAGCCGTTTAGGTGCCCTGTTTCCTAGGATATATGATTTTGTTTTAAGCCAGGGTCTCTCTACGGGTAAGGTTTGTTCTCTTGTCATCCTTCCCATATCCTACGGGTAAGGTTTGTAATTCCAAACGGTTTTGAATCGACTTTCTTTGTATTTTGAGTTTGGAATTACAAGTATGATTATGTTGGTCTTAGCACCGGCTGATCTAAAGATTTTTTTTCAGTGGGGGCAGAAAATTAGCATGTCAAAATGGCTTAAAGAAATATTTTAGGACCTGATGAACCATAGGATTCTTATCTAGTGAGGGTAAGTTTAATCGTATTATATGTTCCATTTGTAGTTTTGATAGTATCATAAAAAATATTTTACTATGTTTATAAATCAATAGAAGAATTACATTTAGAAAAAATTGTGAATGCTTTGTTATGTGTTTATAAAAATCAATGCAACATTTTTTTTTTATTCATAACTAATGCGTGAGCCTTACTTCAGTTTTGATAGTATCATGAAAAATATTTTACTTATGGTTTTTCATTTTGTCAATTTTCACTCTCTCTCTAACGCTCTGTTCACGAGTTCATTTAACGAGAGAAAAGAAAGGGAATGAAAGGAAAGGAGAAACATTTTTGTGTTCTCGAGTTTTATTTAACGACGGAAGGAAAAAGAATATAACACATGTTGTGTTCCCGAGTTTCATTTAAGGAGAGGAAGGAAGGGAAGTGGAAGGAAACCAAGGCTAAATTACCTAGCTTTTCTTTCATTCCGATTTGGAACATTCTTTTCTTTTCCTTTCCTCTCATTTCTTTTCTTTTCCTTTCTGTTCCCTCCTTTAATAAACTCGGGAACACAGCGTAACTTCTCTCTAAAAATTCTCTCTAGCCGATTCCCCGCTTCTCTGCTCCATGAAACCATCTGATGGTGGCATTCCACCACCGCCCATGCCTCTTGATCACCCCCCCTGACCCCTGTCTCCGTTCATCTGAGAGTAATTTGGAGTCTCAAACGGACTTGGGTTCAAGTCATGTGGAATTCGTACAAAAGCTAGTGGCTCAAAATGGAGATGTGGCTAACAATCCACCCGCAAGTGTGGAAGAGGAAAGGTCCCGGTGTCAAGATGAGCAAAATGGAGTCCAACCTAAATCCATTTCTCCTTCCCGCCGCAGTCCTCCGAGAGGTACCAGAGGATGCGGCCAAGGCAACCGACCAGTGAGGATCCATGGATTTCGGAGCATAAGGAGGGAGAAGAAGGTCAATCGGTATTCCCCCCTTTTAGCGGACCTTAGGGTTCGGGAGTTTATCACTGAGACTAGGGCCATGGCCTCTGCGCAGCCTGTTTCAGTCCTAGAGGAGGTCGCAATGGAGGAGGTGTTACCGGACTCTACTACTCAGAATCAATCAGATGGAATGGAGGTTGAACCTATGCCGACCCTGCTGGACACAGGCGCTCTTGGAGCTAAACCTCAAAATTTGGCTGCTATGGCATCGATGGCTCATTCCTTGGAACCTAACACCGATGCTATCATGAATTCCAAACCTTCTTCTGGCTCTCCTTCATATGCTGATAAATGTAAACAAGGTAATGATGTTGGTAAATTTAACCTGCTGTATATTCCTCCTGTGATAAGTTCTGAGGGACAGAGAAGGGTTATTATCACTCAGGAGGATCTTAAGGCTTCTGCTAAGACTTATGCTCTACACCTTGTGGGGTATTTTGTTGGCACTTCTATGGATTACAATGTTGTGAATTATAGACTGAAAAGATTATGGAGGAGTTATGACCTGGTGGATATCTCTAAGGGAACCAATGGTTATTTCTATTTCAAGTTTAGCTGTGAACTTGGCATGATGGGGGTGCTGGAAAATGGCCCTTGGTTAGTTAACAATGTGCCTATATTCCTAAACTAGTGGGAGCCGGGTGTTTGTTTGGATAAAAGGGAACCGGACTCTATCCCCCTCTAGGTTACTGTTCACAATATTCCTTTAGAATTGTGGACAGAAACAGGTCTTAGTAAAGTCATTAGTGGTATAGGCCAGCCTCGGTTAATGGATAGATTCACGAGGGAACGATGCTTAAACCACACGGGTAAGCTAGGATATGCCCGTGTACTCACAGATGTCCCAGCTGGGTATAATCTGCCTACTACTGTTACGGTGGAATTCCCAACTGTTAATGATCGTAATCCCACTATGGTGAACCTCCCGGTCACATACCAGTGGAGACCTCCCTTATGTTCTCATTGTGTGGTGTATGGGCATAACCTTTCTACATGTACAGCTAAACCCCAGATGCAGATGCTCCCCCAAAATGAGAGTTGTAACAAAGGCCCAAGTGATAGTACCCAAGGTACCAGTAGTGATGGGCACCCTAATATCATTCTGGTCAATGACAACTATGAAGTGGTCAATAGGACAGGTTCTAAGAAGCAAGACAAGGGCAAGGGCAAGGGCAAGGGCAAGGGCAAGGATGCTTATGGGGTGATGAATGTGAAACAACCCACAAAGGAGACTACTATAGGGGGTGGGGTAAATGCTCAAGCCAGCTCTGGAGCTGCTGCCATGGACAAACCTAATTCTGGGAATGTAGTGCCTCGGCCCAAAGGGAAGGATGCTGCAAAAGGTGGGAAGGAGGTTTCTATGGAAAGTACTAGTGAGGGTGAGGGGCCAACGGCTCCTAGAGTGGAACTAAAGGAGAAACAAACTTCAAAGGGATTTAATTTTTCGAGGGCTATTAATGGTAATATGGGAAAGGCTAATACTAGTGGTAACAAGGCCGCTTCTCCAAAGGAGCAAGTACAGACTAACAATCGGTTTGCGGTTTTGGAGGAAATACCCAAAGTTAATCCTGATCCGGATGTGGCTGTTAGTGGGGGCTGCCCCACAAACATGGAAGTGGAGATGGATTTGGGTCGGGTGTTGCCAGACTCTATAACGAGGGGACTTAGTGGTAACAAGGATAAATATGCCAGATTGTCGGATGAACAAAAGTCGGCTATCATGTGGTATATAAAGGTCACACATGCAGTTCCTCAAATAGTGGCTAATGCTTGGAGTATGGTTGAGTTGGAGTACTTCACGGATCAATGCCATAGATTGGGTTATGAACCAGATTTCCTGCTTGTTGATGATGAGTCCTTCCTGGAGGACTACACGCTTGAGGAAACCTTACAGGAAATCAGTCTGTTAATGCTACTCATAGTGTCCTGGATTCCAAAAAGAAGGCTGTTTTGAATGCTCTAAAGTCTAAGGATAAGGCGATGAAAGCTAAAGATATGGCTAAATGGTCGGTTGGGGAATGGCTTTTCTTTGTTGAACAAGCCTGTATCCTCAAGATTGATATGACCTATGCTGTGGAGGATGTCGAAGAGGAAGATAATTGCATGGTTAGTTTTATGGCCGGCTGGGATAAGAAAAACTAATCCTTTATTTTATGGATTTTTTGTTTCTATTATTTTTTGGTGTGGCTGGCTGTAGGGGTGAGCAAAAATCCGAAATAACCGAACCGGGACCGAAATAACCGAAAAAACCGAACCGAACGAATAACCGAATAAAACCGAACCGAAAAAACCGAAACCAAATTATTCGGTTCGGTTTCGGTTTTTCATATTCTAAAAACTGAAAAAACCGAATCGAACCGATATGTAATCTTTTTTTAAAAATTAATATATATATGTTGTTATTTTTATACTTATTTAACGGGATGAAACACGCAAATAGTCTACCTTTAAATATGATAAAGATTTGGATTAAATGAATACTATCATTTTAAAAGATGAAGACCGAAATTATTGCATATTTAGTTATTTACTTTTGATTTTTTTAAATGTAAGAATATGATGACAATTATTTAATTTTATTTTGATTATATGGTGTTTGATCAATTAATTTATGAATTGACTATTGTTAAACATTTTTGCACTTTCAATATTGTGTGTGAAAGAGAACAAAAAAACAAAAACAAAAAATAAAAAACCGAAAACCGAACCGAAACCAACAAAAAAACAGAATAACCGAAAACAAAATGGTTCCTAATAACTAAAAACCGACTATGTCGTTTTCGGTTTCGGTTTTAGGCTTTTAGCCAAAAACCGAACCGAGCACACCCTTAGCTGACTGTGTTGCTGGGATTATTTGTGTACAGTGTGATGCTCTTGGTTCTTGGATTTGGTTTGGTCTTCTCAAGACCCATTGGCATCATAGTTTTTTTGGGTTAATGGTTTCTAGTTCTGGTTGTCTTTTTGGTTGTTTCCCCTTGTTGGATTTTCTTCTGGTTGTTCAGAGGTTGGGTTCATCTGACTTGGAAAGGGAGTGAATATTTGGTGGGAGATGGCAAGGTTGGGGGCGGGGTGTTCTATTTTGGTTGACAGATTGGGTTTGGGTTGTCTGTTGGGTTGACAGCTGCTGTAGGCTGCTGGGCAGATTGAGGAGTGCCAGGGTGCTGGTTAGCCGGGTGCTTAAACTGCTGGAAAGGTTGGTGGATGGGTGAGGTTTGTGCAAAGGGCTGTAGAGGGGGTGGTATGCTGCTGGGGGTAAAACTAAAAGGGGGGTTGCTGAAGGGTCAGGATGTGCAGTTGGTTGTCCCAAGGTTAGCTGCCAAGGTTGATAGGCAGCGGTCTGGTTCCTGCGTCCAGTTGGCCTACCTTGGCCTGTTGGCGCCCCAGGTTGGTGGGTTGCGGCCTAGTTCCTGCGCCCTTCTAGCCTGCTTCGGCCTGATGAGGTCCAGTATTGGCTTGTGTTGTGCTATGCTTGGCACTTTTATTGAGTGCCATAACCTCCTTTTAGCCTGGAAAATCCGTATGGGTGACTGGTTTTTTTGGAGAATGAGGGATGGGTGGCTGGTGGCCCGTGGTGCCCCCCAAGAGCATGGGATCGATGGGCTGTTTTGCTCCTCAAAGGAGAGTCCTATGCCTTTGCAGGTGGCCTATGTTGGTGCAGAAGGTGTTTGCAGCGGCCCCATGATGGCCTGGCCGGATGGCACGCGGCTTAGGACCAGCCATTGGCTTGGGGATTGGTTGAACATGTGGGCTGCTTGGGATATGGACTTCTGTTGCAGTAAAAAGAGAAGATCTAAGTGGGCTTTGGGCTTCCATGAGTCAGGCCTGGTCTAATGGGCTGTTGTGAAATGGGATGATGGTTATTGGGCCTGTCATGCTTATTTCCAAGTGTGAGTTGGTGCCTTTGGTTTGCCTCCTATTATTTTTGGGCTTCTACTTTGGGTGGAGCCGTGGATGTGTTAGTCTTTTTAGTAGTTGTGATATGCTAATAGGGTTAGGCCCAATGTACTGTATTTGTATTCTAGTTGTTGGCCTTTTGGGCTTGTATTGTTTTTTGGTAGCCTATCCGGGTCTGTCGGTGATGTGCTACACGGGGGGTATGCCTCCCTGGTCTTCATGTAATTCTTTTGTTCGAGGGTTATATATTTTTCCGGACAAATTGCCCTTTATCCAAGAAAAAAATATATATTTTACTTATTAAGGTTATCTCTTAATCATTAAGAGGTACCATGTTAATTCTTAATAACCATTAAAAGGTAATTAAACACCCCCTTTTAGTAGGCTTGATTTCCTTAATATTTGTATTCATGTAGAAGATATTTTTAAATACACACTTTCAGTAAAATCATTTGGGTGTGTGTGTATCTCAATCAAACCCGTTACCTCTACATTCAACGTTGGATATTGCTCTCTAAGTGTGATCATCTAATAATGTTTTTATTAATCAATATGTACATGATAAAATATATTTATGTGCCACTCTCAATACATAATGCATTTTTTAAGAGTAATATTATTCTATTTGTAAACTATTTTCAAATTATACTCTTATCTGAATTTGAACCTAAGATCTTATTTTTAAAAGGGAATGTCTTTGTTAAGTGAGCTAGTTTTACATTGGTAATACATAATATATGACAGTGTAGGGAAAAAAGTTATAGTAAACTTTAACCCACAAGCTTAACTTTAGCCTAAATTTGCATATAATAATATCACACCTCTAATCTATGTTTAAATTTGCATATAATAAATCTACTTATGATAATAATATGCAAGTTATCATATGTAGATTTATTATATGCAAATTTAAACATAGAATATGCAACACCTAACAAAACTTTGATACAATGAAGGTTTTCTCTAGAGGCCCATAAGTGTGACACTTGCAGTAGTGTTAATAAGAGCATATGCCACCTTAAAGTTAGACACATGGCACCATAGAAAATGTCTCAAGCATATTGAGTTTGAGAGAAACATTCATTCTTTATAAGATAGTGTAGATGTCTCAAATCACTAATGGAACACTAGGAACACATATAAGTGATAATACAACATAGCAACTCGTTAAAGAAGCCAATAAAAATTAAATCAAAGTTTTTAGAGACACATGGTGGGTTTTTAGAGCACCTATACTTTGATTTCTCGTCTCTCTCTCCTATTAAATATACCTCATATTAAACAATAATGATAAATATTAAATATTTTTTTACATTTTTAAACTAAGAAACATATTTTTTAATACACTAAAAATATATAAATATTAAAAAAACAAATTTAAAAATCCAAATTATTATAAATATACAATTTTTAAAGATAGTATTTTAAAACAAAATGTTTAAAGAAACAAACTTTGAAAAAATTAGTGTTTATAGAAATAATATAACTAATTTATTTATTAAAGTATTAAATTATACAAAATTTTAATCATATTTTGTATCAAAATATTTTCTTATATTGTCTAAATTCTTACTAATGATTATTTATTATATATTTTTAATTCAACACGTGTTATACACGGGGTACTAATTAGTTAGTTTAATAAACCAATAGATAAGTTGTATTATGGTCATACTGTTATACAAACAATATCAAGACATATTATAAGTTGTATATGCTAACACATATAAGTGATAAGTTATCTTTTCTCCACCTTTCCTTTTGACAACATTGTCATCCTCACCAGTCCCTAGCGACTAATCACTCTTTGATCCATCCTCCTTTACGGTAGCGGCAACCACCAAGTAATTCCTTTAAAGTATTTGATTAATTTTGAAAAATAACCTTTCAAATGATATTTTAGTTATTTCACCTAAATTTAACATAAAATTTAAATTAGTAAATAAAATGTATTCGAAAACCCAAAGTCACTAACAAATATGCATGATACCAATAGGTATATCTTGTACTTGACTTGAAATAAATATGCGAAGATCCTAACATTTATATATAAAACATGCTTTTATTATAAGGTATAAGAATATATAAATAATAGTTGTGTCGTTACGAACTCAAATATTATGCTCTAGTTAATGCTTGTGTAACATGCTCAAAATTATGCTTGTGCATTTATTTTACAGATATTTTGTAAAATAAAGCATATATGATTTAATATTTCACAACTGAATTTGATTTTTTAGATAAATATCAACCAAGGACTGGAATAGTGGTGTACAAACCGTTTTTTTTCAAACCGGTTCAGGTTAGGAACCGGTTCGGTTTGGTGAATAATGGTTCTAAACCGATTTGAGGTGAAACCGTTTCGGTTTGGAAACGGTTTGAGAGAGTGAGATGTCAAACCTATAGGAATCGGTTCGGACGGGTTGAAACTGGTTTGGAGGGGTTTGAAACCGGTTCAAATCGGTTTAAGAACCGGTTTTGACGGTAAAATCTCAAACGTGTGACTAAACAGTGGTTCGGACCTGTTTGGGAACCAGTTTGAGATCAACCAAATACCGGTTTCTAAACTAGTTTGTAAACCCAAACATGTTTTCTTGTTCACCTCTAGACTCTAGACTGGAATCTTAAAACTTTGCTTAAAAGTTATTAACAGCCCAGCCCAGCCCGGCCCGGCCCACTCACAAGACACTACGACGCCAGTACCATTAAATAAGCCTCCATAACCTCTGCATTTGCATATTAACGCCTTCATTGATGCGTGTTGCAGGTTGTGACGGAGACATCTATGAGCATCACAGTGTCGTACAACTGCTTCTAGTCAACTCGCTTTCACCAATTTCAATTAACTGATCTCCATAGATACGCATTTTGCTTTCATCGTCAATCAAATCAACAATGAAATCTTCACACTTAATGCTCATCGATCACTGCAAAACTTACGTCGGTCTACGTTTCCTCCACTGACGGCGTCCATTAACTGCTTCTGAACCTCTGTTCATAGGTACGTATGCTGTTCGTCATCTCTGCATCCTATAAACTCTTTAAAAACCAGTAGTTATTCGATTGTTGATCAGAAGGTTTAGGTTTAGCTGTCTAGTAATCGGATCTGTGTTTTTGAAGCTTATTGGTTACTGATGGGGAACTGTCAAGCGGCAGAAGCCGCGACGGTGGTGATCGTGCATCCAGGATGTAAAATCGAGAGGATTTACTGGTCGGTAACCGCTCGTCACGTTATGAATTCGTATCCTGGTCACTACGTCGCACAAGTTATTAAGTTGCCGGTGGTGAAAACCGCTAACGGATTGTCGGTGAAGCAACTCAAGCTTCTCCGGCCAGATCATGCTTTGCTTATCGGCCAAGTGTACCAACTAATCAGCTACGAAGGTAACCTTCCAAGTTCCAACTACTTTATGAATTATGATTGTTGTTTAACAAAATGCTGTTAAATCGTTGATTAATTTACAAGTCTCTGCAACTTTTTAGATGTATTGAAGGAATTTGCTGCGAAGAAGTGTGCGAAACTCGGGAAGTTATTGATGGAGAGAGGAATGATTGAGCGGGTGAAGAAGCACCACCCGGCCGTTGCTCCGGCTCCGGTACCGGAACAAATTACCGGTTCCGTTAAGGTAATAAATCTGGCATCACTTAGACGTTAAAATTGCTAATTATGATGATATAAGTTGACATTCATATCTTTGTGGTCCACGTCCTTTTGATTCTGCAAAGGGGCAAATGAATCTTAATACATCATCGGTACGGTTATGTTTACCCATACTTTTTCATTCAAATCACATGAATTTATCATCACCCTTGATAAGTAATGCCATCCTGTTAAGCTCTATAGTATTAACTAACTAGATTATAATAGATTTCAGAAGTGACTATCTTGTGTGTGTAGGTAAAAGATAAAAAAATAACCCATTAAAATATGTAATAACCCGAAATAATCTGTCGAGATCAAGACAAATCTTTGAAAATTTTTTAACATCATTGCAAACACATTTTGAACGCTTTCTTATTTTATGTGTTTGCATAAATTAATCAATGTTTGAGAGTTAACATAATTGTAAGTTTTGGACAAAATAATAATGTTTTAAATATGTTTACAATGATGTTAAAAAACTTCGAAGATTTAGCTTGATATTGACGGATTATTTCGGGTTATTATACATTTAGTTGTTTATGTATACTTTCATCTCATATATATATATATATACACACACTTTTTTGAGCAGCAATTAAAAAATATTATAGTTTGATAAAATAATGAAAATAAGCTGTTGCCATGTCATCCTCACATGTGCATTCTTGATACATGAGACACAGAGATATCAATAAAAATATAGTAGTCCTCAACTCAAAAGCTGAACAAGCGGGGCACTTGTATACATGGCCTTAATTATTAATAACAACATTTATTATTGTTTTATAAAGTATTTGGGTTTAAATTCGAAAAAGAGAGAAATATTAGAGAGCACTGTATAATTAGGAGTATGATAGTATGACTACTAAAAAGAATAACAATATTTGCAACTCCACTCTATTTTATACACACCAATGCATGTGTGTGTGTATATATACTTATACTCGTGATAAGTACAAAATCAACTTTAAGAATAGAATTATCAATGTTTTTACTGGTTAGATCTGATATATAAGAATCAGATAACATCATAAATAATTTAAAAATATAAAAAGAAATTATCGAATGCTTAAAAGAATATAAGTTTGGCTAGTATACTTTTGAAGGTAAAAATTATGCCTGGCAAAATGGGCGGGTTGGGTCGGGTTGGGTAACGGGTCAGAACGGGTTCGGGTCAAGATGGGTGCGGGTCAGAACGGGTTTTAAGCAAAATAAGTTCGGGTCTAAATGGATTGTTAAAAAACATCAATTTAATTTAACTTTAGATGTGTTATAAGTAAACAAATAGTCCATTTGGATAATTTTTAGTGATTTTCTCATCAAATATGTATTTAATCATTCTTAAATGTTTGAATCCATTGCACTTACATACTTTATTGGTTACCCGTCTTGACCCGCATTGTGTTCAAGTGCTACCCATCTCAACCCATCCAATATTATGATGTTACCCATTTCAACTCATTATACTACAATTGTTTACCCAAACCAACCCATTTTCTTTAACATGGGTAACAATTGCCACCTCTAGTAAAAATGACATGACACACAATGAAATGATTGGTTTAGGGTAAGAATTTGTTGTTGTGAGTGAATGTTGGTTTTGAGATATTGCAGAATGGTAACCGAAACAACTGCAGAAGACGAAATGGTGGAAGGCAGCAGCATAAAAGTGAGGGAGGAGGACAATGGAAACCCGCGTTGAAGAGTATTTCAGAGATTGAAAATTAATTCACCATTTCTTTTGTTTTCTTTTTATCTTTTTACTCTTGCTGTTAATAAAAACTCAACTTTGTTTTCGGGCTTTCTTAAGGTTGTTTTAACATTTCAATGAAATATTAAAAAACAGTTGGTTTTAAGTTTAAAAATTAAAAATTAAAAAAAAAAACAGCTGGGAAAAAATAATGTTAGATAACTGAAATATTCATAAATTATATTAACAAAAAAAAATAAAAAACTGTTTAAAAATATAATTTGTTTTTAATATTATAATTATTTAATAAAAAAGAGGAGAAAAAAGTTATTATCACTTATTTTAATTATTTAATAGGAGAAAAGTCAAGAAAATAAATGTATGAAGCAATGACATATTGATTGGTATTTAGTATTGTTTTTATTTGTTAGTATAAAGATAATTCATGAATATAATATTATTAGGTAGTTTTTGTTCTACTTTTATTATGAAAGAATTTTAAAACTGTTATAATATATCATATATTACATAGTACATCTTAACAATTTGTTAATAATAATATTAATTATATACACAACTAGGTTAGAATATCATGTGCTATGCATGTTAAAGAAAAATAATAGAATACTGTAACTTGTTAACAAATTTAATCGTCAAAATATGTATTAAAAGAAGTAAACTTTAGCATTACAATCATAAATTCTGCTAAATTGATCCTAAAACATTATATTTTCAATTGGGTATTAAGTTTTCATGTAATTGATATAAATTAATTTAATTTAAGTATACTTAGTCTTTTAAACATGTTTTTTGCACATTTAAATTTACTTAAATTACTATATATAATTTTATATTAACATAAATTAAAATTTAAGAACTAAAACTTGAATTTTTTAAAATGAAGATTAAAAAACAGTTTACTTGAAGTTGAAAAAAATTAAAAAAAAATAGTTGAAAAGGAAAAAAATTAAATAATTGAAATGTTCATAACTTAATATTAACTAAGAAAATTAAAAATTATCTTAAAAAAATAGATTTTGATATTATTATTTAATAGACTCGTATACGAAACGAATTATTGTCAAATCAGTTGGCATCATATGTGTTATACGCCTCATATTCTTAGTAATGTATAAAAAATATGAAGTCTATCCTTTTAATTTTTATTATTTTTAAAAAAGTATAAAATTAAATAGAAATATTTTTGTTAAACAGGTTTAATCGTGTCTTATAACAGGTACCCACTTTGCCAGCTCATTATATCATTTGCATAATTATAAGTTAAATATCAAAGTCAAATCTTCCATCACGAATTCCATACGAATTTCTTATAAAAACAGAAAATCAGACAAAATATATTCAAATTTGTTACGAAAATAAGAGGAAAAAACTAATGAAATCCTTTTCATCCAAAACCAATCGGTTGAAATAAAACAAAAACCCAAATTTCTAAGCAAACATCGATCTTTTATGAGAACAATAAATTACCGTTAGTTTCTCCGAACATTGCTGATACCCTATAAACCGGTCGCAAACAACACATGTAATATGTATTCTTGTCTCTGATGATTGTCTGCGCCTTCATCATAGCTTTCATTGCAAAAAATTATCGTCGTCGCTGACTCTCCTTTTGTCTATCTTCTTTTTTCTTCACATGAAAGATAGTAAACACATCGATACTCCCGTCCCTTTTTATTGCCTCTTAAAAGGCATGGATGAATAAATAATCACCTCACTATACAAGAAATCCTTTCACACAAAATTGGGGCAAAACAATATATAATTAAACATTACTATTTCTTTAATTTCTTTTTTAATATATATAATAATTAATATATATAATATATAATATAATATAATATAATAATATATTGATTAAGCATCAATTTTATGATTCTTTTAGATGACCCCATCCCCCCACCCCCACACACGCCCCAACTTTGCAAGGAAAAGCCAATGTAGCCTTATGATGAGGGTTGTAAACAAATGAAACGAATACAAATGAGTCCTTCTTTTGTTTTCTTTTGTTTAACTTGTTCATGAACACTAACCGAACAAAAATTATTGTTCGTATTCATTCATTACGGAAGTGAACTTGTTCACGAACGCAAACAAACATATATTATTTGAAAAATAAAAATAAACATTCTTAATATTATAATTTAGCGATCATCATTTACATAGAAATAATTAAAGTTGAATATTTGATATAAAAATTTAAAAATAATTGTATAAAACAGAACTTAAGTTAGAAGTAGTAATTATTATTGAAATTACTCTAAACTAATGTTTCAAAGACCTTTAACTTTAAATTACTATGTTTTTTTTTGCAAAACACTAATTTCAAATTACTAGATATCAAGTTAGATATCTAGTTTAAATGTTATAGTATTAAACACAAAATAAAATAATTAAGAATATAAAACAAATTAATGAATAAAGAAAATAAATGAACATAAACGAATGTAAACAAACATATTATTGAACGTTCCGGAACACAAATGAATGAACATTATTGTTATTCGTATATTCATGTTCGTTCATTTATTAACCGAACTAATATAAGCGAATTTCCCGCCGAACTATTCACAAAATGTTCGCTGCATGTTTGATTCATTTACAACCCTACTCACAATACATTCAAGCAAGTTAGTCTAGCTTATGCTTCACAAAAGGTCCCTTAACTTCATTTCCTCCCCTTATTGAACATTAAGTGAGGTTTATTCATTCTTGACCTATATCAAAACGAATATAGGAATACTTGGAGTTTTGTTCTTCCAATTATGCTTCACTATTAGGTAAGTTCCTAACTTCCTATATGTGATCAAATTCTTTATAGCTTGCACTCCACATATTTTCTGTTGTTGATCAAATTCTATTTGTTATATATTTCCAAGTCGCAGTCTTGCAAATACACATAGAGGTGTTCAGTTTTCGAATATGATTCGAAATAATCGAAATTCAATTCGATTTCAATTTGAAAAACAACAAGTCAAAATTCGATTCGAATTTCCACATTCGAATTCGATTCGATTTGTAGTATAATATTGAATTTCGAATCGAATTTCGAATTTCATATTTTTAATTCGATTCGATTCGAAATTCGAATTTAAATTATTTATATATTTTTATTTTATATATATAAGTAGTTATTATATTTAAAAATTAGGCTTTTTAGTTGAGTGGTTTAGCTTATAAAAACTAAAAGCCTATTTTACATAAATGTCAATTTAATTATAAAATACCCATAATTTTAACACTTTTAAAGACATTAAACCTAAACATTCACGACAAAAACATCAATTATAAAACTCGAAAAATTGATCATTTTGGTTGCTAATTTTTAATATTTTGATTATTTGTCACTTTATGTTTTTTATATGTTATCATTGGCATTATATATTGAATTTTTATCATTTTATTAGTTTAAATGATACTTCTAATATTACAACTTAGATGTTGGTTATTTGATATTTGGATATTTAAGGTTTTAATTATTTGATATTTTGAATACATAAAGATAGCAAGTATAAACAATTTTTAAATTAAATGAAAATCAAACTAATTCGAATTCTAGTCAAATTCGAATCGAATTTCGAATTTGAAAACGAATTAGAATTGGATTTTTCGAATTCGAATGCTCATAAAAAATTCAAAATTCGAAATCATTCGATTCGAAATATTCGAGTTATTCGAAATTTGATTCGATGAACACCCCTAAATACACACGCAAAATTTAACTGCACCTAACTATTATCTTCATCTGGTGATTAAACATAGAAACATATGTGCGGAAACATATTCCAAATTCATAGCACACATGAAATACTCTTGAACCAATCTCGATCCAATTTCTAGAACTTGGAAGAGTAAAATTTCGGAAAATGATTCTTTATGCGATCCAATAGAAATCTTGGTATTAATCTCTAAAATTCTCCATTATTTTCTATGTAAAATGATTATGTATGTATGATTCAGATCTACCAAACATCTCCTAAGTTATCAAAAAGCTTACCTATACAGACAAAAGGTTGAGACCGTTCAAGAAGAAGAAGAAGAAAAGACTCAAGTTAACATTTGTATGGTACATGCAACTAAAACAAAAATGAGCTAACTTAATACATGGATTAGAAAATTGGGATAAAAGTTTGAGTTTCGTTAATAGCTCATGGGCAAAAAAATAAAAAATTGTAATAATACTGAAAAAAGAGTTTATCAATAAAGAGAACTGATTTTTTTTATCTATAATTTACAGTTTAGTGGATTAATTTTAACCAAAAGGCTTCTATACCAATGGTTATCTATTGACTTTCTTATAAGAGGTCTTCATTTCAAATTAAACCAAGAAATATTCGCTGAAGCAATGTCAAGGGATTTACCTAGTTTTAAGGTTCCTACCAAAGTGGCCTCATACGTATGCCAAAATATCAAATCTGAGATCTCGTCTTGAGTGTCTACATTTCAACCTGTGAAAAAAATAGATTGAACTTAACTATTTAAGTGGCAGCGCACGTGTCAAAAAGCAGCTGGTAACTGAGATCATCAGTAGGCACCTCCTCCAAGTGCTCATGTGCTAAAGCCATATGCACGTGTACGGTGTACAATGGAACATTCAGTGGCCCAAAATATTTAAAACCCGGAACTGTCCAAACACCAAACTCCCTTACCTTATGTAAACTAGTTTTATACTCGTCTGGTGATCCATAGTATAATCAAATTTAAATTATATTTATTAAAATATTTAATATAAAACAATAATTATACAATAATGACATGTGACATTTGTCAATAATCCGTAGGTAACAGAAAAACTGTCATAAACCCCTGAAAACGCCACAAAATTGATGTAACCGCCTAATTTAAAGGGTGATGAATTAATCTTGATAAATTTCAACGGATGAGAATTCATTTAGAGTCGGTTGAGTTCACCGACGTCCATACATACATACATACATACATACATACATACATAGGGAGAGGTTCAAATGTTAACCCTCCCTTATATCGTTAACCCTTGTTAACCCGGCATTTTTTGCCTGAATCTTTGTTTTTTTTCATGGTTTTTTATACATAAATAGGGGGTTTCTTTTATGTGTTTTTGTTAATTCATCACCGTTTAGAAATTATTTACAAGTGTAAGTAAGTGTAAGTTACTTACACTACACTTAATGTAAGTAACTTACACTTACTTACATTTGTAAATAATTTCTAAACGGTGATGAATTAGCAAAAACACAAAAAAGAAACCCTCCTATTAATGTATAACAAAAACCATGAAAAAAAAAGATTCGGGAAAAAAATGCCGGGTTAACACGAGTTAAAGATATAAGGGAGGGTTAACAATAGAACCATCCCCTACATACATACATACATACATACATACATACATACATACATACATACATACATACATACATACATACATACATACATACATACATACATACATACATACATACATACATACATACATACATACATACATATATATAATACCATATAAACGAATGATAAAATCTTTAATTGTTTCAATCTTAACATCTCCAGATTGATGGAAGATCGACACATTGGTCAGAGTGGAGTGTGGATATCTCCGTAAAGAGGGGTGCGATATCTCCCAAAAAAATTTAGAAAGTCACGGTTGAAAAAAAATTAATTTAGTGTATCCCGATTGGTTAAAAAATCGAGTCCGAGGAGATGCATACAACTGATCGCTGTTAACCTAACCGTAGACTAGATGTAGCTTTGGTAATGTATTTTTTGTTTTTAGCGTAAATTTAGCATCTGATTTTTTTTTAACGGCAAAGGTCTCAATCGTGTGAATTCACTGTTTCCAGTCTATGTCATTAAGGTCTAGTTACCTGGACCTCTCATAAGCCACCACAACCACTTCTGAAGAAAACTCCACTGGGAAAACCATCTGACCCCCTCAGACCCCTTTTTCGCTACGGAAGGGATCTGAACCAAGACCTCTTATTTGAAAAAATCTTAGAGTACCATTGAAGCAATGTCTTATAGCGTCTGATGTATATGGGTTTGTATTTTTCTAACAACTTTGCTACTACACATTATTCTTAATAAAATTTTCAGCTTTCAACATACACACATATATCATATAACATATAGTATTGTTCTAATAATAATTTACTTTTAAAGCAAATCCATTATAACTTTGTCAAGATTAATCTAATTTTTTTTCAAACATCATTGTTGCACGTGTAAAACATTTTATTATTTTTTATGTATGTGAAATTCATCATATCTATCTATCTATCATAATAAAAGAAGAAATGTGATTAATTTTTGTATACACAAAAGAAGAAAGTGTTTTAAATATGTAAAAATGATGCTAAAAAATAAAGAGATGGATTGATCTTGGCAAAATTAAATGAGTTATCGCTTTAAGAGTAAATTGTTATTACAATACTACCATATCTATCTATCTATAATAATAAAAGAAAATTTTTTACTAAACACGTATCGCGTTATGGTGCAATCTATAACTTTTTTCTCGCCTCTCTCCCTAATAAATACTAATAATCTTTATTAATTAAATATATAATTAAATATCAAAATAATAAATCTTATCGTGATAATTTACTAATTTGTTAAAACTTAATAAATTAAATATTTCAATTATATCTTATCATTATACGCCAAATTTTTGATGCACACATATAATGTATATATGTGTGGGCCCTCAAGGGCTAAGATAAAATTGTGCTAATTTTAACGTTATTTTACTTATTTTGTGAAATTAACTTTAAAAGTGTTGGGATGACTGACTTCAAATGAAAACTTTGAGCCGGGTAGCCTCTCTATCCTAACTGGGATAGGGGGTAAGGTTTGTGTCCATCCCCCCTCTCGAGACGCTACTAAACAATGTGAATATACTGGGTCTGTCTGTTTGTTATCTTATCATTATTATTTGATATTAATAAATTATATTTTTTTAATTATTTAACTCGTGTGATACACGTGTTTATATGCTAGCATATAATATGTCGATAAAAAATATCATATAATATATAACTTTTAATTAAAGAAAATAATTAAATGATATTAGCAAATGCTCCATGCTAAGTTTGAGAAAGGGAGAGGTTATCTCTACACACCAAAACCATATTTTAACACGCAACTGCTACATATACGTCTCGTATAGGAATGTACTTAGCATATATGAGTCAAATAACTTTAATGTCAATTAAACTAGCGTAGGTGTTGTTAGAACATCATACTTATATGCCACATATATATTAATACGATATATATGAGTCAAATCATTGTCCTTAGACTTTGTAGAACATCTTACACATGCCTTGTTTAGATGCATATGGGCCTTGTATTAGTATACAAGTTGTATGAGAAATGTTAAAATATGTTTGTCTGAGTATAAATATAACACCATCCTTTGAAAATTGCGTCCACAACCCTGAGATACACGTCTAGGTACGAGGGCCCCTGGTGATGTGATGTAGTAGGGCTGTCCAAAATGCTCAGAGCCTGGATTTGACTCGTATCTTGTTCGAAAAAGCTCAGATAAAGAAAACGAGATCTAGAGCCCACACGTCATAAATTTACATCCTAAAATCGAAATTATGTAAAAACCGAGCTAAAAACAAAACGAGCCGAGTCCGAGCCAAGATTTCAAGCTCGGTATACAATCCGAGCCGAGTCCAAGCTTGCTCCTGACTCGGCTCGTGAACACCCCTAGATGTAGGTATATGATGGGCGAGCCTCGGGAGCATCTTGATCCTCATGTGTGCATTCTTGAGACGTGATTACGTGGGGTATTCATAAGGGCCAACAGAGGGATAGACCTGCAAATTTGAGTTTTTAAGAACATGGTAGAAATTAGTTTCAGTTTTAGTTAACAAAATTAAGAACCAGATAAAGATAGAACCAACTCTAGTAAGTTTGGAATTTTACTGGCATTTGGTTGGTTAGGTTCTGGTTTTTAGCCATATATAGTTTGAACTGGTTTCATTAATTCCAGTTCTGTTCTGGTTTCAATTATGATTTTTCTACGAAACTAAAATCGTCTAAACCCGTCGGTTCAGGTAGGATTGGTCTTGGTTTCTTGTGAGGTAGTTGGTTTCGGTTCCTGATTTTTTTTTTTCCCATCCCCCAAGACGGAGGGTATGAGACTATGAGGTGTCATCAACCACGTGTCCGGATGAGGCAACCAAGTCCCACCCTCACTTGGGTCGGCTTGTTTGGTTAATTGGTTCGTTAAGCTATAAGCCCAAATTTCAATGTTTTATATCTTTGGCAATTTCCTAGTCTTTCTCACCCAATATTTCCGATAGAACTTAGAAGTGCACAACCCTTGACCCTTGTTATTATTTTATTAATTTAGTAACTTAATATTTGACCAGCAGTAGCAGTATTATTATTATTGTTATTCAGTGATTATAAAGTTATATTTTAAGATAATATATAACTTAAATCTTATTATAGTTTACCAAGTTTTAGTAAATTAGTAAATTATTACTATAACAAGATTTATATTTTTTAATATTTTATTATTAAAAATTGTTATAATTTATTAGGAGAGAAACGAGAAGACAAATTCCAAATTTCATCTGAATGTGATACATGTGTCCTAAATATACTTGTTTATTAAAGTATGCAGAGTAAATTGCAGTAACCTAAAACAATAAAAGAAAATTGTTTTAAATAAACTTTCTAACTAATATTTATTAATTTAAATAATAATACATTTTGTCATTTATCAACTCTGCTTTATGTGTCGGCTGTGAGACAATTGTCACGTTATTTTAATAACAAGTTTTTCATGTTTATGCAAAATATAACATCGAATTGCTGTTATTTTTGAAACAATAAATTCAAATAACAATAGTCTATAAATAAACCACAAGCCAATAAAAAGAGGGTTTGCATCGACGCATTAAATCGATTATTGGAATGCATAATCTTTTCCTAGCTAAACATACCTATAAAATCATCCCAGATAACCTTCTAATGTATTGAAAGGCAAAAGAGTGGTCATTTCCACCTGTATTATTCTTTCCACTTGAATCCTAACAATATATTTTACCATCAACTCATCCTATTCATATGCACCATTTCTTATCCATATCATAATTTCTTTTTTTCTCATAAAAAGATTTTACTTCTGAAAAGAGGCCGTGTTTTTTTTTTTTAAAGAAAAATGATTTTTAATTAGTGACCCCCACCCTCTCTTCAATGGGTGCCGCACCTTACCACATGCACAACCCTAGGGCTGTAAACGAACCGAACGAACACGAACGAACATTGTTCGTGTTCGTTTGTTTAACTTTTAACTTGTTCACTAACGCTAACCGAATGGAAATTCTTGTTCGTGTTCGTTCATTAAGGAATTTAGCTTGTTCACGAACGCTAACGAACACATTATTTAAACAATAAATATCAACGTTCTAAATTTCAAGCATTGGAAATAATCATTTATAAATATATAAATTAAAATATTATAGTATTAAACTAAAAATAACTTAAATTTTATGGTATTAAACTAAAAATTAAAAATTAAAATTATACAACATATTTAATGAATAAATATAATAAATGAACTTAACCGAACATAATGTTACCGAACGTTCACGAATACAAATGAACGAACACGAACAAACATAAACGAACCTCCCGTCGAACAGTTCACGAACGGTTCGCTGGACGTTCGGTTCTTCTACAGCCCTACACAACCCAACATGCCCTCTTATTCTTCTCCTCTCCATTTTGTATGCTGGATAAACATCCCTCCACGTCGGTGACAGGTATCCCCTCAAATGCATGATGTAGCTGGTCTTGCAAAAAATGGCATCCCTCTAATTACTAGAAATGATCTTACATAAGAGTCTTCATTTTATTCAATTTATTTAAATCGGGTTGTTTAGATTTGAATTTTTTGCCTCTACATGACCATAATGGGATCATACTCTCATCCGACTCAAATCTATCCGAATTAGCATTTGGTTCGGATTCGAATAAATTTGAACAAACCTAATAACAATTTCCTAATATTTTTTTGCTATTTATATTTCCTATATTTTGGTTCCTAAAATTCAATACTTCAAAGTTTAAAATTTTCTAACGATCACAGATCCATCATAATAATATAATCTAAATAGATTTATGATTTATAAATAAAAACAACCAAACAACCCGAATAACTCGAAATTAGTAATAGTTTATTTGCTCTTATGTCACACCCCGCTAAAGCGGAAACACGGGATTGTGATGTAAGGTGTTGGGCTAGAGCACATCGGTTAACGAGAAAACTAAACATAACATTACATGTCCATAATCGTCTTACATAACTGATAAACATTCATGTCTTGAGTACAATTATTCATATAATAGACTAAGTCTCCAAAATGCATGAAGTTCATTACACATAATTATCCATGCTAAAGCTTAAATAGAAACGTTGTGCTTACTTCACTGAGGTGTACCTGAAAAACATGCTTAAAATAGTCAATTACAAAAGTAATTGGTGAGCTCACAGGTTTGATGACTCGAATAAAATAGTTTTAAATATGCACAATATGACATCCGATTACAACTTTCAACAACCAAGCCTATGACTGTAACGTGCCCCATCTGGACTAGCTTGTAAGTTGTAGTTCTATGCATTCATTGACACAAGGAGTATGTAACGATGTCTTGGTAAGGCGCGACCAAACCATGAATGGGGGTGTCAACCCAATAGTACTATCCACATGAACCACGGCTTATATAAAATAAGTTAAATGGTTGTTATAGATACAGGGACTTTTAGTATCTTTATTGGCCATGTAATCATATTCATAAATAAAAAGTTTAAAGTGCATACAAAATGTAACAAGCAATGTTTTTCACCCCAAGTAATATAACAAGTAAGAGAAAATGGGGCTGCGAGAACTCACAGAATGATAGCTGATGAATAACTGTACGAAGCAAGTAACTAGTAATATCCAAGATGCAGAATAACTGTTGAGAGTAATCCTACTCGTGTCCTAAAACCCAAGGACATATTAACAGTCTGTACGCTAGTCTATCTTATAAGTTGTTCACCCAACCTACTAGACTTAGAATTATTTCAAAATAATGTTTATCCGAACGACCCGTTGGTGACTCGAATTTAGTTTGTTTTTCATAAATTAATAGTTAACGTTTTTAAATCCATATTAATATCAAATAACTAAGTTATCCTTGTTAAAAAATCATTTTAACTATTAACTTAATTATTGGTAACAATATACCAAAAATGACAAATTTTCCATCTTTTATCATAAAACCGGTAACGCAACGCACACCAATCACACACCAAGCATGCAATACGACCCTAGTCACTTTTAATACTTTATAATAAGTATATTTAATTTATTTTTATATAAAATTTGCTGATTAAAATCAGCCATATATTTATGTCGTATTATCGCGTTAAATCGGCGTTTTATGCGTTTTTCGAACATAGTTTTCAAATATACCACTTTATCCTTTTCTCAAAACACTTATACATCATAAATTACATATTTTTATCATAAAAACTTATAAAATTTTCTGATCAAAATCAGTTTTATAAATAATCCTTTTTACATAATAAAAATAGTCGAAAACGCGTGTTTTCGGTTACCAACAACCATCCTTTAATTATATTTTTGAATTCACTTGATTTTATACTTTAAATATAATTTGAAATATTATATTTTACTGAAATAATTCTGGTCTAAATAATTTTTCATAAAACTTTATATTTTTCAAAAGTTTAGTTTATAGAAACACTCATTTTAAGCTCGTATTGACTATGACAAATTATCTAACCAACCATCAATACCTATATAATAAAAATATTATTTTTGTAAGTAAAATTTACCATATTTTAGCCCTTATTTTCAGCTTATACAAAACCATTGTTAATCAATATTTTTGCACATGAAATGTACAAGTTTTTGATGCATGATGAACAACTAACATGTTCATCACTCATCCTTCAATCTATAACATTTTAGTTTAAGTTTTATGTTTTGAAAATACTTCCAAACTCAAATTTGTAATAAACCATATATTAACATATCTTACTTGCACACGTATAAACATATATGTGTATAGTTACACATGCATGCATACATGCATCAAGTCACTAAGATTAGCTTTCAAAATTTTAGCCATCATTTATATATACATGTTTACATACATAAAAAATAGTTTTCTCATGAATGATATATAAATCATCATACATTCATATCAAGATATTTATATTTATCACTCATGTATGTACATACAACCAAGATCACACATACATGCATACATACAAAAATATATATATATATATAATATAATATATATACATGCATGTCGATGAAACCCTTTTATACATATATACATACATATGTATGTACATGCATGTATCAAAAATCATCATCCAACAATTTTTTTTTACATGCATACATACGTTTACATACACATACATAATGAAATCAAAATCAAACATACATATACTTACACATACACACGATCACACTACACACACATGTATGTGTGTTACGAAACACACACACATTATCTTCTTCTTTTTTTTTATACAAAACCCATTTGTTTTAGAAATCAAGATCTTAGGTGAACAACTTTGTATAAAAAAAAAACCCATATATTGTGAGAAGATTTACCTTAATATAAGAAGCAAAGTGTGTGCTTCTTGATCAATCTTTTTCAAAAGACCCAAAAACACCAAAAGTTAAGAAAATGTAGTGATGAAGCTTTGAAGATGTGAAAATGGTGGAAGAGAGGGAGGTGGGTGTGGGTGACGTGAAAGAGTGAAGAGAGAGTGAAGAAAGTTGGTTTGTGTGGGTGTAGAAAATGATGAGGGTGTAAGAATGTGGAAGCATTCTTGGATTATGTAGGATTTTTAAAATCACCATATTTGATCTCCACTTGACAAGTGTTATACACTTGTCCAACTTTTGGCCAAAATGGATAAAAACTGATATAATCTGAGTCATACGGTGTGTAAATCTACTACCAGATATTTAATAAAAATTTGGTTTTCATTCTAAAATTAATAGAATATTTAATCGTACTAAAACGATTAAATTTTAGTCAAAAATAATTACCTTAAATATTATTTGGATAATTATTTCCATTTTACCCTGCTAAAACGCAGATAAAGTCAGTTGTCAATACAATTAACAGTTAACACCGAAATTCACGGTTTTCATCGTTAACTTAATTTATCCATTTATGATTTATCATTTCATGCTAAGCTAATCATTATTAATAAATTCGTTAACCGAGTCATCACCAACGTTCGTTTCGGATAGTGTACAGTCAAGCGGTACAGATTAAAATAGTCAAATGCAAGACCATGCATTTAAAATAAAATACTCTTTACTAAATTTTAAGAGCTTTAACTTAATAACATATATTAAATTTATTGACTCGTTAATTAATCGAGTTCAGTGTACTAACCGCATTGGATTTATTCATCAAAACTCATGGATGTCACATCTTAGTCGGATTATTCTAATACCCGAATTACATAATTCAAAAATCTAAATCTGATCCAAATATCCAAATTACTTTTTTGAATTTGGACATCTCTTACACGAACAACCTGAATCAAGATTCAAATCGAATTTTCTGGATGTTGGATTTTTTGAACAAGACTTATCTCACACATGTTTACCCACAACCAAACTGATATTAATATATTATATAGTATTAGGTTTAAGTAAAAATGATGAGATTGGTTAGAAGGGTGAGAAGGATTATAGAGTTGACAAGTGACATTTATCTAATTTTATAAAAAGGGTATTTTGGTCAATGTTTTTAATTTTCAAGTCATTGTGTTTAATGCTTTACGTCATTGTATTTAATGATTTACGTCATTGTGTTTAATGTTTTTATTATTGTATTTTATTTTTTATATCTTGTGTTATTTTGTTAATGTTTTTTATGTATTTAATAAATTGTTCTTATTTATTTTTTATGTTTTATTTGTTAAAAATACATAATTGTGTTATTTCACCATTATGTTTTTAAAACCCATAATTTAAAAAAAAAACATAAATTGTTTTAATTTTTTGAAACATACATTTTCGTCATTGTATTTTATGTTTAGATCATTGTTTAATATATTCATTATTGTGTTTTATCTTCATAACATTGTGTAATATATTTATCATTGTGTCTTACGTTCAGGTCATTTTTTAATATATTCATCATTGTATTTTATCTTCTATACATTGTGTAATATATGCATCATTGTGTCTTACGCTCAGGTCATTGTGTAATACTCATTATTATGTTTTACCTTAAGGTCATTGTGTAATATACGCATAATTGTGTTTTACGTTCAGGTCATTGTGTAATATACTCATAGTTGTGTTTTACGTTCAGGTCACTGTGTAATATACTCATAGTTGTGTATTACGTTCAAGTGGCTGCATAATATATTCATTATTGTGTTTTGCGTTTAAGTCACTGTGTTTTACGTTCATGTCATTGCTTCGCCAATATTATCTTTAAAGCTCATCATTTTATAAAAAAAATAGTTAGACATAACGTCGAAAAAAAAAACAATCTCAAACAAAAAGACACAATAACAAACAAAAAGACACAATGACGCATTACAAACATAAAAGGTGGAAGAAAACGTATTTTTTTTATTTTTTATATAACAATACTATACTCGTTTTAAAGATAAAAAATGGTCATTTTTTTGGTGTAGTTTTTGTAAAAAAATAATATCTTATATAAAAGTTATAACCGTTTAAAAAATTTGGGAGAACATGATTAAAAATCAACAAAATTATCTGTTACTAAAATACCCTTACACAAACTTTTTTAATATAATTTTGATCTCAACCATTAAATTATGTATCTAATGACCCACAATCCTTCTCACACTTCTCATCAATCTAACCCTTTTTATTATAACCCTACCCATATTATATAATCTTATAAGATAAATTATATAACCTAACTGGGTATGTTTGTTATGAAATATAAAAGATACTATTTCAATTATTAGAACCTTGAAATTATAAAAATACATTGATTTTAAAATATAGTTTATTATTAAACGTTTTTAAGTTGATTTTTTATGGGGAGCATAAGATCATATACATGATACTCATAAACCATCAATTCCAGTTTTAGGCTCGAGTCTAGACTTAGCTCGTTTAAGCTTGGCTTGATTTGAGTTTTTAGTAAACTAATATCAAGCAGCATACGAGCAACTTGACTCGTTTACATTCTATGTGGCAGGAGCAGCAACGATGGATGACTAACATGCATGTACTCAAAAGTAAACATAAGGATTACGATATAAACCATAATATTCTCAAAATACCTGTTCCATAATCAATATCATCCATAAATATACAACATTACTATATCATAATCATTATTTTCATCCAGCCATACACAACAACCACAAATGAACACTAATTACCAATTAACCGATCGGTTAACTGAAGAATTATCAACATAAACGAACCAGGAAACGAGCAATTTCCTTGAGACGTGACAATTTATTACGAATTTTTTGTCGGATGCATACACATGTGAGAGTGCTTACCTTTAACGAATTATCAAGACTATGCCTGCAAATACCCTTTTGCATCAAGGTAAGATATCACTTTATCAGCCATAACTTCAGGAGGAGAACACACTTCCCCTTCCATTTGTATTATTATCTGCACACTCCAATTTATTAGTTTAATTAAACATTTTGTCACTTACAGCTTTGATGACCACAAGAAGGCTCATTGAGATTAATCTAGCTTATTAGGTACTAAAAATTAAAAATACATATAATGCCACAGGTAAGCATACCTCGGAATTTAGGGGCGGCTCATACGGGTCATCTACCCCTGTAAAACCTGCAAAGATCAAAGTGTAAAATGAAACCCGTCGATTTTTATTGTATAAATTATAAAAACAGATGACAAAATACAAACTTTTGTCATTCAGAGTTGAAAATTGCAATTACACTTGAGTAGGCTTAAGAACTACCTTTAATCTTTCCAGCACGCGCAAGCCTGTATAACCCCTTTGGATCCCTGGCCTCGCAAACATGTAAAGGCATATCCATGTAAACCTATCAGTCACAGTACATGTTAATAGCTATAAAATGCAAAAATCATCAAAAAAGTTAAATTTTTTAGGTATAAAATCAACCTCAATGAAATCTCCATCTTGGAGTATGGATCGACAGGCATCACGATCTTTTCTGTAGGGAGATATCACACTAGCGATGCAAATAATTCCAGCATCCGAGAACAACTTTGCCACTTCTCCTAACAAATCGATAAATTAACATATTTATAATATAATCAAGACAGCAAAACCCAATTATTATGAAGAGATGTATGATATTTGAACCCACCAATTCTTCTTATATTCTCGACACGGTCTTCTGGGTTGAATGTAAGATCACTATTAAGACCATGCCTGACATTATCACCATCAAGGACGTATGTCAGCTTCCCTCGCGAATGCAAAGCTCGGGTTAATGCACAAGCCAATGTGCTTTTACCTGAAGTTGCATATAGAATTAATCCTTAGGATTATTGATTAATCACATAATGTAACATCTGAATCCTACTAACCAAAATTGTCGGTTTTGCTAAAAAGCTCACAAATTTGTTTTTGGTTAACTAAGCAGAAACTTCCCACAAGGTCGCGTAGCTCCTTAAAGTTTTCATTAAAGTAACCAGAAACAAATCCATGAGCTCTAGCAAAACTTACAATATTATTGTTATGAAGCATCGGATGCTTACAATAATATTGTAACCAGAAACAAATCCATGAGCTCTAGCAAAACTTACAATATTATTTGTTACGAAGCATCGGATGCTCCAAATATACTCTATATTAATTGACAAAGAATTAAACATGTACACAGGAAAAAAAGTTAAGCTTGTATTATATATAATTAAAAGTGCATAAAACAATGAAATTAGCATATACAGTTATCTAATCGAGATAAACCTAACTAATAAATAAAATGATTGAACCCATTAACTTGTTATGCTAACATCAACTAACCTGAACCACTAAGGCCAGTAATCCAAATGACACAACCTTTTTGGTGAAGCAAATCCTGTCTGTCAACTTTCTCTACAGAACATTTATGCCAAACAATATTCTTAGATCCTCTTCGCTTTGTTGATGTTTCATGACAATCAGAACCTAAAAATTATGAGATAGTTACAGATCAGCACAGATAATCAATTTTTTGATTCAAATTTACTATTTAGTACCATTTGAATCATCTGAAGTGTTGATGCGACCTTCGTTGGAGTTGATTTCCGTACTGCTTTTCATGGAAGACATTCGCGAAGCCTTGATTCGTAACAGGTTCGTCGACGTTGACATCAATTTCCGACGGCGATTGAGCGGCGTCGCCGAAAATTTGCAAAACCCTACCTTCGTCGATTTGGCTTCAATAAACTCAATCCACAGAGAAGAATTGGAAAATAACGACAAATTTGCTTCCGCAATCATCCGATTGGTATGTTTTTAACATGAATTTGAAATCTACACGAATTATTGGAAGAAATAAATAGGAATTAAATTAAATCAAATCACATAGAATAAGAGCTAACATCATTACTCAAATTTATTGAATGAATGCAGAATCTGTGGTGGTAAATTTGAAGAATTAAGTGTCATAAAAGAAGATGAAGATCTTCATTGCTTCATATGATAGATCAGAGTTTGTTATGGCAGCTCATATCATTCTACTGTTATTAAAAACATAAATATATAAAATAGGGTAAATTAAGGTTCTGACATGTGTGATTTAGATAACTAACAGTTTTCACCTCTCAAACTTAATTATTATAATGGTTTTAGCCAAAATCTAACTATAGTTAGGGCCTTAGGGGCCAAACATTTTAATTATCTAAATCACATGGGGCTGAATTGTTTAAAAATTTTATTTTATCCTGAAATAGTTAAAACACTTAAACTACAAGTGCTAAAATATAATTTACTTTATAAAATAAAATACAAATCCACCAGGACCACCACACACAATATTTCATTTTTATGAGTAAAAATGTTATTTTAGTCACTATGATTTGACAATTTTTGCCATTATATTTTAATAGTTTAAATTTTACAATTTTGGTCATTATAGTTTCATTTTATTGACATTTTTGTTCATGTTTTTGGGTAACTTTTGTCATTTTAGTCCAAAAGTTTAAATTTAATTAGACTAAAATAACAATAAAATGGAAATAATAATGACCAAAATGACAATAAAATGAAACCATAATAACCAAAATGACAAAATTTAAACTATTAGATTAAAATGACAAATGTTAATAAACCATAGAAACTAAAATGACATTTTACTCTATTTTTATTTATTTTTATAAGAATAAGTATGACTATTACGTCATTTCACTCAACGGTGGTTGTTACATAGATAACTAGTTTAATCATCTGTAAATTATATATACATGTGTAATCACTGCCTCTCTCCACTTTGACGTGACATCTCATTAGCGTCATTAGTCATTACGTTCCACTACACAAAATTTAAGAATGTTTGGAGTTGTGTACGTCAATAAAACTGTTAGTACATAATTGGTATATTTATATTTATTTGATTTTTATTTAAGGTATAGATATTGGTACACCGATGTATAGATAACAACATTTTTTGTATTTTTTAATATTAAAAAAATATGTATAAATAAAAATTATGTGAGTATGATTTATTTGATTTGATTTGAATATGATGCATAAAAGACAGAGGTGGCGTATTAATATTAGAACCCTTTGTTTATTATATATGATGACGATGATGTTGTAAGAGTACATTCGTGTTAGTTGAGCATTCACTCTCTCCCAATATTATAAAGAGTTTATGCGTGTTCTAATAAATTTGAAAACAATAATTATTATTTAAGATTATTTTAGGGAGGGGTTATCTACACACCCCAAAATTTTAATTCAACACCCCGGCCGTCACCCATACGCCCCGTAGTGGCCACTATGGGGCGTTTTGACCACAGACTGACAACCTTAAACGATCAGACATTCTGTTGTCAGTGTGTCAGACCTATACGCCACGTAGTGACCACTACGGAGCGTATAGTGTTAAAAAAATTTAATGTGAATATGTTTTGGGGGGTTTGGGTATGTTTTTGAGGTGTAATAATAGTTGTTTTGTTAAAAAATTAAAAATATAATAGTTTTGTTTAAAACTTGTTTTTATATTTTGCGACGTATCTCTCGTACGGTAAAAAGTTTAGTTATTTTTTTTAACGCGTGTTTTTTTGTTTGTAAAAATCTAAATTTTTTTTCTTTAAAACTTGTTTTTTATTTTTTACATTTTTTACGGTCCTTCTGTTCGTTTATTTTTAATTGTTTTTTAAAACTTTTAGTTTTGAAATCTAAAAATGTTTTTAATTATTAGATTTAATAATAATTTAAATATATTAATTAATTGATATATAAATGACGTTATTTGTCTAAACATATTAATGTTACAAAATAATATAATAAATAAGGCATCACCAACCAAAACAACCAAATATATACAAAATATAAACATGAATACAAGTGTCTATTTAAGAAATACAAATATAACTGAAAATACTAACTAGCCATCGTGACGTGGAGGTGGAAGAGGATAATCTCGTGGCTGCGGAACTGCAGGGAGCTGGACACCCTTAGCATGAGTATGCCTAAGCTCGATATGCACCTGCCACGAGATCAGATTCTCCAACCGATCCACTCATCGCGTCAGCTGCTCGCTGGTTGGAGCGAGCCGCTGGCTAAGCTCGAGCTGCTGCTGTATGAGTTGGAGTTGCTGCTGCTGGATCTGCGCCTGCTGCTGGATCTGCGCCTGCTGCTGGATCTGCGCCTGCTGCTGAACAAGCTGCTGTGTCGCATCAGCAATAGTCTGCAACATAGCCTCGACATGAGCAGGAAGCCGCACGGCTCTGTATACGCGCTCAGGATGCTGATGTGGCACATCCTGATGCGGCTCCCCTCGTCATGTGTCGAGGGCTGCGACGGGGGCTGCTGTGGTGGCTGCTGCGGTGGCTGCTGGGGCATATAGGGTACTCGTCTCTGTAATGGAGATCATTTGGCCCCGGCTGCCAAATGACCCCCTTCTCGAGCGAAAATCGAAGCCCGAGCTGTGGGAACTTCTGCACGATATGCATGCCCTGCATCGTCCGGCGATCTAAACGAACCGAATGAAAGGCCTCCATACCAGCAGGCTCCAAATCGATAGGCCCGTTAAAACGAGCAATACGGGTCACATACATTCCCCCTAGATCAGCCCCTCTCCTGCCGGTGGTAATATGTGCTAAAATACTCCGCCAAACACCGTGTAAGGTTGCACGGTCTCCCACTCAATAAGTAATACAAAAAAATAAATCCTAAGAAGTGCACCACTCTTGGCTCATGCCACTCTTGTAATAGACGAGGCAATGCACCCGTGCAAATACCTAATGAGCGGGTCACGAATACGCGTGACTCGGGCACTACAGACAAACGGCTCGTTGCCGATCCGAGGCCACCAAGCACTGACGATGACGTCGTCAGCTGTATGAATAGCCATCGTGTAGATCGGCATGTGAGTCTCCTCCTCGGTGTACAGACCGAGCACACTCCCAAACTTTGCCAAATACAAGTTGTACGGGAATCCGCAGAGTCTGAAAGATATCTCCGCTTACTGTGGCTGACCTGGCTGTGGCTGGAAATCAGGAGCCTGAGGCCTGTACATGAATGTAGAAAGAAACTCCACCGTGATGAGTCGATACTGTGGAGCATACGCCATCTCAAACAGACGAGACCATGGCGTGTCCTCGCCAATGATCGACATCATCCTCTCCTGCTGGCCAAGCTCGGCCAACAAAATCGTAGTCGATCGCGTCTACTACGTGCGACCGTCCCCTGAGGGAACTGCAACCACGGGTGGTCCATAAGCTCGTCAAACGCCTCGACCTCAAGATCATTAACAGGGGGCCCCATATCGTCACCACCAACATCCATCTCATCGGAAGAAGACATGTCTGAAAAACAGAAAAAATAAAACAAATTACGATAAGAATAATAAAAACAATAATAAAAACAATAATAATAATAATAACAATAAAAACAATAATAATAAAAAAACAAGAATAATAATAATAACAAGAACAAGAACAAGAATAACAAGAATAACAATAATAAGAATAATAATAATAATATTAGCAATAATAATAATAAAATCAATAATAATAATAAAAACAATAACAAAAACAACAATAATAATAACAATAATAATAACAACAACAACAACAACAATAATAAAGAGGCAAACGCTCCGTAGTGGGCCAAACGGGTCGTTTCGTTTGAATTTTTTTGGAACAAACGCCCCGTAGTGCTCCATACGGGGCCAGCGTTCCCACGTTTGCCTCAAGAACCCATCCTCCGGTTATCCACCTTAACCCTAATCAATCACATGGTTGCAAAACTAACCTGGAAGTCGCAAACGAGGATCAAACGGGTGTCAGCCACAGTGGTCTTCGGCGGTGGTGTAGAGAGCAAACAGGTGTCAGCAGGGGGCTTTTGTGGGGAGCCGGGGGGCGTTTGAGGGTTATTGAAGATCTATACGCCACGTAGTGGGAACTACGTTGTAGGTTTAGTTTTTTTTTTTAAATTTATGTTATATTATATATAATGATATTAAAAATAATTCTATTACATTTAATTCTATTATATATAATTATATTATGTTTAATTGTAATATATATAATTATATTATATTTAATTGTAATATTTTTAATATATTATATTCAAATGTATGATGTTTAATTGTAATATATATAATTATATTATATTTAATTGTAATATTTTTAATATATTATATTCAAATGTATTGTATTTAATTGTAATATTTTTAATATATTATATTCAAATGTATTATATTTAATTGTAATATATATATAATTATATTATATTTAATTGTAATATTTTTAATATATTATATTCAAATGTATTTAATATACCCCATAATATGCATTTTATACGAAACGTTACGATTAAGGCATTGAAGGTTACAAAGTTTAATTGGAAACAATGACTGATAAACACAAATTGTCGTTGTCACAAAGTTTCGCTGTAGTAATGTACTTGTTTATTTGCTTCTATAATCGATTGATACCGTTGGATTCGTTCTTGATAAATCGTCTCCCACTCACCGGCGACATCATTTCGGTAACGTTTCCAAACCGCACTTAGAGTTGGAATTGGATAATCCCCCTCCAACCTTAGGTTGACGAAATGCATGGGCATATGAAGAAGACAAACCACATTATGTTGTGGTATTGTCGATGGAGCTAACCATAACGGGAAAAACGTGATACACCCTTCTTGACTGATAAGGTGAACTATCACGCTAAATCGTTGTGCAACAACAAGTCCCGTATAAGGCATAAGCATCCAATGTTCTTCTGGTGCAGGTCTGATATCAAACCAGTTTATGCTATGACGTAATGCGTTATATAAAGTTGGGTCTATCGAGTTAAGAACATATCTGTATGCTTCACTATGGGTGTCCACCTCTTGTAATAGTTTTTGGCGAACGAAACCCCATTGATTTTCGTCGAACCCTAACCCAACGGCTACAGACCTGGATCCACAATAACCTTCTGGCATAACATCTTGTATGTTGCTTACATAGCAATGAAAAATTGAAGGAACGTAACCACCAAATCGTCTAAGATTGTTCATTCCTTGTGGTTTCACTGGCGAAGCAACTACCGAGTCAACTTGACTTGTCTCGAGTCCTTTTTTCCCTCTAGAAGACGTTGAACGACTACGTTGGAGGGCGGGTCTTTGCTGGTTTGACATTGCTGGAGTGAATGAACTATGCCTTGGAAGTTGAAAACTACTCTCTTGTGAGTCGACAACTGCGCTTTGTCTAGATTCATTCCCCCTTTGTTGTTGAGTCTTCAATGTCGGACGTCCGCGTGTATCATTCTGAACCAATGCCGTTTTCTTTTCACTTTTAAACAGAAACACTTGCGAAAGTATTTTTTTAACCAGACTATTTTTCACTGACTCAGGTTTTGAATTTATTTCCAGCGTCACTAGACCCATTTGTCCTTCGACGTCGATTTTTTCGTCTTCTAGAAGTGTCGGGTACCGAGTATCAAGTTTTGTCTAAAAAATGTCTATATTAGAAAGCGGGATAATCGTGTCTGTATACAAATGAAAGGGAAATAATCAGTTTACAAAAAAAAATGTAAAAAACAAACAAAGAGGAATTGGTTGCAGTATTTTGATACCTGTATTTTCGTATGTTGAGATCCGACAAGCACATGGCAAGCCACAACTTGTCCACAACTGGTGGTTGCATGACATATTACGTTGACGCATAACCTTGATCTTATTTATTTCGTCAAGTAATAAATCAAGAGCTTTATGAGAAACCTTGCCACGTAGGTTATTAAACATGGGTAATTTATGATGACCCATTGTCTTTATCAAACTTGTTTCAAACTCATATTTCATGTTTACCTCCTGTGATTCGACCATCTGTTTTTTTATTTTTTTTTCTTTTATTGGTTTGGTACTATAAAATTTTCTTTTTACTTTATTTAGCAAAATTAAATTTGAAGTTTCCGGTTTCCACCGCGTTTCTATTGTATTTTACTTTTATTTATTTCAAAAAAAGATATATACATATGTACACACAAATATTTTTGCTATTGTATCTTGATATATACCTAATAAAATTTCACTAATAACACATCTATTGGCCGGGTTCTAGGTTGGGTGTGACATGATATAGGCCAACATTAATTTTATAACAAGTAATAAAAGTATTACTTTAAAGAGACCTCTAATTCAATGACTCAATCAATAAAAGAAAATTATAATTAATAACAATAAAGAAATAACACATACAAACAAATAATGTATATTGTTTTAGGCATATAAAGACATAGATAGGCAACTAACGCAAAAAAATAATGGCAGGATAGAAATATATATAATATCCTTGATAATGAGGTAACACATATACATAAATATATTATACATCAAGACAATCACCTGCAAAATCCTACTAAAATCGTTATAAAAATTCTACATCCTTAATACGCAGGCCAACTTCTCGTAAAATTGTTTGACTTTAATCTTACGTCTTTATAAACTTGTATGCTAGATTATATCATCAGATTTATGCTATTTTGATAGATTATGTTTAATCCTATCGATCGTCTACATGTTAATTTTAAGAGTAAGTTACGGTTTTGGTCCCTATGATTTAAATGTTTTAACTATTTTGACTCAGTTTAAAAAAAAACTATTTGGAGGGTTCGAAAAGACGAAAAGTGTGTCACGTGGGCCTACATCCAATAACCGGTGTAGTTGCGTATCTGAGTTGAAGACAGGGTCGCCACGTATGTCGTTTTATACTCTAACTACTTGTCAATGGAAAATGAGCTGGCTTCCATATAATTAATGTTTGCTGAGTTCCTTTCATTATTAATTTTTATTCAAAAATATGTTCATGTTGGAGATATTGAGTTTCCACTAACTTTATTTTATAAATCATCTTGGATTTATATTATCACAAATTTGATGCTAGTTTGGTACATATTTATTTATTTATTTATTTATTTATTTATTATTATTATTATTATTATTATTATTATTTTACTTTAGGGCTTTTTTATAATAGGGATGTTTTGTGGGACATCATGCGAAGAGTTGGGATTTCTGCTAAGAAAGAGGCCCCTGTGAATTTCCTCACAGACCCTATGGAAGGGAGATCTACTCTGCGGCCAGCGGATCTGCTCGTCTTTGGCTGGGCTGGGGGGAAACATGCTTGTGTAGACCTCACAGGGGTTTCCCCTTTGGTTGGTTTAAGGGAAAACGGGTTTGTGGCCGGACAAGCAGCAAGAAAGGCTGAATCAAAGAAAGTGGATAAGCACGCTAAAGCTTGTGCAGAGAACCAACATGTCTTTGTCCCTTTTGCCTTTGATACTTTTGGCTCCCTAACGCCAGAAGCTATCCATTTCTTGACAAGGGTTCAACGGGTCATCCACAACAATTGTTCAACCCCAATGGGGCAGGAGTTTGTGTTTGGAAGGTTAGGATTTGCAATTCAGAAAGGGTTGGCGGCGCAGCTTGTTGCCCGTCTACCTGCTGTTTTGATGTAACGTGTAAAGTAACTTGTGTTTTAAAAAAAGGATATTTGAAATTAAAAAAAAATTATGTTAGTTAAATTTAAAAGTAGATTAAGTACTCGTAAAAAAAAATATTATATTGATCTTAAGAGAAACGTTACATTTCATCTTCATGCATCCTTGTTTTTAGAAAAATATCGAGATGAACCAACTGAAACTATACTGTAGTTGGTGTATAGTTGGTGAGCTATCAAAATTTTTACTCGATACAACACATACCATGTTATATGAAAAAGTGAGTTAGTTGGTTAAAAAAATGACAATTACTCGATTATCATCGATAGTTATTGTTATATGGTGGCATAGTTCACACTTATAACTCAGCTGCTTCTCTAATCACTCAAATTACCACTTACGTTCAGTAGGATCAGAGTTATTGGTTATACATATTTGTGTCACACCCCGGGCTCTCGGCGACCTGGGCGCTGCAACCCAATTGGTTTCATGGATATGTCTCAGTCAAAGTTTATTTCTCTTTCTCATATGTGTTAAGCGGAAGCGTTATTTCATGAATTCAAAATTTTCAAATAATTCACATGCATGGATGTGAAAAACCGTTTTTCATGATTTATAAATAGTTTATACGCATGGGTATGAAAAACTCATTGTCACAATTTATAGAATAACTTTTCATAAATAACTTTTCAGGATTTCACAAAATTTCATACGCATATGTATGAACACCATCATTTCATATTATTGTAAACCGGATTTTCATAAACACATAATTTCAAATCATTTTGTAATATCTGATTTATACATGACTTGGAGGCATAACTCCAATAGCTCCATGGTCTCACCACAAGATCCTCTTCAAGGCATCATAAGCCAAGAATCTCTAATCTTGCTTTTCTTTTACATTTCATTATTACCTGAAAAATTTTTGAAAATAAAACGTCAACATAATGTTGGTGAATACAAATAACAGACTCGATATGTAAGCATAGCATGTTTGGTCCTTTAACCATAAGTAATATTGGCAATGCTACACATTTAGCAGGTTATTTCACTGATCGATACAACCACTGCATATACCCTGGCTTGTACTGTCACTGGTTAGGAACAACAGCGGAGTGCGTCTTACAATTGTTCCCTCCAGCCCACAACCCGCCACTGGTTAAGTTGCCTATGGAGTGCGTCTTACGTATAACCTTCCAGCTCACGTTACCAGCCACGTAAGGGAATTTCACCCATAGCGGATACAATTTGCAAATCGTACGTATACTAATGGCCTAGATGCTGGTCTAATATTATCCCTTTATGCGTCAAAGTTTAAACATACATGCTCATAAAAATTCATTTATAATTTAAAAACAAGTTAGATGTATTCACCTGAATTTTTTGGTTGGCTGAGCGACGGCTTACAACTTCTCAATATAAATTTGGGCAGCGTTTGTCACACCCCCAAATTCCCACTCGTGGTGTCAGTCCACGTGGGTGTGACGTGTCCAGAATCACAGCTCAAGGTCATATAGAACAACTTTATATGCGTTTTCAAAATACAATATTTGACATACACTTAGTAAAATAGTTTGCAGCGGAATAATAAATCATATTGCAGCGGAAATAATAATGTCACATCATGCAGCGGAAGAACAATAAGTGTAATACAACATTGTTTCAAACAGAATAAAAGTTAAATTGTATTCAAAAGACAGGAAATCAAATGCATGCAGGATCCTATGCTCATATCCCCTATGTGCATTCCTGTTCCATGTGTTTGCCATGCTAGTTACCTGAGAATACAAGTTTAAAAAGTGTCAACACAATGGTTGGTGAGTTCATAGGTTTTGATATGTACATAATAGTAAGAAAACATGTGTCATGTTGTTTATCATAATGTTAGTACCGAGCCCTAGGCTCCAAGTGTCAGTGCGTCACTACCGAACTAGACTTGTTTGTCATTGCCTCCACTGTGTCTCGTGCACACAGTAAGTTAGGTCAGAATTTCACGGGTTATGACACTCAGTCAATATTGTGCCCCGTGGGGTTAGTCACACCCAAACGGATCCATTCAAATCTACCACGTTGTTCGTACATTAACGGTAAGACTTTGTGAGGGCTTGTTACGAGTTCAATACTTAATGTTTGTCTAATAAACCAACATACACAAAAATGTTTGTCATAGTATAAATGTTTGACTCGATGCAATTAGTATTCTCCCCCTATTTAAAAGCGTTTGAAAAGAGTAAAGAGGGGCCGTAAACTCACCTTAGTGATCAAGTAAAATATCGTAAGCGTAAGCTCCCGTGTAATCCGCGCGTCGGTCACCGGAAACCTATATCGTATACCGTTCGTGAGTTTGTGTAACGATCGTGCTCGTGTTCGTGCTAGTGTTCGTTGTTCATGTTTGTCCGTGTCGGTCCACAATGACCGTGTTTGCTCGTGTTGGTCCACATTAACCGTGTTTGACCAATGTTGACCGTGTCAAGTCAACGACCCGTTGGTGAACCGTTTGTCAGTTGTGAATCATGTAGCAGTCGTGTAAGTGCTCGTCGTGTGCAAAACACGCAATTCGCGTATATGGACAACTTACTATTTATAGTAAGTTTCCATTTATGGAAAGTTCACAAAGCATAACGGTTTTATAGTTCTAGCATGTTCGTTAGTCCTACGTGATCATGTTAACACATAGCACTTTATCATACGAAATCACATAAGTTATTTATATCATGTTTGCACATAAAAGTTTCCTAAAATGGAAAGGTTCCATTTTTAGCATACGTGATATCGGAAACCATCAACTTAGCATTCTATCATCATATTAAAACATAATAACTCATTTAGCATGCTCAAATCATACAAAATGTTCATAAATTGATATCTTGCAAAATAAAGTTACTATAAATAGTAACTATGGCAATTTTTATACAAATGATTATCCTGAATCATTCTAATCCATTTTAATACCATAAATCATCATGATAATCCATTTAGCATCATTTAAACATATTCACATAGCCAAATTTATAATATAACAATGTTTGGTCCACAAAAGTTACTATATTTAGTAACTTTGCTAAAAATGACCATTTTCATCATCCAAATCACATCCTAAACATCATTACCATCATATCATCCTTCAAACAACATATCTACATACATGCATGCTCACTCCTATCTCCAAATCATCATCTTGTAATTAGAAAGTTACTAAAAATAGCAAGTTTAGAAAATAACCACATTTTATCCATTAATATCATGATCTAATCTTGCAAGAACACTTATACATCATCGAGAATCATCCCAACATCAACAAAATCATCTAGAATGCTCTAGATCATACATGCATGGCATTATTTCATCATGTTATGACCAAATCATGATACTTACGCAAACACATCATCATAGATCTTCGTAAAACTTAATCTAAACATCATAGATCATCATTAATCAGAAAAATATCAACAAACCCAGAGCCAAATTTCGTGCATGTGCACTATATGTGCTTGCATGTGAGATTAAAGACATGCATGTGAGTGTCATGGTGATTTTAAGCTACAATGGATGTAGGACTACCTTCTAAAGCTTCAATAGTCCTGAGATGATGATGAGGACAGCCTCTAGAGCCCCTGGACAGCAGGTTTCAAGTAGCAACAACTGTTGATGGTGGACTTAGAGCTCTAGCAATCACCTTCCACTTCCAAGCCTTCAATCCTTCAACCTTTAACCTCAACAATGGTGTTTTTGGGTAGAAATGTGGTTTGCAGATGGTTCTGGTCGAGAATAACCGAGGTGGTGGCGTGTAGAGTCGACTAAAATGATGAGAATAGATGTGATGATGATCTTGGGAGCTTAAAAAGTTGTTTGGCGTCGCTGATTTTCCAGGCGTAACGCCTGGCCGGAGTGCTTGGCGCCTGGCTTTCCGCGCGTGGCAACCGGATGAGGCGCCTCTTAAACCTTCCGCGCGTAACGCCTAAGGCCAAGGTTTCGGGTTGGGTGTTGCGCCTGGCCCATTTTTCAGGCCCAATAAGCTAATTTTGTGGTTTTAGGCCCGCTTTCGCCCGTTTCTCGACTGTAAAGCATCGTTTGTGTGACAATCCGGCAAATTCGGATTAACCCCGTTAGTCTGAAAATATCAGAATTTTGGCAAAAACCGAATACAATCAAACCTAAGGGATTAGTATTAACTGAAATCAGTCCTAATACACTTTAATTACAAAGTTTAGACTTGTAATTAGTTAAAAAGGGTTCAATTTTGACTTTAGGAGTCAAAATTCGAGTGTTTAGTCAAAATAAATTCGAAATTCAAATCATCAAGCAATTGTAGCCGAATTAAATCGGTTATACTCAACACCTTAATGATTAGTAGCGGTTACCATGTGTTCTTAACACAATTATTAGTCGAATTAATGGCCAAATGATGCCAAAAGTCGTAACCGTTGCATAGTAACATCAAAACCACAACATTCGACCAAAATTCGCAAAATTGAACTCTCAGAGACTCTATTCGGCATCATTAGGATCTGTTACAAGCAACAATTCGATCGGTGAAGCTTCGGTTTGAAGAATTGGATTGCAAGGAGGCCGAAACTAGGGCTTACAATTGAATCACATCAATCCGACATCAAAACAAGTAAGTAATCTCTCATACACCACCTAAACCAACCGAATAAGCATAACCCTATACTAATTTGGAGTTCTAACAACGAATTGATAGGGTCCGATTACTAGGGTTCATAGTTGGAGTCGTTTTGGGGGTTTAATATCTAATGAACATGGAATTCAAATTAAACCTTACAGACACCTTCGCAACAAGGTCCTGAATGAAATCCCTAAGTTAGTTTAGTCAGAAAACATCGAATCGAAAGACTTTAATTTCTAGGGTTCTTCGTTTGAACGATTTGGGGATTAGTGATCAAATAGTTTTAAAAAATTAAATTGAATGCTATAGGTAGTTTCAGAAGATATCGACTAAGGTTAAACCTAAGTCAATTGTTACTGTTAACATCGAATCGTATGAACTACAATTCTAGGGTTCATATCTTAAACGTATTTGGGGGTTTTCGAGATAATGAGTTTAAAAATCAAATTGAATGTCACTAATACTTTCAGAAAGGCTCGACTAAGAATACCCCTAACTTAGTTGCATCAAAAATCAGTGAATTGAAAGATTTTAAGTTCTAGGGTTTATTAGTGAAAAATGAATTGGGGTTTTTAAGAAATCGACATTTATAGTTCAATTAAAACATTCAGATGAGTTCGTCTAGGTTTAGGGATGAAAAGCCCTATGATTTTGAGGACTATCAGGTTCGAATTTAATCCAATTGAATAGGGGATTGGGATGTTCGAACCCGCTTAGTTCGGAACTAAATTGAAACGGTTATCAGAATTATTGGGTGAATTAAAATCACCTATAGATGCGCCTAGGTCAGTGGATCAGAAGCCCTAAGAGATCGGGTTCGAATTTAGTCGAATCGGGCTTCAATTAGAAACCATTGAGTTCGATTGGGGGTTAACAAAAGGGAACCATATTTCTGAATGGTTAAAACAAATAAAAATGGGAATCGATTGCAAATGTTCAACAGAGAAGGCTGGTTGGGTGTGTGCACTTGGAGTTGGGGGTCATGGGTTCGAACCCAGCCTTCACTCGTTTTTGAGATTTAAACCAATTTTTGTATTTTGTTCATAACTTTCTTATTTCAACTCCGATTCGACCCGTTCAAGTTGTCGCACCCCGAGAAATCCCGTCCCTTCCGGGGCGCGAGCGGCGTCAGATTGTCAGGATCGCAGTCTCCGGTCACACAACATGCGAGACCTATATGTCTGATTTCGTACGTACATCCAATAATTTGGATAAAACAGTTTAGTAATATCAGAGTTGCGGAAGTAAAATATAAGTTAACAAAACAGTTTAACATTCATAGATAGCGGAAGCGTTAATTTAAAACGGTTTTCAAAACGTTAAGTAACAATAGTTGCGAAAGCGATTAAAGTAGTTTGATAATACAAAAGTAACACGATCAATGTTTAATTATTATCAAATGGCCTAAGACACTACAGTATATGCATGGACTCCATCCTAGCATCCTAGTCCTTGTGCGCGTGCCTTAGTTACCTGAGAAAACATGCGAGTAAAGAGTCAACACAATGGTTGGTGAGAGCACAGGTTTTATATCAGCAGTAAACATCAAAATGTTTAAAGTAAAGTTGCAGGTCTACTTTTCAATACTATGCAATATCAATTGATAGCTAGTCAATATGTGTTATATCATATGCGGGTTCGCAACCGAAGCTAACATGCTGCCTCCCGCCATATCCATCCAAGATATGGCAAATGTTGTTTGGTCAATTATGCACTGTTCCGACCTCTAGTCGGGGTGGCCATATGGCTCGCAACAGTGGGGCTTGTCAGGCCCAAATAGTACTATTCAGAATTACCACGCTAAGCGCAACGCGCTATTAACGGTTCGAGGTATGTTTAATGAGGACTTATCAGTTTTGTGGATGAATGCCACACATATGCATATACGATATTAGCATGTACAAAAGAAACCAAGAATGTGTAAGTTGTTCAAAAGTAGTTTGTATGCAATGTTTTCTCCCCCAAAGGTAGAAAATATAAAAAGGGGGCCGTGAACTCACCTGATAGTAGTTCCGGTATGTGTGAATGTTCGCGTCTGCGAGAGCTAGCACCTGCTAGTATGCACATATAACCATATAGGTGTGAGTATGTGTTTTGTGATGTGTTGTAATCCATACAACTCCAAGTGTCGGTGTGCTCAACCAAGTGCATGTGTTAACTAGTGAGACTCTACGAATCGTTGGTGACACGATTGTTGTGTTTATGTGCCTTGATGCACATAAGACACCAAAACGCATCCTATGACTCTAATCACATAAGTTACCATTTTTAGAAAGTTTCCAATTTAGGAAAGTGTGGTTATGAAATCCCTTTTCATAAAACTAATAACTTCCAATATGTTTATAAAACACGTTTAAACTCTTAAAACATGTCGTTTGCGCATAAATCACCGTTTATGCCGTTTTACCCAAATAAAGTTTCCTTATTTGGAAAGTATTCGTTTAAAAGCTCGTTTTCACAAAACGAAGTTTCTAAATATGTTAAAAATCATTTCTAAGCATATTCCAATGCTCAAAGTTCATCAAAACGTTTTAAAACATCAAAAGTCCTCTTTTGATTTTTAAAAGTTTCCATTTATAGTAAGTTTCTATAAAACCAAGTTTTTGACAAAATCAAACATCCCAATGTGTTTCTAAACACTCAAATATACATTTAATAATATCTAGACATGTCTAACATGTCTAGATCATCAAAAATCCAAGACTTGCACATAAAAGTTTCCTTTTATGGCAAGTGTATAATATCATTATCAAATCAAACAATAACCAAACCAAACTCAAATCTAACATCCCTAAAAACTAAAATCAGTAAACCTATGACAATAACACATCAAATCGCCAACAAATTCGAGCACAATAACCGTAAGGAGTTGCATGTGGGTTTTTAACCCTTGCATGTACAATCTAACACTAGGAAAGTGTTTAGAACTACCTTAGATGACACGATTCGAGGTAGAGCAGATTCTGGAACTCAAATGGTGGCTGAGAACGAGCTCCCAACTTGTGGGTGGCCTTCAATACTCCTCTTTGAAGCTCCAATGGTCCAATACACCTTAGTGTTGAAAAGGAATGCCTTCAAATGTTCTTCACAGAGGTTTGGGACTGAATCTCAGTGATTTGGGTCGAGGATTTACGAAGAATTTCGGAGAAAATGGATAGAAATCGCGTGAAGATGAATTGGGGTTGTTTAAATAAAAAATCTGATCTGCATGGCCTTCGCGTACCGCGAAGGACGATCAAAATTTCTCATCGCGTACCGCGATAGGATTCGGGAGTCTCGACTCCCGGTTTGCTTCGCGTACCGCGAAGCCTTTCGCCGAGGGACCATCGCGTACCGCGATGAGTCCACTTCCTTGTTTTTCGATTTCGACGATTCGATTTCGCTCGTATTCGATTTCTAACACTTATCTTAAGCATCTAATGCTCGTTTAAGCACATAAATACAACTAGCACATAAGTTTGATTGATCACCAACGTTCGTGAGACTCGTGTGTGTTTCGATAATTCCTCGAATTATCTTTGATAGTTTGTGTTGGTGTGTATCGAGGTGTTTGCACGCTTGATTAATCCTAATCAACGTGTAATGCACAATTCAATAACTCCTCGAATTATTGTCTTGTGTTAGTGTTGTGTTTGCCACACTTGGTTTACAAAACCAATGTGCAATGTACGATTCGACAGTTCCTCAAACTATCGTTTCGTAGTTGTTTGTGTTCACTCATCTAATTAACATAATTAAATGAAATGCAACAAGTATGAATGTGAAATGTAAAGAATGTAAGAGTTGCAATTTACCTGAAATTGCCGGGTGTCACACAAGTTGCGTTGGAACCGTAACAGAATCCCGAACAATGTGTAATAATAAAATTCATATTTTAACCCGAAAACAAAATCGCGTATAATTACGCTTATAAAATCATAAGCGAGTGTATGATTTTATTGAACGATTTCAAAGTTACGCATACATACGTATGCACATTTCTAACACTCTAACATACGTATGTTGACACGTATGTGATTTCAAGCATAAAACGACATCCCGAATAACACTAAGTTATTGATAAAACACACGTTCTTCGTAGGAGGACTTTCTACGCGAGTTCACGTGTGATTGATCATTCTGCTACAATCAAAGGTGCGTACACGGCCCCTTTCTTATTTTAACTGTTTTGGGGGAGAAAACATGTGTAACAAACACTTTTAGATACATATCACTTGCATGAGTTAGCTGTTTGCATTGAGTGCAAACATAGCATTACAAGTCCTTACATTTCGAACCGTTTAGTTTGCCGTAGAGCAAAGCGTGGTAGTTGGAAATAGATCTATTAGCTTTGACAAACCTCACTTGGTAGATGGGATCTACGCAAGTGTTTGACTAGCCAATTCACATTACTATTGTTTGAGCTAGACAATAGTGGCAAGGCAAAACATGCGTTAGCATGCAACAGTCAGCTTCAGTATCGACCACTTATGTAAATAGTATAAATGACTAGCTATCATGACTATGCATGTGTGATTATGTTATCTGCAAACATTATATTCAAACTGTTGTTTCAAACATTTGTGAATGCTTAAACATGTGTAATGCACCAACCTTTGTGTTGACTTGATTTACATGTTTTCTCAGGACGCTAAGGTACACAAGCAAGCAGGCATGGACTAGGAGATCGAGTCACATGCATGTTTTACATTTATGTCATTTGGATTTGAACATTTGAAACTTTGTCTTGTAATTTATAGTTTTCAAACTGTTATGATTGTTTATGTTTTAAAAACGCTTCCGCAACGCTAGAACTTTGATATTACAGTTTTAGACCAAAGTATGTTTTGAAATTCATATAGAGGTCTTCGTTATGTCTAATGATCTGAGATCCTGGTTTGTCACGTCCCAAACGGTATGATTTCGTTAGTTGAAAATTGGGGGTGTGACAGTTTGGACTCTAATTGTCAAATACTAGCCATAATTGACTTGTGAAGTGTTTCTGTGCCTAACTGTTGTGACGTTCACCAACGTTCGTGACTTCTGACACGTGTGTGCGACTTCTGATAATCCCTTGGATTATCCTGTTGTGTATCAGTGTTGGTGTGACAATCCGGTATTTTCGAATTAACCTCGTTAACCGAAAGTAACGAAATCACAAAAGGTTCGCTGGACACTAGATTGGAAATAGAAGGTAGGCCCAATTAGATAGAAGGTAGGCCCAATTGTACTTTATGAGGCCCAAATGGATAGAAGGTAGGCCCAATTGTATTTTATGGGACCCAAAAGGATTAACCTAGCCAATAATAGTTCAATTGGCCCAATTAGTGACAAATTGTTATTTCGGGATAACCTCGTTAACAAAAATTAACGGAAAATGTCGCGAAACGTCACGAAATCAAATTTGGAGGAGTAAAAGTAGGTAATATAAGTTAGAAATACTTTAATTCAAGGATTTGTCTTATAATTAGTAATAAAATAGGCAATTTTGACCTTTAGAGTCAAAATTCATTTATAGCAATGATAGGAAATTCGAAATTGGTGTTGTTACACTGAAATTAATGGGATTAACCTTTCAATCAACTCATATTAGTGATCTGTAACAGCAATCATACGTTATTAGACTGAATAATGATCGAATTTAAATCGTTTGGTGTCTAAGAGTTGTAACCGTCGAGGTTGAGGACAAAACCGTTCGAATGGTGGTATAATTGATCACAATTGAAACTCCAGAAACACTAGTCAACATTCTCTGAGGGTAATACAAGCAACGAATTGGTCTCACAAGCTCCGGATTGAAGAATTGGATCGCGAGGGGGGCCGAACCTAGGGCTTGGATCGAACTACAACAATTCTATATTGAAACCTGTAAGTAATCACTCATACACGAGCTAAAACGTGCGATTTAGCATTTCCCTAACATAATTCTTTTCAACATCATCGAATTCTTTGAGTTCGGATTCTAGGGTTCATCCTAGAATATCATTTGGGGGTTTGTAATCAAACAAGCTCAAGAATCGAATTGAATTATGTAGATAGATTCGGAATACATTAATAAAGGAAATCCCTAAGTCAATTTCATCAAATCATTACGAATTTTAAGAGCTCTAATTCTAGGGTTCTTAGACAAAACCTATTTGGGGGTTTCGATACAAATAAGGTTTAGAGTCGAATTAAACTATACATTGAGTTTCAGAAACATCTCGTTTATGAAATTCAGATGCTAATTCGATTAAACAAAACCGAATTGAATGATTTCTAGTTTTAAGGTTTTTCATAAGAAACGAGTAGGGGGTTTGGTAGCAAACGAACATGGAATCTAAATTAAACCTTGCAGACATGTTCGAAATTCATCTTAGATTGAAAACCATGTGTCAATTTTATGAAATGATAACGAATTGATAGATTTTGAAATTTAGGGTTTATAACAATGACTAAATTGGGGATTTCAATTCGATTACACTTGATATTCAAATTAAACTATTCAGAGAGTTTGGAAATTCAGTTTTAACAGAAACTCTATGATATTACAGTGTATCATAATCGAATTTTAGCAATTTGAGATGTGGGTGTTGGCATTCACGTTCGAATATGTATAAATAGCAATTCGATGAGTGGTGTTGATCAATAATCGAATTGGCATCATGGTTAAAGTCGTCTGAAGGTAGGGAACCATAGCCCTAAGATTTTAGGACTGATCAAGCTCAAATCGGGGTTCAATTAGATGTAAATTGGTTCGGTTATAGTTAACAAAAGAGGAAACTAGACGAATGGTTATTAAAACCATTTAATATTGAGGTTATTAACAATTGCTGAAGTAGAGGAGTTGGTTAGTTGGAATTGTGTAGTTCTGGAGGTCGAGGGTTCGATTCCGGTCCTCACTGGTTTTTGCCATTTAAACCAACTTTTAGTATTTTAATCATAGATTCCTCGTTTTAACTCCGATTTAACTCGTTCAAATTGCGTTGGAACCGTAACGGAATCCCGAACACATTTGAATAATAAAATTCATATTTTAGAACGAAAACGTAATCGCGTACAATTACGTTTATTTAAATAAAATCATATATGATTTTATTTAAACGAGTTCAAAGGCACGCGTACTTTCGTATGCATATTTCTAACAAGTCAAACATACGTGTGTTGACACGTATGTGATTTCAAGCACAAAACAACAATCCGAATAACACTAAGTTATTGTTAAAACACAGGTTCTTCGTAAAGGATCTTCTACGCGAATTCACGTGTGTTGATCATTCTATCGCTATCAAAGGTGCGTACACGGCCCCTTTCTTATTTTAAACTGTTTTGGGGGAGAAAACATGTGCAACAAACATTTTAGATACATATCACTTGCATGAGTTAGCTGTTTACATTATGTGACAACATAGCATTTAAAAGTCCTTACACTTCGAACCGTTTAGTTTGCCGTAGCGCAAAGCGTGGTAGTTGGAAATAAATCTATTAGGTTTGACAAACCTCACTTGGTAGATGGGATCTACGCAGGTGTTTGACTGACCAAACAATCATTTACTATTGTTTGTGCTAGACAATAGTGGCAAGGCAAAACATGCGATAGCATGCACTAGTCAGCTTCGGTGTCGACCACTTATGTAAATAGTATATATGACTAGCTATCATGACTATGCAATGTGTGATTATGTTATCTGCAAACTTATGTTCAAACTGTTGTTTCAAACAAGTGTGAATGCTAAAACCTGTGTAATGCACCAACCTTTGTGTTGACTTGATTTACATGTTTTCTCAGGACGTTAAGGTGCACAAGAAAGCAAGCATGGACTAGGAGATCGAGTCGCATGCATATCTGACATTCTATTGTTTAGATTGATCATTGGGATTTTGGTTTTGTAATTTACATTTTACAACTGTTATTGTTTTAAAACGCTTCCGCAAACTTTGAAAACTTTGATATTTAGACCAAAGTATGTTTTGAAATTCATATATAGGTCTTTGTTATGTCTAATGATCTGAGATCCTGGTTTGTCACATTCTCAAACGGTATGAATACGTTAGTTGGAATTTGGGGGTGTGACAGATTGGTATCAGAGCCATTGGTTATAGCGAACTAGGTTTGCATTTGTAGACTTAGACTATGACTGTTAGACATTAGACACATATGCTTACACATATTACTTAGAAATTACATATGGCATTATGTAATAGACTTGCTTACACATTCCATGGCACTGCACTTACATATGGTACTATGTAACAGGCATGGCATCTTCATCATCAGCACCGTATATCTACATTGATGATTCTGAGGATGAGGAGCCGATAGTTCCAGCACCACCATCCTCACCAGCACCACCTATTCCATCTCCTCCACCATCTGAGAGAGATGATTCATATCCGGAGGAGGACCCGGAGGAGGACCCGGAGGAGGATCCGGATGAGGACCCGGATGAGGAGCCAGTGGAGGGTACTCAGAAGATTCCTGCTGAGGGACCTTCTACCCATCCACCACCTACATTGGATGTTCCTGAGCCTAAGAGGCAACAGACTGACTCTGAGGAGATTGCCAAACTACGTGAGGACTTGTACTGGGCAAATGATAGGATTGAGTACAATGTTTGGGAACTCTGGGATGCAAATGAAAGACAAGATAACCTTGCCCACCTGGTTAATGAGATGCGAGATGAGATCATCCATTTGACTGGTCGTCTTCAAGCTTCTGAGAACCGAGCTGAGATTCTGGAAGGCAGACTTGTAGCCTTGGAAGACTTGGTGGTCTCGGAAAATGAAGAAGAGGATGAAGAGGATGAAGAGGAGGAAGGGGAAGAACCAGCACCAGCTGTTGATTCTGATCCTGAATCCACTGTTGAGGATGATTGATTTTCTTTATTTTATTTAAACTTATTAGGGGCGGGTTGTGTCCCTATATTAGAAGTTTGAAAACTTATGTTTGATTTTGAAAGTATTGTACTCAAAACAGATTTCTATCTATTGAAAAGCTATTATTTACTGACAACAGTTGTGTTGATTTCTACATTACATGGTTGTTGTTTGTTGTATTGTTTACACATGTCACATTGGACTTTGATAACACTCTACCATTTCTTTTAACTAGGAAGATAATGGCTGAGGGGAACGTTCACATGACAGTTGCTGAGCTCAATGAGCTGATTAATAACAGGGTCACAGAGGCTATCGCGAACTACGCTCAGACACACAATACAGGGCCACATGGTCCAGCTGGGGGATTGGTGAATCCACAGGCATGCACGTTCAAGATGTTCTTGGACTGTAAGCCACATAACTTCAAGGGATCGGAAGGAGCCATTGGACTCCTACGATGGATTGAAAAAGCTGAATCAGTGTTTGAGATGTGCAACTGTCCCGATGAGAGCAAGGTAAAGTATGCTACGGGTACGTTGGAGGGTCCAGCATTGACCTGGTGGAACTCCAATGTCCAAACTTTGGGATTGGGTGAGGCTAATGCCTTAACCTGGAATGGTTTCAAGACCTTGCTGCAGGAGGAGTACTGCCCTCGCAGTGAGATGCAGAAACTGGAGGAGGAGTATTGGCACCTCAAGATGGAGGGAAACATCGAGGAGTACACGACTTGATCACATGAACTAGCCAGACTTCTACCCCACATGGCTACTCCAGCAAGCAAATGGATAGAGAGGTACATATGAGGATTGGTGCCTTAGATCCAGGGTTTGGTTACATCTGCAAATCCCACAACAATCCAACAAGCTGTGCGACTGGCGCACCAATTAACTGATCAGGCGGTGTTGCAAGGAACTCTGCCTAAACGAACATCAGCTACTAAGGTAGGTGACCACAAGAGGAAGTGGGAGAGCAGCAACACCAAGAACTTCAACCAACAGTCGTTTCAGCAGAACCGGAAACAAGACTCAAACAAGTCTTATCACAATTTGAACAGTGGTCAGCAGTCGTCATCATCAGGGGGTTATATTGGTAAACATCCAAAGTGTAACAGGTGTGGATTTCATCATGCAGGAAACCAGTGTGATAAAGTTAAGTGCCAACGGTGTGATAAGGTTGGGCATGCAGCTAAGGATTGTCGCGGAGAGCTGCAAAACAATCACAACAATCAGAATAACAACCAGAACAACGCACAGAAGGGTTGTTTTGAGTGTGGCAAGATGGGGCACTATAAGAAGGATTGCCCACAACCCAAGAAAGGCGGGGATAACAATGCAAACGGCAACGGCAATGGCACCAATAACAACAACAATAACAACAACAATGGTGCTAGGGGCAGGGCGTTTGTGATTGGAGGACGTCAAGCACGGGAGGATCCCAACATTGTTACGGGTACGTTCCTCTTAAATAATCACTATGCCTCTATGTTATTTGACACTGGTGCCGATCGGAGTTTTGTATCTAGTTCACTTGCTAAGTTGCTAAATGTTAGTCCCACTGCCTTAGATAGTCCATACACTGTAGAATTAGCTGATGGTAAGTTAATTGTAAGTGAGAAAATCCTTAGGGGATGTATACTTGATTTGATGGGTCAGACATTGGAAATTGATCTTATGCCTATCACTTTAGGTAGTTTTGATGTGGTCATTGGCATGGACTGGTTATCCAAACACCAGGCAGAAATAGTATGCCATGAAAAGATCGTTCGTATACCTCTTCCGCATGGAGAGACATTGTATGTACAAGGTGAGAAGAGCAGTACGCCACTGCGTCTCATATCTTGTATGAAAGCACATAAATGTCTGCGTAAAGGTCATACGGCAATTATAGCACTTATAACTGAAAAGCCGGTAGCTGAGAAGAAGGTTGAAGATATTCCAGTAGTTTGTGAATTTCCGGAGGTATTTCCAGAAGACTTACCGGGATTACCGCCTATCAAACAGTTGGAATTTCGAATCGACCTTACACCAGATGCAGCACCGATAGCAAGAGCGCCTTATCGACTTGCACCATCAGAGATGCAAGAGTTATCTACACAACTACAAGAGTTGTTGGATAAGGGCTTCATACGACCTAGTTTTTCACCGTGGGGAGCTCCAGTTTTGTTTGTTAAGAAGAAGGACGGGACTTTCCGTATGTGTATCGATTACCGGGAACTTAACAAGGTTACTATCAAAAACCGGTATCCGTTACCCAGAATTGACGATCTGTTCGATCAGTTGCAAGGTTCGAGTTATTACTCGAAGATCGATCTTAGATCGGGTTATCATCAACTAAGAGTTCAGGAGGAGGATATTCCGAAGACAACATTCAGGACGCGCTATGGCCATTATGAGTTCTTGGTCATGCCATTTGGGTTGACAAACTCTCCAGCTGTATTCATGGATCTCATGAATCGTGTTTGTAAACCTTATCTCGATAAGTTTGTCATTGTTTTCATTGATGACATTCTCATCTATTCTCAGACCGAGGAGGAGCATGCTGAACATCTTCGATTGCTGTTGGAATTACTGAAACAGGAACAATTGTACGCTAAGTTCTTGAAATGTGATTTCTGGATGTGAGAAGTACAATTTTTGGGTCATATAGTCAATGAAAAAGGCATTCACGTTGATCCAGCAAAGATTGAAGCAATTAAGAATTAGGAAGCACCAAAGACCCCTACTGAGGTACGACAATTCCTTGGTTTGGCGGGTTACTACCGACGATTCATTGAGGGTTTCTCAAAGATCGCTCAATCACTTACAGCTCTTACGCATAAGGGAACGAAGTATAACTGGACGGATAAACAGGAAGCTGCATTCCAATTATTGAAACAGAAACTCTGCAGTGCACCGATTCTGTCCTTACCGGAAGGGACGGAAGACTTTGTGGTGTATTGTGATGCATCTGCACAGGGATTGGGATGTGTGTTGATGCAACGTGATAAAGTGATTGCTTACGCTTCAAGGCAGCTACGACCACACGAAAAGAATTACACTACTCATGACTTGGAGTTAGGAGCAGTGGTGTTTGCTTTGAAGATTTGGCGGCATTACTTGTATGGAACTAAGTGTACCATTTACACTGATCATAAGATTTTGCAACATATCTTTGATCAGAAGGAGCTGAATATGAGACAACGACGATGGGTTGAGTTGTTGAACGACTACGAATGCTCGATTAAGTATCACCCGGGAAAAACTAATGTAGTAGCTGACGCTCTGAGCAGAAAAGACACAACAGGAACAAGACGGGTTCGCGCACTTATGATGACGATACATACTGACTTACCTGACAAGGTACGCAGTGCTCAGCTCGAGGCCTTGAAAAAGGAAAACTTGATACAGGAGTCCTTACGAGGAATGGAAGAACAATTGAATGTTAAACCTGACGGAATTCGTTATTTCATTAATCGACTGTGGATACCTTTGTACGGAGGTTTAAGGGAACTCGTGATGGATGAAGCACACAAGTCTAGATATTCAGTCCATCCGGGGTCAGACAAGATGTATCATGACTTGAAGGCACTGTATTGGTGGCCTCACATGAAAGCTGACATTGCTAAGTATGTTAGTAAGTGTTTGACTTGTTCGAAAGTCAAAGTGGAATATCAGAAACCATCTGGTTTGCTGCAACAACCAGAAATACCAATGTGGAAATGGGAACAGATTTCGATGGACTTCATTACTAAGTTACCCCGTACACCGAGTGGTTGTGATACGATCTGGGTAATTGTTGATCGATTAACGAAATCTGCACATTTCTTAGCAATCAAGGAAACCGACAAGATGGAGAAACTGACGCGCATTTATATCAAGGAAGTGGTAGCACGTCATGGCGTGCCAATCTCGATCATATCAGATCGGGATGCCCGATTTACTTCCAACTTTTGGAAATCACTTCATAAGTCATTGGGAACTCGTTTGGATATGAGTACCGCCTATCATCCACAGACCGACGGTCAAAGTGAACGTACGATTCAAACGCTCGAGGATATGTTACGAGCTTGTGTAATTGACTTTGGTGATAGCTGGGAAAACCATTTACCGTTAGTGGAATTCTCTTACAACAATAGTTATCATACAAGTATTCAGGCGGCACCGTTTGAAGCTTTGTATGGTCGTAAATGCCGTTCACCAGTTTGTTGGGCTGAAATTGGTGACAGTCAAATTACAGGTCCTGAATTAGTGCACGAAACGACTGAGAAGATTGTACAAATCCGGAACCGTATGGCAGCGGCCCGGGATCGACAAAAGAGTTATGCTGACAAGCGTCGTAAACCATTGGAATTTCAAGTAGGAGACCGAGTTCTTCTAAAGGTATCACCTTGGAAAGGTGTGATACGATTCGGTAAGCGCGGGAAGCTTAGTCCACGTTATGTAGGACCTTTTGAGATCCTGAAAAGGATTGGTCCGGTTGCGTATCAACTCAAACTACTGGATGAACTCAGTGGAGTTCATGATGTCATTCATGTTTCAAACTTAAAGAAATGTCTTTCTGATGAGACATTGATTGTACCATTGGAAGAAATACAAATAGATGAACAGTTACGATTCATTGAAGAACCAGCTGAAATCATGGACCGAGAGGTCAAACAACTTAAGCAAAGCAAGATTCCGATAGTCAAAGTTCGGTGGAATTCAAGACTTGGTCATGAATTCACATGGGAACGGGAAGACCAAATGATGAAGAAGTATCCTCATCTGTTCAAAACAACAGCAACAAATACTGAAAGCGCACGTTAAATTTCGGGACGAAATTTCCTTCAACAAGGGGATGACGTGATGCTTCACACATCAATATTTCAGATTTCAAACTGTAAGCACAAACACTTATTCAATTGGTTTTGTTACAAATATATGTGCTACATTACATTTTATGTGCTACATTTCATATGTTACATGTTATGGTAGTACATGCGTGATTAGTTACACCTTTTGTTAGGTGCGATGTTGCATAGTACAAACAGTTACAGACATTCACTATGTGTGAGGTTACACAGCACAGTATGATCAAACACAAACAGTCACTGTTAGGTGAACTAACTAGTGTACACGCAAACAGTCACATTGAACGATCACACTTAGTTGTGATGTTGCAAGCATTAGATTTTGTGTGTGAGTACACACAAGCACACGGAATGATCAAACCACACTAACACGTACAATTTAAAGTCGTAAGTAGTTTCCTAACTACTCCTAACATTTACTAATTTTTGAGACGAAAATTCTTTCAACAAGGGGATGATGTGACAATCCGGTATTTTCGAATTAACCTCGTTAACCGAAAGTAACGAAATCACAAAAGGTTCGCTGGACACTAGATTGGAAATAGAAGGTAGGCCCAATTAGATAGAAGGTAGGCCCAATTGTACTTTATGAGGCCCAAATGGATAGAAGGTAGGCCCAATTGTATTTTATGGGACCCAAAAGGATTAACCTAGCCAATAATAGTTCAATTGGCCCAATTAGTGACAAATTGTTATTTCGGGATAACCTCGTTAACAAAAATTAACGGAAAATGTCGCGAAACGTCACGAAATCAAATTTGGAGGAGTAAAAGTAGGTAATGTAAGTTAGAAATACTTTAATTCAAGGATTTGTCTTATAATTAGTAATAAAATAGGCAATTTTGACCTTTAGAGTCAAAATTCATTTATAGCAATGATAGGAAATTCGAAATTGGTGTTGTTACACTGAAATTAATGGGATTAACCTTTCAATCAACTCATATTAGTGATCTGTAACAGCAATCATACGTTATTAGACTGAATAATGATCGAATTTAAATCGTTTGGTGTCTAAGAGTTGTAACCGTCGAGGTTGAAGACAAAACCGTTCGAATGGTGGTATAATCGATCACAATTGAAACTCCAGAAACACTAGTCGACATTCTCTGAGGGTAATACAAGCAACGAATTGGTCTCACAAGCTCCGGATTGAAGAATTGGATCGCGAGGGGGGCCGAACCTAGGGCTTGGATCGAACTACAACAATTCTATATTGAAACCTATAAGTAATCACTCATACACGAGCTAAAACGTGCGATTTAGCATTTCCCTAACATAATTCTTTTCAACATCATCGAATTCTTTGAGTTCGGATTCTAGGGTTCATCCTAGAATATCATTTGGGGGTTTGTAATCAAACAAGCTCAAGAATCGAATTGAATTATGTAGATAGATTCGGAATACATTAATAAAGGAAATCCCTAAGTCAATTTCATCAAATCATAACGAATTTTAAGAGCTCTAATTCTAGGGTTCTTAGACAAAACCTATTTGGGGGTTTCGATACAAATAAGGTTTAGAGTCGAATTAAACTATACATTGAGTTTCAGAAACATCTCGTTTATGAAATTCAGATGCTAATTCGATTAAACAAAACCGAATTGAATGATTTCTAGTTTTAAGGTTTTTCATAAGAAACGAGTAGGGGGTTTGGTAGCAAACGAACATGGAATCCAAATTAAACCTTGCAGACATGTTCGAAATTCATCTTAGATTGAAAACCATGTGTCAATTTTATGAAATGATAACGAATTGATAGATTTTGAAATTTAGGGTTTATAACAATGACTAAATTGGGGATTTCAATTCGATTACACTTGATATTCAAATTAAACTATTCAGAGAGTTTGGAAATTCAGTTTTAACAGAAACTCTATGATATTACAGTGTATCATAATCGAATTTTAGAAATTTGAGATGTGGGTGTTGGCATTCACGTTCGAATATGTATAAATAGCAATTCGATGAGTGGTGTTGATCAATAATCGAATTGGCATCATGGTTAAAGTCGTCTGAAGGTAGGGAACCATAGCCCTAAGATTTTAGGACTGATCAAGCTCAAATCGAGGTTCAATTAGATGTAAATTGGTTCGGTTATAGTTAACAAAAGAGGAGACTAGACGAATGGTTATTAAAACCATTTAATATTGAGGTTATTAACAATTGCTGAAGTAGAGGAGTTGGTTAGTTGGAATTGTGTAGTTCTGGAGGTCGAGGGTTCGATTCCGGTCCTCACTGGTTTTTGCCATTTAAACCAACTTTTAGTATTTTAATCATAGATTCCTCGTTTTAACTCCGATTTAACTCGTTCAAATTGCGTTGGAACCGTAACGGAATCCCGAACACATTTGAATAATAAAATTCATATTTTAGAACGAAAACGTAATCGCGTACAATTACGTTTATTTAAATAAAATCATATATGATTTTATTTAAACGAGTTCAAAGGCACGCGTACTTTCGTATGCATATTTCTAACAAGTCAAACATACGTGTGTTGACACGTATGTGATTTCAAGCACAAAACAACAATCCGAATAACACTAAGTTATTGTTAAAACACAGGTTCTTCGTAAAGGATCTTCTACGCGAATTCACGTGTGTTGATCATTCTATCGCTATCAAAGGTGCGTACACGGCCCCTTTCTTATTTTAAACTGTTTTGGGGGAGAAAACATGTGCAACAAACATTTTAGATACATATCACTTGCATGAGTTAGCTGTTTACATTATGTGACAACATAGCATTTAAAAGTCCTTACACTTCGAACCGTTTAGTTTGCCGTAGCGCAAAGCGTGGTAGTTGGAAATAAATCTATTAGGTTTGACAAACCTCACTTGGTAGATGGGATCTACGCAGGTGTTTGACTGACCAAACAATCATTTACTATTGTTTGTGCTAGACAATAGTGGCAAGGCAAAACATGCGATAGCATGCACTAGTCAGCTTCGGTGTCGACCACTTATGTAAATAGTATATATGACTAGCTATCATGACTATGCAATGTGTGATTATGTTATCTGCAAACTTATGTTCAAACTGTTGTTTCAAACAAGTGTGAATGCTAAAACCTGTGTAATGCACCAACCTTTGTGTTGACTTGATTTACATGTTTTCTCAGGACGTTAAGGTGCACAAGAAAGCAAGCATGGACTAGGAGATCGAGTCGCATGCATATCTGACATTCTATTGTTTAGATTGATCATTGGGATTTTGGTTTTGTAATTTACATTTTACAACTGTTATTGTTTTAAAACGCTTCCGCAAACTTTGAAAACTTTGATATTTAGACCAAAGTATGTTTTGAAATTCATATAGAGGTCTTCGTTATGTCTAATGATCTGAGATCCTGGTTTGTCACGTTCTCAAACGGTATGATTCCGTTAGTTGGAATTTGGGGGTGTGACAGTTGGTACTGTCGTGCCACGTGTCACACTAACTTAATCTAATTCTAGTGCCACGTGTACAAAATCATTTAAATAAATAAATTGCTGACCTGGAAATTACGGGGTGTCACATCCTCCTCTTGTTAGAAAGAATTTCGTCCCGAAATTCAACTCATGTTGCCAGTGCTTGTCTGTTCCGCGAACAGGTCTGGGTATTTTTCTGTTTCATCTTGTCTTCACGTTCCCATGTGAATTCCGGTCCTCGTCGCGAGTTCCATCGCGCTTTCACAATTGGTATCTTACTGAGCTTAAGCTTCTTGGTTTCCCGGTCCATAATCTCGACCGGTTCCTCAACGAAGTTCAATTGTTCGTCGATCTGAATTTTCTCGAGAGGAATAACAAGCGTTTCATCGGATAAACACTTCTTGAGGTTCGAGATGTGAAACATGTTGTGTACGCTGCTCAGCTCATCTGGTAGGTTTAGCTCGTAGGCCACAGGGACTACTCGTTTTGTGAGTTCAAAGGGTCCAATGTAGCGAGGATTCAGCTTTCCTCGTTTGCCAAACCGTATGACTCCTTTCCAGAGCGAGACCTTGAGTAGCACTCTGTCTCCCACCTGGAATTCCAATGGTTTGCGTCGCTTGTCGGCATAGCTTTTTTGTCTGTCCCGAGTTGCTGCCATTCGTTTGCGTATTTGCACGATCTTCTCTGTCGTTTCGTGCACAAGTTCGGGACCGGTCAGTTGGCTATCTCCAACTTCCGCCCAGCAGATGGGTGATCGGCACTTAAAGTGAGTCTCCCAGCTACTGCCAAAGTCCGTAAAGTGCCTCGAATGGTGCAGCTTGTATGCTCGTGTGGTAGCTGTTGTAGTACGAGAACTCGACTAACAGAAGGTAAGTCTCCCAGCTACTGCCAAAGTCGTTAACACATGCTCGGAGCATGTCTTCCAGTGTCTGTATGGTCCGTTCACTCTGCCCATCAGTCTGTGGGTGGTAAGCGGTACTCATGTCCAATCTCATGCCCAATGCTTTATGCAAGGACTTCCAGAAATGCTACGTGAACCGACAGTCGCGGTTAGAGATTATCGAGATTGGTACTCCATGTCGAGTAACCACTTCCTTTAGATATATTCGAGTGAGTTTATCAAAGTTGTCGGTCTCTTTGATGGGTAGAAAGTGTGCAGACTTCGTTAGTCGGTCTATGATAACCCAGATAGTATCGCAACCACTTGCCGTCTTAGGCAGTTTGGTGATGAAGTCCATGGAAATTTGCTCCCATTTCCACATTGGTATTTCGGGCTGTTGGAGTAGACCTGATGGCTTCTGATACTCAACCTTGACCTTTGAACACGTCAGACACTTACCTACGTAAGTTGCAATTTCAGCTTTCATGTTCAGCCACGAGTAAGTTGTCTTCAGGTCATGGTACATCTTGTCAGAGACCGGATGTATAGAGTACCGGCTCTTGTGAGCTTCGTCCATCACCACATTCCTCAGTCCTCCGTGGTGTGGAATCCAGATCCGATTCATGTAGTAGTACGCTCCGTCGGCCTTCACCTCTATGTGTTTGTTCATGCCACGCAAGGATTCCTGCTGAGGTTTTCGACCTTCAGAGCTTCCTGTTGAGTGTTTCGGATCTGTTGTGGCAATTCAAAATGAATTGTGAGCTGTAGGGCACGCACACGTTTCGTTGTTTCCTTCTGGCTCAGTGCGTCAGCCACTACGTTTGCTTTACCCGGGTGATACTTGATAGCGCAATCATAGTCGCCAATGAGCTCAACCCATCTTCGTTGTCTCATGTTCAACTCTTTCCGGTCGAAGATGTGTTTTAAGCTTTTATGATCGGTAAATATAGTGCATTTCGTGCCGTATAAGTAGTGTCGCCAGATCTTCAAGGAAAACACCACGGCTACCAACTCAAGATCCTGAGTTGTGTAGTTCTTCTCGTGTACCTTCAATTGTCGGGATGCGTATGCTATCAATTTCTCGTGTTGCATCAATACGCAACCGAGTCCTTGTTTCGAGGCATCTCAATACACCACAAAGTCATCACATCCTTCCGGCAAGGATAGGATTGGTGCAGTACATAGTTTCTGCTTCAACAAGTTGAAAGCAGCTCTCTATTTGTCTCCCCAGTCGAACTTCTTGTCTTTATGAGCTAGGGATGTCAGTGATTGGGCGATCTTTGAAAATCCCTCAATGAATCTTCTGTAGTACCCAGCCAGTCCTAGGAATTGTCGCACCTCAGTTGGGGTCTTGGGTGCTTCCCAGTTCTTAATGGCTTCAATCTTGGTTGGGTCTACATGTATCCCTTGTTCGTTAACCACGTGTCCAAGAAATTGGACTTCACGAATCCAAAAGTCGCACTTGGAGAATTTCGCGTACAGTTGTTCTTTCTTCAGTAAATCCAAGACTAGCCTTAGATGTTCAGCATGTTCTTCCTGGTTCTTCGAATAGATCAGAATATCGTCAATGAACACTACTACGAATTTGTCGAGATATGGTTTCCACACTCTATTCATGAGGTCCATGAATACCGCTGGTGCGTTGGTCAGTCCAAATGGCATAACCAGAAATTTGTAGTGTCTGTATCGGGTTCTAAAGGCAGTCTTAGGAATGTCGTTTTCCTGTATCCTCAGTTGATGGTAACCCGATCTTAAATCAATCTTTGAATAGTAGCTCGACCCTTGCAACTGGTCAAACAAGTCGTCTATTCACGGTAACAGGTATCGATTCTTGATCGTCACTTTGTTCAACTCCCTGTAGTTGATGCACATACGGAAAGATCCGTCTTTCATCTTTACGAACAAGACTGGTGCTCCCCAAGGCGAGAAGCTCGGTCTGATAAATCCCTTGTCTAACAGTTCATGCAACTGGTTAGACAGTTCCTGCATCTCGGTCGGTGCTAGTCGGTATGGAGCTTTAGCAATTGGTGCTGCTCCGGGAGTGAGGTCTATCTGAAACTCGACTTGTCGTTTCGGAGGTAGTCCAGGTAGATCCTCGGGAAACACTTCGGGAAAATCGCGGACTACAGCGATGTCCTCAATCTTCCTTTCTTTCTTCGGTTGCTCAGTGATAAGAGCTAGTATTGCAGTGTATCCCTGTTGTATGTACTTGTTGGCTTTCATGCATGACATAATGTTCAGAGGTACTCCCCGTCGTTCACCCTGAATCGAGATCTGTTCTCCGTTTGACAACGTCACCCGTACGATCTTTTCATTGCATACGATCTCTGCCTGGTTCGCGGATAACCAGTCCATTCCAACGACCACATCAAAGCTCCCGAGAGTCACCGGCATCAAGTCGATTTCGAGTTCGTGATCCGCCAAAACCATGACGAATCCTCGAAAGATGTGTTGCGTTTCAATCAGTTTGCCATCGGCTAACTCTACGGTATACTTATAGTCTATTGGTGTTGGGGTAATATCTAGCAATTCACAAAACTCACTAGATATAAAACTCCTATCGGCACCGGTATCAAATAATATGCTAGCATAGACATTATTTAAAAGAAACGTACCGGTTACGATGTTCGGGTCATCCTTGGCTTCCCCCGAGCCAATTACAAATGCTCGGCCTTTTGCCGCTCCACCGCCGGCCTTCTTCAGCTGAGGGCATTCCCTCTTCATATGACCCGGCTTCCCACACTCGTAACACCCTCTGGGTGTGTTCTGGTTGTTGTTCTGGTTGTGTTTGGGATTGTTGTTGTTGTTTGGATGCTTTGACATGCAATCCTTGGCCATGTGGCCATGTCGCCCGCACTTCAGGCAACGGTATCGCTCGCATTGCCCAAAGTGATCATAAGAACACCTGTTGCATAACGGGTACTTCCCTTGGTAGACACCTTTTCATTTGTCATCGGGTTGGGTGGCAGTAAAGGCTCTTGCAGGTGCAGACCTTTGTTGTTGTTGGGGTTGATGAGATTGGTGCTGACTGGGTTCCCACTTCCTCTTCTGGCTCTCTTGAGGCTTCAGATGTTCGCCTTGTTTGGGTAGTTTGCCCTGAGCCACATCTTGGTCAGTTAGTTTGTGAGCTAGTCTGATTAGTGGTTGGATGGCGGTGAGGTCAGATGCAGTCACCATGCTCTGAATTTGCTCGGGCAGCCCACTAATGAACTGCTCGATCTTTTTGTACTCTGGCATCACCATAGCCGGGCATAGCTTACACAACTCGTGAAATCGAGTACAGTATTTCTCGATTTCAGAGCCCACCATCTTCAAAACCCAGAATTCGGCTTCCAGTTTCCTGATCTCGTCACGAGGACAATACTCTTCTTGAAGCTGTCTGGTGAAATCAGCCCATGACATAGAGTTGGCACTGTCCAACCCCAGGGTTTGAACATGGTTGTTCCACCATGTGAGAGCTGGTCCTTCCAGTGTGCCGGTCGCAAACTTAACCCGGTTCTCCTCAGCACATTCGCACATGGCGAATACAGATTCAACCCAGCAGAGCATCCCAACAGCTCCTTCGGTTCCCTTAAAGGTATGAGGGTGGCAGTTCAGAAACGACTTGAACGAGCATCCTTTGTCGTTGTTGCTGTGCGACCCTGTTTGTCAGAAACCAATGTCGTGTGTTAGTATCGTGTTAGCTACACTATGTTAGTCATGTTAGGCGAGTGTTAGTACCATTATTTGTTCCGCTGGTCTCGCTGTGCTGACGACTCGCTTCATACTCAGCGATCGCCTTGTTGACTCATCTGTCAACCATCATCTTAATGACGGCAGCATCCATTGTTCCCCTTGTGTGACACACGTATGGTCCTCTTCCCGCCATAGATGGTTCCTATACGGAAGGGATAGAATGTTAGTTAGCATGTGTTAGAGTGTTAGCCAGATGTCATGTCAGATGTCATGTCAGATGTTATGTCAGATGTCATGTTAACAAACAACCATAATCAGAATACGATAAATAATACAAAACATCATTCTCATTAATATAAGATTTTGAAGTACAATAATTTTCAAGAGATAATAATACTACTGGTTTGTACGCGCACATCCCGCTCGTATAGGCACTTCAAAAGAAATACAGGATAAAATAACATATCTAATCGGAGTCTATGGTAACATGTGAGATGTCACTATCAGTTCCGTCATCGTCCTCGTCCCCCTCGGGATCCTCATCAAAGTCACCTTCCTCGAGGTCCTCGACCTCGAACTGTGGTCCGTCCTCCGGCGGTGGTTCGACGATGAACTGTTCAGCCCATGCGTTAAGCATGGCGTCACTAGCCAGAATGATCGCGTGATTCTCCTCTATAGCGACCTCAGCTGAGGCGACGCGTCCATCATGCTCCTGCATGATATCAACCATCTGCCCGTGCTGACTCATCAGCTGGGCCACCTGGAGACGTAGTGTCTCCACCTGCTCCTATAGACTATCATTACGCCTCTCCAGGCGTTCGTTCCTCTCTCGAAGAACTCGGATCTCGTCCGATAACTCGCCGTTCCTCCCAGCCTCACGTCGCGTATAGGCCACGCGAGCTACGAAGGCTCGCTCCAATGGTACTCCAAGTGGCGGTAGTCGCTGACCTGTAGATGTGTCACCAGGGTATCGTGGCGGAGGTACTCGCTCCCCCACTACCCACTCCTGTATAGTCATGGGGTACCAACCCCAATATCTATCACGCATAGCCCTTCGGGCTCGTCGGTCCATCTCGGCGTCAACCTGTGCTACTATGTCATCGACTCTCCGACGACTCTCCCCCGTCAGATCGTCGGTTACCCGGCGCTTCCCCGGGTTCCTCCTGGCATCGTCATTGTTATCGGCCATCCTGTAAGTCTCAAGTTAGTAAGTAACAATTTAATAGAAATAATAACATCATCAGTGTGCAAGTTCTAAGTGTAGTGTCTAAAGTTGAGCAATGGCTATAGTCTAAGTTTACTACATGCAAACCTAGTTCTCTATAACCAAGGCTCTGATACCAGTCTGTCACACCCCCAAATTTCCACTCATGGTGTCAGTCCACGTGGGTGTGACGTGTCCAGAATCACAGCTCAAGGTCATATAAAACAACTCTATATGCGTTTTCAAAATACAATATTTGACATACACTTAGAAAAATAGTTTGCAGCCGAATAATAAATCATATTGCAGCGAAAATAATAATGTCACATCATGCAGCAGAAGAACAATAAGTGTAATACAACATTGTTTCAAACAGAATAAAAGTTAAATTGTATTCAAAAGACAGGAAATCAAATGCATGCGGGATCCTATGCTCATATCCCCTATGTGCATTCCTGTTCCATGTGCTTGCCATGCTAGTTACCTGAGAATACAAGTTTAAAAAGTGTCAACATAATGGTTGGTGAGTTCACAGGTTTTGATATGTACATAATAGTAAGAAAACATGTGTCATGCTGTTTATCATAATGTTAGTACCAAGCCCTAGGCTCCAAGTGTCAGTGTGTCACTACCGATCTAGACTTGTTTGTCCTTGCCTCCACTGTGTCTCGTGCACACAGTAAGTTAGGTCAGAATTTCACGGGTTATGACACTCAGTCAATATTGTGCACCGTGGGGTTAGTCACACCCAAACGGATCCATTCAAATCTACCACGTTGTTCGTACATTAACGGTAAGACTTTGTGAGGGCTTGTTACGAGTTCAATACTTAATGTTTGTCTAATAAACCAACATACACAAAAATGTTTGTCATAGTATAAATGTTTGACTCGATGCAACTAGTATTCTCCCCTATTTAAAAGCGTTTGAAAAGAGTAAAGAGGGGCCGTAAACTCACCTTAGTGATCAAGTAAAATATCGTAAGCGTAACCTCCCGTGTAATGCGCGCGTCGGTCACCGGAAACCTATATCGTATACCGTTCGTGAGTTTGTGTAACGATCGTGCTCGTGTTCGTGCTAGTGTTCGTGTTTGTGCTCAACAACCCTCGGTTGTTCATGTTTGTCCGTGTCGGACCACAATGACCATGTTTTCTCGTGTTGGTCCACATTGACCGTGTTTGACCGTGTCAAGTAAACGACCCGTTGGTGAACCGTTTGTCGGTTGTGAATCGTGTAGCAGTCGTGTGCAAAACGCGCAAGTCGCGTATATGGACAACTTACTATTTATAGTAAGTTTCCATTTATGGAAAGTTCACAAAGCATAACGGTTTTATAGTTCTAGCATGTTCGTTAGTCCTACGTGATCATGATAACACATAGCACTTTATCATACGAAATCACATAAGTCATTTATATCATGTTTGCACATAAAAGTTTCCTAAAATGGAAAGTTTCCATTTTTAGCATACGTGATATCGGAAACCATCTAACTTAGCATTCTATCATCATATTAAAACATAATAACCCATTTAGCATGCTCAAATCATACAAAATGTTCATAAATTGATATCTTGCAAAATAAAGTTACTATAAATAGTAACTATGACAATTTTTATACAAATGATTATCCTGAATCATTATAATCCAATTTTATACCATAAATCATCATGATAATCTATTTAACATCATTTAAACATATTCACATAGCCAAATTTATCATATAACAATGTTTGGTCCACAAAAGTTACTATATTTAGTAACTTTGCTAAAAATGATCATTTTCATCATCCAAATCACATCCTAAACATCATTACCATCATATCATCCTTCAAACAACATATCTACATACATGCATGCTCACTCCTATCTCCAAATCATCATCTTGTAATTCGAAAGTTACTAAAAATAGCAAGTTTAGCAAATAACCACATTTTATCCATTAATATCATGATCTAATCTTGCAAGAACACTTATACATCATCGAGAATCATCCCAACATCAACAAAATCATCTAGAATGCTCTAGATCATACATGCATGGCATTATTTCATCATGTTATGACCAAATCATGATACTTACGCAAACACATCATCATAGATCTTCGTAAAACTTAATCTAAACATCATAGATCATCATTAATCAGAAAAATATCAACAAACCCGGAGCCAAATTTCGTGCATGTGCACTATATGTGCTTGCATGTGAGATTAAAGACATGCATGTGAGTGTCATGGTGATTTTAAGCTACAATGGATGTAGGACTACCTTCTAAAGCTTCAATAGTCCTGAGATGATGATGAGGACAGCCTCTAGAGCCCCTGGACAGCAGGTTTCAAGTAGCAACAACTGGTGATGGTGGACTTCGAGCTCTAGCAATCACCTTCCACTTCCAAGCCTTCAATCCTTCAACCTTTAACCTCAACAATGGTGTTTTTGGGTAGAAATGTGGTTTGCAGATGGTTCTGGTCGAGAATAACCGAGGTGGTGGCGTGTAGAGTCGACTAAAATGATGAGAATAGATGTGATGATGATCTTGGGAGCTTAAAAAGTTGTTTGGCGTCGCTGATTTTCCAGGCGTAACGTCTGGCATTTCGCGCGTGGCAGCTGGATGAGGCGCCTCTTAAACCTTCCGTGCGTAATGCCTAACACCAAGGTTTCGGGACGTGCGTTGCGCCTGGCCCATTTTTCAGGCCCAATAAGCTGATTTTGTGGTTTTAGGCCCGCTTTCGCCCGTTTCTCGACTGTAAAGCATTGTTTGAGCATCGTTTGGACTCTAATTGTCAGTTACTAGCCATTATTGACTTGTGAAGTGTTTCTGTGCCTAACTGTTGTGACGTTCACCAACGTTCGTGACTTCTGACACGTGTGTGTGACTTCTGATAATCCCTTGGATTATCCTGTTGTGTATCAGTGTTTGTACTGTCGTGCTACATGTCACACTAAATTAATCTAATTCTAGTGCCACATGTACAAAATCATTTAAATAAACATTTAAATAAATAAATTGCTGACCTGGAAATTACGGGGTGTCACAGCGTTTCTGCTTAATTTATTCTTATAACTATTTGCAAGGATGATTTCTGATACATTTATTTTCCTGTTCCTAAAATAGATAATAAGTTTAACATAATAAAATATCGGATCGGATCTTAACCTTAACTTAATAAGTTAGTAATAATCAAAAACTTAAATCTATGCTTTAAACTGAGATTAAAATAGATACCTGAACGCAACAATTTCTTAATCTCCTCCGATTGCTTATTTTGCTGCTCTATTCTTGTGCCTCCTTAGATTTATTTTTGAGAAGTTCATTTGCTTTTTTTCTTCTTTTTTTAAGAAGGAATCTTTCGATATATATATATATATAGGGTAAAGATCCTATAATAACCCTCTCTTATTGCATAACCCGAAATAACCCTGCAAGATAAACCCGAATCTTTGGTTTTTTTTCAAAATCTTAGTTTTACATGTACAAGAATATGTTCTTTTATGTGTTTGAGCAAATTCTTTTTCGTTTGTGATCCTACATCAATGTAATTTGCCTTACAGCACTGTAATATTTACATTGATGTAAGGCAAATTACATTGATGTAGGATCACAAACGAAAAAGAATTTGCTCAAACACATAAAAGAACATATTCTTGTACATGTAAAACTAAGATTTTGAAAAAAAAAACCAAAGATTCGGGTTCATCTTGCAGGGTTATTTCGGATTATGCAATAAGAAAGGGTTATTATAGGATCTTTACCCTATATATATATATATATATAGCTAACCGATTTAAGGATTCATCTTCCAATTGAAGATTGAAACTTATCCTGCATACTAACGCCTTCATCATATATATATATATATATATATATATATATATATATACTTTATAATAAAAGAAAATAGATTTGCTTATGTGTCAACACCACAACAACTCTCCCTAAATTGTTGCCACATGTCAATCTCACATTTAATTTGAAATGATTATTAACACATGTACACCATAATTAAAAATAATTTAACTAATAGTTCCTATTTTTATGTTAAATTAAAATAACTTAAATATTAAATATACAATTTTACATCTTAAGATGAGGTATTATGTGCTACACATTCATATGATCTTTTAAATAAAAAACATATGTTGCAAGACAATAATAAAATATTTAAAATTTTATTTTATTAAACTATTACTAAGGATGGTCAAATACTTTTAATTTTTAATAAAAATGGTAATATTACTAACAATAAGTCAAATGTTGTATACAAAAAAAGTTTTAGAGATTTATAGTTTGCATTTTTAATTATAAAATGTATTCTTATATAGAAGATTATGTAATTTATTATAAATATATTTTAATTGTATAATTTTTTGTAGTTAATCGCGTGTAATACATGGGTTTATAACCGAGTGTTGTATATAAGGAAATTTTTTGAGATTTATAAATAGATTTAGAGATGGTGTGAAAAGCAATGATGGCGTGAAAATATTAATATTAGATAAAGATGGTAAAGCTAAAAGTAAGACGTTAAATGTTTTGTATATAAGGAAATTTTTAAAAACTTGTAATACATTTAAATCTTTGTATGCAATTTATCTCTATAATGTATGAAATGTTTATCATATATTTTTTTTCATATGATATGTAAAAATCTTTAAAACAAAATATCTATCATGTATGCTTAATTACATTTTTTTCCCTTACTTCACCCGTGTATCACACGGGTTATAGCCTAGTATATATATATAGGAGTAGGTTCACATACAAATAGAGTTTTTTGTAAAAATGGTAGGAAACAATAATGTGTTGACATGTGTCATTTTTATTAATTAATAGAAAAGGGTAATATAGGCAATTGTATTTAAATGATTTTTAAATTTTGCATTAAAATAGGTAAGTGGTTAATCAATTTCCTGATTAAACATATTCCAAAAATTAAAATCATATAATCATATTCGTAACATCAAATACCGAAGCAAAAAAAATAAAAATAAAAATCGCAGGCATTGATTTTTTGAATTGCATTTGCAAAATTCGATGGACGATTTTGTAGTGCTATTATATGTTGATATATATGTACTGATATGTTGCTATTATTTGAATGGTAGGATAATTATTTAGCATATTTTTAGTGTTGTTGTGTGCTGACATGTTGTAATTTTAAACGCAAAAGCACAGATTTTGTAGTGCTATTATATGTTGATATATATGTACTGATATGTGCTCATATATCATGTATTAATATCACATATTATGTATATGAGCTGATATATGCTTACTTGTATTAATAGCACGTATTATGTGAATGTGATGATACACGCTTCATGTGCTAATAGCACATATTAGCACATAGCGAAAAGGAAACCGATTATTCCTTAAAAATAGTAACTGCTCATGATTTAATAGGTAGCATGATATCTGCAAATATGGAAATTTTTTTTGTGCCATTATTTCCATTTTAAACAACATATTAATTACAATCATGCCACTAGTTCTTTAATTACCATTGATGATAACACATCAAAGGCTCAGATCATTTCTCACTGTTTTTACAAAATTATTATTTTGTACAATAACCTTATATATATATATAAAATTATACTATTATAATTAATTTAGCTCAAAATTTGTTTTTCTTTTATAACTTTTAAAATATCTTGTTTTATAAAATTCTAAATATACTATTAGGACCGGCTCATTTTTATCTACATTTCGACCTAAGTTTCGTTAAAAACGGATAAGGATCAAATATAATATATTTTCTTATTATTATTATTATTATTATTATTATTATTATTATTATTATTATTATTATTATTATTAGTAAAACTACGTTTGACTAAATTTAACGATCGTTTAGATCCCACCTATTTTGAATAATTGTTTTATCCGACCTATTCGTTTAAATAGATGCTACAAATTTTAAACGCTCATTTCTACTTTTATACTCTCAAATAATCATATTTTTAAAATAAACTATTTTGTATTATTAGACGAGGCTTTACGTTTTAATTGACCGTTTTATTATTATATTTTTGACTAATAATAATTTAATTATAAATAAGGGTAATATTATTAATATCTACAAAACGGAATGTTACAATTTGGATCATATTTGTTGCTACTCCTAATTTCAGAATATTTTGTACATATTATTTGAATTTTGCTCACTTGATAGTTGATACAACCTAATTTGTATCAATGTTTAGTCTTATTTTTCTTTAGTTTTAAGTAAATCCACTAATTAAAACAACCAGATACTCCACACCATGTAAGTTATGTGGGTTATACTTCTGATTAAAAGGTACCGGTTAAAAATAGGTATCATATGGTCTAGAATAATTGTTTGTTTAATTGTTACAAAGTAATTGAAAGGAAGCAACCAAATTACGTTTAGCTTAGTGGTAACTTCTTGGCTTTTCTTATAAGATGTCTTGGATTGAAGTCTCGCATAAAGCAAAATATTCCTTTGGGTTGAGTCATAGGGTTTTTCTAGTTATAAGTTTCTTTTTGGGCATGTGAATCAAGTCAACACGTTTTGTTCTTCAGACGGATGGTTGATTTATAATCCATGGTGATCCTAGATGACCAGCTGTTTGCTGTTAAAAAAATTAAGAAAGTAATTTTTGGTGAAATTGCAAACTTTCTTTCTTATGGTTCTTAAAAATAGCAAGAGCAACATCAAATGGTGGATTCATTAAAAAGCAATGTAATTTCTTTTCTTTGTCTAGCTTATTGTCATGCTTGAATTATACCAATAATAGTTCTAAAAAAACAAAAATCATTAGGTATTACTTATGTTCACAAATAAACATCAACAGGCCAACTTTAAATATAACCTAAAAATCTCATGATTTGAGTGAGTCTCTAACAAGACACAACAAGAATAAACGTGTTGCTAATATCGACCACGTCTTACCACATCACAATAAGATGTGAACATGAACAAAATAGTCAACATAACAAATGGAATTATAACCTAAATGACGTGTATCCCCCTATACGTTATATATGTCCAGGTTTGTAACATGCCTTGTCAGAGTGTCGGGACATGATAGACATACGTCTCGTATAAAACTATATGAGATGTATAAAGAAGTATGAGAATATACTAAAATAGTATTTGATGTAACTTTAACAACCACCTTTATATAGTTTAAATAAGCATGTTTTTTTAAATGATCATGTTTGTTGCTAGTTGCTATAAATGATAAATCTCTGTCCTTCGATCGATGTTTTTGAGTAAACTTCTCTTTTGCTCCCTATGGTTTGACAAAAGTAACCATTTTCATCCAAATTTTGAAATTTTGCAATTTTCCTCCATTAGTTTCAGAAAATTAACCATTTTCATCCAAAGTCCATTTAAACTTTGGATGAAAATGGTTACTTTTGTCAAACCACATGGACTAAAATGGTTAATTTTCTGAAACTAATGGAGGAAAATTGCAAAATTTCAAAATTTGGATGAAAATGGTTACTTTTGTCAAACCACAGGGAGCAAAAGAGAAGTTTACTCAAAAATAAATGTACAATACTTCTAAGTTATATAATCATATAGGGTGATATGCACAGAAACGATGATATAGTAGATTAATTTACAAATTTCATTGTTTTATTAAGCGTGATATTCGTTTATTAATTACATCATCCTTCCTGATAAATAATGAATATTATTATTTTTATTCGGTTTTTGTTTTTAGAAAACAGTTTGACACGACTAAATGAGAATGTGCCTTGTTGTCTATTCCCTTTAACCGACGAGATCTAGATTTGAAACCAAGAAGCATCCCATTTTATAGCGCGAGCACACACACTTTTCTTTAAAAATGATTCTAATAATTATATTGATTCAAATACATCTATTTAGTTTCACACCTATTTATGCTACACACTACGAAAATAGTGTTGCGACGTATTATACATGTTTTGGTATAAATCTTGACTTGTGTGCTGGTGTGATATGTTGTTATGTACCATGTATTATTGTTGGTTCCCTTTTTACACAATCATACGGAAGAATATATTATACTGAAGATGTATTAACCGGAATAATCAAGGACGATCTTTCAATTAACCGATCTCTATGCCATCATCCCTTATTGGCATCAGCAATGTCAATGTACTTTCTCTGGTTAGGAAAGATGATTCAAGGTTCCTTTTTTTTGTGTGTGTGTGTGTATGTAATGGTTTGATTGGAATGAGAGAATTCTTTCTCTTTTCCTTTGCCTTTTATAGATCATAGTGGGTCCCTTATATCTGTCTATTGAGAAAATGAGGGCAGTTCCTTCTTGTGGAACCCATCATTAACCGTTTTCATCATTACTTTTGTATTTTTCTCCTTCATATATATATTTATATACTTGTAAAGACATATTTGCTTAAATACTTGTTACGCGCTATTTTATGTGTAAAATAGCAAGATTAAAGGCATAATCGCATGTTACGTCTTCATATACAATCGTTATCTCACGACTTACAGGGTTCGATATATTTTAGTGATAAAGTAGCGCATGAGGTATACTCGCATGGGTGTAAATATTGTGGGATGCCATGTAAATTAGCTTATCACTCACTAATGACATAAAGTGGTGTGCTAGTGAGACCAGTGAGCCAGAAGTAAAATGTTAGTCAAACCAGGGTTTTAGAAATAGCAAATAATAAAAGAGCTAGTTATAAACACTGGTAATAATTTAACATTTTTATGAATTTTGCCGGTTTTAGTTAGAAGTGTTCGCGGTCAGGTATTAAACCACAAAAATGTCCAAACTTGTCGTCGGTTCAGTTTCGTGGTTGGTTTTTTCCCCAAACAACTGGGCGGTCCATTTCAAAAGTTCGAAACTGTAATGAACGGTTTGGTTTACGGTTTTCCACTAAACACCGGTCGTAGAAAACTGGACTAGACCGCGTGTGTATGTGTGTGTATATATATACAGAATTAATGATTTAAGTGTTATTCAATAAAAAGTACAATTGAGATTGCTATATGATAAGCCCGTCTCAAACAATAAAATGGTTTGGTTTGGTTCGCTTTTAATTTTTTAACGGACTCAAAAAGCCCCAAAACAGAAAGACGAAACCCAAAAATCTCAAACCGTAATCAAACTGTTAATAACTATTCGGTTCTTATTTTTAAAGGTTTGGTTTTGGTTTTCGTCATTCAAAAACCGTTTTTTACGGTTTGGTTTACGGTTCCATCTAAAAATCATAAAAACCAAACCACAAGCACCCCTAGTTTTAGTAGAATGTTATATAGGTGGATAATAAATACGCAACTTGTATTTCATAACTATAAGAAAAAAGTTAATTTTTTCAAACGACTAGCAAGAAACTGTTGGAAAATCAGGCCCTTTATCAAACACAAAACGCTTGTTTATAGATCAAAACTGAACTGCTACATAACAAAGACCCAATAACCCTATTTATACTAAAACTAAACTTAATCTCCAAGCTAATCTAAACAAGGAAAACCAAGCTAAACTAGGAAATTAGTAGCTGTAATACACATCCAAAACAGCCTTGAATGACCCTTTACCCTAGACCAGATCTTCACTTGACCTGCAACCATATTGGCCAGTTTGACCCACTGCCCCGTGACCCATGAACAACTCGATTAACCCAACAGAAACTAGTAAGCAAAAACAATTACACATACATCAAGGGGTTTTGTAACCGCCTAGCTCAGGTTACATTAACTTTCCTACTAACAATAGAGGGGCACAGCCTGGTTTTTTTATTATTATTATTTTTTGACTACCTTTGACCATTTTATCAGTTTTTGACCGATTCTGGTTCTAGTTCTGATTTTGGCCTGATGAAAGTGCAACTGGTTACAATTTCTCCAAGTAACTATAACCGCTTGTACCCGTTAGATCGAGTTGGACCGGGTTCGGAACCAGCTTTTTTGCCCACCTCTAATTAACAATCCACAAAAATATTTTAAAATATCAGAATCTTCCTTTGATTGGTAGGCCGAGATAACGTCTCGGTTCTAAGCCCCCAACTCGCCTACCAAGTGGTTCCTTTTTTCTTATGAATCTGCATACGAGACCCATCCAACTACTGCATAAAGTTGGCAGGTCTCTTTAAAACCAGGGGCACAATATGTAACCACGAAAATGCTACAAAAAATGATAGATGACCATTATCATTTCTTAATTCACTACAAAAAAAATAAAATAAAAAATCAATCATTGTTTTTTGAATTTGGTTTTCTAAGTCGAATTCATTTCTTATTCTAACACGTCATATTAGACCAGCAGTTAATCAAACCTTAAAACCTTGTAAACCCAAATAAATGTACAATGGGGGACTACTTATTGATTGAATGATCCCCTTTTAATATCTATATTGGTAAAACAAAAAGTTTTCAAACAAAAGAATCAACAAGTGATCAAGGTTTGAGGGCAAGAGCCAAACCGAACTTAGGAGTTCTGTCCAAGGCTCTGGTGTCCACCTCACTCGACATGGTGACAACCGATTTGGGAATGATCTCATGCTGCAGCAGCGCACCAAGCTTACCGTGGTTGTTGAGCTTAGCTTTGACCAACGTCAGATGATCAACTGCATAAGACCCTCCAACAGTGAAAGTGTTCTCATTTGTTGACAATCTCCTAGAAATCTCACCTACAGCAGCAGTCTTTTTTGATGTGTCCAGATGGTGCAAGTAAGATGCCCTTATGGTGTCTCCTTTGTCACCCCTAGTTTATTAATAATAACTAGTTTAGAAACTTGTGTATTACACAGATTAAATAAAAGAAATCGAATAGTTAATAACAAACGATATTTTAAGTTTTAAGTAATGAAAAAATAATATTTAAATTGAAAATAAAAAAAAACATAAATATCATGAGGAGCGACATGAGTTACTTATTTATTAGAGATACATATGTAATATCAAATGACAGGCATAGATATAGTAAAATGTAAGTATGAAATGATATAAAATTGCTTACAAGACTATGGAAGAAATGGAATCAGGCTTATTGACACTGATGCCGGCGGTGTATTTTGTAATTTTACCAGATGAGGTCTCGTAACCGGCCTCAGCGCCAATAACAAAAGTTGGAGTTCCAATTGTGGCTGAAACGTCAATTGTTGGAATTTTTTCATTCAAAGTAACTGCTGATGTTAAAGAAGCATGGTAATGAAAGTATTGAACCTCAACCTGCAAAACAACACTACTGCACTCAATAACAAAAGAAAAGGACAATCCCATTAAACCAACCTATTATCTCATTTTCCATGTAAAAAAATTCAACCTAATTTTGACATACTGGTGGGTCCCAAGAGTTTTCCATAGCAGGTTTCATGAGTACCAAAAATATACATACACCGATTTATGAAATTATCGATAAACATCACTTATTAGCACATCATTACCTGTGTTGAGGCTATGTAGACTCATTTGGTGACATGGAACACAATTTCATCAATTTTGGCCGCTTTAAATACAAATTCATATCTTATTAATCAATAAAAAAAATTCCAAGTCGGTACTTTTCAACACTTGAAACATCATTTCATCAAATCATTACATGTTTAATTGGTAAAAAGCCATTAACTTTATTTTTTTGAAACGTGTGTGTTTTAAAAAACTGGGTTGAGGGGTTCTTCTGTGAAAAATGAGTAAGGCATGTTGGTTTATTATGATATAAACCCATAAAAAGGGTAAATGAAAGTAGTGAAATACGTACCTTGCTGGAATTGAGATCCAGGAGTTTGAATGAGGCGATGGTTTTTGTTGAAGGAACAATATCAGTGAATGTTAACTTTGTAACAACCTGCAAATTGAAAATCGGATGCAGGATATGTCATGCATGATAGATAATTAGATACATCTGTATATAAAGATGGGAGAAGCATACATTTGATCCAGTGTCAAGTTTGATATCGATTAATGTATTTTTGTATTTGTACACTACTCCTACATCTCCTGATGACAGACCACCTTTCTTTGTTGCAGTAGATGTCAGTGCCTGTAATATAAAGGAATATTATAAAATGGATAGACATAAAAACAAAAAAAATTACAGAAAAACATAAAAAGAATTATTTTCTTTACTGTTGCATTGCATTCGAAACAAAACATATGTGCAAACAACAAAAATTGAAGAACTTTGAGAGTGTTAGATCTCATTCTCTTAAAGAAAGCCGTGATTGAAGTGGTGAGTTTATAATCATCATGAAATGACGATATTCGTCCCTCCATACAAATATCCGGTTGAGTTTCAACTTTTGAGTTTTGACTCCTAAAAGAATAACCGTTATAGCAATTGCAATTTGCAATCACAACAAAGTACCAACTATTAGTGCAATTAAGCTTAAAACATAAAGCTAAGAAGAATGAGTGTTCTTAAGAAAAAATGAGGAACAAAAAATGGGGGCACAATAGTCAAAAAGTTAATGTGTAATCCAATAAAGAAATTAGCATAGCCAAAAGAAAGGCAATCAGGGGTGCATCTTTCACAAAATCTTTATATAAACAAGATGCAAGTTACATTTACGTCCATTTCTATTTTCAGTTGCCGCCACCTGCCGTGATTGAATCATGGAAACTCGCAATCAGAATTCTCGTTTGGACATTCATGAGCAACAGATCAAGCAATTGCAATCGGATGTGATGGAAATCATGCAAATGATGACTAAGGATCGGACGGAATTTGCTGAATTTCGGAAGATGATGCTCGCATGGATGAAGCAGCAAGAGAAGAAGCCAGTTGACTCTTCTACGTTGGGTACAGGCCCGACGCTTACTGATCCTTTTCATAATCCTGTTCATCCATTTTTTTTTGCTAATCCGTCCTCCCCTCTTCCTTGGGCTGTTAAGAGGGTGAAATTACCCGAGTTTTCTGGCTTTGATCCTCAGTGATGGATTAAGAAAGCTAATTTTTATTTTGACATTAATAATACTCCGGATGAATTGCGTCTTAAGTTGGCTCAACTTAGTATGCAAGGGGTGGCTCAACACTGGTTTACACGGTACATGATTCCCTGTCTTGGGTTGATTTTCAATCTGAGTTACTACAACGATTCAGTTGTCTCGAGATTCATAATTCGTATGAACAACTTGCTACGATTAAACAAGCTACTTCGATTTTTGATCACATTGATGATTTCGAATATCTCATGTCCTTAGTTCCTCGTTTACCTAAACCTCAAATAGTCGGGTATTTTGTGGCGGGTTTGAAGGATGACGTGAAACAATGGGTTCGTTTGCATCGTCCTCAAACACGATTGGATGCCATTTTTTTTGGCTAAGGACGTTGAAGCTATGCTTCGTCCTCAGTCAAGTCATACATCTTTAATTCATTATCGATATGTTGATCCCTCTGGGGTACATGGGGTCTCCGGGTCTCAAGGAGGCCGTTCGGAATTCAAAAACATGATAGAGTCCTCAGGTGACCTCCAACACTTTTTCCAATTCTAAATTGGATGCAGAATTAAAAACAGGAGGATTGACTGCATCTACCAATGGGTCTGGGTCATTTAAAGACAAAGGAGTGAGGTCCTTGTCTCGTACTGAATGGGAAGAGAGGAGGAAAAAAGGTCTATGTTTCCGCTGTGGGCAGTTATATTGTCCAGCCCACTGATGTCCAGAGGGAAAATTACGGGTGTTACCGTTGGCAGATGATGATGAAGATCCAGATGAGGGAAGCACTTGTGTGTTAACTGCACTTCTAGACTCTCTATTGGGGACAACGGATGAACCTCATCCTGGAATGTGTTTGACTTTAGAAGTGATAGGAGATTTTACTTATCTTAGTGGCAATCAAGACTTTGAAGTTTGAAGGAGCTAATGAGCTATTCAAGGAATTCCTATTAATGTGTTAGTTAATAGTGGAGCAACACATAATTTCATCTCCAAAATGTTAGTAGCAGCCTTAGATATTCCCTCAGTTTCCACAGTGGCACAAAGGGGATCAACATTTGGTTGGGAGATGGGCATGTGGTCATAGTGACTACGCAATGTTTAGAGTTGCAAATTCAAGTGGCATCGTGTAATTTTTACATCAATGCACTCATTTTTGACACAGGACCATTGGATCTTATTCTAGGAATGGAGTGGTTAAAATCTTTGGGTGTAGTAGTCCATGATTGGAAAAATTTGTGGATGAAGTTTATTCATAAAGAGACACCGGTCACACTACAGGGCATTGATTTAGGCCAACCCTTTACTACGGCCTTACACAATTGGTTAACAGTGGAAGATCATCCTAAATTGGCTCCTATTTCTTTGGATATCTCAGAAGCTTTACACACACAAGCTACAAGGAGTTTTCTTTCTATTTTTCAACAACAAACTGTTAGGTTTCGGAGACTTTTGGGAGGGATTTAGGGCAGCCGGCCCTAAGCCCGGCCCGGTTTTGTTTTTTGTAACCTAATTAGTTCTCTATATATATTCATGTCTTGTAATTGTAATCTTTGTGCACCTAAGTAATAAAAGATAAATCCTAGTTGCAGCCCGTGGACGTAGGTCACATCGACCGAACCACGTTAAATCATCGTGTCGTTTATTTTATGTTTTCTGTCTTTTTTCTTTGCAATCGTGTACATGTGTTGTTTAATCTGGTTCCGCTGAGCCGCTTGATTCCTAACAAGTGGTATCAGAGCCGAGGCTCGTTGGAGATTAAACATACGATCGTACTGAGACGATTACTGAAAAAAAAAAAGAAGAAAGAAGAGGAGCGGCTACTGGTTTGGGGTTCAAATTAGGGTTTTGTCTAACCCTTGAGTTCGTCAACCGTCATTTGGGGTAGCTATCTGGGAGTTTTCGAATTAGGGTTTTTCAGACTCATGGAGTTCGTGGTCGTCGCCTGGTAGTTCGAATTAGGGTTTTTTCAGACTCTTGGAGTTCGTGGTCGTCGCTTAGCCTCAGAGCCGGCGCCGCCGCTGTTCCGACCACCGCCGCTAGTACCGCCTGAGTCGTCAGTCGCCGTTGCCGCCTGTCACCGCCGCCACTGCCGGAATTGTCTCCGGCGACTCTAATTCCGGCCGATTTGAGCTGCTTTTGGATGTTTCTGGCTGTTTTGTGATTCTGCTTGCGATTAGGGTTCATGTAACCCTTGGATTTGCCGATTGAATTACTGTGTGGCAAGATTTTGGTTCGAAATTTTGGGACAGCCGTTGTTTAGGGTTCGTATAACCCTTGGGTTGCTACGGTTGACTGATTTGGACTATTAGGGTTTCAAATTGAACCCTTGAGTCGTTGTTAGCCAGTTTCGGATCTGTTTTGAGTGCTTCGGGTTTGAGTTTGCAGTATTTGTATTCAACCAGGTTCGAGGAATCGTTTTTTTTTTTTGTGAAGCTCAGCATTAGGGTTCAGATTTGTCGACAGGAGATCAATCAGGGTAACCGTTTACAGTTTTGATTTGTCGGTTACTGTAGGAACAGATCGGATTATTTGACAGTGTTCAGTAGAACAATTGTCAAGTTCAGGCTCGTGCCATTGTTGTGTCTGTCACTGTCTCAATCCGTTTTTTCTGTTTGCTATGGCTGAAGACGGAAAGGTTGCGATTGAGAAGTTCAACGGTTCTGATTTTGGTTGGTGGAAAATGCAAGTAGAAGCATTACTGTGTCAGAAGGATTTGGATGAGGCATTGGGGGATAAACCGGAGAAAATGGATCAAGTCGATCGAGAATTGAAGGACAAGAAAGCTCGAGCGGTTATTACATTGGCTTTGGCGAAGAGCGTTGCTTTTAACATCATGAAGGAGACCACAACTAGTGGTATGATGAAGGCTCTGTCAAATATGTATGAAAAGCCGTCGGCAGCTAATAAGGTGTTCTTGATTCGGGAGCTTGTGAACACAAAGATGATGGAAGGTGCATCTGTGACATCTCACATTAACAACCTTAATTCGATTTTGTCGAGGCTACTTTCGGTAGGGATAAATTTCGATGATGAGGTTCAGGCTCTATTGCTGCTATCTTCGTTGCCTGATAGCTGGTCCAGGACAGTTACTGTTGTTAGTAGTTCCGCGGGAGCCAGTGGTATGACATTTGAAGGGATTAGAGATTTGGTTCTTGGCGAGGATATCAGACGCAAGAATCAAGGTGGATCGTCTTCTTCTGAAATGTTGCATGTTGGCAGGGGAAGAAGGGATAGCAGAGACAGTGGGAGTCGGGGAAGAAGTTCGTCTAGAATTAAGAAAAGTGTGAAATGTTGGAACTGCAACGAGGTGGGACATGTTAAGAGTCAATGTCCAAAGAAACAATTGAATGCTGCTACTGAGGATGTGTTTGAGGATGATGCATTGATACTTAGTGATGAAAGCAGTGTGGACTCTTGGGTCATGGATTCTGGTGCTTCGATTCATGCCACGCACATCAGTGAATTGATGAAGAATCTGCAAATTGGTGACTTTGGGAAGGTACGACTTGGTAACGGTGAATTTCTGAATGTTACGGGCATAGAAGATATTGATCTGGAGACTCCATTGGGAACTACATGGAAATTACAGAATGCCAGGGTGATTCCAGGTTTTAAGACGAATCTCATTTATGTCAGTCAATTGGATGAACAGGGACTAGATGTTAATTTTGGTAGTGGCAAATGGAAAGTGATCAAGGGTAATCTGGTTATTGCTCGGGGAAAGAAACAGGGATCGTTATATTTGGTTGAGGTACCTGCTAAGGGAGTGACCGTCCCGGTTAAGCAAGACAAAGTCTGGTTCGCTGAATCTAAGGGGCAAAAGAAGGTTCATTTTGCAAGTGTGAAGCCTGATGCCAAGGTGGTTCAAGCTGAACGGAGTCGAAGGTTTAAACCAGTTAGGGGTTTTGGTAACAGTGGGAGCACGTTTTGTGTTTCGGGTACAGTTTCAAAGCAACAGTGGGTTTTGAAGACCAGGATTTCGACTGCTAAAATCTCTCCTTTGGATTACTTGCTGAATTTGGAGAGTGATAATATTCCTCGGTGTATCTCTGGATCTGGTGGAATGTGCAAGCCAGTTGAGACAGAGGATGAGTCAGTGATGGTTACAGTCACGACTGTGTCAGTGATGACTGATGCGTTGAAGCTTTCGCAAGCTTCAACGTGCCCTTCAAGTAACTGATGAGAAGGGCTGTTGCAACTAGGAAGATTGGATTGAAGTCTTAGCTTGTTTATGGGAACTGAAGGCTTGGAAGACTTTGTTTGACAAAGATTACTGGAGTTACTGGAAGACTGGATTACTGTTGTGCTTGGATGGCGGTCTTGATCTTATCGCAAGGCCTTCGAGTGGGAGATTGCTAGGTTTTGGAGACCTTTGGGAGGGAATTAGGGCGGTTGGCCCTAAGCCCGGCCCGGTTTTGTTTTTTGTAACCTAATTAGTTCTCTATATATATTCATGTTTTGTAATTGTAATCTTTGTGCACCTAAGTAATAAAAGATAAATCCTAGTTGCAGCCCGTGAACGTAGGTCACATCGACCGAACCACGTTAAATCTTCGTGTCGTTTATTTTCTGTTTTCTGTCTTTTTTCTTTGCAATCGTGTACGTGTGTTGTTTAATTTGGTTCCGCTGCGTCGCTTGATTCCTAACACAAACAATTCAAAGTCTATTGGATCAGCTTCATGTCTTATTCCAACCACCATCTGGATTACCTCCTTCGCGTTCCCATGACCATCAAATCACCCTATCCACAAATGAACATGTGACAGTTGTCCTTATCGATATCCCCATACACAAAAGAACGAAATTGAAAGACAAGTCAAGGAGTTGCTGGCAGTAGGAATGATCCAGCCTAGTCACAGTGCCTACTCCAGTCCTGTAATCCTTGTTCGGAAGAAAGAGAATTCTTGGAGGATGTATGTAGCCTATAGAGCATTAAATAAGGTGATTGTACCATATAAATTTCCAATTCCTATGGTTGAGGAACTTTTAGATGAATTGCATGGTGCACAATTCTTTCCCAAATTGGACCTCAAATCCGGGTGTAATCAAATTCGGATGCTAGAGGATAGCGTAGAAAAAACAGCGTTTCGCACACATGAGTGCCATTATGAATATCTGGTAATGCCATTCGGGTTAATGAATGCCCCAACTACCTATCAAGCTGATGAAGAAGGAGATAACCAACAAACACAAACAGAGTGATGTAATCGGAATTTTGGAATTAATAGGCTAAAATCAATTACAAAGAAAATAAAGTACTCAAGTACAACGACTTTCTCTCTCTGATGTACAGAGGAGCCCTTACTCAACAAACTCAATCATGACCTCACCCTCATTTCTTATTCTCTCTTATAGACTCAAACGTAACAACTTTTTAGTGGCTAATGCCTAATTTGCCCCTTCTAGAATAAACCTGCCAAATAGGAGGTCTAGGTGGCACCCCCTTTGTCTTATCCTTATCATTGCCCGCGCCTTCTTTAAGAGTCTTGACCTCAAGACTTAAGTTTGGAAACTGTGTTTGGACCCATTCCTTGTTTTCCCAAGTAGCCTCTTCCTCCGTTTGATCTTTCCATTGAACCAGCCATTGTTCCACAGCCTTTGACCCCAGTTGGAGTACGCGAGAGTCTAAAACTGTTGCTGGAATAAAGAGATCTTGAGCATCCATCTCCAATTCCACAGGAAGCACAGTATCTGCCTCTCCCCTGATAGCTTTTTTCAGTAATGAGACATGAAATACTGGATGTACCTTAGAAGTAACCGGAAGCAACAGTTTGTAAGCCACCTTTCCCACTTTTTCTAAAATTTGAAATGGTCCAAAAAAACGAGGGGCCAATTTTTGATTCTTCCGATTAGCTACCGATAGTTGGCGGTAAGGTTGCAGCTTGATGTAGACCCATTCTCCCACCAAAAAACTGAGATCCCTGCGATGTTGGTCAGCATTCGCCTTCATTGCGGATTGCGCATTGGCTAAATTGCGTTTTAGCACTTGAAGTGCCAAGTCGCGATCTTGTAGTTCTTTTGCCACTGCTTCTACCTTTATTTCACCCTGCCCATAGTGGAACACTGTAGGTGGTTTCCTGCCATAAACCACTTCAAATGGAGACATACCCGAAGAAGAATGAAACGTGGAATTGTACCAAAATTCTGCCCATGGTAGCCATTGTGCCCACGTTTTAGGTTTGTCCACTGCAAAACACCTTAGACATGCCTCCAAACAACGATTAATCACTTCTGTTTGCCCATCTGTTTCCGGGTGGTACGCAGAACTCATTTGTAAGGCTGTACCCTGTAAACGAAACAATTCTTGCCAAAAAGTGCTTATAAAAAGTGGGTCCCGATCACTTACAATTGTTTTAGGAATCCCATGATGCCTCACAACTTCTTTTATGAATAAATCAGCCACTCCCTTAGCTGTGTAGGGATGTTTGAGTGTGATAAAGTGAGCGTATTTTGAGAGGCGATCAACAACTACCAAGATAACATTGCATCCTTTTGACATAGGAAGACCCCCAATGAAATCCATTGATAAGTCCTCCCATATTGCTTCTGGAATGGCTAAAGGTTGCAGTAATCCCCCAGGCTTCAAAGTACTTGCTTTGCACCTTTGGCAAACATCACATTCTCGAACGAACTGCTTGACCGTGGAAGTCATCCCTGACCAATATAGATTTGCCGCCAACCGTCTGTATGTCCGGTAATAGCCTGAATGCCCGCCTGTGGCTGTGGTGTGAAATTCGTGTAACAGGTCTGGGATATGTTTGGAAGTAGAAGAAATAACTAGGCGATCTTTGTAAAAAAGTATCCCCTGCTTAAGTAAGAATCCTGGGTATTTTAGTGGGTTGGAAGTGCATCCTTGCATGATTTTTTGTATGTTGACATCTTGTCTTGCCTCCTCAATTAGCTGAGATCCTAGTACCCAGCTGGGCCCTGAGCACAGATTATTGATGGTACCGTATTCCGTTTGTCTGGATAACGCATCCGCCGCCCTATTGGATTTGCCTGTCTTGTATTGTATTTCGAAATCATACCCTAGCAGCTTAGCCACCCAATTTTGTTGATCTGGAGTGGTAATTCTTTGCTGCAACAGAAACTTTAAGCTTTTTTGGTCTGTACACACCACAAAATGAGTTCCCAGCAGATATTGACGCCAATGTTGCACGGCTAAAACCAAGGCCATCATCTCTCTATCATAGGCTGATTTAGCCAGGTTCTGATCACTTAAACCCTTACTGAAAAAAGCTATGGGTTTTTTATGTTGCATTAAGACCGGCCCAACACCCCTGCCCGAAGCATCGCATTCGATGGTGAAGGGTTGATCAAAATTAGGTAAGGTTAAAACTGGAGCAGAAACTAAGGCCTGTTTTAGTTGCTCGAAAGCTGTTTGGGCCTGATCCGACCAGAGAAAGGCATTCTTTTTTGTTAAATCAGTCAAGGGTCGGGCAATACTGCCATAAGATTGAATAAATTTGCGATAATATCCCGTGAGGCCTAAAAAACCTCTGAGACCTTTGATAGATGTTGGAATTGGCCAGTCCAAAACGGTTTGGATTTTAGCAGGGTCCATAGAGACGCCTTGGCCACTGATGATGTGGCCTAAGTAGTCCACTGATGTTTTACCAAAAGAACATTTACTCGAATTGGGGACAAAAGAATTTAAGGACAAGATGTGGAAAACTTTTTTGAGGTTAGTTAAATGAATATCCCAAGTGGGGCTGTAAACTAGGATATCATCAAAGAAAATAACCACAGAATTGCGAAGTAAGGGGCGGAATATGTCATTCATGATGGCTTGAAAAGTAGCGGGAGCGTTCATTAGACCAAAGGGCATCACCAAGTACTCATAGTGACCTTCGTGTGTTCGAAACGCCGTTTTTTCGATACTTTCATCTTGCATCCGAATCTGATTGTAACCGGATTTCAGATCCAACTTAGAGAAATAGGCTGCACCATGCAGCTCGTCCAATAGTTCCTCCACCACCGGGATGGGAAATTTGTCAGGAACAGTGGCCTTGTTTAAGGCACGGTAGTCAACACACATGCGCCAAGAATTATCTTTCTTGCGTACCAATATTACTGGACTGGAATAAGCACTGTTACTATGTCTGATCAGCCCACCCGCCAATAGCTCTTTTACCTGGCGTTCAATTTCATTTTTTTGAATGTGGGGATAACGGTAGGGTCGCACCGCTACTGGTTGGGCTGTGGTGAGAGGAATGCGATGGTCATGGGATCGGCGGGGAGGGAGACCCTTGGGTGTTTGAAATAGGTGATGGAATTCGTGTATGATTGTTTGGAGTTGTTCTTGGTGGGTTTTAGGTAAGTCAGCGGAAAAGGTCAAAGGAAATGGTGATGGAAGGTGGGTTGGTGCTGTGGTACTAAGACACAAATTACCTTCATCCATGTGTAACCATGTGTGAAGGGTGGCTGATTGGGATAGGGTATTAGACATTCCTTGCAACATGACAAAGTTATCTAGGTATCTGAATTTCATCCATGCATTTTTCCAGTCATGGGTCACCTCCCCCAAGGATTGCAACCAATCCATACCCAAAATGAGATCTAAATCCCCAGTTTCGAAAACGAGGGTGTTGATGGAAAAAGTACAGGACCCAATCTGGACCTGTAGGTTGACACATTGTTTCTGAATAAAAACGACATGACCATCCCCTAAACGAATGTGAATACCTGCAAAGGTTTCAGATGGAATATCTAAGGCTGAGACCAGTTGATTTGAAATGAAGTTGTGGGTGGCCCCGCTGTCCACAAGCAAACAGATAGGAATTCCTTGAATGGCACCCTCTAATTTGAAAGTACTAAGGACGCCCTTATGGACCGATAGACCTGCCATTTCTAAGGCTAAACAAGTGCCAGCCACTGAGTCATCGGGGGTGTCTGGGGGACTGGTTTCTAATGCCATCAAATCACCCGTTGCACTCTCATCTTCATCATCCCCCAACAATAGGACTCGTAGTTTCCCCTCTGGGCATCGATGTCCCGGTCCATACAACTGCCCACATCGGTAGCATAAACCCTTCTTCCGCCTCTCTTCCCATTCTGTACGCGATAGAGAACGGACCCCTCGCTCCCGATTATTAGTGAACCCCGCAGAAGTATTCCCCATAAGAGACTTAGGAGAAGTATCAGATTTGAAGGAGGAAGATGAGAGGCGATTGCCAGACAAAAAGGGTTTAGATTCAGAGCGTTTAGCTCCAACAGTCAGCTCCGAATTAGGGTTTCCCAACCCCCCCAATGGATCGCCATAACGAAAACGAGCGAGTGGCCCAGAAGAGCCCGACGGCCGAAGCATAGCTTCCACGTCCTTTGCTAAATAGATAGCGTCCAGGCGAGTTTGAGGTCTATGGAGGCGAACCCATTTTTTAACATCCTCTCGGAGGCCCGCAAGGAAATATCCCAGAGTTTGAGTTTCGGACAAACGAGGTACCAATGAAAGCAGGTACTCGAAGTCATCAATGTAATCCAATATAGAGTCTCCTTGCTTGAGAGTGGCAAGTTGCTCATATGGGTTATGGATTTCCAGACCATTAAAGCGCTGCAACAATTCCAACTGGAATTCGGTCCATGTGAGGGATTCATGGACCTGGGTGACAACAGTAAACCAATGCTGCGCTACCCCTTGCATGCTAAGTTGAGCTAATTTGAGACGGAGCTCATCAGGAGTGTGATTAATGTCAAAATAAAGATTAGCCTTGTTAATCCACCCTTGGGGATCAAACCCAGAAAATTCTGGAAGTTTGATTTTCTTCACCGCCCAAGGAAATGGTGATGAAGAAGGAGCCAGTGGAGGTGGGGGAAAAAGAGGATCGTGAGGACCCGTAACTTTAGGACCCGTACCTGAACTGTTTGAATCTTCAGGGCGTTTCTCAAATTGCTCCATCCAAGTACACATCATCTGACGAAACTCAGCCGATTCCGCATTACCCGAGGCGATCAAGTGTTTCATCTCCGTCACATCGGATTGGAGTTGCTTGATTTGTTGTTCGTGGACGTCCAAGCGAGAATTCTGCGTGCGAGTCTCCATTGCTGCGGAAAGACGATCGGATGGCAGGTCGAGGCAGGTCGGACCAGTGATGAAGAAGGAGATAACCAACAAACACAAACACAGTGATGTAATCGGAATTTTGGAATTAATAGGCTAAAATCAATTACAAAGAAAATAAAGTACTCAAGTACAACGACTTTCTCTCTCTGATGTACAGAGGAGCCCTTACTCAACAAACTCAATCATGACCTCACCCTCATTTCTTATTCTCTCTTATAGACTCAAACGTAACAACTTTTTAGTGGCTAATGCCTAATTTGCCCCTTCTAGAATAAACCTGCCAAATAGGAGGTCTAGGTGGCACCCCCTTTGTCTTATCCTTATCACAAGCCCTCATGAATAACATTTTTTGGCCCTTGTTACGCAAAACCGTGGTTATTTATTTTGATGACATTTTAATTTATAGCTCAGATTGGTCTTCTCATCTCCATGATTTACAAAATGTTTTCCAATTGTTTCTTCATCGCAATCTAGTTCTTAATCTTCAAAAGTGCTCATTTGGTCAACTGTCAGTGGAGTATTTAGGGCATATCATCACGGGTAGTGGGGTATCGATGGATCCAAAGAAGATTGAAGCAGTTCTAAATTGGCCTACTCCTTCCTCATTAAGGGGTTACGTGGATTCTTGGGGTTGACCGAGTATAATTGCAAATTTATTCAGCACTAAGGTAGCATAGATTCTCCTTAAACAAGCTTTAGTTACAGTCCCTGTTTTAGTTTTACCTCATTTTTCCTTCCATTTGTAATTGAATGTGATGCTTCCAGGAGGGGAATTGGGGTTGTATTAATGCAACAAAACAAACCGATTGCATTCATCAGTAAAGGATTGAGAGACAAAAACTTAGCCAAATCGGCGTATGAACGAGAAATGATGGCGTTGGTGTTGGCAATTCAACATTGGCAACCATACCTTTTGGGAACACGTTTCATAGTGTATATTGATCAAAAAAGTTTGAAGTTTTTACTTCAACAAAGGGTAGCTACCCCTGATCAGCAAAATTGGGGGCAAAGTTGTTGGGGTATAACCAAGGTTTAAAAGAACAGAAACAAGCCTCGAGGCGCTTTCTGTTAGACTCACAAGGCGTAAGCCTCAAGGCGGACCGAGCCGTAAGCCTCGAAACATTATTTAAAAAATAATTAAAATAATAGATACATCTCATAAAAATCACAATTTAATATAAAACAAACGTCATAAGTATCACAATTTATGGAAAAGTGCTTCAATAACCTAATTTAATAATGTTATGAGATTTAAATATTATAAAACTTTTTTTCTTCTGCGATCATTCTCAATGTTTTATTAACCAAATTTAGTTCCTCATCGACATCTTCATCAAACAAATTAACTTCAACGCGTTTTCTTTTCCTAGATAATGAACTCTAACTTCTTCCCTATTTGACTCGCCAACTCCACTAATGTCATCTTCATTAAAACTTGGGTTGACTATCCACTCATCATCCGACAAAACCTCCTCGCGAACTATCAGATCCTCATTATCTTTTAGAGTAGTCTTCTTTATAATTTTTTTTTTTAATTTCTTAGTGTATATAATTTACACCAACGTATTCATCTTATCGAATATGAAATCCAAGAGAATGGAAGCTTTCGAAGTATGGGAGAATGGAATGGTGAAGTGTGCGTTCGAAGTCTGAGAGAAAAGTTTATCAAATGGGTCGAAAAGAGTTCAAAATAGGTCAAAATATATTACAGGGAAAAAATAAGGCTTGTTTAGTGAGGCTTAAGCCTCAAAGCCTCGCCTCACAGCCTCAGACCGCCTCAAACAAACCAGGCGTAGATTCCAGCTAAACCTCATGAGGCTAAGCCTCATAAGCTTTTTTCCAGCGCCTACGCCGAGGCGTAAGCCTCAAGGCGAGCCTTAAAAAGGTTTTTTTAAACCATGGGTATAACTTTGAGATACACTACAAACCGGGTCACACGAATAAGGAAGCAGATTCACTTTCGCAAAGAGATGATCAGGGCACTTTTTTGCTCAGGTGCTCTAGTCCAATGTGGTTACAGGGGTCCCAACACATTGCTAAAGCTCAAATGGATCCACTGTTACAACAAATCCACAAGAACTGTCAACTCTCTCCTTCCAAGCACCAGGGATTCACTGTGAAACAAGGAGTTTTGTTTTACAAGGACCGTTTAGTGATATTTGCTACGTCTAGATTTCTTCTTGCATTATAATATGTTTTCATACGTCTGCCACATGGGGGCATTCTAGTTATTACCGTACTTATCGCCGGTTGGAAGCTAATTTGTATTGGACAGGAATGACGGCTATGGTCAAGAAGTATGTTTGGGAGTGTGACGTGGACGAACGTTGCAAATCCAATTCCACCTCTCCGACTGGGCTCTTACAACCCTTAAGTATTCCCGAGGCTATATGAGAGGATCTATCCATGGATTTTATTAGTCGTTTACCACGCTCCAAAGGGTTCAATTTAATATTGGTGGTCGTGGACCGTTTGTCTAAATATGCCCATTTTATTCCCTTAAAACATCTGTATACAGCAAAAAGGATTTTTGAAGTGTTTGTTAAAGAGATTATTCGCCTTCACGACATTCCAAAAACTATTATCAGTGATCGTGACCCATTGTTTCTCAGTAATTTTTGGCAAGAGATTTCTCACTCCCAATGAACTACTTTAAAAATGAGTTCAGCTTACCATCCTGAGACGAATGGCCAAACTGAAGTGATCAATAGATGTTTGGAAGCTTATTTACATTGTTTTGCTGTGGATCAACCAAAGGCTTATTGGCTTCCATGGATAGAGTTTTGGTACAATTCTACGTTTCATTCATCCACAGGTCAATCTGCTTTTGAACCAGTCTATGGCCGACGTCCTCCCACAGTTTTTCACTATGCTCCAACGGAAATCAGAGTTGAGGCAGTGGTGCAAGAACTACGTGATATGACTTTACAAATTTTGAAGCAGCACTTAAAATCTTATAAAAACTAACGCAGAAAAAAAAAAAGGCGAGAGGTGAAATTTATAGTTGGGGAATGGATTTATGTTAAACTCAAACCGTACCAACAACAATCAGTCACAAGTCACATTCATCAGAAACTTGCTCCTTGTTTTTTTGGACCTTTCCAGATAGTTGAGACCATTGGGTCTGTTGCTTAACTCTTTCTGCTGCCCACTTCTAAAATACACCTTGTTTTCCATGTTTCTCTTTTAGAGAAAGCTATTCAAGGGAATGTGGAATCTACTCTTCCTAATGAACTTCAAGTAGGGGAAGTTGATATTCTTACACCCATCAAAGTGTTTGTTGTGCGCTCAGTAAAGTAGGGTCCTCAGATCATGGAAGAATGGTTGATCCAATGGCGAGGACAAGGAGAGGATGAAGCTACTTGGGAGTCAGCCACTGAGTTAAAGAAGCAATTTCCAAATACAAGTCTTGAGGTCAAGACTTTAAAAGATGGCGAAGGCAATGTTACAAATGTAGAGCAATCAATAGATAATACAAAACCTCCTATTTTACATGTTTATTCTAGAAGGAATAAAGTGGGAAATTAAGTTACCCACTACTCCACTAGAGAGTTTGTTGAAGGGAGCATAATTAAATAAGAGGAGAGGAGAGAGAATAGGCATATATGAGTCTGTTTGCGTACAGCTCCTGAGAAATCAGAAAGAGAGATTGAGTTGTTTTTCAGTATTTCTATGTAATCATCCATCCAATTTGAATAAAATACCACTTGTTCGTATTACAAATTCTTCAATTCTATTCGCATCTGTATCAAAAAAATTCCAATAGATTTACTCGGAAGAAACTACACAAGTTCTGAGATATGTGAAGTGATTAAAGTATATAATTATCTATAGCATTTTGTATAACAAATACGAAGATTGTAAATTGTAAGTTAAGTTAGCATTAAACGCGCAAAGATTGTAACTTGTGTTGGAATTAATCATAATGTTCACAACAAAATAAAAGTAATTAGCAGCTGAAAGTTAGGAGTTTATTTTTGGTCAAAATAATTATGACTTTATTACTATTTTGTTTTTGGTATGAGTCTTATATTTGGTAAGCTTATGTTTAGGAGTTTTCTTTTTAGCTTAAAGGCTAAGCTAGGATTAGAGGCTATATATATGTATCCTGAGATTTGATAAAGAACAGAATATGAAGCTGCAATAAAAGAGTCGATCATGGTTTGATCAAACACCATTTCTTATGTTTCATCTTTTCTTTTCTTTTTGGTTACTTTTCTGGTTCAATTGTTGGCATCTTAGGCTACAATTGGTATCAGAGCCAAAGGGGCTCTTGATATGTATGAAGTAGCAGCAGAAAGACGTAGCAAGAAAGCAGCAGCAAGAAGAATCGATCGAAGAAGCAAGAAGGCAGCAGGTGTGTGTTTCGTGAGCAGCAGACCACAAACAGGAGCAGAAGTTGATCACAATTTTTTTTGTGATCAGGCTGAGAAAGAAAGGAAAAGTAAGAGAGCAGCAAGAACCTGATCAACAACAACAAGTTGATTGGATCAGGCAAGAACCAAGAAAATCAGAAACCAAGTGTTCCTGATTAGCAGCAGCAAGATCAGCAAGATAGCAAGAAGCAAGAGAGTTTAGCAAGAGAAAGATAGCAAGTTCAGCAAGGAAAACATCAAGCAAGGAAGAAAGATTAGAAAGCAACGAAAGCAAGAAATTCAATAAGATAAGCAAGAAGTGCAAGGAGCAAAGAAGAAAGCAAGAAGCAAGGAAGAACAACAAGAAATAGCAAGTTTGAAGCAAGAACAACAAGAATAACAAAAATATGGCAGAAAATAATGCAGTGATACCAATCCGTGAGCAGGGAAACATGTCATTTCAATGCCCGAAGTTGACTAATTCGAATTACACCACGTGGGCAATTCTGATGGAGCAGATTCTAAGGGTGTATGGTCTTTGGGAGGTAGCAAGCACAGAAGTAGCAGAAATAGATGAAAAGAAAGTTGCAACAACAAAAGCTATGATATTTCAAACTTTGCCCGAAGATATTTTGATGCAGGTTGCTCAATATTCAAGTGCAAAAGAGGTATGGGATTCTATTAAGGTCCGATACTTGGGGGCTGATCTAGTTCAAAAGGCACGTTTACATACATTAAGGAGTGAACTAGGGGCTTTAAAGATGAAGGAGAATGAAACTGTGGATAAGTTTGCCGGCAAGTTGAGTAGTGCAAGGGCAAAGTTTAGAAGTCTTGGTTCACTCCTTAAGGATAAGGTAATTGTGAGAAAGTTATTGAACTCAATGCCAAAGAAGTTTCTACCAATCATAGCTTCTATTGAACAATATTCTGATGTTGACAAGATGCCATTTGAAGAAGCAGTGGCTAGAATAAAGGCTTTTGAAGCACGAATCATGAGTCATGATGAACCGGATGGGAATTATCAAAACAAATTCTACTAGCAAGTTCAAATGACCAAGAAAATTGGAATTATCGAAAGGGACAAGGTGATAACAATCAAAGTCGTGGAAGGGGTCAAGGAAGAGGTTTTGGTAGAGGAAAAGGTCGAGGAAGTAAAAACAAAAATGAGTTTAGGTGCTATGAATGTGGTGAATTTGGTCACTTTGCATATGAGTGCACCAAGTGGAAGGAGGAAGTAGCTCATCTTGCTCAATTTGGTGATGAGGGAATCCGGCATTATTGTGAAGGGCAAGTGTGAACATTTAATGATCAAGGGGGTGATTGTTGGAATTAATCATAATGTTCACAACAAAATAAAAGTAATTAGCAGCTGAAAGTTAGGAGTTTATTTTTGGTCTAAATAACTATGACTTTATTACTATTTTGTATTTTGTTTTTGGTATGAGTCTTATATTTGGTAAGCTTATGTTTAGGAGTTTTCTTTTTAGCTTAAAGGCTAAGTTAGGGTTAGAGGCTATATATATGTATCCTACGATTTGATAAAGAACAGAATATGAAGCTGCAATAAAAGAGTCGATCATGGTTTGATCAAACACCATTTTTTCAGTTTCATCTTTTCTTTTCTTTTTGGTTACTTTTTTGTTTCAATTGTTGGCATCCTAGGCTACAACTTGTCAGTTCAATTGATGAAGGCACTTGGCGATTTTCAAGGAATGTGAAACTTAAAATGCCTAATTATCTAGTGGTTCTTTTATTTAGATTAAGTTTTTGTTACCATCCTTTAGTTGAGAGGAGGCTTAAAAACATGAGGATTGTTGAAAATTTATTAGTTTTTGATTGAATTAGAATTTTACGCCCCATTTGCGGTGCACGCATATAATGTATATATGTGTGGGCCCTTAAGGGGCAAAAGTAAAAGTGCAATAATTTTAACGTTATTTTAGTTATTTGTGAAAATAACGTTAAAGTCATTGGGATGATCAACTTCAAACGATAACTTTGAGCCCGGGACTCTTTCGGAGCAGCCTCTCTATCCCAATTGGGATAGGGGTAAGGTTTGTATCTATCCTTCCCCCCAGACCCTACTGAAAAGTGGGAATATACTGGGTAAGGTTGTTGGTGTTGACTGAATTAGAATTTATACGAAGTTTGTTCTTGAACCTTTTGGCTTATTTTGAGACGTGTGATTATCAAAAACTATTTAAACCATTTGATCGCTTTCATATCTGCATAATAAATAGCACCGACCATGTACATTTCTAAGCTTGAAGTTGAACAAAAATCTGAATCATAAACAGTACTGACCATGTAGATTTCTAAGCTTGAAGTTGAACAAAAATATGCATCATAAACAGTACTGACCATGTACATTTCTAAGTTTGAAGTTGAACAAATCTCTTAGTGTTTCAAAAGACTACCAATATTTTTGAAACAACATAAGCAAAAGTACAAAGACAACTCTGTCACCTTACGAGACGCTTTGCTTGTACAGTTTTTTATGAATTTGAAATACCATTGAATAACTAAAAAATTATTATGAAATAACTATTAATTCAATAAGTCTAGCAAAGGTCCAACTATTCATGCAACTACTGTACATGTCGATGTGCCTTATCAGTTTATAGCAAAAAAAAATGTGAATAACAAAATTGAGTTGGATCATTTTGGCATGGAGGATCAAATAGTAGCTGCATTCACATCACAAAAGGTTTGAATGTCAACATGTATAATGTCTTTCATCTTTGTCTCAACATGGTAAAATTATAGAAGTAGGTGTTAAGTCAGAGTGCTAATATGACAACAACATCAACTTGTGTTAGTGGTTGAACAAGCTAGTTAGCAATTAGCTTTTTTCAAGGCCATGGTATGTAGCAATGTTGCCCCAACTGGACTTTGGGTCAAGGTGAAATGCACCCTCCATGGCTCCAAAGGTACATGGTTAGTTTGATTTACATTACGTCAAAATAAACCTAAGTTGGTAATTAATGTGATTAATTTTGTGTAGTGCTTTGCTAATCTTTTGTGCTAGTGGAATCAAGGGCTAGTGGAGCAATGTGATTATCATCTGCTCATCATTTTTCTCTTTTCCAAGAACATCTACTAGGTTTTCATTGAACTATGTTACATCTTCTCTTTACTGCTTACTAAAAAAAAGTAGTTTGAGATCTAAACTCTAAAGTACACTTTCTCCTCAAAAGAGATTGTAAATGCGTGCTGAGTCATTCTTCTTTCAACATGATTTCTAAAAAGATTTTAATCATATTATGAGCTGGTAAAACCAAATAGAATCAACAAATCTCCACCACAACCTAAATGTTAGCCCATATACTAAGGAAGAACCTCAATCATCAATGTCTAAGTGTTAGCCCATACATGCATCTTGAAATCACTAGATAATTGCCCAAAATAACAGTATTTCACACTATTGCCAATAACAACAAGCTAGGTACTTCCATTTTTACCAATAATTGCGTAACTAATCCAACTAGTTGTTAACATTGTTAACAAAGTATGTTGCTACTGATTTTCAAAGACTGTCAACAAGGTTACGTTTGCTGTATTGATCAATGATCCTGAATTCACTCGCGTTCTATTGAAATCAATCTGATAATATGATTAAGAAGTATGAATTAAAATTTCACCGAAATTTAAATGTAGAAAGGTTATCAACAAAACCCTAACGAATAACCTTATGCGCCAGAATTCATAAAATCACAGTCTCATATGAAAGTATTCAACGGAAAAGAAATGCAATGAGTACATACAACTCCGGTAACACTGCTCGTTGAAACAGAGAACTTCTGATCCGATATGTAGTCCCTCGTTAGCAGATCTACACATAAACCAATAACAGATGGAAAATTGCTCATACACACTACTAGATCCACAGTTGTATGCGTGCATATTACGATCAAATGATAGAATTGAAATCGATGTGCAGAAATTAATCAGAGTTGGAATGAAAACAAACCTGTTGCTTTCTTGCCGATATCGGAAAAGAGTCCTGGTCCGCCGTTCATTGTCGTTGACGATCTGAGAGGGAGATGGAGGGTGAGGACAGGGGTGGGTATAACTCGACAGATGGCTGGAGTCAGACCAGATGTGCGCCCATCCAGGCACGTATTTTAATTCAGACTGACACGGACCCACATGTTTAACAAACCGGGTTTTTTTAAGGGTGATGTTATTCTCACACCCACATTTTTTAAAAATACACCCCTGAGAAGGCCTGTGATGGCCAGTACGGCACGTCTCAAGCCTCAGTCAAACATCCGCTCCTGACAACCTTGCCAATGATTGGGAGCAAGACGGGCCGTACTGGCCAGGACGGCCCGTCTCATTCATCGTACAGACATTCCCTGCAACCTAGTACAATGATTTGACAGCAAGACGGCCCGTACTGGCCAGTACGGCCCGTCTTGCTTTTTCAACTGACAAAAGGATATTGATTTGACCCAGTACGGGCTGTAAAGGCCATTACGGGCCGTCTTGAACATTTTCAAATTTGTATATAAGCATGAATCGTTTCAAACGAACGCGTAACTTTCGAATTCAAATATATTTCACGATAATTCATATATGTAACGATGTCGTTTTGGGACGGGAGTTTTTTCAACTATTCCGTGTCAGATTTGAACGAAGAGCCTCCTGTCGAGTATTCATACGGCACGATAGATCTGAATGTTGAACCTAACGCTGATGTCGGTTTTGACAGTCAAGCATCGTATGGGTTCGTGTATGACGACAGTAAACAAAGTTACACGGAGGAGGGTTATGAAGAAAAGCCGGGGGCTTCAAACGTTAACTGGGAAACCAAAGAGGTAACTTAAATGAAACATAAATGTTAATAATTGTATATTATCGCTATCCATTTAAGGTATTTATTATTGTTTTTATATGTCAGGAGTTTATGACTGAGGAAGCGCTGGTAGGGTGGGTGAAAAGTAGAGCAGTAGACAATGGTTACATTGTAGTCAAAAGAAGAACGAAGAAATCAAATACAACAGGCAGTGTAATCAAAGTTTGGCTCATGTGTGACCGTGGTGGCGAGCACAATAGCATCGCAATCCTTAGACGGTCATGTAGCAAGAAAATCGGTTGTCCGTTTCAACTGGTAGGGTTATACAACAAAGTTAGTGAATCCTGGAAATTACAGGTGATTAACGACAATCACAATCACGAACCTGCTCAGAATCTAGAGGGTCATCCATATGTTAGAAGATTCACGCAGGAGGAAGAAGATCTTGTTGAGAATCTGACCAAGCGACACATGGATCCTCGTAACATACTTTCGAGCATAAAGAAACATAACCCTGCAAATGTATCCATCCCTAGGGATGTATACAATTTACAGCAGAAGCTAAAAAAACAAGAAGAAATTCGGTGATACTCCGATGCAGGTCCTGGAAAACGTGTTTCACAGTCAGCGGTACGTTTACTATACCCGGGAGGATCCTGAAACAAACGTCGTGGAAGACATTTTCTTCTGTCATCCAAAATCGTATTGCTGGTGGCGTGCATTTCTGCACGTACTGATGATGGACGCGACGTACAAAACCAATCAGTACAGGCTTCCATTTATTCAAATTGTTGGCGTGACTTCCACACACCAGACGTTTAGTATTGCTCACGCGTTCGTAAGCAAAGATCGTGAGGAGAACTACGTCTGGGTCTTGGAAATGGCTAAGAGTATGTTGAATAAGTGTATGGAGCCACGTGTGATCATAACAGATCGAGACCTTGCTGTTATGAATGCGTGCCGTAAAGTGTTTCCAGAAGCTGCAAAATATCTCTGCAGATGGCACATAGACGAAAATATTGCCAAACACTGCAAGGCAAGCTTTTCTGACGCAGACTGGAAGAAATTCAAAGGTCGATGGGCGAATTTGTGTAACTCTCCGACAACAGAGTTATACGACTACAACTACAACCGTCTGTACGAAAGACTTATCAAAGACGACAAAAAAAGAAAGCATCATATACCATAATTATTATCATCATATCATCATTGGTTTTTTGTTTCATTTCAGGGGTTCTGGAGTATCTGACGCACACCTGGTTAAACAGTTACAGAGATATGTTTGTAACAGCATGGACCAATAGAACGCGCAACTTTGGTCAACGTACAACAAACCAGGTGGAAAGTCAGCACTCGAACCTAAAACGATTCCTCATATCACCAAACAGCACGCTTGCCTCGCTTGTAGGTTCCGTAAATGAAATCGTGCAAGCACAGGAGGTAAAAATGAAACACGCTTTTGAAACGAGCTTGATTAAAACTATGGGTCATCATAAACTACCAATATTTGATAACCTTCGAGGAAATGTGTCCCATAAAGCTCTTGATTTGTTGGTCGAGGAAAAAGACAAAATAAGAGTCATGCGTGACAAAAATATGACGTGTGGCCACCAGATTTGGACGAGTTGTGGGTTGCCGTGCGCTTGTAATATATCAAAATATTACAACACAGGTTCGTAATATTAAATGTAAATCTTAGATGTTTCGCACGTAGTTAGTTTTATATTAATTCTAATTATAAATTATGCAGATAACAAAATACCGCTCTCAGATATAGATATTTTTTGGACAAAACTTAACGCAGCTAACCCAACACTGTTAGAAGAAGAAGAAGAAATAGATGTTATAGGACAAATGGGTTTGGTTACAGAAGAAATAAATTCCAAACCTCCTGAAATAAAAAAGAGTCTAATAAAGAAGGTCTTGGCGCAGGTATTTCCAAACAAAAGCGACAAAAAGGCGCCTTCAGTTCAAAAAGATACACGTGGTTGTCCAACTTTAAAGGCACAGAAACAAAAAGAGCAAGAGCAAGACGTTGTTAAAGATAATTTAGCGTCCCAAGAAAGTACATTTGAACCTTTGAGGCATAGTTCGTTTACAGCTGTGACCGAGAATAGTCAGAAACCCGTATTTCGGCGCTGCCGTTCCACATCGGTATCAAAAGCAATGCCACCATCGGACTCGCTAAGTCAAAACGAATTCCGTTTTCCACGTAACATGAATCCAGAAGGATTAAACAATGTTTATCGATTTGGTCATCACATCCTTCCTCTCCTTCAACCTTACGTGATAAACATACAAGATGTCCAGCCAGATGGTAACTGTGGTTTTCGTTCTGTAGCCGTGGGCTTAGGATTCAATGAAAGTCATTGGGCATTTATTCGATAACAACTCTTGCAGGAATTGGATTTCAACGCAGATCTGTACAGATATGTGTTTAACTCCTATGAGCCAGATTCTTATGATGTACTACGCAACACAATAAATTGGCAACAGATTGCACATGCTCCCGCCGCCGAACATTGGATGTTCATGCCTCACACATGTTTAGTAATTGCTCAAAGATTTGGCGTAATCGTTCACGTTTTCAGCAGAGGTGGTCCTCAAACCATTTTTCCTTTGTGGACATCTGCTAATAGTTTGCTGCGACATAACGTCGTATCAGTAATTCATCTTGGCCAACATTTCGTTAATGTTACCTTACAAGGATGTTATACAATGCCAACGGTAAATCCTATCTGGAAACGTTACCGAAATGATGCCGCATCCGACTGGGAGTTCGTATATCATGACAGGCTGCAAGAATACCAAAGATTTTTAGATGAAAATAAGTTGGTCGACTACATAGACGTTTAAATGTAATAAACAAATTCTTTAATGAAATATAATAAAAGTGAATTTTTTTTTTAATTTAAAAAAAAAAAATTAGAACAGTACGGCCCGTACTGTTCTAGATTAAATTCAATTTTTACTTTTCATTTTTTACTTTTCCACACACTTACACCCACATTTCCTCTCGTCTTGGTCTATACACCCCGTCTTGGTTTTTCAAACTTTCGATACCAGGTATGTATTTTCGCCCGTAGATCATGAATATGTGTTTAGATTAGGTTTTTGATCGAAATAGGACATGTTTAGGGCGTTTTTAAGTTTTCGAAAAATGAACAAGACGGGCCGTCTTGGCCATTACGGCCCGTCTTGCTCATTCAAAATTTAAATCAGTCAACAACAAGACGGGTCGTCATGACCATTACGGGCCGTCTTGTTCAATAAATGAAGAAGGTGACCTTTGGCCTAGTATGGCCAAGACGGGCCGTCATGCCCATTACGGGCCGTCTTGGCCATACCAGTCTAGTTTTGGCCTGGTATGGCCAAGACGGGCCGTCATGCCCATTACGGGCCATCTTGGCCATAGCAGCCTAGTTTTGGCCTGGTATGGCCAAGACGGGCCGTCATGCCCATTACGGGTCGTCTTGGCCATACCAGCCTAGTTTTGGCCTGGTATGGCTAAGACAGACCGTCATGCCCATTACGGGCCGTCTTGGCAAGAAATTTTTTTTAACGTTTATTCGTTTTTCGGTTTTTTCAGGTTATACATTTATTACCGAGATGGATGCCGAGATGCTACATCAGGAGGAGGTCGCCCAGCAGGGGCCGCCGTTAGATCCGGAGACACTAGCGCTCTCGCAGCACGAGTGGCTGCAGTTTGAGCCACAATCAGCGGTGTGGGCGAGGTGCCGTCGGATTCTGCGGATGAGCGTGCCGACGCCCCGTTGTATAGATTGGGGTCTTCTAGCTGATGCCGGGGAGGCGGTTCGTGCGAGAGCCATCCTCGGCGAGGACACGCCGTGGACTCGCTTGTTCAATCTCGCGGATCTGCCCACCTACCGGTTGATCACTGTGGAGTTTCTATCCACATTTAAATACCGAGCTCACCAGGCCGCAGTTCGGGAGGAGGATGACGAGGAGCTTCCTCCGGATATCGAGTTCTCCTTATGCGGCCAGCACTTCGAGATGTCGATCGAGCTGTTCGCCGTGCACTTAGGCATCTATTACGAGCCGGAGACCGTTCGTGACGACTTCGCACAGGGCTTGACGCAGGGGGAGGAGGGGGTTATGAGGGCCTGGTGGTCCCAGGTATCAGATACGCCCTTCACCGGCCCCCGGGTACGGGCCTCGACGATCAGAGATCCACTGATCCGTTACATCCACCGCTGCATCGTGACGACCATCTCAGGTCGCGGTCAGAGCCAGGAGTGGGTGACGACGACAGATCTGTTTTATCTGCACTCACTCATTGCTGGCAGGCCGTGCAACCTGGCACGGTGTTTTGTGTTGTACTACCCCTCCTTCTACCACCGACAGGAGCGCGGTACATTGTGGGGTGGCGCCTTTGTCACCCACATCGCCCGCAGCTGAGGCATGGTTGACATGATTGTGGATCTGCCGGCGATCGAGCCTCGTAAGCTCGATCGGCGGACGGTCCTCAGCATGAAACTTGCCGCCGACATCCCGGGTTTGGGATTGCGGTTTATTGGGCTGGACGGCCGCCCGTTTCAGCCGGCCCAGGTCATTGTATTGCCAGACCAGCAGCAGCAGCAGGACGGTGGCCCGATACTGGAGCCCGAGCCGATTCGGGAAGAGTCGGTTCTGTCACCGCCACGCGAGGAGGAGCATCCGCAGCATCCACCGCACGTTTACCGTGCGGTGTGCCTGACCGAGCCACTCAAGGCGTTGTTGCACCAGATTGCCGCCCGGTGCGACGAGACGGCCCAGCGGATGGCACGCATCGAGCGACGGCTCGATCGGTACGAGGATTTGGTCCAGTGGACAGTCGCGTCAGAGCATGCGCGACGGGACGGGACACAGCTTCCACCGTTCCCGGAGCCACGCGTCTACGCAGACGACGGATCGGACGCTGGACCATCCGGATCGTAGTTCATTTTGTATTTTTGTATTTTGTTTCCTTATATATAAATCCGTACAGTGTATATACGTATGTTTCTTTCTGCATTTGTATTGTTTCTGTTTGTGTTGTTTAATATTTGCGCGAAAAACTTTATATTGTTTAAATTATTTTAATTAACGTAAACAAACTAATTAGAAAATGAAATATTTAGTTAAAACGACATTATGACGTTTAATTAACGCAATAGCCGTGTATCGTTCAAATAACTTACATAATAAACGTATATCGTTAAAAATTAAATTTAAATACATAAATTAAGTTTAAATAAAATAAATAACACATATCGTTCAAATAATTCACGTATTAAACGTATATCGTTAAAAAATATTTAAATACGTAAATTATGATTAAATAAAATAAATTAAATCAAGACGGCCCGTACTGGCTAGTACGGGCCGTACCAAGGTTTTCAAAACTGGTTGGCACCCAAAATGGCTTGGAAAAATAAGCTTGGGCCAAGACGGGCCGTACTGGCCAGTACCGTTCCACAGAATGTTTCACTGATTCCAAGGAATTCCCTGGAATGTTTGTCTGTAATCAATACGGCCCGTAATGGCCAGTACGGGCCGTCTCGGCCCGCAGGGGTGTAAAAATATAAAAGTGGGGTGTCCAAATAAAATGACCCTTTTTTAATCAGAAAATGATTCCGATTTTATTCAACAAAGTAAATAATCAAGTATTAAAAAGTCAATAATCAAGTATAATTGAAATTAGTTTTGATTAGGTTTGAATTTTTTATTGAGTTCTAACAAGTTTCTATCGGTTTTTTGTCTGTTCAGTTTTGGTTTTTAGAATGGTAAAGATAAAACCGATTTCATTTTTAATTTATCTAAAAAACTAAAATTGTTCATATAAGATAGTTGGTCACCTTTACTTTTTATTATCATATAGGAGTATGATTATCAAATGACCATGTGCCTGATCACATCATTACCATTAATTAGGTTTTTAATATTCTAAACTAATAAAAATAACACATTATGATTCATCTTTTCACTCGCTTTGTTATTTTGCTACACATATTTTTACTATAAAATTGCATATATCATTTTGAAAATCATTCAACTTGCATACTTAACAACTTTAAACTTAAAATGCCTTTAGTTTCATCCTTAATAACCTTTATATGAACAAAAATACCCTTTCAAACTAAAAAACACTTATTGCGAATTATCAAATCGTGTTCAAACCAAAATCTTTAGACTAGCAACTTCATCACAATACCTTGCAAATTGTTCATCTTCTCCACAATATTCACTAGCAAGATTTTGTTTCTCCCTTGTGACTTCAACAGCTTGATTGTGACTTCATTACGATTCTATTTTTCAACTTGTGACTTCTATGGTTTGAGAGACGATAAACTTATAGTTTATGTGATTTTGAGATATAGGTGAATTCAGGTTGCAATTTTGATGGATAAATAATTACTAGTTATGTTTTTGATGAGATTGGGATTATAGGTTGGTATAAAGTTTGTGCCTAAGAATTCAATATAGTATATGTGGTGTTACTACAACCGAATCCGGGTCGGGCTTGAGTCGGGCTAAGTCGTGCCTTGTTATCCCGAGATGGATCCTAGCTGCAACAACATAGAAGATCTACGTTAGAGGGCCCAAGGGGGTTATCCCCGAGGACACTCCGACGCTCAAGTCAGTAATCTACACATGATAATAGAGTAACGAATACATAACAAGTAATTACAGAAGATAAGAGATGAGGAAGGTGTGGCTGCCAAGACTGGCAAGAAAGAATGTGTGGTAGTAATAATCGTTCCAGGAGCAGGAGCTTGCCCAGACCTTGCTAAGTTTGGCAAGGATGAGAGCATGGAGGTGTAGTTAATGTCGTATCGCGACAGAAGATGCATGGATGTTGTTCCAAAAGGGCAAGAGAACCAGGATCCTGGCTAATGCAGGCAAGGAACCCGAAACCCTGCTAAGAACGGCCAAGGGTGAGGAGAATCGAGAGAACAAGTTCTCTGCGTAGATGGAGAATGAGATAAGATGCTTAGCAGGGGTTTAGGTGCTAGCAAATGATGTGTCCAACTTGTGAAGTTGAACCTCTTATTTATAGGGTGAAAACGGGCTTTACTCCACCTGGGCTCGACCAAGCTTCTTGGGCTAATTTCATGGGCCTTGCCAAAGTTGGCAAGGACGTAAATGAATTGTCAACTGATGTCGACGGAGCTTAGCTAATAAACTAACTAAAAACCGACTCTAAAATAGACACAAAGTAATAAATCTAGACTCTCTAAAACCTAAGCTACCGACAGGCAAGTGTACCTATCGTATGTAGCAGAGCAAAGCAAGTCCGGATATCGAACCCACAGACTTCTACAGACTGTACTAACTAGACTCTATGACTTATCTATACAAAATTTGTACTTAAATAAAATAATAATAAGGAGGGGGGTTTTGCTAACAAAACTAAGAATAACTAAAAGAAAGCTAAAGAGAAGACACCAAAATGAACGAAGATAGAAACGAAGATTAAACGAAGACAAAACACTACCTAGGCATGAATCCTACACATGTTCAACAAAGAATCTATCGGTAATGGAAACAATGTGATACCGGGATCTTAAAATACTAAACTCAAAGGAAACCTAGAGCACCCTCGACCCTTCTCAAGGATTGTCAACTAAGAGTCCTAGAAGCCGTTAAACCACCGGTTAAATGGATTTCCCTCACAGGTCATCCAATTATACTCAAAATGTATCCGCTAGACAATCTACCTCACGGCACGATAATCTCAAAACACCTAAGAAGTAACTGTTGAACAATCTACCTCACAGCGCGAAAGTCACAGTTTTCTTAAATGCTAGGGATGACTTGGGTTTTCCTATTGGATTCGGTAAACAAAGATATAAGATGAACTAGAAAGATCTTCTCACAAAGCTTCTAAACTAGCAAATCTAACACCCTAGACAAACCGACAATCTCTCACCTCACGGCTATCAAGATTGGTTGCACATCTAATATATCCATATCAAGATAATAACTCCTATGGTAAATTCGTACGTAGTAAACCATCCAATAATCAAAAACACACAGTAATTGACCTAGCATGCACCTATTACATGAAAGACATTCACCAAGGCACACAAGGAGTAAATCATCAATCCATAAACAATCATAGACACACATAAACATCCAATAATCCAATCCAAGTTTGTTACATCATGAGTTCATCACATAAACATAATCCAAAACCAATAAAAACCAATGTTAAACATGTGCCATCATCAAAACCTAGGTAGTTCTAAAAGATTAGCCAAGAAACATCATACGAATACAATCCATAATCTGATTAAAGTGAATGAGAAACATAGAAATCAAAGAAAACAAAGAAACAAAGAAAACCGAATGAAGAACACCCGAATTCCTTGATCCTAAACCTTCAATCTTCAATCCAATGCTTTCCCAACCTTTAAATCACCTTAGAATAGCTTTTCTTCGTCCTCCTAGTCGCCTCTAGCCGTTCAAAAACGTCTCTCCCTTTTCTTTTTCGACTTTTTGGCTTAAAACTAAAAAACTGCGATTTTAGACCTGTGGCGTAACACGACAGACACCTCCAAATCTGTCGCGTAGCGCGACAGACATCAGAGGGTATTTTTGTCTTTCCCACCTCTAGTGTAGCTCGACAGGGTTTCAGTTGGTTGTCGCGTAGCGCGAGGGAATCCAGAATTCAGTTTTTGGCCTTCTTTGATTCCAGGTCCGTTCTCGCCCAACCGGGAGCTCGTTTCTTTGTACTTTAGCACCAAATAAACATGTTTATTACCTGCAAGCATCAAATTACAGAAATGTGAAGCACCAGCTTAAATCGACTCTAAAACTGAATAAAACGGTACTGAAACTTAACAAAAACAAATGGAAAAATAGATGTGTTTTACAACACATCACATTCCCACACTTATCTCTTTTTCGTCCCTGAAAAAGGCTTACGCAAAAATCTGGGATCATAGCTAGGTAAAATGGTTTCCACACAATTAAACTCATTAATTCAAAATTAAAAGCTTTGGAAAAGATTGCAAGTATTGTTATCCTACTAAACTCATACTGATTATTCAAGTCCCGTAGTCATGGTCTATTATGTTCATGTTCTACATTTCATTTCATTAGACCCACACTTAGGAAATTAAAACCAAATAAATCCTAGATTCTAGCTTTCAAGTCATCCTTACATATAAACAAATAAGAAATTTCTCAAATCAGATTTTTATGAATGAAACAGATGGAAGCGTGAGCATTTTTCTTTTATTTTTCAATCCATTGAATTTAACTTAGTGGTGTTTCAACCAGGCTGCAACCCGGCGTGTGACACATAAGTTTTTAATCCAACTTCTTTTCTTTTTATTTTTTTTTCTTTTTACTCAGCTTGTTTGGTGAAATGGAGGCGCCATAAGACTCGGATTTATTCTCATAAAAAGAGTACTTATGTGCCAAACAAAATCATATTTTCAAAACTCTCATTTATTATTATGCAAAGACTTCTTTCTGACTAGAAAACAGTTTCATCAATTCCAAGACCCCAAAATGTTTCCCATGAAAATCATGCATTTAATTAAGATTTTACCAATCCTACGGGACAAATACAATCAGTTGAGCCTACCTACACATCCCATTATCAAAGCATAAACCCAAACCAACAAGTTAACCATGAGAGAAACCACAAAACCCAACTTTCCTATAATTTCCCATCATGCTTTTGCAACCAACTTAAACAAAAACAAGAAAGATCTAAGCTAAAAAAAATAAAAATAAATTTAAAAATTTTGACTCAAAAATTCAAAAACTAACTACTAAAACAAAGCTAAACTAAGTTTCCCATCCCCACACTTAAACTGTACATTGTCCCCAATGTAGAGAAAAAGGAAACCCAAAAGAAAAACTAAAAACTAAAAACTGAAAATGACTTAGCTGGTTGAAGAGAAGACTGTCGAGTGCCAATCTTTCCACGTAACTCCACAATCTACAAATTTGCTCCGCAGGCTACAAACATACACATAAGATCTACACAAAAACAAAGATAAAACAAGCATCAACCCATCCAAAACATGATAACAATGATATCCATGATTAAATCCAACCACAAACAAACCCGGTTCCCCGAAACCAAGAAATCAAAGTAATAAAATACAAATTTTCTAATCGACATAGCCATGAATGAATAAACCACAAGAACCACAAACATCCCCACACTTAGCCTTCATCATCACCATCTCCTCTCATCTCGGGTGGGTACAGTGTATGAGAATGGAGGGCCAATGGAATAGAAGAGAAGAAATGGGACTAAAAATCTGATCTCTAAGGCTTGAAAACCTTTTAACTCATCTGGGAAGGCGTCGCGTACCGCGACAGAATGTGAAGCAACCCTCGCGTTACGCGAGGGAATGTTGACCATGGAAGCTGACCATGTCTTCGCGTAGCGCGACTTATTTCCCTGTGTGTGTCGCGTGACGCGACGATGCTCTTTTTCCAGAGAGTTTCCAGATTTCCATGCCTTAGCCAAATTTTCAACCCCAAAACTCACTAAACCATCCACAACTGTTCTAAAGCAAGAAATACATACCTGGTGGCTTCAATTCATCATTATGGCATCAAATTGATTAAAAACCTGCAAAACAAATTAAAACACACAAAAACGAAAACGAAAAACGAAAAACAATCACGAAAAACGAAAAACACACCAACGACACACAAAATAACCTACAAACTCTACACTTGGGTGTTTAACCCAAAAACTCAATCACACTCAACTCAAATGGGGGAATCAAGGGAAACCTCCTCCCTTGCAATCAGATCATGACCACGATCACCAACATCCCATGGTCCTCCTCCCATAACTTCATTCACACCCACCTCATCACTAACCAAAATCACACCATCCACTCGATGGACCAACTCACCTCCGACCTCATAGACTTTGCTATCTTCAAACAAACGCTCTCATCACCCACTCTAAAAGTGAGTTTACCCTCATACACATCTATAATCGCCTTAGCGGTTCGCAAAAATGGGCGCCCAAGAATGATGGGAACCGCCGTGTCCGCATCCATATCCATCACAACAAAATCCACGGGGAACACAAACTTATCCACCTTGACTAGAACATTCTTCAAAATCCCCCGTGGACACTTAACCGACCGGTCCGCCAACGACAAGGTCATGCGTGTGGGGGACAGATCACCAAGGGCTAGCTTCTTGTATAAAGAATATGGCATCAGATTGATGCTCGCCCCTGAGTCCGCTAGAGCATACCTCCTCACATCATCTCCAAATAAACACGGGATAGTGAACATTCCCGGATCTACAAGCTTTTCAGGAAGCTTGTTTAAAATCACCGCGGAACAACCCGCACTCAATGGTACGTTGGCGACCTCTCCTAAACGGTCCTTACCTTTCGGCAACTCTTTCAGAAACTTGACATACTTGGGTATGTGCTGAAGGGCTTCAATAAAAGGAAGATTGATCTTGAGTTGTCTAAACATGTCAAGAAAGTGCCCGTATTCCTTAGCATGCTTTTGATTGGTTAAGCGCGCCGGATAAGGAATACGGGTAAGATCAATCTCCGTGGTGGGTCTAAACATGACCGGCTTACCAACTGCCGGCTTCTCAACGGGAGACTCACTGTTAGGTGCGGTACTTGCTGGGACTAGCCTCGGGGGCACCCTCCCAGGAGTCTCCATCTCAATCTCCTCATCCACCGGTTCCTCCTCATCTAATTTAACCGGTGGAACCCCTCTCTCATTCTTCTCAACTTCCACCAACACCGGTGGTATGAACACTTCTCCTCCACCTCTTCCAGAACGAGTAGTGACCGCCTTAACGTGGGCGTTTGGGTTGGTTTGGGGTTGACCCGGGAACTGGCCCTGAGGTCGTTCATCCAACCGTTTGGCTATGTCACCAACCGTTCGCTGTAAATCCAAGAACGCAGATTGCTGGTTCTTGAGGAGAACATCATGCTCATGTAGGATCTTCTGTGTAGTGGCATCCTTAGCCACTAACTGAGTCAACAACTCCTCTATCCTACCTAAACCACCACTAGCACCTGAATTGCTACCCTGATTACTACCACTAGGAGCTGGATTATGTCCCTGATTATGACCAGAATGAAAACCAGGGGGATTACCTAAAGATCTATAAGTCTGGTTAGAAGGATTTCCCCAACCGGGGTTATAAGACTGCCCAAACCTACCCTGTCCTCCTACATAATTAGCCTGCTCCTGGCTCACCAAACACTCAGAAGTAGGATGACCATCATTCTTGGAGATGGAATATTACCTGAGATGATTAAGTCAATCACAACCTCGTACTATTCAATTGAGCAAGAAAGCTTTCTGTATTGTTCTAAACGCAAGCCTTGTTATAATAGGCAAGGTTTTTAACCTGTTGTTAAAAATGAATTTGCTAGACCTCATGATACATCATTAGGTGAAGCTTTTGTTTTTTTCATATGATGTATGTTAGTCTAGGACGGATTTGTCCTTAGCAAGACTTGGTTAGACCAAATATGATCATAATTGTTTGACTAAGACGATTTTGGCCATGGCATGTTTGGCCATGGCATGTTTGGCTGACCCGTACATATATGTTTAATCATTTGGTTCTCACAATATCGGTAGTAACCAAGGATATAACAATATTTAAAGTAATGACTTAGGGGTATTTTTACCAAAAGCCATTGTTTGACCTAATGGTCATAACTTGTTTTGAAAACCAAATGATGAGTAGATATTTATAGCAATAAGAAGAAAGTAATATGATGAAACTTCCTCTAACACATGGCTTTTCCGTCATGTCACACCCCCACCTCTCGTCACCTGAGAATGATGTCATCAAAAGGGTAGCGGAAGCATAGTGGTGATGTCTCAGAGCATGAGGGGTGACTTACTTGATCCGGTATCATCATAGCACACAGATTTCGAAAAGTAAAACTTACATTACAAGGTTCGTGGTTACAAATATTATTACAGTTTATACATATTACAATTTATTTAATTACAGTTGTTGCTAGTGCTGTGAGTGCATCCTCACCGTTGTCCTTGATTGCCTGCAAAAGTTTTAGTTTCGAAAACATCAGCACAAAGCTGGTGATTTCATACAGTTTAGTTAAATCATATGATATGACAGTTAAGTTCAAATACATGTTCACAGTTCCGGATAACCATGGGACCCGTATCTAGTTCCTTTCGGACGATATGTTCAGTTCTCGATATTACCCGTCGGTACATATCTTATTGCCTCATTATCTTAATGTCTATCACACCATTAAGAAGTTCAGGAAACAGATAACAAACATTCACACCAGGGGAGATGCAATCCTCCCAGTGAATGGGGTGTCAACCGATAGTACTATCAATGTTTTCTGCTCGGCCACACATGGGTTCACTAGATACAGTTCAAGAATGAGGACTTTGATATCATGATAGAGATACTAACGGCAACAATCCCATGAAATCCACAAATTCAGTTAATCACATGAAATCACGCAGATAACAGTGACACATATCATATGATCAAGAAAAGTTTAGCAGTTATACCCCGATGTTTATACAACATTAAAAGAACAGGGGTGGTACGAAACTCACCTGAGTTCAGATGAGTGCTAAGACCTCGCGTAACTGGTGCTAATAATGTAAATCTGCATTAGGTTGTATCTGATTAATGATTTATGTTCTAACCTGCTGATTAAATCTGTTTGAACGTTCAATGTCATAGACATTGTAATGAAAAGTCATCAAACCGATATTCGGTGTTTAATTAGTTATTGAATCTAATATCATACAATGTATGATAATGTAGGTACCTAGACTGATTTAGATACCTAATATGAAGTTGATGACATGCTTGATTAATCAAAATAATCTCTGATTAACCAGTTAGGTAATGTTGTTGATTATGCTCCTGAAACAGTTTTCAGATGAAATCACAGCTTAGGAATGATTAATTCTGGTTACTGGTTATCCAGATATCACAAAACATAACAATGTGACATTGGAATATGTTAAACAATCATGTTTAAAATACTAATCTGACTGTTATCATAAACACCAGACAGTTATTCCAATGGGTAGGTTAATGATTGTGATTAGTTTGAAATGCCTGGGATTAACCTTGCATTTCAAAGATTAACTAAAATAATCACCTACATTGTCATAATTAAATGGTTTAAACCATTATAATCATTGTTATGATTTGGTGGAAACCGGGCATTATAACGGATCAAAACAGGTAATTACCCGTTAACCTGTCAAGTTATCCGTTAAAAATCATTCCTAGCTATCATATAATCAATAATCAACAACCCTAACTAGATCATTACGTTCAAAATCAAGATTTAATCAATCAAAACTAAACCAGAAGGTTAAACGAATAGTTACCTGAAACGAGCGGTTTAACGGACATAAATACGATCAGAACGTGTATCTACGATGACCGGTTCGTTCTAGTAGTTGTGGTGGGTTTAGATTTGGGTTTTGATGGACAAAAGTTGAAAAAATGGAGGTGCTGGTCGTTTGGTTCGAACAGAAGTGAAGAAGAAGAAAAATAATTTCTTCACATGCAATCTGATTATCTATCTGATCCATTTACACCGCCATACTCGTCGCGTATCGCGACGAGAATCAACAGGGCCGTCGCGTAACGCGACGGATCTCGGAACAAAAATCAGATATTTAATTCATCGCGTATCGCGACAGACAGCCACATAAGTGTCGCGTACCGCGACGAGCTCATTTTTGTAATATTTTGAAATTTTCTTCGTTTCGCGATTCCGGACAATCCGTAACTCCGTTTCGCGATCCGTTTTCTCCTATGTTCTCGATTTCTCGCATACTTTAAACCTGCAATAATTACAATCATCAATTTCGCGCGGATTTCTAGAACAACCAAACGTGTGAACGTCATTGATGACGTAATCTTTACCTGCAATTGTCACAGTCTCCTCCTGTTACAGAAATTTCGTCCCGAAATTTAGTGAAGACTTATCTGTCGACAATTGTCTATGAGAACAAGTGAGGATATTTTGCTTTCATCTGATCTTCACGTTCCCAGGTATATTCAGGTCCTCGTTGAGAGTTCCAGCGAACTTTAACGATTGGTATGCGACTGCGTTTGAGTACCTTAACTTCTCGATCCATTACTTCTACCGGTTCTTCGGTAAACTGAAGTTTATCATTGATCTGAAGTTCTTCGAGAGGTACGATCAAAGATTCATCGTTTAAACACTTTTTCAGATTTGATACGTGAAAAACGTCATGAATGTTACTGAGTTCAAGAGGTAATTCGAGTCTGTAGGCTACAGATCCAATTCGTTCAAGAATTTTAAATGGCCCTACAAACCTCGGTGAAAGTTTACCTCGTTTACCAAATCTGAAAATGCCCTTCCAGGGTGATACTTTCAACATTACACGATCACCAACTTGGAATTCTAGTGGTCTACGACGGTTATCAGCATAACTCTTTTGACGATCGCGAGCAGCTTTAATTCGTTCTTGAATCAGTGCGATCTTGTCAGTGGTTTCTTGGATGAATTCTGGGCCAATGATTTGATTTTCTCCTATTTCCGACCAGCAAATAGGAGATCTGCACTTGCGCCCATACAGTGCCTCGAATGGAGCGCATTGTATGCTGGTATGGTAGCTGTTATTGTATGAGAATTCGACAAGTGGAAGATGAATATCCCAGCTACCTCCAAAATCAATCACACAGCTTCTGAGCATGTCTTCTAACGTTTGATTTGTTCGCTCCGTTTGCCCATCCGTTTGTGGATGATAGGATGTGCTCATATTGATTTGCGTGCCCAGAGCATTCTGAAGAGTTTGCCAAAATCGTGACATAAATCGACTATCTCTGTCAGAAATGATAGAGATCGGTACTCCATGTCGAGATACAATCTCATTAACATAGAGTTTAGCCAGTCGATCCATAGAGTAATCTTCTCGGATGGGTAAGAAATGCGCAGATTTAGTAAGGCGATCAACGATAACCCATATCGAGTCATGGTTACGTGACGTTCTGGGTAGTTTTGTAATGAAATCCATAGAGATCTGATCCCATTTCCACATGGGAATCTCAGGTTGTTGGAGTAACCCAGAAGGTCGTTGATGTTCAGCCTTAACTTTGAGACATGTTAGACATCGATCCACGTATTCAGCTATTTGTTTCTTCATTCCAGGCCACCAGTAAAAGTCTTTAAGATCTTTATACATTTTATCGGCACCTGGATGAATAGAATACCTGGATTTGTGCGCCTCATCCAAGATAATAGTTCGAGAGTTACCGAATAAAGGAATCCACATTCGGTCTTTGAAATACAACAGTCCATCAACCTTAGTATCGAGTTTCTTATCTAATCCTCTTAGTCCCTCAGCAGAATAATTCGTTGTTTGTAAAGCTTGTTGCTGAGCATTTCTAATCTGAGGAATTAGACTAGTTTGGATAGTCAAACCTAACGCTCTCACACGTAGGGGTTTGACCCGTTCCTTGCGACTCAAGGCATCGGCCACAACATTTGCCTTGCCTGGGTGATAACGGATTTCACAATCATAATCGTTCAAGAGTTCAACCCATCGCCTTTGTCGCATGTTCAACATTTTCTGATCTAGAATATGTTGGATACTTTTGTGATCCGTGTACACAATACACTTGGTTCCGTACAGATAATGTCTCCAAATCTTGAGTGCAAACTCAACTGCACCTAGTTCTAGATCATGAGTGGTATAGTTCTTCTCGTGTACTTTCAACTGCCGAGAAGCGTAAGCGATCACCTTATCGTTCTGCATTAAAACACACCCAAGTCCCTGACGGGAAGCATCACAATAAACCGTGAAGTTATCTGTACCTTCCGGTAGTGCTAAAATAGGTGCATTGCAGAGTTTATGTTTCAACAGTTGGAAAGCCTCCTCCTGTTGGGAACCCCATATAAACGGTTGGTTCTTCTGAGTCAAAGTGGTAAGTGGCAGAGCGATTTTTGAAAAGTTCTTGATAAATCGACGATAATAACCTGCCAACCCCAAGAATTGACGTATTTCAGTCGGGGTTCGGGGTGTCTCCCATTGTTCTACCGCTTTGATCTTACTGGGATCCACTTGAATACCATTCTCATTCACAACATGCCCCAGAAACTGAACTTCTCGTAACCAAAATTCACATTTGGAAAATTTAGCATATAGCTGTTCACGTGCTAGAAGTTCTAAGATGAGTTTCAGATGTTGGGCATGTTCCTGCTGGTTCCGGGAATAAATGAGAATATCATCAATAAATACAATCACAAACTTATCCAGATAAGGTCTACATACTCGGTTCATCAGATCCATAAAAACTGCAGGTGCATTGGTTAAACCAAACGGCATTACTAAAAACTCGTAATGTCCGTACCGGGTTCGGAAAGCAGTTTTTGGAACATCATTGTCATGGATTCGCAACTGATGATATCCGGACCTCAAATCAGTTTTTGAGAAATATGTAGCACCTTGCAACTGATCAAACAGATCATCAATACGAGGTAATGGATAACGGTTCTTGATTGTCAGTTTATTGAGTTCCCTGTAGTCGATACACATCCTGAATGATCCATCTTTCTTTTTCACAAAAAGAATTGGTGCTCCCCAGGGTGAAAAACTGGGTCGAATGAAACCTTTATCAAGAAGTTCCTGTAATTGACCTGAAAGTTCTTGCATTTCAGATGGCGCAAGCCGATACGGGGCTTTAGCAACAGGTGCAGCGCCAGGAATCAAGTCAATACGAAATTCAACCTGTCTTGTTGGGGGTAATCCTGATATATCTTCAGGAAAAACTTCAGGAAAATCTTTGACTACTGGGATATCAGTGATACGTGTAGGTGAAGAATTGTGCTCGGTCACGTGTGCCAGGAAAGCATAACAGCCTTTCCTTAAAAATTTCTGAGCCCGCATACAAGATATGAGACCAAGTTTTCTACCGGCTCGTTCTCCTTGAACTACCAGTGTATTACCGTTAGGTAATGGAATACGGATCACCTTAGTTTGACATACAACTTCCGCTTGGTTATCAGAAAGCCAATTCATGCCTACCACGACATCAAAGCTACCAAGCTCAATAGGAAGTAAGTCGATACAGAAAAGGTGATCATTCAGATTCAAGGAACATCCTTGAATAACACTGCTAGTTTTGATCATCTTGCCGTTTGCAAGTTCAATGACATAAGGAGTTTCTAGTTCTACCGTAGGCAATGAAAGTAATGATGCAAATTCAGGAGAAATAAAACTCTTATCTGCTCCTGTGTCAAATAAAACTGATGCATAAAGATTATTGAGAAGGAACGTACCAGTGACAATGTTTGCATCATGTCTTGCCTCGGCTGCACCAATCTGAAAAGCTCTGCCCCTAGCTTGATTCCCTGGATTGGTGTTATTGGTTGGACAATTGCGCATGAGGTGATCAGGGCTTCCACAAGTGTAACATGACCGGTTTGTTTGAGCAGTGGGTCGTGGAGCTTGGTTTGGTTGACGAGCAGAAAAGTTGCAGTATTTAGCATAGTGTCCTACCCGATTACATTTTGCACAAAAAGGACATGGTCCTGTGTGATGGTAGGGACACCTATCACATTTGGGCGCCGGCCCAGTGTAAACTTTCCTCTCCGGTACCGCCGCTCCATAGTTTTTCACGGTTGGTTTGTTCTGACTGGTTTCAGCTGGAGCTTTGGCCTTGGACTTGCCAAACCATTTACGTTTGGTACCTTTAGAAACGTTCGAGGTACCAGCTTCACTACGGCCCACGGCCGTCTGAGATTTTGAGATCAATGTACCACTTCTTACCGCCTCATCGGTAAGCTTGGTGGTCAACAGAATGGTTCTTTTAAGGGTTGTGGGTTCAGCAGCAGTTACATTTCCCCGAATTTGGGGAACCAACCCTTTGATATACTTCTCAATCAATGCTGCCTCAGTTGGAAACATATTGGGAAGTAGACAAGTAAGTTCATGAAAACGATCGGTGTAGGCTAAACAATCAGCACCGACCATTGAGTGACTCCAGAATTCCTCCTGAAGTTTTTGGATTTCAGTGATTGGGCAGTACTCTGACATAATCAGAGTTTTGAATTCATTCCAGCCCATAGAATCAACTGTAACAGAACCCAAAGTTTTAGCCTGGGTATTCCACCAGGTAAGAGCTGATTCTTTCAAAGAACAGGCAGCATAAGACACCTTATGCTCCTCCAGACACTGGCTGATTTTCAATTTTGTTTCCATCTCCTCGATCCACCTAAGGAGTCCAGCCGCTCCTTCCCTACCTGTGAAAGTAGGTGGGTTACAGGAAGCAAAGTATTTATACGTACATCCCTGTCGTGGTGGATCAGGAGCAGTAGTAGTTGTGCCTGTGGTATGAACAGTTTCAACGTGTCCACCTGTGGCATTATGTTCCACATGACCAGACCCAGAAGTGACATGTGGCTGTGGTGGTATTACAATGCCAGCAGCCGATAGCTGTTCCTTTACGATTCGGGCTATAGCTGCTTCATTCAATACCGACCCACTAGGAGCTGCTGTTAGTGTCGGGTTTGGGTCCTGGTTCACCAGAGGAACGGTATTTGTTTCAGAAACAGGTGGTGGAACTGGATTCGGTTCAGGGGAAGTAATATTCTCAGTAACTTTCTTAGCTGGACGACCTCTTTTCGGAGCCATAGTTCTGCTCACATGCAGACAAACTCAGGTCAGTTCAAGAATATTAAAGATATAACCCTTTTTAATCACATAACTCAACCATGTTCAGACATGCTGATAATTTCATGTTGAAATGTGATCATTCAAGTATTCAAGTATAACTACATTGAAAAGATCCAGATACGTTCTCAATTCACACTAGTCATTCAGATATTCGTAGTTATACTTAGTCCTGTTATTTCAAAACATGTGTAGAGTATAACCCAACTCATTGCCTCGCAATACATGTTTTTAGAGATATGTTCATACAGGACTAGGATATGTTCTCACACAAGTCCTCTGATATGTTCTCAGTTCATGTACTAGATATGTTTTCACACAACAACAAATATGTTCACATGTTCTCGTACAGTATGGCTCTCGTACTGTACTTTAATTACAGATATGTTCTCATTAGTTATGTTCTCGTTCACATTACAGATACGTTCTCGTTTAGATATGTTCTCGTACAGTATGGCTCTCGTACTGTACTTTTAGTAACTGATATGTTCTCGTATAGTATGGCTCTCGTACTATACTTTAGTTACTGATATGTTCTCGTTCACATTACAGATACGTTCTCGTTTAGATATGTTCTCGTTCACATTACAGATACGTTCTCGTTTAGATATGTTCTCGTACAGTATGACCCGGGAACTGGCCCTGAGGTCGTTCATCCAACCGTTTGGCTATGTCACCAACCGTTCGCTGTAAATCCAAGAACGCAGATTGCTGGTTCTTGAGGAGAACATCATGCTCATGTAGGATCTTCTGTGTAGTGGCATCCTTAGCCACTAACTGAGTCAACAACTCCTCTATCCTACCTAAACCACCACTAGCACCTGAATTGCTACCCTGATTACTACCACTAGGAGCTGGATTATGTCCCTGATTATGACCAGAATGAAAACCAGGGGGATTACCTAAAGATCTATAAGTCTGGTTAGAAGGATTTCCCCAACCGGGGTTATAAGACTGCCCAAACCTACCCTGTCCTCCTACATAATTAGCCTGCTCCTGGCTCACCAAACACTCAGAAGTAGGATGACCATCATTCTTGGAGATGGAATATTACCTGAGATGATTAAGTCAATCACAACCTCGTACTATTCAATTGAGCAAGAAAGCTTTCTGTATTGTTCTAAACGCAAGCCTTGTTATAATAGGCAAGGTTTTTAACCTGTTGTTAAAAATGAATTTGCTAGACCTCATGATACATCATTAGGTGAAGCTTTTGTTTTTTTCATATGATGTATGTTAGTCTAGGACGGATTTGTCCTTAGCAAGACTTGGTTAGACCAAATATGATCATAATTGTTTGACTAAGACGATTTTGGCCATGGCATGTTTGGCCATGGCATGTTTGGCTGACCCGTACATATATGTTTAATCATTTGGTTCTCACAATATCGGTAGTAACCAAGGATATAACAATATTTAAAGTAATGACTTAGGGGTATTTTTACCAAAAGCCATTGTTTGACCTAATGGTCATAACTTGTTTTGAAAACCAAATGATGAGTAGATATTTATAGCAATAAGAAGAAAGTAATATGATGAAACTTCCTCTAACACATGGCTTTTCCGTCATGTCACACCCCCACCTCTCGTCACCTGAGAATGATGTCATCAAAAGGGTAGCGGAAGCATAGTGGTGATGTCTCAGAGCATGAGGGGTGACTTACTTGATCCGGTATCATCATAGCACACAGATTTCGAAAAGTAAAACTTACATTACAAGGTTCGTGGTTACAAATATTATTACAGTTTATACATATTACAATTTATTTAATTACAGTTGTTGCTAGTGCTGTGAGTGCATCCTCACCGTTGTCCTTGATTGCCTGCAAAAGTTTTAGTTTCGAAAACATCAGCACAAAGCTGGTGATTTCATACAGTTTAGTTAAATCATATGATATGACAGTTAAGTTCAAATACATGTTCACAGTTCCGGATAACCATGGGACCCGTATCTAGTTCCTTTCGGACGATATGTTCAGTTCTCGATATTACCCGTCGGTACATATCTTATTGCCTCATTATCTTAATGTCTATCACACCATTAAGAAGTTCAGGAAACAGATAACAAACATTCACACCAGGGGAGATGCAATCCTCCCAGTGAATGGGGTGTCAACCGATAGTACTATCAATGTTTTCTGCTCGGCCACACATGGGTTCACTAGATACAGTTCAAGAATGAGGACTTTGATATCATGATAGAGATACTAACGGCAACAATCCCATGAAATCCACAAATTCAGTTAATCACATGAAATCACGCAGATAACAGTGACACATATCATATGATCAAGAAAAGTTTAGCAGTTATACCCCGATGTTTATACAACATTAAAAGAACAGGGGTGGTACGAAACTCACCTGAGTTCAGATGAGTGCTAAGACCTCGCGTAACTGGTGCTAATAATGTAAATCTGCATTAGGTTGTATCTGATTAATGATTTATGTTCTAACCTGCTGATTAAATCTGTTTGAACGTTCAATGTCATAGACATTGTAATGAAAAGTCATCAAACCGATATTCGGTGTTTAATTAGTTATTGAATCTAATATCATACAATGTATGATAATGTAGGTACCTAGACTGATTTAGATACCTAATATGAAGTTGATGACATGCTTGATTAATCAAAATAATCTCTGATTAACCAGTTAGGTAATGTTGTTGATTATGCTCCTGAAACAGTTTTCAGATGAAATCACAGCTTAGGAATGATTAATTCTGGTTACTGGTTATCCAGATATCACAAAACATAACAATGTGACATTGGAATATGTTAAACAATCATGTTTAAAATACTAATCTGACTGTTATCATAAACACCAGACAGTTATTCCAATGGGTAGGTTAATGATTGTGATTAGTTTGAAATGCCTGGGATTAACCTTGCATTTCAAAGATTAACTAAAATAATCACCTACATTGTCATAATTAAATGGTTTAAACCATTATAATCATTGTTATGATTTGGTGGAAACCGGGCATTATAACGGATCAAAACAGGTAATTACCCGTTAACCTGTCAAGTTATCCGTTAAAAATCATTCCTAGCTATCATATAATCAATAATCAACAACCCTAACTAGATCATTACGTTCAAAATCAAGATTTAATCAATCAAAACTAAACCAGAAGGTTAAACGAATAGTTACCTGAAACGAGCGGTTTAACGGACATAAATACGATCAGAACGTGTATCTACGATGACCGGTTCGTTCTAGTAGTTGTGGTGGGTTTAGATTTGGGTTTTGATGGACAAAAGTTGAAAAAATGGAGGTGCTGGTCGTTTGGTTCGAACAGAAGTGAAGAAGAAGAAAAATAATTTCTTCACATGCAATCTGATTATCTATCTGATCCATTTACACCGCCATACTCGTCGCGTATCGCGACGAGAATCAACAGGGCCGTCGCGTAACGCGACGGATCTCGGAACAAAAATCAGATATTTAATTCATCGCGTATCGCGACAGACAGCCACATAAGTGTCGCGTACCGCGACGAGCTCATTTTTGTAATATTTTGAAATTTTCTTCGTTTCGCGATTCCGGACAATCCGTAACTCCGTTTCGCGATCCGTTTTCTCCTATGTTCTCGATTTCTCGCATACTTTAAACCTGCAATAATTACAATCATCAATTTCGCGCGGATTTCTAGAACAACCAAACGTGTGAACGTCATTGATGACGTAATCTTTACCTGCAATTGTCACACGTCATGCTAAAGAAAATGTATTTGCGTATAAGCGGATACATTCTTGCTATATGTGACCAAGAAAAATGGCAAGCCTTCTTTAGCACCTCATCAAATGAGTTCTGATGACAAAACATCATCTATTTAACCAGTTTTTGGAATGATGGTCTTTTGTTACTGCCTTTGATAAAAGGTACTCTAGAGATTGTGAACAATCAATTGTTTTTTTTCTATAGTTCGTATAATTTGAACAATTGCGAGCATTATTTTACGTGAGTAGGTCAAGGCCGGATCCCACGGAGCAGTATTATATCAGGTGTTCAACCTTTACATGGGTAGGTTAAGGCCGGACGCCATGGAGCTTCATTATGAGGTGCTCACCCTCCCAATGAGAAGGACAATCCTATAACTCATTAAAAATCGATGCATTGTATTGTGATGATGATGCTTCTTTCATATCATGAAATATTTTTCAATGTAATCAGTTTGATTTTAGTGGTACTATACCATGCTAGCCCCGAGTTTAATGCTACTAAGATAACATTAGTAGCGTTGAACTCATTATGAGTTTCAACTGATAAATTTTGCTAGGGAAGGAGAAATTTTGCTAGCGTTGAACTCTACAGATTGAAAATGCAACTTGTTTATGAAAAATAATTAAATATACTGTTTGGAAGCCTTGTTTCCAAAACTTGAATAATTACAGACTCTTATGAAAAAATATCTCGATTCCAATATTTATAGACCATGTCATACCTGATAAGAACAAGCTTTCGTAATGACCTGTAATGAAGCAAGTCTATCCAATCCTAACTGACTTGTTACAGACTCATAGTTTGATTAAAATACTAAGTCGTCTTGCTTATGCATTCTCTTTCACACCACCGCCTTGTGGCTAATAATTTGGGGATTAATCCTCACACATTAAACAAGTAAAAACCTTCAAGTTGTATTACAAACTTGTCCTCTAAATGGAATAATAAAGATGTTATCAGACATGACACGTGTTTGTTTCAATCTTAGGCCACAAGGAGTGGTACCACTTTTCCCCACTTTTCCCCGTTGCCACATCAGCGCCACATCAGTTTTCCCCACTTTTCCCCACTTTTCCCCATTTTGCACGGTGTCGTCCCACTTTTCCCCACTTTTCCCCATTTAAAAAAAAAACCCCAACGGTCACCCCTTCCTCCTCTTCCAAGCTCGGCTTCAACCGGTGCAATTCGGTAAAGGGATCCCGATTCACCCCACCCCACTTCCGGGGGGGTGGTGTTCCCATTTTCTCCCGGTCCGGGAAATGCCTCCCCGACCCTTGCCGATCACCCACTCCGAGTCCCCTTAGCTAAGAATAAGTTTCTTCTAAAAATTTTAAGTGTTAATGATAGGAAACAATTTTACTAATTTCTAAAATAGTAAATTAATATCGTTCAAAAAATTGCATAGCTTTTTAAAATGTTAAATATTTTAAATTTTAGTATTAAATATAGGACTCCTAAATTTGTCTTATTACTAATGCAGGAACAGAAAGATGTATTCAATTTATAACCCTCTTTAAGTATACAACTTCATAAACTACATAAACATTTTTATGAGTTCTATATTTTGTTATAGAAGTTTATCATAGTATTTTTATCATCGGCTAACTAAAAAAACATATGTTTTCAAAATGACATAAGATAGTAATTACTAATCAGATATACTAATTGATTAAGGATTCAAAGCATGCACAGTGTATAAGTGATGCTTTTAGACTAGTAAATGATGTGTAATGGTTAGGTCCAAAAAGTAAAATATATAAAATAAGAGGTATTTACATATTTTCTCTTTATAACTTATAAATTACATATTTTTTCAAATTATGATTTAAGAACATTGTACATTATACATTAAAATTTTGTATCTTAAGAAAATATGTAATTTTTCAAGTTAAGAATAAAAAATATGAAATTCGAATTCCCAAAATAAAAGAGAACCAATATATCGAAAATAACACATGTTTTAAATATTTATTTACTATTTTGTTCTTTTTCTTCTGTTAATAATAAAATATTTTTTTAGAAAAGCTTGTAATGATGAGACATGAGCTTTTTGAATTTGACACTTTAAGACAAACACCCAAACTCACCTCATAAGAAACATCACGTAAACTTTTTGACAATTTCTAAATATGTCATGGACCTCATGGTATGTATGCAACTACAAGACATTTTCTAGAGAAGTCAATGGGTAATTATTAGGTTAAAAACTAATTGATTAAAAATATTTGTTATTATCATTTTCTTTTTATTCTTTTTGGGCTGTTTTATTTGGACACCCCACTTTTATATTTTTACACCCCTACGGTCCAATACGGGCCGTACTGGCCATTACGGCCCGGTATTGAGTACAGACAAACATTCCAGAGAATTCCTTGGAATCAGTGAAACATTCTGTGGGACGGGCCGTACTGGCCATTACGGCCCGTCTTGGCCCCAAGCTTATTTTTCCAGGCCATTTTGGGTGTCAACCAGTTTTGTATGTTGGTACGGCCCGTACTGGCCATTACGGGCCGTCTTGAGTTAATTTATTTTATTTAAACATAATTAACGTATTTAAATATTTTTTAACAATATACGTTTAATACGTGAATTATTTGAACGATATGTGTGATTTATTTTATTTAATCATAATTTACGTATTTAAATATTTTTTAACGATATACGTTTATTATGTAACTTATTTGAACGATACACGGCTATTACGTTAATTAAACGTCATAATGTCGTTTTAACTAAATATTTCATTTTCTAGTTTGTTAACGTTAATTAAAATAATTTAAACAATATAAAGTTTTTCGCGCAAATATTAAACAACACAAACAGAAACAATACAAATGCAGAAAGAAACATACGTATATACACTGTACGGTTTTATATACAAGGAAACAAAATACAAAAATACAAAATGAACTACGATCCGGATGGTCCAGCGTGTGATCCGTCGCTCCGTAGACGCGTGGCTCCGGGAACGGTGGAAGCTGTGTCCCGTCCCGTCGCGCATGCTCTGACGCGACTGTCCACTGGACCAAATCCTCGTACCGATCGAGCCGTCGCTCCATGCGTGCCATCCGCTGGGCCGTCTCGTCGCACCGGGCGGCAATTTGGTGCACCGTCCTGCTGCTGCTGGTCTGGCAATACAATGACCTGGGCCGGCTGAAACGGGCGGCCGTCCAGCCCAATAAACCGCAATCCCAGACCCGGGATGTCGGCGGCAAGTTTCATGCTGAGGACCGTCCGCCGATCGAGCTTACGAGGCTCGATCGCCGGCAGATCCTCAAGCATGTCAACCATGCATCTGCTGCGGGCGATGTGGGTGACAAAGGCGCCACCCCACAATGTACCGCGCTCCTGTCGGTGGTAGAAGGAGGCGTAGTACAACGCAAAACACCGTGCCAGGTTGCACGGCCTGCCAGCAATGAGTGAGTGCAGATAAAACAGATCTGTCGTCGTCACCCACTCCTGGCTCTGACCGCGACCTGAGATGGTCGTCACGATGCAGCGGTGGATGTAACGGATCAGTGGATCTCTGATCGCCGAGGCCCGTACCCGGGGGAGGGTGAAGGGCGTATCTGATACCTGGGACCACCAGGCCCTCATAACTCCCTCCTCCCCCTGCGTGGGGGCCTGTGCGAAGTCGTCACGAACGGTCTCCGGCTCGTAATAGATGCCTAAGAGCACGGCGAACCGCTCGATCGACATCTCGAAGTGCTGGCCGCATAAAGAGAACTCGATATCCGGAGGAAACTCCTCGTCATCCGCCTCCCGAACTGCGGCCTGGTGAGCTCGGTATCTAAATGTGGATAGAAACTCCACAGTAATCAACCGGTAGGTGGGCAGGTCCGCGAGATCGAACAAGCGAGTCCACGGCGTGTCCTCGCCGAAGATGGCTCTCGCACGAACCGCCTCCCCGGCATCAGCTAAAAGACCCCAATCTATACAACGGGGCGTCGGCACGCTCATCCGAAGTATCCGACGACACCTCATGAACGTCGCTGAATGCTCCTCGAACTGGAGCCACGCATGCTGCGATAGCGCAAGCGACTCGGGATCTAACGGCGGCATCTGCTGGGCGACCTGCTCCTGCTGTAGCATCTCGGCATCCATCTCAGTAATAAATGTATAAGCTGAAAAAACCGAAAAACGAATAAACGTTAAAAAAAATCTCTTGCCAAGACGGCCCGTAATGGGCATGACGGCCCGTCTTGGCCATAACAGGCCAAAACTAGGCTGGTATGGCCAAGACGGCCCGTAATGGGCATGACGGCCCGTCTTGGCCATACCAGGCCAAAGGTCACCTTCTTCATTTGTTGAACAAGACGGCCCGTAATGGGCAAGACGGCCCGTCTTGTTGTTAACTGATTTAAATTTTGAATGAGCAAGACGGGCCATAATGGGCAAGACGGCCCGTCTTGTTCATGTTTCGAAAACTTAAAAACGCCCTAAACAGGTCCTATTTCGATCAAAAACCTAATCTAAACACATATTCATGATCTACGGGCGAAAATACATACCTGGTATCGAAAGCTTGAAGCACCAAGACGGGGTGTTAGGCCAAGACGAGAGGAAATGTGGGTGTATGTGTGTGGAAAAGTTAAAAATGAAAAGTAAAAACTGAGTTTAATCTAGAACAGTACGGCCCGTACTGGCCATTACGGGCTGTAATGTTCTAAAATTTTTTTTTTAAATTCAAAAAAAATTAACTTTTATTATATTTCATTAAAGAATTTGTTTATTACATTTAAACGTCTATGTAGTCGACCAACTTATTTTCATCTATGAATTTTTGGTATTCTTGCAGCCTGTCATGATATACGAACTCCCAGTCGGATGCGGCATCATTTCGGTAACGTTTCCAGATAGGATTTACCGTTGGCATAGGATAACATCCTTGTAAGGTAACATTAACGTAATGGACGCCAAGATGAATTACTGATACGACGTTATGTCGCGGCAAACTATTAGCAGATGTCCACAAAGGAAAAATGGTTTGAGGACCTCGACTGCTGAAAAGGTGAACGATGACGCCAAATCTTTGAGCAATTACTAAACCTGTGTGAGGCATAAACATCCAATGTTCGGCAGGAGCAGGTGCAATCTGTTGCCAATTTATTGTGTTGTGTAGTACATCATAAGAATCTGGGTCATAGGAGTTAAACACATATATGTACAGATCTGCGTTGAAATCCAATTCATGCAAGAGTTGTTGTCGAATAAATGTTCAATGACTTTCATCGAATCCTAAGCCTACGGCTACAGAACGAAAACCACAGTTACCATCTGGCTGGACATCTTGTATGTTTATAACGTAAGGTTGAAGGAGAGGAAGGATGTGATGACCGAAGCGATAAACATTGTTTAATCCTTCTGGCTTCATGTTACGTGGAAAACGGAATTCGTTTTGACTTAACGATTCCGATGGTGGCATTGCTTTTGATACCGATGTGGAACGGCTGCGCCGAAACACGGGTTTCTGACTTTTCTCGGTCACATCTGTAAACAAACTATGTCTCGAAGGTTCAAATGTACTTTCTTGGGACGCTAAGTTATCTTTAACAACGTCTTGCTCTTGCTCTTTTTGTTTCTGTGCCTTTAAAGTTGGACGACCACGTGTATCTTTTTGAACTGAAGGCGCCTTTTTGTCGCTTTTGTTTGGAAATACCTGCGCCAAGACCTTCTTTATTAGACTCTTTTTTATTTCAGGAGGTTTGGAATTTATTTCTTCTGTAACCAAACCCATTTGTCCTATAACATCTATTTCTTCTTCTTCTAACATTGTTGGGTTAGTTGCGTTAAGTTTTGTCCAAAAATATCTATATCTGAGAGCGGTATCTTTTTATCTGCATAATTTATGATTAGAATTAATATAACAGTAACTACGTGCGAAAAATCTAAGATTTACATTTAATATTACGAACCTGTGTTGTAATATTTTGATATATTACAAGCGCACGGCAACCCACAACTTGTCCAAAGCTGGTGGCCACACGTCATATTTGAGTCGCGCATCACTCTTATTTTGTCTTTTTCCTCGACCAACAAATCAAGAGCTTTATGGGACACCTTTCCTCGAAGGTTATCAAATATTGGTAGTTTATGATGACCCATAGTTTTAATCAAGCTCGTTTCAAAATCGTGTTTCATTTTTACCTCCTGTGCTTGCACGATTTCATTTACGAAACCTACAAGCGAGGCAAGCGTGCTGTTTGGTGATCTGAGGAATCGTTTTAGGTTCGAGTGCTGACTTTCCACCCGGTTTGTTGTACGTTGACCAAAGTTGCGCGTTCTATTGGTCAAAGCTGTTACAAACATATCTCTGTAACTGTTTAACCAGGTGTGTGTCAGATACTCCAGAACCCCTGAAATGAAACAAAAAACCAATGATGATATGATGATAATAATTATGGTATATGATGCTTACTTTTTTTGTCGTCTTTGATAAGTCTTTCGTACAGACGGTTGTAGTTGTAGTCGTATAACTCTGTTGTCGGAGAGTTACACAAATTCGCCCATCGACCTTTGAATTTCTTCCAGTCTGCGTCAGAAAAGCTTGCCTTGCAGTGTTTGGCAATATTTTCGTCTATGTGCCATCTGCAGAGATATTTTGCAGCTTCTGGAAACACTTTACGGCACACATTCATAACAGCAAGGTCTCGATCTGTTATGATCACACGTGGCTCCATACACTTATTCAACATACTCTTAGCCATTTCCAAGACCCAGACGTAGTTCTCCTCACGCTCTTTGCTTACGAACGCGTGAGCAATACTAAACGTTTGGTGTGTGGAAGTCACGCCAACAATTTGAATAAATGGAAGCCTGTACTGGTTCGTTTTGTACGTCGCGTCCATCATCAGTACGTGCGGAAATGTACGTCACCAGCAATACGATTTTGGATGACAGAAGAAAATGTCTTCCACGACGTTTGTTTCAGGATCCTCCCGGGTATAGTAAACGTACCGCTGACTGTGAAGCACGTTTTCCAGGACCTGCATCGGAGTATCACCGAATTTCTTCTTGTTTTTTCGCTTCTACTGTAAATTGTATACATCCCTAGGGATGGATACATTTGCAGGGTTATGTTTCTTTATGCTCGAAAGTATGTTACGAGGATCCATGTGTCGCTCGGTCAGATTCTCAACCAGATCTTCTTCCTCCTGCGTGAATCTTCTAACATATGGATGACCCTCTAGATTCTGAGCAGGTTCGTGATTGTGATTGTCGTTAATCACCTGTAATTTCCAGGATTCACGAACTTCGTTGTATAACCCTACCAGTTGAAACGGACAACCGATTTTCTTGCTGCCTGACCGTCTAAGGATTGCGATGCTATTGTGCTCGCCACCACGGTCACACATGAGCCAAACTTTGATTACACTGCCTGTTGTCTTTGATTTCTTCGTTCTTCTTTTGACTACAATGTAACCATTGTCTACTGCTCTACTTTTCACCCACCCTACCAGCGCTTCCTCAGTCATAAACTCCTGACATATAAAAACAATAATAAATACCTTAAATGGATAGCGATAATATACAATTATTAACATTTATGTTTAATTTAAGTTACCTCTTTGGTTTCCCAGTTAACGTTTGAAGCCCCCGGCTTTTCTTCATAACCCTCCTCCGTGTAACTTTGTTTACAGTCGTCATACACGAACCCATACGATGCTTGACTGTCAAAACCGACATCAGCGTTAGGTTCAACATTCAGATCTATCGTGCCGTATGAATACTCGACAGGAGGCTCTTCGTTCAAAACTCCCGTCCCAAAACAACATCGTTACAGATATGAATTATCGTGAAATATATTTGAATTCGAAATTTACACGTTCGTTTGAAACGATTCATGCTTATATACCAATTTGAAAATGTTCAAGATGGCCCGTAATGGCCTTTACGGCCCGCACTGGGTCAAATCAGTGTCCTTTTGTCAGAATTGAAAAACAAGACGGGCCGTACTGCCCATTACGGGCCTTCTTGTAGTCAAATCATTGTACCAGGTTACAGGGAATCTCTGTACGATGAATGAGACGGGCCGTCCTGGCCAGTACGGCCCGTCTTGCTCCTAATCATTGGCACAGGTTGTTAGGAGCGAATGTTTGACCGAGGCCTGAGACGGGCCGTAATGGAAATTACGGGCCGTCTCAGGGGTGTATTTTTTAAAAAAGTGGGTGTGAGAATAACAATACCCTTCTTTTTTCTTGTGTTTGATTCTTAAATCTTTGTTAAAAATAAAAAGAAAAAAACAAAACCCGGTCATGACGTTTCCACATGTTCCGGGACATTTGTGATGACAATGAAGGAACAACACTCGTATTCCTATATAGCTGATCTCTCTCCGTCACAAAAACGACAACAGACAATCGCCATCAATTTCATATCACCGGAGCTCATCACATCTTTATCTCCGATCTACACGAACCAATCAGCCATTTTCTATTTCGTCTAATTTGATCGCTCACGTTGATCAACAACACGACGTTTCTTCGTGTTTTCATCCTTGATCGAAGCTTCAGTACGTTACCGTTACCGGAATGACGCTCTTCAGATGCGTTTTCTCGATTTCTTCAACGTAATCATGAAATCGATGTGGAGAATTCAATTCGTTGTTCGTCGTTTCTCATTGAAAAGAAGAGAAATCGATATTGATTTCTATATTTGATCATTCACTTTAATAAATAGAATAGAATTCTATACATAGCAAAAACACAAAATGGTGATGGAAAATTATTTGAATCAGAACTTCCACGCAGTGAAGTCGAAACATTCTTCTGAAGAGGTCTTGCAGAAATGGAGGAGTCTGTGTCATGTTGTCAAGAACCCTAAACGACGATTTCGTTTCACCGCCAACCTCTCCAAGCGTAATGAGGCTGCTGCAATGCGACGCACCAATCAGGTTATCCCTCTTTTCTTACACCTATCGATTAATGCTTGCAGTTACACGAACAGTTGGGGATTTGGATCGGAGAACAGATTTATATACATTGTAGTTTATGAGACGTAAATGAACGAATTGAATGAGTGCATGGATTAGATGTGTCATGCATTCATTCATTTTATTTTTGAAAACAATAGTTTAACTTGGTGTTATAATTTTTAGCTTTCAACTCTATTCAAAAAACTCTATGGCGGTTCGAAACTTAACTGAAAAAGGTTCTAAAAAAATTTCTAGCCGGCTCAGCTCGGCTCGAAAATTGACGAGCTTGAGCTTGGCTTGCCTTGATTACAGCCCTAGCTGCAACAAACCAACCCATATGTCATTAAGTCATTTTTCAGACCTGTGTGTGTCGCCCTTGGTCAACCAAGGGCCAGCCAAACCATCCTGCTTATGATTAGGTTCATTGGTTCAGTCCCGTCTTTGACTCATCAGGAGAGCAACCCACATGTCGACCGCTGTTACACCGGACGCTCAAGCACCCCGTTGTAAGACTTCTTTTTTGACACTAAGCCTCTCTCCCCATAAGGAAAATAAGAGTAGCCAGTAAACGCAAGTGTTTGAGCATAGTCCAAGCAAATACGATCTTTGAACCTTTGGTGCGTCACACTTAGCTCTCTTATGTTTAATAAATCAAGCTCTAGCTTTGATGATCTCAGGCTCGGATCAGATGCCCTGATGAAAATATAAACTTGCTAGCATAAATAATCTACATTAATTTCCGTTTTTTTTTATTTAGCTTTTAGTTTTGCTTCATGGGCAGTCTTCTTTTTCGACACCTACATTTTCTTTGCAAATCTTTGGTGCATTCGTTTTTTTTGCTCCGGTTTCTAAAATTCAGGACCAGTTTCTGGTTTATTTCTGGTTTTTAAAAATTAGGTCGGTGCCTGATTTGTAATCTGGTTTTCTTTGTTTTATATATCAATTTTTCCAGGCAAAAGCCCTTTATCCAAAAAAAATAATAATAATAAAAATTCAGAGTCGATGCCTGCATCGTTAGATGTTCCAACACCATAGTGAAATCCTGATCTATGGAGGGAGTAATATATTTGGAATATGTGTCAAATCTTGGAATATTCTTAGGTTTACAAAGAAACATGAGAAATAAACTATCTAAAACTACGTATTAAGTTAATAAACAATAGGAATTACTCACCATTATTTACTAAAGTTAATATTCTTAACAACATCCCTACACGGGACACAAGCCATGAGATAAGTAGACTTGAGTTAATATTCTCATTTCTGGCTGAGTGTGTTTTTCTTTGAATGATTAGGAGAAGTTGAGGATTGCAGTTTTGGTGTCAAAGGCTGCATTTCAGTTTATAAAAGGCTAGTATCTCACTATCCTATAATAAAATCTCTTTTTCTCACAATGTATAACAGTTTTGATTTCAAACCACTTTCATAACATCACAGGAGCAAACAGTAATGACTACAAGGTTCCTGAGGAAGTAAAAGATGTTGGTTTTGATATCTGTGCTGATGAAGCAGGCTCTCTTGTCGAAGCTCATGACCTTAAAAGGCTAAAGTTCCATGGTGGAGTTGAGGGCCTTGCAGAAAAGCTTAAGACATCAACCACCAATGGGCTTTCTATTGATAATGATGGGCTAGCCCGCAGACAAGAAGTGTTTGGAATCAACAAGTTTGCTGAAAGCCCACAACGAAGCTTTTGGGTGTTCGTATGGGAAGCCCTTCATGATATGACCCTTATGATCCTAGCAATGTGTGCCTTTGTGTCTTTAGTTGTTGGCATAGCAACAGAAGGATGGCCTAAAGGAGCTCATGACGGGCTCGGGATTGTTGCAAGTATCTTACTGGTAGTTTTTGTAACCGCAACAAGCGATTATCGCCAATCTTTACAGTTTCGAGATCTAGATAAAGAGAAAAAGAAAATATCAATTCAAGTTACAAGAAGTGGGTACAGACAAAAGTTATCAATATATGAACTACTTCCTGGTGATATTGTACATCTTTCAATAGGAGATCAAGTCCCTGCAGATGGTCTTTTTATTTCAGGTTTTTCGGTCTCTATTGATGAATCTAGTTTGACTGGCGAGAGTGAACCTGTTATGGTGAGTGCTGAGAATCCATGGTTGATGTCTGGAACCAAGGTTCAAGATGGTTCATGCAAGATGCTGGTTACAACTGTTGGAATGAGAACTCAATGGGGAAAACTCATGGCAACTTTGAGTGAAGGTGGAGATGATGAAACACCATTGCAGGTTAAGCTTAATGGAGTAGCAACAATCATTGGAAAAATAGGATTGTTCTTTGCGATAGTCACGTTTGCAGTTCTTGTTCAAAAACTATTAACGCGTAAGATCATAGAAAAATCTCTCGGAAGCTGGTCTGGTGATGATGCTTTAGAACTGTTGGAGTATTTTGCTATAGCTGTCACCATTGTTGTTGTTGCAGTTCCTGAAGGGCTACCACTTGCTGTCACATTGAGTCTTGCTTTTGCAATGAAGAAGATGATGAATGACAAGGCGTTGGTTCGCCATCTTGCAGCATGTGAGACTATGGGGTCTGCAACAAGCATATGTAGTGATAAAACCGGCACACTAACAACCAACAAAATGACGGTGGTAAAATCATGCATTTGTTTAAACAGCAAAGATGTAAACAAACAAGCTAAACCCGACATCCCAGATAAGGCGTTAAAGATCCTTCTACAATCAATATTCACCAACACAGGGGGAGAAGTTGTGATTAACAAAGAAGGGAAACGAGAGATATTAGGAACACCTACAGAGGCCGCAATATTGGAATTCGGGTTGTCACTTGGTGGGGATTTTCAAACCGTACGCCAGGCATCCACTGTTCTCAGAGTTGAGCCGTTTAATTCATCAAAAAAGCGTATGGGGGTCGTGCTGAAGCTTCCGGAAGGGGGTATAAGAGCTCACTGTAAAGGTGCTTCAGAAATAATATTAGCTGCTTGTAATAAAGTGGTCAATGCAAATGGAGAAGTGGTTGATCTTAAAGAAGGATCCCTTAACCATTTACAAAGTACAATTAACCAATTTGCTAGTGAAGCTCTTAGAACTTTGTGTCTTGCATATATAGATTTAGGCAAAAGTGTAACTGCTGAAACTCCAATTCCATCTTCTGGGTATACTTGTATAGGAATTTTGGGTATCAAAGATCCTGTCCGTCCAGGTGTCAAGGAATCAGTGGCTCTTTGTAGATCAGCTGGTATAACCGTACGTATGGTAACCGGGGATAACATAAATACTGCAAATGCAATAGCTAGAGAATGTGGAATACTTAGAGATGACGGTATAGCAATCGAAGGTCCAGATTTTCGTGAGAAGACTCTCGAGGAATTAGATGAGCTTGTTCCTAAGATACAGGTTTGTATGGCATGTATGTTGGCTAGTGAGCTTACTAGATGATAATTAAAAAAATTTTCTTAAATTCATATAGGTGATGGCTCGATCTTCACCTCTAGATAAACATACACTGGTGAAACACTTGCGGACCACATTTGGGGAGGTTGTAGCAGTCACAGGTGATGGGACAAATGATGCACCAGCACTTCATGAAGCAGATATTGGGCTTGCAATGGGCATTGCAGGAACTGAGGCAAGTTAGCAAGATTTTTAACATAGTTTTTTTGGGCTTATAAGAATCTGCTAGGGAAAACCCACGGGGCCCACAAATACTATGCTAACCAGTGGGGCTAGGTGAAACACAACTCAACGGGTTAAGGCAAAAACTATTGGAAGTTGGATTCATACCTGAGTTTTAAACTCATTTTCAACTGAAGTAATTTTTTTTATGTACAACTTCAGGTAGCAAAAGAGAGTGCAGATGTTATAATTCTGGATGATAATTTCTCCACAATTGTGACTGTTGCCAAGTGGGGGCGGTCGGTATATGTTAACATTCAAAAGTTTGTACAGTTCCAGTTGACCGTCAACATTGTTGCCTTAATGGTCAACTTCACATCAGCTTGTTTGACAGGTACAGTCACACTTCTTAAATTGAAAATTAACTTGAATCATCTACTTGATTATTACTTATTTTTGACTTTATATTTTGGTTACTATTTAGGAAGCACTCCTCTAACAGCTGTTCAACTGTTATGGGTCAACATGATCATGGACACATTAGGAGCACTTGCACTTGCTACTGAGCCTCCAAATGATGCACTAATGAAGAGGACTCCAGTTGGAAGACAAGGGAATTTCATCAGCAATGTTATGTGGAGAAACATATTTGGGCAATCTTTGTACCAGTTCATAGTCATATGGCTACTTCAGTCAAAAGGGAAATCATTTTATGGCCTTTATGGACACAATTCAGATTTGATCCTCAACACACTCATATTCAACTCATTTGTCTTCTGTCAGGTAACATGTTATATAAAACTAACTTGTTATATGAAAATATAAAATGAAAAATGAATAATCAGTGTTTAATGAGATCAAACATGCAGCTTTTCAATGAGGTTAACTCTAGAGAGATGGAGAAAGTAAACGTATTTACCGGTATATGGAAGAACAACGTGTTTGTGAGTGTTCTGAGTGCAACAGTGGTGTTTCAGGTCATCATAGTTGAGTTTCTGGGTACCTTTGCAAGTACATCACCATTAACAATTAGACAATGGTACTATAGCGTTTTAACTGGTTTTTTTAGCATGCCGATTGCTGTCTTGTTGAAGATGATCCCGGTTTGAGTTCTCATCTTTCTTTGTTTAGGTCTAGAAGTTAATTCTTGAACAAATACGACTTGATCATATCTTTTTTGTTAACTTAGAATGGTGTTACTTGAATTTCAGCTTGAATGAAGTTCCTACATAGTTTCTACTGTAAAACCTTCTAAAATGGATGCATGGTTTCTCTATAATTGGTTGTGTAGTTTGAACCCTTTCTGATGCAGTCTAATTAGAGGGATAAATAGCTGAGCAAAGCCTGAGCTCGTCAAAGCTCGAGCTTTTGACTCGCTTACCTGGAGAGAGCTTGAGCTTTTTGCTTGTCTTTGGTTTTCATGTTTTGAAGTTTTATTTTTTATCATTTATTATATTTTTCTAGAATTGTAATTTTTTCTATATATTTAGAATTATAGTTTTGCATATAACATAATATATATATTATTTAATTATTTTCAAAATAATTTTATATAGAACAAGATTAACATAAACACGTAATCAATGTATTAAAAAAAGATTATATAAATAAAAGGCTCGTCTAAGCAAATTTAGGCTCGCTAGTCTAGTAAAACTTGATATGTGAAGCTTGAGATTATATATTAAATAATATAAGTTTGAACCCAGCTCGATTCAAACTTTTAACAAGCCAATCTTGAATAGCTCATGAGCGACTCAACTCGTTCAAGCTCGAGGTCTAATAGAAAGAATATCTGCTATGGAGATGCCTAACATATAGATTTCCTCTTCCACTCATGTTTCCATCACTTATTCACTTCACTTTTCCCTTTTTTTTATTAAAGTAGAATTTGCATCTTTAAAGTAGTTTGTTCCTTCAATATGAAGCTTATCTTACATACCAATGATACCATATTTGTGGTTAGTAAATATGGTAATGCCAACTTTGTTTAGGTTCATTGTACTCAAAAACAATTATGAAATGTAATAAAGAATAGTTTTTATCAATACAAAAGATTGAATAGATCTAGCCTTCCTCATCAGTTCTGGTGTCAACCAGAATTCAACTGTAGTCACACAAAAAAAAAAAAAAAAATGTTAACTTCTGTACTGAATGCAATTTGCTTGTCTTAGTGAACATACTTTTAACCTGCAATTGTGAACTAAATTCCAAAATCAAAATTAATTTGATGTGTAATTAGCTTGCATATGAATAGATTAGTTGCTTACTAGGTGGATCCTTAAAATTCAAAATATGGTACAATCATCCCAAATGAGAACCAAAAGAACATAAAAGAATTTACCTGTTGATGAAATAAAATAATAATAATCCTCAAAATTTCAAACTAGAACATCATATCCTCAAATAAATATCTGTAATCTATACCTCATCCCAAGATCCAAGAAATCCCAGTACCTTCTTCAAGTAGATTTTGCAGCCATTTTCTTCTTTAACCTCAAAATAAGAAGGAACATATAGCTTATTTTTGTACAACTAAAACATGAGCTTATCTTGGAGATGAGTATGAGCTTTCTTCATCTGAACTACTACTATGACGCGTCTTATATCGCATAACAACTGGTAAAGGCGCACTAGTTGGAACCCTAAAAGATCTTGCAGAACCCACCATTATTCTATCTTGCATTTGCCCAACTTCCTTGCATACATGATCCAATATGCCTAAAAAATCTCGCACAATCATAAAGATTCTTAAAGGGTACACACCCTCTTTCACAGTATCACCGTGAAAATACTCGGTCACATCTTTAACGGATGCCATAGCCTTCTGTTCATCAATCTTGATCTTTTGAAGCTCGGTTTCAGCTTCTTTAACAAATAATCTCATCGACCCATAAAAGTTTCCTTTAAATTCATGTGATTCATCAGCTTCTGATCGAATTTTCTGCAACCCTGTTTCAAGTTTTGATACATAACCACTAAGAACATCTGAATCCATCCCTGCAGCTTTCTTGACATGGTTTAGTTCCCGGCTTAGCCCACTGACAATCTGTAATCCTTGTTTCTTGAAAACCCCTTCATTAAAAGTGGGATTTGATTCAATTTTGGCATTGGAATCTGTCCCTTCTGATCTGATAATTTCTTGCACCACAAAATGAAGCAATGTTGTTTTCCCATCAGTTCCCTTTACATCCACTAGTTTTAAAAGTGTGTCTAGTTTAAATGCTCTAGCTTCTCCACGATTCGTGCCAACATTCATACGGTTTCCTGTTCTTAAAACAGCTTCAAGAAGTTTAAGAAATAACCGACTGTTCTTCAGTTCTTCACTTGCCACCTGAAATATAAATATAAACACATAATTAGCTGCAAATAAACATGGAACAGATCAATATTATACTTCGTTGAATAATTGTGTACAAAGTACCTCTAACGTTTGAAATGAAGATCTCAAGTATTTCACTTCATTTGCAAAATTTGTTTGGTAAAGCATGGCCTCAACTCGTTTGAACGCAAACGGGATATCAAGAATCGCCTTCAAGAATATTTCCGCAGATCCTAACTTTGATACATCTCCTCTATAATTTTTAAGTTTGATCTCTTCCTCCTTTGTTGGCGCCATTTTGACAAGTGTTTCCAATAACTCTGCTCCCAAACTGTCTGGATTTCCTGTTAAATTGGAAAAAGCTTTAATTAGAAAATTTCTATGAAAATTGGATTTTAGCAATCCAAAATATTATCAGTTGGGAGTAAATAATCTATCATTGTCAATTTGACCAATAATCCTTCCAACTTTCACTTTTGTTACCAGTGATAACCTTAGTAGCATAATCAAAGATTAACACTTGTTTTTACCCGATTTCACTGATAATGATGATTAAGAACAAAATAAGAAACCTAACAAGCGAAATTGAGTGAGAGTTAAGTTCAGATCTGGTGTAAATTGAAAGTTGGTATGAATTATTATAGGCAAATGGGTCGTTTGGATTATTAAGATGCCCCCAATATCCGATTTACATTTCAAACACACAAACTGTTGATTACCTTCTAAAAGTGCTTTAGATACTTCCTCATGTGTTACATTCAATGCTCTTAATAGTATGGCTATGTTCTGAGACTTCTTTGGATCCAATACTTTGTTCTCCGATATCACCGGAGGTACAACCGACCTCTGGCCATCTTCTTTCTTCACTGAACCACCAGAATTGCAACCAAAAAGTGACTCCATTATATCCTCATTCAATCTACAGAATATAACAGATAAATAAATAAATAATAATAATAAATAAGCATCACGATCAAATGGTTAGTTATCAATGTCCTGCAACATGCAACATTCAGGGTTTAGGGTTTATATACTTACTGAAATGAGCTTGATTTCAACTGGTCCCACACGGTGGCCCTGTCGGAAGTTGCCCGGACTTTGTCCCAATGCAGAGGCTTAAGTTTGGGTTTGGAACCATCAAGATCGTGGGGTTGAAGATGATCATTGTTTGAATCTTGAAAAGATATTGTTTTCACAATCTTGGGGATTACTTTAGTACTAGGACTCATTGATTCTGATTTTGGTAACTTTTGTTTGGAAGATGATGTTGACGTGGTCTTGAACGGAAAAGTTCCGGGATTTTCCGGCGGTGTTAACGGCGGAGGAGGTGGCGGCGGTTGCGGGGGAGTTGGGATTCTGGGCTTCTGTTGGGATTGATCAGAATGTAAGCGGGTCATATCAGGTCCGGGAGGTGGTCCGACGAATTTTGGCCTTCTGGGTCCGTTTGTGATTGCTAACGGTTGTTGTTTCGCCGGAGAGGTCGCCGGGTGAGGGGTTTCCGACGTTGTATCCGGTGAAGAAGAAACTGAAAGTCTTGATCTTGGTGAAGTTCTTTTCGAGTGAGGATTAGGGCTAGAATTCCATCGGCCAATCCGTTTTGCATTCAAACTCCGGCCAGAAAACCCATCGTCTGTGCTTGCAATCGATCCCTGAGGAGTGTAGAAATCATGAATTTCATCTTCTTCATCGGAAGAACATATCGGCGGCGGCGGTGGCGGAGGTTTACTCAACGGCGGAAGCGGCTGCAATTCGGGGCTCGGCCTGTACCGATCGGATCTTTTAATCGTGTTCAGTTTATTATATGGTGATCCATTTGAAGTCCCATTTGTTGATTCAGTTGCTGTTCTTGCCGGCTCAACAGTTCCGATATACAAAAACGTCGCCGGTGCCATATTTTCCGGCGAATCTTCGTTAATATGTCTTCCCATACTATTTCCTCCGACGAGTTTTCGCGACTCAGTTTGTTGCTTCGATTTGTGTTTATAAATAAAGAAAGCTAACGCCGACAGCATCCCCAGAGTCACAATTCCGACGGAGATCACCACCGCTATTTTCTTGCCGGGTTTGTTCCCCGGCTGTGGAGCAATTGGGTGAGTCACGGTGCTGTTTGCGGCCACTCCGGCCGCCATTGGAGGCGGCGGTGATGGCGGTCGATCTGGGGTGTTTTCATGGAAGAAGGGGTGGTCCGAAGTGGTGGGAGATGATGGAGATGATGGTGGTGGTGGTGGTGGTGGTGTTGGACTCACCGGAAACAATGGCTGGTGGAGAATTCGTCTGTGAGTTGTGGTTCTGACGGATGCAAGCAATGAAAGGGTGAACAAGAAGATGATGAAACAAGTATTCATGGTGTCTTTTTAACAACTTCTGTTTTGTCTTCTTCCTTCATCCAATGCATTGTTTCGGAGTCACCATAAAACCTGCAACATTTGTGTGTTTTTAGAGAGAGGAAGCTTCTTTAATTTGCAAGATCAAGATGATTTATGTTTTTGTTTTTTTGTGTTTTTTCTTTCCTAAATTTTTTTTTGACTTTTTTTAGTGGTCATTTGTTTATTAATTTTAATTTTTAAAGAACTTAAAAGGGTCTATTTATCTGCACTTTATTTTTTATTTGAGAGTAAATTACGGTTTTAATTAATGTAATTTAAATATTTTAACTATTTCGGACAAAAGTATATTTTTTAATCAATTCAACCCATGTGGTTTAGACAACTATCGGTTTTGGCCTCTCAAACTTAAATATTATAATGGTTTTGGTCCAAAATCTAATCATGGTTGGGGACCAAAAATGTTTGTTGTCTAAACCACAAAGACTGAATAGATAGAAGATTATATTTTAGGTCGAAATAGTTAAAACATTTAAAATATAGAAGCCAAAACTATAATTTGCTCTTTATTTTATTTTATTTTAATATCTCATCAAAACTACGAGGCGTATGTCTTATTTGACACTTTGTTTTGATAGTGATTGATTTCAAAAGCATCTTGTATAGTACTCTTACATCTCATATATGTATATACAAAACATATACGAAACCAATTATTAACATTAAGAAATTCTGACAAATAATAAATAAACTCATGTACCTTCCAGTAAAATTTAAGGGTCGAATAACAAAAGAAATAAAGGGATTGATAAGTTGATGAAAGATTTGCAAGAGGATCCTACGAATCTTTCATACTTTTATAAAGTTTGTGCAGAATGAAAACGGAGAATGATGACCACCATGTACTAATAACATGTTAGCAAGAGGACCACGATTTTCGGCTTTTATTCTTATATTCTCCTGTCAATTCTCATTAATAAACTATATGGCCTCCACAGATTTACAATTTCATTTTAAGGATCAACACATCATGTATAAAAAATACTTTGTGATAGCACCTATGGATTTTATAGAAAAGTAACCATGTTTGAAAAATAAATGTTAACAAATACATAAGCGAATTTTAAGTAATTATACTTGTCTTGGATCAGTTTCAACAAGTTTTAAAAACCACATTACAACTTATTTATGTCGTAGAAAAGAATTACATCGTAATGGTATAAAATGAAACGAGATTTAAAATAATAGTAGATTTAAGAAGTAATAGGTTTTTCTAAAAACATAGTTTAAGAGGTAGGTTTCTTTTAAGAAATAGGAGACCTGGGTATCACTAGAAGATCTATGGATGGACCTTTTAGAGGCCCGGGGGCTCCCCTTTTTTCCGGTCAGAATGGTCGGTTTAGTAGTATTTCTTTAGAAAAATCTTTCGGTTCCCTTCGTTTCCTTCCTAAAAATTCTTCGGCCCCCTCCGAGTTTTTTTCAAGGTCCGCCAATGGGAAGATTAGATACATTGTTTTAAAAATTTGCTAGTGAGAAAGATCGCAATACACTCCTTGTTTATTGTTGTTAATAAAAAGTAGATTTAAGATGTGTCTTATGCTTTGACAGCTTGTACATGGGTCAGTTTAGAACAAAATTATATCAAGACTTATATAAAAATAAGCATATTGTAACGATATATTGATAATTTTAAAAAATAAAATGTCACATTTATAAAAGTTAAAATAAACAAAATAACAGATAAATGTAACTACAAAAAAAATAAAGAAAAAGAAAAAAAAAGTTGAAAAACTATGTCAGTTCAAATAACTAAAAACTTGATAAACGTAAACTAAGGGTTTCTAGCCTAATGGTTATCCTCTTAGCTTTTGAATGGGAGGTTTTGGATCCGAATTTGGGCAAAGCAAGGTCAAAGTGTTTACCCAATTGTTAGGTTCTTTTTTAGATAGGCTTAGGCGAACATCATAAAGCGTCAAATCTAAGAGAACGGTTGAACATCGTTTAAATTAGATTCTTGCTTATTAGCACACAATAATTTATACCTGTAACTTAATAATAATATTTTTTATTTTTATTACCAAGGACATTCTCACTAATATTCGTCGTGGATTTATTATTATTTATAATAAAATTTCACTTGACATCGTTATAAGTTGAATTTTCTAACTTCATTTTAATTATCATTTGAGTGAAATAGGGCAGAAATTAATTTAAATATATAATAATTATCTATGTGAGATGATTATATTCACAACAAAAATATAAATTAAGGGTAAATTTCTCGTGTGAATTTTAATCCAGATTATTAAAACATAAATGAACAAACACAGAGTATATTTCTTATATAACAAATACCAAAGTGAGCATACTCGTAAGACCGCCCACAGCCGTGAAGCCGCTGGGCTCACCCCGCAGCAGGGTCCAGCGGGAACACCGCCTCATAGGCCAACGGTGCCCGCCCAAGCGGCCTCCACGGCCCCCGCTCCCCGTTTCCAATTCTTCCATTTGATTGGTTGGTTCAAAAGGTTGTGGGCCCCCAATGCTTTTAACGGCTACATGTGGAATAATGGGGAAGAGTTTTCAGTGGGGTGACCATTGTGGGTGTTTAAGGTTTTCAGTGGGGTGATGACGTGGCATGAAATTTCAGTGGGGAAGGGTTTTCAGTGGGGTGACCGCTGTGGATAGTCTAACTGACGGAGTAAAACTAAATTTTAAAACATTTAAAAGAAAAACGTCACTACGTCTGATATTTATATTTTGAAACATTTAAATAAAACGTCACTTTTTAGCCAATGAGCTCTAGATTAATTGGCTTTAAAATAGTTAACGTCGGTGAGGAGCTTGACCAAAAGTTTAGAGGGGGTGAAACTTTGCAACATTAAATTTTTTTTTCCCTAGCGCTAAAACGATATATCTTAGATTAAATATTCGGGTTGGCGATTCGGGTCAGGTCAAACAATAAAATGTAGATTTTTTTAGAACAAACAAAGACCTAAATAATTATCAAGATGAGTGAAAAAGTTGAGTACTTTAAAGAAGATTATAACTCAGCCCGACGACCTTTAAGATTTTTAAATTCATCGATTATGGATTCCGAGTCAAAGTTTTCGACAATTTCCTTCTCTATGTAAATCAATTGGATGGTGGGTTTTCTTTGGCATAGTAGGCAAGTCAAGTCATCAACATTGTATACGTTTAGGGGCATATGTGAACTTTCACCATTATGTTTATTCAAATGACCGGACTTAAAATGTATTCGTTAGACGTTAAAAAAAATATCACTTTGACGAAAACACAAGAAGTAAAATCAAAGTTTATTTTAAGTTTTACTAACATATCCACACACGATTGAATTGTTAACTTTTACTCACACACACCCCCATCGAAACCTTATTTTTATTATTTTATTGTTTAATCTTTATAATTAATTTGTACTTATTCTGTTTTTGATTTATAAGAGTTTTTAAAATTCGAAATATACCATTGTGGTGAACTTATTTTATTTAATATAACTTTTTTAAGGCAGAGACCTATTACGTTTCGACATAAATTTATCTTTGTAGTCTAACCCTTTTTTACGACTTCATATTTTAGTAATATAGATAATTTAAATTTATTTTTGTGTCTTTTCACGTTCATTCATTTAAACTATGCAAGTGTTAGTTTGATTTCCAAATAGCTTGTTGTAACCTCATGTATTTTTCAATTCCTTACCTAATTATATTAACTATATTAATGACTTAATGTGCAACCACCTAGTTGTTTACAAATTAGTTAAATAATTTTGTAAATAAACATTTATATTAACACAAACAAAAAAAATTATAATATATATAATAAAATTTTGTATCTTTTGGTTATTGGTATTTTCATTATTTTTATTTTATCAGAGAAATTAATATGAGATAATGCGATTTTTTTTAAATAAACTATTTTGTGATTTTTTTTTATTTTCATTTTTGGAAATTTAAATTATATACTATAAATATAAATTATTCCGTGACTCTGTATCAAGATTGGCTTGCTCTCTCTATTACTGTACTTGCAACAAAGCAATGAGACAAAAGTAATGTTTTTAGAATTAAACCGGACGTCTAAGTCTTGGTGATACTAGATAACATAATAAATATATAAAAAATTTCAAAAAATATATACAATTATAAATACATTGAAACAAACATAATCATATTAAAAAAATATACAGGACTTGATTTTAATTTTTAATTCATTGGATTTTAGTTAAAAAAAACTTGAAATCCAATACAACCTGTTTGCTTGAGGACGGTTCGTATGTTGATTTTGGGCCGACCGACCCCGTTTCTCAGTCCGGTTTTCAAATCAATGGACAAAAGTTACAAAACGCCTACTTTATTAGTTTATTTATTATTCTAGCGTCTTCATTTTACATGGAAACCTTCACTTGATAAACCTTTTTTTGGATTTGTTTAAATCACGAGACAACAGGGCTTATTAAAAAATTTAATATATATAAATGACTTTAGTCCAATGTCAGTACCAAATTATATAAAATATTAATCACACAGATGACTATATATAATATTTTAATTTGAAATATTTAATTTATATAATGATGAGTTTTGAAAACACTATTAGGCCTGTAAACGAACCGAACGGACACGAACACATTAACGAAATGAATTTTGTGTTCGTGTTCGTTTATTAAGAAAATGAATAAGTTTGTGTTCGTTCATTAATAAATTAAACGAACTGTTTATGAACATAAATGAACACAAACGAACAAATATAAATAAACATTATTTAACACTATTGAACAGTCATAAACGAACATGAAGACTATTGAACAAACATAAACGAACACTATTGAACAAGCATACATGAACACAAATGACAAGTCTCTTAATTGTAAATGCGTATCATTCGTAAATTAGATAGTTAACCGAACATAAACTAACATTACATAGTTAACGAACACAAATAAACAACATAAACAAATGGACAATAGGTGTGTTCATGTTCGTTCATTATTAAATAAATGAACATAAACGAACTTCCCGCCGAACTGTTCACGAACAGCTCATGAACTGTTCGGTTCGTTTACAGGCCTAAACACTACAATAAAATGAGTTTAATACAACATTTTTAATTATCAAAAGGTTGTATTAGCTGAAATTATATTATTGTTACATAATGCATTATCATTTTGCAATTACAATATTTTTAGATGCAACAATCTAGAAAAAAACTGTGTTATGTAACAAAAAATTGTATTAGATTAATACAACTCCAACTAATGTACGACATTTATGATGGAAAATGTCGCATTATGCTTATTTCTTTGTAGTGAATACATACTGTTGAAATCAAACAATTGTATACTTATAATATATAAAGCTAAAAATTAAAAAAAAAAATTATTTGAATTGTTCAAAAATATTAACAAAAAAACATGAAATGAGATAAAACATAAAACACAATAATAATTATATATTATAAAATAATCTGAACGTAAGAACAACGGTAAATACATATTACACAATGATCTGAAAGTAAAACACAATTATAAAAATGTCATATTTTAACAATTAATAAATATATAATTGCTTTTAAAAATAAAGAGGTATCAAAAACATAATAATAAAATAAAAAATGTACTTCTAATAAGTAAAACATTAAAATTAAATAAAAACAAATTTATTTAATGTATAAAAAATAAAAAAATAAGTCAAAACATAAAATTCAATAATAAAGATATATTATACAATAATCTAAAACATGAAACACAATGACCAAAATGCACTTTTGAAAAAGTCACGCAAATATCACATATCAATTACGTAATTTTTCTCTTCTTTTTTACAATTAGAACTCTTTTATATAATACATACACGCATATTGGTAAATTTTAAAAATTCAAAGTGTGTTGCATGCGAAGTGTGCATGGAATTATTACACAGAATTGAAATTATTATATAGGGTGAAATTACATCACAAATGAATTATACATGATAAATTCCATTTCTACGGAATATTATCACACAAGTGCTAATACTTCTTACACGAGAAATTTTCACATAGACTTTGTATACTTCGCATACAATTTGACATTTTTAAATTTACCTACCTCTCTGTATATATATAAAGATTAATTAGGAAATTAGTGAAGTTTGGATATAAATATTAATTAGGAGATTAGTGAAGTTTGGATTTATTCAAATTCTTTACATCAAACATTCCTTATAACCAGTGACGAAACTTAAAGAATTATAAAGAAGTGACATATATTCTAAAGCTGGCATGTATTAAAATCAAAACCTATAAAAAGAATTAACTATTGACTGGAAAATTAACTTTACTTGCCATAGAAAAAGGGCAGTCGCCTCCAATCCTAGCTAACCTTCGCTTATAGTTATAATCAATATTGATATATTCTCTCTAGATGAAAAATATCTTATTTGCCTAAAAAATATACAAGAATTGAATTATGTTCAATTAAACGTAAAGATAAACTACCCCGTTTTTATCATCCAGAATCATGTAATTAGACCATGTTGCAAAGTCTGTGAAAAGTACTTATGAATCTATCATTCACAATAAATAGAAATATGATGTCACATGGTTGTTCCTTTTTAAGTTTAACTTTTAATCTCAAAGTGGCAATATTGCCATAAAGAGGAGCTAGAGTGAGTTTATAAGGTATCTTTGTTACTATTATAAAGATTTTTTTGGTGTTTTGCTATAACCAACAATCCATCTACTTACAATAGAATGGTATTGTATGCCAACATCTAACAAAAAAAATTTCACACGTGTAAACTTTGTCCAAGGTTTTCCATGATCTTTGTCTCTATCCATACCAATTCATGAATTATATAAAATATAACTTTATAAGATTGAGTTATTATAAAATATAATTAACACATACATACAAATATATATATCTGTGTGTATTACAATAGTATAATTTACCGTTAGAAAAAAATTCAAAATAATGTGTTATATTTATGCTAGTTAGATTGATGAAAATATGTGGCATCAAAAAAAAAATTAACAAAACTAGTCGAAACTATAACGAAATTAAAGAGAACAACGAGACGTGTATAATGATGCAATTTTTATAAAAAGTAATCTAGTATAAAAAGTTATAAATGTTTAAAAAAAGATGTGGTAAGCTTTATATAAGAAATTGGATTGATTAAATTATATTACATTGTAACACTTGTCATCATTATATTAAATCTATTTTTTTTGAATAATACAAAATGTCTTAAATGTCCTCACATAAAAAAGAATATTAACAAATAACACGATCTTATTCACTTGACTTTTAGACTAAGAATTAGATGATAGTTAGATGCACTGTATTTACATCAATGTAACGAGTAGAAGCATCACATTATTTTGACTTTTTTTAACAACGGTAAATTATATCAATGTAAAGAGAACAAACATAATACATTAAAAGTTGATTATTCTCGAATATATATATATATAGGGTGTGGTTCCTTTGTTAACATTTATTTATTGCGTTAACCGAATAATTACATCTTATTACGTAGGGTCCACATTAAAATAAAGCTAAAGGTATAGGTTTTTTTAGGGTTGTGTTAATCTCACACCCAATTCTATATTTTCACACACTTTGTACGTGTCGTATAGATCTCTACGTGGCGTACAGGTATCTATATGCGGCGTAGAGATCCCTACGCCACATACAACAACATTTGCACTAACATTCTACGCAATGATTGGGTGTTGTACACCACATAGAGCACTATACACCACGTAGATAACATTATACAACCAGTAATGACACCTTTGCACAATGATGGGATGTTGTACGCCACGTAGAGGTCTCTACGTGTCGTATAAACGATAATTATATGAGAGGAACAGTCTGGAACCTGACATGCTGAAAAGTTATACGCCACGTAGAGTAATGTACGTGGCGTATAAAGGACAATAATTGGTTTTAAAATCTGGTGAATGTACTGAAAATAACCATACACGCCACGTATAGATCTATACGACACATATATAAATTTTGAAATTGAAATCTTGTACAACCAATGAAATGACGTAAGATTCCATAAATTATATATATATATATATATATATATATATATATATATCGAACGAATGAACGTTTCGAATTCATTCGCGTTTTTCATCTTACGCATTCTCTATTTGAATTCTTTCGGTTGTTTATTGTATTCACATAATGTCATTTTGGGACGTTAACTTCTTCTTTGGAGACGACAAGATAAAACAGGATTCTGTCGATCAATCTTATCATGGTGACAGTAAACCTCAAAAGCTGCCTGATTTAAACGAGGAACCCAACTTTCAATCATACAACGCGAATAGAATTCCCGATTTAAATGAGGATCCTTGTGTTGAATCTTTTTACAATTACGAAAACCAGCATGAATTTGGATGGGAAAGTCAGCCTTCATACATGCATGAAAGTTTGCACGAAGAAAATGATGTATATTCAAAACCACAAAATAGCGGGCATGATTATTTCGACGGAGGTCATCATGCTAAAGTGTTGTGGGATACCAATCAGGTATAATTTAGATTGACTTTCGTGTTTTTAATATTAGAAATATTTTAAGTCGTGTCATTGTTTCAAGAATTTAAGTCTCATGATAAGCTGGTTACCTGGGTGAAAAGTAGAACGGTTAAGAACGTTTATATTATAGTCACCGCTCGATCTAAAAATAAAGGAGACGTTGTAAAGAAGGTATGGCTTGTTTGTGATCGTAGTGGCGAACACAAGACTATAGCGACGCGTAGACGCTCCGGCAGTAAGAAAATTGGTTGTTTATTTAAACTGGTTGGCGTTTACAACAAAAAGGTCCGAAATGACGAGCACATGAGGCTGCTCAACATCTAGAGGGGTATCCATTTGTAAGAAAGTTGTCTCAAGACGAACATAAGATGGTGGGACAGCTAACAGAACAACATATGGACCCGCGCAATATACTGGCAACTATCAAGAAGTGTCACACCCCCACCTCTCGTCACCTGAGATGATGTCATTCGTTGTTATGAGAAGATTGCGGAAGCATAGTGGTGATATCTCAGAGATGAGGTGTGACTTACTTGATCCGGTATCACAACACGCATATTAACTTAAAGTAAATACATTACATGGTTTCGTCATTACAACCAACATTACAGTTTACAGCTAAATCTATTACACAAACCAACTTATTTAATTACAAGTGTTTGAAGTGCAGCCTCACCGTTGGTCACTGTCTCCCTGCAAAATGTTTGAGTTTGAAAGATCAGCACAAAGTTGGTGAGTTCGTGAGCTCAAGTTAAACCATATGATATGACATGATATACAAATTCTCAAGATATTCAGTTACAGATAACCATGGGACCCATATCTAGTTCCTTCGAACAATCTATGATTTGATAAAGATACTGCCCGTCGGTAAATATCTTGATGCCTCATTATCTTAATGTATATCACTAACATTAAGAAATTGTTTTGGAAACAGGTAACAAACATTCACACCAGGGGAGATGCAATCCTCCCAGTGAATGGGTTGTCAGCCGATAGTACTATTATTGATGCCTGTTCGGCCCCACACAGGTTCACTAGATACAGTTTCGAAGAATGAGGACTTTTGATACTGTGATAAAGATACTAACGGCAAAATCCCATGAAATCACACAAGAGTCACATGAAATCACAAAGATAACAGTGATGCATATCACATGTTCTACCTCGATGTTTATAAAACATTAAAGATAAAAGGGGTTGTACGAAACTCACATGATGTCAGAAGAGTGGTGAAATCATACACAAATGATAATGGTAGCTAAATTCTGCATTTGTTTATGTTTAATGAGTTATTTATGTTTTAATTTACTGATTAGATCTTCCTGAACGTTCAATGTCGGAGACATTGCCTTGAAAGTTATCAAACCGATATTAGGTTTTTAATTAATTATTTTAATGTCATGTCATACAATGTATGACAATGTAGGAACCTATAATGATTCAGGGTCATAATAAAAGGTTGATGACACGTTTGATTAATCAGAATAATCTCAGATAATCCAGATAGTTAATGTTGTTGATTATGATGCTAAAACCGTTTCTAGATGAATTTGTGGCTTAGAAATGATCAATCCTTTTTATTAATTACCCAAATATCATGAAATATCAAAATGTGACATTGGAATAGGTTTAATAACCATGTTTAACATACTAATCTGACTGTTATCATAAACATCTAGAATAATCATTCCAATGAGTATGTTAATGATTGTGATTAGTTTGAAACACTTGGATTTGACCTTGCATTTCAAAGATTAATTAAACTAATCACCTACATTGTCACAATCAAATGGTTTAAACCATTATAATCATTGTTATGATTTCATGAAAACCGGGCATTACAACGGATCAAAACAATGATTTACCCGTTAACACCACGAGTTCTTCATTTCTAATCATTCCTAACCATCATCTAGGCAATAATCAACAACCCTAACTATACCATTACGTTCAAATACAAGATCTAATCAACCAAAATCAAACTAGAAGGTTAAAACAAGCCGTTACCTAATCAGATGGATTTCTGGTTGTAAAACAACGATCAGCACTTCCAGATAAGTTCCCTAACGCGATCTGGATGTTTAGAGACCTTCAAATCTGAGTTTAAATGATCAAAAGATGTTCTTGTTCGTCTGGAAGTGAAGAGAGTTCGAGAGGGTTAAAGAATTTTACATTTCAATGCAATCTGAGGTTTTGATCTAATCCACCAAACCGGCCCACGCCAGGCGTACCGCCCCGCGTGGCCGCTTGTTCCGGGCGTAGCGTGCGAGAAACCAAATCCCAGATATTTTTATTAACCCTCGCGTACCGCCTAGCGAGAGCAGCTGGCGCTAAGCGTACCGCCTGGACCCTTTGACTTTGACATTTTTGTAATTTTCTTCGTTTTGCGATTCCGGAAAATCAGTAACTCCGTTTCGCGCACGGTTTTTGCCTATGTTCACCATTTCTCGCATACTATCAACCTGTAATAATTACAATAGCTAAATAATCGTGGATTTCAAGCACGACCAAATGTGCTCACGTTATTGATGACATAATTTTCAAATGCAATTGCCACAATCTCCTCCTGTTAGAGAAATTTTGTCTTGAAAATTTAGTGAAGACTTACTTGATGACAATCATTTATGAGAATATGTGTGGGTATTTTGCTTTCATTCGATCTTCACGTTCCCACGTATACTCAGGTCCACGTTGTGAGTTCCATCAAACTTTAACAATTGGTATGTGACTGCGTTTCAGTACTTTAACTTCTCGATCCATTACTTCTACTGGGTATTCACTGAACTAAAGTTTTTCATCAATTTTGTAACGACCGGTTTTAACAGTCACTTGTGTTTTAATAAATAAATGTTATTATGTATATAAATTATGTTGAGATAATAATATAATAACATTTGGGGTATTAGGGTTAACTAGTAACTAACTTGATTAGGTTGGTTAAGTGAGTTAACTAGTTTAAAAGCTTGAGGGGCTAAAGTTGCCAAAACCCCAAACTTGAATATGGGGATAAATGTTTGACTTGGGTCAAACAACTAGATATTTTATCTAGTGTGTGTGTGTGTTTTGGACGTTCAAGAAGAGGAGAAAAAGGGGAAAACCCTACTTTTCCATTATTTGATCAAATTGGAAGCTTGTTGGAGTTTTAACTTAGCAATTGAAGCTAGAAATCAACACCTAATGTGGTTGTTAACAAGAGGTAAGTGTTAGTTTGTTGTTTTGGTTGAAAGTTTCGAGAGGGAGATGAAGCCATAGATGGGTTTTTCATCAAATCATGAATTGGGTGTTATCACTAGCATAAGATTGTTAGTTTTGATTGTTTAAACATGTTTTAAACACCCAAACATAGATTCTTGTATATAGAATCAATGATGATGATATGAGAGTTGGGTAAATTATGTGTGTTTGAGTTCACATATGAGCTTGATGAATTGAGTTGAAAGATGATGTTATGTTGATATTATTATGTAAGTGTGTTGTCAAAACTCAACAAAATATATTAAACTTATAGTTTCATAGAGATTGAGTATAAAATGGGATTTGGATAATTTGAAATGTTCAAGAAAGTTTGTAAGAGAAATCATGCACATAAGTTGTTTGTTGAAATGCCAATAGTTGACTTTTGGTCAAATTTGGTGAATTGAATCATGAAATGGGTTTTGGAAGGTTATAATTGTAACCTAGAGTATTTGATAGCAAATTGTTTGAGTTGATAAGCCTATGTCAATCTTAACTAGAATGTTAGTTAAGAAAAGTTGGAATTTGTTGTGAAATAGGTGGTGGTATTGAAAGTGCTAAGGAAAGACAAAGAGAAGGCAAAACACAATTTGTTAATCTCTAATCCTAGTGCCAAGGTAAGTTATTTAACTTGCTAAACACCATATTTGTGATGTAGTAATAGTCTACTAATTGAATTGGTTTGTCTATGAATGGTTTTGTTCATAGGTGTTGTTTGTTGATTGTGCGGTTTGACTTATTTAGTCAAACTGTGCATATCGAATTTTATGTTTGAGTTGAAATTGATTGCAATGACATTGAGTGTTAATTGATGATATAGTATCACAATTGAACTAAATTGGTTATGAATTGTTAAATTCATAAAGAAATAGAGTTTGATTGTGTGGTTTGGCTTATTTGGTCAAACTATGTATGTATATCAAAATATGGGATTGTGATTATGTGTAGTCCATTAATTGAGTTGAATGGACTATGAATTGTTGAATCCATATTTGAATGGAATTGGTTATGAATTTTTGAATTCATATTTGAATTGGATTAATTATGAATTGCTTAGTTCATAATTGAAATTGGTTTGATTGTTGGGTTTGACTTTATTTAGTCAAACTACATAAAGATCATAATGTTTGAATTATGACTTGTGTAATTGAATTGAATGCTAATTTTTTGGTAAATATATGATAGAAGTATCGGAGGATGAATATCATAGAATCATGGTTTATAAATGTTTATAAACCTATGAATTGTTGGTTGATATAAAATCTATGATGGAAGGACTAGAGTGTGAACATCATAGTATGAGTTGGAAATTGTTGATTACTTCACCACTTGAATGTGGAAGTAAATTTTGGTAAGTTATGATGGAAGTACTTGGGTGAGAACATCATAACTATTTTGAATATCAATTTGCCACTTGAGTGCGGTTTAATTGATTTGAATTGGTTTGAAATCTATAATGGAAGTACCTGACGGTGAACATTATGGTAATTATTGATGAATTATGTTAGTTATCATTTGTATAACTAAATTTATTGATATAAATAGAAGTTTATGAATGAAACACCTCTTTGGTGACTTTGATTAGTTTTGAGATTTTGATTAGAAAAATTGAATGATTTGATGTCCAATTATGTTTGGATATGAAATGATGTAATTTGATGATTTGAATCCAAGTAATATGGTTGAATAGATCTTTTGGATGTGTGAAATCACTTTGAAAAGTGAAAGAACGAAAACGGGTCTTCGGATGGGTCAAAACTGCACAAAACAGAAAAATCTGCATTGCTGATGCAGGAGACCATAAGCTACGGCCTGGGGTAGCTGAACTCTCTGATTTACGGCCCTGAGATAGTAGGTTACGGCCTTCCTTACGGCCCTGACCAAAATTGATGTGTTTTGCCATTTTTGGGTTGGGGGACCATTGGGGATAATCTTACTCAGTTCTTATGAACTAATGGTGAAATTATATGTGGTGTTTGCAGGTCGGAGTTAGATGTGCATAGAAGCTCATGATCGGGGCGCGTAAGTTGCAAGTTCAAACGTTTCGGAAATTTTTGATGGTGGGGTTTTCATACAACCTATTGTATGATGATTTTTAAATGTAATTAGTCATTTAACAAGTATATATTACTTGTGTAAATGTTTTTGACGCTTCCGAATAAATTTTTGATAATGTTTTGAGTTAAAACTTAACTGGGACCTAAATTTGACACGTGTAAGCGTGTATTGATTTTGGGCGTTACAAATTTGGATCTCTTCAAGAGATCCAATTAATGATTCATCAATTAAGCATTTATTTAGATTTGATACATGAAAAACGTCATGAATATTCCTAGCGAAAGCAGCTGGCGCTAGGCGTACGGCCTGGTCCCTTTGACTTTGACATTTTTGTAATTTTATTCGTTTTGCGATTTCGGACAATCCGTAACTCCGTTTCGCGCACGGTTTTCGCATATGTTCACTATCTCGTGCATACTATCAACCTGTGATAATTACAATAGCTAAATCAACGTGGATTTCAAGCACGACCAAATGTTTTCACGTTATTGATGACGTAATTCTCAAATGCAATTGTCACAAGAAGCAAAACCCTGATAATGTTTCTGTAATCAGGGACATATACAACGCCCAACAGAAAATAAAAAAGTGAAAAGAAAGTAGGTACTACTCCGATGCAGGTTCTGGAAAACTTACTGCATTCTAAGGGTTATGTGTATTATACTATAAAAGATCCTGCAACAAATGTCGTTGAGGAAGTGTACTTCTGTTATCCGAAGTCGTACACATACTGGCGAGCGTTCCTGCATGTGCTGATGATTGACGCAACATACAAAACGAACGTGTACATAATTCCGTTTGTACATATTGTTGGTGTGACGTCAACAGACCAAACGTTTTGTATTGCACATGCGTTTATTACAAAAGAACGTGAAGAGAATTACTTGTAGGTATTGCAAAAGCTGAAAGAAATGTTAGACACATCATTGTGCACATGTGTCACTACTGGTTGTACGATGTTCTCTATGTGGCGTATAGTGCTCTACGTGGCGTACAATACCCAATCATTGCGTAGAATGTCAGTGCAAATGTTGTTGTACGTGGCATAGGGATCTCTACGCCACGTATAGATACCTGCACGCCACGCAGAGATTTATACGACACGTACAAAGGATCCACAACCCATAAACAATCATAATTTAACGTGTTTAGAAAGTCTACGTCAACAGAGTAATAAAAGATCATGGAGCGAGTGTGCGGTTTCAATTTATTACCGAATCTCTGTTTTTTTGGGACAAAGCCACGTCGTTTATGGCAATTTTTATCCATGAACGTCATCGTCTTTTTTTCCTTCGGGATGAACGATACAATGCCCCAATCAAATTAAATGCTTTATGAAAATTTGTCAACCTTCATTTATCAATTCTTTTTTAATTTATAAATTATATAGCGGATAAAACATTATGCAAATATATATTTCCAGAAATATTATGAACAAATATTTCTTGTAGCTGTTATCTTAACATAAATTTTAATCACTCTTAGACCATGTCTTTTCAATTTTCATCTAATTTCAAGATGATTAATATTTTAAATTGATGTAATGTTTTATATTGTTTATTTATTGCTATACTTCTTACATATTAATTAAGTCATATAAAAAAGGTAAATTAAAAAAAAAAGGGGAAAAAAAAAGCATAACGTATATAGTAATGGAGAAGCATCATGACCACTGAATTAAATAGCCATAAAGCCAAAGTGTGATGAGTTGAAGGTATTGCGTAAAGTTTTCAAATACATGCGAAATTATGTTTTAGTAATATATAAGCAAACATAATCATGTGAATCACTGAATCAAATCATTAATGTAATCCTTTGCATAAGAATTTGGGCGTCAAATATAAATAATCAAAAACATATATAATACATTTATAGAGGATATATTATTAAATTAAGCATATAAAAAATATTTAAATTAAATGATGAGTTATTAAATTAAATTGAAGTATTTGGATTCAACATATAAATTTCCTTAGACTTTAAAATTCTTTCGATGCCTATTGACAACGTAAAGCATATAGGAACCTTTTGTTTGTATCTCTATTTTCGATACATGTCACACTCTTCATTTCATTGACTAAGAAAGTAAATTTGGTCACAATGTTGATAAAGATTTCTAATTTGAAGCACACATAAAGTTAACGAGAAGCTTATGCTTAATGTTATCTTATTGATTTCTTTATAAGAGATCTTGGGTTATAATTTGGGATGGCACATATTTGTTGATGCAAGGTTAATGAGTTTACCCAGTTATAGGGTTTTTCGTAAGTGGGCTATGGCATAAGCTTCAGAGCGTCAAATCCGAAGAGACGGTTGAGATCCGGTCTTAAGTGTCGTTTTACCATATTGTTAAAAGAAATAAGTACACATCAATCCTTATACTTGCTTTCAACTCTACATTTCCCTCAAACTTCAACTGAAACTGAAACTATCATCGATCAACTCAGGTAGTACATTTGTTATAATCAAATAAATTGCTAAACTTTATTGAAGGAAAATTTTATAGTTTTGAATATTAGATAACAGAAATGTCATATTATTTTATTTGAATAATAAAATATTCATTGATATGTTATATTAATTTACCTTTCAACAGCTTATAAATTTGCACATTTCTATATGTTCCTATTTTTCTAAACTACTTTATTATTTTTCTAAACTAATTAAAATAGAAATTAAACCACTATATTAGTTTCCTACTTGAAGTGCACGCATTAGCAACAATAATGGAACACTTATGTTAGCCCAAATGGTTTCATCATTGTAAAATTGTCCTTAATTAATATTTTAAAAGTGCAATGTCACAGTGTACTCTTGATTTTTGTGCAAAAATTGGATTATAAATGGGCTGTTTTATTTGGACACCCCGCTTTTATATTTTTACACCCCTGCGACTCAATACGGGCCGGACTGGTCATTACGGTCCGTATTGGGTACAGACAAACATTCTACAGAATTCCTTGGAATCAGTGAAACATTCTGTGAGACGGGCCGTACTGGCCAGTACGGCCCGTCTTGGCCCAAGCTTATTTTTCCAAGCCATTTTGGGTGTAAATCAGTTTTGTAAATTTTGGTACGGCCCGTACTGGCCATTACGGGGCGTCTTGAGTTAATTTATTTTATTTAAACATAATTTACGTATTTAAATATTTTTTAACAATATACGTTTAATACGTGAATTATTTGAACGATATGTGTTATTTATTTTATTTAATCATAATTTACGTATTTAAATATTTTTTAACAATATACGTTTAATACGTGAATTATTTGAACGATATGTGTTATTTATTTTATTTAATCATAATTTACGTATTTAAATATTTTTTAACGATATACGCTTAATACGTGAATTATTTGAACGATATGTGTTATTTATTTTTTTTAAACTTAATTTACGTATTTAAATTTAATTTTTAACGATATACGTTTATTATGTAAGTTATTTGAACGATACACGGCTATTACGTTAATTAAACGTCATAATGTCGTTCAAATAACTAAATATTTCATTTTCTAATCAGTTTGTTTACGTTAATTAAAATAATTTAAACAATATAAAGTTTTTCGCGCAAATATTAAACAACACAAACAGAAACAATACAAATGTAGAAAGAAACATACGTATATACACTGTACGGTTTTATATACAAGGAAACAAAATACAAAAATACAAAATGAACTACGATCCGGATGGTCCAGCGTTTGATCCGTCGTCTGCGTAGACGCGTGGCTCCGGGAACGGTGGAAGCTGTGTCCCGTCCCGTCGCGCATGCTCTGACGCGACTGTCCACTGGACCAAATCCTCGTACCGATCGAGCCGTCGCTCGATGCGTGCCATCCGCTGGGCCGTCTCGTCGCACCGGGCGGCTATCTAGTGCAGCAACGCCTCGAGTGGCTCGGTCAGGCGCACCGCACGGTAAACGTGCGGTGAATGCTGCGGAGGCTCCTCATCGCGCGGCGGTGACAGAACCGGCTCCTCCCGAATCGGCCCGGGCTCCGGTATCGGGCCACCGGCCTGCTGCTCCTGCTGCTGGTCCGGCAATACGATGACCTGGGCCGGCTGAAACGGGCGGCCGTCCAGCCCAATAAACCGCAATCTCAGACCCGGGATGTCCGCGGCAAGTTTCATGCTGAGGACCGTCCGCCGATCGAGCTTACGAGGCTCGATCGCCGGCAGATCCTCAAGCATGTCAACCATGCCTCTGCTGCGGGCGATGTGGGTGATAAAGGCGCCACCCCACAATGTACCGCGCTCCTGTCGGTGGTAGAAGGAGGCGTAGTACAACGCAAAACACCGTGCCAGGTTGCACGGCCTGCCAGCAATGAGTGAGTGCAGATAAAACAGATCTGTCGACGTCACCCACTCCTGGCTCTGACCGCGACCTGAGATGGTCGTCACGATGCAGCGGTGGATGTAACGGATAAGTGGATCTCTGATCGTCGAGGCCCGTACTCGGGGGCCGGTGAAGGGCGTATCTGATACCTGGGACCACCAGGCCCTCATAACCCCCTCCTCCCCCTGCGTCAAGCCCTGTGCGAAGTCGTCACGAACGGTCTCCGGCTCGTAATAGATGCCTAAGTGCACGGCGAACCGCTCGATCGACATCTCGAAGTGCTGGCCGCATAAGGAGAACTCGATATCCGGAGGAAGCTCCTCGTCATCCTCCTCCCGAACTGCGGCCTGGTGAGCTCGGTATCTAAATGTGGATAGAACGTAAGGTTACCATCTGGCAGGACATCTTGTATGTTTATAACGTAAGGTTGAAGGAGAGGAAGGATGTGATGACCGAAGCGATAAACATTGTTTAATCCTTCTGGCTTCATGTTACGTGGAAAACGAAATTCGTTTTGACTTAACGAGTCCGATGGTGGCATTGCTTTTGATACCGATGTGGAACGGCTGCGCCGAAATATGGGTTTCTGACTTTTCTCGGTCACGGCTGTAAACGACCTATGCCTCGAAGGTTCAAATGTACTTTCTTGGGACGCTAAATTATCTTTAACAACGTATTGCTCTTGCTCTTTTTGTTTCTGTGACTTTAAAGTTGGACGACCACGTATATCTTTTTGAACTGAAGGCGCCTTTTTGTCGCTTTTGTTTGGAAATACCTGCGCCAAGACCTTCTTTATTAGACTCTTTTTTATTTCAGGAGGTTTGGAATTTATTTCTTCTGTAACCAGGCCCATTTGTCCTATAACATCTATTTCTTTTTCTTCTAACAGTGTTGGGTTAGCTGTGTTAAGTTTTGTCCAAAAAATATCTATATCTGAGAGCGGTATCTTTTTATCTGCATAATTTATGATTAGAATTAATATAACAGTAACTACGTGTGAAACATCTAAGATTTACATTTAATATTACGAACCTGTGTTGTAATATTTTGATATATTACAAGCGCACGGCAACCCACAACTCGTCCAAAGTTGGTGGCCACACGTCATATTTGAGTCGCGCATAACTCTTATTTTGTCTTTTTTCTCGACCAACAAATCAAGAGCTCTGTGGGACACCTTTCCTCGAAGGTTATCAAATATTGGTAGTTTATGATGACCCATAGTTTTAATCAAGCTCGTTTCAAAATCGTGTTTCATTTTTACCTCCTGTGCTTGCACGATTTCATTTACGAAACCTACAAGCGAGGCAAGCGTGCTGTTTGGTGATCTGAGGAATCGTTTTAGGTTCGAGTGCTGACTTTCCACCCGGTTTGTTGTACGTTGACCAAAGTTGCGCGTTCTATTGGTCCATGTTGTTACAAACATATCTCTGTAACTGTGTTAACCAGGTGTGCGTCAGATACTCCAGAACCCATGAAATGTAACAAAAAACCAATGATGATATGATGATAATAATTATGGTATATGATGCTTACTTTTTTTGTCGTCTTTGATAAGTCTTTCGTACAGACGGTTGTAGTTGTAGTCGTATAACTCTGTTGTCGGAGAGTTACACAAATTCGCCCATCGACCTTTGAATTTCTTCCAGTCTGCGTCAGAAAAGCTTGCCTTGCAGTGTTTGGCAATATTTTCGTCTATGTGCCATCTGCAGAGATATTTTGCAGCTTCTGGAAACACTTTACGGCACGCATTCATAACAGCAAGGTCTCGATCTGTTATGATCACACGTGGCTCCATACACTTATTCAACATACTCTTAGCCATTTCCAAGACGCAGACGTAGTTCTCCTCACGCTCTTTGCTTACGAACGCGTGAGCAATACTAAACGTCTGGTGTGTGGAAGTCACGCCAACAATTTGAATAAATGGAAGCCTGTACTGGTTCGTTTTGTACGTCGCGTCCATCATCAGTACGTGCGGAAATGCACGCCACCAGCAATACGATTTTGGATGACAGAAGAAAATGTCTTCCACGACGTTTGTTTCAGGATCCTCCCGGGTATAGTAAACGTACCGCTGACTGTGAAGCACGTTTTCCAGGACCTGCATCGGAGTATCTCCGAATTTCTTCTTGTTTTTTAGCTTCTGCTGTAGATTGTATACATCCCTAGGGATGGATACATTTGCAGGGTTATGTTTCTTTATGCTCGAAAGTATGTTACGAGGATCCATGTGTCGCTCGGTCAGATTCTCAACCAGATCTTCTTCCTCCTGCGTGAATCTTCTAACATATGGATGACCCTCTAGATTCTAAGCAGGTTCGTGATTGTGATTGTCGTTAATCACCTGTAATTTCCAGGATTCACGAACTTCGTTGTATAACCCTACCAGTTGAAACGGACAATCGATTTTCTTGCTGCCTGACCGTCTAAGGATTGCGATGCTATTGTGCTCGCCACCACGGTCACACATGAGCCAAACTTTGATTACAGTGCCTGTTGTCTTTGATTTCTTCGTTCTTCTTTTGACTACAATGTAACCATTGTCTACAGCTCTACTTTTCACCCACCCTACCAGCGCTTCCTCAGTCATAAACTCCTGACATATAAAAATAATAATAAATACCTTAAATGGATAGCGATAATATACAATTATTAACATTTATGTTTCATTTAAGTTACCTCTTTGGTTTCCCAGTTAACGTTTGAAGCCCCCGGCTTTTCTTCATAACCCTCCTCCGTGTAACTTTGTTTACTGTCGTCATACATGAACCCATACGATGCTTGACTGTCAAAACCGACATCAGCGTTAGGTTCAGCATTCAGATCTATCGTGCCGTATGAATACTCGACAGGAGGCACTTCGTTCAAATCTGGCACGGAATAATTGAAAAAACTCCCGTCCCAAAACGACATCGTTACAGATATGAATTATCGTGAAATATATTTGAATTCGAAAGTTACGCGTTCGTTTGAAACGATTCATGCTTATATACAAATTTGAAAATCTTCAAGACGGCCCGTAATGGCCTTTACGGCCCGTACTGGGTCAAATCAATGTCCTTCTGTCAGAATTGAAAAAGCAAGACGGGCCGTACTGGCTAGTACGGGCCGTCTTGCTGTCAAATCATTGTACTAGGTTGCAGGGAATGTCTGTACGATGAATGAGACGGGTCGTCTTGGCCATTACGGCCCGTCTTGCTCCCAATCATTGGCACAGGTTGTCAGGAGCGAATGTTTGACTGAGGACTGAGACGGGCCGTAATGGCCATTACGGGCCGTCTCAGGGGTGTATTTTTAAAAAAAGTGGGTGTGAGAATAACAACACCCTTATAAATTTAGGGACATCTTATTCATACACTACCCATTTTACTTATACAAGATACTTTTTTTTGACGGCGATATTCTTACGTGTTGTATACCCTTTGAGGGTGATCGTTCAACGTCAGATTCCTCCAACCATCGTGAGAACCCATACCCCTTAATACGCAGGAATCCAGTTGGGTAAATCTTCGCCCTCATCAGAATAAAACATGGGATAAACCAAAGCTGATCTTTCACCTAGTGTCATTCAAACTTGTCACCAGATGGATTCAAACCCCCGACCTCTATATTGGAAGGTGAGAGCCCTATTGAGCTGATTTTCAGGATCTTTTTTGAACTGCTGACGGCCTAACGAGGCTCAGCGGCATGCCTTTCCATAATCCAAATGGATCCTCGAACCCAACAACCCATACGCTGCGACCACAGTCTGCTACCAACTCTCCAGTATCTAAAGACCGGGTGTTGGCGAGCACTGAATCGAACAAATCCACCTGCTCATCAGGAGTAAATCCACTATGTGATAAAAACCTCTACTGACCACTTTGGCCATGATTTGAACCCACAAGGCTAAGCTTTATGATAATCATGTAGTGCCAGTTGAGCTACAAGCTCATTGGCATTTATACATCATACTTAATTCAAATCAATCACATCATACTCACATAACTTTTGTTTATACATATTTTTAAAATATTTTTTAACATTAAAAAGTATAATATGATGATGTTATTGGTACAATGGTGTACTAATATCAATAACCAAAATTTATTACGGTACAAATACAAAATAGAAAAAAAAATGACAATGTTTTACATCAAGACTCATATGCATACACCTACGGATTAAATGGAAACAAATGATCAGACTCTATGATATAAGTGACAACTATTGATAGTCAATGTAGAGATTACAACAATTATAGGAGAAAAGTATGCATCAATATTATTGTAAACGAATCGAACGAATACAAATGAGTTTTTGTTCGTGTTTTTTATTTAACTTTTAACTTGTTCACGAATACTAACTAAACGAAAATTCTTGTTGTGTTCATTCATTAAATAATTAAACTCGTTAACGATTGGTTCACAAACACAAACACAAACAAACATCTATTATTTACAAGACAAAAATCACATTCTAACTCTTAAACATTAGAGATAATCATTCACATAATTGTTAAAAAATTATTATAAAAATCAAAAAATAATTGTAATAAAACAAACCACAAGATAGAAATAATAAGTGTAATTGAAATCACCCTAAACTAATGTTTCAAATATACTAGTTTCAAATTACTATGATTTTAACAAGATGCAAATTCTAAGTGATTAAATTCCTAGTTTAAATGTTATGATATTAAATTAAAAATAAAAAAATCAAGAACATAAAACATATTTAATGAATAAATATAAGGCAAATTGGAACTTAATAATCTAAAGTTTTAGAAATTGGCCTCTACCGGTCCAAACTTTGAAATTCGTCAATAACGGTCCATACTTTCATACTATTTTTCTTCTAATGGACCTCTGTTAAAAAAGTTAATGCCGTTAACTTTTCCCCGAATTTCAAACGGATTTTTTTGGGGCTTTCGATCAGAATCAGAATACGAGTTGAATGACTTATAACTTCCTCAAAATACCGCCCCTCCCCCAGCGGTGACCCCATTCGAATGAAATCGGTGCCTGCTCCCCGTTTATTCTCCTCTCATTGTGATGAATGTTTTTCAGTGAGATGACCATTGTAGGATTTTAAGTTTTTCAGTTCAGTAACGACGTGAAAATTTTTTTGGTGAAGTGACTTCTATGACGTACGAGGGTTGTCGTCTTATACATCAAAAAGTATATCTTACTATTTGTTTATACATAATTGCAAAAAATGTCATTAATCGTCACCTAATATTCTTCGTAAACAATTATTTTACAAGCTAAGGTTCTCATGTTTATGATGCTGGTATCTTGTACGTGCGCTAAACGGTAAAAAAAAGTTTAAGCTTTATAAACGTAGCAAACCAATGCGAATATTCGACAACATATATAAAATTCTCCCTTTTATCTCCTTGGTTGACCTTTTGAGTTTGGCGTTAATCTTCACATAGCCTTTGAATTCCTAATTATTGTCGTTTTGTAATAAGACATGCTTATCAAACGACCATATTAACAACCATATTAGATGATATCTGATTACATCATCATAAAATGGGCAAGCGCGTAAGGTCTCCAAATATTTAGGGCCTCAATTGTAAATATTATGTGTTTTAAACTATACAGGTTATTTGTTTTGTTATTTTAGATTTGGAAAAAGAAAGATTCCTCTCATATTATCAAAAGAAAAAAAACGTGTTTAGTGTTATTTGTTTTCAAGTAATCACATATTCGTACTAAACATATGTAGATGTGAACAAATTAACTTATCTTTTATTATTATTATTATTGTTGTTGTTGTTGTTATTATTATATTTTTTTTAAAGGTATGAGAAGATGGAGAGGGAGTGGGTTGGAACAGAGGTGGGCAAAAAACCCGGAACCGGAGACCTGAACCGGAAACGGTTGTACCCGAACCGGTGGGTACGGGCAGTTCTGCATTTTCAGAGAAACCGGAACCGAAAAACGGAACCGGTTCCACCTTTACCTGGTCAAACCCGAACCGAAACAAACCAAAAATCGATTGGAACCGGTAAAAAACCGAAACCGGTTGTTGACTTTATTAACCGGAACCGGTTTAAAAAAACCTGTCTGCCCACCTGGAATGGAAGAAGAAATGGTAGGAGTTGTGGGCCGCTGGTAAAGGTTGAATTTGAACCATTTATGTGGGGGGAATGTGGGCCGGTGTGGTAGTGTGAAGTTGGGTCGATTGGGTAATGTGGGCCGGTTTGGTGGTGTGTTAGATTTGTTCTTATCTACACAGTCAAATGTAATTATAACATTCCTTGTATATCTACTATATCTCAACTACTACTTGTGTATATGTTAGGATTATGAGTGCCATCAACGAGTATCATATTCCAATTGGTTGTTTTATATAAATGAACGAAACACCACCTAGTAAAGTGTACAAGGGGTTTTTATAGTTTTTTAATGATTTTATTAAGAAACATCTCAATCATTTAGAGGTTGAAGTGTTTGTTTCACTAAAAAAATATATTTGAAATTGAATTAGCCAACCAGCATATTAAACATTAAGTTTTGAATAGAGTCTGAATAATTCAGATATAATATTGACTCAACACTTAATAAACCAACAACCACTTAGTTGAGTTTGGTGGAGATAAGCCGAAGACAAACATTATCTTTATTCTAATAATATTTAAAAAACAAAATATATAATTTCTATAATTTGAAATTGTGTGGTGTTTGCAGAGCATCGTACCATGTTTAGAATTGTAATTTCCAATAGCATATCTATTGATGAATTGCTAAGTTTCTTTAAAAAAAAAAAAACCTTAAAGTTAAGATTACCTATATATCAATTTTTGGTACTAAAAGAAAAATAATTATTTCTATTTATTTTTACAGACCTTTCTATTAACCCCTCCAAACATATTAGAATGATAAAAGTACTATTTTAAAGCTAGTATTATACCTTTTGAGTTAATTTTTTATTTTTTTATTTACTTTTTTGGATAAGGCAGTACAAAATAATTGTATCTTACATAATAGAGGTTGGTAGGAAAACTAGTTCCGGAACCGAACCGACAAGTACAAGCGGGTTTAGTTTCTTAAAGATATCATAACCGAAACCGAAATTGGTTCCATCTTTACCCAGCCAAATTTGGACCCCAAACCAGTCAAAAACCAATAAAAACTTGTCAATCCCGACCAAAAACTCGAACATAACAAAATCAATTATTGACTTTGTTAACCAAAACTAGGGCTGTAAACGAACACGAACGAGCCTTTGTTCGTGTTCGTTCATTTAACTTTTAACTTGTTCACGAACGCTTACCGAACGAAAATTCTTGTTCGTGTTCGTTCATTAAGGAATTTATCTTGTTCACAAACGGTTCACGAACGCTAGCGAACACATATGATTTAAACAATAAAAATTAACATTTTTAATATCAAGAAATGGAGATAATCATTTATAAATATATAAATTAAGATATTATATATTAAAATAAAAATTACTTAAGTATTATGGTACTAAACTAAAAATTAAAAATTAACAACACATTTAATGAATAAATATAATAAATGAACTTAACCGAATATAAACGAACGTAAACGAACATGTTACCGAACGTTCACGAACACAAATGAACGAACACGACCTCTGTTCATGTTCGTACATTTAACCAAACGAACGGAATTTCTTGTTCGTGCTCGCTCATTTATTAAACGAACGAACATAAACGAACTTCCCGTCGAACGGTTCACGAACTGTTCGCTGAACGTTCGGTTCGTTTACAGCCCTAACCAAAACCGAAAAATGTTAAAAAAAAACTCGGTTTATGCGACCTCTGTTGTATAAGCAATAAGCCATATCATGAGATCCTGTTGAGACTAGAGGTGAACAAAAAAAACCGGCTTGGGTTCTCAAACCGGTCCAGCCATGATCTCAAACCAGTTTCACCAAAACCGGTTTCCAAACCAGTTTCAAACCCTCCAAACCGGTTTCATAGGTTTGACATCCCTCATCTCCCAAACTGGTTTCCAAACCGAACCGGTTTTCACCCAAACCGGTTTTGACCATCCGTTGACCAAATTGGACCGGTTTGAGCAAAAAAACCGGTTTGAGCACCTCTAGTTGAGACATGAAGACATGAAAGCTCAGACACATTGGGCTGTAATATTGCATCATTAATAATATTACAACTTTGTAGCCCATTTGCCCGCAATTTATTAGCATGGGCTGCATTGCTGCAAGCCTGCATGTCAATAATCTCGAATCATCTCATTATCTCAATGACTCGTTATAACAATTCTACTAAATTCTAATTAACATCATATTTTATATCTTTAACATATGTATTTGTGATAAAGTAATTTTTTAAAATCTTATGAGAACTATATATACCAATATTTTTATTAAAAAAGAAATCAGATACGAGAGATCGGTAATGTAGATTATGCGTAAACTCGTCAACACAAGGATTATTATTCACTATCCTTGGGAGCGTTATTATACAAAAAAATTGTCCGTGTTAATATTAGATATTCTCTCTTTTTTTAAAGGTAAGGTAATTCGCGTTAGAGAAAAAAGGGGTGAATCAATGGTGGTTTCACTCTCACACTTATATCATTGATAAAGTGCTAGATATAGCTTTTTATGCCAAGCAAAATGCATTATATTTATAACGCTTTTAAGGGTAGGTTGTAAACGAACTGAACACTTGGTTGTGTTTATTCACAAACGGTTCACTAATACTAACCAACTGAAAATTTTTGGTCTTGTTTGTTATTAAGGAATTGAACTTGTTTATGAACGCAAATGAACATATATTATATAAAAAATTAATATAATACTATATATAAATATAAAGTTAAATACATTCTTAATCTCAAATATTAGAGATAATCATTTACTTATATATAAAGTTTAACACTTTATGTAAAAATCAAAAAATAAGTATCATTAAACAAAGCAAAAGTTATAAATTAAAATTGTGATTGAAATTACCCTTAACTAATGTTTCAAAGACATGAGGTTTCAAATCACTATGTTTTTAGCAACAAATTCTAATTGACTTGATTTCTAGTTTAAATAATATGGTACTAAACTAAAAATAAATAAAATATAAAAATATAAAACACATTTAATGTATAAATATAATAAATAAACATAAAAAACGTAAAAGAATATAAAACAGACACATTATCAAACGTTCACGAATATAAATGAATGAACATGACCTCTATTCATGTTCATTCATTTAACTAAACAAGCGAAATTTACTGTTCGTGTTCGTTTATTTATTAAACAAACGAAAATAAGCGAACTTCTCGCCAAACGGTTCACGAATAGTTCGATGAACGTTCGGTTAGTTTAACGGTAATTAACTTTCTGGTTGATTGAAAGTGGTATTCATAATATTCATGAAGAAGAAGCATATCACAAGTTTTATAGAGCTATAGAAGGACTAAAATTAACTTTTATTAGTAGGATGATGTTTATAGCATTGTGATAAGATTCGTATAAATTTCTCAGGATATGCATGATCAATTTTTTTAGGAGAATCAACATTATAAAGAGCATCAACATGGCAATTAAGATTATAAGATCATGCTTTTAAGAATTTTTGAAATGCTTCTATAAGTTGAAGTGTGATCTAGATAAATTTTTTATTTTATTTTTTTCAAAAAATACTTGTTTAGCTCTTATATTGTTACCGATGTTGATCTACAATAAATTGATTTCATTGGTATTTTAATACCAATACATACCATAGAACCGGTTCCATCGTTAATTGATCAAAACCGAAACCAGAACAGAACAGAACCAAAACTAATAAAAACCATTTAAAACTTGAATTAAACTGGAACCAGTTTTTAACTTTTTTTGGCTAAACCCAAAACCTATTTAAACCGGAACATGTTAAAAGAAAACTTGGTTTGTGCAACACTAATATGAATATTCCATATATAGATTCTGGGCTGAGCGAGGTTTTTGGGCTCATCAAAGTGTATGCACAATAATGCACCCTTGGGCCTTGACCCATCAGTTCGTTTATTTATACAACATCTAATATATCTTTCTATTTTTAGTTGACATATTACATTGTCACTTGTCAGGTTTCAACATCTTATAAATTTGCACATTTATATATCTTTCTATTCTTAATAAACTAATAAAAATCAAAATTAAACCCCTATATTAGTTTCCTCTTACCACCTTGATGTAGCACAATAATGGAACCTTTATGTTAGGCTCAATGGTTTCATTACTCTAAAATTGTCATTAATTAATTTATATATTAAAAAGGAAATCTTTAGTTGTGAGAGAAATTTACTATTCATTCTTTTACAAAATCATAGCACAATGTACAAGTTTGAATGCAACTGAGTGTTATCATCATACCTTCCCACATGTTTTGACCTTCAGCCTTCAACCCACCCATGTTCTTTAGACGTTTTCACATATCAAGATCCTGCTTATCCTCCCCATCGAAATCTCAATCGGAACCATTCTTCCTATGCCCGATTTTTCTTTCATTTTGGATGCCGGTGGTGGTTGTTGGTTTCGATGTTGACCCACGAAGGTGACAGGGTTAAAATCTGAGAGATTCAAGTTACGTCAGTTAAGCCCTTTGATTTCAACAAATCTAATGTCGGTGAGTTTTCTTTGTGTTTTCTTCTTCATGTGTTATTACAGTGTTTGCATAAGTGTCTCCTCCATGTCTTTCTTTTCATTTTATGATTAGGTTTTCACTCTGCTGTTCCTTTTTCCAAATTGATCTGAGGTTGTTGTTTGAAAGTTAAGGAATTTCTATTTCATTGTAACACCCCGACCGATGGCGGAAATGTCGGGCATCATGAATTAGTTACATCAATTACACAAAAGATTTAGCTATCTACTAAATTCTAGTCTTCAGAATTTCAGTTATTTAGCTAAGTCCAAGATCTTACGTGACGATGTCCCAAAAGAAGGTAGAGCTATCCTGCCCTACTTACTTGTCTTCATTCTCTGAAACATGTGAAAATCAAGTGTCAACTATGAAATAGTTGGTGAGAAATCATGAGTTTTTATTTATTAAAAATGTTTATAAAAGGTTTAAGGAAGTTTATAAATGATTTTATAAAAGTTTATAATTTCCCCGAGAAAATCCACATATGCACCTGCAAATTAATCCAACACTACCAACAGACACAACATCCAAACAATCCAAGTAATCACATACACAATATTCACAATAATAATCCACGTATATTCAACTAATCACATCAATTCAATAATCATCAACCATCATAAACATATCAATATAAGTTACCGCGGAGGACCTCAGTCAACTCAATCAATGGCGGAATCATCGCGGAGGACCTCAGTCAACTCAACCAACGATATTCATATAAGTGTCAATACGTGCACTGCGGAGGACCGCAGTCAACTCAACCAACAGTGGAGTCTCTGAGGAGGACGTTAGTCAACTCACCAATAGTATCTCAATCATTGCGGAGGACCGGAGTCTACTCAATCAACAATGATTCACGGATAAGTAAATAATCCATCTCAATCAATAATCAATAATAATCCATTAATATGAATATCATATTGATAATCCTGGTGTCACCCATGTGTTATCAAAATAATATTTAAATTGGTATACATGTTTCACCTTCGAGTTTAAAAACAAAAACAGTTTAAAAGGAGGTTATGAGAACTCACCTAAGTCCTTAGAATCAGTGTTCTTATAGTATGCGCGCTCGCGTAGGAGAAATCAAAAACAACTCAACAATCTGTAATTATCGTATGTTCGTGTTCATAAGTATATGCGTTTTATTTCAATTGAATAACCATAAGTGTTTACTTTTAAATTCATTAAGTGTTTCACTAACTTAGTTTATTAAATCTACGTTAAGATGATTTACTCAATACATTTTATAAGTGTTCATCATTAATATATAATTTAGACTTGTTAGTCCCAATTATTTAATGATGATAAACTAGCTGTGATGTTGTAGGTGTATTCCCATAGATATGTATACTCTAAGGTGATAACCCTAATCATATACATACCTAAACATACATGCATGTTTAATTTTATTAACCACCATAATATAAGTTAAAAAAATTCACTTAAATTTTAAGATAATGATACTTAGGTCATTTGCATAGAATGTTAAAACCATGTAAAATCTCATAATTCGAACTTAGGTAATTTAGAAAAGGTGGTGACTTGAATTAATCATGCATGCATGGATATTCATATATGTGTGTTAGTTTCCCCCATTTATCCATAGTTTTAGCTCAAGTAACTTGGGTTCGTTCCCTAGGTTCGGCTAACACATAGCCCATTCTCCCCCTAGGTTCGCTGCCTACAATTAGGTTAAGCAGCCCCTAGGTTCGGCTATCATCCAAGGTTCGTGAGGTCCTGGGTTCGTGGCTAGCAGGTGGATCAACTGGAAACAGGTTCGGCCAAGCTAAGGTTCGGCCAGGCTAAGGTTCGTGACCAGATGGTTCGGCCCTAGAGGAAGGTTCGGCCCTAGAGGAAGGTTCGGCGAACCTCTGGTTCGGCTGTCCCCAGGTTCAGCTGATCTCCTTTTCACGAACCAGCACTGTTCATCATCATCCTCCTTGCATCCAAACCTGTTGCAGGTCCAAACCCACCGATCCTACCCCTTTCTATCGACTCGTTTTAAGGTTTTAAAGTGATAAAATGTATTTACAATCTCAATATCATAACCGATTGTTTAAAGAAGAAAAACCGAAAAGTAAAAGCTTAGATCTACCTTAAAGTCACGTTCCAATGCTAGATTTCTTCGTATCTTCTTGTTCCTCTCGATCACGCGGTCGTTTTGACACCAAGATCTCGTAATTTCGTTGAGTAACAAAAGAGAAATCGTAGAGAGAAGTTCCAGAGAGAGAAAGTGACGAATTTTTGATTGTAGAGAGAGAAAGAGTTCTTTCAAATGAAGAAGAAGAGAAGGAAGTGGGTTCTTATACCCCGATCTATCCCCGCGTGCCCGGTCTCGTTTTTATTGCGATAAAATCATAATAATGCTCGGTTTTACTCATAAACATGTTTTAAAATACAAAACATTTGAAATAATTGTGTTTCATTTTTATAAAATGATTTTATTTTTAATGCGATTGTTGCGTAAATGATTCCGTTAAATTATTTATTTGAATAATCGATTTGTTCGGTTTTTGTTTTAGGTTGTGATTCCTAATAAACTTTATTAATTTTCATTTATTAATTTAACATCGTTAAATATTATATCGGTTATCTCGTCGAAATGCGTTACTCACGTACGTATTCGTAAAGATCGTCACCTTTTCGAATCCGTCGCTCGTATCGTATTTCGATTCGATTTACAATTTATGGAACATCGTTTCAGAATATTATTCCTAATAATTATATTCGTGTGAATCGTCAACCACGCGAATACACTATTAATGTAATATTTCTGAATTAATATTCGCTTTTAAGTTATGTTCGTAACCTCACCATCGCGTAATCATTTCCAACAAGACTTCCGTTATTTAATTAACTTTAATATTATAATTCCCAATCCACAGCCCACTAAACCATATTACTGACACATTCATGATAGACCGAAATATGCGTATGTATAGAGCATATGTAGGGGTCAGTTGCAACTGCCCCAGCCACCGTCCCACCGCTATTTCGATAAACCATGACCATGTGTCCATGACTATGTTTAGTAACCAAACAACAACCAACTCCTAATTCCTTTCCGTTCCAAACCAATAATTCATTATCCGTGAATACAACTGCGATAAACTCTCTAGTTCTGTTTAGTTGGGTTACAACTAAACTTCCCATGGTTTACGCGTATAATAATATGTTCTCAATATGTATACCACTCATCACTAATATTATCAAATAATTAATCATCATTAATAATTATCATCTGGTCGTAACAGTACAATCGTACATATGTACGGACGACCTGAAATACAGTGATGTTACAGTCTCCCATAGTTAAGGGAATTTCGTCCCGAATTCAACTTGGAGTGACCGTAGTGAATAAATGTGGGTACTTAAGTTTCATCTGATCTTCCTGCTCCCAGGTGAATTCTGGACCCCGCTTCGACTCCCAACGTACTTTGACAATTGGAATTCTACTGCGTTTGAGTTTTTTAACCTCACGATCCATTATCTCAACTAGTTTTTCTACAAAGTGCATGGTATCATCGACGCGAATGTCATCGAGTGGTACCTGAAGATCCTGATCAGCTAAGCACTTTCTTAAATTGGACACGTGAAACGTCGGGTGCACGTTACTAAGTTCAGGAGGAAGTTCTAACTTGTAGGCAACCTTCCCGATCCGTTCCAGGATCTTAAAAGGGCCAACATAACGTGGAGCAAGCTTACCCTTCTTCCTGAATCGTACCACTCCTTTCCAGGGCGATACTTTAAGTAATACCATATCATCAACTTCAAACTCTAAAGGTTTCCTTCGTTTGTCCGTGTAGCTTTTCTGTCGGCTACGTGCAGCTAACAGGTTGTCACGGATTTGGCGGATCTTGTCAGTCGTCTCCTGAATAATCTCGGGACCAGTGATCTGCGATTCGCCGACCTCGGTCCAACAAATAGGTGACCGACATTTTCTGCCATACAGAGCTTCAAATATTAAAAACACATAATTAAAATATTAAAACTCATGTTAGATAAAAGCTCTCACTACGCCTTAAAACCTAAAACCGTATAGCAAAAGTGTTTTAAAAATAGCAAAAAACATAATGCGTGTTGGAACAAAAATTACGATGGGCGAATGAATGGTGGTTTCACTCTCACACTTGACAAAGAAAACATGGGGCGAAGACCTAATGGTAAAGTGCCAGATGTAGCTTTTATGTCAGCAAAATGCCTGATATTTATAACGCTCTTAAGATAGGTTGGAAACGAACCGAACAAACACGAACGAGCTCTTATTTGTTTCATTTGTTTAAATTCTATCTTGTTCACGACTGGTTCACGAGTATTAACAAAAAAAATGTTGTTTGTGTTCGTATAATAAGGAAGTGAACTTGTTTATGAATGCAAACGAACATATATTAGAACCGGTTCCATCATTACCCCGAAGTAATGTTTCAAAGATATTAGTTTTTAAATTACTAAGTTTTTTGGAAGATACAAATTTCTATGACTTGATTTTTAGTTTAAATGTTATGGCATTAAACTAAAAATAAAAATAAAAATAAAAATAAAATACAAAACACATTTAATGAATAATTATAATAAACGAACATAAACAAAACGCAATTGACCATTCACAAACACGACCTCTGTTCATGTTCGTTTATTTAACTAAACGAATGAAATTTCTAGTTCGTGTTCCTTCATTTGTTAAACAAACGAAATAAATGAACTTTTTGCAGAATGTTTCACGAACTGTTCGATGAATGTTTGGTTTATTTACAGCTCTACATAAGGATAATTAAGTTTTGGTTGATTAAAAATGTTATTCATAATATTCATGAAAAAGAAGCATAACTTTTATTAGGATGATATTTATAGCATTGTGATAAGATTCGTATTAATTTTTTAGGATATGCAGAATCATTTTTATCAGCAGAATCAAGATTATAAAGAGCATCAACAAGGCTATTAAGATTAGAAGATCATTCTTTTTAGAATTTTTGAAATGCCTCTTTAAATTGTAGTGTAATGATCTAGAGAATTTTTTATTAATCTTTTTACAAAAAAAAAATTGTTAAGCTCTTATATCGTCACCTGCTGACTATTCACATTAAATTGATTTCATTGGTGCTATAAATCCAAGTTTTTTATTTTAATACCAACTAGTGTTACGGACCCGCGCGTTGCGGCGGGGTCTGATTTACTGACGTAAAAACAATCAACAGAATATGAGGCTAAAATCGTGTACAATAACATGCATGAAGGAGAAAACCTTGCACCTTTTACGTGTCGTTGCCCAGTCTGCAGAATATTGAAACACCAAGTTTACCCCTATATATTATATAATCAGCTCGTCATATTCACAGCAACCGAAAGGCTCTCTAGCAAGCAACATACTACAAACTTAATATCTAAACATCACTAAGTTTAAAAATAAATATAAAAGGTTAAAATTTGACATTGTGCAAGCGTAAAATCTAATGTAAACGCTAAAATTGAAACAGAAGGCATGCCATAGTCCTCATTTGTTGTACTGTGTAAAAATAAGGCAATCTTTGTAGTCTATAATAATGTTGATTTGTAAAAAAAAAAAAAAACAAACATCTTTGATGCATAAAACTCGAAGGTATGTTTCAAAAGCTTCATCGACATTTTCCTCCAATAAACTGTTAACTTTAGATATCACATAGGTAATTCCCTCAGATGATTCCAGACTAACATTGCTGAAAAAAATTAATCAATATGAGAATCATGTAAATTCTATAAAAGTCAGAGTTAAAGTCAACTACTAATTAGAAGGAAGAGCAGAAAAAAGAACCATATATACCAACTATTTTGAATTAGTTTATGCTTTGCAAATGAAAAGTATTGCACCTCTTCTGCTAGGCAAGCAACCAAATAGTAAACTTCTCTCTCCTAAGTAAACATAAATTAATGTTATACTTGAAATAGCATAATGTGAATATCAAAAAATAATGTGATAGGTGTCATAAATAGTACTATTTTAATTTGAAGTGAAATAGAAAACAAACTAAAAAATTGTTGCCACTCTTCAATCAATAACCACATGTAAATTACTATGACGTATATAATTAGACACATGGTATTTCTAAATTTACACCTTCATCCTATATATGTCATTCACCATATGACTTGAACCCCAAAGATTCATTTTGATAAATTATGAAGAGGAGCGGCTACGAAACAAATTATTTTCAACCTTTTAAGTCAAACTTGCAACCTACCAGCCTCAAATTGACCTAAAAAAATTTGATTGAAACCTATATGAGGTTGCTGTCATGTTTAAGATAACTTTGAGTTCTAATTAGCCTAAAATTCAAATCAAAGTCAGAATTGCAAGAATGTTGATGAACAAATAACTTTGATTAAACCTTGATTAACAAACTATAAATCATTAAACACCAAATTAACATAGGCAACACAACAATGTGAATTTCTTTGATTCACTCAATCATTCAATTAACAATTTTATGAACACAATACTGCAAACATGAATTGAGAAATCCGAAATCTTCATATGCGACATGGAATCGAATTAGACAACCTGTCAAAAATGAATCAAGAACATCACATATTGAGCAAATCCTATTAATTTCCTTTCTTCCCTAATTTCAGATAAACCTAAATAGAACATAAATTGACCAAACCATTAATCAATCCCTCTAAAAACACTATTTCCAAATTTTGCAGATTGATCAGCTAATCAAAGAACAATATTTGTAGTTACCTCTTTCACATAAGCTGATAAGCAATTATCAAAATTTAGTAAAATATTAAAATGTAACACCAACCCCATATGTTCAAACAGGCATATTATTATTATCCAATCTAGGTTTATGAACTACAATGAGCATATCAGACAATAAAAAACAGTAACTGATAAACCGCTCACCTTCTTGAATATCCTCTGTCATTCTGAACCAATGCCCCGTGTCGCCCCTTCTATTGCAGCAATGCACTTTCCCTTTCTTTTTCCCTTCCCTCCCTCTTCAGCCTCTCTTCTGTAAGCTCTTTCACACTCTTCTTTCTACTACTCTTAGCCACCGTCTCTGAATCACAGTCATCACCATTATCAACTGCTTTTGCATCATGTGGGCGTTTTTCCATGTACCACGGCAACTTCACACCTTTTCCGGCCACTCCATACCCTAAACGGTACTTCTCATCCTCCGGCAAAACCACCTTTGGAGCCTCAGCCTCTTTCTTCATCCTCTTAAAGCCCTTCCTCTTCTCATCCCCTAATTCACCTTTACTCATGTCCACGATCTCAACTGGATCCAAAAACCTAATTCCTTCAAACAAATTTATATGCCTCGACTTTTGCTCCGGCTCCGGTGCCGGTGATAGTAATGGCTGGGCTGTAACAGCGATGGATTGGCCTGACGATGAAGCGGAAGCCAACACGGGCTTGTCGAAGTTGTTCGATGCGGAACTGGGTGTCGCGCTTGCACGATTGTTCGCGTTTGAGTTGTTCTTCTTTGGCTGCCGCTTCTTCATCTTTGCGAACTTTTTCTCGATTGTCGAAATTGTATACGTTCCAAGGCATCTGAGGGAGAATATTCAGACCTTCGTGGCCTCCCATGGCGGAGTGAGTTGAAAATCACAGGAAATTGCAGTATGATTGTAAGACGAAAATCACAAAGCGTATTTGGGGGTTTAGAGAAATGAGAATTTGGTGGGTGGGAAGTAGTGCATTTTCCTTCCAGCGGAAGTTTCATTGAATTATATTTGTGGAATATAAGTTGTACAATACGCATAAAAAACCATTCCAAGAGGAACAGTAACATCTTCTCACAAAGCAAAGTTCCTTTTTAATATATATATTAATACATGCCATAGAACCGGTTCCATCATTACCCGACAAAAACCGTAACCAAAGTGGGGTAAAAATCGATAAAAACCAGTCAAAGCTTAAATCTAACTGAAACTGTTTTTGACTTTGTTAACCAAAAACCAGAATAGATTTGAAACTAGAACTGGTTTCAAAAGAAAAACTCGGATTGTGCACAATAGTCCATAGATTCTGGGCTGAGCGAGTGTTTTGGGCTCATCCAAGTGTGCGCACACAGGACCCATGACCCATCAGTTCGTTTATACAACAATTTTTTATCTTTCAATTTTTAGCTGACATATTACATTGTCAGCTTTCAACATCTTATAAATTTGCACATTTATATATCTTTCTATTTCTAAAAAATAATAAAAATTAAAATTAAACCCATAAACTAGTTTCCTTTTAGTCTCTTACGTCCTTGAAGTGCACTATTGGCCACAATAATAATGTCATCACTCTAAAATTGTCATTAATTATTTTAAAAGTGTAACGTGCATAGTTCCTCAGTCTTTTTGGCAGCATTCGAACTATAATTGTCAATCTTTAACTATATTTGTTCCTAGGGGTGTTGATCGGGTCATCCAAGCGGGATCTGGGTTAGTGGGGTTTTCCTAAAAAGATATTGACTTGCAACCTGACCCGAATAACGTTCGAGTTAATAGGGTTTTTTGAGATAGTCAGGTCATAGGTTATTCGGATCGTGATAGTCATGTTAGTCGGGTAAATATTTATTTGCTATTATTTTGACCCAATTTTAAATTGCTATAAATAATTTATTTTCCAAACATATAATTCAATAGAAATCGTGTAAATAATCCCTTTTTCATATATAGTTTGATTAATAGCCATAGTCAAATACAGTTAGTTAACGTAAATAAATATTTCGCTGAAAAGTTGAAAAAAATATATTTTATATACATACAGTATAATGCATGACTAGAAAGAATAGACAAAGGATATACAGCAAATTCCTATGCTAAACGTATTTATATTTTAGGCTTAATATTCCCACGCAAGCCAAGAGTGAGAAGAAACATGTAGCTTATATCAAAGAAACAATATATTTGTGTTAATAATGACTTTGTTAAGATTAATTGAAATAAACATCACTTGTAGATTTTGTTAAACGACCTTTTCTTTGACAAAATAAAAATATTTTACAATAAGCAATGTTCTACATGAAACAAAGGATAGGTGGCAATGAGTTTGTCGCACTAAAGTGTGAGAGCTATTCTTGTTTTGAATTTTACTAGACTTATTTCTAATTAGTGAGACTAGCTTGTTGGAGAACCTCATGGATATATTTGTGTTATTAGAAAATGATGTATGTCCTTTTAGAGACAATTTCAAGTTAATTGGCGATTAATCGCATATCGGAGGTCTATTGCCTAATTTTCGTCAAATAGGCCAATTAATCGCTAGTCGGTCAACGACGGTCAAATTCGGATGTTTTCGGTCCTAATTTGAAAAAAATAAGTTTTTCAAACAATATGTGTCAATATTTAACGTTTGAAACTTAACTTTTTTCAAATACCATGCGTAAATGTGGATGATTTTAAATAATTTTTAATTTATTATTTACTTTATCAAATGATTATATCATCACTTAACATATTAAATAAGTTAAATATGTAGAAAATTAACGATAACCTGCTATTCAGGTTATTTATATAGGATTAGAACACCAATATTAAGTTGAGTGACCTAATTGGGACAGAAAAAAGTTCCAGTGACTTAATTGGGACAATTTGAAAAGTTGGTTACATTTGTGTAGAGGTATCCCAAAATTTAATAACACCTTGGTTCAAACTTGTCTTAAAAGATGTTTGTGTTAACCAATAATTATATTTAGATGATTATTGGTCCATAATTGTAGAGATTGTATTTCCGTAAATATCATAATTATCTCCTAGAATAGCTCTTTAGTTTATTATGATATTTACGGAAATACAATCTCTACAATTATGGACCAATAATCATCTAAATATAATTATTGGTTAACAGTTTGGAGCATGAGTGCCAAATTTTAAAAATAAACTAGAAAGGGGTACAAAAATGTGTAAAACTATTTGGTTACAGTAATCTTGATCTAAGTTGGTGAAATGGAAGGGGAAAAAGAACAGCAAAAAACAAAAGAATGAAAGATAATGACGTCTCCCTTGACTCTATAAGTCAAAATGTTATGAACTTTGACTAGACCCCTCATCATAAGCATCCAAAGAAAATATTCTAAGTCTAAGATCCTTTGATATGATTGTGATATAGGCAATGTAGGTCGATTCCAAATTCTAAATTCTAAACTCTAAATTTGAAATCTTGGTATCCATCTTTTCTTCAAAATTCTTTCTATTATTTTCAAAGTCATACTAGGTCTAGCATATACCAAAGGGGCGCCACCATATGGATTTGTTCTTCTTTTAACTTTTCAAAGCCTATATCTTATATTCTTCAATCTAATTAATGACTCAACAGGAATCCAATCTAGCATAAGATTCCTCAAGAATTATTAAACATGTGTCATCAAACTTTTTACAAGATCTTTTCGTTTTAAAGTCCCTAATTTTTAAGCTCAACCGTTTAAACTCTCTAAAAACCTTCTATAAACAATAGTTTACATCGGTTATGCAATTTCTATCCTATTTATAGATGGTTATCGACGGTTTTACACTCCTTTGGCTATTAAAATGGGATCTGGGACATTAATCGAGAACGGTTTTGATTTCAATGGTTATTTACAGTTTCACATAATTTTTATTAAAAATCCAAACAAGGATTTGGGACGTAGGGCATGAGCTGCTTTTATGCAGTTGCTATTTTATCCCCATGTTAAATAACATGTACCAAAAATTCAAAAAATGTGATAAAAATTTAGTATGTGTTTTTCTATATGTACATGTTAAGTAGAGCGGTTGTTTTTCCTTTGTACGTTACTAAGAAAAATTAACGTATGTGTGTAAATCATGATCAACTAAGCATGATAATATGTAAAGATAAGTGAATTTATTATTATTTTTTTTCAATATACTTTTCCAATAAATAATTTTATCTTTGAAACTAAGTTTTAATTATCTATCTTTTCTGTTATAATTTTTTTTGTTGTAAAATATTAGGGATACAAACAATGTTAAATAGCTGAGAATATTTTTTTTTTTGAATTCGTCTAAATTTCAATCACAACAAGAATTCTAGTAGTAACATTATTCTACCAAATATGACTGTGGAACTTGGTTCTTATGTCTCTAAGGTGCTATGAGATATATTTGGGAGCAACGGTGTTTCTAAATAATCATCATCTTCATGTACCTCTCATTCAGATTCATCTGGAATTGTTATATTCATTTTAAGAATGTATATTTGATATTGTGTTAAACAGTTTAAGAAAATAATGGCTTTCTTTGTTTTTATGTTGTTTTGATAAAGACGACTTTGTTAAAATAGAAATTAATTAGATATAAAACTAGTTATTATTGAGTTATAATTGTATTTGATAATTAAATGGAATTGTATATAATACAAATTATTTCTACTTGGTTGATGTTTATGTGCTGGTCTTTCAAAAATTTGGAACCTTTATTAATTCCAAAAAGCTGTAGTATACTACAAAAAGGATACTATTAGTTTTATAATACAGTTATATTTTAGATTTCATCTAATACTTTTAAGAAATATATAATAAAGAAAATCCCCAAAATACCCATTTAACTATATTTTTTCCCAAATACATCCATTTGACTTTTTAATGCCAGATAATGTTTATACTATGTACAGGGCCCGGCACCCGTGTATACATAGGTGGACGCCTATACAAACCAACATTTAAAAGTTGACACTTGTTTTATATAGATGCGGCAAAAAACGTGTACAGGCAGGCGCCTGTAATTAACAGGCATGCGCCTGTATATGGTACAATTTCCTTAATAGGCGGGCACCTGTAATTAACGAGCGGACATCTGTAACCCGTTGAGAACTTACAGGCGGGAGTCAGAGTAAACGGGCGGCCACACCTATATAACATACGTGTCAACTTTTAAATGGTAGTTGTATAGGCGCTCGCCTATGTACATACGGCGCCAGTGCCCAACGTTTGGTGTGTCTTAAGACCTTTGTCTTAGAGGCATACTTCACAAAACCAGATGAGCAAATAAACACCCATGTTAAGATTTACCCATTTTACCATCAACCCTAACCTTTTTTTTTAACACTAATTTTTTACTCTAAAGACCACATAATACTTGTGTAATTATGAAAATTTAAACTCATATCGTTTTAATGAGAGACAATAATTCATGTTAGAGGACCTAGGCTACCATCAACACAACTAATCATTTTTTTTAATTTGAACTCTTGGATGGTCACCAAAACAAATATTAATTTGTATTCGTTAAAAATACAGAAATAATTCATATATACTTTTAACATTCAAGATTTGATTATATCATAGTTCTATAAAAAGTCATATGTTAAAAAAAAGGCTTTTAGCCCAATTGTATCTTGACATGCAATATGTGATATTTTTTTGGAGGTCGGTGATTCAAATCCTGTAACGAACACGTTACATGGAATATTTTAGGTGTATATTAGGTGTCAACAAAGATTAAATGTTTTGAATGTGCGCATTTTAAAATTCAAAGTGTTTTGAATGATAGTATTTGATATTAATATTTCTTTTATTATATAAATAATATATTATTAATGCCTTTAGTAATATATACACACTAATTATTATTGAGGGTTAATTAATTGAAAGAAAGTTGTATTTGTTAATTAAACACTACATTATATAATACAAAAAAAGTCAACTAAGTTGATGTTTATGTGTGGTTGGTCTTTCAAAAAGTTTAAAATTAAACAGAATTTTAAAACCCTAAATCCAATTTATAATACAATATAATAAAAGAATAACAAACTTAGCACATGCCACTCCCATATCTATTTGTTATAAATTTTTGATACTTGTTATTCTCACATTTATCTCTCATTAAATTATATTTTATTAACTATCTTTCCTATTTAATGTTAATGATTTTAAACAATTAAATTATATAATTAAATGTAAAAAATATAAATATTTTTATTTTAGTAATTTATTATAACTTAATAATCATAAATAAGTTTCAATTATACCTTTTTTATAATAAAATTTATAATTTTTAAATATATATTATTTTTAATTCGTAATAATTTCAATAACGATTGATATGATATCTAACATATAAAATTTTCATAAAACTACAGGTTTGCAACATATATACTATATAATAAAAGAATAACAAAGTTATTGTTTTACTCTCATAAAATTTTTATTAAACTTTTTAATTGATGTTTTACTACTTAAAGTTTTTATTAATACGTAGCATATTCATTTTATATCAAAATATTATTTTTATAATCTCTAAATTATCAATTTTAACTATTTTTTATTTATTTCATGTAATACACGGGGTAATAACCTAGTTATACTATAAAATGATACTATTTTTTTTGTGACACGACTGTATATTAGATTTCGTCTAAACTTTTAAAAATAATAGTTCTCTCAACTGGTTGACTGTGTGTAATACGTTTAATGGTTAAGAGTAACCTATGTTGCACATGAAAACGAATAAAACGTTTTTGAATTAATTTTTTGATAATTTTCACTAAAAAGAAATGAAACTTTAAATCAAAAATCAACGAGCATTTCCGTCCCCTTGGTTAAGGAATAAGGGTTTTGTCACTGTTACATTAAGATTGAATTTTATCATATTTCGGTTGATTTTGAGTTAAATACTTAAATCAGTTTGAAACCAGCTAACAAAGTTTCTGCCGTTCAAAAAAAAATCAATAAAACCAGTTTTTAAGTGTCCTTATAATTTTATGATGTCATCTGATTTTTAAAAATCAGTCAGACAGTCGGATTGGTTCAACTAGTAAAAAAGTAAGACGTCTGGTTTATAAAAACATTGACTTTTTTCTTTCTTTTTAAACGGCTAATTCTTGAATCATTGATGGATCACTGGAGTATGTCACCCGATCATATATATCACCAAGTCACTGGTTCTGAAGAAAAATTAATACTTTGATAAAACATCCTTCTGAGATTTGAACCAATGACTGTTTGGTTCCTGAGCCTTATCCCATCACCAAGAGTTTGATGTTAATGTCATAATTAACAAAACCAAATAAATAGATAATCACCCATCTAAGACTTACCCATTTTACAACAATGCAATTTTTTCTTCGATAGTAATTTTGAACTCCTATATCCTACATTATATTATTTATTATAAGAATTCAAACTCATCTCATTTTAATAACAGAAAATAATTAATGTTAATGGGATACAAGATCATTGCCTATCATTAACTCAATTGATTGAGTTTTTTTTTATTCAGCTCTTGCTAATTATAAAAAAAATAAAAATACTAAGTATGTATTTTTTTTGGGAAAAAAAGGAGTAAAAAAATATGTAGAGAGATGAATTCAAATAAAGATTTGATATTATCATTATTATTTTACGAAAATTCATATTATCAAATAAATAAATATGTAGTTTTAAGTTTTTGGAATACATACATACATACACACACACATATATATGGCATGTGGCATGCTAAATATATAAAAACAAAAATATAGCACAAAAAACAAAATGCAGTACAAAAAAAACAAAATCCAGTACTAAAAATTTAGCACATAATAATCCAGTACAAGAAAATAAAAATACAACACAAAAAAGAAATCTAGTAAAAAAGTAAAAATATAGTACAAAAAAAATACTATACAAAAAACACAAATGCAGTATAAAATAATATAGTACAGAAAAATAAAAATATAGTACAAAAAATAAGTTGATATATCTAAATTATCATGACACTTGTCAAAATTATATTAGTTCTTAGTCTTTTTAAGCAAAAATTTCTACTTATTTAATCTTTCATACACACACACATATAGGGGAATGATCAATTGTTAACACTTTTTATTACGATAACCGAATAACTATATTTATTACTTTAAAACTCACATTAAAGTAAATCAAAATGTGTAGATTTTTTCTTCTTTTATAATTAATGTAATTAATGTGTGTCCCATTTGCATTAATTAAAAAATAAGGAAAAACATACACTTTTTAATTTACTTTCAATGGACCCTAAAATAATAAGATATAGTTATTCGTTTATTTTAATAAGGAAGTGTTAACAATTAAACATTTCCTGTATATATGTGTGTGTATGTATATGTATGTATATGTATGCAGAAAGATGAATTCAAATAAAACTATTAAGTTATTGAAAACAATCAAACTAAAGTGACTTAAAGTAATTTATTGTATTTTAATTTTAAAATAAAAAACCTGTAGATAAAAATGATTATTTAAGTTAATAACTAATAATAGTTATCTATGGAGCACCTTTTATATGTTTGCATGCATGTACAGGGACGAAGCTTGAAATTTTTCGAAAGGGGGCCGAAAGCCACGTGCCAATATTTGTTTTCCTATTGCTATATTTCTTATATTGGGTCGGCCATTCGTGTCGGGTAAAACAATTAAATACTTTAAAGATATAATTTAAAAAACAACAAGGAAATCAACAAACAAAAGAGAAAATGTTTTTAACAAACAAAAAGATAAAATGTTTAAGATAAAAGAGTAAGTACCCAGAAGATAAACTACAACTCAGCTCGCCGACCCTTAAGCTCATTAAATTCATCAATGATTGAGTGTGAATCAAACTTCTCAGCAATTTCTTTTTCAATATAAATCAACAAGGAATCCGCAAGATACTCATCCAACATTTTATTGCGAAGACGATTCTTGATAATTTTCATTGCTGAAAATCCCTTCTCAGTTGTTGCGGTAGATACTGGAAGTGTCAGGATTAACCTACTCTATCAATCAAATAATACGTCTCACATTTTTTCGTTTTCGTCAGAGTTTTGCATAGATAAAAAATGGTTGATACACCATTTAGCTTGTCATTCTTCGCCATTTCAACATTAAAAATCTCTTGGAAGTGTCAGGATTAACCGAAGCACTCTCATATCCTTGCATAGATCAAAATCGGTATGTGCGGCTGTGCGTGATTTTGTTTTTATAGACTTCTAATCGACCAGCCATATTCTTATGTTTATTCACCCTTTTTTTAAAGTTAAATTTTACATATTGCCCCCTTCAAGCTTTAACCTTTTTATAACTTAAGCTGTATACTTATATTTAACTGAAAAATGAGTTTAAACAGTAAACCGTTAAACACTTAAACGTATTATTAATATTCTAGTTTAACTTTAGTATTTTTTTTAGAAACCAAGAGGGCCCAAGGATTTTTAGGAAGAAAAACCAAAGGGACCGGGCTCTATTAATATAAAATTTTCCGACCAAATCCTACTACATACTTGCTTCTGAGCCGAAAAACAGTAGGGGCCGTGACCACCCCTGGCCCATGTGATCCTTCGTCCCTGTGCATGTATTTAGCTATATGTATGTTTGCATGCATGCATTTAGCTATACAATTACAATTATTTATATATGTTTATATGAAAACACATATATAAATATAAATATAGATACCCATATATGAAATCGATAAAATGAGAAATTATGCATATTGAAAAAATTATGATAGCTTTTCTTGTATATGTTTTCAAAGGTGTAAATGAGTTTTACAGTTTTCATAAAAAATAAAAGATATTATTTACTTTTTGTCAAAACTATTTTTTTTACTGCTGTGTATACATGTGTAATAAACATAAATAGTTTAAATGTGTGTTAGCAAGATTTCTCATAGTTTTAAATAAAGTTCACGATAAACCCCCGGCCGCTATAATTTTCACAAAAGCATTTAAATGGTCTATGACCACTGAAAGACGTCATGTTTGTGAAAAAGAATTGGCGATTTTGCACCAATTAGTCGGATTGTCTAAATACAGATAAAATATTCCCTTAATTTTAAGATCAATGTCGTTTTTGTTATATACAAACATGTAAGTGTTATGATTGTCACAATCTTTAATAAAATCTATAACAAGCATGTGATAACTCTATTTTTAGACCTTAAATGTCACAATCAAACCATAACAAAAATAAACTCAGATCACTAGCAAAAAGAAATGAAATTATGGCCAAACAAAAGTGCCACTATTAAGAAAAATACCATGAATCAAAATAAAAGAAATAAGAAGAAAAAAAATATGCCAAAACAGCAAAAAGCCAAATTTACCCTCAATTGATTAGTGGGGAAGAAAACAAGCATCACCAAAAGGAGAATACTCCAAGATAACTTAAAACATAGGGGCCCCACGCACCCCCTTTTGTATTTCTCAAAACCACTGGCAATATATTCTTCAAATTAATTTCACAAAGTATGACAAATTAAAACCTAATTATGTCAAAACAACATTTCTTCCATTTTTTTTAAATGTCAACTGGCTTCCAATGATTAAATGATGCCCGAGCTGGCCATTAATCCTGACAAACGGAGCCCCTAGTCACCAATTCACAGGAAAAGCGCGACCCAATTCTCGCCCAAAAACACGACGGAGGAAGGCCAGTAAAACCAGATGAGATCAAGGATCGAACATAGGACCTGGGATTTCTATCCCTTCTCCAATACATCCACCTTACTATTGGAAAAGATATGGTTGGTAACATTTCTTTTAATATGATTATATATGTTTTGGGATATTCTTGAATGCACTTAATCTTTTGGGAATAATATCTGTATCAAGCTTAAATTCCCTTTTTATATTTCAAATCTTCCACAAAACAAAGTGTTTAGTGGGAAGGTATCTATTCATATTCCAATTAAAAAACAAAACAATATCATTAATATTGTTTATTGAGACTCATTAATATATAGCAAAGATCTGTTACATATACATCGTTCTTTTTACAGATATTATCATAATTAAGAGATATCCAAGATCATATTTCAATAAAAAACATATTTATGTTTATTGAATAGTCTACATATCTTAATTACCTTAAACATATGATTTTCAATTCTGAAAATAAATATAAAACTAATTTAAAAAAAATATATAAATTATTTTCGTACTTTTATGTCCAATGATCATCACAACACATGTCCAAACTGAATCTAATAAAAAGTTAACATTATTTACCAAAAAAGAGTAGGTCCCACATGAGGATATACCCCATGAAACACATTTGGATGACACCCCTTCCATTTCTTCCCCACCCACCCATTAAAAACAAAAGTTCAACTAAAAACCTTCAAAAATCTAAAAAAAATTAAAATAAAAATAAAAAGGAGTAACAAACAAAGCTTTAAAAGCAGCAGCAAGTAACTACACCATAACGTTAAAAAGTTAGAACTCCCTAGGATCAACAAAAACGGATAAACCAGGCTGTGATTTTCTCCAATCACCCACAGACCCGTCACTGTAGTCTTCCCCAAGTCTCTTGATACACCACAAATCTGTGAACGATAGAATCTTCCAATGTGGAATTGCTAACCTGAGCGGATCTTCACTAGAAACCTCGGTTGCAACCACACCACACTTGCACTCCTTGGCTAGGTTATGGGCGAACCCAAACAACGCCTTTGCGTATCTTGTGTACAATGGGCCGGACCCACCTAGCCCATATAGCATGTGGAGCCCAAATGGACTAAAAATCTTCGGAAGTGACGGTAACCGTAAAAAGGGGAAAACCCGGTCCAAAATCCGGGTCGTTTTAGCAAATCCTTTTCTCAACTTCGATGCGCCTTTCACTTCTAGCTTGAAAACGTCTTTACAATTCCACACACTCATAATTGCCCAGTTTTCTGGCGGGTCGGATATAAATTTATCTGACCCGCCCCAAATGTATCCTTTTGGCACTGCCAAGAAGCTACCTAAATTTAAGTGGTTGTTAAGTACGGCGTCAATGTCTCGTGGGAAAAACTCAATGGTTGAGAACCGGTGGCGGTAGATCGTCTCCCCGTCAACCGGGCTGAGTTTTATTACAGTTACGCGGTTGCTGACGGGGAGACGGTGAGCAAAAACGGGGTGAACGAGGACCGACGGGTTTCTGAACTTTGAGTACCCGCATTTTCCGGTGAAGAGACTGACCGACGGCTCGTTGGCGTCGTCGGTGGCGATGTACGAGTACTCTGCACCGTTGTCGCCGAACCATTGTTCCATCCTACGAACCAGCTTTAATCCGATCCCCATTCTCCTGTAATTTTCAAGAAATTAACACAATTAAGTTTCTATGCATGTTTGGTATCTTTTGATGACAGATTTCGTAACCGGAGATTGAATTTACCGGTGAAACGGAGACACCCGGAGGCCCAATATATACGCAAGTTTAGTATACACCGGCAGTGGTTTCGCCGGATCGCCGGTTTTACTTCGGGAGAATTTCGAACCACAAGTAACGGTTTTTATGCAACCCCTTATCATCCCAACAATCTCCCTCTTTTCATCGCCGTCGCCGGCGTTTTTCACCGTCTCCGCCACCTGTAATCACTATCACCAACGTTAATCATCATCATTCAACCAAAAGATCAAGGCCGAAATAAAACATAATTGAAGTATGAACGTAAATTATTACCAGCATTAAATACGCCGGCGAGTTTCGAACTCTGCAAATTGGATCACCCAAAAGATCGGTGTAAAGTGACAGTTCGCCGTTAGGACCCACTTCACAACTATTCTCAACTTGTTCCACTCTTTCTCGGTCAGTTTTCCGATCATATTCCCTGATCACCACCACCGTCTCCGACAGCGAGTCCGACTCATTAACACCAAGTTCATTATTATAACCGTTATCCGCCATTTTTAATAGTTACAAACTGGATATGATTATACGAACACGCAAACGAAAAAGATGATGAAAAGGTTCCTCGAAAATCGATTAAGATTCAGGGCCGTTTTCAAACTTTCCCTTTTGTTTTAGAGAGAGAAAGTGTGTAGAGAGAGAAAGAGTGAGTGATTCATCATTGACATGCTCTCTTCTTCATCATGGCTCCATTTATATACATGATTTTCTGATTTATTTTTTAATTTAATTCTGCGCTTTTTTTACGAGAAATTTAATTGGTTTAATTTTTTTTAGCAGTTAAAGAAGTCCTCGGACCCAGTAACCACGCGCTGCGACCACAGACCGCTACCAACCTCCGGAAACATTTAAAGCCGGGCGTTGGCGAGTGCCGAATCGAGGAACCGTCATACCATTTAGGAGGAAATTCACACTGAGAAAACCCCTTAACTCATCCAGAACATTTTTCGTTTTAGACGAGACTCGAACCAAAACATTCCATTGCTGGTGGTCAAGTGATACCAGTAGGCTATAAGCACAATGATGGTTTAATTAATTTATATCATAAAATGGAAGAAAGAAATTGGCGGCTGTGACTGCGCATTCTCTCTCTCTCATCTTTATTCCGATTTTAATCATTTTATTTGATGTGAATGTGCAACCATCATGACCCGCTTCCATAATCATTGCCAATATTTTAAATCCCATCGACTTATTTTAACCTTAATTAAATTAATTGTTTAAATTTCATTTATTATATATTAGTTTTTTTAAGTCGGTATGTAAAAAAATACATTTTTTTGAATGTTCAGGCTAAACATCTGATTTAAGCTGAAACGAGCATACATTTAAGGGCAGTCCTAGTCGTTACACCCTACACCCACCAGATAAGCGAGAAACGAATAAATCTGTAAACCCTCTCTTCTGCTTAGATTCTAACTCCTGACCTCAATAAGGTGCATTTTCTCTCTTTCATTGCAATACCACTAAGCTAAAGCCCTTTATTATGTAAAAGTTACATACATGAAGGTCATCATCCCAGTCCTACACACGTAATTTTAGAAAATACTGTGTTTTTTATGCCTTTTTTAACAGGGTCACAGTTTCTTTTACGACATGCTACACCGCAATATGTGATTTATATATGAGAAGTAGTAATAGATTAATAAATCAAAGTTTAAATTTTTTTCTTCATTGCCTTTTTATTTTGTGAAGGCTCTACAATTATGTATTATACAATACTTGGTTGATCTAAGTTTTTTATTATGCCTGTTTAAAATGTAATTACAAATATTATTAAAAAAATTTGTCAATATTTAGTTATCTTTTATTTAACACGCGTAACATACGCGTTATCAGCATAGCTTTAATAATAAATCAGTATAAACTTCGATTGTTATATATAAGTTATAGATATCAAAGGGTCATTGGCCCAATGTTATTTTCATATTGTATATAACTTTCACTTGGTGAACAAAAATATGTGTTTTATAATATAAGTTTATAGATATATTATAATTTATTTAAGTAAAAAATGGGCATTTTCAAGAAAAAAAATACATGCTAGTTAAAATTATGAGTTTAAGTTTTATTAAAAACGTATTTAAATACAACTTTTATTTAATTAAGTTGTGATTGTTTTTATTCAACTTTTTAACAACAATTTTAGACCAAAATTTCATCTAATGAACTTGCAAGGAATTCGAACCAAAACACCTCTGTGAGAGGCGGTCATTATTATATATTACGTACTATGCCAAATTTGTATAAATTGTTTGTGAAAATAACGTTAAAATCGTTGGGATGATCAACTTCAAATGATAACTTTGAGCCGGGGACTCTTTCGGAGCAACCTCTCTATCTCAAATGGGATAGGGGTAAGGTTTGTGTCTATCTTTTCCCCCCAGATCCTACTAAAAAGTGGGAATATACTGGGTAAGGTTGTTGGTTGTCCACGGCTGTTCACGAGCCGAACCGAACCGAACCGAACCGAGTGAGGGTATGCTCGTGCTCGGCTTGTTTACATACTGAGCGGCTCGGGTTGGTTCGGATTTGTAAACACGAGCCAAATGTTGTGCTCGTTGCTCAGCTCGCTTTAAAACCAAGCAGCTCGGCTTGGTTCGGTTTGCCTCGGTTTCAAAATAAAATTTAATGCAAATTTAAAATATTTATATCAATTTCAAACTCAATAATTAAAAAACTAAGTTTATTAATATAGAAATCCAAAACAAAAATAAATTTCATAAATTACAAATTGTCATAGTACGAATAACGAAAACATAAAAAAGTTCAAAATATTTGAATAAATTATCAACATCGTTATTAATTAGTTTGAATATAACAATATCATCATTTATTGTTGAAACCTGTAATATTTTAGTGTTAATAGATTTCTTTTAATTAATATTACTCGATATATATATAATTTAGTTATATTATACTTAAACGAGCGAGCGGCGAGCAAGCTTACCTTGGCTCGTGCTTTGCTAGTTTTGAAACCGAACCGAGCGTGCTCAGCTCGTTTTAAACCGAGCAAAATTCGAACGATCATCAAGCGACGAGTATTTTGGACGGCCCTAAAATTGTCTTGAGATTTATAACATCTTGTCCTAAAAATAATCCTATCTGACTTTTTTTTAACTCCTCTATTAATTATTGGGGACATATACGAGTCGTATACGTGTCGTATAGGTCCTATATACGACTCTATACGTGACCAATCATTGGTTGTCAGTGCCAATGATTGGAGACTTATACGAGGAGCACAGACCTATACGCGGGGCTATACGCCACGTATAAATCTATACAAGACGTATAAAGTCGATGAAGGTGTTGAATTAAAAAAGTGGGTGTGTGAATAACCAGTCCATTTGACAAAACTAGGAGACGAAAAAAAAGTCGCAGTGAAGACCTTGAAGGGGTACTGTAATGATGTAATCCCTTTTCACACCTCAAGTTGTGAATCACCGCCCCTTAGACCTCACCCACTGGAATCTCACCGTACTAAAATTTTTTGGCACATCATCACCCCACTGAAAATATTAAAACTCCGTAATGGTCACCCAACTGAAAAACCTTTCCCACTGTGCCACATAATTACCGCTCAAAGAGTTTGATTTTTAACGTGGGTCCCCGTTTTTATAGCCTGGCCAATGAGAAGAGGGGAGGTTAAACGGGGCGCGGGGGCCGCTATGGGGTTGAAATGGGCACCGTCGGGATAGGAGGCGGTGTGGCCGCCAATCCCCGTCAAATGATGCTTTCCCGTTGGTTAAGCGGTGAAGGTATTAAAGATGGTCTTATGTTGTGAAAGTAGACGTATGCACATGAATTTCTACTTATCAAATTTTAATTTATTCTCTAAATATTAATTTAAATGGTTTTAAAGTTATAAACTCACTACTCTTGCTCATACGAGTATAAACCCCTTCATACAAAAATCAAGTGTGACGTCACCGGAAGCTGACTTTATTTTACGTCTCTTACTTATACCTCTTGACCTTAGACTACCCACAGTGGTAATCCTGCCCGGCCAGCGGTGCCCTCCCCTGCCGCGGGGTCCAGCGGGAACACCGCCCCGTAGGCCAGCGGTGCCTGTTGCCAGTCCCTCCATCTCATTGGTTGGTTCAAAAGTGGTGGGCCTCAAATGCTTTTAACGGCTAGAATTGAAAAAAAAAATAATAATAATAAAATCAATCTTTATATAAACCTCTTATTTCAACCATTTTACACACTCATTTTCATTCAAACTCTCTTAATTTTTATATAATTTATTTTTTTATAAAAATGTCATCATCCTCTCCGGTGTTCTCATCATCCTCTTCATCTTCTGATAACGAGGGTATTGATCTTTTTATCTCGTCTTTGTCTACGATGGCTCAAGAAAACGCTTCTCAGATTCCTCGGCCTATAATTAGAAGAATTCAAATTAATCGAGACAGGGAAGCGGGGCATGATCTTTTGACGCGTCATTATTTTGGAAACGAACTGTTGTATAATGAGACGTTGTTCAAGAGGCGTTTCCAGATGCAACGACCTTTATTTGAACGTATCGTGAACGACCTGGAGGTTGCGGATACTTATTTCCAATTAAGATGGGATGCTCGCGGAAAGCGAGGATTTACACCGTTACAAAAGTGTGCGTCGGGTATTCGACAATTGGCATACGGGAGTATGGCAGACATAATGGACGACTATTTACAGATGTCAGACAACACTTCCAGAGAATGCCTTTATAATTTCTGTAAGAATATCCGTCGACTCTATGGTCCTAAATATTTGCGCAAACCAAATTATAATGATGTTATGAATTTGTATGAACACCATGAAAATTATCATGGGTTTCCCGGTATGCTTGGTAGTATTGATTGTATGCACTGGGATTGAGAAAATTGTCTGGTTGCATGGAGAGGACAATTTATGAAAGGCGATCACGGATGCCCCTCAATTATTCTTGAAATAGTTGCTTCACAGGATTTATGGATTTGGCATGCATATTTTGGCATGCCCGGTGCGAATAACGACCTAAACATTCTAAACTTGTCGCCGTTACTCAATGATATGGAAAACGGTGTGTTTCCACAATCATTGTTTTTTTTAAGATAACGAGTACGCTCACGGTTACTATCTTGCTGACGGGATTTATTCAGAATGGCCGGTTTTTATGCAAACAATAACATGTCCAACAACCTTTAAACGGAAAAGGTTTCAAGTAGCTCAAGAGGGTGCAAGGAAGGATATTGAGCAGGCTTTTGGTATTCTTAAAAAAAGATTTCATATTATAAAAAATCCGGCTAAAGCATGGCATCCCAAAAGAATTAGATCCGTTATGTATACCTGTATCATAATACACAATATGATACTTGAATGTCAGGGCAAGTCGATTAGCTCGTTTGTACCGGATGAAGATGAACCGCCATCTCCTTTTGACATTGATGACCCGCGCAGAGATAACAAAATTTTGACGTTGCGAAAAAAAGCATTCACGAGTCGTTAAAAGCCGATTTAGTCGAACATATCGAAAGGGTTCGCACCGATATTGTTGTTCGTAGCATCTAAGGCTACTAGTATATTTTTAATATGTTTTTGTTTTTTTTTAATGTAATGTGTGTTTTTTTGTTAAATATTGAATTATTCTAAATTAGAGTAATGTTTTTTATTTATTCTTAATTGTTGATGATGTGGAATAGTGGGAAGGGTTTTCAATGGGGTGACCATTGTGGGTGTTAAAGGTTTTCAGTGGGATGATGACGTGGCAGGAAATTTCAGTGGGTAAGGGTTATCAGTGAGGTGACCGCTGTGGATAGTCTTAGGACAATACAACTTTTAGTTTATTGAAACATTAAAACGGTTATATTTCAACATAATAGGACAATAAAGAAGCCAAACCTAGCCGATCTTGCCGCGAGCTTGAACTTAAGCTCAAAATTTAACGAACAAGCTATCTCAACTTTAATTGTTGAAGTTAGCATATGCAAAGGAATGAGCCATCATAACCTGGCTTGGTTTTTCACAATAATACACAAAAAAGAAACACATTAACACATAATTAAAACCTTAAAGGAAGTGTGTGATGGTTAAAGTATAGGAGAGACAACCTAGAGGTTTCGAGTTTATTCCCATTTAGGTGGTTTTCCTTAAAGGCAACCGACTCGGTTGCTTACGACCGTGATTTACCTGTTCTTTCCTGTTAGTTTGGTATTGAGGGGATACGGGGGTTTACCACTTAAGTAGGTTCCCACACTTAAAAAAAACTAAAAAACATAACTTAAATAAAATATATTATCTAGTTGTTCAGTTATGAAAAACATCATGTTCAATATATGATCTTTAACTTCATTATAAAGCAGTTAATAAACATATACTATTAGGGCATATAATATCATTTTTTTTATTTTTTTTTATTTTGTGCGCATTTTGCATAATTTGTAAGGTATAAAAACTAGTATTTTTTATTTTATTATAAAACAGTGATCCTAATTTCTTATTTTTTGTAATTCTTAAAATGGTTTATTTGGCAAACCTACGATCTATTGTTTTAAGAATTTTGTTTTGTTATTGACTTCTTGAGTCACTCCTGTAAAGACTAATAAAGGTTGATGCTCACCAAACTTCAATTTTGTCTAAGTATAAGAGACTACACAGACAAACAGCCTTCGTAAGGAAGGAGTTCCTCTTCGGAAGCAACATTGCTTCCGAAGGGTAACTAACTCCTACTGAAGGCTTTACAAGACAAACGCTTCGGAAGGCCAGCACTTAGAGTTAAAGCTTCAAAGCTTTTGAAAACATAAAAGCTTCTGAAGAACTAAAGGCTTCCGAAGAACTAAAGGCTTCCGAAGGCTAACAGCTTCCGAAAATTCTCTTTTGCACCCAAAGACAAAGACAAAGACTTCCGAGGATAATCCTCTGACAAAGACTGTAGCTGATTACTTTCATAGTACAAAAGGGACTGACACAAGACATGCTGGCCTGAGTAAAACCAAAGAGAACATACCGATAATCAGACACAACACCTTACTTCCCTTCCTCAACATTAAATGCAAAAGATCATCTGAAGCCTTGAAGATCAACAACATTAAATGTCTTTTGTATTTAGCTAGTCTTTTGTAAAGTCAATGTCTATAATTGTAATAATTGTAATCAAGTGTCTTAGCCTGTTAAGAAACTTTACATACTAGAATAAGCTTTACTTTATGTATTGTCTAGTATACCCAACTTGTATTCCTACGTGTATACGGTTGTAGCCTTAGCTATATAACCTCTCATTGTAAACCTGTTTAGGTGTGCTTGTCTGCTTACAACACTTGTAATACTTTGAGAGAAATATATCTTTGAGCTTGAATTTGTTCTTGTGTTCTTACTATTATTCAAAGATTATTAACTTACCATTGAGTGTGCGAGATAACCTTCTAACAGACATTCTGCATCTGTTAGATTGTAAGAGAGAAATACTTGTGAAGTGTTGTTTAGATTAAACAACCCGATCCAGCAAGTGGTATCAGAGCCTTGGCTCTTGAACTTAAGTGATTAATCATCCTTAAGTTACCAGTTCTATTTCTTCTAAAATCTCACTACTTCAAAACTCAGAATCTGTGTGTTTGTTCAAATGGCTGCACTCAACAAACATGATACAGAAAATGGTACTCTTAACAAGCCACCAATGTTCACTCCTGAAGACTATGACACATGAAGACTGGGTTTGGTCTTGACAAGTCCAAGCTCAAATGCTTCAACTACCAACAGTTAGGGCACTTTGCTAGGGAATGCAAGTCCACAGGCACTCAGCCATCAACTTCTGGGCAACCACCTCAAAGACCATTGAGCTCATCAAACAGTGCAAACATTGCAGAGCAAGACTTTGCAGATTGGAGCTTCCAAGCTGAAGATCCTTCTATCTGCAACAGTGCTCTGATGGCAAATGATTCAACTTCTTCATTCAAGGTAACTGAGGATATGTGCACACCTGAATGTTTAGAGAAGTTAAATGTTTTTAAAAGAATAAATTCTCAACTCTGTAATGAACTTGAGTCATTACAAGTAGTCAAGGCAAATTTTTTTGAATGTGAAAAAAATTACAAAGAAAAGATTGAAGAAATGGAAAAGACCATTTCTAGCTTAAAACATGAAGACACTAACAAACAATGTCAAATTAACAATCTTTTAGAAAGACTAACCATTGCCAAGACTGAACTTGTATTGGCTGAGTCTTATAGAGACAAAATTTTAAGCCAAGGTGAAAAGTATGAAAAGCTTTTCAAAATGAGCAGCACAACCGAACTGGTAAATAAGAAGGGGGCTGGTTTGGGTTATAACAAAGTGGAGCCTCCATCTGCCTACACTTCAATGAGTCAAGAAGAAGATGTGAGTCCATCAGCTGTACCAAACACTCCGGAAACTTCTTCTCCCAGAGAAAGTGATCCCACAACAGTCCAATCTCAAAGACCACAAGATATGCCAGAAATCCAGCTTGAGGTGGTACTTCCTAACCTTGAGTCAAGAGATCTGGATCTAGCCTCTCAGTTGGATGTGATTCCTAGAACACGCATCCATAACACCCATCCAGTTGAAAACATTATTGGTAATGTTGAATAAGGAGTCAGAACAAGAAGCTCTATGCATGAAGCAAACATCTGTTTGTTTTCTTGCTTTCTATCCCAAGTAGAACCAAAGAAAGTTGCTGAGGCATTGAAAGACAACAGTTGGGTAGAAGCAATGCAGGAGGAGCTTTTTCAATTTAAAAGGCAAGGTGTTTGGAAGATTTGTCCTTTACCTAAGGGTAAGTATCCCATTGGAACAAAATGGGTGTTCATGAACAAGAAGGATGACAAGGGAGTGGTCATCAAGAACAAGGCAAGGTTGGTTGTTCAGGGATATACACAGGAAGAATGTATTGATTATGATGAAGTTTTTGCTCCAGTTGCAAGAATTGAAGCAATCAGAATATTTTTAGCCTTTGTATCTGCCAAGAACTTCAAGGTTTTTCAAATGGATGTGAAAAGTGCATTTTTGTATGGAAGGATTGATGAGGAGGTGTATGTGTGTCAGCCTCCTGGTTTTGAAGATCCAAAGTTTCCTTACCATGTCTGTAAGCTTGATAAAGCTCTTTATGGACTGCATCAAGCTCCCAGAAAGTGGTATGAAACTTTATCTTCTTTTCTGTTGGTTAACAATTTCAAGAGAGGAACAATAGACAAAACCCTCTTCTTCAAGAAGTCAAATCAACATATTATGCTAGTACAGATCTATGTTGATGACATTATCTTTGGTTCTACAAATGAATCTCTCTGTAAGGATTTTGAATCACTAATGAAGTCTAAGTTTTAAATGGGTTCAATGGGTGAACTTACCTTCTTTCTTGGACTACAGGTGAAACAAACTCTTACAGGAATTTTCATTAGTCAATCAAAATATGTCAAGGACATTCTTGAAATATTCAAACTCACTGATTGCAAAGCTCTAGGAACTCCAATGTCCAAGACAACATCTCTTAGCCCTGATCTTGAGGGGAGGATGCTGATCAACACCAATACAGAGCAATGATTGGTTCTTTGATGTATCTAACAGCAAGGAGGCCTGATATAATGTTTGCAACTTGCTTGTGCGCAAGATTTCAGGCCAATCCCAAAGTCTCACACATGCTTGCTGTGAAAAAAATCTTTAGATACCTCAAAGGGGCACCTGGTCTAGGATTGTGGCATCTTAGAAATGAAGACTTTCAGTTCATATCTTATACTGACAGTGATTATGGAGGTTGCAACATTAGCAAGAAATCCACATCAGGAGGATGTCAATTTCTTGGATCCAGAATTGTGTCTTGGCAATGCAAGAAACAGTCTTGTGTTTCTACTTCTACTGCAGAGGCAGAATACATAGCTGCTTCTAGCTGCTGTGCACAAGTCATTTGGATTCAAAATCAGGTGAAGGATTATGGAGTAGAGCTGTTCAACACTCCTATACAGATAGACAATTCCAGTGCAATCTCCATCACCAACAATCCTGTCAAGCACTCCAAGACCAAGCACATTGATATCAGATATCATTTCATCAGAGATTGTGCAGAAAAGAAGTTGATTCATCTAGTCAAAGTTGATACATAACACAATCTGGCTGACCTCTTCACCAAAGCATTTGATGAAGGAAGATTCAGGTATTTAATAACAGTCATTGGCATGATTAACTTTGAGTAAATGAATGAATAAAGGAATGAATAATTCTTTGGAAGATAAACTTAAAGTATCTTCTGATGAGTAATTACTCCTCAGAAGATAGTTTAAGTCTCCGGAAGCATTATTCTTTCCTTATGTCGGAAGAAGTCACACTTTAGAAGACAAATTCCCTTCTGAAGTATTATCCTTCTGATACATTATTCCTTCGAAAGCTCAATCTTCTGAACTTACTCTTCAGAAGAAGATGTCTTCCGAAGAACATTTCTTCTGATGAATATATCTAAACCTTCAGAAGATACACCTCCGATGATGTAATTATATGCTTCGGAAGTAAGTATCCTCCGAAGAACATCTTTGGTCTCATGAACTACTTCCGATGACTAATTCTCTCGGAAGCAAATCTGTCCTTAACCAATTTTGAATAATAAATGAGCTGTCTCCGGAAGTACTTTTTCTGACATCCCGATTTCAAATTTTAATGTGTTTCTATATTAAATACTGACATCCGAAGGTATAAAAGATCTCCCTCTCATTCACCTTTTCTCACCATTTCATTTCGAATTGCTTTTCTCTCCAAAGTTAAACCTAAAAACCGTCGATCGCCATGGAATTTCTTGCCTTCAGACCCACTCACAATCTTCCTGCGGAGTTATCAGCAGATAATGATGCTGATTTTGCTTTGATCATCTCCTTCCTTCGAAGGAGCAGGTATTTATTCGCCCTCATAGTTCAACCCCTGGTGTATGAATCGCATCACCAACAGTTTTGGGGTTCTTATTCAGTTTCTTCTTCTCCCAATGGTCGGATTCTTAATGCCACCATTGATGCTCATCCCATTTCTATCACAGTGGAGACCATCTGTCGACATCTTCAACTCTGCGATTTCGGGGGAAGGGTCTCATTCACTAAGGATGAGGTAGCATCGACCTTCAGGTCAATGGGGTACGAAGGTCCTCTTCTTTCAACAACTTATTTGAAGGTTAGAGTGTCCTATAATTATAAGTACCTCATATGTTTATTTTTGCATTGTCTTTCTAATAAGACAGGTGGTTGGGATCAAGTTCCTTCTGATTTAGCTTCGGCTATTCATGGCTTGATCTCCAGCCAACTTTTTAACTTTTCTGCATTTATTTTCAATAATTTGGTTGACAATATTTCGTCTCAAAAGAAGTTTTGTATGTATCCCAGGTTTTTGCAGCATATATTTAACAGTGAGTTGGGTTCTACCCTTTCACTAACTGGGAATACATACAAAGTTCCCTTGGTAACTTCCAAGGTTTTTGTCCAATTGAAGAAAAAGAGTAACCAGTTCTCTGGAAACTTTACTCGTCTTCTTCCTTCTATGGAGTTACCTACTCCAGAAGGTGGCAGCTCTGTTGCACCCACAGATGCTGAACCCACACCTTCCATTTTTGTTCCTCACCCCATCAAAATTACCTACAAACACCGCTGAACCCCTGAACAGCTCTCTACAGCTATTCAGGCCCCTTCTTCTGAACCCATCAAGAAAAAGGTGAAGAGAACTGTCAAGGGCACAGTTCCACCTAAGGTGAAAGCCACACCTGTTGTTATTCCACAGGTTCTTCCTCTAGAACCTGTGGCTGCGCTTAAACAGCCTGAAAGCCTTCAGAGTATGTCACCACACATACATGAGAATACCCAAAGAGATGCCCCCATCATTGAGTCTGCTTCCGATGAAGCAACTCCATTAGATCAGAGACTGTCTCCCAAAATGCCCCCACCCATTCTATTACCTAGGCTCAAGAAACCTCTGCTATGGCTATGGAGGAACCACTTTCTCCCACTACCCAAACACTTATGAGAGTGGTGACACAGCTACAAGCCAGGTTTCCTGACCCAGAGCCTATCACTTCAGAGGTTGACCCCAGGAGTTCAGAGGGGGTCAATGCAGTTGAGGCTGCCACTACTGTTGATCCTCTTCAGGATCCTCAAGACAGTGGTACAGACACTAGGACCTCACCTGTGGCAACCCAAACTAGGGAGGATTTCTTTGAAGCTCTTCTCAATGAGGGGAATTCAAGGTGCCAAGAAACCACATTTGGTGGTGGAGGTGCAGGAGCCAGGCTCAAGACTCCATCGCCCAATGACTCCACTCATGTGGATGAGGGCACTAAAACACAGGAATTGACGGCCACAATAACAACTCTCCAAGCCAGGGTAGCTCACCTGGAAGCTGAGGTTGCTACCCTACGGCTGGAGGTCTAAGCCAAAGAAGCCACAATCTTGGACCTCAGGAGCCACCCCCAGTGATCCTCCAACCCTTTCATCCTGATCCTGTTTCAACTACCTTTGTCTCCCCTGATGCTACCAAAAAGGGGGAGAATGTACCATCTGCAGGGTCAGGACTAGAAGTAAGAGAAGAGGAAGTTGCACAGTTAGTCAACCCATCCATAGTCACCTTGACTAATGAATGGGATGACCTCTTGGGCACTTACTTTCATGATTCCACTACTTCCTCTTCCTCTTCTTCTAAGGCAACAGAGGCTGCCAAAGAGATAGAGCAAGATCTTACAACAACAAATGTCTCTATGGAGCCTCAGTCCCCTGTTGGGACTCAACAGTCCCCTTCTGGGACTAAGTCTCCTGCTGAGACTGCAGCCAGGTTGCCATGGAGGAAGTTATACAAGAAGAACAACCTTCAGTCTCCATGAAACCTGTGTCCCCCTCTGGGACGAAGGCTGCTGAAGACCTCTCCTCTATTCCTGAGCACTCTGTGAATACTGCTAAGGAATCAGCCAAGATGGTTGGTCAACCGGAGGGGGTAGTGAATGCTAAGGTTAACTCCGAAGCTGCAGCTGCAGCTGCCTCCGAAGGCCCAATAATTATTGATGATTCCTCCACAAAGGAGCTACTTGCCAATGAACCAACTGGTGAGGCTACATGATCCATCTCCTTTGGGGCAAAGTTAATGGACAAAGGAAAAAAGGAAATTAACCTCAAAGGAGGAAGTAGAGCAGGAGGAGAGGATGCCAAAGAAGAAGAAGGGCCAACTAGACACTTCCTTGGATGATGAGCTAATCAGACTGTCTGCTCTTCTCCAGGGGAAGGGGTATGATATAGATGAAGTCTTGCTCTGGTCGGTACCTGAAATGACTGCTGAGCTGGAGAAGGTGCAGCAGCAAGAACAGGCAGCTGCTGCATCCAAAGCCATGACTGCACTTACAAAGAAACAGAAGGATACAGCCTATAGAGACAGAATGAAGGCTATTCTCCTGCAGTATGGCTTCCATGCTCGGCAGCTAGGCCCTATGAAGAACTCAACCATGGAAATGCATGTCAGGGACATCAAGGTCAAAATAGCCAGAGGTGAGTTACCTTCTATGGAGCAGATACAAGCTCAAAGGGCAAGCATAAACTTAGGCTTAGGTTTAGGGGGAGGAATAAGAATAGAAATACCCCTCTCTGGTGCATGGATCAGAGAGGGTGAAGAAGTCATGTGTGGGGAAGTTACAAAAGCTATGTTCCCTAACATGTTCCCCCAAAACCCTAAAGAAGAACAAGCATCTCCTCCATCAAGTCCTTCTATGGATAACATGCCAATCTTTTCAGTGATCAAGATCAACAAGGATAAAAAGACTGCAAGGAAGCAACAATCAACAAACCCTGATACTGAGAGACAATTAAAGGCTGATGAGAGGTGAAAAGAGCCCTCAACAACTGAGAATGCTGGTCCACAGCCCACTGCAACAACAGATGCAGCAGTGGGCTCAAATGTGGAAGATCAGCAGGCTAGAGATCAGAGGAGTCAAGCTATTGCTCAGGATAAACTAAGATTCAGAAGAAGAAAGAGCATAGCTAGAAGGAAAAAGAGAACTACTCCCATCTCCTCTGACTCTGAGCCAAAGTCGGATCCCTCAGGACCAAAAGCCACACCAGCTGCTTCAATGCCTAAAGATCATCCAAGAGACCTCTATGGACTGAAGCATCATCATACTTACATCCCTATAGTGAAGTGGAGCTTCAATGCACTTCACAAGGTGTCCACCCTTACTCAGTTCAATGGAGGAATAAAGGTTTTGGATTTGACACAACTGATGGTGCTAGCTGAGCCCTTTATCTTTGACCTGGAAAGACTACCTCTTGAAAATCCAAACAATGGATCAGATGGGAGAGTCGCCATCAAATGGGTAAAGTCAAGGGCTCAGGTCCTAAGGGGAGAAAGGATAGTAAGGAGAATCCCATAGGAAGTTTTGGTAGCATCAGCCTAGGGGGAGACTGTAAAGATTAATAAAGGCTGATGCTCACCAAACTTCAATTTTGTCTAAGTATAAGAGACTACATAGACAAACAGCCTTCGAAAGGAAGGAGTTCCTCTTCGGAAGCAACATTGCTTCCGAAGGGTAACTAACTCCTACTGAAGGTTGTACAAGACAAACGCTTCGGAAGGCCAGCACTTAGAGTTAAAGCTTCAAAGCTTTTGGAGACATAAAAGCTTCTGAAGAACTAAAGGCTTCCAAAGACTAACAGCTTCCGAAGATTCTCTTTTGCACCCAAAGACAAAGACAAAGACTTCCGAGGATAATCCTCTGACAAAGACTGTAGCTGATTACTTTCATAGTACAAAAGGGACTGACACAAGACATGCTGGTCTGAGTAAAACCAAAGAGAACATACCAATAGTCAGACACAGCACCTTACTTCCCTTCCTCAGCATTAAATGCAAAAGATCATCTGAAGCCTTGAAGATCAACAACATTAAATGACTTTTGTATTTAGCTAGTCTTTTGTAAATTTAATGTCTATAATTGTAATCAAGTGTCTTAGCCTGTTAAGACACTTTACATATTAGAATAAGCTTTACTTTATGTATTGTCTAGTATACCCAACTTGTATTCCTACATGTATACGGTTGTAGCCTTAGCTATATAACCTCTCATTGTAAACCTGTTTAGGTGTGCTTGTCTGCTTACAACACTTGTAATACTTTGAGAGAAATATATCTTTGAGCTTGAATTTGTTCTTGTGTTCTTACTGTTATTCAAAGATTATTAACTTACCATTGAGTGTGCGAGATAACCTTCTAACAGACATTGCGCATCGGTTAGATTGCAAGAGAGAAATACTTGTGAAGTGTTGTTTAGATTGAACAACCCGATCCAACAATTCCCTTTTAAAATCTTTATTTACAATCATCTTTGGTTCTTTACTTTTTCAAAACATTTATGGAAAACATCGTTGTAGAAGGCTCTATGCGCTAGTCGGGTGACATTGTACAACCTAGGGATTAGTTAGGAATATTAATTGATGCTAGACATATTGGAATTTTTATATGTAATTTTACAAATATATATTATATACACATATCAATATCAATAATTCAATATAATATTTCAAATAATTAAAGAAAATAAACTTAAACATATTAAGTCAAGTAGTTCAATGTTTAAACTTAACACTGGAACAACAAAAGATGATTAAAGACTCAAACAACAACAAAAAAAATCGAATCTGAGTTCAAAGTTTAGAGATGAGTTTAGATATTTAGTGGCTGAATTTAATTTCATATGTTAATTTTGATGTTTCAGAGACATATTAAGAATTTAAGGTTGATAAATGTTTCGAATAATCATGGATATGGTCTCTTTTTACCCGAAAAAAGCAAAAAAAAAAAACTGACTAAGAGGCCTTGACTTTGACTAGGCTGCCTAGGCACCGACTAGGGCCAATTTCTCAAGGTTTGAGGACGCTAGGCACCCGGTGCCGCTTAGGCCAATTTTTATAACAGTTATTGAAAACTGCCAATTTCATTCGTAGATTTGTTAAGTTGTTCCATTATGGTGTATAATTTCATTAATGTATTTTCATTTTCTAGCATTACATTAACTTCCTTTTTTGTTCTTCTTTATAATTTAGTTTCTTTTTGTTTCAAAAATATGTGTAATAGGTATGGACCAAGACAACATGTATTTGCAGTTCATTGCATTTGATTCATGTAAATCAAAAAGTAGAATTCACCTTGGAAAGTAAAACATTATTCCACATGCATGTATTGTATTATACGATCTTGTGCTTTCTTTTCTTCTTCTTCTTCTTTTTTTCTTTTTTTTTTTTCTTTTGAAAATACACCTTCAAATTAGTTTCTTTGTTAGTTAATTTAGTTCACATGATTCTTTGATATATTTAACTTTTTTTTTCTTTTGAAAATACACCTTCAAATTAGTTTCTTTGTTAGTTAATTTAGTTCACATGATTCTTTGATATATTTAACCTTGAACTTCACCGTATATATTTATAGAATCATTCAAAATTTTCAAACATGATAAACACAAATAAATATTTATGTTTCTACGTACGTGGAAGTCATTCATTCTTCATTAGTTTTGGCTTGTTTGACATTGTAAATTTTATATGGTGAATATATTTTTTTTTCAAATTTATGTTATATATTTTAAGAAGACAAGAAACACACAGTGACGGAGCTTTGGCGGAGTAAGAGGGGAGGCGAAAAAATATTTATGTTATAACATTTCGGCCGAAAAATTAACACTACGGACGGAAAAAGAGGGAACCCCCCATAAAGCTTCGTCATTGGAAACACAATATCTATTGATCACGAAGAACATGAAATCAAACAATTAAGAAAAACACAATGTTACATTTATATAATTGCATCATTATTTACAAGCATGAATAATTGTACGTATCACTTCAATAGTAAAAAAACAAAGATGGTGTTAGGTTATTAATATTAGACAAGGAAAGTACAATATGTAAATAAAATGTTTAGCGTTGAATATAAGTAAATTTTTAGAGATTTTTGAGTTATTTTTTACGTTTGTATGCTATTTATCTTAGTAATATATCAAATGTTTATTATCTTTTTTATATGATATGCAATAATTTTTCAAATAATATGATTTATACGATATAGTAAATTATATGTTCTCATAACTTCACCCATGTTATATACAGGTCATAACCTACTAATATATAAACATAACGTCAGAAGATATTAATTTAGGCCTACTTGTACGTTTTAGGTAAATATTTTTTAAAACGGAATTGTAATTTCTTCATTCTTATTTATAGTTTTTATTATAGAAATATATTTGGATATTTGATAAAAGAAAACAAATTATCAAACAAAAACCATGTGTAAACATGTTAGACTATACTAATTTAGGAATATACTAGGTTATTACCCCGTGTATTATACGGAATAAATATAAAATATTAAATAGTTAAAACTGATAATTTAGAGATTGTAAATAATATTTTGATATAAAGTGATTATGCTACGTATTAATAAATATTTTAAGTAGTAAAACAACAATTAAAAAGTTTAATAACTACATAAGGTATTCGACCTTACAAGAAGTAAGATATTATTTTCGTAATTATTAAATTTTTTTCAATGACTAACAAATACATAAAAATGGTTTTATATGAAATGAATAAATTTAAGATGTTGCAAACCAGTAGTTTTATGAAAATTTTATGTTGGATATCATATCAATCGTTATTGAAATTATTAAGAATGAAAAATAATAAATATTTAAAAATTATAAATTTTATTTTAAAATAAGATATAATTGAAACTTAATTATGATTATTAAGTTATAATAAATTATTAAAATAAAAAAATTCATATTTTTTACATTTAATTATATAATTAGTTAAAAAGCTATTTAGGATAGTTTGGATATCCGAAATGTGTAAAATTTTTTAAAATATGTATTCAAATCCGAACTTCCGAATATTTCATATTCAGAATTTCGAATATTTCGTATTTGGTTTTGAATACAAATTTTTTGAACTATGTACGTTATCACATAGATTTAATTCAAAACTGAGAAACATAATATATCTTTAACTATTTTTATTTTAAATATGATTTCGTGTTTTTAGCCCTTAACTTTTCAAGAATGCAATTGTTTCTTAATTTTTTAGTACATTGTTATGACTTAGTTGTTTTTTATTTATTTATTTATTTTTTTTTAAATTATGTTTAAGTTGGAGGCATCACAATTCTATACAATTTGCTTTACATGCATATTAGCATTAATTTACCATAGCAAAACACGAAAATGTTTACTGGTTCAATTTAAAAAAAAAAATGAAACTATTAGATTAGTTATTTTAAAATAGATAATTAAATAAAAGTACATATTAATAATAATATGTATGGATATATAATAGAAGAAAAGTTTGTTACTAAAAAAGATATCATGTATTCCATGTGAATTGATGAGTCGCATGTTTATAATAACAAAGTTATTAATGTCAAAGTGTTTTTTTTTTCTTTTTTCAGATTAAGAGTTTGAATGATGAAACAGTATAAAGTTTTCTCAAAAAAAAAAAAAAAAAAAAAACCTCACTTTGTTAACAATGCTGGAGGCAAACGTGGCGCATCAAAAAGAGTCTATTATTACCATTTCCTTACAGAGTGATATTATAAGCCGTTTTGGTTTTATTTTTTAGCCAAAAGCACTTGTGCTTTTGATGTGTAGTCTCACTGAATTATTAATATATATATATAAAAAGGCGAATGCATTTGCCCATTTACTGGTTGCGTGGCTCTTCCGATTATCATCTAAAATTTAGTGGTCCTTTCACAATCCCACGATCTTCATTTTTCATTCATAATTCATCTTTAAAAAACCAATGTGATGATGATCTTGATATGTTTAAAACATCCTGCTAAGTAGTAGATTTTATGCAAGAAAAAGTATATGTTCTTTTATAACATTTGAAATTGTATGTTATAAAATTAATTTCAAGTATGCAAAAATAAAACAGATGTTACAAGCAAACAAACCACAAGCCGTATTGTACTATGATTGGTCCCATTTAATTTTATGCATGAATAAGTATATGTTCATTTGTAACATTTGAATTTGTATGTTATAAAATTAATTTCAAGAATATGTTCAATTTTATGTTTTAAAAGTTTTTTTTAGTGTTTTACTTTTAATCTTTATTTTGTTAATGTTTTGTATATCGTTGTTGTTTTAATGCTTTACTTTTATGTTTTTGTTTTAATATTATGTCTCATTTTTGTTAACGATTTGTGTTTATTGTTTATTAATGTTTTATACGCACCATTTGCGATGCACATGTATAATGTATATATATATGGGCCCTCAAGAGGCAAAACAAAATTGGATTTATTTTAGCATTATTTTACTTATTTTGTAAAAATAACGTTAAAAGCGTTGGAATGATCAAATTCAAACGAATACTTTGAGCCGATGACTCATTCGGAGCAGTCTCTCTATCACAACTGAGATATGGGTAAGGTTTGTGTACATCTTTCCTCATTTGCGATGCACACATATAATGTACATATGTGTGAGTCATCAACATACAAAAAGCAAAATTGGATTAATTTTAAAATTATTTTACTTATTTTGTGAAAATAACGTTAAATACGTTGAAATGATCAACTTCAAACGATAACTTTGAGACGAGGATTCCTTCGGAGCAGCCTATCTATCACAACTGGGATATAGGTAACGTTTGTGTGCATTTTTTCCCACATACCCTACTGATTAACTTGAATCACAGTTGGCCAATAGCTTTGGAGCTCAATAAACTTAATTATGTTACAAATTTTTGCAAAAGAATTCAAAATCATGACTTCTTGTGAACTTGCTTCACGAGTTCACAGACTCATAGCTACGACTCATAAATTAAATTAAATTACGTCTTACTATCTTATTAAGGATTAAATTCACATCATATAAAATTTAATTTCACAATTTCTGTATAATCATTTTATAAATTTCTGTTTTTTTTTAATTTGATTTTAGTCCATAGAATTAGGATTATGCTTTTGTAGGGGTTATGTTTTCTTTGACTTTTGTCCTTATACCGAATTTGTAAAAGTAAGAGGTTAGAAATTAAAACTTTATTTTACTATTTTGCACAAAGTTTTTAGAGAGTATTTTTTAGAACAGTAAAAGCACACATCTCACTATGTTACTCATAAATTTACAAGATCGTTTATTATGTGACTTAAAACTTTCAATCAAATGATAAAATCATTATTATTATTATTATTATTATTAATACACACACCTTGATTCTATTATGTTACAAACCTATGATAATTTAATGTGATTTTTGGATGATAACGAATAACCTAAAACCAAATGATGCTTAATTGATTGCTTGAATAACTTGAATCTATGAACTAATTAAGCCAATATTGAATAATTCAAATATAAAATTTAACAAAAATAAAAGAACTCAAAAAACAATAATCAATCGTAAAAAAAATCTAAAAATTAGGTTCCATAAAGTATTAAATAAAATTTAGATTAGTCATACAAGCAATCATAAGACCTAACCAATGATGGCTTGTCCTAGTGGTATGATTGAGGTATGAGAGAAGTGATAGAAGACCCATGTCTTGAGTTCGATTCTTGATCCCACCCGGTTTTACCGACCATCCACTGTCGTGCCTTTGGGCGGGTGCTTGGGTCGGGTTTTTTTTCCCGGGAATTGGTGGCTGGTGGGCTAGGGGCTCTGTCCGTCTGAACTAGTGGCCAGCTTGGGCATTCTTTAGCCATTGAGGGCCGCGTACGAAGTACCTGACAGTTGATTAATTGACCGTTAAAAAAAAGCAATCAAAAGAGCTGACGTACGGTGTATTTAGTGTTAATTAGCATGAGACGAGTTTCAAAGGTCATTCTATACATTAGAAAATTATTATAAAATAAAATAACATATGCAACCTATACATTTTATGGTTCAACTAGTCTTTGATTTTTTTTATTTATAATTAATTAGTAGAATAAAGTCATGCAAATCTTTATTTTAAATTATGTATGGAGAACAACTAGATTTTATAATATTTGATAGAGACATTAGAAATTTCTAAGAAGATTAAAAATTTTGGCGGTTATTCGGGACCCTTTTAATATCAAAATCATGACTATTATTTTAATTTACTAATTGAGATGTAAATTTAAATATGTTTTTAATAATCAACATCTTGATTAATGATGCTTTTTAAATTAAAATTGGAATAAAAATAAACTAAAAGTAATTAATTGAATATAAAAATCAAGATGTTGTCATCGATCCTTGTCAAGACTTTATTTAAAGCTAGAATATTGGGGAATCAGTTTACAAATAGTGGTAAATAAAAAATTATTTTTTCTTTTTGTGATCATAAAAAATGTTATTTTATGTAATTATATCACTATTAAAACTTAGGAGTGAACTTTAAAAAAAAGGCTTAATGGTATCCAATGATGTACATAAATATTTTTTAATATTACTATTCAAATATTAATATTAATAAAAAATAACATGAAATATACATCACCAACAAATTAAAAAAAAAAGTTGTATAAGAGTAAAAAGAAGAAAATATAACATTATCACCATAAAAGTATAAGCATTATAATGGAACATAAACATGGTTATATATATAGCGGTCGGATCTACTCAAAAGAGATTTTGGCTTAAGAACTTAAGAAGGCTAATAACCAATAAGAGTTTGACATGTAAAATATTAAAAATATAAATTCAGCAATCCAATACAAAAACAAAATTTACAAAATAATCAAGTACAAAAAATCAAAAAATCTAGTACAAAAAATCTAGTATAAAGAAACCCAGTACAAAAAAATAAAAAATCCAGCACAAAAAATAAAAATGTAGTACAAAAAACAAAAAATACAGTACAAAAAACACAAAAATCCAATACAAAAAATATAAAACAAAAAAATAATCTAGTATAAAAAAATAAAATTATGTCACACCTAAATTATTATCTCAGATGTCAAATTCTTATTGTTTCTTACTTTTCTTAGGTAAAAATATCTTCTTATTTGATCTTTTCTACATATATATATACATACATATATATATATATATACATATATCAAAAACTTATATTATATGAGTCGAAATAATAAATATAAATATTTAAAGATTATTAAAAAAATATTAATATAATAAGTACTAGGTGAGTAATCCGTGTAACACACGGGTTGACTTAAAGTTAACATGAAAATATTTTTTTTATATAATTAAAATCGACGTATAACACTATGATACATAAAAATAAATTGTGAAAGTATGATTTCAAATTATATAAATCGTATGGATTGAAACATATAAATAAAGAAGTCAACCATTTATTAGAAATTTGAGCATATAAAATTATATATCACATAAAACATACTATTTAGAATAAAAAAAGGTCACAAAAATTTGTTCATAAGTTTTCAAATATTTCGTTGTATACAACGTTTGTTGTTGTATTTGAAACTTTTTCCTCTTTATCTAAAATCAGAAGCTTTAGTCCATCCGTGTTTTTCACTCTGGATAAATGCAACATATAGTTAAACATGTGTAAAAACCGGATCTATTAAATACAACCCAACTTTTGATAATGATTGCCCTTGACTTTTGTTGATTGTTATCGCGAAACATGTGAATATTTTTTTTTTATTTTCTACTCTCTTTGGAATTTTCTTTACTTAATATTTTTCATTTTTGTACTTGGTCTAAAAAAGACCTCGTCCAATGTGCGATCACGTATATATCAGATGATTAAATTTTATACTTTAGTTTTATTAGGGGTTTAATGCATCACAAAACGTCCTTTTAGTCTATGTATTCTGTTTATACATATGTGTTTTTTTCCTTTTTGTTAGCACGCGTAATACTGCAACACACATTGACATAATAACATCTATAGTTCCTATGAAAAACCATATAAAATACCAACGGAATTTTAAAATTCAATGATGGATAAATCTAGACTATCTAGTAGTCTCTAGCAATAATATTTAAACATAGAAAATGATGATAATGATGCTTTATCGACTAATTTAGAGACATAATATTAGCAATTGTTTATTGACAAATTTTATTAATGAGTAATGGTTAACGTATTAACATTTTGTCTTCGATCGATTCCTAATATAGTAACCCGATAACAACTATATATAAACTAGATCGCTTCTAATTCCTTTGATAAGACATTCATAAATTATATGACCCACCTGTAAGACTATTGCTGTTCCACAAAAAAAAAAAAAACTTAAATTAAAACTCCTTCAATAAATACACATAGCTCAACAAGATTACTAGCTTAAGCTATTTATATAAAATCTATTTAACCAAGGGCTTCTAGTCTAATGGTTACCCCCTTGACTTTCCTATGGGAGGTCTTGGGTTCGAATCCGGGCTGAGGCATATTTGCTGAAGCAAGGTCAGGGGGTTTACCCAGTTGTGAGGTTCCTCCCGAGGTGGACTCGGACATACGCCCCAAAGCGTCAAATCCGAGGGAACGGTTGAAATCCCGTCTTGTGTGTCGCTGTACCAAGCCGTTCAAAAAAATATATATAAAATCTATTCTAATAAAGAAAAACAAAAAAGATTGACACAAGTCAATGTTTTTCTACTCTTTCGTTATTTTCCCTCCTTTTTTTCATTAAATACTAACACTCTCTCCTATTTAATACTTATTTTATTTTTGTAAATAATTTTCTTTGCCTTATAAAAAACGTTATTTTTGAAAGTTAGAAAAATACATGTCATAAAAGATGAGATTAAAAGTAAAATTGTTTATTAAATAATTTGCATCTAAATAGCACTTTTTTTTACATTTTTTAAATTTTTCTACAAACTTTTTCTTTAACCGAACCTTTTTTAAAATATAAAGTTTATATATTTCGAATGAGATTAGAAGTGAAAAAAAAGTAAAAAAAAAAAACTATTTTGGTGATTATTTTGTGAGCAACACTATTTACTAAATAATATTTCGATAAACATTAACTGAAACTTCCTAATTATCGTTGTGTATAATGATATTAATTAAATTATAATATAACAAATAAACGGCCTTGTCACCACCTATTTATTCTTAGCATATTAAAAATTAATTTCATTTAACAAAAAGTTCAAGTCAAATTTAAAAATAAAAAAATCGATTTATTTTATTTAAATATTTATAAAAAATAATCATGTGAAACATTTCCTTTTCGATTAATTATTTTGAAATTCAAAATTTCCAAAATTTATATATAAATTATTTTTACTATATTTACTCAAACATTCTATCCAAATAGCCTAAATGTCTATGTATTTTCAATTTCACAAAAAGTAATCACTCAAATATTTGCATCATATTTAATAAATTTTTTCATTCAATCTCAGCAAAATTATCTATCTTTTCTCAATTAACTTCATTATATAACTTAACCAACAAAAGTTATCTCACAAAATCATTTTACATTTATTAAATCTTAATTACTAATTGCTATTATCTAATATAATTTTTCTAATCAACCAGTGTAATACACTGGTTACTAATCTAATACAATAATAAATGAGTGTATAAGGGACGATTAACGTACAAATGGCAAAAATCGTGAGAAGCGTAAGATTACTTACCGTGCATCATAAAATTACAGATTGACATTTAACACCAATAATCAAGGATCGACTGGATAATCGCGGACCACTAATTAAGGACCACATTATATAAAATCATAGACCGTAATTTAACACATAATTAAGGACCAATTGCATAATCCCATACGACTTTATATAAAAAAAATCACGAACTGTTATTTAATATACATGATCAAAGAACCAACTACATAATCATGTACCAGTATTATACTCAAATTAAAGATAATATAATTCTCAATTTTATGGAGTAATTTTTAAAAAATAATTTAATGTTTAAAAGTTATTCGATTTTTAAAGAAAATCATCATTTGAAGAATTTAATCAAAATCATTACCAATTATTTTTTTTCGTTTTTTTTATTTTCCTATTATTATAAGTTAAGAAATGTAGAAAAAAGAAAAAAATTAAAAATAATATGCATTTCATGTTATTACATATATGTAACTTATATGATACACATACTAATTACATATATATAATTGTATGAGTTCCATGATTAACTTTTTGATTTACATATACGTAATTTTGTAATATACATATAATTATTAAAATTTTATTTCTCATTTTAACAATTTTAACCTAATAATAAGAAAATTATGATTTTTTTAAAAAAAATTCATTGGTAAGTATAAATATCTATACGTACGTACGTACGTATGGGGTAATGTTTAAATAATAACTCACTATTAAAGCGTTAATCCAAATAACTTTGTAAATATGAAGCCAAATTTTGGATTTTATAAACATCATTTTAACACATCTACAATACTTTCTTTTTTTATGAGTTTGCGAAAATTTTTCACCGTTTAAGACGTAACATCGTTGTAAGCTTTTAACTTGCAACACTATAACTATTTTATACCAAAAACTTACAACGATGTTACCTTTTAAGCGGTAATTAATTTTCGCAAACTTATAAAAGAAGAAAGTGTTGTAGATGTTTTACATTAATGTTTAGAAGCATTCAAGATTTTGTTCTATCTTAGCAAAGTTATTTGGGTTAATGTTTTAAGAGCGAATTATTATATTTTCACAATTATATATATATATATATATATATAGAGAGAGAGAGAGAGAGAGTAGAGTTCCAATGAAAACTTCATTTTTGATAAAACTAATCACAATTGTTATCAATCAATTTCGTTTTTAGTTTTTTTTTTGTTTTACATTTTGTTTATTATAAGGTTATATTTGTTAACAAAAAAAATATATAACTCATGTTGTTACATATATATAACTTTCTACATATATGAGTTACATATATGTAATTTTATGAGTTACATATACGTAACTTCGTGATTTATATATTTTTATTAATTTTTTTTGTTTATAACGTTTCTAAGCTAAATAGCTAATAATAAAAAATCATGAATTTTTTTTAAAAATTAATTGTTTAGTATGAGTTTTCTTAGTTTTCATTAAAGTGAGGAGTTGTCTTTTAAACCATCCCACACACGAGTGTTCCACACAAACCTTCTTTTTTTGAAAAAAAAACCACTAATCTACCATGATTAATTTAATCAATAGTTGATATCATTTAGCAACAAGATTGTAAAATAAATGTTAGTTAAGAGATTCAATTATAATATTATAAAAATATAATAGGCAAAATAATTAATTTTTCTTTCTTTTAAATGAATAAAATTCCTAAAATAATATTTCTATCTTCTTTCCGCTCTTTCTTAATTTATGTCAAAAAATAATTAAAAAAAATTATTTTTAATCAAAACTAATTAAATTTAAAAAATACAATGTTTTTTTTTTCATTCAAAAAACCTACCTAAAAAACCTGGATTTTCCAACTAAATGACCAGGTTACATAATGTAGTCAATCAATCGACATCGATTGAATTTACAACCGTATATGAACCAAACTTACCTACATGTAACTAAATTATATATTTTTGATATTCCATGAGTACACATTTTTTTATCATCGTACGTGTAAACTAGCTTGCGAATTTTTGTACATATCATCTAATTACATATATGTAAATAATCAAATAATATCAAAATAAAAAAAAACAATTTATATCATATGATTACATATATGTAATAACAAAATGCCATCTGACTAAAAAACATAATCATATCATCTTATTACATATATGTAATCCTACAAGTAAACTTGATTAAGTACATGTAGCCGTTCAAGAAATATAAAGTCAAAGACGAATATATGTAACCATTTAGAAAAGAAGTCGAAAACATCATATAATTTAATTACATATATGTAATTTTAAAAGTAAACTTGCTTTTATATATATATATTATGAAACAAAACATATATGTGTTTATCACAATGTTAGTGCATACCATCTAACTACATATATGTAACATTATAAATTACATATAGGTAACAAAACATACATATGTGTAACACTATTAGTTACATATATGTAACAAAAAAAACGTATATACACATATAAATCATATGTGATATAATGTCATAATCTGAACTGTGTGTTCCATAAGTACAAATTTCACTAGACATAAAATCTATTTCAACAGAAATAAAGTCATGGTTTTCATATGCTATATGATTAAGCATTCCTTTATCAACAGAACCTTCATCAGGACCCACATGATCTTTATAATCACCCTTTGTGAATAAACACACTTTGTTCTTTTAAGCAAGTGGGAAACACCATGATAAAATTAACTGGAGATTGGTTCACCAATTCATCATTAAACACATATGGGAAATCATGCTTTGCAGAATTTTTCTTGGTTTCCAATTACACCTGGTAATTGAATCCATTGAGTCACTACATGAACAAACACAATTTATCAACAAGAGTAAATATATTTACATATACGCATATAGTATTAATATAATCCATGAAAAGCTCGTCTTCCTCACTCGATACTATAAAATAGTTTAAACAATTGATTCGGTTTTTATGTAAAACAATTTTGCACTTGATACTAGCGTTTTCAAGAAAACATTAAATCGTTAATGGTGATTTTGGTGGTTGAACATAAAACTAAATAAACAAGAAAACAAATTTTTCAAGAAGTAATAGTAGATGAAATATTTGCATTGTGTCGGAACAAATATTCAAACTAAGAATGCCACTTGTTGATTGATTTAGGGGTTATAGTTTGAGAACCTTGCATACATATCAAATATACGTAATTTAGGGTGAGAAAAGTGGAACATGTTTAAAAATAAATAATTTCGTAATAAAATACTGTGTGTTTTCACTAAAAAATCCTTTTAAATTAAAATAGTAAAATTTTAAAAAAATTTATTGATTGATTGATCACGTGGTGATTGTTGTGATGTTTTAAGTGTTAATTGCATGATTTTATAGGCTCTTGCTCCGAAACACGTTTACTATGAGTGTGATTATGATTTTCAGGTGTTAAGAGACTAAGGATGCATAAAAGAGCCGGTTGGGTGATTGGAAGAAAAGTCAAGTGACTGAAAGTGAAATTAAAGGAAGCTCGGCAAGTCAAAACTTCACGGAGGCATATCTCAGGCTAGGAGATGAGTTACGGGGCCCATAATATATGAAAATTGAGTTTTTCGACGAGACAAAGCTGTTGGTGAAGTCAAGTTGGGCGTAGACTACGACCAAGTCACCGTAGGATACGCCAGACGTAGGCTACGCTCAAAAATTCAGCGTTGGCATAAATTATTCACTGTTCAAATGGGCCCAGCGTAGGCTATGCCCAAAACGCGGAAAACAACTTTTTAACCCTAATTTGCCTATTTTTGAGGGGTTATCATTCTAGGACGAAAAACACACATTGGAGCGTTCTAAAGCCCCGAAACATCAATCCAAACATCAAAATCAAGATTCCATCATGCAATTTCACATGAAGATTGAAGATTCAAGCATTGAGATGTCCGGCTAAGCTTCTCGTGATTGTCTCTTGGTAGATAATTAGGTGTGATAGATAGGTTTGCTATTTGATTTGTTAAAAATTGGTATTGAATTTGTTCTTCGTAGAATTGTGGATTCAATAGTGCTTGGTTGTTAAACGATTACGATTTCTGATTTATTTTGCAATTTCAAGTTTATTCCTTTCTTTTCATTCATTGTATGATTGAATGGGTAATTAACGGAATTGGATTTCAAAGTGTTTTAGAAATCATTGTTTTTGTAGAACAAGTAATCAATCAAGTCAAAAACATCGGTCTAGTTATTGGTTGTCAACAACATCGGTCTAGTTATTGATTGTCAACAAGATCATTGCTTTGTTTTCAAAATTATATATGTTTAGCAAGTGAAGCATGAATTATGTCTATGTAATTCCCGATTAACAAATTAATGAAAACCTAATTGTCTTACTAATTTGAAACCCGGAATGATCACATTTTCCATTAATTGTTTACAAATCTTTCATTTTAATTCGCTTGTTTTTAGTTCAAGTTAATTGTTTTCTAATTCAAACCTAAAATCAACATTTTCAAGTTTACTTTTCCATTGCAAGTAGTTAATAAGTTTGTATTGAAAGTGATTTTTACTTGACTTCTCGTGGATCGATACCTGACTTTCCTATCTAATAGGGTAGTAGGACTTGAGTGAAAGCTCTTATTTTTGGTTGGTACTTCGACACCTATCATTGATTACCAAACCTGATTATGCTAGTGTTGTTGCTTTAGTAAGTTATATCTCCTTACAATGACATTGATGATGGGCCGACGATGATCAAAGTGAACCGACCTGTAGGGGTGATGCCAAGATTTTCTTATCAAAATTGATGGAATGGTTAGGGATTAGTTGACCCACTTTTATTTCTTTTATTTGATCTGTTAATTTAGGCATAGTTTTGACTCTATGAAATGCTTTTGGAATCTATTCTCATTCAATGTTGCCAATTATTTTTATTTGCTCTTATATTCTCTATCTAGAATGTGACTAGCTAGGGTTTTCAAATGAAGTTTAATACATGATAACTTTGTTTATGACTTTATATATGTTATCTATGATCTGATTTTTTTTTTCTTTGCATATCTAAGATCTGCTTCATCATTTACAATATAAGGATTGATTTAAAAAAAAAAAACTCATCTAAGTTTTTCCTACTTCATCTATCAGTTTATGTGAAATATATTTAATTTGTGGTTATGTTACACATATACAAATAGTTGTATATTTAGGGAGTCATTTGAAATATGTTATTTTTGTAAAAAATAACAGGCATATCTAAGTTTCGTGCATGTTTAAATATAAATTACACACGTATAAATACAATTTTCTTAGAACGAAATTCATGGATGTGCAGGAAAAAAAACAAAGAAATTTCAGATCAAATAGAAAATGAAAAAGTAAAAAATGAAATTACCTTTTCATATCTTCAATTAATCGTACGTACGTATGTAAGATTATTTTATAACAAGCATATAAAACATAAAACTTAATAATAATTTAAATTAAAAAATTTCTTTTAGACCTATTCAGCATGTTAAGGAACTAGCAAATAATTTGTTATGTGAATTTATCATATCTCCATCACTCTACGTAAGCGTCACACAAACAAATAATTCACCGGGCAGATGTAGCGGTTCAGGTGGTGGCATGTCCATCTTGACTTCATCGTCCGACTCGTTTAAATCGACCATGCATTGAACAGTGGAATCGTATTAAGTGTCGTGTATTGCGACGATGACGTCTTGCTACGTTTCGAAGTTTGTAACATCAGGACGGGATGTCATTTCTTTGATTTTCTCATAACTTGTCATGCCAGTGTGCCAGGTTATGAGAATATGGTCCGTTCTCAACATCAACTCCGGGCACCAATCACATGAAGTTATATAATGATTCTAGACAATCTTATATTTATTTATTTAATTATTCTTGAATGTATACTGTTTTTTTAATTTTCAAGAAATAAACTAAACTGTTTTATTTGTTTTTAGTGTCAATGTAAATTTAAAATTATAAATTAAGAGGTAATTGAAAAATAAAATAAGGTGTGGTTAGAATAACCTTTTTAAAATTTATCTCTTGTATGATGTAACAAAGAAAATCATCTAAGTGTATGGTTTGACCAACAAAAAAGTAGTTTGACATTAGCTGAAAGTGAAAGATAGCTAGCCTTTAATTTGTTTCCTCCAAAAATACTTGGTCATGTCCTAACTTATAGTACACCTTTTTGACAAGATCTTGAATTTGAACAATTTCTTTTGAAAAACATTAGCTTCAGAATTTTCTTTCCTTCATAAAATATTTGATTATATTATGAAAATTTGTAGCTAGCTTTAATAATTTATACATGATTGAAAGTGATATTATTTTCTTTTACGATATTCTTCTACTTTGATTAAGCTTACGTCATGTATTTTCGTAGTCTACCATTGTGAAAGTAATTTACTTGATTTCTTCATCTTGTAATGTTCTTTAAAATTTAATAAAAGAGTAAATTACCGAGATGATTCTTGTGGTTTGCTAGTATTCCACTTTTGGTCTCTAGATTTTATAAATTACCCATATGGTCCCAAACTTTGCAAATTTGTAATAGATATAGTCCTTAAGTCATTAAATTACCCTCATATAAGGACTATATGTGTTACAAATGCGCAAAGTTTGAGACAATGTTGGTAACTTACTAAATTTAGAGACTAAGAGTGAAATAATAACAAAACACAAGAACCATCATTTAATAATCCAAAGCCAACGGTGACGTTTGTTGGTCTGTGGCAATATGACCATGGTATAGGGGCGTATCTAATAGGTGGGTATGGGGGTCGACCGACCCACATGAACTTTTGATTTTTAATGTTGTATATACGATCCGATCTCGACCGACCCCAAGAAATTGTGTCTCCGACCCCCATGAAAATTTGACAAACCAAATGAAGACCAATGTAAAATCATTATAAAGCCAAAAATAATAAATAATACTCAAATAATTCAATATACATTACTTGTGGTTAAACCCAATTAATATTTAAATTATATCCCGCTTAAAAAAATAAAATGTCGAAAGAAAACCAATTTTATTGTATCATCCTAATTAATGAGTTGATTATTTGACATGGTTTATTATGCATATGTAATTTAATTTAGTTTTATCATTTTTTGGGTGATCCGACCCTACCTCGTTCGAATTGGTCAAAAAAATAAAATATTTAACGATAAATGCTTATCCAAAAAAATATTCTGACCCCCATAAAAGAGTTTTCTAGGTCCGCCATGATAGTTACTGTATTTCTAACGCTTTGTCTTTTGACTCAACATAATTACTTTTTTTGCGTTTTATCAAGTGCTGATCTTGGTTTCACGCTTCTTTTTTTTTATTAGTTAATAGATTATTATCCCGTGTGTTACACGGATTGAATATAAAATATTAAATAAATAGTAATAAAATTTAAATATTATAAAACAATATTTTGATATAAATTGATTAAAATACGTATTAATAATTATTTTAATTGATAAAACAATAATTAAAATTTTTAATAACTAATGAAATGATACTTGACTTTTTTTTTTTTTTAAATTTGTAGTAGTAATGATTTTTAAAATAACTGATGCTAAAAACTCTACTTACTTTTTTATCTAAAACTAATTGTTACAAATCAAGAAAATAATGTACAATTTATGTAATTATTACAGTTAATTGACTCAATTTGAAAATATCATTATACAGATTTAACTAAAAATGTAATTTTTCTTATCATTTTTATAACTTTTGATTTTAAAATAATTACTTTTTAAATATTTCGCTAAAAGAAGCATCATTTGTTTATAAAAAAAAAACCATTATTTAAAAACTATGATTTATAGTTTATTTTTATTATTTTTTAAATTAATATTTAGTTTCTCTTGTTTTTTTATATAAACTTTTATGAAAGTATGTTTTTTAAAAAAAATATTTGATTTGTAATTTATCAAAAATTATTTTCTAGCATGAAACATGCATATAATATTATTACTCATCTTTCTATTATAATAAACAAAAATATTTCTGCCACTTGTCAAATTTTCATGATCATATTGTCACTTGTCATTTTTGTATCATCCTACTCAATCCTCTCTCATATTAATTATATATTATCTTTTCTAATATATTATATGCATTTTTCATGCTAGAAAATAGTTTTTTGATAAATTAAAAATAAAATATTTTTATTAAAAAACACACTTTAATAAAATTTATATATATAAAAAAAGATCAGATGAAAAACAATTTAAAAAATAAAATAAAATAAACTATAAATCATAGCTTTTAAATAATGTGTTTTTTATAAACAAATGATGCTTCTTTTAGCGAAATATTTAAAAAGTAATTATTTTAAAATCAAAAGTTATAAAAATGATAAGAAAAATTACATTTTTAGTTAAATTTGTTTAATGATATTTTCAAATGTCAATTAACTTTAATAATTATATAAATTGTACATTATTTTCTTGATTTATAACAATTAGTTTTAGATAAAAAAAAAGTAAGTGAAGTTATAGCATCATTTAGTTTAAAAATCATTACTGCTACAAATTAAAAAAAGTCAAGTATCATTTCATTAGTTATTAAAAATTTTAATTATTGTTCTATCACTTAAAATACTTATTAATATTTTAATCAATATATATCAAAATATTGTTTTATAATATTTAAAATTTATTATTAATTATTTAATATTCAATCCGTGTAATACACGGGGTAATAATCTAGTTAATAATATAATTATTTATTTGAAAAGATAATATATAATTAATAAGAGAGATGATTGAGTAGAATGATACAAAAGTGACAAGTGACAATATAAACATGAAAATTTGACAAGTGACAAAAAGATTTTTGGTTATTATAATAGAAAGATTTATAAATCATATTTTATTACATTTTAATTTTTCTACTCTCTAATATTAAATATTTATAATTATATTCAATTAATATGATTGCATCATATGTTGTATTATTTAATTTTGTATAAAAAGTATATAAAAAATATTTGATATGTTATTTAAAGTAAATAATTTTAAATTTTATTTATTTAACATACATAATATACAAGTTTTTATCCTAATAGTGATACAAGTGTTAATTGAGGTCCTTTAGTTCTTTACTACCATCATTTTAGATTGTTGCTTTTTTTTTTCAACTCATTTTTTATCTTATCATTTTCACACACACAAGGCCATCTTTGGGCCTCTAATATCAAAGGGCGTCAAAATTTTAGGGTAAATCGACGTTTTGGTTTTAACAAATTCTGATTGTAGTGAAATCTCTGTTTTTAATATTTGTTTTAACAATCTTCATTACATTTGAAATTATCATCATTTGACTCATTTTTAAACATTTATTTGTTATCCCTACTAAAAAAAATCCTGAATCCGATACTGTTTGAAAGAATCTTTAAGTTTAATATTAAGTTGATGTCCGTCACATGTTTGGTGTCAATAGAGCAACGGGCCCAAAATGCCTCATTTGCGGTGTACACATATAATGTATATATGTGTGGGCCTTAATTGGTAAAAGTAAAAATGCACTAATTTTAACGTTATTTTAGTTATTTGTGAAAATAACATAACGTTAAAATCATTGGGATGATCAACTTCAAACGATAACTTTGAGCCGGGAACTCTTTCGAGCAGCCTCTCTATCCCAATTGGGATATGGGTAAGGTTTGTATCTATCATTTCTCCCAGACCTTACTGAAAAGTGAGAATATACTAGGTAAAATTGTTCTTGTAGAGTAACGGGCCCAACTTTTGAACTGGTGGGTTTCGAGGATTATAAATAAAACGTTTGTCTCAATCATGGAATGAAGACCACGGGTCCCTTGACAAACACCATATCTATAAACAAATAGAAACTTGAACAATTAGAGACAAACAGAAAACAACTGCCTTGGGTATCATCAAGCTAGGGATCTTGTTCCCTGTCAGTTTAATATTTGTAAATGACAATATTGTATATATATAGGAATGTCCGTACAATCCCAATTTGCTAATCATATGTAGATGACAGACATCGGCCAAAAACAGCGTGTTTTGTATCATCAGTGTGAAACATTATATCCTTAAATCAAGTAATTTAGATACGGAGCAGACATTATAAATTATCAAATTAATTAAACCTTTAGGGTGGTTAGCTAGCATAATATTTGTTTAAGATATGTAAAATTAAATAAGATTTTTTTTAACAACAATAGTATTCTTACTCGTATACTCCTATTACACCCAAGTACCCCTTGCTTGAATTTGAACCCAAGACCTTCTTTATAAGGGACAATGTATCTATCAAGTAAGCTAGTCTCACATTGACAGATATGTAAAATCAGATACAAAAAGTTCTATAAATTAATGTTATTAAATAATTTACCCAGTGTAATATGCAAGTACGTGAATAAATACAATTTAAGATTATTTTATTAAGCATTTATAAGCATGCAAAAATAGGAAAGATAGGTGGGGGCAGTCATATATCTTGTATTCAATAAATAAAATTTACAAAATAATATCTTTTTTTGTCAACGGTAATTTTTGATTCATATATCCTGTTCTTGTTTAAGGAAAAAAAATTGTTATATTATATATTTAGAGCAAAAGATTTGCATAATAAAATATAACTTCAGTATTCTGTCCAATTAATGACCAATATATATACTGGTTTTAAAATGTAGGTTCAAAATATGGTGTTCGGTCTGCCCTCAAAGCCGGTTACTAGTAGGAACAAGAGAAGGTACGTTAACACGATCGAACCGCTTTTTTATTACTCAAGTCCAAATTATAACAACCAAACATTGTATTTTTAAAATATAATTGCGTTTCTTTGGAACATAAATAATGTTTGTTTAAATGTGTCTATAATTATATAATTAATTTTTTTATTTTTTTTGTATTATTTTAAGTACTTATGATATGATCTTTATCTTAAATTTGGTCCAACAATAAACCAATTGTAAAACGTTCCATTTAATATCCAATTTGGTTTTCAAAATCATTTGTTTGATAAACTTTCTATGGTCCCATATTAAGCGTTGAAACAATTTTTTTCTTTTTATTTTTTCTCATAAGGCAAAGTTGAAAAATCTTTGGGTGTAATGACATAGAAAACTGATAATTTTTTCTTAGATTTAATTCAGGGTTTAACTCATTTACAACGAGTTGATGTAAATTATTTATGATGGAACTTAGCTGGAATTAGACATGTATGAAGCATCTAGCACATAAAAAACATGCATGTTGAATGTTTTAGAAAATAATATTGCAAATGAGACAGAATATAAATGATGATCGACCCGACAACTTGATCTTACACTTGGGTTTATATACTAACCTAGGAAAAAGGTTTTGTGAATAGTTGTAGTAGGGTTTTGGAAGACAAATATGATTTCTTAGAAAGATTTGTGAGGAAACAAGTAGGTAACATGTTTATATATGTGTCGAGGTGATTGGGGACTCAGGAGTGACAAGGTTGTTAATTAATGGTTGGTGTGTTTTATAGTTTAAATTAAAAGCCAGTTGGAGGAATCGATCCACTCAATCGGATGAAAGATAAGTCGGTAATGTGGCTCGAGGAATGATTTATTCTAGTCATTAATGTTCTCTCTTCATTTTTTAACGGTTTGGTACGACAACACCTAACACCTAAGACCTAAGACGAGATTTCATAGATCCGGGTTCAAACCTAAGACCTCCTGGTTAAACCTCCTGACGGCCCTGACCTTGCCCTAGCAAATATGCTCCGGCTCGAATTTGAACCCAAGACCTCTCATAGAGAAGTCAAGCGGGTACCATTAGACAAGAAGTCCTTTGGTTCTCTTCATGTAATATTTATAACTTATTATGTGTGACAATTGCAGGTAAAGACTACGTCATCAATGACGTTCACACGTTTGGTTGTTCTAGAAATCCGCGCGAAATTGATGATTGTAATTATTGCAGGTTTAAAGTATGCGAGAAATCGAGAACATAGGAGAAAACGGATCGCGAAACGGAGTTACGGATTGTCCGGAATCGAAAAACGAAGAAAAATCTCTAAGTATTGGTCGAAAAGGCTTATCGCGGTACGCGGAGGTGGGCTTGAGAGTCCTCCGCGGTACGCAATGATTGTAAAATATCTCAGATTCCCGAAAAACTTCGCGGTACGCGAAGCCAAAATAGACTCTCCGTCGCGGTACGCGACGGATGAGGCGGTGGAATGATCTGATCCTTTTAATCAGATTTCATGCAAGAAAGAAGTTTATTCTTCTTCTTCGCTTCTGCTCCGTTCCCAGACGAAAACACACACACATACACCATCAAAACACCATCTTGAAGCCACCAGATCGCATCTTTGAAGCCAGAAAACGTGTATACAAGTTCTGATCGTTGTTTTATCCGTCCGATTAGGTAATGATCCATTTAAACCTTCTAGTTTGATTTTGATTGATTAGATCTTGATTTTGAACGTAATGAGATAGTTAGGATTGTTGATTATTGCCTAGATGATGGCTAGGATTGATTATAAACGAAGAACACGAAGTTCTAACGGTTAAATCCTTGTTTTGATCCGTTATAATGCCCGGTTTCCACCAAATCATAACAATGATTATAATGGTTTAAACCATTTAATTATGACAATGTAGGTGATTATTTTGGTTAATCTTTGAAATGCAAGGTTAATCCCAGGCATTTCAAACTAATCACAATCATTAACCTACCCATTGGAATAACTGTCTGGTGTTTATGATAACAGTCAGATTAGTATTTTTAAACATGATTGTTTAACATATTCCAATGTCACATTGTTATGTTTTATGATATCTGGATAACCAGTGACCAGAATTAATCATTCCTAAGCTGTGATTTCATCTGAAAACTGTTTCAGGAGCATAATCAACAATATTACCTAACTGGTTAATCAGAGATTATCTTGATTAATCAAGCATGTCATCAACTTCATATTAGGTATCTAAATCAGTCTAGGTACCTACATTATCATACATTGTATGATATTAGATTCAATAACTAATTAAACACCGAATATCGGTTTGATGACTTTTCATTACAATGTCTATGACATTGAACGTTCAAACAGATTTAATCAGCAGGTTAGAACATAAATCATTAATCAAATATAACCTAATGCAGATTTACATTATTAGCACCAGTTACGCGAGATCTTAGCACTCATCTGAACTCAGGTGAGTTTCGTACCACCCCTGTTCTTTTAATATTGTATAAACATCGGGGTATAACTGCTAAACTTTTCTTGATCATATGATATGTGTCACTGTTATCTGCGTGATTTCATGTGATTAACTGAATTTGTGGATTTCATGGGATTGTTGCCGTTAGTATCTCTATCATGATATCAAAGTCCTCATTCTTGAACTGTATCTAGTGAACCCATGTGTGGCCGAGCAGAAAACATTGATAGTACTATCGGTTGACACCCCATTCACTGGGAGGATTGCATCTCCCCTGGTGTGAATGTTTGTTATCTGTTTCCTGAACTTCTTAATGGTGTGATAGACATTAAGATAATGAGGCAATAAGATATTTACCGACGGGTAATATCGAGAACTGAACATATCGTCCGAAAGGAACTAGATACGGGTCCCATGGTTATCCGGAACTGTGAACATGTATTTGAACTTAACTGTCATATCATATGATTTAACTAAACTGTATGAACTCACCAGCTTTGTGCTGATGTTTTCGAAACTAAAACTTTTGCAGGCAATCAAGGACAACGGTGAGGATGCACTCACAGCACTAGCAATAACTGTAATTAAATAACTTGTAATATGTATAAACTGTAATAATATTTGTAACCACGAACCTTGTAATGTAAGTTTTACTGTTCGTAATCTGTGTGCTATGATGATACCGGATCAAGTAAGTCACCCCTCATGCTCTGAGACATCACCACTATGCTTCCGCTACCCTTTTGATGACATCATTCTCAGGTGAAGAGAGGTGGGGGTGTGACAGGGTGGTATCAGAGCCACATGTTATAGAGAATTAGGTTGACTCAGAAACCTAGACTATAACCATAGGTTCGTATAGTAACACAGAGAGCACCGAACATTAATAACGAACAAAACTTGTGTTGATTTAAGTTAGGATAATCGAGTGATTCAGGTTTCAGTTATGAGTGGCCAGCATAACTGAAATTTGTAATACTTGTGCATTCTAGTTTAAGTTAATCCAAGCTGAACTATAACAATTCTAAAGACTAATAGTTGCTTTGAGATAGGAAGAGATATCATATCATGTTTGTATTGAATATTATTATTCAATGTTTATTTCATGATACTGATCTAGCACTTTGTTTATTCAGCAATGGCGAACCCGGGAGAAAACTATATTTACCAGAGATTCCCTTACATCATCCTTGACGACACACCCAGTGATAGCTCGGGATCGAGCTCGGGTGCAGTACCATCTCATGCGTCTTCTGTATCATCTCAGGTGGGACCACAGCTACCAGCTACACCACCCGGATCTCCTTTTGTACCACCACTACCGCCCGGATCTCCGTTTATACCACCACCACCACCGGGATCCCCACCGGTGCACAGTCCACCCCACTCACCGCTGGCCGACGCTTCGGCCATGAGGAGGCAGAGCTCCTCACCACACAGAGCCCCGCCATGGGACGGGCTCAGGCGTATGCGGGGCCAGGCCCGCAAGACTACGGGACTACCTCCACGACGCCCTATGGCTCCACGGGACGAGCCAGCACCAGTACACGAGGTGGGAGAATCCTCCCACCAGGCTGAGCTTCGGGCTCAGGTACAGCAGGTATCTCAGGACCTGCTGGGCCTCCGACAGGATTTGCAGCAGCACCATGCCACGATGAAGGACACCCGTAACACGGTGTTGGAGATTCTCACGTCTCACCTGGCTCTTATGGAGCATGTGACTACTCAGGGTGCGGACACCCTAGCCTGGAGGGCGACCATTGAGGATCGCCTTCGGAGGACCTGGTGGAGGGAGATGATTGCTGCATGTAAGCAGCGGGTGGCAGCCTTTGGGGAAAGGCTGCAGGGACTGATCTGGATGCTCGGTACGCTGAGCACCGAGGCTAGACTTATCTGGTTAGCTATAGTACTTGCTACTATAGCTATAGTGCTAGCATGTTTACCGTATTTCTTACGGTAAGTCAGATCAGTTGACCCACATTTTTGGGATTTTCATTGTACATCTCATAGACAGATAGGTTGTTTGTATGGATGTATTATGAGGGCACTCTTTGTATCATAAACTTTATGGTTCTATAATAACAGTGTTGTTTTAATCAAACGTTTGTTTCTGTATATCTGTTGTATGTTATGTGAACACTATATCTATATCAGTATGAGAACGTATCTATGAACATATCAGTATGAGAACGTATCTATGAACATATCAGTATGAGAACGTATCTATGAACATATCAGTATGAGAACGTATCTATGAACATATCAGTATGAGAACGTATCTATGAACATATCAGTATGAGAACGTATCTATGAACATATCAGTATGAGAACGTATCTAATTGAAAATATATTGCGCTGATATACAGTACGAGAGCCATACTGTATGCGAATATATTTAACTAAAAACATATATTGCGCGAAAATACAGTACGAGAGCCATACTGTATGCGAATATATTTAACTAAAAACATATATTGCGCGAAAATACAGTACGAGAGCCATACTGTATGCGAATATATTAACTAAAGTACAGTACGAGAGCCATACTGTACGAGAACATATCTGAACGAGAACGTATCTGTAATGTGAACGAGAACATATCTAACGAGAACATATCAGTAACTAAAATACAGTACGAGAGCCATACTGTATGCGAATATGTCAAACTAAAAATATATATATTGTGCGAAAATACAGTACGAGAGCAATACTGTATGCAAATATATCTAACTGAAAATATATTGCGCTGATATACAGTACGAGAGCCATACTGTATGCGAATATATTTAACTAAAAACATATATTGCGCGAAAATACAGTACGAGAGCCATACTGTATGCGAATATATTAACTAAAAGTACAGTACGAGAGCCATACTGTACGAGAACATATCTAAACGAGAACGTATCTGTAATGTGAACGAGAACATATCTAATGAGAACATATCTGTAACTAAAGTACAGTACGAGAGCCATACTGTACGAGAACACGTGAACATATCTGTTGTTGTGTGAAAACATATCTAGTACATGAACTGAGAACATATCAGAGGACTTGTGTGAGAACATATCCTAGTCCTGTATGAACATATCTCTAAAAACATGTATTGCGAGGCAATGAGTTGGGTTATACTCTACACATGTTTTGGAATAACAGGACTAAGTATAACTACGAATATCTGAATGACTAGTGTGAATTGAGAACGTATCTGGATCTTTTCAATGTAGTTATACTTGAATACTTGAATGATCACATTTCAACATGAAATTATCAGCATGTCTGAACATGGTTGAGTTATGTGATTAAAAAGGGTTATATCTTTAATATTCTTGAATTGACCTGAGTTTGTCTGCATGTGAGCAGAACTATGGCTCCGAAAAGAGGTCGTCCAGCTAAGAAAGCTACCGAGAATATTACTTCCCCTGAACCGAATCCAGTTCCACCACCTGTTTCTGAAACAAATACCGTTCCTCTGGTGAACCAGGACCCAAACCCGACACCAACGACAGCTCCTAGTGGGTCGGTATTGAATGAAGCAGCTATAGCCCGAATCGTAAAGGAACAGCTATCGGCTGCTGGCATTGTAATACCACCACAGCCACATGTCACATCTGGGTCTGGTCATGTGGAACATAATGCCACAGGTGGACATGTTGAAACTGTTCATACCACAGGCACAACTACTACTGCTCCTGATCCACCACGACAGGGATGTACGTATAAATACTTTGCTTCCTGTAACCCACCTACTTTCACAGGTAGGGAAGGAGCGGCTGGACTCCTTAGGTGGATCGAGGAGATGGAAACAAAACTGAAAATCAGCCAGTGTCTGGAGGAGCATAAGGTGTCTTATGCTGCCTGCTCTTTGAAAGAATCAGCTCTTACCTGGTGGAATACCCAGGCAAAAACTTTGGGTTCTGTTACAGTTGATTCTATGGGCTGGAATGAATTCAAAACTCTGATTATGTCAGAGTACTGCCCAATCACTGAAATCCAAAAACTTCAGGAGGAATTCTGGAGTCACTCAATGGTCGGTGCCGATTCTTTAGCCTACACCGATCGTTTTCATGAACTTACTTGTCTACTTCCCAATATGTTTCCAACTGAGGCAGCATTGATTGAGAAGTATATCAAAGGGTTGGTTCCCCAGATTCGGGGAAATGTAACTGCTGCTGAACCCACAACCCTTAAAAGAACCATTCTGTTGACCACCAAGCTTACCGATGAGGCGGTAAGAAGTGGTACGTTGATTTCAAAATCTCAGACGGCCGTGGGCCGTAGTGAAGCTGGTACCTCGAACGTTTCTAAAGGTACCAAACGTAAATGGTTTGGCAAGTCCAAGACCAAAGCTCCAGCTGAAACCAGTCAGAACAAACCAACCGTGAAAAACTATGGAGCGGCGGTACCGGAGAGGAAAGTTTACACTGGGCCGGCGCCCAAATGTGATAGGTGTCCCTACCATCACACAGGACCATGTCCTGTTTGTGCAAAATGTAATCGGGTAGGACACTATGCTAAATACTGCAACTTTCCTGCTCGTCAACCAAACCAAGCTCCACGACCCACTGCTCAAACGAACCGGTCATGTTACACTTGTGGAAGCCCTGATCACCTCATGCGCAATTGTCCAACCAATAACACCAATCCAGGGAATCAAGCTAGGGGCAGAGCTTTTCAGATTGGTGCAGCCGAGGCAAGACATGATGCAAACATTGTCACTGGTACGTTCCTTCTCAATAATCTTTATGCATCAGTTTTATTTGACACAGGAGCAGATAAGAGTTTTATTTCTCCTGAATTTGCATCATTACTTTCATTGCCTACGGTAGAACTAGAAACTCCTTATGTCATTGAACTTGCAAACGGCAAGATGATCAAAACTAGCAGTGTTATTCAAGGATGTTCCTTGAATCTGAATGATCACCTTTTCTGTATCGACTTACTTCCTATTGAGCTTGGTAGCTTTGATGTCGTGGTAGGCATGAATTGGCTTTCTGATAACCAAGCGGAAGTTGTATGTCAAACTAAGGTGATCCGTATTCCATTACCTAACGGTAATACACTGGTAGTTCAAGGAGAACGAGCCGGTAGAAAACTTGGTCTCATATCTTGTATGCGGGCTCAGAAATTTTTAAGGAAAGGCTGTTATGCTTTCCTGGCACACGTGACCGAGCACAATTCTTCACCTACACGTATCACTGATATCCCAGTAGTCAAAGATTTTCCTGAAGTTTTTCCTGAAGATATATCAGGATTACCCCCAACAAGACAGGTTGAATTTCGTATTGACTTGATTCCTGGCGCTGCACCTGTTGCTAAAGCCCCGTATCGGCTTGCGCCATCTGAAATGCAAGAACTTTCAGGTCAATTACAGGAACTTCTTGATAAAGGTTTCATTCGACCCAGTTTTTCACCCTGGGGAGCACCAATTCTTTTTGTGAAAAAGAAAGATGGATCATTCAGGATGTGTATCGACTACAGGGAACTCAATAAACTGACAATCAAGAACCGTTATCCATTACCTCGTATTGATGATCTGTTTGATCAGTTGCAGGGTGCTACATATTTCTCAAAAATTGATTTGAGGTCCGGATATCATCAGTTGCGAATCCATGACAATGATGTTCCAAAAACTGCTTTCCGAACCCGGTACGGACATTACGAGTTTTTAGTAATGCCGTTTGGTTTAACCAATGCACCTGCAGTTTTTATGGATCTGATGAACCGAGTATGTAGACCTTATTTGGATAAGTTTGTGATTGTATTTATTGATGATATTCTCATTTATTCCCGGAACCAGCAGGAACATGCCCAACATCTGAAACTCATCTTAGAACTTCTAGCACGTGAACAGCTATATGCCAAATTTTCCAAGTGTGAATTTTGGTTACGAGAAGTTCAGTTTCTGGGGCATGTTGTGAATGAGAATGGTATTCAAGTGGATCCCAGTAAGATCAAAGCGGTAGAACAATGGGAGACACCCCGAACCCCTACTGAAATACGTCAATTCTTGGGGTTGGCAGGTTATTATCGTCGATTTATCAAGAACTTTTCAAAAATCGCTTTGCCACTTACCACTTTGACTCAGAAGAACCAACCGTTTATATGGGGTTCCCAACAGGAGGAGGCTTTCCAACTGTTGAAACATAAACTCTGCAATGCACCTATCTTAGCACTACCGGAAGGTACAGATAACTTCACGGTTTATTGTGATGCTTCCCATCAGGGACTTGGGTGTGTTTTAATGCAGAACGATAAGGTGATCGCTTACGCTTCTCGGCAGTTGAAAGTACACGAGAAGAACTATACCACTCATGATCTAGAACTTGGTGCAGTTGTGTTTGCACTCAAGATTTGGAGACATTATCTGTACGGAACCAAGTGTATTGTGTACACGGATCACAAAAGTCTCCAACATATTCTAGATCAGAAAATGTTGAACATGCGACAAAGGCGATGGGTTGAACTCTTGAACGATTATGATTGTGAAATCCGTTATCACCCAGGCAAGGCAAATGTTGTGGCCGATGCCTTGAGTCGCAAGGAACGGGTCAAACCCCTACGTGTGAGAGCGTTAGGTTTGACTATCCAAACTAGTCTAATTCCTCAGATTAGAAATGCTCAGCAACAAGCTTTACAAACAACGAATTATTCTGCTGAGGGACTAAGAGGATTAGATAAGAAACTCGATACTAAGGTTGATGGACTGTTGTATTTCAAAGACCGAATGTGGATTCCTTTATTCGGTAACTCTCGAACTATTATCTTGGATGAGGCGCACAAATCCAGGTATTCTATTCATCCAGGTGCCGATAAAATGTATAAAGATCTTAAAGACTTTTACTGGTGGCCTGGAATGAAGAAACAAATAGCTGAATACGTGGATCGATGTCTAACATGTCTCAAAGTTAAGGCTGAACATCAACGACCTTCTGGGTTACTCCAACAACCTGAGATTCCCATGTGGAAATGGGATCAGATCTCTATGGATTTCATTACAAAACTACCCAGAACGTCACGTAACCATGACTCGATATGGGTTATCGTTGATCGCCTTACTAAATCTGCGCATTTCTTACCCATCCGAGAAGATTACTCTATGGATCGACTGGCTAAACTCTATGTTAATGAGATTGTATCTCGACATGGAGTACCGATCTCTATCATTTCTGACAGAGATAGTCGATTTATGTCACGATTTTGGCAAACTCTTCAGAATGCTTTGGGCACGCAAATCAATATGAGCACATCCTATCATCCACAAACGGATGGGCAAACGGAGCGAACAAATCAAACGTTAGAAGACATGCTCAGAAGCTGTGTGATTGATTTTGGAGGTAGCTGGGATATTCATCTTCCACTTGTGGAATTCTCGTACAATAACAGCTACCATACCAGCATACAATACGCTCCATTCGAGGCACTGTATGGGCGCAAGTGCAGATCTCGTATTTGCTGGTCGGAAATAGGAGAAAATCAAATCATTGGCCCAGAATTCATCCAAGAAACCACTGACAAGATCGCACTGATTCAAGAACGAATTAAAGCTGCTCGCGATCGTCAAAAGAGTTATGCTGATAACCGTCGTAGACCACTAGAATTCCAAGTTGGTGATCGTGTAATGTTGAAAGTATCACCCTGGAAGGGCATTTTCAGATTTGGTAAACGAGGTAAACTTTCACCGAGGTTTGTAGGGCCATTTAAAATTCTTGAACGAATTGGATCTGTAGCCTACAGACTCGAATTACCTCTTGAACTCAGTAACATTCATGACGTTTTTCACGTATCAAATCTGAAAAAGTGTTTAAACGATGAATCTTTGATCGTACCTCTCGAAGAACTTCAGATCAATGATAAACTTCAGTTTACCGAAGAACCGGTAGAAGTAATGGATCGAGAAGTTAAGGTACTCAAACGCAGTCGCATACCAATCGTTAAAATTCGCTGGAACTCTCAACGAGGACCTGAATATACCTGGGAACGTGAAGATCAGATGAAAGCAAAATATCCTCACTTGTTCTCATAGACAATTGTCGACAGATAAGTCTTCACTAAATTTCGGGACGAAATTTCTGTAACAGGAGGAGACTGTGACAATTGCAGGTAAAGACTACGTCATCAATGACGTTCACACGTTTGGTTGTTCTAGAAATCCGCGCGAAATTGATGATTGTAATTATTGCAGGTTTAAAGTATGCGAGAAATCGAGAACATAGGAGAAAACGGATCGCGAAACGGAGTTACGGATTGTCCGGAATCGAAAAACGAAGAAAAATCTCTAAGTATTGGTCGAAAAGGCTTATCGCGGTACGCGGAGGTGGGCTTGAGAGTCCTCCGCGGTACGCAATGATTGTAAAATATCTCAGATTCCCGAAAAACTTCGCGGTACGCGAAGCCAAAATAGACTCTCCGTCGCGGTACGCGACGGATGAGGCGGTGGAATGATCTGATCCTTTTAATCAGATTTCATGCAAGAAAGAAGTTTATTCTTCTTCTTCGCTTCTGCTCCGTTCCCAGACGAAAACACACACACATACACCATCAAAACACCATCTTGAAGCCACCAGATCGCATCTTTGAAGCCAGAAAACGTGTATACAAGTTCTGATCGTTGTTTTATCCGTCCGATTAGGTAATGATCCATTTAAACCTTCTAGTTTGATTTTGATTGATTAGATCTTGATTTTGAACGTAATGAGATAGTTAGGATTGTTGATTATTGCCTAGATGATGGCTAGGATTGATTATAAACGAAGAACACGAAGTTCTAACGGTTAAATCCTTGTTTTGATCCGTTATAATGCCCGGTTTCCACCAAATCATAACAATGATTATAATGGTTTAAACCATTTAATTATGACAATGTAGGTGATTATTTTGGTTAATCTTTGAAATGCAAGGTTAATCCCAGGCATTTCAAACTAATCACAATCATTAACCTACCCATTGGAATAACTGTCTGGTGTTTATGATAACAGTCAGATTAGTATTTTTAAACATGATTGTTTAACATATTCCAATGTCACATTGTTATGTTTTATGATATCTGGATAACCAGTGACCAGAATTAATCATTCCTAAGCTGTGATTTCATCTGAAAACTGTTTCAGGAGCATAATCAACAATATTACCTAACTGGTTAATCAGAGATTATCTTGATTAATCAAGCATGTCATCAACTTCATATTAGGTATCTAAATCAGTCTAGGTACCTACATTATCATACATTGTATGATATTAGATTCAATAACTAATTAAACACCGAATATCGGTTTGATGACTTTTCATTACAATGTCTATGACATTGAACGTTCAAACAGATTTAATCAGCAGGTTAGAACATAAATCATTAATCAAATATAACCTAATGCAGATTTACATTATTAGCACCAGTTACGCGAGATCTTAGCACTCATCTGAACTCAGGTGAGTTTCGTACCACCCCTGTTCTTTTAATATTGTATAAACATCGGGGTATAACTGCTAAACTTTTCTTGATCATATGATATGTGTCACTGTTATCTGCGTGATTTCATGTGATTAACTGAATTTGTGGATTTCATGGGATTGTTGCCGTTAGTATCTCTATCATGATATCAAAGTCCTCATTCTTGAACTGTATCTAGTGAACCCATGTGTGGCCGAGCAGAAAACATTGATAGTACTATCGGTTGACACCCCATTCACTGGGAGGATTGCATCTCCCCTGGTGTGAATGTTTGTTATCTGTTTCCTGAACTTCTTAATGGTGTGATAGACATTAAGATAATGAGGCAATAAGATATTTACCGACGGGTAATATCGAGAACTGAACATATCGTCCGAAAGGAACTAGATACGGGTCCCATGGTTATCCGGAACTGTGAACATGTATTTGAACTTAACTGTCATATCATATGATTTAACTAAACTGTATGAACTCACCAGCTTTGTGCTGATGTTTTCGAAACTAAAACTTTTGCAGGCAATCAAGGACAACGGTGAGGATGCACTCACAGCACTAGCAATAACTGTAATTAAATAACTTGTAATATGTATAAACTGTAATAATATTTGTAACCACGAACCTTGTAATGTAAGTTTTACTGTTCGTAATCTGTGTGCTATGATGATACCGGATCAAGTAAGTCACCCCTCATGCTCTGAGACATCACCACTATGCTTCCGCTACCCTTTTGATGACATCATTCTCAGGTGAAGAGAGGTGGGGGTGTGACATTATGGGTATGGTTTCAATAAAAAAGTGTTTGTGTTTGCAAAGTAGACGAAGTATGTATGATTTTATTACAAAAATGCTAATTGTTTTTTACGTAATAAAATCACATAGACACCGACTTATCATATATAATCTATATGCATGATAATTTTATTTGTATGTGATAATTATATGTTTATCTAGTTATATCATGCAAGTACAACTTACATTTTTATAATAAAATCAAGCATATTTCGTATAATTTGCAAGCAAAAACAACTTTTTATTTTAAACTTTCACCATTTATTCTTCTGGTTTGTTTGCCCATTCTTGTATTTTGTTATTCGATTTTTTAAATGACTTTTGGCCTATTACCGCCAAGGCAGAAATACGAAAATGTGATAAATTGTATATCACAACATTTTCTCTAAAAAATAAATACTAAAATACATTCAATTCAAAGTGAATAGTAAGAAACATTTGACACGTAATTTAAGGTATGCACAACCATGTCAAGTGCAACATCTCAAAACTAAAAAATATCAACTAAAATTAAAAGTAGCAAGTATATAGTCTAATTAATAATATTTAACAATTAGATCCCAAACTAAGCTTCATGTAACAAGTACAAAGTCACTTCAAATATTACCAATAGACTATGGTTGAGAATATCAACTATAAATAGTTGGTGAGCCCACATGTTTAAAATACAATGAACAAAGTTGTATTGTTAACTATAAATAAAACATAATTAGACTCTATGTTTATATGTTTACATAAGTAAGGTGATGTAATCAATTTGAATTCACTTGTGTTGGGTCTAGAAAAGTCAAAACCAACGGTTGATTTGGATAGATGGAATGTGAATAAGAAGTATTATGTATTTGTTGATTATGAAGCAACGAGTCACCGCACGAGCCACTAAAGACTCAAGATTACGAAGACACTTGATGACCAAAAGATTCGAAGACCACAAGGTCCACAACAAATAATAGAGTTTAATTTATTATTTATTATCATTTTTTTGTATTTATTGTTTTTAGGGTTTTAGGTCATGTGACACTATAAATAGAGATTATTCTCATTTGTAGTTGGATAACACAGACAAGAGAGTGTATGAGGGTGTGCTTCAATGTAATCCTGAGAGAGCTCTCCCCCATGAACTCCATGGATTCTTTATCCATGGAGTTTGAGAGCATGTGAGGGGTAGGTAATGCAATCTTGTTGACTAATGAATCTTATTTCTTTACGTTGTTAGTCGTTACATTACATCTCAGATTCGTTCTTGGTTGTGTTCTTCAACATCTTCACCCATCTTCCAGACTTTCTCGGTTCTTCAACTGCTTAATCTTCACAAATCGGGTAGGTCCTATTCCGCAACCGTTTTTACAATTGGTATCAGAGCCAAGTTCACGAGATTATCATTCTAACCATTGATTCTCTCAAACTTGTGCTCAATACCCTGATTTTGTGAATTTTTGTGAAAGTTCTTTGAAGATGTTCTTGTTCTGGGTTCTGCGTTCTTCAATTTATTTGGGTTATATTTTTTGTGTTTTGATATGGTAAACACAAGTGGGTTTTGATTCTTCCTAATATATGTTAAAACCCCACCCAAATCTGATCATCATGAGATGGATAATCAAATTTTTGCTTGTTTGATAAAAATAGAGGCGGCTGAAAATTTTTAGGGCAGCTGAGTTTGTTTCAGAAAAGAACATAATGATGATGGCGGCGTTCTTGAATTTAGGGTTTTCAGAAGGTTTTATTTGATTGGTTTTCGGAAGGTCACCATGGATATTCTTTAAAATTATAAGCTTCCAATGGCTATTGCTTCCTATGGCTACTGCTTCTGATTGGAAATTGCTTCCTCAGAACAAGTTGCTTCTGAAGCATAAAAATTGCTTCCGAAGAATAAAAATTGCTTCCTAAGCACAAAAATTGCTTTCTAAGCAGAAGGTGCTTCCGAAGCATAAAAATTGCTTCATAAGCACAAGTTGCTTCCGAAGCATAAAAATTACTTCCTAAGCACAAGTTGCTTCCGAAGCATAAGTAGCTTCCGAAGCATAAGTTGCTTCCGATGCATAAGTTGCTTCCTAAGCAAAAGTTGCTTCCTAAGCAAAAGTTGCTTCCTAAGCATAATTTGCTTCCGATTGGAAACTACTTCCGAAGCATCTTCTGAAGACATCTTCTTTTGATGAGTGAAGTTTTTTTTTCTGAAATTGAATTACTATTGCTTCCGAGAGTTACTTCCAAAGAGCAGAGGTATTATTGGTATGTAAAGAAGTTAGTTTCTTAAGTGTTAATTTGTGATGTCCAAGTTCTAATGCATCTGCAAATTAATACTTATGAAGTTAACCAAATATTTCTTAAGTAAAATCATCTCTTGATATGTAATGTCTTCTTTCTAAGTGTTAATTTGGATAATGCCCAAGTGCTAATGCATCTTCAAATCAACACTTTCAAAGAAGACAACATATAATTTTACTTCTGAAACATATTTGACTTTGGTTCCCTCATTTGGCATGACAAGATGTTGTAACAACCGAAAATTTAGCAACCTATTAATAAACGTGCAAAATTTCGGTAACCGTTTATGTCCAAAATTTATATAAACGTTCGTAAAGTAATTACAATCAAAATGATATAAACGATAAAAATATCTGATAAGGTATGGACACGTTATAAAGCCTATTAATAACGTGTAAAAATTTCTGTGACCGTTTGAGTTCATAATTTTGTGAACGTTCCCGAAGTGATTACGATCACATTAATATAAGCGAGACCGTTATACGATAAAGTATGAACAAGATATAAGCTTGTGAATATTAAAAATATGTGAGCAAAGTAGAAGGGGGTTTTAAAAATAGGACCTCAAAGTACAGGGGCCCTAAGTGAAACTTTTAATTAATTCATGTATGGGAAATATCTTTGTGTCGTTTGGAAACCAGTAAGAAAAAATGAATGAAATAAAAATATTCAAGAGGCGGTGCAAGTCAGTCTCTCGATCCTTCCATCAATTTAAATAGCAAGCAACCCCTCTGTTCATCTAACGACAACTCCAAACACTATTAGTGATTCTAATCGACAATCTTTTATCAAAGATCTGGTAGTACGATTCAAAAAGGAAAGAAGATAAAGACACGATTTAGTCCGGGTAAGGATTATTTTGCCACCGTTTCAATAATCTTTAGATTTCATTCGTGAGTGTGTTTATAGGCCAGTGAACTAGGAGCCCAATTACATCTAGATAATGATCAAGTTTTCTTGAGTTTTATGAGGATATAATATGTATGTGCTTCCGGTTGCCTTAAACCAATATTATTATACAGTAAGTTTAGCAACGCCCTAAGACGAACTAATTAAATAAGAGAATACGCTTATCTAAGCCGATCAAATAAGTAATTTTTAAGCATAACAAGATTTTAGAGATAAAAATGGTCAAAATGAGTGGAAGCGAAATTTTGAAATAAAGCTCCGAATGAAAGTTATGACATGCCGAAGTTTCGAGCGGTAATCGTAAATCTGAGCATCTTCATGATAAGTATTATAAATTTATCTCAAGTTATTATTAATTGAGATAAATAATATTAAGTTTATAAAACTCTTCGGGTCGTTATAGCAAGCTAAATACTTGTATTTGAGATAACTATAACGTAGTCGTTGTGTTACCGGTTTAGAAACCCTGAAAAGATGGTTTATATTATATGATAAGGTTATAATTATGATAAGATATCCATATTAATAGGATATCATTCTGAACGTGAGAAAGTAAGGAAAGGAAGAAAGCTAGCAGATTGTGCCTTATTAAGCTCAGGTGAGTTCTTTGTAGCCCTATTTTAAATGTTTTATCATTTTGGGCTGTTATGCATGTTATAAAGTTATTTTATGAAAATGATTATTTTACCTGACTACGGTCAAACAAAAGAATATGTTAAAGTAAAGAATTTTTTTAGGTAAAGAATGTTTTAAGTCTCGACTGCGGTTGAGAAAGAAATGATTTTTTAAAAAGTCTCGACCGAGGTCGAGTAGGAAATGTGGTTTTAAGTCCCGGCTGCGGTTGGGCAGAAATTGAGAACTGAGGTACGGTAAAGTGTTTATGTTTATGACGGTTTAAATTATTTAAACCATGTTATGTATGAATGATGTATGTAAAGAAGTCTTGTACCGGTATGAGCTGCCAACTTCGGTTGGTAGGCATAGAGTCTTGTGGAAACACAAGCCTGTCGACTGTGTGTCGCCAGTTCAGTTAAAGAAGTCTTATGCATGCATGAGCTGCCAACTTCGGTTGGTAGGCATAGAGTCTTGTATTAATACAAGCCTGTCGACTTGGGTCGTCAGTTCATGGTTATAGAGCCTTGTGCTGCACAAGCCTGTTTGACTTCGGGTCAGCAGTTGACGGCGAAGTTCCTTCACCGTATGAATGATGTTATGATTATATGTATGTTATGTAATTATGTTATGATGCTATGTATGTTATGTAATTATGTTATGAGGACATGTATGCTATGTATTTGAATTATGTCATGTGATGACATGAATGAATAAGGATTTTTCTCTAAGAAATGAACTTAGAACTCACCAGCATAAAGCTGACTTGTTTTACATGCATATCAGGTTGAATAGTTTGAGAAAGGAGACAAGGAGGGCTCATGGCATACATTGAAGACTACCCTGGCATAAACTGGCTATATTATATAACTGTTAGAAGTGTGGGCTATGTTTTAACGTTTGTTTAGTATGTGTATATTATTTTATGTCATCACCTTAAATTCCGCTGCTATAGTAATGTAATTATGGTTTAAGAACTATGGGTTTGATGTTTTGCCAACCGAGGGGACTCCTGGGACTCGGGGCCTCTCAAGTTGGTATCAGAGCCATAGTTTGAGAGATCCGGTCATCCCTAATGCCTGGACTCAGACTAAAAATGGGATAGAATGATAAGAATGCCAGTCAAGGGTAGCCTGATGCCACGAGCATATGACCTTAGAGCTTTGATATGTTTAAGATATAGATTAAAGTAGTATGATGTTGCGAATGATAATGTGTTCATGATTGGGAATGCTTAGAACTTATAAGTGAGGTAAATAGTTAATTACACCTGATCAACGTCATTAACAATTTACAGTGCTTATTACGTCCTGAATTATTACCTTGATTGGCACGTGGTTGTTTGCAATATGTATAGAAAACTAAAATGGCAGGCGAAAAGAGAGGAGGTGGACGTGGTAGAGGACGAGGTCGACCACCTAAAAATAAGAAGTAAACTGAGGAAGTACCAGTGAATAATGAGGAAACTGAAGTCAACATTGAAAGAGAAAATGAAGAGGAGGAACTTAGGCTTGAGCCGGTGGTGGTAAAGGCAATATCTGTTGAAGTTCGTAAAATTTTAAAAGATAAACTTCCTCCAGATAGAACCAAAGCTGAAAAGGAAACTACTAAAGAAGGAGCTAATGAGGAAGGAGAAAAAGCTAATAGCTCTAACAAAGGGCAGGATGAAGATGAGGTATTGATCATCAATGCTAAAGGTAAGGGTTCAGGTACAAAAGGACCCAAAGGATGTGATTACAAAGCTTTTAAAGGGTGCAATCCCCCACCATTTGATGGTAAGAAAGATACGGTGGCTACCTGCCATTGGATTTCGGCTATGGAGGCGGTTATCGATATAAGTGAATGCCGGGTTGATCAAGCTGTGAAATTTGCAGCTCATTCATTTACTGAAGAAGCTCTACATTGGTGGAACACGGTCAAGCAGTCAAAGACCCCTGCTGATGTGGAGGGCTTGAGATGGGAGGATTTAAAAGAGTTGGTTACGAAACACTTTAGTCCAAAGAATGAAATTGATAAAATCGAGTGGGAATTTCTGACGTTGAAAGCTGGACGTATGAATCATCGGTAATATACTTCAAAATTTAATGAAATGTCAAGGTTGGTTCCTCATTTGGCAAACACGGAGGAACGCGGACTGAAGTTATATGTGGAAGGGTTACCACCTAGAGTCCGAACACATGTGAAGGCGCATGCTTCCAGAACTTTTGAATCAGCCGTAGAGATTAACGACATTGTCTGGGATGATGTGTTTGAAGCTGAACCAATAAAGGAGGAACCAAAACAAAAGTGGTCACCTGGATTCAAAAGAAACAGAAATGATAAACCAGGGTCCCCTATGAAAAAGTTTAGAATGGAAGAATTTGAAACATGCACACATGGGGGAGAATGTCGTCTGGGGACTACTTTGTGCTATCGTTGTGGAAAAACTGGACATTTCTCATATAATTGTCCAAGTACGCCAAAGTGTTACAATTGTGGTGGACTCGGTCATGTAAGCAAGAATTGCTTTAAACCAAAGACAATAACAACTGAATTCAATAAACCTGAAAGTAGCAAGGGAGGTGAGAAGCAAAAGGCAAAAGCTTGTGCCTTTACTATGACTAAAGATCAAGCAGATAAAGACCCGGATGTGGTGACAGGTACAATCTTGATTAATGGTACCCCTGCTTCAGTGCTATTTGATTCTGGTGCAAGTATGAGCTTTGTGGCTATTACTTTTTGTGATAAACTGCGTGCTAATGTTAAAAAGATAGAATATGCCTTTAACATAGAAACTGATCTTGGTAAATCGACTAGAGTAACGGAGGCCATTGATGATGATTGTTACGTTGATATAGAAGGTCATAGATTCCTTGTTAAGTTGTTTCTGATTACGTTAGGAGGTTTTGATGTAGTCTTGGGCATGGATTGGTTGGCTAAACATGAGGCTAACATTGTCTGTCGACGAAATATGATTTTCTTAACGACTCTTAATGGGAGTTCAGTAACGGTCTATGGGGATAAAGTGTTCAACGTGCCTAAAGTCATTTCAATGATTAAGGCAAGTGAATTTATGCGGCGAGGGTGTGGGGCTTATCTGGCTTATGTTATCGATAAAGAATCTAAAGTAAAAGAATTGGAATACGTACCCGTGGTGTGTAACTTTCCTGATGTATTTCCTGAGGATTTGCCAGGAATTCCACCTGATCGGGAAATCGAATTCCAAATTGATGCTGTGCCAGGAGCTCAACCTGTCACATGTTCATTACAAGGAAGGTTGGGATTCCTATACTTGAACTGACACCCTATATTCTGATATCCTTTGGTGGTGGGAAAGAAGATTAAGATTGCTAATCGTAGGGGGAGCTTGATTAGAGGGGGGAGAAGATAAATGAAATGCATGGAACTTCAAGAAGATTGTTTTGGGTTTGAAAAGTGGGATAAAGAAACCTTCACAATATTGTTGCGGTGAAAGAAACATGAATTTATTCTACACAAGTTCAATCTTATTATTTATGTTTGTTTCATTATACGTCTGCATTTGTTTACATTAATCTAACCAAATAGGGGGAGACTGTTGGGTCTAGAAAAGTCAAGACCAACGGTTGATTTGGATAGATGGAATGTGAATAAGAAGTATTATGTATTTGTTGATTATGGAGCAATGAGTCACCGCACGAGCCACTAAAGACTCAAGCTTACAAAGACACTTGATGACCAAAAGACCCGAAGACCACAACAAATAATAAAGCTTAATTTATTATTTATTATCATTTTGTTGTATTTATTGTTTTTAGGGTTTTAGGTCATGTGACACTATAAATAGAGATTATTCTCATTTGTAGTTGGATAACACAGACAAGAGAGTGTGTGAGGGTGTGCTTCAATGTAATTCTGAGAGAGCTCTCCCCCATGAACTCCATGGATTCTTTATCCATGGAGTTTGAGAGCATGTGAGGGGTAGGTAATGTAATCTTGTTGATTAATGAATCTTATTTCTTTACGTTGTTAGTCGTTACATTACATCTCAGATTCGTTCTTGGTTATGTTCTTCAACATCTTCACCCATCTTCAAGACTTTCTCGGTTCTTCAACTGCTTAATCTTCACAAATCGGGTAGGTCCTATTCCGCAACCGTTTTTACAACTTGTAAAACTCTAAACCTGAGAGGTCCTATAGTTGGTCATTCATATCTGAAAACTAGATTCCATAGTATCAAAAACAACGTTTCAGAAGTAACACAACATAATTTAGTCTTAACATTCAATACATAATCCATAATCAAATTAATCGAAAGTTCAAAAACAAATATTAAAAAACATCAAATACAACTCAACCATATCACTTATCATAGCATAATATATATGACATCATACAAAAACTCACATAAGTATCATAAAAGTTATCTATACTTAATTAGCTTTATTGCTCAACACAAGTCATAGTGCTTCCATGAGACTTTGTTATGTTTTGCCTTACATAAGGTTTAGGTAAGTATCTCTGATGTGCTACTAGGTTTAGCCATTTAGGTTCGTCTCACTGAAATCATGAATTATGACTTTCTATTCTTTAGTCTATGACAGGTTTAGGTGCGTCTTCCTAGTGTGATCTTTGGTTTGTGTACGCCTCCCAAACTTTATATATAGGATATCTCTTCATTTGTCAACACTAGATTTAGGTTAGTTTCCCTATTGTGCACTAGGTTTAAGTGTGTCCCCTTGACATCATAAATAATATTCCATTAATTAATTAACCGTCAACCATTTTATATTACTGTATCAATGCTATATATACATCACCGGCTTTATAATCATCTATAAGGAACATATCATAAATACATTACATATTTATTTTTTCTTGAACAACAAAATTTTCCACCTTTGTTCACTATGGGACTTGAACTCTCAATCTATTTTAGAGAGGACACCTTAACACACCGTGGTATCATTGGGGCAAAAGCCCTTTGGTCATTAATACATTACATAGATCAATTTTGTGAAAGCCTTTAATATAAATACATTTCATAGGTTTATTTCATAAAAACCTTTACATAAGCATGCATAGCAGCCAAAACATTATAAAAACTAAAAGATACCATTTGGAACTCACTTTCATATAAAAGGTTATGTTACAAAAGGCGACAATCACATGAAGCTTGTGCCTTATGAAATACTCAACAACCTATATAAGATCATTAAGATCATCCAACCCTTGCATATAATTAGTTTTTATGGTTTGATGTATTATATAATTAGATATGATATTAATTAGGAAAGAGAAAATACATAATATTTTTTGAATAGCAAGAAAAATACATAAATGTTTGTTTAATTTAAGAATATTTTCTTTACCAAAACAACTACAAAAAAATTATAGCCATTGATTTAACGCTTTTGATTCAATACAAAGCAATTGATTACATAAATATTTTTAACATTAGAATTAGAAGCATCAACAATTAATTTTTCAAATGATTAAGACGTAACTAATAATTTTTTTGAGGGAAATTTTTTTAATCTTACCACCAAATAATGTTCGTGTAGAAATTTTAACACATATATCAGAGACAATCACTAATAACAAAATTATAAGATTATGGTAACAAAATAATCAATTTATTCAATAAGATACACAATCAAATGAAACAAAAGCCGTACTCACGATACACAATCAAATGAAATAAAATTAAGCAGTACTCACTATACACAATCGAGCCGAGCTTTGGCTAATTAATCTGTCTTTAATTTAACCCAATCCAAGCTTGATCTTTATTTTGTTTGGGCGAGCCAAGCTTGATCTCAAAATGGTAGGCTCGAACCAACTTGAGCCGAGTATGAGCTTTAATAAGCTCAGACTCGACTTGACTCTTTTACACTTCTATTGATAATAAGTAATAATAAAGGGGCAACAACCAACATAAAATAATGATTGAAATCCCAAAAGTTTTCATTGAAGATCAAGTTATTGACATCTACCAAAATAAAAAACATTAAGAAATATTGTACTTGAAAAAAGTAAAGTTGACATTTAATAAGAACCCAACTTAATTGAGATAACCATTAACCCTAGTAAAATTCGACCAAATCTTTGAACTTCTTTTCATAGCCTATATTATATATAAAGAGGCGGGGTTTCTTTTTTGTGTTTTTGCTAATTCATCACCGGTTAATCTGGGTAAGGGGTATAATGGTCTATGTAAAATCACGGACCACGTTATATATAACCACGGACCATCGTTTAACATGCAGAATCAAAGGACCAACTGAATAATCACGGACCAAGGCTGTATATCAAATCACGGATTGTCATTTTATACACCAAATGGATAATCACGTACCAATACATTATATAAAACCATGGATCAATGCGTTATATAAAATCACAAACTATCATCTAACACACATAATCAAGGAACACCTAAATAATCACCGACCAAGTAAAAAAAATATTAAAAACTATGACAATAATATACTCAAATTAAAGATAATAAAATTCTATATTTTATGATGTATTTTTTTCCCAAAAATAATTAAACGTTTAAAAGTTATTTGATTTTTAAAAATACAGTGAAACTTGATTTACCTACAAAAGAGTCAATAAATGTATGTTATTTCTTTTTTACCCTTTCATCTTTAATTAACGCAAGTTTTAAAAGAAAAGTGTGGATCTATAGATCTTAAACATTGATTAATTTGATTAAATGCTCAAAATCCTTTTTATCATTCTCACAAAAAAAAACGCTTTGTATTGGAACATTCTCCTATATAATCTATTTATTTTAATACATAAAGGTTTTAAGGACACATATCATGTTCCTATAATATCTTAATTTTGTTTTCACTATTCTCTATTATTATTAAATACATTTTATATTTAATAATAATATTAATTATTAAATATAATTTTTATACATTTTTAAATTAAAAAAAGAGTTTTTTATACATTATAAATATATTAATATTAAAAAAACATTTGTTTGTAAAACCAAATTATTGTAAAATATAAAAAAAAAATTAAAATGATATATTTATATAAACCAACTTTGAAAACAAAATGGTGTTTATAAACGTAATATTATTTTACATTCAATGCATTAAATTATATGAATTTTTATTCATATTTTATATTAAAAAATTGTATCATATTGTTTAAATTTTTTTATAACTATTTATTATATTTTTTATTCATCATGTGTTATACACAGGGTATTAACCTAGTATATATATATATATATGTGAAAGCTAAAATTTATTTTAGATATATATGATATTTAATTTGATAGAATTTGTATGGATTTAATGAAATTATTCCTAAAATATTCACTTTTCAAGCTTGAAACCATTATAAGAAAATTTTACCCTAATTTAAATTTATCAAGTAAAAGATCAATGCATAATGACAATAACCACAATATACGTATTGGTTTATTAGTTAAAGTAGACTGAATTGTTTTTAAATTATGTATGAGATCATTTCAAATTAAGGATTTTGATATATCTAGCGTTATATAATGAAGATTTTTTTTATGAAAACAAAGTTGTGAATTTAAATGTAAGACATAAAAAAACAAAAGAAAAGGGAAAAAAAAAGTCAATTGTATAGGATTGAATCTTTACAATGATTAATATGTCCCCCAAAAAAATTGATTGTATTAGAAAAATCTACTTGTTGGTTTCACTTTGTGACCGAATGGGTTCAAGCCCTGCCAAGAACATTTTAAAAGACATGCAGGTAAGGGAAGGAATTTTGAGATAAATTTCGGGTTCTGGACCAATGGGGGCGAGAGTTTACCCATTTCAGGATGTTCTCGTGCATCTGGTGTGATCGCGTCTTACTTCTACCCGGTGGACATTGTTAAGACAACATACGTGGTATGTATGATCGTCGCCGTTAAAAAAAAAAGAAAAAAAAAATTACTTAAGAAACCATATTCCTGATTAATAACAGTATATAATAAATCACTTAAAAAAATAAAACCACATATAATTAATAAACCATAACTAAGAAATCAAAAGACAAAAAAACACTTGTAATAAACCAAATTTAGGTGTTTGGGTTTATTTTTGCGCTAGTAAAAAATAAGCCATGAATAGAAATCATACTTACATGATTTCCGATTCATGCTCCATGAATTGTCATGATCAATGAATAGTCAATAGTCATGGGGAGTAACTAATATCCATTGGGGATAAGAACAAATTCAGAAATTTAACTTCCCAATTCATCAGATTTTATATGATACATGTCAACATCATCATCATTACATACATACTTTTGTATGTCTAAACTCTAAACATTAGTAGTATATACTTTGGTATGTTATGTATCATGCATTGCTTGGAGTTATTGCCCATCCTTCTCTCTTTCATTATCATGGAATGTCTTGTCATGACTCATGACTCATACTATGAGTTGGTGGCGCCATTGAAAGTAACATCCACTTGTATGAAAAAAACCTTTGTGATAATATTGCGTCAAGATAGAGACTCTGATTGTATATGATTATGCATCCGGTTCCTCTTGTATTTTCAAATGTCAATTATGCTTTGGTTCTATATTTGTTATATGCTAAAAACAATTAGATATCATTAACTTAATGATGAGTGTTTTCGTATAAGTTTTTTTTTTTATTTCAAAAACCTCACGCTCTTTCAAAAAAAAAGTTCAACTAAAATGAGCAAAGCCAAAGTTAGGGTTGTCTCGGCTTGAGCTTTGATCATGGGTTGACTCCTTGACTCAGCTCAATATATAGGGGAGGGTTCCTAATAAAACCATCGTTTTTGAGAAAACTAACCACAATTGTTATCAATCAATTTCGTTTTTCGTTTTTTGTTTTTCATTTTGTTGTATTATAAGGTTATATTTGTTAACAAAAAGAAAAAAAAATGTTATTCATGTTATTACACGTATGTAACTCATTGATTACATACATGTAACTTGTAAACTGTAATTTTGTATCGAATAAAGATAGAGAGAAATGAATTTTGTATTACTTTTGTAAAATGAAGATTACAGACAATCAACAAGTCTAATGCCTTTTATAGCATCTTATTACAACAAACTAATAACAAACTAAACTAATAACAAACTAACAAACTAGCCCCTTACATTTATTGGAATTACAAATTCAACAACTAACGTTCTCCCCCCTAATTCCAATCCATTAATCCAAACATTCAAGACCCAAAAGACTTCTCATTTCAACAAATTTAACTCGCGGCAAAGCTTTAGTCAAAGCATCAGCTTTCTGCAAGTCTCCAGCTACAAACTCCACCTTGATTTGATTCCTTTCAATGAATTCTCTTATAAAATGATACCTGGTATGTATGTGTTTACTTCTCCCATGAAAAACAGGGTTTTTCATCAAGGAAATAGCAGATTTGTTATCAACATATAGAACCACCACACCTTGCTTCTTACCAGTTATTTCTTCCAACAAACCATGTAACCACAACGCTTGACAAGCAGCAGAGGTTGCAGCCATAAATTTCGCGCCTCACAGGAGGATAAAGCAACAGTGTGTTGCTTCTGTGAACTCCAAGAAATCAAACAATCATTGTAGTAGAATACATTACCAGACCTACTCTTGCCATCATCACTATCAGTAAGATGATTGCTATCACTATACCCACATAAACCACCTCCTTCACTACTAGAAAACTTTATACCAAAATCCACAGTTCCCTTAACATACCGCACCAGATGCTTAACAGCCTTTAAATGCACTTCCCTAGGCTCCTGCATAAATCTACTCACGTAGCCAACTGCATAGCACAAATATGGTCTCGTTTGAACTAGATATCTCAAAGCACCCATTAGTTTCCTATAAACTGTTGCATCAACAAAATCACCACCTTCAGTCTTAAACAACTTCAGACCAGCCTCCATAGGAGTCTTTGTCTCATTACAGTCCTCCAATCCTGCCAACTTAACAATCTTTGCTGCATATGCTGCTTGTTTTACAAAAATACCACCAGAAACTTGCTTTACTTCAATTCCCAAATAATAACACAGCAACCCCAAATCTGTCATTTCAAACTAAGACTTCATCCTTTCCTTAAACCGATTCACCTCTCCTTGACTACTTCCGGTCACAAGCAAATCATCCACATAGACTCCCACAATTAAAGTGAAACTCACGCATATTTTCACATATACAGCTTGGTCATGCTGGCATCTTTTAAACCCAAACTCCTTTAACACTGCATCTAGTCTCAAATTCCAAGCTCGTGGAGCTTGTTTTAAACCATATAAAGCTTTGAACAACTTATACACCTTACTCGAATCACCTTTTTTCTCAAAAACTTCGGGATGCTTCACAAAAACTTCTTCCTTTAAGCTCCCAGGTAAAAATGCCGCCTTCACATCCATATGGTATACATTCCAACCCATCTTGGCTGACAAAGCTAATATCAACCTTATTGTTTCATTCTAGCAATAGGCGCAAATACCTCTTCATAATCAACTCCCAATTGTTGAACATAACCCTTTGCCACAAGTATCCCTTGTGCTTTGTAACTAATCATTTAGCATCCCTCGTCAACTTATAAACCCATTTCAAACCAATAGGATTACAATTCTCAGGTCGATCAACCAGCTCCCAGGTTTTGTTCCTTTCTATTATCTTAATTTCTTCAACCATAGCCTTTCTCCACACTTCCTCAGCAAATGCTTCTGAGAAGGACACATGTTCCCCTTCTTGAATTAATAAGAGTTGTACATTCTCCTCTTCTTCTTGTCTATTTACACCATATTGAATCCTTCCATCTAACACATAATCATTCAGCCTAGAAGACATGACATGAGGTCTATTTGATCTTCTTAAACCAGCCTGATGACCTAAGACTTGATTACTAGCAGCCGGAACCACAAGAACTTCATCATCTGGATCCTCATTTACCATTTCTTGATTTCTTCCTTCAAATACAAAACTAGACTGATTCTGCTCTTGATCTATTACTCTAAATTCTTCATGACCAACACCATTTAAATCCCAATTCCACTTTCTATCTTCTTCAAATGCGACATCTCTACTCACCACAATCCTTTCAGTAGGCACATCATACATCCTATGAGCTTTTGACCCCTCTTTTACCCTAGGTACACCATTGCTTTACTCCTGTCATCTAATTTTTTCAAACTTGGGTTAGTCACTTTTACGTACCCAACACATCCAAATATCTTTAGATGATTCAAACTAGGCTTCCTCCTTTTAAGAGCTTAATAGGGGGTCATCTCCTTTAAAGCCTTAGTATGAAGTCTATTTTGTAGATAGACTGAATGTCTCACTGCTTCTGCCCAGAAGAATTGTGGAAGTTCCATTGCCTTCATGATGCTTCTAGTCATATTCAAAATCTATCTATTTCTCCTTTCAACCATACCATTTTGCTAGGGAGAGTAGGGACCAGTCAAGTGTCTTGTAATTCCTTCTTTATTACAAAAATCAATAAACTCACTTGACAAGAATTCTCCTCCTCGATCAGATCTTAACACTTTTATTTTCTTCTCTAACTATTTCTCAACTTTTGCCTTGAATTGTTTAAAACATTCTAAGGACTGATCCTTTGTCTTTATAATAAAACACCACATGAATCTAGTAGAATCATCTACTAACAACATAAAATACCTATTTCCAGCCTTAGTTGCTCGTTGAATAGGCCCACACAAATCCATTGATACCAGCTTAAAAGCTTCATCAGTTCTATAGGAGGATTGTGATGGGAATGCTTTCCTTGACTACTTTCCCACCATACAGGCTTTGCACACTTGACCAGGATGTTCTATTTTTGGCACCCCAGTAATAATACCAACACTTGTCATGTATTTCAAACTATTGAAATTCACATGGCCTAATCTGCCATGCCAGAGCCAAGGGACTGAATGATCCAACGAGGTCAAAAAACACACAGGTGTGCCTATTTTCAAACTAACTTTATACAATCTATTTGAAGATCGAGGGACTTTTAGAAGCAAGCTTCCATCTCTTTCATATAACCATAGAAAATCATTCTTCATCCTAATTTCACAGCCCCCCTCAGTTACCTGCTCCAGACTTAATATGTTGTTTTTCAAGTGTGGTATAAAATAGACATCAGTCAGTACCTTATGTTCTTTATTTCGAGATTCAAGTATTACAGATCCCCTTCCTTCTATCTCAACACTTGAGCCATCACCGAACTTCACTTTGCCTTTGACATTTTTCTCCATTGATGAAAACAAGAACTGATTCCCTGTCATGTGATTTGAAGCACCGTTATCTAGATACCACACATAGTCTTCACTTGTTTATGATCCATAAAGACTTGGCATTACACTCTGCTCGTTTAAGAACACCAATTCAACCTTCTCATCCTTCATCCCTGTTTTCATCATAAGTAGTGATGGTTCTTCGTCTTCTGTCTGAGTAAGGTTTGCTTCTTGATTCTTCATGTTTGTATTCGGACACACTTGCAAAATGTCCATACAGATCACACTTAAAACACTTTATCTTCATTTTATCCTTTCTTGCTCGGTCATACTTCTTCTGGTACTTACCACCATCACAAACTAACTCCTTTCCTTTTGAATTCGAACGTGATCCTTTAAAACCTTTGTCTGTCTTGTTCCAATGCTCACTAGTTCCCCACTTCTTGGTCTTTGAATCTCCTTCTCTTTGCTTTGATTGCCACTGTGAGTACGTAAGTAACAGTTGATCATCTTTCACTGGCTGTTTCGGTTTCTTGTTTGTCCTTTCTTCAAACGTCTTTAGTCTCCCAATTGCTTCTTGAAACAACATAGTCTCAAGGTCTATGAATTGTTCCATTGAAGCTACTATCTGTATGAACCGATCCGGCACCGAATCTAGAAGTTTACGAACTAGCCTTACCTCCGTGAAAGGTTCCCCAAGATCAGTTGCTCTTGAAGAAATTGCACTTATCTTCCCGGCAAAATCTTCGATGGTCTCCTCATCCTTCATTCGCAATGCATCAAATTCGTTATTAAGCGTGGCCATGCGCGCCTTCTTAACTCTGTCAACACCAATGAATCTTGACTTTAGCGAGTTCCAGATCTCGGCGGCAGTGGTCAGATTGGCCACCTGCAACACCAGATCTTCAGGCATAGCTTGAAATAGGTAGGCGATTGCCGCATTATTCTTCTTGGCGTCAAGTGCATCACCTCTTTGTGGTTCAATTACCTCCCCGAGACCATGAGCATTGAAAATCGCCTTTAATTTCACCGCCCAAACTGTGTAGTTTGAGTTTGTCAACTGCGGGCATTGCAGTGGTATGGTGGTAAGATTGTTTCGGTTCGGCGGAGCATTTTGAACAGGAACCTCCGCCATTTCTTCCTCAGATCTTGTTCGTCTCTGATAAGTGACCGCAAATCGTGCATCCAGATTCCGTCCTTCGAATCAGACCTCGACCTTCCTTTTTGCGATCTCACACCTTAAGCTCTGATACCAAATGTAATTTGGTTTCGAATAAAGATAGAGAGAAATGAATTTTGTATTACTTTTGTAAAATGAAGATTACAGACAATCAACAAGTCTAATGCCGTTAATAACATCTTATTACAACAAATTAATAACAAACTAAACTAATAACAAACTAACAAACTAGCCCCTTACATTTATTGGAATTACAAATTCAGCAACTAACATAAACTACATATACGAGTTACATATATGTAACTTTATAGGTTACGTATAACTAACTTCGTGATCTACATATTTTTATTAATTTTTTTTTATTTAGAACATTTCTAAGCTAATAATAAAAAATCTTGAATTTTTTTTTTAAAATTGATTGGTTAGTAGGAGTGTGTATGTATCAACTATTTATATACATATGAATTAAGATGCATATATAATTAATATTTTTCTACTTTAAGAGAATTACTATTATGACTTTGAAATTATGTAATTATAAATAGTTCTACTAGTTATCAAATAACATTGATTTTCAATATAAAATTTTATATATATATATATATATATATATATCAATCAATCTGTGCGAGTGAATGTGTATAGAAGAGGAAAAATAAATGGCTTGTGGCTTGAGATTTTTACGAATCGAGCCCGGGCTTGAGCCTAGCCTGACTCACCTCAGCTCGACTCGATTGTAGTCCTAGATCAGAGTGAAATGCATATTTTTATTGGAAATTTTAAACTTATTCTTTCATAATCATTTTATCTATCTATGCCAAGTGTAATAAGGGTAAAGTTTGAGTCCATTTTTTCCCCATACTCTACTAAATAGTGTAAATATATATTGAGTAAGTTTATTTGTTTATTTGTTCATAATCATTTTATCTATGACTGTTTAGTTTTCGAATAAGATTTAAAACTTGAAATTCCATTTAATTTTAATTAAATAAAATCACCAATTAAAAATTCAGTTCAAATTTTAAAATATGAATTCGTATTGGATTCGAATTTCCTATTCAAATCCTCCTAAAAAATTCAAAGAACAATAAAGTTACATTTTAGTATTTTACAAACGAATTAAGAAGGGTGAGCCGGTGAGGGGAGGGGGGCAATGCATATCATTACTTTTTATTTATTTATTTATTATTATTATAAATAAATGTCAAACTTTTTTTTTTTTTTGAACGGCAAATTTCCATTGAAAACCACCAAGAGAGCCAGCAAGGTGCTTAATAGCTCACTTGGACAGCAAATACAGAAAGCAAAAATCACCAAAAAAAAATAAATGTCAACTATCCCTCACTAATAAATATCATAAAACGTTTCTATTTATAGGAAACTTCGGGAAGTTACACCACATTAAAGATGGGGTAATAAGTGGACAAAAGTTTTCTAAACTCCTTTGAAATGTTATTATAATATGCTAGACTATATATACATACTAGGCTATATATATACTAGGTATTAAACCGTGTATTACACGGATTAATTATAAAATATTAAATAATTAATAATAAAAACTTAAGAATTATAAAACAATATATTTTGATATAGAATGATTAAAGTAAATACAAACAAAGATTTTATGTAATAAAGTAACAATTAAAAACTATAATAACTAAATAATTATTATCTGATTTTCTTAGTTTGTAACACTTAAGATTTTTAAACTATTACGTTGAAAACTTCATATAGTTTTTATGTCAAATGTATAGTTTTCAATATCATTTCTTTGAAACTTTTGGTTTTTAAAAAAATAATTTTTAAATATTTTGTTTAAAAAATGTCAGTTGTTTATAAAAATCATATTGTTTAATAACTTAGTTTTAGAGTTAATTTCATACTAAAAAATCATCTTTTAAGAAAACTTGTTTTTTACAAAATTGTTAATTTCCTAAAAGTAACTATTTTAAAAATTTCTTATTTATAAGAAAATTATAATTTTTAGAAAAAAGTACATATTTTTTAATAAAAATTTAATTTAATATATTTAAAACTATTTTTAATTCTTAATATGAAAAGGGTAAATAATATGATTAATATTATAAAATTGTTAATTTCCTAAAAATAACGATTTTAAAAATTTCTTATTTATAAGAAAATTTTAATTTTTAGAAAAAAAGTACGTATTTTTAATAAAAACTAAATTTTAATTTATTTAAAACAATTTTTAATTCTTAATATGAAAAAGTTAAATAATATGATTAATATTATAGTTATTTAATAGGAGAGATAATATAATTATTTATTAAGAAAGAAAATTAAATGAAATAACAATAAGATGACATATGGCATTAGTATTTTAAAAACATGACAAATGTCAAAAATTATTTTTGTTTATTATAATAGTAAGATATCGTGTATTACACATATTTAATACAAAAAAAAACTATATAGTTAATAATAAACCTTTAGGAATTATAAATCATGTAGAATGATTAAATTACTTATTAATAAGTAATTTAAGTAATAAAAATAATAATTTAAAACTTTAGTAACAAAAAAAATGCTTTCTAACCTTCTTAATTTTTAACAATTGAAAATTTTAAACTGAAAGCGTTAAAAATTTTAGTTATTTTTTTGTCAGAAACTATCTGTTGTAAAATCATGATGATAAGGTATCAATTTTTTAATTATTAAAGTTAAATTAACTATTTTGATAATAACATTAAGCATAAAAGACTTCATTTTATTTTTATAAATTTTGGTTTTTAAAGAAATTATTTTTGAACATTATGTTTTAAAAAACGTCATTTGTTGAAAATTGTGTTTTTAGAAAAGTTGTCTTATGAAAAAAAATTATAAAAACACCAACTTTAATATTTTTTATAAATTAAAAATAAAGTAGCTGGAGATGATTGGGAAAATATGTTGTTTTTATGTTACCACTTAAAATATATAAATGTGCAAGTAGTTTGAGAATTTAGAAACTATGTTTATTGTTTAAGATTTAGTGAATTATTTTGACCAATTTAAACAAACTCTTGCATATGTTTTGTCAAATAAAGTTTGTTTGAATCAAAATGACAATAAGAAACTCAATTGACGTAGTATATGCAAGTTATTGTTCAATTGAGTCAAAATGGCTTGAGCACACTTGAATACATTAAAATATCCAACTTAAGGTGAACTTGATCTATTAAATCACTAGGTTAGCACCCCGTGTATTACACGAGCTGAATGATAAAAATATAATAAACAATCATTAATGAAAAGATAGATAATATAAGATTTTTTTAATATAAAATATCGCTAAAATTTTGTATAATTTAATAATTGTAGTAATAAAAATTATTTTTTAAACAATAATTTTTTTGTTTCTTAATTTTTTTAAAATACTATTTTTAAAAATTGTATATTTTATAATAAGTTGGATATTTAAAATGTGTTTTTTTAATATTAATATATTTTTATGTATTATAAAATATGTTTTTTTAGTTTAAAAATGTAAAACAAAGTATTTTATATTTAATATTATTATTTAATATGAGGTATATTTAATAGGAGAGAGAGGCGAGAAAATCGAAGTTGAGGGGCTCTGTAATCACGCCATGTGTCCATAGAAACTTCGATTTATTATAATAGATAGTTGTTTGGCTCATTTTGGCCCTTTTGCTAGACGGTTATCTTATTTATAGCAGTTATGCTGCCGGTTTTTTTAAAAGGCAATTACATATATCCCCCTATAAATTTCATTTATTACATATATATCAAATCCAAAATTTTAATGACATATATCCCCTTATAAATTTCATTTATTACTTATATACCCAATTCAAAATTTTAATTACATATATCCCCCTAAAAAATTACTATACCTATTTTACCATTGCTTTAAATATACCCTTATTTTACGTTTTTCCGTTTTTTAGTGTTTTTCCTTCTTTTTTTTATTATTTTTCGTGTCTTTGTTTTTTCATTTTTAATTGATGGAGCTTCAGTCGTATGGGAGGGGGGGGGGCGATGAACGAATGTGGTGTTTACGTATGTGTGTTTGGAATTCATAGGTTACTAAAAGGGTATGTTTGTCACAATGTGTAAAGATACTAAAGTTGGGTATATATGTAATTAAATCTTTTCAGTTGGGTATATATGTAATTAAATTTTTCAGTTGGGTATATATGTAATTAGACCTCCAAAGATTGGGATATATGTAATTATCTCTTTTTTAAAATACTAATTTGTATTTACTATGTTAAGATAGGAAAGAATTGAAGAAGAAGCTGCTCTAATGCGCCAAAATCTAGGACTGTAGGCGATAAGCTAGAGTGTCTGTCACGACTTAAGTGACCAACATGGTTGGAGCCGGGGTGTTGGAACAAAACTCATAAACGTAGCCCCTGATGTTTAGAATGTGTCAAACAAACAGTCACAATAGTTCGAAATGCAAAAAAACTATTCGTCTCATGATTGAAACGAATGCAAGATGAGATTGACACACTCAAATCAAAGAAACCCGGTTCATCAACCGACTCAGATGAAGATTAGTGTACTTTGAAACATTAAGTAACATATCATGATGGTTTGTGTTACATTTAGTTGGATTATGTAGTTGTTCGGATGTATTTGACACTTTGTAAACATTGTTGTGTGGTTTGTATTTTGTGTTTTGTTGGATTATTTGTATTTTGTTGGATTATTTGTATTTTGTGTTTTGTGTTTTGTTAGGTTTTTAGTATGTATTCATGTAATATAACAGGTTATTTAGGAATCTGTAACAGGTTTTTGTTTCTAAAACCTGGATATACAAAAATAGGGAAAACAAAATTTTCTTTAAAGAGATTTTTGCTGACGACATGTCGTTGGCATAGAGCTTATTTATTATTTTTTTAATTTATTATTATAGGGGGAAAATGACTTTTGTCAACGAGTTTTGCCGACGACTTGTCGTTTGTCAAAAGGGCATCTCAGGCTGTGGAGCTTATTAGTTGTCTCCCATGTTTGCGAGACCCTCAAAGTGAGCTCCTTTTGCTCTGCTCTTGTGTGTGAGTTGCAAAGTTTTTATTTGGTCTAAGAACATGCCAGCCAATGTATGCTAGGGAAGCTGTTTCGGTTTTTGACAAGGGTCTCCGAGGAGCAATTGAAGATATTGTTGTTTGCGGGGTCCTTTTTTTAGAGATTTTTTAGTGGAGGTTGGCATCACTCCTGAGCCGTTTTTGAGTGTTGGGTTTATGTTCGACTAAGGATGTATCTACATATGCTTTTGTGGCCTCAAGAGCACAATCGTGGAGTCTGCAGGACCACATCCTTCTAGATTGTTATATGGATGGTTTGGACTCTGATTATGGGTGTGGGATGGATCGTTTGCGCATGTCCCTTCCCGATTTTGATCTCAGTAGTTTGACTAATAAGGATACCGCCCCTCCTAAGGCTCAACAAGTGTTGGCGAGTGCCTTATTCAGTGGAATCATTCAGAATTTAGGAGTAACTTTCAATCCATCCCCTCATCAAAAAGCAGTGTTAGAATGTCTTCGAGCCCCTCATGCTCAGGATTTCGTGCGAGTCGACCCTATTGACAGACTAGGGCAACATATGTTAGGTTTGGAATATCGGGCAATTCTGAAGTACCGGCTAATGATTCCTCTATTTCCAGCCGATGTGCCATGCTTAGTTTGTCACAAAGTGTGCTTGGATTATTTTGGAGAGCATGCGGTACATTGCAAGGAGTTATCTAGTTTTAAATACATGCATAATTTGGTTAAAGATGTTCAGTCTGACGTTCTGAAACGGGCAAACATTTCTGCCAAAAAGGAGGCTCCCGTGAACTTCTTAACAAATCCACTCGATGGGAGGTCTACTCTACGGCTTGCGGATATTTTGAAGTTTCGATGTGAAAGAGGAAAAAACTTGTGTGTGGACCTTACAGGAGTGTCTCTTCTTGTTGGGTAGAGGGATATTGAATTCGCGGCGGATCATGCTGCGTTAAAGGCGGAGTCAAGAAAAGTTGCTAAACACGAGAAAGCTTGCCTGGAGAACCAACATGTGTTTACCCTTTTTGCTTTTGATACATTTGGGTCATGTCCCCGAAAACTGTGAATTTTCTGAATCGAGCTCAAAGGGTTTTAAATGGTAACGTCACGGATCATAGGACCCAAACAATTGTTTTTAGTATGATTGACTTTGCAATTCAAAAGGGAGTTGCGGCGCAACTAGTTGCCCGCTTACATGCCAGTTTATTGTAATCCTTCACTTTTGATAAAAATCATAAAATTAAGATAAAAAGATTATCATAATAGATGAAAATATTTCTCGCGATAGCACGTGCCGACAATATGTCGTTGGGAAAAAGATTTATGTTGTCGAAGCTTACGCCGACGAAGATAATCATGTATAGCGACAAAGCTATAGCGTCGAAACGTACAGTTTGAATAATAGATTAGGGGTGTTGAATGATTCGGTTTTCGATTTTTTCGGTTTGAATAATTTTAGTCTATTTGTTAACCAAACCGATACATAATAACAATTTATCTAAATCAATTGATCTATGGTATCATCTTGGATAGATTATGAAACAAATATATACAAAAAATATTGTTTTTTTTAAGTAGGGACCCTAAACACCCACCTAAAATTATTTCTATAAAGAGACGGCCTTGGGTTCAACCCACGATCGGTTCATTCGGTTGTTGGCTTGCTTTCATTGTTTATTTTGATTGATAACCTGGTCTCAAATCCGGTACGAAATACATGGTTTTCTTTAATTCATACGGGTAAAGTTTCAACATCAAAATCTTATCATAACAAATTAGGAAAGTGATTTTAATTCATGATTCGATAAAGGTATACACATATGTATTAATTTTGCATGTTGATTATGATAACCATGAAAACCTCACATGGTTGATGTGTTGCTCGAAAACAAATGGAGACCTGGCGGTTATAGGGTAGATAATAAATGAAGACATGACCAATGATCCTCAGTTCAAATGGTTAAACGAATGCACTATATGACTTTAATATTGGGGAGGTCACGGGTCAAGTCCTGACATGGACAAAATAGAGGTTTCACGCTAGGCTAGAGGGTTTTCTCTCATCAATGGTGGGTTTCTTTCCATTGGGTGTGCATATAATCGGGTGGGTCTATAACACGTCAGTTATCCAAATTATCAATTAAAAGAAACACGATAATAGATGAACGCTGGATAGTCAATTGAATGTTAAGTGCAATCAAACGGTTAAATCACTAGGCCATCATTTGATGAAACACAAGTTCGATCCAAACCCATACGTGAACCCTTCTTATTTATTAGGCCATGTGTTGTGCATCGTGAGAGAGGCGTGAGAGGCACTGGTCACGCCCCGGTTGCGCCCTCCCCATTACACAAGGGCGTGAGGGTGGCGTGATGGGTCAAGGTGTCACACCCCCAAATTCCCACTCGTGGTGTCAGTCCACGTGGGTGTGACATGGCCAGGATCACAGCTCATGGTCATATAGAACGACTCTATATGAGTTACACGATCACACAGGTATGTAAAATAACATAGTTTCATTCAATATGCAGCGGAAAGTGTTTTAACATCACAAGATAAATAAGTTGCAGCGGACAATAGATTGTTTAACAGACACTACATTGATCAAATTGTTTTAAAAACACATTAAATGCACACAACGCCTAAGACATGAGTCTATATAAAAGCCAGACTCCTTAGTGTGCCCTTGTGCGTGTCCTTGCGTGTGCTCCATCAATTACCTGAGAATACATGCGAAAAGTGTCAACTAAAAAGTTGGTGAGTTCACAGATTTAGACATACACAAATAGTAAACAGATATATACTGGGTATGTTAAGTTTTGTTGTTGAATACTACGATCCGTGGAGTGTGTCAGTTCATCTTACCGAAACTAGACTGTTTCCGTTTGCCTCCGCGGGTCATCGCTGAACCCGCATTCCCATCGAAATTACACTCGTTATGACCTCCAGTCAACATTGGTGCCGAGTGGGGCTAGTCAAACCCAGTAGTACTACGTAATTACGACTCGTTTGATACACAACTAACGGTAAGGATAAGTGAGAACTTTAAGCGATATAAGTTACACTCGAAAATGGTTTTCACAACATACCAGTCATACATCTAAAACAGTTGCATAGTATTCTCACCCCAATAGTTTAGCAAATCAGTTAAAGAGTAAAAGTGGGGCCGTAAACTCACCTGAGTTTGTGTAATGCGTTTGCTCAAAAGGGTTCGTGTAGCTCGCCGGCTAGTAGTCACCTATATCACATAGGTACTATGAGTTTGTGTTTACACATGTGGGCCTCACAGGACCACGTTCGTGTTTAACAACACCAAGTTGTTAAGTGGGTCGTGTTAACCGTGTTTGACCGTGTTGACCGTGTTTGACCTAACGACTCGTTGGTGACGGTTTTGGATCAAGCGCTCGTGTAATGTGTGGTTTAGTGTCGTGTGAAGTGTATGGATACCAAGAATCATTCCTATGAGGAAACTTACTATTTATAGTAAGTTCCTATTTTAGGAAAGTTTCCACATTAGACAAGTCATGCATTAAATCTCATTTCCGGTTATTCTAACATGCATACTTATCCTAAATGAGCATGTTATCAAATAGCACGTAGTTACACATAGCCGGTTGATGTCGACGGAGCTTAGCTAATAAACTAACTAAAAACCGACTCTAAAACTAGACAAAAAGTAATAAATCTAGACTCTCTAAAACCTAAGCTACCGACAGGCAAGTGTACCTATCGTATGTAGCAAGACAAAAGTAAGTCCGGATATCGAACCCACAGACTTCTACAGACTGTACTAACTAGACTCAAGGACTTATCTATACAAAATTTGTACTTAACTAAAATAATAATAAAGAAGGGGGGTTTTCTAGTAAAACTAATAATGACTTAAATAGACTAAAACAGACGAGCAAACAAAGACTAAACCAGAGAAGAAAAAGAAACACTACCTAGGCTTGAATCATATACATGCTTGATAAGGTTCTATCGAGGATTGGAACTAATGTGATACCGGGATCTTATAATACTAAACTCACAGGAAATCTAGAGCACCCTCGACCCTTCTCAAGGATAGTCAACTAAAGTTCCTACAAGCCGTTAAACCACCGGATACATGGATTTCCCTCACAGGTCATCCAACTATTTATGAAATATCCACTAGATTATCTACCTCACAGTATAATAATCTCAAAACACCTAAGAAATAACCGTTAAACAATCTACCTCACGGCGCGACAGTTACAGTTCACTTAAATGCTAGGGACAACTTGGATTTTCCTATTGGACTCAATAAACAAGGTTTAATAGACAAATTAGATTGATCTTCTCACGAAGGCTCTAACCTAGCAATCTAAAAACCAAGACTTATCGACAACTTCTCACCTCACGGCTGTTGAAGCAAGTTGCACATCTTAATCATTTAAATCATAACAAAACATTCCTATGAATCACTCGGCCTAAGCAACTCATCCACTAATCAAGAACACACAGTAATTGATTCTAGCATGCACCTATTTCGCGACAGACAATCGCCAAGACACATGAGGAACATAACATCAATCATTCAACAATCAAAGACATACATACACATCCAATATTCAAAACCAAATCTTTAAATCATAAATCCATCACATCATATTGTTCCAAAACCGAATCAAACCAAAATCAAACATGCATAATCTTCTAACCTAGATAGTTCTAAAAGTTTAGCCACTAAACATCATATGAAAACAAACCATAATCTGTTTAATGTAAATGAAAAACATAGGAATCGAATAAAAACAAAGAAACCGAATAAACCGAATGATGAACACCCGATATCTTCGATCCTAAGCCTTGATTCTTCAATCCTTAGCTTCCAAAACCTCCAAAATCACCTCTTGGTCGCCTCTGCCGTCTCTCCTATTCGATGATAACCTAAAAATCTCGTCTCCAGCCGTTTTAATGAAAAGAAATCGTTTTTCTGAATTTTTCCCCGCGTCGCGTACCGCGACACACACAGACACACCCGTCGCGTAGCGCGACGGGTTTCGCTACCCGACAAAATAGTCGGGTCAAACCCGCAATCATTAAAAAGGGTAAAATGGTAATTTCCACCTGTCGCGTAGCGCGACAGGGTTTCTTGAGGGCCTCGCGATACGCGAGGGACCTAAAATCTAGCTTTTGTCTTCTTTTGTTCTCGGGTCTGTTCTCGTCCAACCTGGAGCTCGTTTTCTTGATCTTTTGTGCTAAAATGACATGTTTATTACCTGCAAGCATGAAATTACCAAATTGTGAAGAACCAGCATAAATCGACTCTGAAAACTAGTAAACTAAACAGAAACTCAATAGAAACAAATGGAAAAACAGATGTGTTTTGCAACACATCACATCCCCACACTTATCTCTTTTTCGTCCCTGAAAAAGACTTATGCAAAAATCTGGGATCATAGCTAAATATGATAGTTTCTACACAATTAACATAGTCAATTTAAAATTCAACGCTTTGGAAAAGATTGCAAGTATTGTTATCCTATTAAACCCATACTGATTATTCTTGTCCCTCAATCATGGTTCATTAAGTTCATGTTCTACATTTCATTTCATTTGACCCACACTTTGGAAATTTAAAATCAAATCAATCCTGGATTTTAGCTTTCAAGTCATCTTTACATATAAACGAACAAGAAATTTCTCAAATCAGATTTTTAAAATGGAAACAGATGGAAGCGTGAGCATTTTTCTTTTATTTTTCAATCCATTGAATTTAACTTAGTGGTGTTTCAACCAGGCTGCAACCCGGCGTGTGACACATAAGTTTTTAATCCAACTTCATTTCTTTCATTTTTTTCTTTTTACTCAGCTTATTTGGTGAATTGAGGGCGCCATAAGACTCGGATTTATTCTCATAAAAAGAATACTTATGTGCCAAACAAAAATCAAATTTTCAAAACTCTTACTTGTTATTATGCAAAAATTCATTTACAACTAGAAACCAGTTTCATTAATTCCAAATGCCCAAGATGTTTCTTATGAAAATCATGTATTTAAGTAAGATTATACCAATTCTAAGGAACAAAACAACCAATTGAGCCTACTTACACATCCCATAACCAAAACATAAAACCCAAACCAACAAGTTAACCATGAAAGAAACCACAAAACCCATCTTTTCTATCATTTCCCATCATGCTTTTGCAACCAACTTAAACAAGGACAAGAAAGATCTAAGCTAAAGCTGTAAAAACAAAATAAAAATAAAAATTTTCAAAAATTTTGACTCAAAAACTTAAGTAAACTAAAATTCAAAAACTAACTACTAAAAGAAAACAAGACTAAGACAAAGTTTCCCATCCCCACACTTAAACTTTACATTGTCCCCAATGTAGAGAATAAGGAAAACCAAAAGAAAAATTAAAAATGAAAAACTAAAAACTGAAAATGACTTAGCTGGTTGAAGAAAAGACTGTCGAATGCCAATCTTTCTATGTAGCTCCACAATCTACCACTTTTGCTCCACAGGCTGTAAACATGCAAACAAAATCTACACAAAACAACGATCAAACAAGCATTAACACGTCCAAGGAAAAACAATGATATCCATGATTAAGCCCAACCACAAACCGACCTTACCAGTTAACTAGAAGTAATAAAGAAAAACAAATCAAACAAAGAAAAATTAAAAGCTAACTAAAAATTTGAAAAACATCAATTCAATGCAACAATAATGAATTTAGGAAGTCTCCTATGTAGTGAATACGATGTAGGAGAGCTAAATTAGGGGTAAAATTTGAAAACTAGGGTTTTTAAACATTTAAAAAAAACATTCCCGGACTCGTCGCGTACCGCGACAGATTTTTGAATGGCCGTCGCGATACGCGACAAAAGTTTGACCCGCGAAGTTGACCAAATTCTCGCGTAGCGCGACATATGTCCCTGTGGGTGTCGCGTAACGCGACGGGGTCATTTTTCCAGAGAGTTTCTGGCATTTCCATGCCTTAGCCAACATTTTCACCCCAAATCATTCCCAACCATCCAAAACCCTTCTAAAGCCAAGAAATACATACCTGGTGGCTCCAATTCATTATTATGGCATCAAATTGATTAAAAACCTTCAAAACAAATTAAAACAAACAAAAACGAAAGCAAACAAACGAAAATGAACACACGAAAAAATAAAATCTACAACTATACACTTGGGAGTTTAACCCAAGAGCTCAAAATCATCAACTCAGATGGGAGGATCCAAAGAGATCTCCTCCCCTACAATCTCATCGAGACCACAATCACCAACATCCCATGGTCCTCCTCCCACAACTTCATGCACACCGACATCATCACTAGCCAAAATCACCCCCTCCATTCGATGGACTAACTCACCGCCGGCTCTCATAGAATTTGCTACCTTCAAACAAACGCTCTCATCACCCACTCTAAAAGTGAGTTTTCCCTCATATACATCTATGATAGCCTTAGCGGTGCGCAAGAATGGGCGCCCAAGAATGATGGGAACCACCGTGTCCGCCTCCATGTCCATCACAACAAAATCTACGGGAAACACAAACTTATCCACTTTTACTAAGACATTCTTCAAAATCCCCTGTGGACACTTCACCGACCGATCCGCCAACGACAAGGTCATGCGTGTGGGGGACAAGTCACCAAGGGCTAGCTTCTCGTATAAAGAATGTGGCATCAGATTGATGCTAGCCCCTGAGTCCGCCAGAGCATACCTCCTCACATCGTCTCCAAATAAGCACGGGATAGTAAACATTCCCGGATCTGCAAGCTTTTCGGGAAGCTTGTTTAAGATCACCGCAGAACAACCCGCACTCAATGGTACGTTGGCTACCCCTACCAAACTATCCTTACTCTTCAGCAACTCTTTCAAAAACTTAGCATATTTAGGAATACGCTGAAGGACATCAATGAGTGGGAGATTGATCTTCAATTGTCTGAACATATCAAGGAAGTGCCCGTATTCCTTCGCGTGCTTTTGATTAGTTAAGCGCGCGGGGTAAGGAACACGGGTAAGATCAATCTCCGGTGTAGGTTTACACATGACCGGCTTCTTCCCAACTACCGGTTTCTCAACGGGAGACTCACTGTTAGGTGCGGTACTTGCTGGGACTAGCCTCATTTGCACCCTCCCAGGAGTCTCCATCTCAATCTCCTCATCCACCGGTTCCTCCTCATCTACATCAACCGGTGGAATCACTCTCTCGCTCTCCTCAACCTCAACTAACACTGGTGGTATGAACACCTCTCCTCTACCTCCTCCAGAACGAGTAGTGACCGCCTTAACGTGGGCGTTTGGGTTGGTTTGGGGCTGACCCGGGAACTGGCCTTGAGGCCGTTCATCCAACCGTTTGGCGATATCACCAACCGTTCTTTGCAAATCAAGGAATGCAGACTGTTGGTTCTTGAGGAGGACATCATGTTCATGTAGGATCTTTTGTGTAGTGGCATCCTTAGCCACTAACTGAGTCAATAACTCCTCTATCCTACCCAAACCACTACCACTACCTGGAGTACTACCCGAACTACCACTAGGCTGACCCTGCCCCTGGTTTTGAGAATAACTATGATGGAAACCAGGGGGATTACCTGAAGATCTATAAGTTTGGTTTTGAGAATTTCCCCAACCGGGGTTATGAGACTGCCCAAACCTACCCTGTCCTCCTACATAATTAGCCTGCTCCTGGCTCACCAAACACTCAGAAGTGGCATGGCCACCTCTACAGATCTCACATCTGTCCACTCTCATCTTCAGATCCTTCACATCTCTCGCCAAAGCCTCTAAAGCAGCTGCCACACTAGTGTCTGTGTTCACATGGTGAACACCCCTCAGTGACGAGGAAGAACTAGTAATAGGAGTTGAATTCCTATTTGAAGATCGCTGCTCATACTCGGCCTGAGCAAAACTCTCAAAAAGATCATTGCATTCAGCAACATCTCTCTTACCCATGAGGTGGCCTCCTGCAGAAGTATCAAATCGGGCACGAGTCTCATATGTGAGCCCATTGTAGAATTTCTCTACAAGGGCCCAATCAGACAAACCATGCTGGGAGCATCGACTTAGAAGGTTTTGGAACCTTTCCCACGCAAGATAGTAAGGCTCATCAGGGGCCATTCGGAAAGAATGGATCTCATCTCTCAGGCGGGCGGCCTTAGCAGGTGGGAAATACTTTTTAAGAAAAGCATCCCGGAGGCTAGCCCAGGTGGTGAAAGTGCCTGGCGGATGAGAGTCGAGCCAAGTAGCTGCTCGCCCCGATAAAGAAAAAGGGAATAGGTGCATGAAAATCGCATCTTCGGTAGCACCTTGAAGATTAAAGGTGCCACAGATGCGTGTGAGCCGAGCAAGGTGCGCGGGTGCATCTTCATCATCACGACCGCTGAATTGAACATTATTAATGGCGGTCATGATGTATGAAGGAATCTGCCACGAATTTTCATTCGGGATCGGTGGCGGAGTAATGGGGTTGTTAAGCCCCGTGAAACCCGCAGTGGCCTGCTGATGCACAGTACGACGTGCCGCCATAGGTGGAACAAAATGAAAACGTGGGCTAGAGTGAGTAGAAGAACTAGAAGAAGAAGATGGTGTGTGCTCAGAAATGTCAACAGAAATGGGAGTGGAGGCACTTACCTCGCTCGTAGAACCTTCAGAAAAGTCCCGCGAATCGCTCCTTGAAGGCAATGAAAGCTCAGGTGGCGGTCCGTGTGAGCGTAAATGTGGCATACACTACCAAACCTGCAACAAATAAAAATGAATCAAAAAGAAATAAAAAAAAATAAAAAAAAAATAAAATAGAATAGAACTAAAAATAAACAAAAACACAAATATGCACAGATAAAACAAAAGAACTAATAAGCACAATCGACTAAGAAGTCCCCGGCAACGGCGCCAAAAACTTGATGTCGACGGAGCTTAGCTAATAAACTAACTAAAAACCGACTCTAAAACTAGACAAAAAGTAATAAATCTAGACTCTCTAAAACCTAAGCTACCGACAGGCAAGTGTACCTATCGTATGTAGCAAGACAAAAGTAAGTCCGGATATCGAACCCACAGACTTCTACAGACTGTACTAACTAGACTCAAGGACTTATCTATACAAAATTTGTACTTAACTAAAATAATAATAAAGAAGGGGGGTTTTCTAGTAAAACTAATAATGACTTAAATAGACTAAAACAGACGTGTAACACCCCGACCGACGGCGGAATCATCGGGATGCCACGAGGGATGTGTAGATTGTTCAAAAGCTCGTGGGCATCTAAATCAAATCATCATATATCATTTAATCAACCAAAATAATTACACAAAAATCATGTTCATCATGAATCAAGTACATTAGTTACACAAAAGAATTAGTTAAACTAACTAAACTCTAATCGCCAGAAATTTAGTTAATTAACTAAGTCCAAGGTCCTATATGATGATGTCCAAAATAGAAGAGATCCTCTCTTCATTCCTACTTGTCTCCATCACCTGAAACATGTAAGAAATCAAGTGTCAACTACAAAAGTAGTTGGTGAGTAATCATAAGTTTTTATATTGAAAAATGGTTTAGTAAAATAAGTTTAAAGGTTTATGCTTAAAATGGTTTTATAAAATGCTGTGTTTAAAACGATTATAAAACTTATGATCTTCATGAGAAAATCCATATGAATACCTGTATGAGATAATCCAGATACATCCACCAATTCAACAATCAAACACATACACAATCACATAACCACATAACCAAATCAATCAATGTCAATCACAAATAATCATAATCAAATATAGATAATCAATCCACAACTAATCAACCAATCTCATCAATCATATTCTCAAATAATGTTCGTGACTATACATGATCATTTTGTAATTAACATAAGTTAAATACATGATTCATGAAGTGGTCGCTAACCACGTGACAATATATGAAGTCAATGCAATTAACCGAAGTCAAAAGCAAGAATTCATAGAGTGGAAACCATCCACGTGACAATACATGATATCAAGACAATTAACCGAAGTCAAAAGTAATGAATCTCGGATTTTGTGACAATACTTGTAATCTTTGTTATTGACTGAAGTTAATAACAATGATTACATGGATTTGTAATAATAAGAGATAATCCAATAACAATAATTTCAATAGTGAATATCATATTGATAAACAGGTATTAACCTTGTGTTATCAAAACAATATTTAATTCGGTATACATGCTTCACCTCCGAGTTTTAAAACCAAAACAGTTTAAAGAAAAGGAGGTTATGAGAACTCACCTGAAGTCCTTAGAATCAGTGTTCTCTAATAATGCGCGCTCGCGTGCGTAACTCAAGTCAACTCAACAATCTGTGATTATTGTGTTTCATGTTTATAAGTATACGTGTCATCATTTAATTAAGCGATCTTAAGTGTTTACTTAAAATTACTAATGCCCCCTTAACTTAGTTTCTATTATCAAAGTTAAGTTGGTAACACATGATTTCATTATTGATTATGTATTCATTCATGATAGCTTAATTACTTAACGAAGATAATTCCATTATGAACCCTTATGTTACCCACACACATTCATATATAAATGTATATATATATGTATGTGTACTCGCATGCATGCTTTAGATAAATCTAATCATCATGATATCAAAGTTAACAATATATAATTTAGATCTAAGAACCAATTTAAACTTGTTCATCAATTATATTCAAGGTATGAAATTTCTAAACGTATAATTTTATTTTTATTAAGTTAAAGGTGGCAAACTAGAATTTTATTGCATGCATGCATGAGCATTCATATATATGTATATATATATTTATGATCATGTTCTCTTATTACCCTTAACCGATCACTTTAATGGATTTAGGTCCGGTTTCCACAAGAAGGCAGCGAACCCTTGGCAAATACACTGCCAAGGTTCGGCTCATTGTTAAGGTTCGTGGGGATAGGGTTCGTAGGTCACATGCCCGGTTCCCCTAAGGTTCGCTCATGAAGGGTTCGCTTGTGTCATCAAGGCTCGTGGCTCCAAGGTTCGTCCCATCAAGGAACAAGGTTCGGGGTTCAAGGGTTCGACAGCCAAAAGGAGGGTTCGTCTAAACCCAGGGTTCGCTGCTTCCAAGACTTAAGGTTCGTCCAGGTTGGCTGGGAATGGTTCGCTGAGGAAGGGTTCGGCTGGCCAAGCTATGAAGGTTCGGCCAAGGCTAGAGCAGTCGAACCAGGAAGGGTTCGGCTCTTTGCTGTTCGTGAACCAGAAAGGTTCGGCCGCCCATCTGGGTCGCGAACCACTGTTCATCGTCTTCCTCATCAACCTAAACCTGTTACAAACTTATACTCTTGCCCCTAACCCTTTATATTACTCGTTTAAATGATTTAACAAGGTTTTAACTCAATCACAACAACAATACACAATATATATTCGTGATTAACAACAGAACCGCAAATAAAACACTAGATCTACCTCAAATCCGTGGTTGAAAGTAGAGTTTCTTTATATCTCCTTGTAGCTCTCGTTCACGCGGTCGTTTAGAGCCAAAGATCACTCGATTTCGTGGAGTAATGGTCAAGAAAATCTAGTGAGAAGGTAGAGTAGAAATATGTGTGTGTTTTAGAGAGAGAATGGGTTTTGTAAAAATGAAGAAGAAAGAAAGAACTCTTTCTTGTAATAGGTGTTATTACCCCGTGTCCGGTCTCGTTTTTATCGCGATAACCATAATAAATGTAATGTTCGGTTTTTAAACGTAAAATATTTAAAACACCAATTTATTTTTAAACAAATTAGTGTTGTTTAAATTAAGTAAAATAAATTTAATTAGTTGTTTCGTAAATCACTTTCGTTTCATTATCGTTCAATAATTATTTGATAAATTAAATTATTCCAATTTAATTTAGGTTATGATTCCTAATAAACATTTTTTTAGTTTAAATTATTAAATTAATATCGTTTGATATTATCTAATTATCTCTTCGAAACGCGTTACTCGCGTACGTATTCGTAAAGATCGTCACCTTTGCGAATCCGACGCTCGTACCTTATTTCGATTCGATTTACGATTTATGGAATATTGTTTTCAGAATATTATTCTTAATAATTATATTCGTATGAATCGTCACCCACGCGAATACATTATTAAGTTAATGTTTCTGAATCAATACTCGCGTTTAATTAATGTTCGTAACCTCACATCGCGTAATTAATTCCCATCATTATTAAATTTAATATTATCATTTCCCAAACCAAAACCCACTAAACCTTAGTCACTGACACATCCATGATAGACCGAAATATGCATATATATAGGGCATATGCAGAGGTAGATCGCAACCTCCCCTACACCGTCCCACCGCTATTTCGATAAATCATGACCATGTGTCCTTGACTACGTTTAGTAACCAGACTCTACCAAATTCCCAGTTCCATCCCAAATCCATTCTCAGACCATTTATCCATCATTATAAACAGTAAGTAACTGCGATAAACACTACGGGCCTGTTTAGCTGCATCACAACTAAACTTCCCGTGGTTTACGAGTCTAATATTATGTAATGAGCATGCATACCAATATCAGTAATAATTCACCAATAATATTATCAATAATTTCATTATCATTCATAATAAATAAATCTCCAGTCGTAACAGTACAATCGTACGGATGTACGGACGTACGGACAACTGAAAGTACAGTGATGTTACAAGACGAGCAAACAAAGACTAAACCAGAGAAGAAAAAGAAACACTACCTAGGCTTGAATCATATACATGCTTGATAAGGTTCTATCGAGGATTGGAACTAATGTGATACCGGGATCTTATAATACTAAACTCACAGGAAATCTAGAGCACCCTCGACCCTTCTCAAGGATAGTCAACTAAAGTTCCTACAAGCCGTTAAACCACCGGATACATGGATTTCCCTCACAGGTCATCCAACTATTTATGAAATATCCACTAGATTATCTACCTCACAGTATAATAATCTCAAAACACCTAAGAAATAACCGTTAAACAATCTACCTCACGGCGCGACAGTTACAGTTCACTTAAATGCTAGGGACAACTTGGATTTTCCTATTGGACTCAATAAACAAGGTTTAATAGACAAATTAGATTGATCTTCTCACGAAGGCTCTAACCTAGCAATCTAAAAACCAAGACTTATCGACAACTTCTCACCTCACGGCTGTTGAAGCAAGTTGCACATCTTAATCATTTAAATCATAACAAAACATTCCTATGAATCACTCGGCCTAAGCAACTCATCCACTAATCAAGAACACACAGTAATTGATTCTAGCATGCACCTATTTCGCGACAGACAATCGCCAAGACACATGAGGAACATAACATCAATCATTCAACAATCAAAGACATACATACACATCCAATATTCAAAACCAAATCTTTAAATCATAAATCCATCACATCATATTGTTCCAAAACCGAATCAAACCAAAATCAAACATGCATAATCTTCTAACCTAGATAGTTCTAAAAGTTTAGCCACTAAACATCATATGAAAACAAACCATAATCTGTTTAATGTAAATGAAAAACATAGGAATCGAATAAAAACAAAGAAACCGAATAAACCGAATGATGAACACCCGATATCTTCGATCCTAAGCCTTGATTCTTCAATCCTTAGCTTCCAAAACCTCCAAAATCACCTCTTGGTCGCCTCTGCCGTCTCTCCTATTCGATGATAACCTAAAAATCTCGTCTCCAGCCGTTTTAATGAAAAGAAATCGTTTTTCTGAATTTTTCCCCGCGTCGCGTACCGCGACACACACAGACACACCCGTCGCGTAGCGCGACGGGTTTCGCTACCCGACAAAATAGTCGGGTCAAACCCGCAATCATTAAAAAGGGTAAAATGGTAATTTCCACCTGTCGCGTAGCGCGACAGGGTTTCTTGAGGGCCTCGCGATACGCGAGGGACCTAAAATCTAGCTTTTGTCTTCTTTTGTTCTCGGGTCTGTTCTCGTCCAACCTGGAGCTCGTTTTCTTGATCTTTTGTGCTAAAATGACATGTTTATTACCTGCAAGCATGAAATAACCAAATTGTGAAGAACCAGCATAAATCGACTCTAAAAATAGTAAACTAAACAGAAACTCAATAGAAACAAATGGAAAAACAGATGTGTTTTGCAACACATCACCGGTTTATCATAGTTTGCGCGTAAAAGTTTCTATATTTAGAAAGTTTGCACAAATAAGCATATCTCAACAATTTTAACAACTAATATCATCTAACATTACTATTTTAGTCATAATTAGCCATTCAATCATAACCGTTACGTCTAGCATGCTCTTATTCTCGGATTTGCAAACACAAAGTTACTATTTTTAGTAACTTGTGACAAAACACATTTCCCAACCATTTTAGAACACGAAATCATTCACTAACATCCTAACAAGTTTAAATAAGCACTCTAAACATATAACATCCTTCACAACCATCAATTCTAACAAAATTAGAATAAAAAGTTACTATATTTAGTAACATCTCTAAACATCATCCTTTTAGCATTTCTAGTAATCCAAACATTTCAAGAGTCATCATGATAGTTTCCTAAACTTCATTCTAAGCATAAATCATGGATTTAAACACATGCATGTGAGCATTATCACCATTATTCCCATACTTGCAAGAATAAAGTTTCTAAGATTAGCAATAAGCCCTAAATCAATACTTTTGACTAAAATCAACACTTCCAAACTCTTGAATCATACCGAATATCATCAATAATCATATTCTAATATCAAGAATCATGGAAATCATGCTAGTCATACATGCATGTTGTTAAAAGTACCTATTTCATGGTAAAATCAACAAATAGCCATCATAGACATTCAAAATCTTCATAGATTATCAACCATTCATAAAATCAGCAGCACAATAATCAAATAACAGATCTAGAATCATAACATTTCGTGATAAAGGTAAAGGTGGTGATGGTGATGCATGTGGGTATTCCCCTTGCATGTGTGTGTATAGGCGATTTTAAGCTAGATTGAACATAGATTCTACCTCACAATGTCTTGGATCGTCGAGATGATGCAAGAACAGGTCTGGAGCAGCTCTAGAAGGGGCTGAAGTTGTGGGTACAGCAGCTACAAGGTGAGGGTGATGATGGATGGTGCTTCTAGCTTCTCTTCTAGCCTTCCAAGCCTTCAATGGAGTTTCTTCAAGGTTGTAAATGGCTTCCAGAGGATCTAGGATGAAGTTGCAGGTGAAAATGGCGAGCAAGAGGGTCTAGAGCTCGAGAAAAGAGTTATAGAGTGGTTATGTAATGATTAATCTTGATTTAAACAAGATTTTGCGTGTTTAGCATCACGAGTGGAGGAGGCTTCCCGTCGTTACGCGCGGGTGAGTCCGGTGAGAGGCGCATCTCCCTTTCCCGCGCGCATCGCCTGGGGTCAGGGTGCCGGGTCAGGCGTACCACCTGGCCCATTTTTCAGGCCCAATAAGTCCAATTTCATAGTTTTGAAGCGGATTTCTCGTATTTCACAATTACGATTATCGTTTCTTGACATATGGACATTGTTCTACTAACTTAGGTTCCCCGGAACCTAATTGTGCAGTGAGAGTGTACTGTGGTTTGATCCGTTCACCAACGTTCGTCATTCAAGACTCGTGCGAGTTTCGTGCGATAATTCCTCGAATTATCGGTGTGTTTGGTCCGTTGTGCCACGTGTCACACTAAATACAAATATTCTAGTGCCACGTATGAAATAATAATACACATTATTATTAAAATAAAATAAATGCTGACCTGGAATTTGCGAGATGTCACACAAGGCGTGAGCCTTCTCACAGGGTGATGACCGTTGTGGAGGAAAAAAAAAGAAAACGGTAACATGATCGTTTAAACGAAAAAAAATAAATAAGTAAATGTAAAGACTAATAAAGGCTGAGGCTCACCAAACTTCAATTTTGTCTAAGTACAAAAGAATAAACAGACAAACAACCTTCAGACGGAAGGAGTTCCACTTCGGAAGCAACATTGCTTCCGAAGGGTAACTCACTCCTGCTGAAGGCTGTATAAGACAAACACCTCGAAAGGCCAACACTTAGAGTTAAAGCTTCAAAGCTTCTGATGACATAAAGCTTCCAAAGAAACAAAGGCTTCCGAAGACTAATAGCTTCCGAAGAATCTCTTCTGCACCCAAAGACAAAGACAAAGACATCCGAGGTTTATACTCTGACAAAGACTGTAGCTGAGCACTTTTATAGTACAAAAGGTACTGACAACAGACGTGCTGATCTGAAGCCTTAAAGATCAACAACATTAAATGCCTTTTGTATTTAGCTAGTCATTGTAAAGTCAATGTTTATATTTGTAATGATTGTAAGTAAGTGTCTTAGCCTGTTAAGACACTCCATATACTAGAATAAGCTTTACTTTATGTATTGTCTAGTATAACCAACTGTATTCCTACTTGTATACGGTTGTAGCCTTAGCTATATAACCTTTCATTGTAAACCTGTTTAGGTGTGCTTGTATGTGTTTGTGCTTGTCTGCTTACAACACTTGTAATACTTTGAGAGAAATATATCTTTGAGCTTGAATTTGTTCTTGTGTTCTTACTGTTATTCAAAGATTATAAACTTACCGTTGAGTGTGTGAGATAACCTTCTAACAGACATTCCGCATCTGTTAGATTGTAAGACAGAAATACTTGTGAAGTGTTGTTTATAGTAAACAACTCGATCCAACAGTAAATTAAACCCTATATAAACTCATTCAACCCACTCAAAAACATTCACATACACTTAATCTCTCAAAAAAAAATCTTCAAAAATTTCAACTCTTAAATCTTTAAAAACTTTTACACTATCATGGATTCAAACAACCCATATGTACTTTAACCCGTTTATAAATTGTTACCGACCTCAAGTCGATCCAAACAATCCAAACAATCCAAACAACCCAAACCAATTTCTAACCTTCTCAAATTGATACCCACATCAACCTTTTTTCAACCAAAACTCACCCGCGCGCCTTTGACAACGTTTCTGAAAATCAATTGGAACCCGATGTTGACGTGGTTTCGGAAACACAACCTGAAGCGAAACCGGCTAAATCACGTCGCAGGCACCGAGGAAAGGAAGTGACAGATAAAACAACAAAACCGACCATCACTCGATGGTCGGAATCTGAGGAGGTGGCACTAGCTCGTGCCTACATTGATGTTTCCGAAGATCCGTTCGTTGGTAACAAACAAACGAGCACGAAATTTTGGAGACGCGATAGAGCTCAGTTTTTTTTGGCAATGGGTCGTGACTCCTACCGGACAAACGACATGATTTCCGGAAAATGACGCGACTTACAACGTAAAGTCGCGAAAGTTAATGGCGTATGGGTTCAACACCACAACAACAATAAAAGTGGTGAGAACGACGAATCGGTCATGAACGAGGCGTTGATGACCTATGCTCGAGAAAATGGGTCATTTTCTCATACCGCGGCGTGGCGAGTTATGAGAAAATCAATCAAATGGCATCACGTCTCGAAGTTACAAACTTCGAAACGGACGAAAACGTCATCGTCCGGAGAGTACACGAACACTCAATCTGACTCAACCGGTCGATGTTTCGTTAACTTAAACGAGTCGGATGAGGAAGTGAAAATGGACATGCCCCCCCCCCCCCCCCAAGTCCGCCCGGTCGAAACAATAGAAGTAAACGACCACAAGCCTTGTCTTCAACCGATTACAAAGAAACGTTAGAGACTATCTTCGAGTCATTTCAAAAGTTTGTTGACTTAAAGGAGCAAAAACAATACAACAATGATATGAAATTGTTGTAGACTCCAACCGATCACTTAACTGGCCGAGAAGAAGAATGGGCGGATTTTGAAACGATACAATATGGGCTAATTTTTTTTTGTATTTTGTTTATTACGTAGTTTAATTTTTTTATCATGTAATTTTTTTATTTTATTTTGTAATATTAATTTTTTTAATAATATTATGTCTTTTTTTAATTTAATTTATAATTAAAAAATAAAATTCAAATAATAAAATATTGAATAAAGGTGGTGATAACGTGGAGTGATGCGGGAGTAATGGATAATATATGTAAAGATGATGTAGAGTGATAAGGGGTGATGGTGTTGGTTGGTTGATTATATGACGCCTACGTGACGCCTACGTGGAATGAGGGGAGTGATGCATAGCAGATAGCCTTATCGTAATTTTATTTGGTCAAAACCATAACATTCAAAGATTCAAGTGTCTTAAGTGTTTAAATTAAACAATCAAAAGATTTTTTAATATCTTTAAAGTCACTCAACTTTTACTAGGTGTTCAATTATATGTAATATTTTAAAGTCACTCAACTTTTACTAGGTGTTCAATTATATGTAATATTTTATGCCGTTAAAAAAATGTAATATTTGATGATGAATTTCTTTTTTTTAAATTAAGCGAGACAAATGAAACATATATATAAATATTTATTAGTATTTGATTAAAAAGCTTTGAGTGACTTTAACAAAAAAACTAAAGAAGCTTGATTTTCGTCATTTCTAAATTTAGATTTGTTGGTTATGACATTGTAAAATGATCTTTTTTTGTTTTTGTTTTTGTTTTTTTTTTCGGGGGTGGGGGGTGGTTTAAGGTTTGAAAACTTCCCAAGAATTATTAGAAATTTTTGTTTTAAAATCATAAACAATAAACGCTTATGCTAAACCTAAACTTTAAAAACAAATCATAATCCTAAAGATAAAATCTAAAATCTAAAACGAACCCTAAAATCTAAATTCTAAAACACGATGTAATATGTAAAACCTAAAAAATAGTATTGTTGGATTTGATTAGATCATTAGACTGTTACAATGCCATTGAAATAAGTTCAATTAGAGTTCGTTTGGTTCGTTTTTAATTTACAAAATACTACATTTTAAAAGGGTTTGAAAAAACATATATAGTTAAGGCCAATTAATTTAAACATTATAATTATAATAATTAAACTTAAAATGATAAACAAAACAAATTCACTAATATTATCATGACAACGGTTTTGCATGTATAGCATGTAATATTCCATGCATTTATTGAGATGAAAGGAGGAACACAAGCTTCTATGTTCCACAAGCAAATCATATAAAGATTTGCAAGTTGGATCAGATTAGGCAGTAATTAGACAACCATTGGGACTTAGGCACGTGCTAAACCAACATTACCGTTCTCCAAAAATGCTTCCTTGTCTGCCTTTCCCCTTAGTTATTCACTAACAACTACGTTTTTGATTCCTTAATTATTATATTATGCTGCATCTAGCAAGGACCATGTATTACGGAGGTTAATTAATCAACAAAAAGCATTTAATTAGGCACATGATTAGTGAAAACATGCATCAAACCACTTACAAACTAACTAGCATTATTGCATCTTTCCAGAGTCCTTGATCCACCGTTACATTAAAATCTAACCGTGATCCAGCAGCACTGGTTAGCCCATGTGAGCCGCTCGATCGGCTACTATGGTTTTGGTTTGATAATTAAGATGGCAGCAGTGTCGTACAATATCGATAGCGCTATGATTACAAATGGTGAGTACTTGTTTGGAATGAAGCTCGTATGAAGGCAATACATGGAGGGACATATCGAATCTGTATCTCTATGATTACAAGAACCAAACAGTATTGTGTTTGCATGGACTCGTTGATCTTTAAAACTGTGTAAAAAGTTTCAGAGCCCATTTTTTGTCTTTTTGATATGATATTTATTGATCAAAACTTGGTCTCAAGAAACTAATCTTGTGGCAATGATAACAACAAAAATCATGTCACATGCCATTTGAAGACGATGTCAGTCAGTCAGTCACACCATCGATCAAACCCTAATTATCATAGCTTTCATTAGATTCCATTACATATTAGTTTTTTTTTCTCTCTCTTTTAATGTCCCACAATAATTATTTCTTGATGATCGATGAAACAAAGTCAGTTATGAAATTGGTACAATTATATATAATTGATCATGCTAAATCTTGCTAAATCTTGTTTCTTTTATACATATAATTATGTCGTTATAATACATACATGAAACTAAATGAACCTAAGCTAGAGATTTAAGTATATATATGCATTTTTTTTTCACTTTATGTATTTTTTTTTATTTAAGTTGTATGTGTATGTATATAGTGAAATGATGCATAATTAATAAATCCTTTATCATTAATGACTTGCATGGGTAATCACCTTCCAACATATTCTTGACGACACAACTACTGTTTCTATTAAAATATGTAAACTCAATCCAAAGTTAGCATTAGTCATGTGAAGTGTTTTCCTTCTTGTTAAATATATACAATCATTCCAAGACACTCATAAGGTGTCATGGCAGCTTTTCATCTTCATCGGGTTAATTAAATTGAATTTATTAAATATGATTTTGCAGTTTTCTAAGTATGGCTTGTCATTACAATAAATGTGTAAAGACTAATAAAGGCTGATGCTCACCAAACATCAATTTTGTCTAAGTATATAGGTCTACAAAGACAAACAGTCTTCGGAAGGAAAGAGTTCCTTTTTCGGAAGTAACATTGCTTCCGAAGAGTAACTCACTCCTGCTGAAGGCTGTACAAGACAAACACTTCGGAAGGCCAACACTTAAGAGTTAAAGCTTCAAAGCTTATGAAGACATAAAGCTTCCGAAGAACCAAAGGCTTCCGAAGACTAACAGTTTCCGAAGATTCTCTTCTGCACCAAAGACAAAGACAAAGACTTCCGAGGTTTACCCTCTGACAAAGACTGTAGCTGAGCACTTTTATAGTACAAAAGGTACTGACAACAGACGTGCTGGTCTGAGAACAACAAGGATCAACATACCTAAAGTCAGATACAACACCTTACTTCTCCGCAGCTGTATTAAATGCAAAAGATTATCTGAAGCCTTAAAGATTAACAACATTAAATGCCTTTTGTATTTAGCTAGTCTTTGTAAAGTCAATGTCTATATTTGAAATGATTGTAAGTACGTGTCTTAGCCTGTTAAGGCACTTCATATACTAGGATAAGCTTTACTTTATGTATTGTCTAGTATACCCAGCTGTATTCCTACGTGTATACGGTTGTAGCCTTAGCTATATACCTCTCATTGTAAACTTGTTTAGGTGTGCATGTATGTGTTTGTGCTTGTCCGATTACACTTGTAACACTTTGAGAGAAATATATCTTTGAGCTTGAATTTGTTCTTGTGTTCTTACTGTCATTCAAAGATTATTAACTTACCATTGAGAGTTTGAGATAACCTTCTAACAGACATTCCACATCTGTAAGATTGTATTAGAGAAATCATTGTGAAGTATTGTTTAGATTAAACAACCCGATCCGACAAGTGGTATCAGAGCTTTGGCTCTTGAACTTAAGTGATTAACCATCCTTAAGTTACCAGTTCTTTTTCATCTAAAATCTCACTACTTCAAAACTCATATTCTGTTTGTTTGTTCAAATGGCTGCACTTAACAAACATGATACAGAAAATGGTACTCTCAACAAGCCACCAATGTTCACTCCAGAAGACTATGACACTTGGAAAGTTAGGATGGAGGGATTCATCAGGAACCAAGACTTCAAACTCTGGAAGTCAGTTCTTGAAGGACCTTTCATTCCTACTGTTTCTGCTGCTGGTGCTGGTGGAGCTCCTGTGCCAAAGGATCCATCTCTCTATTCTGATGAAGATTACAAAAGAATGGAAGTGGACTTGAAGGCTTTATGGCTCATCTAAATGGCCATTCCTAACTCAATCATACATGCATTCAAGAAATGCAAATCTGCTCAAGAGTTGTGGAACTCTCTACAGCAGATGTATGAAGGTTCTGAAGATGTCAAAGAGAACAAGAAAGATATGATGAAACAGAAGTTTGAGAACTTCTGTCAACAGAACAATGAGAAGATGACTTCTCAATATCTCAGGTATGTTCAATTGGTTGATGAGTTAGTAGCTTCAGGTGTCAAAATGGAGAACCAGGATGTGATCAGAAAGTTTCTTAGATCACTTCCTCATGCTTGGAACATATACTCTGTGGCCATCCGGAGGACAGAAAATCTAAGGACTCTAAAGCTGAGTGAATTGTTTGGTATTCTCAGTGCTTACCAGATGGAAATAGATGCCCAGGAACCTAAACCCACTCATATAACGTCTGGTTCAGCAGCACTCTATGCACCCATCAATAACCCTTCTTACCAGAGTTATCAACCCATCTACCACCCTACCTCCACATCCATTGTCAGCTTTCCTGAAACTCCGACTGCAACACCCACTCACACAAACCCGTTTTCCAACCCAACTCCACTTTTAACATCTGGGCAAGGAGCATTCATGGCTGAGGAAACCAATTACTTTCACTTGTGCCAGGAAGACTTAGATGGTATTGCTGCAGATGATCATGAGGAGATGGACATCAACTATTAGATGGCCATGATCTCTTATAGAGCAAAGAAGTTCTGCCAAAGAACTGGAAGGCAATTCAAAAAGCACAATATGAAGACTGGGTTTGGTCTTGATAAGTCCAAGCTCAAATGTTTCAATTGCCAACAATTAGGACACTTTTCTAGGGAATGCAAGTCCACAGGCACTCAGCCATCAACTTCTGGGCAACCGCCTCAAAGACCATCAAGCTCAAACGTTGCAAACATTGCAGAGCAAGACTTTGCAGATTGGAGCTAACAAGCTGAAGATCCTTCTATCTCCAACAGTGCTCTGATGGCAAATGATTCAACTTCATCATTCAAGGTAACTGAGGATATGTGCACACCTGAATGTTTAGAAAAGTTAAATGTTTTTAAAAGAATAAATTCTCAACTCTGTAATGAACTTGAGTCATTACAAGTAGTCAAGGCAAAATTTTTTGAATGTGAAAGAAATTACAAAGAAAAGATTGAAGAAATGGAAAAGACCATTTCTAGCTTAAAACATGAAGACACTAACAAACAGTGTCAAATTAACTATCTTTTAGAAAGACTAACCACTACCAAGACTGAACTTGTATTGGCTGAGTCCTATAGAGACAAATTTTTGAGTCAAGGTGAAAAGTATGAAAAGCTTTCCAGAATGAGCAGCACAACTGAACTGGTAAATAAGAAGGAGGCTGGTTTGGGTTACAATAAAGTGGAGCCTCCTTCTGCCTACACTCCCATAGTGGAGATTAGGTGTAAACCAGTAGTTGACCTTGTGTATGATGATGAATTGGATATACACAAGGTGGCACAAACTGATAATCTCTCTAATCTAAACCCAAGTAACTCATCATGCTCAGATGAGGATGTTTCTTCCAGTACTTTAGAAAATGAAAAACCAGCTTTAAAAATAAATAAAATAACTATAAAAACCAAGAAATAGTCATCAGTTTTTGTCAAAGCTAAGAACATACAAACTAGGAGTACCTCCTCAGATGACTATGTTACTTGTCCATCTGACAAGTCCAAAAGGGGAAGGTCAAAGGAGACAAAGACCAGTGTTAAAAAGAAACAGGTAAATCTTCCAGCCAACAAGTCTGTTGGAACATCCAAACCATCACCTCCTGTGAATCAAAGCTCAACTTCCTTCAACAACCATCAGCATCAAGAATTCTCAAACAATCAAACTGTATGTTTGATGTGTGGTGATAAAAATCACTTTGCTGCTGACTGCTTCTATAATCCAAGAAGCAGAGTTTTTTCTGAGAAACAAGGAAGAAAGGATAGTTGGAACAAGTCATTTGGTTCTTCTGAAAAACCAAGAAGAAACTCAAGAAAGAAAGTATCGGAAGTAAGTACTTCTGATAGTCGGAAGAAACAAAACAAGAAGGGTTTCGAAAAGAAAGGATCGGAAGCAAGCACTTCTGATCATCAGAATAGGAAGGCTTTGATGACCTGTCGTTGGGGTCATGCAAAAACCTAATTAACCTAGGTAGCTAGGTTAAGTCAGGTATCGTATCCACGAGGAACATGTGGTCAGTGATATTAATTTCGTTTAACTAATCAAATGCATTTAAGAAAATAAACTTGAAATTTGGATTTTGGATTTTGGTTTTTATGTAAAAGAAACTTAAGTAAACTTAAACACAAATAAAAGAGTTGTAACAATGTATGAAAATGTGATCTCTCCAGGTTTCAAATTAGTAAAATAACTAGGTATATGTTGATTTGTTAATTGGAAATCACATAGACATGATTCATGCTTATATTATTAAACAATTATGATTTGGAACCAAGTCAATGACTTTGTTGACAACCGATAACTAGACCGATTTTGTTGACTCAGTTAATTACTTGTTCACAAAATGTAGGATTTCTAGAATACTTTAAAATCAAACCAATAACATTAAACTTGACAATAGATGAAAGCAAGCAATGAGATTGAATTCAAAGTTGTAAAATAAACCAGAAATCGTTTATCGTTTCACAATCAAGCAATATTGAACGTGTAAATATATGAAAACAAATCCAATACCTATGTTTAACAAATGAAAAGAAAACCTAGTTATACAACCTAACCATTCACCCGGAGAGAATCACAATCAGATTAGCCGGACATCCTCAACCTTAAATCTTCACAATCGTTGATCATAGGCATGATTTGATCTTTGCTTCTACGAATCCGGATGATCTTGGATTGATTTGGAGGAGTTGTAAGCCTCAAAATCGTCACTTTTTCGCCCAGAAATAGTCCCAAAACGGCTTAGAAACGAAACCCTAAGATTAGGCCTTAAATATGGGAAGGATTAGGTAAAAATCCGAATTTTTCGACCGTCTCCGTATGATACGCCGGGTTTGGGCGTATCATACGGCCAAACTGGTACCCTACGCCCACAGTTTTCTGCCAACGCTGGATTCTGGGCGTATCATACGCCGGGGCATATCATACGCCCAGTCTGATCTCACCAGTACCTTCGTCTCGTCGAGAAACTCAATTTTCATATATTATGGGCCCCATAACTCATCTTCTAACCTGAGATATGCCTCCGTGAAGTTTTGACTCACCGAGCTTTCTTTAATTTCACTTTCAGCCACTCAACTTCTCTTCCAATCACCCAACCGACTCTTTTACGCATCCTTAGTCTCTTAACACCTGAAAATCATAATCACACTGAAAGTAAACGTTTTTTGGTCCCAGAGCCAATAAAATCACGCAATTAACACTTAAAACACTACAACAATCACCACGTGATCAGGCTTCCGAAAGGAATGTTTCGGAAGATCAAGAAAGAAAGGCTTCCGAAGGAAAAAGAACATCGAAAGCACATGCAAAGAAAGCTTCCTACAAATCAAAGAAATCTTTTCCTTTTGGAAGAAGAAGAAGAACTTCGAAAGTAAGACCCAACTTGTCAGCAGAAACCAAGTCATCGGAAGGGAAGACAAAAGGTGCTTCCGACGAATGTCAAAAGAAGCAAACTCTTCCTACACCCTTAAAAGTCAAGCAGATATGGAAGAAAAAGGAAATAGCTGAACCCTCTGTTCAACCACCAGTCCAACCAACAACAAACTCATCATCTGTCCCACCCAAGATGATGTTAAAGAAATTTACTTATAATGAAGCTAATGGAAAACCCAAGACCACATGGGCTTGGGTTCCCATCAGAAACTAATTCACTTCTGATCATTTGCAGGGGCAGCAGGAATCAAAGAGCCACTTGTGGATTGTTGATAGTGGCTGCTCTAGGCACATGACAGGCAATAAGACTCATCTGCAAAAATATGAACCATTCTTTGGTGGGTCTGTTGCATTTGGAAGTGATCTAGCGGGAAGATACATCACAAGTAGGGGGACAATTACAAATGACAAAGTAAGCTTTGAGAATGTACATTTTGTAAAGGAACTAAATTACAATCTACTGAATGTATCACAGGTGTGTGATTAAAAGCACAGCATGTTGTTCACTAAGCATGAATGCATTGTTCTGAAGCCAGGATTTGTAGTCCCAAATGATCAGATCCTGCTCAGAGCTCCTAGAAGGAACAACATGTATATGCTAGACATGAGCACAGCTGCACCTCTCAGTAATATAAGTTGCTTTGTCTCAAAAGCTTCACTTGATGAGTCATCTCTTTGGCATAGGAGACTTTGTCATGTAAACCTTAAAAATATGAATAAACTTGTCAAAAACAACTTAGTAACTGGTTTACCAACAAAGGAATTCATCTGTGTTGATAAATGTGTTGCCTGCTTAAAAGGTAAGCAACATAAATCATCACATCATGCCAAAGAGATAAATTCAATCACAACAGTCCTGCATTTACTTCACATGGACTTGTTTGGCCCCACAAGTGTTAAAAGTCTTGGTAGAAAGTCATATTGCTTGGTTATCACTGATGATTTCTCTCGGTATACCTGGGTATTTTTCTTAAGTACCAAGGATGAAACTGCTGAGACCCTAAAGTCATTCATACTTAGGGTGGAGAATGAAAGTGATCACCGTGTAAAAATAATCAGATCAGATCAAGGAACAGAATTCAAGAATCATGTTTTAAATTCTTTTTGTGAATCTAAAGGTATCACAAGACAGTTTAGTGCTCCTAGGACTCCACAACAAAATGGTGTTGCTGAGAGAAGGAATAGGACACTAATTGAGGCTGCAAGAACCATGTTGTCTGATGCCAAACTTCCAATAACTTTCTGGGCAGAAGCAGTTAACATTGCCTGTTATGTCCAAAATAGAATATTGGTAGTTAAGACACATGGTATGACTCCTTATGAAATTTGGCATAAGAGAAAACCATTTATTGGATTTCTCAAACCATTTGGATGTCAATGCACCATCTTGAATACTAAAGATCACTTAGCCAAATTTGCTGAGTAATCAGCAGAGGGCTACTTTGTTGGGTACTCTTCACATGCAAAAGCATATAGAGTATACATCAAAGCTTCCAGAATTATTGAAGAGTCTGCAAATGTTCAGTTCAATGAACATACTATCAATAAGCCTGGAACTAGTCCTGATTGGCAATTTGATCTTGATAGCTTTACATCTGCATTTAATCTTGTGAAAGAGTATGTTCCAGAGTTACAGTCAACTACCACAGACTCCTACAAGTCCACAAGAGAAGTAGACTTTCGTGTTGAACTGCCAATAGCTTCAAGACAAATCTTGGCAGAATCCACTTCAGCAAATAATGATGTCTCTCAGTCTGAGACAGTGAACACATCTCATGCTGTCCCTTTAAGCGACTCTACTTCAGTTCCATTGAGTCAAGAAGAAGATGTGAGTCCCTCAACAGACCAATCAGTTCCAAACACTATTGAAACTTCTTCTCCCAGAGAAGGTGATCCCACAACAGTCCAAACTCAAAGACCACAAGATATGCCAGAAATCCAGCTTGAGGTAGTACTTCCTAACCTTGAGTCAAGAGATATGGATCTAGCTTCCCAGTTGGACGTGATTCCTAGAACTCGCATTCATAACACCCATCCAGTTGAAAACATCATTGGTAATGTTGAAGAAGGAGTCAGAACAAGAAGCTCTATGCATGAAGCAAACATCTGTTTGTTCTCTTGCTTTCTATCCCAAGTAGAACCAAAGAAAGTTGCTGAGGCATTGAAAGACAACAGTTGGGTAGAAGCAATGCAGGAGGAGCTTCTTCAATTTGAAAGGCAAGGTGTTTGGAAGATTTGCCCTTTACCTAAAGGTAAGTATCCCATTGGAACAAAATGGGTGTTCAGGAACAAGAAGGATGACAAGGGAGTAGTCATCAAGAACAAAGCAAGATTGGTTGTTCAGGGGTATACACAGGAAGAAGACATTGATTATGATGAAGTTTTTGCTCCAGTTGCAAGAATTGAAGCAATCAGAATATTTTTAGCCTTTGCAGCTGCCAAGAACTTCAAGGTTTTTCAAATGGATGTGAAAAGTGCATTCTTGTATGGAAGGATTGATGAGGAGGTGTATGTGTGTCAGCCTCCTGGTTTTGAAGATCCAAAGTTTCCTGACCATGTATGTAAGCTTGATAAAGCTCTTTATGGGCTGCATCAAGATCCCAGAAAGTGGTATGAAACTTTATCTTCTTTTCTATTGGCTAACAAATTTAAGAGAGGAACAATTGATAAAACTCTCTTCTTCAAGAAGTCCAATCAACATATCATGCTAGTACAGATCTATGTTGATGACATTATCTTTGGTTCTACAAATGAATCTCTCTGCAAAGACTTTGAATCACTAATGAAGTCCAAGTTTGAAATGAGTTCAATGGGAGAACTCACTTTCTTTCTTGGATTACAGGTGAAACAAACTCCTACAGGGATTTTTATTACTCAATCAAAGTATGTCAAGGACATTCTTGAAAGATTCAAGCTGACTGATTGCAAAGATCTGGGATCTCCAATGTCCAAGACAACATCTCTTAGCCCTGATCTTGAGGGGGAGGATGTTGATCAACACCAATACAGAGTGATGATTGGTTCTTTGATGTATCTCACAGCAAGCAGGCCTGATATAATGTTTGCAAATTGCTTGTGAGCAAGATTTCAGGCCAATCCCAAAGTCTCACACATGCTTGCTGTGAAAAGAATCTTTAGATACCTCAAAGGGGCACCTGGTCTACGATTATGGTATCCTACAAATGAAGATTTTCAGTTCATGGCTTATACTGACAGTGATTATGGAGGCTGCAACATTAGCAAGAAATCCACATCAGGAGGATGTCAGTTTCTTGGATCCAGGATTGTGTCTTGGCAATGCAAGAAACAATCATGTGTTTCTACCTCTACTGCAGAGGCAGAATACATAGCTGCTTCTAGCGCTGTGCACAAGTCATTTGGATTCAAAATCAGATAAAGGATTATGGGGTAGAGCTATTCAACACTCCTATTCAGATAGATAATTCAAGTGCAATCTCCATCACCAATAATCCTCTCAAGCATTTCAAGACCAAGCACATTGATATCAGATATCATTTCATCAGAGATTGTGCAGAGAAGAAATTGATTCATCTAGTCAAAGTTGATACAGAACATAATTTGGCTGATCTTTTCACCAAGGCATTTGATGAAGGAAGATTCAGGTATTTAATAACCGCCATTGGCATGATTAACTTTGAGTAAATGAATTTATAAGGAATGAATAATTCTTCGGAAGATAAACTTAATTTATCTTCTGATGAGTAACTACTCCTCAGAAGATAGTTTAAGTCTTCGGAAGCATTATTTATTCCTTATGTCGGAAGAAGTCACACTTCAGAAGATAAGTTTCCTTCTGAAGTATTATACTTCCGATACATTATAACTTCGGAAGCAAATCTTCTGAACCTACTATTCAGAAGAAGATATCTTCCGAAGAACAATTCTTCTGATGAACTTCCTAAGTCTTCAGAAGATACACTTCCGATGATATACTTGTATATGCTTCGGAAGTAAGTATTTTTCGAAGAACTTCTTTGGGCTCTTGAACTACTTCCGATGACTAACTCTCTCAGAAGCAACTCTGTCCTTAGCCAATTTTGAATAATAAATGAGCTGTCTTCGGAAGACCTTTTTTTGACATTCGAAACTCAAAATTTAATGTGTTTCTATATTAAATGCTGACATCCGAAGGTATAAAAGGTCTCCCGCTCATTCATCTTCTCTCATCGTTTCATTTCGAATTGTCCTTTTCTCTCCGATTAAAACCTAAAAACCTTCGATCACCATGGAACTTCTTCCCTTCAGACCAACTCACAACCTTCCTGCGAAGTTATCAGCGGACAATGACGCTGATTTTGCTCCGATCATCTCCTTCCTTCGAAGGAGCAGGTACCTTTTTGCCCTCACTGTTCAGCCTGTGGTGTATGAATCTCATCACCAACAATTTTGGGCATCCTGTTCTCTGTCGTCATCTTCTAATGGTCGGATTGTTAATGCCACCATTGATGCTCATCCCATTTCTATCAAAGTGGAGACCATCTCTCGGCATCTTCAACTTTGTGATGTAGGGGGAAGGGTCTCATTCACTAAGGAGGAGGTAGCAGTGACCTTCAGGTCAATGGGAACGAAGGTCCTCTTCCTTCAACATCTTATTTGAAGGGTAGAGTGTCCTATAATTATAAGTACCTCATACATTATTTTTGCACTGTCTCTCTAATAAGACAAGTGGTTGGGATCAAGTTCCTTCTGATTTAGCTTCAGCTATTCATGGCTTGATCTCCAATCAACTTTTTAACTTTTCTGCTTTTATTTTCAATAATTTGGTTGACAATATTTCGTCACCAAAGAAATTTTGTATGTATCCCAGGTTTTTGCAACATATATTTTATAGTGAGTTAGGTTCTGTCCTCTCACTAACTGGGAATATATACAAAATCCCCTGGGTAACTTCCAAGGTTTTTGTTCAACTGAAGAAGAAGAGTAACCAATTTTCTGGGACCTTTACTCCTCTTCTTCCTTCCAGGGAGTTACCAACTCTAGAAGGTGACAGCTCTGTTGCACCCACAGATGCTGAACCCACACCTTCCATTTCAGTTCCCCACCCTATAAAGATCACCTACAAACGCCGCCGAACCCCTGAACAGCTCTCTACAGCTGTTCAGGTCCCGTCATTTGAACCCATCAAGTAAAAGGTGAAAAGAACTGTCAAGGGCACAGTTCCACCTAAGGTGACAGCCACACCTATTGTTTTTCCACAGGTTCTTTCTCTGGAACCTGTGGCTGCCCTGAGAGTATGTCACAAAACGTACCTGAGAATATCAAAGGGATGCCCCTATTACTGAGTCTGCTTCTTATGAAGCAACTCCACTAGTTCAGAGACTGTCTCCCAAGTCTCCAGGTTCTTATCACCCAGAAATGCCCCCCACCCATACTATCACCCAGGCTCAAGGAACCTCTGCTATAGCTGTGGAGAAACCACTCTCTCCTACTACCCAAACACTTATGAGAGTGGTGACACAGCTACAAGTTAGGTTTCCTGACCCAGAGCCTACAACTTTAGAGGTTGACCCTAGGAGTACTGAAGGGGTCAATGCAGATGAGGCTGCCAATACTGCTGATCCTACTCTGGATCTTCAGGCCAGTGGTACAGGCACTAGGACCTCATCTGCGGCAACCCACACTGGGGAGGACTTCTTTGAAGCCCTTCTCAATGAGGGGAATCCAGGGTGCCAGGAAACCACTTCTGGTGGTGGAGGTGCAGGAGCTAGGCTCAGGACTCCATTGCCAATGACTCCACTCATGTGGATGAGGGCACCAAAACACAGGAATTGACGGATATCATCACAACCCTCCAAGCCAGGGTAGCTCACCTGGAAGCTTAGGTTGCTACCCTACGGCAGGAGGTCCAACACAAAGAAGCCTCCATCTTGGACCTCATGAGGCGCCCCTAGTGATCCTTCAACCCTTCCATCCTGATCCTGCTACTACTGCCTTTGTCTCGCCTGATGCTACCAAAAAGGGGGAGAAGGTACAATCTGCAGGGTCAGGACCAGAAGCAAGAGAAGAGGAAGGTGTACGAGATGCCAACCCATCCATAGTTACTCTGACTAATGAATGGGATGACTTCTTGGCCACTTATTTCCATGATTCCACTACTTCCTCTTCCTCTTCTTCTGAGGCAACAGAGGCTGCCAAAGAGACAGAGCAAGAAGCTGCAACAACAAATGTCTCTATGGAGTCTCAGTCCCCTGCTGGGACTCAACAGTCCCCCTCTAGGACTAAGTCTCCTCCTGAGACTACAGCCCAGGTTGCCATGGAGGAAACTACCCAAGAAGAACAACCAATCTCCATGGAACCTGTGTCCCCTTCTAGGACAGAGGCTGCTGAAGACCTCTCCTCCATTCCTGAGCACTCTGTGGATACTGCTAAGGAATCACCCAAGGTGGTTGGTCAACCGAAGGGGGCAGTGAATGCTAAGGTTAACTCCAAAGCTGCAGCTGCTTCCGAAGGACCAGTCATTATTGAGGATTCCTCCACAGAGGAGCTACTTGCCAATGAACCAGCTGGTGAGGCCACAGGATCCATCTCCTCTGGGGCAAAAGCTATGGAAAAAGGAAAAAGGAAACTCACCCCAGAGGAGGAAGCAGAACAGGAGGAGAGGAGACCCAAGAAGATGAAGGACCGACCAGACACTTCTCTGGATGAAGAGTGGATCAGACTCTCTGCTCTACTTGAGGAAAAGGGATATGATTTTGATAAAGTGTTGCTCTGGTCGGTGCCTAGGATGACTGCCTAGCTGTACAAGGTGCAGCAGCAAGAATAGGCAGCTGCCGCATCCAAAGCCATGGTAAAGCTTACAAAGAAACAGAAGGATCAAGCCTACAGAGATAAGATGAAGGCAATCCTCCTCCAGTATGGCTTCCATGCTCGACAACTAGGCCCTATGAAGAACTCAACCATGGACTTGCATGTCAGGGACATCAAGGCCAAAGTAGCCAGAGGTGAGTTACCTTCTATTGAGCAGATACAAGCTCAAAGGTCAAGCCTAAACTTAGGCTTAGGTTTATGGGGAGGAGCTACCATTGAATTTCCCATCTTTGGATCTCGGATCAGAGAAGGGGAAGAAGTCATGTGTGGGGAAGTAACAAAGGCTATGTTCCCCAACAGGTTTCCCCTAAACCCTAAGAAAGAACCAGCCTCTCCTCTATCAAGTCCTTCTATGGACAACATGCCAATCTCTTCAGTGATAAAGATCAAAAAGGGTAAAGAGACTGCAAGGAAGCAACAATCAACAAACCCTGATCCTGAGAGACAATCAAAGGTTGATGAGAGGAGAAAAGATCCCTCAACAACTAAGGATGCTGGTCAACAGCCCACTGCAACAGATGCAGCAGTGGGAACAAGTGTGGAAGAAGAGCAGGCCAGAGATCAGAGGAGTCAAGCTATTGCTCAAGATAAACCAAGGTTTAGAAGAAGAAAAAGCATGGCTAGAAGGAAAAAGAGAACTACTCCCATCAACTTTGACTCTGAGCCTGATACAGAACCCTCAGAACCCAAAGCCACACCTAAACCTCCTATGACCTCTATGATTTGATGCATCATCATACCTACATTCCTATAATAAATTGGAGCTTCAATGCACTTCACAAGGAGTTCACTCTTTATCAGATGAATGGAGGAATAAAGGTTTTGGATTTGACAAAATCGATGGTGCTGGCTCAGCCCTTTATCCTTGACCTGGAAAGACCACCACTTGAAAATCCAGACAATGGATCAGATGGGAGAGTCGGTGTCAAGTGGGTAAAGGCAAGGGCTCAGGTCCTGAGGGGAGAAAAGTTTGTAAAGAGAATCCCATAGGAAGTTTTGGTAGCATCAGCCTAGGGGGAGACTGTAAAGACTAATAACGGCTAATGCTCACCAAACTTCAATTTTGTCTAAGTATATAGGTCTACAAAGACAAACAGCCTTCGGAAGGAAGGAGTTCCTTTTTCGGAAGCAACATTACTTCTGAAGAGTAACTCACTCCTGCTGAAGGCTGTACAAGACAAACACTTCGGAAGGCCAACACTTAAGAGTTAAAGCTTCAAAGCTTATGAAGACATAAAGCTTCCGAAGAACCAAAGGCTTCCAAAGACTAACAGCTTCCGAAGATTCTCTTCTGCACCAAAGACAAAGACAAAGACTTCCGAGGTTTAGCCTCTGACAAAGACTGTAGCTGAGCACTTTATAGTACAATAGGTACTGACAACAGACGTGCTGGTCTGAAAACAACAAGGATCAACATACCTAAAGTCAGATACAACACCTTACTTCTCAGCAACTGCATTAAATGTAAAAGATTATCTGAAGCCTTAAAGATCAACAACATTAAATGCCTTTTGTATTTGCTAGTCTTTGTAAAGTCAATGTCTATATTTGAAATGATTGTAAGTACGTGTCTTAGCCTGTTAAGACATATACTAGAATAAGCTTTACTTTATGTATTGTCTAGTATACCCAACTGTATTCCTACGTGTATACGGTTGTAGCCTTAGCTACATAACCTCTCATTGTAAACCTGTTTAGGTGTGCTTGTATGTGTTTGTGCTTGTCCGATTACACTTGTAACACTTTGAGAGAAATATATCTTTGAGTTTGAATTTGTTCTTGTGTTCTTATGGTCATTCAAAGATTATTAACTTACCATTGAGAGTTTGAGATAACCTTCTAACAAACATTCCGCATTTGTTAGATTGTATTAGAGAAATCATTGTGAAGTGTTGTTTATATTAAACAACCCGATCCAACAAAATGAGACCTTTAATTTAGCGGCGACATATGACTTGTACGTGTTTTTATCACCATATATATATTGCTTGAGAGGCGTCCGCTCGTAAACATATGCATGTATAAGTGTCTGCCTTTAAAACAAATGGTTTTTCTGCCAAGATTATTAAATTAAATTTTAAATTATACGGGTGTATGTTAAAGTGTATGGAAGTGAAGTGATGTTTCTGATTTGTGGTTTTACAGACGGGCACTCATACAGTTACGAGCATCAGCGCCTATATAAGTATAGATATTTCTTGACAGTTGATATCTCAGAAAGAACAGGAAAGTGTCTTGTACAAATATTACTATTCATATGATTCAATTTACTGGCAATTGGTTGTTTATATACAACATATATTTACATTCATAACCCATTAATTTTAAGTAATTTAACATACTAAACTAATTACAATATTGACACAAGCGGATCCTAATTTTAACAATTGTAAATGATTAAAATTAACCCTTTCATGTTTATGAAACTGAATGAGACAAAAAAAGAAGTCAAACTTGCATATTTTAGGATTTTAATATAACTTGTATAGTTTAATTTGCATGGAGTTTAATTTTGATGTTGATCAAAGCAATCGAGTTATTTAGCCACAATTAGCCTAACTCGGATGTATATAAACACACATATATACATATACATATATAGCATATATCTTAATGTATATATGTTTGCAAATTTTTGAATAACACTGACACTTATCTCGATTCGCGTGCAAAACATTGTATATTGTTCAAAGGAACAAATAATTATAAATGATAGAGTGGGTGTCAACAAATGATCAGATAAACGATTACCATGAAATGTCATCTCAAAAATTGTACACATTAACAGTGGTGGCCGGTGGGAGGAAGATGGGCACAAGGTGTGAACATTACTGAGCCCACACTTGACTCCACATTATTTCAATCTAAATAACCGTACTGACATGACACCTTCTCAACTTTATCCTATCCACACAATTTTTATTTTCTTTTCTTAAGATTCCTAGGCTGCATGTAATTAAACATAGCTTCCTTATTCTGTGTCAACATTGTATAAAAAGGATCACAATAACATGGCGAAAATCTATCAAAATTAATGTAAATGTTTGTTTTTTTAGTATTATTATTACATGTGTACAAATTTTTTATCTTTCACGTGTAATATTGTGTAAAGTTTTATTTGTTTAAAAGTTAACACTTGTAATAAAAAAATTACATGTGTGTTAATTATGAAAATCACTTGTTAATTTTTACACGTGTGAATTTTAAGATACATGTAAAAAATAAAAGTATTATAGTAAGAAACCATCCCTCCATTGCTTTTTAATCATTACAATATGTATGTCTTTTGTAACTTTTTAACGAACACGCTTATTCATTTACATTATAACAAACTTTAATTGATATATCAGCCTATACCAACTACTTATCATCGTCATAGCAGATATCAAAGCGGTTGTAAGAACATAAAGGCTGAATCTCTCCAAATCTTCTAAGCCCTTGACTCCACACAAGAAGTTCATACTAGCCTCGGAAAAACATGGTTATCTTTCGGAAGGAAGCAGTCTTCGTAAGATAACCTTGTTCTTCAGAATAGCTCAACAAAAATAAAGACTTCCGAATACATAGGCTTCCAAATACAAAAGCTTTAATTTAGAAGACTTTAGTCTGACAAGATCCAAGACCTTTATGGAAATATCCAGAGATGCTTTCTATCATCAATACCAACTCAGAAAAATTCCGATGATATTCAACAACAAGAAAGATTTGTCACACCTACATAGATATGATACATTAAATGTCTTTTGTAGTTTATGCATTTATTGTAAAAGTCAATGAATATATTTGTATTGATTGTAACAAAAGCGTTGTTGATAATTGAGAGATCGTGTCTTTTACAAGTGTATCGCGTGTGTAAACAAGAAAAGAAAGCTAATAAATCTATAAACACAAGAAAAATATTTTCCAATGTTTATTCTAGTGAGAGAATAACTTTACAATGCAAACACTTATCAACAATTGACCTATAATTACATTACAAGTCTTCTATTTATAGATTATTACAATGAGTGTGGCTCTACTATATGTTGTGCAACAAATGGAATTAATTAATGTACTATCCAAAGAAGATTCAATATTACTAAGAAAGTATTGACATATTTGTTGGTTGATAAATTGTGTAATCTGCACAGTTAAACAATACTCAATCAACAGTTACTAATTATCTTGTCTATATTATGCTAGTATCTATCATTGTCTGTTAGCCGGAAGCACTGTTTAGCTATTCTAGCCTTTGGCGTTGTACTATGTGGAAGAGTGACAATCAATCGAAAGAACTAATATTTTGGGAGCTTTGTCTTTGTCCTGGTAGGAAGGAGATGATCTTTAAGAGCTTGATTTGTCTTCAAAAACTTGGACAATTGTTTGGAAGCTTTGTCTTAGAAAGTGTTCTTTGATTTCAAAATTTCTTTGGAAGGAAGAGTTGGTATCTTTCAAAGCTTTCAGTCTTCCGCAAACATTTAAGCTTATTTAGAAAGACGACAAACTTCTAAAAGGTCAATTCCTTTCGAAAGCTATTTGGACTATTGGGATGATTTTATCTTAGTCTTTATCACTAATATCAAAGTATTTTAGTGAGCATCAGTCTTCATAACATCTACAATTTATCAGCGACTCCTACAAAGTTTTCATTCTTATTCTGTTATTCTTAATTATTTGGGTTGGTTAAAATTGGGGCCACGATATAGACGAACAAACCATGAAGAAAAGAAGGGTGAGGGTGAACAACATTCTGAAGTACCAACCATTTGTATTTTTCATTTATTTTTAGTTACTTTTATTTTTTTTCTTTGAATTTATTTTTCATCTAGTTTAAATAATTCTAAATTATAAATAGCATAATTTAAAAATAAAAAAATAGTTACTTAAATAAATCAATAAAAATATAAAGAAAAATAGCTTACTATTATAAATAATTTAATACGTTTATTTATATAAAATATAAATTTAAAAGTTGATGATCATGTTGAAAATGTAAGAATATTTGCGATATAATGTATTATTTGGGAAATGTTACATGGATGTTTTTGGGTGGTGTCATGTTGATAATACATGTTTACAAATTACAAGCGTTTGTGGTTTTACGCTGTAAAGATATTCTCATGACTATTAAAAACTTTGGTCAATTTACATAATTTATTTGGCTTTAGAAAAGGGTCTACCAATTTTCAGTTTATAAGTATCTTAATATTTTTAAGATATTAGCTAAAGTTTTCATTTATTTAATACCACTACAAAAATATTAGGTGACAAGAAATATCAATTTGGCCGGTCAAATTTAAGGTCTCAATGACAAAAGAGTTCAGGCATATACTGTCAAACTTGTGGCCTCCTCTGTTTCCTTCTACCACTAGCAACCAAATTAACAATTATATTAAATAAGTGTCTCTATAATAATATTATTTATAATAATTATCATACTTTCATAATACAGTTATTTATAATTAATACTACATAATTACAAATAATGCCATCTCCTTTCGAAAAGGCGAAGGGTCTCTTAACTCTTAAGCATTATATGAACTTACAACTTTTGTTATTTTTTTTGCTTTATAAAATGAACAAGTAAAAAGATAAATATATATTTTTATTTATGTTAAATTGTTCAACAATATCTTCATTAGGCTTCATTTAATTACTTTCGATTACTCCACGTTTTTGGTAAGAACATATGGTGCACTATATATACAATTTGATTTTGATAATTCTATCTATGATCTACTTTTTATGATAATCTATATTAGTAGTTTAACAGATAATAATCTAAACTTTTACATTTATTGCCAAAGAGAATCCTGATAAAATAATCATTGTTGATTTACACAAGCGAAATTTAGCAAAAATTGAGTTCAAAATTCAAGTCAGTGATGATTGTACTATTATAAAGCCACTGATTGAGAGTTGCAGACAAAGCACGTTGACGAGTATGATTTTGTTTGACATTTTTCTGAGAAAAAGCAATTAAGTTATTCAAAGTTCACACTCTTAAACAATATGCGGATCTGTTCACCAAAACCTTTGACGAATCCAAATTCAAAGGATTACCTAGGGCTTACAAGACCATTAGTAGTAGTTCATAGTCTATTAATGATTCTTTCTTTTGGTCTCTACCAAACAATTAGGTGGTGTTTTTTGTTAAAAGATCTTCCTGGTCTCTTTTGTCTGCGCGGCGCAGACGCGGGCAGATGTTAGCTCTCTGCAGACCGTTTGTTTTCTTGAAGACATTTCATTAAAAAAGGTCTTCCCGGCCTCTTCTTGGCGCAGACATGGACCAAGCTCTTCCCATGTCGTCTTGCCTTTTCCCGGCCTATCCTCGAGCTTCGCCATGATAGCTTCGGCCTCGTCCTTGGTGATCCCTTTCTTCACTACGATCGGCGCTTTCTCCACCAAATCTTTCGCTTCTTTCAACCCTAAATCCATAAACCCCCTAACTTCTTTTATGATCTTGATCTTCAATGCCGCATCATACTTGTCTAGTTTCACATCAAATATCACCTTCTCCGCTGTAGCTCTGGCGCCGGCGGATGTTGATGAACCCAGACCTGTCACTGAAGGATCGTAATTATTGAACCCCATCTTTTACCATAGAAGGACTGCGTAATCATTCCTCTCGAGGTTTGTAAGGCTGAGAACCTCGTCGGCGATCCTTTCCAGCTTTTCCGACCGACTTTCTGCGAGCGTGCATAAATTGGATGTAAGGGTTCGGTGTATTGGTAGGGATCGTCTCGCCATCATTTTTGGATGGTTTACAAGGAGGCGCTTTACGTCTCGCCATCATTTTTTTTCGCGACTGAAGGAGAAAGGGGTTAGGGTTGGGGAAGAGGTTTTGAAAAACTTGAAAAACAAACACCACATAAATCTCTTCTTGCAGGGGTTTTGGCCAACTTTTCTGCAAAAGAGTTTCGTAGACATGGTCCGCAGACCTCGGACGTTTTGACTCTGAAAAAACAAACACCACCTTAATGACAATCTGTAGTCCACTGATTGAGAGGTGCAAATTGCTTATCTTTATCCGTAGACTAGGTTATAAACCCTGTATTACACGGATTTAATATAAAATATTAAATAGTTAGTAATGAAAATTTAAAAATTATAAAACGATATTTTGATATAAAATGATTAATTTACATATTAATAAATATTTTAAGTAATAAAAAATAAATAAAAACTGTAATCACTATAAAAATAATATATGACCTTTTAATTTGTAATAATTGATATTTTTGAAATAAGTAACATTAAAAATTCAGTTTCTATTATATTAAAAACTAACTTTTTTTAAATCAATGATATAAAATATAATTTTTGTAATTATTAAAGTTAAACAACCCAATTTAAATTAGGGTTATTGGATTTAAATACTCTCAATTTTGACATATTAGCTGACAATACTCCCAACTGAGAAAATGTTTACTTACACTCCTAACTTTCAAAACATTTTGCATTGACACTCCAAACAGGTGCCACGTCATAAAAAAATGTTGTTTTGGAGTGCCAATTGAAAATGTTTTGAAATTTGGGAGTGCCAGTAAACATTGCTTCAGTTGGGAGTATTGCCGGCTAAAAGGTCAAAGTTGAGAGTATTTAAATCCAATAACCCTTTAAATTAACGTTAAACATAATAAACCAAAAATGTAACTTTCTCTATCATTTTTATTACTTTAGATTTAAAGTAAATTAAAAAAAGTCATTAGATGATAAAAATCTTATTGTTTAAAAACTTCTTTTATAATTATTATTATTATATATATTAAGAGTCATGAAAAAGAAATATGATAGTTTAAAGATTTTAGAGTTTGAACACATATATATTAAATGATGATTTTTGTCGTTTGTGAGTTTTTTAAATTTTTTACTTTTTTGTATTCGGATTTTTGACGCTAGCTTTTACGACTAAGTATGCTTTCATGTTTATGATGAATGACGCTTAGTAAACCAATATTTCTTTTAAAAATGGCAAACTCATAGAAGTTTCCCGCCGTAACGCGCGAAGGGGAAACACTTAGTATATTTTATTTTTAAAAAAATCATTTTTTTAAGATAACTTGTTTTTTACATAAATTTTGTTTTTTTGAAAAAAATATTTCTTACTTTAAAATTTTTGATTTTAGAAAATTTCATATTTTATAAAAAAAATTTGTGTGCTTTATTATAAAAGGATAAATAATATATTAGTTATTGATATTATAATTATTTAATAAGAAAGATAATATAATTATTTAATAGAAGAGAGAATTAAATGGAATGATAAGGAGTTGACAAGTGGCAAAAATAGTATAAGAATGTGACATGTGGCAATAGTGGTGTAAAAATGTGACATGTGGCAAAATTGTTACTCTTTTATTATAAAGTATAGATTATTTCTGGGTGATTGAGAGTATCATTAATTTTATTTTGAAAAGAATTTATTTTAGGAGAAACACTCTTCAAACTATGCCGAATTGATTTCTTGTACTTCTACAAATCTAATTTAGCTTTTTGATTTAAAGGATTTATGAGGAAGATAGGAACAACTTGTGTTAAGAAACAGTTCATTTGCCACCCTAGTGTTAAGCTCATTATCGATAGAGAGATCACCATATTTGGCTTACAGTCACTGCAATGGTGGCCTAGTGGTAGGAGAGTGAGAATCTATAATAGAATTCTAAGGTTTAAAGCCATCACCACCCAATTTTCCCTGTGTTACGCGATTTACCTCCCTCATTATGTTGATCATGAGACCGGTCAGTGAGGGACGCCTAATGGTGACGTTCCCTAGTTTTTTTTTTAAACTGATGTATGAGACATTTCATCTTCCTTAATCATAGGAGGTTCAACAGTTTGACTTGAATTTGGTTCACATGAAGTGATCTGTTGGGGTTTGAAGAAATATCATAATCACTTTGTGACTTCCCATAGTGATATAGCCAATCCTAACAGTCGAATTATTATTCTTTTGAGCATCTAAAAGTTGTTGGCTTTCAGATAGCCCTTGGAATTTCTCAACATGAATTTTTGACTCAGCGAACTCAGCTCGAGTTGCTTTCAACTTAGACGGAGAGATTATCATCTTGCGTTTCAAGATTTGTTTGCTCTTGTCTTAAAGATTATTTTTTTTTTCTTTAAATGGTTTATTTTCTTCAAGCATGAATTTTTAAGATATATATTCTTAAAATCACAACAATTGTAAGTTATTAATAAATTTTTAGTATAGGTAATATAAAAAATTAACTTTATAATGCATGCTTGAATGCATGAAATTTTAGATATTAAGATGATGAAGATGCATTACAATGAATTCCATCTTGGTTGCTCCGATTATGAGAAACATTCACGTAGGTGATAACTGCAACATATTTAGCATCGACAAATCCAAGTTACAACAATAAATTTATAGGGACAACCAAGTAGCAACTGTATATCGTCACTGTAGCTTATAGCAACAATTTTGACAACCTATAGCGACAACTTGTATTGTTGCTAAAGACTTTATTTTGTTGTAGTGGTTTAATGATCAAAAGTCTTCATGAAATATGTATCTACTATATGAATAAAGAATTTAATGTCAACATACTAATATTTATACATGTTTCATAAGATCAAATTTATGTTGGTATATTTTCCTACAATAATGTAGCCAATCATAAAATATAAATTAAGATATAGAAACTATTAATTACAAGTGTCACGTACTTGTATAAAATTTGAATTTGATAATTCAATATTGAAAAACTAGTGTATCCCCAAATATTCATATGTTGTCCCGATGTTATACAAAATAATGAACATAGGCACTTACTCCCATGTGATGAATCAACTACCCAATATCCTAGTATCTTGCTGAGAAATTTCTCAACTTATGTTAAAAAAAAAAATTAAAATATAAAAAAATAATTAAAAAACTATCCAATGTCCTAATATGAAGCGACATGATCACAACTTTCTCCAAGTTATTGATTATAAATAATCTATTCAAGCTAAACATAGATCCTACGTGTATTCACTAACTTAGTATCAATTCACACATATGAAAAAGGTACCACAGTTCAAAGCATAATTAAATTATAAAAATATCAAAAATCATACTTGATCAATCATCCTAATAAGGTTTCGTTTAATCAATGGAAGTACCAAAAATCCACCCCATTTTAATGAAGTAGGAGCTAAAACTAATACAAAGACATAACCTTCAAATGATAAATAAAGATTAAATCTAATTTTGAGCAAAAAAAAAAAAAAAAAAAAAAACGAAGTATATAAAACTAAAGAAAATTGAAGTATTGGTTGAGGTATAAGATTGGCTTGTGGAACCTCCTATATTCCTTTAAAAGTGTTTGTATATGGAGATCATACACTTACGTACGTAAGCTAGTTTACATTGTCGCATTTTTCTGATTTAGACTGTCGGTTTTTTTCCTTATTGACAAGCTATGGTGCATAAACTAAGTATGATTAATGACAAGCTACGATACGTAGCTAAGTTAAGTACTCGCGTCGCGTGTGTGTTTTTTTTTCTTGAAACAACCACGTATGTAGATCATATATAATTACGTCTGTCATATGTTTTCAGTTTTTAGTCACACTTAAATTTCCACTTGTGTCATTAAATAAAACATGAAACAATTAAATATCTTATTTAATTAGCATTAATTTTCATGTGCAAGAAAAACAAAAATTACCAGCAAATTAGTATCCAAAATATAACCCGATGTATCTCAAGGCCATCGTTGGTGGGAAAGACAATAGGATGCGAATGTGGGTTTTTTCATATATTGGAAATTGTCATACTAATAGGATTCGGTTGGTTAAAACTTAAAAGAAAACTATAGGTGGTCAAACCGGGTTTTTTTGAACCGGAACCGGTCCCGGTTGTAAGTTGGCAGAATCCTTGCCTCCAACATTATTAACCTCCTTATATAGTTGTACATAAAACCCTATCTATCAATATAACAAGATTTCCACAATATATAACAATAATATATATACACTAATACACCTCCGCAGTCGAAACGGGAGGTTCTCGGATGTTGAGACTGGAACGGAAATCATCGAATAAGACCTTAGGCAACCCTTTTGTGAAGATGTCAGCTATCTGATGGCGGGAGGGAACATGAAGAACTCGAATTTGATCTCGGGCAACTTTTTCCCGAACAAAGCGAATGTCCATTTCGATGTGCTTGGTTCGTTGGTGTTGAACCGGATTGCCGGCAAGATAGATGGCACTGGCATTGTCACAATAGATGATGGAATTAAGCTGTGGACGGAGGTTGATGTAATTCTAGAAGGAGGTTACGTAGCCAGCAGCCTTCGGAGACCACATTAGTGACGCCGCGGTATTCAGCCTCGGCACTGGAGCGCGACAACGTTGGTTGTCGTTTAGAGAATCATGAAAGGAGGTTGTCACCGAGATAAACACAATAGCCGGAGGTGGAGCGACGAGTGTCCGGACAGCCACCCCAGTTGGCGTCGGTATAAGCAACGAGGGAAGATGAAGCCGATTTGGTAACATAAAGACCATGAGAAGCGGTACCTTTGGCGTACCGAAGAACTCGTTTGAGTGCATGCATGTGCTTGGTGGTTGGTGCATGCACATGTACGCAAATTTTTTGTACAGCGTAAGTGAGATCAGCGCGCGTGAAGGTCAAGTATTGAAGAGCCCCCACCAACCGACGGTATTTAGTGGCATCGAGCGGTGGATCACCGGTAGAGGAGCCTTGTTTTTGTTGTGTATCAACGGGTATTGCAGCAGGGTTACACGAGGATAGGCCCGCTTTTTCCAATATATCATTGGCATACTTTTCTTGAGAAAGAAACAAGCCATTGGAATGACGTGTAACAACGATACCCAAAAAATAGCTAAGTGGACCAAGATCTTTCATGGCGAACTCAGTCGATAAAAGGCGCATGAACTGATGTATGAGATCGTCTGATGAGGTAACTAGAATGATGTCATAAACGTAGAGTAAGAGAAACGCCGTGTCAATGCTTTTGTGGTAGATGAAGAGTGAATGGTCACATTGACTGTGGTGAAACCCCAAGGTAGAATAATCTGCAAAATGTTGGTACTATGCCCTTGGTGCTTGTTTTAGACCATAAAGGGATTTCTTCAACAAGCAAACATGATCGGGAAAGCGAGAGCCTCGAAACCCGAATGGTTGATGCATATAGACGGTTTCGGAGAGGTTGCCGTGGAGAAAGGCATTCTTGACATCAAATTGATGAATCGGCCATGACTTAGCTAGTGCAATGCTTAATGCGGTGCGAATAGTGGCCGGTTTAACAACCGGAGTAAAAGTTTCGCCGCAATCGACTCCAACTTGTTGAGAGCGGCCATCACACACCAATCTAGCTTTATACCTTTCAAGAGTGCCGTCGGCGTTCTCTTTATGTTTGAATATCCACATGTTGCGGACAATGTTCATATCCGGTTATTTAGGTACCAAAACCCAAGTCTTATTAGCAACAAGAGCCTGAAACTCGTCAAGCATGGCGTTATTCCAATCCGGGTTATTGATGGCTGCATGTGGTGTTTTGGGTAAAGGGGTGATGGAGGCGGCTATGTGAAGATTGAGGGGTTGTTTGGGTCAGAAAATACCCCTCATGCTTCGAGTGGTGATGGTCTGAGCTGGTGGTGGAGGTGGGGGGATATGAATGTTTGGAGATGTGGTGGCAGAAGGAGGAGCGGCGGGGCTGGGAGGTTGTTGAGGTGGGGACGGTGGTGGGGTTGGAGAATGTTGAGATGCGGAGGTTGCTGTAGGCAGAGGGGAAGGGGATGTTGTTTGTTCCGGTGGAATGTGTGAATCCCAAATAAGAGGAGATGGGTCGGTAGTGAAGATAGCATACTGTTGAGGAGATGATGATTGTTTTGATAAAGGAAAGGTGGTCTCGTCAAAAATGACGTGATGAGAGATACAAATTTGAGATGTGTTTAGATCAAAGCATTTGTATCCCCGGTGGTTTGAAGGATAACTGAGGAACATGCAAGGATTGGATCTAGGAGCAAGTTTGTGGATTGAGGAATTGGGTAGGAGAGGATAGCACAAGCAACCAAATACACGCAAATGGGAATAAGAAGGGTGGGTTTGATAGAGTTGAGCCGTGGGAGTGGAGTTATTGAGAACTTTTGTTGGAAGAATGTTAAGCAGGTATGTGGCGTGAGCAAGGGCAAGATGCCAAAAATGAAGGGGTACGGAGGAATGTGTGAGAAGGGTGCAGATGATGTTGTTGATGGAACGTATTTTGCGTTCTGCTTTCCCGTTTTGAGGTGAGGTATACGGATGGGAGAAGCGGAACACCATTCCTTGTGTGTTGCAAAATTGGTGAAATATGTTTTGCTGTACTCAGTTCCGTTATCACATTGAAAACACTTTATAGATCTGTTGAATTGGTTTTTAATTAGGGTGTGAAATTTGGAGAAAGCGGAGAAAACTTGTGACATGTGGGCTAAGGGATATGTCCATAAATAATTTGTTTTGTCATCCAAGAATAATATATAATAACGGTAACCTGTAGAAGAAAGAACGGGATATGTCCATAGGTCGCTATGGATTATATCAAAGGGCAATGCAGTAACAGAAGTAGACTTATCAAACGATAATTTAATATGTTTACCAAAAACACAAGACTGACAAACATTAAAAGTTTTAAACTTAGAAGAAACAAAACGTAAAAATGGTTTAACAGAATGTAAAGTAGAAATGCTTGGGTGGCCAAGGCGTTGATGCCATTGTTCTTGAGAGATTGTGTCACACCCCCAAATTCCCACTCGTGGTATCAGTCCACGTGGGCATGACGTGGCCAGAATCACAGCTCAAGGTCATATAGAACAATTCTATATGTGTTTTCAAATACACTGTTTGACATAAAGTAATAAAATAGTTTGCAGTGGAAATTAAATAGTATTGCAGCGGAAATAATAAGTTTAGTACAAGCAGGGGAAATATAATTATTTAAACAGCGGAAACTAAATTGTTAGACAAAACATTGTTTAATACATAAACCGAATGAAATTTTTTTCAAAGATAAACATAAATGCATGGGGTTTCCTAGAGCTCATCCCTTAACGTGCATTCCTGATATCCAAGACCCTGTCAGTTACATGAGAATAGAAGTTTAGAAAAAGTGTCAACACAATGGTTGGTGAGTTCACAGATTTTAATATATACGTATAATAAGAAAACGTGTGTCATGTTGTTTATCAAAATGTTAGTTCCGAGCCCTAGGCTCCAAGTGTCAGTGTGTCACTACCAAACTAGACTTGTTTGCTCTTGCCTCCGTAGTGTCTCGTATACACAGCAAGTTAGGTCAGAGTTTCACGGGTTATGACATCCAGTCAATATTGTGCCCCGTGGGGTTAGTCGCACCCAAACGGATCCATTCAAACCTACCACGTTGTTCGTACATTAATGGTAAGACTTTGTGAGGGCTTGTTACGAGTTCAACACTTAATGTTTGTCTAATAAACCAGCATACATAATAAAATGTTTGTACAGTAATAGATGTTTGACTCGATGCAACTAGTATTCTCCCCCTATTTAAAACGTTTGAAAAGAGTAAAGAGTGGCCGTAAACTCACCTTAGAGATCGTGTGATAAAACAAGCGTAAGCTCCTCGAGTAGAAAGCGCGTCGGTCACCGGCTACCTATATCGTATACCATACGTGAGTTTGTGTAAGTGACCGTGCTCATGTTCGTGCCCAACAACCCTTGGTTGTTCATGTTGTCCGTGTCGGTCCACAATGACCGTGTTTACTCATGTTGGTCCATATTGACCGTGTTTGACCAAAGTAGACCGTGTCAAGTCAACGACCTGTTGGTGAACCGTGTGTCGGTTGGGAATCGTGTAACATTCTGTAAGTGCTCGTCGTGTGCAAAACGCGCAAGTCGCGTCTATGGACAACTATATAGTAACTTTCCATTTATGGCAAGTTTCACAAAACATTCGATTTTTAAAGTTCTAGCATGCTCGTTAGTCCTACGTGATCATGTTAACACATAGCACATCATCATACGAAATCACATAAGTCCCTTATATCATGTTTGCATATAAAAGTTTCCTAAAATGGAAAGTTTCCATTTCTAGCATGGTTATTATCAGAAACCATCTAACTTAGCATACAATCATCATGTTACAACATATGAAACTACTTAGCATACTTAGATCATACAAAACATTCATACGTTAACATTTCTAAAAATAAATTTACTATAAATAGTAACTTTGCAATTTTGCATACAAATGACCACTCTAAACATTACTAAACCATTTTTATACCATAAATCATCATAATAAGATATGTAACATCATCTAGACATGTTAACATAGCCCAAATCATCACCAATCATTATTTTGACCCGAAAAGTTACTAAATATAGTAACTATGTCAAAAATGACCATAACCACCTCAAAATCAAATTCCTAAGTTTCTAATCATCATAATATAATTCAAATAGCAAGTCTATATACATGCATGTTCATCATTTTCTCCAAATCATCATCTTGTAACTAAAAAGTTACTAAAATTAGCAAGTTTCATCAAAGACCCATTTTTAGCCATTTTAACAAGATCTAATCATGTAATGATCTTCTAAAATCATCTATAATCACACCCAAATATACAATATCATCCCAACAATCATGGATCATACATGCATGGCAATTTTTCATCAATCCGTTTACAAATCATGAGATTTTCACAAACACATAACCATAGATCGTCATCAATCCTCATAATATCACCTTAGATCATCAAGAAACACATCTAAACCAACAAACCCAGATCTAAGATTCGTGCATGTGCACTATAAGTGCTTGCATGTGTGATAGTAAGCATGCATGTGTGTGTAGAAGTGATTTTAGGCTACAAGGAGTGTGTGACTACCTTCCAATGCTTCAAAGATCCTGAGATGATGATGAGAACAGCCTCTGGAGCTTCTGGTTCGTGGGTTTTGTCAAGAACAAGAAAAAAAGATGATGCTCAAGCTTGGAAGGTCTTCTCCCTTGAGTTCTCTAAGCTTCCCAAGCTCCAAATAGGGTCTCTAATGGCTTCCAAGGGCTGTTGCAGAGATTTTGGAGAAGATGATGTCGTGGGATGGAGTGTTTAGCCGAAAGAAATGATTAAAAGTAGTAGCATAGGTATGATGTTCTTGGTTTTATAAAGATTTGGCGTCTGGATGTCGCCGCGTACCGCGGAAAGAGGCAAAAAGATGCTTCGCGTACCGCGAAGAAATTCGGGATTCAAATTCTCCCGAAACTCGTCGCGTACCGCTATGAGGCTTCTTACGGGCCATCGCGTACCGTGATGGGCCCCTGAAGAGCCCAATAGGCCTAGTTTCATGGGATTGATCCGTTCGTCGCCGTTTTCACGTTTACGAACTATCGTTTGGCCTCGTTTGAACTTCCAAGTTCAATGTTTGAGCGTTTCGTGAGGGTTCGAGTGTTTTGTTACACGATGTGATAAACGTTCACCAACGTTCGTGTGTTTTGACACGTGCGTGCGGTTTCTCGATAATTCCTCGAATTATCTTGTTGTGTGTCAGTGTTCGTACTGTCGTGCCACGTGTCACACTAAATTAAACTAACTCTAGTGCCAAGTGTACAAATAACATTTAAATAAACATTTAAATAATTAGATTGTTGACCTGGAATTTACGGGGTGTCACATCATCCCCTTGTTAGAAAGAATTTCGTGCCGAAATTCAGCTCGTGTTGCCAGTGTTTGTCTGTTCCGCGAACAGGTGTGAGTATTTCTGTTTCATCTGATCTTCACGTTCCCACGTGAATTCTGGTCCTCGTCGCGAATTCCATCGCACTTTAACAATAGGTATCTTACTGAGTTTGAGCTTCTTGGTTTCCCGGTCCATAATTTCCACCGGTTCCTCAACGAAGTTCAGTTGTTCATCTATTTGTATCTCCTCAAGAGGGATAACAAGTGTTTCATCGGACAGACACTTCTTGAGGTTCGAGATGTGGAATACGTTGTGTACACTGCTCAGCTCGTTCGGCAGATTTAGCTCGTAGGCCACAGGCCTATTCGTTTTGTGACCTCAAAAGGTCCAATATAGCGAGGATTCAGCTTTCCTCGTTTGCCAGATCGTATGACTCCCTTCCAGGGCGAGACCTTGAGTAGCACTCTATCTCCCACCTGGAATTCTAACGGTTTGCATCGCTTGTCAGCATAGCTTTTCTGTCTGTCCCGTGCTGCTGCCATTCGCTTGCGTATCTGCACGATCTTCTCAGTCGTTTTGTGCACAAGTTCAGGACCGGTCAGTTGGCTGTCTCCAACTTCCGCCCAGCAGATAGGTGATCGACACTTATCTCCGTAGAGTGCCTCGAATGGTGCAGCTTGTATGCTAGTGTGGTAGTTGTTGTTGTATGAAAACTTAACTAGCGGCAGATGAGTCTCCCAGCCGCTGCCGAAATCAATAACACATGCTCGAAGCATGTCCTCCAATGTTTATATTGTTCATTCACTCTGCCCATCAATCTGCGGGTGGTAAGCGGTACTCATGTCCAATCTCGTGCTCAATGCCTTATGCAAGGACTTCCAGAAATGCGATGTGAATCGACTATCACGGTCAGAGATGATCGAGATTTGTACTCCATGTCGAGTGACCACTTCCTTTAGATAGATTCGAGTGAGTTTGTCCAACTTGTCAGTCTCCTTGATGGGTAGAAAATGTGCAGACTTCGTCAGTCGGTCTACGATAACCCAGATGGTATCGCAACCACTTACCGTTTTAGGCAGTTTAGTTATGAAGTCCATGAAAATTTGCTCCCATTTCCACATTGGTATTTCAGGCTGTTGGAGTAGACCTGATGGCTTCTGATACTCAACTTTAACTTTTGAGCATGTTAGACACTTACCTACGTAAGTTTCTATTTCACCTTTCATGTTCGGCCACCAGTAGGTCGTCTTCAAATCGTGGTACATTTTGTCAAAACCTGGATGCGCAGAGCACCGGCTCTTGTGTGCTTCATCCATCACCACATTCCTTAGTCCTCCGTGGTGTGGAATCCAGATTCGATCCATGAAGTAGTATGCTTCGTCGGCCTTTGCCTCTAGATGTTTGTCCATGCCACGCAGGGATTCCTGAGAGAGGTTTTCAACCTTCAGAGCTTCCTGTTGAGCGTTTCGGATCTGTTGTGGCAACTCCGAATGGATTGTAAGTTGTAGTGCACATACGCGTTTTGTTGTTTCTTTCCAGCTCAACGCGTCGTCCACTACGTTCGCTTTACCGGGATGGTATTTGATAGCACAATCATAATCATCAATAAGTTCGACCCATCTTCGTTGTCTCATGTTCAGCTCCTTTTGATCGAAGATGTGTTGTAGGCTTTTATGGTCGGTAAAGATAGTGCATTTCGTGCCGTATAAGTAATCTCGCCAGATCTTCAAGGCAAACACTACGGCTCCCAACTCAAGGTCATGAGTCGTGTAGTTTTTCTCATGCACCTTTAGTTTTCGTGAAGCGTATGCTATAACTTTCTCGCGTTGCATCAGCACGCAACCGAGTCCTTGTTTCTAGGCGTCACAATACACCACGAAATCTTCGCATCCTTCCGGAAAGGATAGGATTGGTTCAGTACATAGTTTCTGCTTCAACAAGTTGAAAGTAGCTTCCTGTTTGTCTCCGCAATCGAACTTCTTGTCTTTGTGAGTCAGGGATGTCAGTGATTGGGCGATCTTTGAAAATCCTTCGATGAATCTTCGGTAGTACCCGGCCAGTCCTAGGAATTTTCGCACCTCGGTTGGAGTCTTGGGTGCTTCCCAGTTCTTGATGGGTTCAATCTTGGCTAGGTCTACGTGTATTCCCTTCTCATTAACCACATGTCCAAGAAATTGGACTTCGCGAATCCAAAAATCACATTTTGAAAACTTCGCGTACAATTGCTCTTTCCTCAATAATTCCAAAACCAACCTCAGATGGTCAGCATGTTCCTCCTGATTCTTAGAGTAGAACAGGATGTCGTCAATGAACACTATTACGAATTTATCGAGATAAGGTTTGCACACTCTATTCATGAGGTCCATGATTACAGCTGGTGCGTTGGTCAGTCCAAAGGGCATAACCAGAAATTTGTAGTGTCCGTATCGGGTTCTAAAGGCAGTCTTAGGAATATCATCTTCCTGTATCCTCAGTTGATGGTAACCCGATCTTAAATCGATCTTCGAATAGTAGCTTGACCCTTGCAATTGGTCAAACAGATCGTCTATTCGCGGTAAAGGGTATCGATTCTTGATCGTCACCTTGTTCAGCTCCCTGTAGTCGATACACATACGGAATGATCCGTCTTTCTTCTTCACGAATAAGACCGGTGCTCCCCAAGGCGAGAAGCTCGGTCTGATAAATCCCTTGTCTAACAGTTCCTGCAACTGGTTAGACAGTTCCTGCATTTTGGTCAGTGCTAGTCGGTATGGAGCTTTAACAATCGGTGCTGCTCCGGGTGAGAGGTCTATCTGGAACTCGACTTGTCGCTTCGGAGGTAGTCCAGGTAGATCCTCAGGAAACACTTCAGGGAAATCTCGGACTACAGCAATATCACACCCCCACCTCTCGTCTCCTCATTATGATGTCATTGAAATGGTTGCGGAAGCATAGTGGTGATGTCTCCGAGATGAGGGGTGACTTACTTGATCCGATATCACGAGTACTCAGATTAACTTAAAAGAGATACATTACAAGGATATCGTAATCACAACCAATATTACATTATATAATCTATGTTTATTACATTTATTTAATTACAAGTGTTTAAAGTGCTGCCTCACTGGTTGGTCACTGTCTTCCTGCAAAAAGATTTAAATTTGAAACATCAGCACAAAGCTAGTGAGATCATACAGTTCAAGTTCCACAATATGATATGATATGCAATTATAAGTTCTCAAAATGTTCTGTTCAAGATAGCCATGGGACCCGTATCTAGTTCCTATCGGACTGTTCTGTTCTTGTTCTATAAAGATACTACCCGTCGGTAAATATCTTGGTGCGTCATTGTCTTAATGTCTATCACAACACATTAAGAAGTTCTGGAAACAGATAACAAACATTTACACCAAGGGGAGTTGCAAGCTCCCGACAAATGGGTTGTCAGCCAATAGTACTATCAATGTTTTCTGTTCGGCCCCGCACGGGTTCACTAGATACAGTTCATTAATGAGGGCTTTCAAGTTCTGTGATAAAGTTCTGTTCTCAGGCAAAATCCCATGAAATCCACAAGTTCTCAACATTCACATGAAATCACGCAGATAACAGTGATACATATCATATAGTTCTGAAAAGTTTTACAGCGCTACCCCGATGTTTATAAAAGAGTAAAAAGAAAAGGGGTTGTACGAAACTCACCTGATAATATAGAGGTAGCAGAATATCTCGTAAGCTGAGAATAAAGAGGTGATTCTGCATTTCTTTATATTTAATGAGTTATTTCGGTTTTAACTCACTGATTAGACTTTTCTGAACTTTCAATGTCAAAGACATTGCTTTGCAAGTCATCAAACCGATATTAAGTATTTAATTGATTAATTTTTGATGTCGTATCATACAATGTATGATAATGCAGGAACCTACATTGAATTAGATTTCTAATACAAGGTTGATGACACTCTTGATTAATCAGAATAATCTAGGATTAACCAAATAGTTAATGTTGTTGATTATAATGCTAAAACAGTTTCTAGATGGTTTAATGGCTTAGGAATGATTAATCCTTATTATTGATTACCCAGATATTATGAAATATCACAATGTAGTATTAGAATAGGTATAATAACCATGTTTAACATACTAATCTGACTGTTATCATAAACATCAGATAATCGTTCCAATGAGTATGTTAATGATCGTGATTAGTTTGAAACACTTGGATTTAACCTTGCATTTCAAAGATTAATCAAACTAATCACCTACATTTTCATAATCAAATGGTTTAAACCATTATAATCATGGATATGATTTCATGCAAACCGGGCATTATAACGGATCAAAACAAGGATTTAACCGTTAAAACATCGTGTTCTTCGTTTATAATCAATCCTAGCCATCATCTAGGCAATAATCAACAATCCTAACTATGTCATTACGTTCAAAATCAAGATCTAGTCAACCAAAATCAAACTAGAAGGTTAAAACGAATCATTACCAAAACAGATGGATTTCTGCGGGTAAAACAACGATCAGTATTTGCAGATAAGTTCCCTGGTGCGATCCACACGATCAGAGGTCTTTAAAATTGAGATTGGAGGCTCAAAAATGATGTTCTTCGCCTGTGGTGTGCGTCCGAGTTCGAGAGAGTTCATAAAATTTTAATCTGCATGAAATCTGATAAAGAAGATCAACTCATTCCACCGCCTCACCCGTCGCGTACCGCGACAAAGGGCCAAAAAGGGCTTCGCGTACCGCGAAGAAATCTGGGAATCTCAGATATTTTTCATGCATCGCGTACCATGGAGGACCCTCATCCCATCCTTCGCGTACCGCGACGAGTCCAGGAGTTCAATACTTAGAAATTTTTCTTCGTTTTTCGATTCCGGGCAATCCAGGACTCCGTTTTGCACACGGTTTTCGCCCACGTTCATCACTTCTCGCATACTATCGATCTGTAATAATTTCAATCTCCAAATCAACACGGATTTCTAGAACAACCAAACGTGATCCCGTCACCAATGACGTAATTCTCAACTGCAATTATCACAGTCTCCTCCTGTTAGAGAAATTTCGTCCCGAAATTTAGAGAAGACTTACATGATCTCAGTTGTTTACGAGAATAGATGTGGATATTTTCCTTTCATTTGATCTTCACGTTCCCACGTAAAATCGGGTCCACGTTGCGAATTCCATCGAACTTTAACGATTGGTATGCGACTACGTTTCAACACTTTCATTTCCCGATCCATTACCTCTACTGGTTCTTCAATGAACTGAAGTTTTTCATCAATATGAATCTCTTCTAGAGGTACAATTAATGATTCATCAGTTAGGCACTTCTTCAGATTGGATACATGAAAAACATCATGAATGTTACTGAGTTCAAGAGGTAATTCAAGCCTGTAGGCTACTGATCCAATTCGTTCAAGAATTTTGAATGGTCCTACGAATCTTGGCGAAAGCTTACCTCTTTTCCCATATCTGAAAATGCCTTTCCAAGGTGATACTTTCAACATAACCCGATCACCTATTTGGAATTCTAACGGTCTACGACGATTACCAGCATAACTCTTTTGACGATCGCGAGCAGCTTTAATTCGTTCTTGAATGAGTGCGATCTTATCGGTTGTTTCCTGAATGAATTCTGGGCCTATGATTTGACTCTCTCCTACCTCTGACCAACAGATAGGTGATTTACACTTGCGTCCATAAAGTGCTTCGAATGGAGCGTATCGAATACTGGTATGGTAGCTGTTATTGTATGAAAATTTAACAAGTGGAAGATGAATATCCCAGCTACCTCCAAAATCAAGCACACAGCTTCTAAGCATGTCTTCAAGAGTTTGATTTGTTCGTTCAGTCTGCCCGTCTGTTTGTGGATGTTAAGCTGTGCTCATATTGATTTGTGTGCCCAGAGCATTCTGAAGAGTTTGCCAAAATCGTGACATAAATCGACTGTCTCTATCAGAAATGATAGAGATCGGTACTCCATGTCGAGATACAATCTCATTAATATAGAGTTTAGCGAGTCGATCCATAGAGAAATCTTCTCGGATGGGTAAGAAATGCGCAGATTTAGTAAGGCGATCAATAATAACCCATATAGAGTCATATGATTACGTGATGTTCTGGGTAATTTAGTGATGAAATCCACAGAGATCTGATCCCATTTCCACATGGGAATCTCAGGTTGTTGCAATAACCCAGAAGGTCGTTGATATTCAGCCTTAACTTTGAGACATGTTAAGCATCGATCCACGTATTCGGCTATGTGTTTCTTCATTCCAGGCCACCAGTAAAAAATCTTCAAGATCTTTATACATTTTATCAGTACCTGGATGAATAGAATACCTGGATTTGTGCGCCTCATCCAAGATAATTGTTCTAGAGTTACCGAATAGAGGAATCCAAATTCGGCTTTTGAAATACAGCACTCCGTCAGCTTTCGTTTCGAGTTTCTTGTCAAATCCCCTCAGTCCTTCAGCAGAATAGTTCATTGCTTGTAAAGCTTGTTGCTGAGCTTCTTTAATCTGAGGAATTAGACTAGTTTGAAGTCATTCCTAACGCTTTCACACGTAAAGGTTTGACTCGTTCCTTACGACTCAAGGCATCGGCTACGACATTCGCTTTACCTGGATGATAACGAATTTCACAGTCATAGTCATTTAAAAGTTCAACCCACCGCCTCTGTCGCATGTTCAACATTTTCTGATCTAAAATGTGTTGAAGACTTTTATGATCAGTGTATATAATACACTTGGTTCCGTATAGATAGTGTCTCCAAATCTTGAGTGCAAACACCACTGCACCAAGTTCTAGATCATGTGTGGTATAGTTTTCTTCTCATGTACCTTCAATTGTCGAGAAGCGTAAGCAATTACCTTATCATTCTGCATTAAAACACACCCAAGACCTTGACGAGAAGCATCACAGTACACTGTGAAATTATCAGTACCTTCCGGTAATGTCAAGATAGGTGCATTGCAGAGTTTGTGTTTCAACAGTTGGAATGCCTCCTCCTGTTGGGAATCCCATATAAACGGTTGATTTTTCTGTGTCAATGTGGTCAATGGCAAGGCTATCTTTGAAAAGTTCTTGATGAATCGGCGATAATAACCTGCCAGTCCCAAGAATTGACGTATTTCAGTCGGGGTTCGTGGTGTCTCCCATTGTTTCACCGCTTGAATCTTACTAGGATCCACTTGAATACCGTTCTCATTTACAACATGCCCAAGAAATTGAACTTCCCGTAACCAGAATTCACACTTGGAGAATTCGGCATATAATTTCTCATGTGCCAAAAGTTCTAAGATTAGTTTCAAGTGTTGAGCATGTTCTTGTTGATTCCGAGAATAAATAAGAATATCATCAATAAACACAATCACAAATTTATCCAGATAAGGTCTACATACTCGATTCATCAGATCCATGAAAACTGCAGTTGCATTGGTTAAACCAAACGGCATTACTAAAAATTCATAATGCCCGTATCGAGTTCTAAAAGCAGTTTTAGGAACATCATCATCATGAACACGTAACTGATGATATCCAGATCTTAAATCGATTTTTGAAAAGTAAGTAGCACCTTGCAATTGATCAAAGAGAGTATCTATACGAGGTAGTGGATAACGGTTCTTGATTGTCAGTTTATTGAGTTCCCGGTAGTCAATACACATCCTGAACGAACCATCCTTCTTTTTCACAAATAAAATTGGTGCTCCCCTGGGTGAGAAACTAGGTCTAATAAAACCTTTATCTAGAAGTTCCTGTAATTGACCTGAAAGTTCTTGCATTTCTGATGGCGCAAGCCGATACGGGGCTTTAGCAACAGGTGCTGCACCTGGAATCAAGTCAATACGAAATTCGACTTGTCTCACTGGGGGTAGTCCTGATATGTCCTCAGGAAATACTTCAGGAAAATCTTTGACTACTGGAATATCTTTGATTTGTTTAATTGGAGACTTGTGCTCAGTCACGTATGCCAGGAAAGCATAACATCCTTTCCTTAAGAATTTCTGAGCTTGCATACAAGAAATGATACCAAGTTTTCTACCAGGTCGTTCTCCTTGAACTATCAGTGTCTTACTGTTAGGTAATGGAATACGGATCACCTTGTTTTGACAGACAACTTCCGCTTGGTTATCAGAAAGCCAATCCATGCCAACAACGACATCAAAGCTTCCAAGCTCAATAGGAAGTAAATTGATATTGAAAAGATGATCATTCAAATTCAAGGAACATCCTTGAATAACACTGTTAGTTTTGATTAACTTGCCATTAGCACGTTCAATGACATAAGGAGTTTCTAGATCTATCGTAGGCAATAAAAGTAATGATGCAAATTCAGGAGAGGTAAAACTCTTATCTGCCCTGTATCAAACAGAACTGATGCGTAAAGGTTATTAAGAAGAAACGTACCAGTGACAATATTTGCATCATGCCTTGCCTCAGTTGCACCAATCTGAAAAGCTCTCCCCCTAGCTTCATTCCCTGGATTGGTGTTGTTGTTCGGGCAGTTCCTCATAAGATGGTCAGGACTTCCACACTTGAAGCATGACCGGTTGTTTTGAGTGGTTTGTCATGGTGCTTGGTTTGGTACTTGAGCAGGAAAGTTGCAATATTTAGCATAGTGTCCCACTCAGTTACAGTTCAGGCAAACAGGACACGGTCCTATGTGATGGAATGGACACTTATTGCATTTGGGCGCCTGCCCTGTATAAGTTTTCCTCTCAGTAACAGTTGTACCATAGTTCTTCACAATTGGTTTGCCCTGGCTAGTCTCAGCCGGAGCCTTTGCCTTGGTTTTGCCAAACCACTTTCGTTTAGTACCTTTTGAAACATTCGAGGTACCGATATCACTACGGCTCACCGCCGTCTGAGTTTTCAAGGACAGAGTACCACTCCTTACCGCCTCATTGGTAAGCTTAGTGGTCAAAAGAATTGTATGTTTCAGAGTTGTAGGTTCAGCTGCAGTCACCATTCCCCGAATCTGGGGAATCAAACCTTTAATGTACTTCTCGACCAAAGCTGCTTCCGTAGGAAACATATCGGGAAGTAAGCAAGTAAGTTCATGAAACCAATCGGTGTAAGCTAAACAATAAGCACCGCTCATCGAATGATTCCAGAATTCCACCTGGAGTTTTTAAATTTCAGTAATTGGGCAGTATTCTGATCTAATCAGAATTTTAAAATCGTTCCAGCCCATTGAGTCGACTGTAACTGTGCCCAAAGTCTTAGCCTGGGTATTCCACCAGGTTAAAGCTGAATCTTTCAAAGAACAGGCAGCATAAGACACCTTATGCTCCTCCAAACACTGACTGATTTTAAGTTTAGTTTCCATCTCCTCAGTCCACCTTAAAAGACCAGCCGCTCCTTCCTTGCCTGTAAAAGTAGGAGGGTTGCAGGAAGCAAAATACTTATAAGTACATCCCTGTCGTGGTGGATCAGGAGCAGTTGTAGTTGTACCGGTGGTCTGATGAATTTCGGTGTGTCCACCAGTGACATTTTGTTCTACATGACCCCCACCAGAACCCGAAGTATTGTGTTGCTGGTGTGACACTACAATACCAGCGGCCGATAGCTGTTCTTTCACTATTCGTGCTATCATTTGTAATGATCCACAGGGAGCTGTCAGTGGAACCGTGTTCTGGTTTTGGTCAACGGGTGGAACAGTGTTCGTCTCCAGATTAACATGCGGATCCGGATTCGATTGTACGTTCATCAGCGGAACTTGTTCCGATTCAAGGTTAGCATTATTCTTGCCAACTCTCTTGGCTGGGCGACCTTGTTTTGGAGCCATTGTTCTGCTCACATACAGACAAACTCAGGTCAGTTTAAGAACAATAATCAAATAACCCTTGTTCAATCACATAAATTCAATTATATTCAGTTACACTGAAATTTATATTGAAGTGTGATTATAAAAGCAAAGTATAACTACATTGACATAGTTCAGATATGTTCTCAATACACATAGATCACACAGATGTTCATAGTTATACTCAGTCCTGTTAATTCAAAAACATGTCAAAATATTTCACAGCTCACAGTATTGTGATATAAATATGTTATTACCCATGTTTTTGATATATTAACATTCAGGACATTGATAAGTTCTCACATTGATATGTTCTCACGTTGATATGTTCTCACAGTGATAAGTTCTCACAATGATATGTTCTCACGTTGATATGTTCTCACACAGAATTGTTCACACAGTTCTATGATACGTTGCCACACAGGCAATAGATATGTTCTCACATTGATATGTTCTCACAGATATGTTCTCACAGACATGTTCTCACAGATATGATTATAGTTCACACATTACAAATGTAACTCATTACACAGACAGATACACAAAGTAACCACTTTATTAACACTATCATAAAGTTTGATACAACAGAGTGTTACTATTACATTCATACAGATCACAACCTATCCGCCAACGGTATATACAATGAGAAATCCCAAAAATGAAAGATGTCCGATCAGACTTACCGTAAGAAATACGGTAAGCAGGCTACCACAATAGCTATAGTAGCCAATACTATAGCTAAACATAGGAGTCTAGCCTCGATGCTCATCATCCCGAGCATCCAAATCCACCCCTGCAGTCTCTCCCTCCAGACTGCAATTTGCTGCCAAAATGCAGCAACCAACGCCTGTCTCCACATCCTATTAAGTCGTTCCTCCACAGTCGTTCTCCATGCCTGAGTATCAATACCCATCAGATTCACCTGCTCCATCAAAGTCAGGTGTGAAGTGAGGATCTCCAGCACAGTAGCACGGGTATCCTCGAGGGTAGTCTGATGCTGGTACAGGTCCTGTCTCAGGCCCTGCAGGTCTTGAGAGACCTGCTGCATCTGGGCCCGCAGCTTGGCTTGGTGGGAGGATTCTCCCACCTCATGAATAGTCTGTGGCTCGTCCCGTGGAGCCATCTGATGTCGTGGGGGTAACCCCGTGGTCTTGCGGGCGTGTCCCCGCATCCTCCTAAGTCCATCCAAAGTAGGGACTCTCTGTGGGGACTGACTATGTCGTCCCTCCGTTGCTATGTCCTCAGCATGAGGCTGTGAGTGTCCGTGTGATGCGGACTGTGCTGCTGGTGGTGGTAATGGTGATGGTGGTGGTGGAGTAGCAGATCTAGGAGCTGAGGGTGTGCGTGGTACTGCAGGTGTCGCCAGAGAAGCTGCAGACGAAACTTCATCAGGATCCGAGTCTGGTCCTGCACTAGAACTCGGGGTTTCATCCAATACAACATAAGGAAATCTCTGATAAATATATCTCTCTCCTTGGTCAGCCATCGCTGTACAATCAAAATCTCTAATCAGTATCATGAAATAAATATTAAATAACAGTATTTAATATGAACATGATATGATGCTTCTTCCTATCTCAAAACAACTACTTGTCCTTATAGTTATTAATGTTCTGCTTAAATTAAATCAAACTAGAACGCACACGTGTTGCAAATTTCATTTATGCTGGCCACTCATAACTGGAATTTATACCACCTGATTATCCTGGCTTAATTCAAAACAAGTTTGGTTCATTAGTTATGTTCGGTGCTCTCTGTGTCACTATACGAGCCTATGGTTATAGTCTAGGTTTCTAAGTCAACCTAATTCTCTATAACCTGTGGCTCAGATACCACCCTATCACACCCCCACCTCTCGTCACCTCATTATGATGTCATTGAAATGGTTGCGGAAGCATAGTGGTGATGTCTCCGAGATGAGGGGTGACTTACTTGATCCGATATCACAAGCACACAGATTAACTTAAAAGAGATACATTACAAGGATATCGTAATCACAACCAATATTACATTATATAATCTATGTTTATTACATTTATTTAATTACAAGTGTTTAAAGTGCTGCCTCACCGGTTGGTCACTGTCTTCCTGCAAAAAGATTTAAATTTGAAACGTCAGCACAAAGCTGGTGAGATCATACAGTTCAAGTTCCACAATATGATATGATATGTAATTATAAGTTCTCAAAATGTTCTGTTCAAGATAACCATGGGACCCGTATCTAGTTCCTTTCGGACTGTTCTGTTCTTGTTCTATAAAGATACTACCCGTCGGTAAATATCTTGGTGTCTCATTGTCTTAATGTCTATCACAGCACATTAAGAAGTTCTGGAAACAGATAACAAACATTTACACCAAGGGGAGTTGCAAGCTCCCGACAAATGGGTTGTCAGCCAATAGTACTATCAATGTTTTCTGTTCGGCCCCACACGGGTTCACTAGATACAGTTCAGTAATGAGGGCTTTCAAGTTCTGTGATAAAGTTCTGTTCTCAGGCAAAATCCCATGAAATCTACAAGTTCTCAACATTCACATGAAATCACGCAGATAACAGTGATACATATCATATAGTTCTGAAAAGTTTTACAGCGCTACCCCGATGTTTATAAAAGAGTAAAAAGAAAAGGGGTTGTACGAAACTCACCTGATAATATAGAGGTAGCAGAATATCTCCTAAGCTGAGAATAAAGAGGTGATTCTTCATTTCTTTATATTTAATGAGTTATTTAGGTTTTAACTCACTGATTAGACTTTTCTGAACGTTCAATGTCAAAGACATTGCTTTGCAAGTCATCAAACCGATATTAAGTATTTAATTGATTAATTTTTGATGTCGTATCATACAATGTATGATAATGTAGGAACCTACATTGAATTAAATTCCTAATACAAGGTTGATGACACTCTTGATTAATCAGAATAATCTAGGATTAACCAAATAGTTAATGTTGTTGATTATAATGCTAAAACAATTCTAGATGGTTTAATGGCTTAGGAATGATTAATCCTTATTATTGATTACCCAGATATCATGAAATATCACAATTTAGTATTAGAATAGGTATAATAACCATGTTTAACATACTAATCTGACTGTTATCATAAACATCAGATAATCGTTCCAATGAGTATGTTAATGATCGTGATTAGTTTGAAACACTTGGATTTAACCTTGCATTTCAAAGATTAATCAAACTCATCACCTACATTGTCATAATCAAATGGTTTAAACCATTATAATCATGGATATGATTTCATGCAAACCGGGCATTATAACGGATCAAAACAAGGATTTAACCGTTAAAACATCGTTTGTGACACCCCGTAATTTCCAGGTCAGCATCTTATTTATTTAAATGATTATTTAAATGCATTATGTACACGTGGCACTAGAATTAGATTTATTTAGTGTGACACGTGGCACGACAGTACGAACACTGACACATGACTTGATAATTCGTGGAATTATCGGCAAACAGCACACACGTGTCAAAACACACGAACGTTGGTGAACGTCTAACACATTGTGTAGCACAACACTCGAGACTTCACGAAACAATCACACATTGAACTTGGGAGTTCAAACAAGGCCAAACGAAAGTTCGTAGACGTGAAAACGGCAACGAACGGATCAAACCAACGAAAATGGGCCTATTGGGCTCATCAGGGGATCTGTCGCGCTACGCGACGGCCCATAAGGACACTGTCGCGATACGCGACAAGTGGCGGGGGAAATTCGAACGCGGAACTTCATCGCGTTACGCGAGGGTAACCCTTGAACGCGTCGCGCTACGCGAGGAGACCCAGTTCGCAGAATCTTTATTTAACCAAGATGAAATCATTTCTTGGCCACCCTACACACTCTCTCCGAAATCTAGCCATCATATCTCGGCCTCATCTCTTCCAAAACCTCTGCTACACTCAAGATTCACCATTGGAAGCCATTAGAGACCTCATTTGAAGCTTGGGAAGCTTAGAGAACTCAAAGGAGAAGGTCATACAAGCTTGAGCACCATCCCTCCCTTCTTGCACTTGTCGAATCCAACGATCCAGGAGTCTTAGAAGTTGCTCAAGCATCGTTCTAGCAATCAAGAAGCATTAGAAGGTAGTATTTACATTCCCCCATGGCTAGAATGTCCATTTCTCACCACTACACACACATGCATGTGGTAAAACCCACATGCAAACACCCATGGCTCACATGCACGAAATTATTTTCTGGGTTTGTTGATTTTACTATGATTCTTGATGATCTAAGATGATTAAATAATGTTCTATGATGATCTAAGATGATGGGTATAGGCCATTGTGCTTAAAATGGTAGTTTGTAATGATATTGATGCATGCATGTATGATCTAAGACATTCTAGATGATTTTGTTGATATTGGAATGATTCTTGATAATGTATAAGTGTTCTTGCAAGGTTAGATTGCGATTATGATGGTCAAAATGTGATTTGGAGGCAAACTTGCTATTTTTAGTAACTTTCTAGTTACAAGTTGATGACTTGGTGTATTTGATGATCATGCATGTATGTGGAATTGCTATTTGGGTAATATTATGATGATTAGAAGTTTAGGAATGGGATTTGGAACTTGATTGTGGTCACAAATGATAACTTACTATATTTAGTAACTTTTTGAGACAATATATTGCTAGATGATAAATTTGGTTATGTATACATGATGTAATGATGCTAGATGATGTATTAAGATGATTCATGATATGAAAATAGGTTTAGAAATGTTAAATGGTCATTTTTATGCAAAAACCACAAAGTTACTATTTTTAGTAACTTTATTTTTACAAAAACCGATTTGTCAACGTGTTGTATTATTTGAGCATGCTAAATGACTTAATATGTTATAACATGATGTTTAGATGCTAAGTTAGATGGTTTCCGATGTCACGTATGCTAAAAATGGAAACTTTCCATTTTAGGAAACTTTTGTGCACTAACATGCTATAAACGACGTATATGAACTTGTATGATAATGTGCTATGTGCTAACATGACCCCGTAGGACCATTGAGCATGCTAGAACTCGAACACCGTCATGCTTTGTGAACTTTCTAAAAATGGAAACTTACTATAAATAGTAAGTTGTCCATAAACGCGACCTACGCGTTTTGCACACGACAAACACTTACACGATTGCTACATGAGTCACAAACCGTCACACGGTTCACCAACGGGTCGTTGACTTAACACGGTCAACTTTGGTCAAACACGGTCAACTTTGGTCAAACACGGTCAACTTTGGTCAAACACGGTCAACTTTGGTCAAACATGGTCAAACACGGTCAATGTGGACCAACACGAGCAAACACGGTCATTGTGGACCGACACGGACAAACATGAACAACCAAGGGTTGTTGGACACAAACACGGGCACTAACACGAACACTAGCACGGTCACTTACACGAACTCACATACGGTATACGATATAGGTTGCCGGTGACCGAGACGTGCTACTTGACGTTCAGGAGCTTACGCTTACACACTACTTCATCACTAAGGTGAGTTTACGGCCCCTCTTTACTCTTTTTCAAATGCTTTTAAATAGGGGGAGAATACTAGTTGCATCGAGTCAAACATTATTACTGTACAAACACTATTGTGTATGCTGGTTTATTGGACAAACATTAAGTGTTGAACTCGTTACAAGCCCTCACAAAGTCTTACCGTTAATGTACAAACAACGTGGTAGATTTGGATGGATCCATTAGGGAATGACTAACCCCACGGGGCACCATGTTGACTGAGTGTCATAACCCGTGCAAATTCTGACCTAACTTGCTATGTATACGAGGCATAGCGGAGGCAAGAGCAAACAAGTCTAGTTCGGTAGTGACGCACTGACACTTTGGGCCTAGGGCTCGGTACTAACATTGATAAACAGCATGACACACTTTTCATTACTATATGTATATCAAAACCTGTGAACTCACCAACCATTGTGTTGACACTTGTTTTTAAACTTGTATTCTCAGGTAACTAGCATGACAGGCTCATGGAGCAGGAAAGCACATAGGGGACATGAGCATAGGGTCCCACATGCATTTGTTTTCGTGTCTTTTGAAAACAATTTGACTTTATTTTATTTAAAACGTTGTTGTATTGAACTACTTACAATTTCCGCTGTGTAAACAATCATTTTCCGCTGCATGTTATGACTTATTTATTCCGCTGCAATACTACTTTATTTCCGCTGCGAACTATTTTATTCTGTGTATGTGTCAAACACTGGATTTGTAAACACATATAGAGGTGTTCTATATGACCTTGAGCTGTGATTCTGGACACGTCACATCCACGTGGACATTTGCCACAAGTGGGAATTTGGGGGTGTGACAGACTGGTATCAGAGCCTTGGTTATAGAGAACTAGGTTTGCATATAGTAAGCTTAGACTATAGCCATTGCTCAACTTTAGACACTACACTTAGAACTTGCACATTGATGATATTATTGCTTATGTTAAACTATTACTTACTAACGTGAAACTTACAGGATGGCCGACAACAATAGCAACGCTAACCGGAGCGCAGCTAGACCCACGGGCACAGATGATTTGGCGGCAGAGAGTCGGCGACGGATCGACGACATAGTATCACAGGTTGACGCCGAGATGGACCGGCGGGCGAGGGACGCAGCACGGGCCAGATATTGGGGATGGCTTCCCACCATACTCCAGAGTTGGATCGTCGAGGAGAGAGTACCTCCATATCGATATCCCGGCGACACCACTCCAGGACACCGACTACCACCGTTCGGAGTGCCGATGGAGCAGGCCTTCGCGGCACATGTTGCTTGCACACGACGGGAAGTCTGGAGGGGTAGGGAGCTAACAGACGAGGTCCGAGTTCTTCGCGAGAAGAGCGATCGATTGGAGAGGCAGAACGAGAGACTGGAGGAGCGCAACAACAGACTGGAAGCCCAGATGGAGGCTCTACGACTCCAAATGTCCCAACTACTGACCGAGCATGGACAGGTCGTCGATGTCGTGCAGGAACACGACGTGCGTATCACCGAGAATCGGACGGACATCACCGAGACTCAGGCCATGGTGCAGGCCAGTGATGCCATGCTTAATGCATGGGCTGCACAGTTTATTGAGGAGCCACCTCAGGAGGATGGTCCTGAATTCGAGGCCGAGGACCTCGAAGAAGAGGACCTTGATGAGGATCCTAATGAGGATCCGGAGGAGGATGATGATGACGGGGACGCTGCTAGCGATATCTCACACGTCTCTATGGATTCGGATTAGAGGACTGTTGTATTTTGTACTTTCTTATTTTGGCCTAGACGAGCGGGATGTGCTCGAAGAACTTATTATGTATTTCCTTTTGAAATTATTGTACTTCAAGTTTATTATTAATGAGAGTTATGTTTTGTCTTACTTATTACATGTTGACCATGATTGCTTGATAACATAACCTCTGACTTGACAGCTAACATGACATCTGATCTGACATCTGACATGACATTTGACTAACACTCTAACATGTGCTGATTAAAACTCTATCCCTTATGTATAGAACCATACATGGCGGGAAGAGGACCGTACGCGTGTCCCGCTAAACGGACACTAGATGCCGCTGTGATAAAAATGATGGTTGACCGTCGGGTCAACAAGGCAATCGCTGACTACGAAGCCAGTCGTCAGCATAGCGAAACTAGCGGAAACAACAACGGTACTAACACTTGCCTGACGCGACTAATATAGTGTAGCTAACACAATACTAACACACGACACTGGTTTCTGACAAACAGGGTCAAACAGCAGCAACGGGAAGGGATGTTCCTTTAAATCTTTCCTAAACTGCCACCCACACAAGTTCAAGGGAACTGAGGGAGCGGTCGGAATGCTCCGCTGGGTGGAGAAAGTGGAGTCTGTATTCGCCATGTGCGAATGTGCTGAAGAGAACCGGGTGAAGTTCGCAACTGGTACACTGGAAGGACCAGCACTCACATGGTGGAATACCCATGTACAAACCCAGGGGTTGGACGGTGCCAACTCCATGCCATGGGCTGATTTCACCAGACTACTGCAGGAGGAGTATTGCCCTCGTGATGAGATTCGGAAACTGGAAGCCGAATTCTGGGTACACAAAATGGTGGGATCTGAGATCGAGCAATATTGCACTCGATTTCATGAGCTATGTAAGTTATGCCCGGCAATGGTGACGCCGGAATACAAGAAGATCGAGCAGTTCATCAGCGGGCTGCCCGAACAAATCCAAAGCATGGTGACTGCTTCTGATCTCACCACCATCCAACCACTGATCCGACTGTCCCACAAACTAACCGACCAAGCGGTAGCACAAGGCAAGCTACCCAAACGAGGCGAACATCTGAAGCCTCAAGAAAGCCAGAAGAGGAAGTGGGAACCCAGCCACCACCAATCTCATCAACCTCAGCAACAACAAAGATCTGCACCAGCCAGAGCCTTTACTGCCACTCAACCCGACGACAAGGGGAAGGGTGTGTACCAAGGGAAATACCCCTTGTGTAACCGGTGTTCATACCATCATCTCGGGCAATGTGAACGATACCGTTGCCTGAAGTGCGGAAGGCATGGCCATATGGCCAAAGATTGCAGATCAAGATTTCCAACCAACAACAGCAACCCCAACCACAACCAGAACAACAACCAGAACACCTCCAGAGGGTGTTATGAATGTGGAAAACCAGGCCACATGAGGAGGGATTGCCCTCAATTGAAGAAGGCCGGAGGAGGAGCGGCCAAGGGGAGAGCATTTGTGATTGGCTCGGGAGAAGCCAAGGACGATCCTAACATCGTAACCGGTACGTTTCTTTTAAATAATGTCTATGCTAGCATATTGTTTGATACCGGTGCCGATAGGAGCTTTATATCTAGTGAGTTTAGCAAATTACTAGATATTACCCCAACACCACTAGACTACAAGTATACCGTAGAGCTAGCCTACGGCAAGTTAATTGAAACACAACACATCTTTCGAGGATGCGTCATGGTATTGGCGGATCATGAACTCGAAATCGATTTGATGCCGGTGACTCTCGGAAGCTTTGATGTGGTCGTTGGAATGGATTGGTTATCCGCTAACCAAGCTGAGATCGTATGCAACGAGAAGATCGTACGAGTGACGTTGCAGAACGGAGAACAGATCTCGATTCAGGGGGAAAGGCGGGGAGTACCTTTGAACATCATGTCATGCATGAAGGCGAACAAGTACCTACAAAAGGGATACACTGCCATACTAGCCCTCATCGCCGAGCAACCCAAGAAAGAGAGGAAGATTGAGGACATCGCCGTAGTCCGCGATTTTCCCGAAATATTTCCCGAAGACCTACCTGGACTACCTCCGAAACGACAAGTCGAGTTTCAGATAGACCTTACACCAGGAGCAGCACCGATTGCTAAGGCTCCATACCGACTAGCACCAACGGAGATGCAGGAACTGTCCAATCAGTTGCAAGAACTGTTAGACAAGGGATTCATCAGGCCGAGCTTCTCACCTTGGGGAGCACCGGTCTTGTTCGTAAAGAAGAAAGACGGATCATTCCGTATGTGTATCGACTACAGAGAGCTGAACAAGGTGACGATCAAGAATCGATATCCCTTACCGCGAATAGACGATCTGTTTGACCAGTTGCAAGGGTCAAGCTACTATTCCAAGATAGATTTAAGATCGGGTTACCATCAATTGAGGATACAAGAAAACGATATTCCTAAGACTGCCTTCCGAACTCGATACGGACACTACGAATTCTTGGTTATGCCCTTTGGACTGACCAATGCACCAGCCGTGTTCATGGATCTCATGAATAGAGTGTACAAACCTTATCTTGACAAATTCGTGATAGTGTTCATTGACGACATCCTGATTTACTCTAAGAATCAGGAAGAGCATGCCGAACATCTAAGGCTAGTCTTGGAACTACTGAAGAAAGAGCAACTATACGCGAAATTTTCAAAGTGCGACTTTTGGATTCGCGAAGTCCAATTCCTTGGACACGTGGTTAATGAGCGGGGAATACACGTAGACCCAGCCAAAATCGAAGCCATCAAAAACTGGGAAGCACCCAAGACTCCGACTGAGGTGCGACAATTCCTAGGTCTGGCCGGGTACTACCGGAGATTTATCGAAGGATTCTCAAAGATTGCCCAATCGTTGACGTCCTTGACGCATAAAGATAAGAAATTCGATTGGGGAGACAAACAGGAGACTGCATTTAACTTGTTAAAACAGAAACTATGTACTGCACCTATCCTATCCTTACCGGAAGGATGCGAAGACTTCGTGGTGTATTGTGACGCCTCGAAACAAGGACTCGGTTGCGTGCTTATGCAACGTGAGAAAGTGATAGCATACGCTTCACGTCAACTGAAGGTGCATGAGAAGAATTACACGACTCATGACCTTGAGTTGGGAGCCGTGGTGTTTGCCTTGAAGATCTGGCGACACTACTTATACGGCACAAAGTGCACTATCTTTACCGATCATAAGAGCCTACAACACATCTTCGACCAGAAAGAGTTGAACATGAGACAACGAAGATGGGTTGAGCTTATCGGCGATTATGACTGCGCTATCAAGTATCATCCAGGCAAAGCTAACGTAGTGGCCGACGCGTTGAGTCGAAAAGAAACAACAAAGCGCGTGCGTGCACTACAACTCACGATTCATTCTGAATTGCCAAATCAGATACGAAACGCACAACAAGAAGCTCTAAAAGCTGAAAACCTTACTCTTGAAGCCATGCGTGGCATGGATAAACAATTGAAGGCAAAGGGCGACGGAGCTTACTATTTAATGAATCGAATCTGGATTCCACGCTACGGAGGATTGAGAGAAGTAGTGATGGACGAAGCACACAAGAGCCGGTATTCCATACATCCGGGCTCTGACAAGATGTATCACGATTTGAAGACAACCTATTGGTGGCCAAACATGAAAGCTGAAATAGCAACTTACGTGGGTAAGTGTCTAACGTGCTCAAAAGTCAAGGTTGAGTACCAGAAGCCATCAGGGTTACTTCAACAACCGGAATTACCAATGTGGAAATGGGAGCAGATATCCATGGATTTCATCACTAAACTGCCAAAGACGGCAAGTGGTTGCGATACCATCTGGGTTATCGTAGACCGACTGACAAAGTCTGCACATTTTCTACCGATCAAGGAGACTGACAAGCTAGACAAACTCACTCGGGTTTATTTAAAGGAAGTGGTCACTCGACATGGAGTGCCAATCTCAATCATATCTGACCGCGACAGTCGATTCACGTCGCATTTCTGGAAATCCTTGCATAAGGCTCTGGGCACGAGATTGGACATGAGTACCGCTTACCACCCGCAGACGGACGGGCAAAGTGAGCGAACGATACAGACACTGGAGGACATGCTCCGGGCATGTGTCATTGACTTTGGTAGTAGCTGGGAATCTCATCTACCGTTAGTTGAGTTCTCATATAACAATAGCTACCACACTAGCATTCAAGCTGCACCATTCGAGGCACTTTACGGACGTAAGTGTCGATCACCCATCTGCTGGGCGGAAGTTGGAGACAGCCAACTGACTGGTCCAGAACTGGTGCACGAGACAACTGAGAAGATCGTGCAAATACGCAAACGAATGGCAGCAGCTCGGGACAGACAGAAAAGCTACGCCGACAAGCGACGCAAACCGTTAGAATTCCAGGTGGGAGACAGAGTGTTACTCAAGGTCTCGCCCTGGAAAGGTGTCATTCGGTTTGGCAAACGAGGAAAGTTGAACCCTCGTTACATTGGACCGTTCGAGATTACAAAACGAATAGGCCCTGTAGCCTACGAACTGAACCTGCCGGTTGAACTGAGCAGCGTACACAACGTATTCCACATCTCGAACCTCAAGAAGTGCCTATCAGATGAAACACTTGTTATTCCTCTCGAGGAAATACAAATCGACGAACAATTGAACTTTGTTGAGGAACCGGTGGAGATTATGGACCGGGAAACCAAGAAGCTCAAACTCAGTAAAATCCCGATTGTAAAAGTACGATGGAATTCGCGACGAGGACCGGAATTCACGTGGGAACGTGAGGACCAGATGAAACAAAAGTACCCACACCTGTTTGCGGAACAGACAAACGCTAACAACACAAGTTGAATTTCGGGACGAAATTCTTTCTAACATGGGGAGGATGTGACACCCCGTAATTTCCAGGTCAGCATCTTATTTATTTAAATGATTATTTAAATGCATTATGTACACGTGGCACTAGAATTAGATTTATTTAGTGTGACACGTGGCACGACAGTACGAACACTGACACATGACTTGATAATTCGTGGAATTATCGGCAAACAGCACACACGTGTCAAAACACACGAACGTTGGTGAACGTCTAACACATTGTGTAGCACAACACTCGAGACTTCACGAAACAATCACACATTGAACTTGGGAGTTCAAACAAGGCCAAACGAAAGTTCGTAGACGTGAAAACGGCAACGAACGGATCAAACCAACGAAAATGGGCCTATTGGGCTCATCAGGGGATCTGTCGCGCTACGCGACGGCCCATAAGGACACTGTCGCGATACGCGACAAGTGGCGGGGGAAATTCGAACGCGGAACTTCATCGCGTTACGCGAGGGTAACCCTTGAACGCGTCGCGCTACGCGAGGAGACCCAGTTCGCAGAATCTTTATTTAACCAAGATGAAATCATTTCTTGGCCACCCTACACACTCTCTCCGAAATCTAGCCATCATATCTCGGCCTCATCTCTTCCAAAACCTCTGCTACACTCAAGATTCACCATTGGAAGCCATTAGAGACCTCATTTGAAGCTTGGGAAGCTTAGAGAACTCAAAGGAGAAGGTCATACAAGCTTGAGCACCATCCCTCCCTTCTTGCACTTGTCGAATCCAACGATCCAGGAGTCTTAGAAGTTGCTCAAGCATCGTTCTAGCAATCAAGAAGCATTAGAAGGTAGTATTTACATTCCCCCATGGCTAGAATGTCCATTTCTCACCACTACACACACATGCATGTGGTAAAACCCACATGCAAACACCCATGGCTCACATGCACGAAATTATTTTCTGGGTTTGTTGATTTTACTATGATTCTTGATGATCTAAGATGATTAAATAATGTTCTATGATGATCTAAGATGATGGGTATAGGCCATTGTGCTTAAAATGGTAGTTTGTAATGATATTGATGCATGCATGTATGATCTAAGACATTCTAGATGATTTTGTTGATATTGGAATGATTCTTGATAATGTATAAGTGTTCTTGCAAGGTTAGATTGCGATTATGATGGTCAAAATGTGATTTGGAGGCAAACTTGCTATTTTTAGTAACTTTCTAGTTACAAGTTGATGACTTGGTGTATTTGATGATCATGCATGTATGTGGAATTGCTATTTGGGTAATATTATGATGATTAGAAGTTTAGGAATGGGATTTGGAACTTGATTGTGGTCACAAATGATAACTTACTATATTTAGTAACTTTTTGAGACAATATATTGCTAGATGATAAATTTGGTTATGTATACATGATGTAATGATGCTAGATGATGTATTAAGATGATTCATGATATGAAAATAGGTTTAGAAATGTTAAATGGTCATTTTTATGCAAAAACCACAAAGTTACTATTTTTAGTAACTTTATTTTTACAAAAACCGATTTGTCAACGTGTTGTATTATTTGAGCATGCTAAATGACTTAATATGTTATAACATGATGTTTAGATGCTAAGTTAGATGGTTTCCGATGTCACGTATGCTAAAAATGGAAACTTTCCATTTTAGGAAACTTTTGTGCACTAACATGCTATAAACGACGTATATGAACTTGTATGATAATGTGCTATGTGCTAACATGACCCCGTAGGACCATTGAGCATGCTAGAACTCGAACACCGTCATGCTTTGTGAACTTTCTAAAAATGGAAACTTACTATAAATAGTAAGTTGTCCATAAACGCGACCTACGCGTTTTGCACACGACAAACACTTACACGATTGCTACATGAGTCACAAACCGTCACACGGTTCACCAACGGGTCGTTGACTTAACACGGTCAACTTTGGTCAAACACGGTCAACTTTGGTCAAACACGGTCAACTTTGGTCAAACACGGTCAACTTTGGTCAAACATGGTCAAACACGGTCAATGTGGACCAACACGAGCAAACACGGTCATTGTGGACCGACACGGACAAACATGAACAACCAAGGGTTGTTGGACACAAACACGGGCACTAACACGAACACTAGCACGGTCACTTACACGAACTCACATACGGTATACGATATAGGTTGCCGGTGACCGAGACGTGCTACTTGACGTTCAGGAGCTTACGCTTACACACTACTTCATCACTAAGGTGAGTTTACGGCCCCTCTTTACTCTTTTTCAAATGCTTTTAAATAGGGGGAGAATACTAGTTGCATCGAGTCAAACATTATTACTGTACAAACACTATTGTGTATGCTGGTTTATTGGACAAACATTAAGTGTTGAACTCGTTACAAGCCCTCACAAAGTCTTACCGTTAATGTACAAACAACGTGGTAGATTTGGATGGATCCATTAGGGAATGACTAACCCCACGGGGCACCATGTTGACTGAGTGTCATAACCCGTGCAAATTCTGACCTAACTTGCTATGTATACGAGGCATAGCGGAGGCAAGAGCAAACAAGTCTAGTTCGGTAGTGACGCACTGACACTTTGGGCCTAGGGCTCGGTACTAACATTGATAAACAGCATGACACACTTTTCATTACTATATGTATATCAAAACCTGTGAACTCACCAACCATTGTGTTGACACTTGTTTTTAAACTTGTATTCTCAGGTAACTAGCATGACAGGCTCATGGAGCAGGAAAGCACATAGGGGACATGAGCATAGGGTCCCACATGCATTTGTTTTCGTGTCTTTTGAAAACAATTTGACTTTATTTTATTTAAAACGTTGTTGTATTGAACTACTTACAATTTCCGCTGTGTAAACAATCATTTTCCGCTGCATGTTATGACTTATTTATTCCGCTGCAATACTACTTTATTTCCGCTGCGAACTATTTTATTCTGTGTATGTGTCAAACACTGGATTTGTAAACACATATAGAGGTGTTCTATATGACCTTGAGCTGTGATTCTGGACACGTCACATCCACGTGGACATTTGCCACAAGTGGGAATTTGGGGGTGTGACATCGTGTTCTTTGTTTATAATCAATCCTAGCCATCATCTAGGCAATAATCAACAATCCTAACTATGTCATTACATTCAAAATCAAGATCTAATCAAACAAAATCAAACTAGAAGGTTAAAACGAATCATTACCAAAACAGACGGATTTCTACGGGTAAGACAACGATCAGTACTTGCAGATAAGTTCCCTGGTGCGATCCACACGATCAGAGGTCTTTAAAATTGAGATTGGAGGCTCAAAAATGATGTTCTTCTCCTGTGGTGTGCGTCTGAGTTCGAGAGAGTTCATAAAATTTTAATCTGCATGAAATCTGATAAAGAAGATCAACTCATTCCACCGCCTCACCCGTCGCGTCCCACGACGAAGGGCCAAAAAGGGCTTCGCGTACCGTGAAGAAATCCGGGAATCTCAGATATTTTTCATGCATCGCGTACCGTGGAGGACCCTCATCCCATACTTCGAGTACCGCGACGAGTCCAGGAGTTCAATACTTAGAAATTTTTCTTCGTTTTTTGATTCCAGGCAATCCAGGACTCCGTTTTGCACACAGTTTTCGTCCACGTTCATCACTTCTTGCATACTATCGATCTGTAATAATTTCAATCGCCAAATCAACACGGATTTCTAGAACAACCAAATGTGATCCCGTCACCAATGACGTAATTCTCAACTGCAATTATCACAGTCTCCTCCTGTTAGAGAAATTTCGTCCCGAAATTTAGAGAAGACTTACATGATCTCAGTTGCATACGATCTCAGCTTGGTTCGCGGATAGCCAGTCCATTCCAACGACCACATCGAAGCTCCCGAGAGTCACCGACATCAAGTCGATTTCGAGCTCGTGATCCGCCAAAACCATGACGCATCCTAGAAAGACGTGTTGTGTTTCAATCAATTTGCCGTCGGCCAACTCTACGGTGTACTTATAGTCTAATAGTGTTGGGGTAATATCTAGTAATTCGCTAAACTCACTAGATATAAAACTCCTATCGGCACCGTTATCAAATAATATGCATGCATATACTTTATTTAAAAGGAACGCACCGGTTACGATGTTAGGATCATCCTTGGCTTCCCCCGAGCCAATCACAAATGCTCGTCCTTTCGCCGCTCCTCCTCCGGCTTTCTTCAACTACGGGCAATCCCTCTGCATGTGACCAGGCTTTCCACATTCATAACATCCTCGAAGAGTGTTCTGGTTGTAGTTGGGGTTGTTTTTGTTGTTGGGTTGCTTAGTTACGCAATCTTTGGCCATATGGCCGTCTTCAGCACCTCAGGCAACGGTACCGCTCGCATTGCCCGAAGTGGTGGTATGAACACCGGTTGCACAGGGGGTAATTCCTTTGATATACACCCTTCCCCTTGTCATCGGGTTGGGTGGAAGTGAAAGCTCTGGCTGGTGCAGACCTTTGTGGTTGTTGATGACATGGGTGAGACTGGCGGTGACTAGGCTCCCACTTTCGTTTGTGGCTCTCCTGAGGCTTCAGATGCTCGCCTCGTTTGGGAAATTTGCCCTGAGCCACCGCTTGATCTGTCAGTTTGTGAGCTAGTCGGATCAACGGTTGTATGGTGGTGAGGTCAGATGCAGTCACCATGCTTTGAATCTGTTCGGGCAGTCCGCTAATGAACTGCTCGATCTTTTTGTACTCCGGCGTCACCATAGCCGGACATAACTTGCATAGCTCGTGAAACCGAGTACAATATTGCTCGATTTCAGAGCCCACCATCTTCAGCACCTAGAACTCCGCCTCTAGCTTTCTGATCTCATCACGAGGACAGTATATCTCCTGTAGCAGTCTGGTGAAAGCAGTCCATGTCATTGAGTTGGCACCGTCCAACCCCAGTGTTTGAACATGGGTGTTCCACCAAGTGAGGGCTGGTCCCTCCAGTGTACCGATTGCATACTTAATCCGGTTTTCTTCAGCACATTCGAACACGGCGAATACAGACTCAGCTTTTTCAATCTAGAGGAGCATCCCGACAGCTCCTTCGGTTCCCTTGAATGTATGGGGGTGGCAGTTCAGAAACGACTTGAACAAACACCCTTTGTTGTTGCTGCCGTGCGATCCTGTTTGTCAGAAACTAATGTCGCTTGTTAGTAATCGTGTTAGCTACTCTATGTTAGTCATGTTAGGCGAGTGTTAGTACCATTGTTTGTCCCACTAGTTTCACTGTGTTGGAGGCTCGCTTCGTATTCGGGAAGCGCCTTGTTGACTCGACGGCTTCCCCATCGTCTTCGTCCTCCTCGGGATCCTCTTCGGGATCCTCGTCGAAGTCGCCCTCCTCGAGGTCCTCGACCTCAAACTGTGGTCCATCCTCTGGTGGTGGCTCGACGATGAACTGCTCTGCCCACGCGTTAAGCATGGCGTCGCTAGCCTGAATCATCGTGTGATTCTCCTCCGTAGCGATCTCGTTCGCAGCTATGCGTCCATCATGCTCCTGCATGATCTCAACAATCTGCCCGTGCTGGCCCATCAGTTGTGCCACCTGAAGGCGTAGTGTCTCCACCTGCTCGTGCAAGCTATCGTTCCGCCTCTCAAGGCGTGGGTTCTTCTCACGAAGAACTCGGACGCCGTCCGACAGATCATGGTTCCTCCTAGCCTCACGCCTGGTATAGGCCACGTGGGCTGCGAAGGCTCGCTCCAACGGCACTCCAAGTGATGGTAGTCGATGGCCGGTGGATGTGTCGCCGGGATGTCGGGGTGGAGGTACCCTCTCCCCCTCAATCCACTCACGAATGGTCATGGGGTACCAACCCCAAAACCGGTCATGCATGGCCCGTCGGGCTCGACGGTCCATCTCCTCATCAACCTATGCTACAATGTCATGGATTCTCTGACGGCTCTCCTCCATCAGCTCATCGGCTACCGGGCGCTTTCTCGGGTTCCTCCTAGCGTCGTCGTTGTTATCGGCCATCCTGTAAGTCTCAAGTTAGTAAATAACAGTTCAATAGTAATAATAACAACATCAGTGTGCAAGTTCTAAGTGTAGTGTCTAAAGTTGAGCAATGGCTATAGTCTAAGTTTACTACATGCAAACCTAGTTCTCTATAACCAAGGCTCTGATATCAGTCTGTCACACCCCCAAATTCCCATTCGTGGTGTCAATCCACGTGGGCATGACGTGGCCAGAATCACAGCTCAAGGTCATATTGAACAACTTTATATGCGTTTTCAAATACACTGTTTGACATAAAGTAATAAAATAGTTTGCAGCGGAAATTAAATAATATTGCAGCGGAAATAATAAGTTTAGTACAAGCAGCGGAAATATAATTGTTTAAACGGCGGAAACTAAATTGTTAGACAAAACATTGTTTAATACATCAACCGAATGAAATTGTTTTCAAAGATAAACAGAAATGCATGGGGTTTCCTAGAGCTCATCCCTTAACGTGCATTCCTGATATCCAAGACCCTGTCAGTTACCTGAGAATACAACTTTAGAAAAAAGTGTCAACACAATGGTTGGTGAGTTCACAGGTTTTGATATATACGTATAATAAAAAAACGTGTGTCATGCTGTTTATCAAAATGTTAGTTCCGAGCCCTAGGCTCCAAGTGTCAGTGCGTCACTACCGAACTAGACTTGTTTGCTCTTGCTTCCGCAGTGTCTCGTATACACAGCAAGTTAGGTCAGAGTTTCACGGGTTATGACATCCAGTCAATATTGTGCCCCGTGGGGTTAGTCACACCCAAACGGATCTATTCAAACCTACCACGTTGTTCGTACATTAACGGAAAGACTTTGTGAGGGCTTGTTACGAGTTCAACACTTAATGTTTGTCTAATAAACCAGCATACACAGTAAAATGTTTGTACATTAATAGATGTTTGAATCGATGCAACTAGTATTCTCCCCCTATTTAAAACGTTTGAAAAGAGTAAAGAGGGGCCGTAAACTCACCTTAGAGATCGTGTGATAAAACAAGCGTAAGCTCCTCGAGTAGAAAGCGCGTTGGTCACCGGCTACCTATATCGTATACCATACCTGAGTTTGTGTAAGTGACCGTGCTCGTGTTCGTGCCCAACAACCCTCGGTTGTTCATGTTGTCTGTGTCGGTCCACAATGACCGTGTTTGCTCATGTTGTTCCATATTGATCGTGTTTGACCAAAGTAGACCGTGTCAAGTCAACGACCTGTTGGTGAACCGTGTGTCGGTTGGGAATCGTGTAACATTCGTGTAAGTGCTCGTCGTGTGCAAAACACGCAAGTCGCGTCTATGGACAACTATATAGTAAGTTTCCATTTATGGCAAGTTTCACAAAACATTCGATTTTTAAAGTTCTAGCATGCTCGTTAGTCCTACGTGATCATGTTAACACATAGCACATCATCATACAAAATCACATAAGTCACTTATATCATGTTTGCATATAAAAGTTTCCTAAAATGGAAAGTTTCCATTTCTAGCATGGTTATTATCGGAAACCATCTAACTTAGCATAAAATCATCATGTTACAACGTATGAAACTACTTAGCATACTTAGATCATACAAAACATTCATACGTTAACATTTCTAAAAATAAAGTTACTATAAATGGTAACTTTGCAATTTTGCATACAAATGACCACTCTAAACATTACTAAACCATTTTTATACCATAAATCATCATAATAAGATATGTAACATCATCTAGACATGTTAACATAGCCCAAATCATCACCTATCATTATTTTGACCCGAAAAGTTACTAAATATAGTAACTATGTCAAAAATGACCATAACCACCTCAAAATCAAATTCCTAAGTTTCTAATCATCATAATATCATTCAAATAGCAAGTCTATATACATGCATGTTCATCATTTTCTCCAAATCATCATCTTGTAACTAAAAAGTTACTAAAATTAGCAAGTTTCATCAAAAACCCATTTTTAGCCATTTTAACAAGATCTAATCATGTAATGATCTTCTAACATCATCTATAATCACACCCAAATATGCAATATCATCCCAACAATCATGGATCATACATGTATGGCAATTTTTCATCAATCCGTTTACAAATCATGAGATTTTCACAAACACATAACCATAGATCGTCATCAATCCTCATAATATCACCTTAGATCATCAAGAAACACATCTAAACCAACAAACCCAGATCTTAGATTCATGCATGTGCACTCTAAGTGCTTGCATGTGTGATAGTAAGCATGCATGTGTGTAGAAGTGATTTTAGGCTACAAGGAGTGTGTGACTACCTTCCAATGCTTCAAAGATCCTAAGATGATGATGAGAACAGCCTCTGGAGCTTCTGGTTTGTGGGTTTTGTCAAGAACAAGAAAAAGAGATGATGCTCAAGCTTGGAAGGTCTTCTCCCTTGAGTTCTCTAAGCTTCCCAAGCTCCAAATGGGGTCTCTAATGGCTTCCAGGGGCTGTTGCAGAGATTTTGGAGAAGATGAAGTCGTGGGATGGAGTGTTTAGCCGAAAGAAATGATTAAAAGTAGTAGCATAGGTATGATGTTCTTGGTTTTATAAAGATTTGGCGTCTGGATGTCGTCGCATACCGCGGAAAGAGGCAAAAAGATGCTTCGCGTACCGCGAAGAAATTTGGGATTCAAATTCTCCCGAAACTCATCGCGTACCGCTATGAGGCTTCTTATGGGCCATCGCGTACCGCGATGGGCCCCTGAAGAGCCCAATAGGCCTAGTTTCATGGGTTTGATCCGTTCGTCGCCGTTTTCACGTTTACGAACTATCGTTTGGCCTCGTTTGAACTTCCAAGTTCAATGTTTGAGCGTTTCGTGAGGGTTCGAGTGTTTTGTTACACGATGTGATAAACGTTCACCAACGTTCGTGTGTTTTGACACGTGCATGTGGTTTCTCGATAATTCCTCGAATTATCTTGTTGTGTGTCAGTGTTCGTACTGTCGTGCCACGTGTCAAACTAAATTAAACTAACTATATTGCCACGTGTACAAATAACATTTAAATAATTAGATTGCTGACCTGGAATTTACGGGGTGTCACAAATTGCAACAAAAACGGACTCATTTTGGTTCATGTTGGACGGGAGCCGAAACGGGTATAAGTCGCATGTGATATCACATCTGAGGAGGTGCTTCCAGGTATGCAAATCCTTCACAACAAAGCCAAAAGGATCAAATTCAATAGAAAGGTTGTTGTCGATAGTGAACCGACGAACAGATAAGAGATTTTTGACAAGATTGGGGGCAAAAATAATGTTATTTAAGTGAAATGGTGGGAAAGGTTTAGGTAAAGTTTGATTTCCAGTTGCATGGATTGGAATATGTGCGCCATTACAGATAGTAATGTTTCGCAAAGGACTCGTATTGAAATAAGACATGAGGTTACCTTGATTGTTGGTCATGTGAGAAGTTGCACCGGTGTCGAGATACCACTGTTGATCCGGTGGATTGAGAGACATGGTCTTAAAGGCTTGATCCAATTCAGTTGGTACTTCAGATGAAGCATATGCTTGTTGTGGTCGAGGGCCAAGAAGGCCAGCAGCAGAGGAAGGTGAGGCTGCCCGATTTGTGGTAGTGGGATAAGGACATGGGGGTGGTGGTGGTTGCCACTGAGTCCAAGGTTGGGGGTAGTGACGGAGGATGGCCATTGTTGGTAACGTCCCATGTGAGGAGCCAATGGTTGGGGGTGCTGAAGATGGTTGGTTGTGATAGGAGGCACGACCACGACTGTTGTAGCGACCGCGTCCCTGCCACGCCCACGGCCTCGAGTGGAGACATGTTTAGGGTCATGGGATGGGTGTGTTGGGTGTGAGGAGTATGTGGAGTAGTAGGTTGGTGTTGGGAAGTATGAAGGGCAGTGGCGGAAGCGTAGGCTTGTTAAGATTTTCAGATCTCCTCAAGTATGAGTTTGAATCGAGCGTCATAAAATGGTGGCAATGGGTTCGATTGTTGTATGTGGGTACCGACGTTATCATAAGCTTCAGTCAAACCGGAGACAAGTTGGAGAACGAGACGATGCTCGGGTACGGGGGCGCCAACATTAGCTAATTGATACAACAAAACCTTTAATTCTTGACAATAGGCTGAAACAGATGAGAAGTTCTCGAGTTTAGTGGTAGCAAATTTTCTTTGAAGATAAACAGCCCGGGTATGTTTGTTGTCGTGGAAGATGTTTTTGAGGGCATTCCATACGTACGCAGAAGTTGAATCGGGTTTGATAATGGTATGAAGCAGGTCATTCGAGATTGTGCCATATATCCACTGTAGAACAATGGCATCCATTCGTGTCTAGATGAGATCAGCGGCAGGAGTGTCAGCTGTTTTGGCGGCATCAGCGGCAGCCACCGATGTAGTAGGTAGACACGGGGGGAGAGATGATCGATAACTTAGTAGGCACGGCAATGGATCTTGAACAATTCCGCCCATGATGCGTACTGACCGTTCTCCATATCTAGGGTTATAGGAATCAAGTTCTTGATGTTAGTAACGGTGATGGCAGGGTGAAGTTTGGGATCCATTGTTGAAGGAGATGGAAGAAGACGACAGAGGTGTGCTAGGGTTTAGGGAAGAGTGGTGAGGATCGAGAGAGGTGTGATACCATGTAAGTTGGTAGAATCCTTGCCTCCTTCAATATTATTAACCTCCTTATATAGTTGTACATAAAACCCTATCTATCAATATAACAAGATTTCCACAATATATGACAATAATATATATACACTAATACCGGTCAAAAAAATAAGTTAATAACCGTTTCGGGTTTTGGCTGGTTCCGTTTCGGGATTTGGCCAGGTAAAAAGTGGAACAAGTTCCGTTTCCAGTTCTGATTGTCGGTTCCGGTTGTAGAACCAATTTTGTTGGCCTCCTCTAAAGAAAACATCAACTAACAACTAACACATGTCATATATAATTATGTTTAAATTGTTTTTACAGTTCTGAAAATTTATATTTTATTATTTATTCTTTTAAAGGGTAAACATTTTTAGTTGTGATTAGATTTTTCTAGACATTTAATAATATATACTAGAAAAATAAAAGAAAAGAAAAAAGGAACTCTTCTAAAATATGCATAAAACCTTTTTTTTTTTTTTATTTAAGTCTAATTAAGCTTATCGATAGAAAACATAAACTAGAAAAATAACATAAAATAATTAATAAAAGATATTTAAAACATCGAAATGGATTATAATACCTTATATATACTTACAACTTTGGCAAATAACTTCTGTTTGGATAAAGGTGGGATTAGGACATGCTATAATTAAACTAGTTGATTATTAACCAACATAAGGCCACTAGGAGTCGTCCAGTTTTCCTCAGTTTTCCCAATTGCCACATCAGCGACACATTACTTTTCCTCATTTTTCATGGCGTCGTCTCACTTTTTCCCACTTTTTCCCAGTTTCAAATCTTATTTTTAATTAATTATTTTAACAATAAATAATAATAATAATAATAATAAAATAAAAAAGATTCATTAAATTTAAAATAAAAAGAGAGTACAACAAAAAAAAGGAGAACCCAACCTAAAAAATTAAATTAAAAAAATAAACTAGAAGAGGCAATGCCATCCCTAACGTGCAGCAAATTCTCGTTTACGATCGAGAATCAGTTGTAGCATTTGTTCTTGATAAATTGTGCGGTCCTTCATCATGAACTTTAAATCCACAGCCTTTTGCTGTTTATCTAAGGCTTGTTGTTGTCGTCGCATTAACTGGATGCGTGCGTCTTTCTCCTCTTGCAAAACACGCAATTTTTCTTCTCGAAGGCGAATTCTTTGTTGAGATTCCTCTTTGTTGAATGAGTTGAATTCCGTCATTTGTTGAATTAAGTCCTCCTGAAACGAGGAGAATGCGGCCGATCTTTTTCCCTTTCTTGTTGGCCTATCCGGTTCATAATAAATGCGTGAGCCATCACGATCATGTTGGCCTTGAACGTCTTCATCATCATCAATGTTGATTTGGGCGTTTGCACTACCCATTGACTCATTTGGCTTCGGCCTTTTTGTTGTGGATTGCGACTGACAAGCTACTGGTGGAATGTCGCACCATAAAGAGTTATAGCGAACCAGCTGCCACGATTGGATGTGAGGGAATCCCTTTGACTTCACCACACTTTTGTAGTCTTTCATCGCCTTTTTCAAAACCTGCTCATTCCCTTCTCCGCTTTTGCGATTCATTGAAGCTTGTTTGTAGAAACCATTCCATTTCTTTATTGCGAAGTTCAAATCGTTCCATTTGGAATAAATTTGATCAAGAGTCCTCGAGTTATCCTTCATGAGTTGGTGAAAATGGTCGGTTACCAACATATAAACAATATAAATTGAAGCATCAACCGTGATTTTTTTTGTTAACTGAAACAATGTTAAAAAATATCTTTCTATAAAAACCATCCCCTTTTTGCGCATTACCAACATCAGGATTTTCAGAAATAGTTAGCCAAGATTTAGCCAACGCAACCTCTTCTTCATCGGTCCAACACTTGGCCAGTGCTTTCTTTCCTATTGCTTTCTTTCCCGTTGGTCTAACCGGTTCTTCTTCTTCTTCCGATTCGACTTGAACACTTTTATTATGATCGTTTGAATCCAAGTCATCTTGAGTATGGTCACGATAGTCTAAACATAAAAATAAACGTTAAAAATAAACGTATAAAAATTACCATGAAATGGAGATTGTTGTTGAAAAGCTTATTGATCGAATTGTTTATAACTTTGTTGATCTTGTTGATAAGACTGCTCCCACCGATTAAATTGTTGTTGAGTGACCGGTGAATATTGCAAATATTGAGACGGGTTCATTTGCTCGTAATGGAAGTTGGGTTGATTCGGAGATGACATTTGTGGACGATACCCGGGTGTGTTGAACGGGTTCATTTGAGGCGTTTGTATATTTTTTGGATGTGGTTTTCTAAATTTTTTGCTTGACGACTCACCACGTAATGAACCTCCTTCCATTTTGCTTCAAAATTTTATAAATTTTGTATATAGAATGTAGAAGATGAGAGAAAAGTGTGAGATTTTTTGTTGTTTAAAGTTGTTTAAATATGATTAAAATTGGAAAAAAAAAATTTTTAAAAAAATTCCAACGGTCATATTTGACCCCAAAGGCTATCTCCCAAGCTCGGCCTCAATCGGTGAGGCTTCCCCATATTTCCCCGAGCCGAAACCGGGGGCACGGTGTTCCCGCCCGGCCCCAGTTCCGTGAAGGCTTCCCCACTTTGTTCCCGACCTCCACTCCGTGTGGCCTAACTACTTTTATTTTAATACGATTCCCGCAGGAGATCCGGATCCTTTTTTTCTGATCCTTTGCTAAAAAGATTCATTCTTTTCATGACCGAGCATTTTAACATTATAATAACATATTTATTTTTATTTGAAATATAAACAAAAACATCATATGTTAATGCCATAACTAAATAACGAAACTAAATTGTAAAACAACCAACAAACTTAATTATAACGTCTTTATCTTACAATGATATTAACCAAAGAAACAACACAGCGATTATAATGTTTATATAATTGAATTCAACACCTTTACTTAACATCAAGAGTTTAACAGTTTTTTAATCCTTTACTTAACTATACAATTATGGACTTTTAAGATAAAATTTATACTACTGACACATCTCTCAAGAACATACTCATAATCAAAATTATTATTTCAACTACACTTAATTCAATAAATTAATATCTAAACTAAGCACTTAAAGGATTTCTTTAGGCTGCCTTCAAATCAAAGAAATAATGAATATATCGTTCACAATTTTTATCAGTTATTATAAAAAATTTGACAAAAATCCAAAATTCAAAAAACATAACATTATTTGAATTTCATTTGGATAAGATCTGCATGAAACCTGTCAAAACAACAATTGTTTGCTTTATCAACGTGAGAGTGAGCCACCAAAAGAACACGATCTAATCAATCTGGTCATAATATATCAAGAACACCAGGGGTAGTGATCGGTGTCGAAGTATCAACCAAAAATAAGAGTTTAACACTCCAATCCTACTACCCAAATTAGATAGGGAAGTCGGGTATCGATTCACGAGAAGTCAAGTGGAAATCACTTTCAACACAAACTAGTTAACTACTTGCACTTGAAAATTAAACTTGAAATTGTTGATTGTAGGTTTAAATTGGAAAACAATTAACTTGCACTAAAACAAACTAATTAAAACAAAAGATTTGTAAACAATAAAATGGAAAGGTGATCACTCCGGGTTTCGAATTAGGAAGACAATTAGGTTTTCATTAATTTGTCAATTGGGAATCACATAGACATGATTTATGCTTTAATTGCTAAACATATATGGTTTTGAAAACAAAGCAATGATCTTGTTAACAACCGATGACTAGACCGATGTTGTTGACTTGATTGATTACTAGTTCTACAAAAACAAAGATTTCTAAATTACTTTAAAACCTTAATTCCGTTGATTACTAATTCAATCATATAATGAATGAAAATAAAGTAATGAACTTGAATTAGAAATTGCAAAACAAACAAGATATCATAATCGTTTAACAATCAAACACTATTGAATCCATAAATCTACGAAGAACGAATTCAATACCAATATCCAACAAATCAAAGAACAAAACCAATTGTCTAACCTAATTCTCCACCGAGAGATGATCACAATCGAACTAGCCGGACATCCTCAAACTTGAATCTTCACAATCTTTGATCATAGGCATGATTTGATCTTTGCTTCTACGAATCCGGATGATCTTGGATTGATTTGAATGACTTGGAATGCCCAAAAACGTCCCTTTTTCGCCCAGAAATCGTCCCAAAAAGTGTTAGAAACGAAACCCTAAGATTAGGCCTTAAATATAGGAAAGATTAGGTGAAAATCTGAATTTCTCGGTCGTCGCCGTAAGATACGCCGGGCTCGGGCTTATCATACGCCCAGTATGGTACCCTACACCTAGAAGTTTCTGTCAACGCTGGAATTTGGGTGTATCATGCGCTGGCCGTATGATACGCTGCCTTGGCCGTACCATACGCCCAGGATAATCTCGTCAGTGGCTTCGTCTCGTCGAGAAACTCAGTTGTATATATTATGGGCCCTGTAACTCCTCTCTTAGCCTGAGTTATGCATCCGCAAAGTTTTGGCCTTCCGAACTTCCTATGTTCGCGCTTTTGATCACTCGGCTTATCTTCTAATCACCTAATAAGCTCCCGAACACGTCTTTAAACACTTTACACCTGTGATTCATAAACATACTCAAAGTAAACGTGTTTCGGACCAAAAATCGATAACATCACGTAGTTACACATCAATTTACACAACTATTTGCACCTTGATCAGGTAGTATAATAGATACACTGCCTGGTTGTATGTTATAGTTAAGAAAACTACAGCAAGGTTTTTTCGGGTTGAATTCGAATATTCGATCCGAATTAGCAAGATTTTAGATATCTGATATCCGATCTGATCCGAACAAGAAAAATAGATATCCGACCCGAATATATCTGAACAACCCGAATAAGAATTCGAATTGGTTTTTCCGGGATTTGGATACGATTCAGAGTTTGGTATTTTTGAACACCTCTCCTTCTCACAACCTATGTTGCTTCATGAATCCTCACCTTTGCAACAATGACATGAATATACTTTGCATGATTGCCCAGAAGCGAATGCCCATTATTTTTCTTCATTTTCATTTGTATGATGTGGAAATTGCTCATTAAGACAGTCATCAAATTAATCTTATAAGGTTTATTGCGTCTAAAAAAACGGAAAATAAACAATCTCTTTAACAAAAAATATATACTTAATAAATATGAGGAGACCAAGTTGTTGTTTTAACTTTTAAGCAAAACATACAAAATGTGGCATGGGAGGCCTTGGAGAGGGGCAAACCCGACCTCCGTCAAGGGCCCATTTATCGTAAGGGCACTGCAAAGGCTAATAAAGGCTGATGCTCACCAAACTTCAAGTTCATCTAAGTACCAGACACTACAAAGACAAACAACCTTCGAAAGGAAGGAGTTACTCTTCGAAAGCATCATTGCTTCCGAAGGGTAACTCACTCCTGCTGAAGGCTGTACAAGACAAACACTTCGAAAGGCCAACACTTAGAGTTAAAGCTTCAAAGCTTCTGAAGACATAAAGCTTCTGAAGAAATAAAGGCTTCCGAAGACTAACAGCTTCCAAAGATTCTCTTCTGCACCCAAAGACAAAGACAAAGACTTCCGAGGATAATCCTGTGACAAAGACTGTAGCTGATTACTTTCATAGTACAAAAGGGACTAAAACAAGACATGCTGGTCTGAGTAAAAACAAAGATAACATACCGATAGTCAGACACAGCACCTTACTTCCCTTCCTCAGCATTAAATGCAAAAGATCATCTGAAGCCTTGAAGATCAACAACATTAAATGCCTTTTGTATTTAGCTAGTCTTTTGTAAAGTCAATGTCTATAATTGTAATAATTGTAATCAAGTATCTTAGCCTGCTAAGACATTTTACATACTAGAATAAGCTTTACTTTATGTATTGTCTAGTATACCCAACTTGTATTCCTACGTGTATACGTTTGTAGCCTTAGCTATATAACCTCTCATTGTAAACCTGTTTAGGTGCTTGTGTGTTTTGCTTGTAACACTCGTAATACTTTGAGAGAAATATATCTTTGAGCTTGAATTTATTCTTGTGTTCTTATTGTTATTCAAAGATTATTTGTTCACCATTGAGTGTTTGAGAGATCATTCTAACAGATATTCCGCATCTGTTAGATTGAAAGAGAGAAATACTTGTGAAGTGTTGTTTAGAGTAAACAACCCGATCCAACAAATGGTATATCGAAGCCTTGGCTCTTGAACTTAAGTGATTAATCATCCTTCAGTTACCAGTTCTATTTCTTCTCAAATCTCACTAATTCAAAACTCATACTTTGTTTGTTTGTTCAAATGGTTGCACTTAACAAACATGATACAGAAAATGGTACTCTCAACAAGCCACCAATGTTCACTCCAGAAGACTATGACACTTGGAAAGTTAGGATGGAGGGTTTCATTAGGAAAAATTTTTTGAATGTGAAAGAAATTATAAAGAAAAGATTGAAGAAATGGAAAAGACCATTTCTAGCTTAAAACATGAAGACTCTAACAAACAGTGTCAAATTAACAATCTTTTAAAAAGACTAACCACTGCCAAGACTGAACTTGTATTGGCTAAGTCTTATAGAGACAAATTTTTAAGCCAAGGTGAAAAGTATGAAAAGCTTTTCAGAATGACCAGCACAACTGAACTGGTAAATAAGAAGGGGGCTGGTTTGGGTTATAACAAAGTGGAGCCTCCATCTGCTTACACTCCCATAGTGGAGATTAGGTGTAAACCAGTAGTTGACCTTGTGTATGATGATGAATTGGACATACACAAGGTGGCCCAAACTGATAATCTCTCTGATCTAAACCCAAGTAACTCATCATGCTCATATGAGGATGTTTCTCCTAGTACCTTAGAAACTGAAAAACCAGCTTTGAAAAGAAAGAAAATAAATAAGAAAACCAAGAAACAGTCATCAGTTTTTGTCAAAGCTAAGAACATACAAACTGGGAGTACCTTCTCAGATGACTATGTTACTTGTCCATCTGACAAGTCCAAAAGGGGCAGGTCAAACGAGAGAAAGGCCAGTTTTTCAGGGAAACAGGTAAATCTTCCAGCCAACAAGTCTGTTGAAACATCCAAACCATCACCTCCTGTGAATCAAAGCTCAACTTCCTTCAACAACCATCAGCATCAACAATTCCCAAACAATCAAACTGTATGTTTTATGTGTGGTGATAAAAATCACTTTGCTGCTGATTGCTTCTATAATCCAAGAAGCATAATGTTTTCTGAGAAACAAGGAAGAGGAAGAAAGGAGAGTTGGAGCAAGTCATCTGTTTCTTCAGAAGAACCAGGAAGAAACTCAAGAAAGAAAGTATCGGAAGCAAGTACTTCTGATAGTCGGAAGAAACAAGACAAGAAGGGTTTCGGTAAGAAAGTATCGGAAGCAAGCACTTCTGATAATCAGAATAGGAAGGCTTTCGAAAAGAATGTTTTGGAAGATCAGGAAAGAAAGGCTTCCGAAGGAAAGAGAACATCGGAAGCACATGCAAAGAAGGCTTCCTACAAACCAAAGAAATCTTTTCCCTTCGGAAGAAGAAGAACTTCGGAAGTAAAGCCCAACTGGTCAGCAAAAACCAAGTCATCGGAAGGGAAGACAAAAAGTGCTTCCGATGACTGTCACAAGAAGCAAACTCTTCCGACAACCTCAAAAGTCAAACAGATATGGAAGAAAAAGGAAATAGCTGAACCATCTGTTCAACCACCAGTTCTACCAACAACAAACTCATCATCTGTCCCACCTAAGATGATGTCAAAGAAATTTACTTACAATGATGCTAATGGAAAACCCAAGACCACATGGGCTTGGGTTCCCATCAGGAGCTAATTCACTTCTGGTCATGTGCAGGGGCAGCAGGAATCAAAGAGCAACTTGTGGATTGTTGACATTGGCTGCTCTAGGCACATGACAGGAAATAAGACTCACCTGCACAAATATGAACCATTCTTTGGTGGGTCTGTTGCATTTGGAAGTGATCCAGTAGGAGGATACATCACAGGTAGGGGCACAATCACAAATGGCAAGGTAAGCTTTGAGAATGTGCATTTTGTAAAGGAACTAAATTACAATTTACTGAGTGTATCACAGGTGTGTGATCAGAAGCACAACATGTTGTTTACTGAGCATGAATGCATTGTTCTAAAGCCAGGATTTGTTGTTCCAAATGATCAAATCCTGCTCAAGGCTCCAAGAAGAAACAACATGTACATGCTAGACATGAGCGCAGCTGCACCTCTCAGTAATATAAGTTGCTTTGTCTCAAAAGCTTCACTTGATGAATCATCTCTTTGGCATAGGAGACTTTGTCATGTAAACCTTAAAAATATGAATAAACTGGTCAAAAATAACTTAGTAACTGGTTTACCAACAAAGGAATTTATTTGTGTTGATAAATGTGTTGCATGCTTGAAAGGTAAGCAACACAAAACATCTCATCATGCCAAAGAGATAAATTCAATCACAACAGTCCTGCATTGACTCCACATGGACTTGTTTGTCCCCACAAGTGTTAAAAGTCTTGGTAGAAAATCATATTGCTTGGTAGTCATTGATAATTTCTCTCGGTATAACTGGGTATTTTTCTTAAGTACCAAGGATGAAACTGCTGAGACCCTAAAGTCATTCATACTTAGGGTGGAGAATGAAAGTGATCACCATGTAAAATAATCAGATCAGATCAAGGAACAGAATTCAAGAATCATGTTTTAAATTCTTTTTGTGAATCTAAAGGTATCACAAGACAATTAAGTGCTTCTAGGACTCCACAACAAAATGGTGTTGCTGAGAGAAGGAATAGGACACTAATTGAGGCTGCAAGAACCATGTTTTATGATGCCAAACTTCCAATAACTTTTTGGGCAGAAGCAGTCAACACTGCCTGTTATGTCCAAAATAGAATATTGGTAGTTAAGACACATGGTATGACTCCTTATGAAATTTGGCATAAGAGAAAACCATTTATTGGCTTTTTCAAACCATTTGGATGTCAATGCACCATCTTGAATACCAAAGATCACTTAGCCAAGTTTGCTGAGAAATCAGCAGAGGGCTACTTTGTTGGATACTTTTCACATGCAAAAGCATATAGAGTATACATCAAAGCTTCCAGAATTATTGAAGAGTCTGCAAATGTTCAGTTCAATGAACATACTATCAATAAGCCTGGAACTGGTCCTGATTGGCTATTTGATCTTGATAGCTTTACATCTGCATTTAATCGTGTGAAAGAGTATGTTCCAGAGTTATAGTCAACTACCACAGACTCCTCCCAGTCTACAAGAGAAGGAGATTTTCGTTTTGAACTGCAAATAGCTTCAAGACAAATCTTGGAAGAATCCACTTCAGCACATAATGATGTCTCTCAGTCTGAGACAGTGAACACATCTCATGTTGTCCCTTTAAGTGACTCTACTTCAGTTCCAATGAGTCAAGAAGAAGATGTGAGTCCTTCATCTGTACCAAACACTTTGGAAACTTCTTTCCCCTAGAGAAAGTGATCCCACAACAGTCCAATCTCAAAGACCACAAGATATGCCAGAAATCCAGCTTGAGGTGATACTTCCTAACCTTGAGTCAAGAAATCTGGATCTAGCTTCTCAGCTGGATGTGATTCCTAGAACCCGCATCCATAACACCCATCCAGTTGAGAACATTATTGGAAATGTTGAAGAAGGAGTCAAAACAAGAAGCTCTATGCATGAAGCAAACATCTGTTTGTTTTCTTGCTTTCTATCCCAAGTAGAACCAAAGAAAGTTGCTGAGACATTGAAAGACAACAGTTGGGTAGAAGCCATGCAGGAGGAGCTTCTTCAATTTGAAAGGCAATGTGTTTGGAAGATTTGCCCTTTACCTAAGGGTAAGTATCCCATTGGAACAAAATGGGCGTTCGGAAACAAAAAGGATGACAAAGGAGTGGTCATCAAGAACAAGGCAAGGTTGGTTGTTCAGGGGTATACACAGGAAGAAGGCATTGATTATGATGAAGTTTTTGCTCCAGTTGCAAGAATTGAAGCAATCAGAATATTTTTAGCCTTTGCAGCTGCCAAAAACTTCAAGGTTTTTCAAATGGATGTGAAAAGCGCCTTCTTGTATGGAAGGATTGATAAGGAGGTGTATGTGTGTCAGCCTCCTGGTTTTGAAGATCCAAAGTTTCCTGACCATGTCTGTAAGCTTGATAAAGCTCTTTATGGGCTGCATCAAGCTCCCAGAAAGTGGTATGAAACTTTATCTTCTTTTCTATTGGGTAAAAACTTTAAGAGAGGAACAATTGATAAAACTCTCTTCTTCAAGAAGTCCAATCAACATATCATGCTAGTTCAGATATATGTTGATGATATTATCTTTGGTTCCACTAATGAATCTCTCTGCAAGGACTTTGAATCATTGATGAAATCCAAGTTTGAAATGAGTTCAATGGGAGAACTCACTTTCTTCCTTGGATTGCAGGTGAAACAAACTCCTACAGTGATTTTTATTAGTCAATCAAAGTATGTCAAAGACATTCTTGAAAGATTCAAGCTGACTGATTGCAAAGCTCTAGGTACTCCAATGTCCAAGACAACATCTCTTAGCCCTGACCTTGAGGGGAAGGATGTTGATCAACATCAATACAGAGCAATGATAGGTTCTTTGATGTATCTCACAGCAAGCAGGCCTGATATAATGTTTGCAACTTGCCTGTGTGCAAGATTTCAGGCCAATCCCAAAGTCTCACACATACTGGCTATGAAAAGAATTTTTAGATATCTTAAAGGAGCACCTAGTCTAGGATTATGGTATCCTAGAAATGAAGATTTCAGTTCATGGCTTATACTGACAGTGATTATGGAGGTTGCAACATTAGCAAGAAATCCACATCAGGAGGATGTCAATTTCTTGGACCCAGAATTGTGTCTTGGCAATGCAAGAAACAGTCTTGTGTTTCTACCTCTACTGCAGAGGCAGAGTACATAGCTGCTTCTAGTTGCTATGCACAATTCATTTGGATTTAAAATCAGATGAAGGATTATGGAGTAGAGCTGTTCAACACTCCTATACAGATAGACAATTCCAGTGCAATCTCCATCACCAATAATCCTGTCAAGCATTCCAAGACCAAGCACATTGATATCAGATATCATTTCATCAGAGATTGTGCAGAAAAAAAGTTGATTCATCTAGTCAAAGTTGATACAAAACACAATCTGGCTGATCTCTTCACCAAAGCATTTGATGAAGGAAGATTCAGGTACTTAATAACAGCCATTGTCATGATTAACTTTGAGTAAATGAATGAATAAAGGAAGGAAGAATTATTCGGAAGATACATTTAAAATATCTTCTGATGAGTACTTACTCCTCAGAAGATAGTTTAAGTCTTCGGAAGCATTCTTCACTCCTAATGTCGGAAGAAGGCACACTTTAGAAGATAAATTCTCTTCTGAAGTATTAACCTTCCGATACATTATCACTTTGGAAGCTCAATCTTCTGAACTTACTTTTCAGAAGAAGATGTCTTCTGAAGAACAATTCTTCTGATGAACTTATCTAAATCTTCAGAAGATGCACTTCCGATGATATCCTTATGTATGCTTCAGAAGTAAGTATCTTCCGAAAAACATCTTTGGTCCCATAAACTACTTCCGATGACTAGTTCTCTTGGAAGCAAATCTATCCTTAGCCAATTTTGAATAATAAATGAGCTGTTTCCGGAAGTACTTTTTCTTACATCCGGATCTCAAAATTTAATGTGTTTCTATATTAAATGCTGACATCCGAAGGTATAAAAGGTCTCCCGCTCATTCACCTTCTCTCACCGTTTCATTTCGAATTGCTTTTTTCCTTTTCTCTCCCAATTAAACCTAAAATCGTCGATCGCCATGAAATTTCTTGCCTTCAGACCCTCTCACAATCTTCCTGCGGAGTTATCAGCAGAAAATAATGCTGACTTCGCGCCAATCATCTCCTTTCTTCAAAGGAGCAGGTATTCGTTTGCTCTCACTGTTCAACCCCTAGTGTATGAATCGCATCACCAGCAGTTTTGGGGTTCATGCTCAGTTTCGACAACTCCCAATGGTCGGATCTTGCATGCCACCATTGATGCTCATCCTATCTCCATCACTGTGGAAACCATCTGTCGGCATCTTTAACTCTGTGATGCCGAGGGAAGGGTCTCATTCACAAAGGATGAGGTAGCATCGACCTTTAGATCAATGGGGTACGAAGGTCCTCTCCCTTCAACAAATTATTTGAAAGGTAGAGTGTCCTATAAATATAAGTACCTCATACATTTATTTTTGCACTGTCTTTCTAATAAGACAGGTGGTCGGGATCAAGTTCCATCTGATTTAGTTTCGGCTATTCATGGCTTAGTCTCCAACCAACGTTTTAACTTTTCTGCATTAATTTTCAGTAATTTGGTTGACAATATTTCGTCTCCAAAGAAATTTTGTATGTATCTCGGGTTTTTGCAGCATATATTTCACAGTGAGTTGGGTTCTGCCCTTTCACTAACTGGGAATACATACAAAGTTCCCTTGGTAACTTCCAAGGTTTTTGTCCAATTGAAGAAAAAGAGTAACCAGTTCTCTGGGAACTTTACTCCTCTTCTTCCTTCTATGGAGTTACCTACTCCAGAAGGTGACAGCTCTGTTGCACCCACAGATGCTGAACCCACACCTTCCATTTCAGTTCCCCGTCCCATCAAAATCACTTACAAACGCCGCCGAACCCCTGAACAACTATCTACAGCTGTTCAGGCCCTTTCTTCTGAACCCATTAAGAAAAAGGTGAAAAGAACTGTTAAGGGCACAGTTCCACCTAAGGTGAAAGCCACACCTGTTGTTATGACACATGTTCTTCCTCTAGAACCTATGGCTGCCCTTAGCCAGCCTGAAAGCCCTCAGAGTATGTCACCACACATACCTGAGAATACCCAAAAGGATGCCCCCATCATTGATTCTGCTTTCGATGAAGCAACTCCATTAGAACAGAGACCGTCTCCCAAGTCTCCAGGATCCTATCACCCAGAAATGCCCCCCACCCATTCTATTACCCAGGCTCAAGGAACCTCTGCTATGGCTATGGAGGAACCACTCTCTCCCACTACCCAAACACTTATGAGAGTGGTGACACAGCTACAAGCCAGGTTTCTTGACCTAGAGCCTATCACTTCAGAGGTTGACCCCAGGAGTTCAGAGGGGGTCAATGCAGTTGAGGCTGCCACTACTGTTGATCATCTTCAGCATCCTCAGGACAGTGGTACAGGCACTAGGACCTCACCTACGGCAACCCACACTGGGGAGGACTTCTTTGAAGCTCTTCTCAATGAGGGGAATCCAGGGTGCCAAGAAACCACATCTGGTGGTGGAGGTGCAGGAGCTAGGCTCAGGACTCCATCGCCCAATGACTCCACTCATGTAGATGAGGGCACCAACACACAGGAATTGACGGCCACAATTACATCCCTTCAAGCCAGGGTAGCTCACCTGGAAGCTGAGGTTGCTACCCTGCAGCTGGAGGTTCAAGCCAAGGTGGCCACAATCTTGGACCTCAGGAGGCGCCCCCGAGTGATCCTCCAACCCTTTCACCCTGATCCTGCTACAACTACCTTTGTCTCCCCTGATGCTACCAAAAAGGGGGAGAAGGTACCATCTGCAGGGTCAGGACCACAAGTAGAAGAAGAGAAAGTTGCACAAGATGCCAACCCATCCATAGTCACCTTGACTAATGAATGGGATGACTTCTTGGGCACTTACTTTCATCATTCAACTTCCTCCTCTTCTTCTTCTGATGATGGTGAGGCTGCCACAGAGTTTGAGCAAGAGCTCACAGCATATCACTCTGTGGAGCCTCAGTCCCTTGTTGGGACTCAACAGTCCCCCTCTGAGACCAAGTCTCCTCCTGAGACTACAGCCCAGGTTGCCATGGAGGATACCACTCAGGAAAAACAACCTATCTCCATGGAACCTGTGTCCCCTTCTGGGACAAAGGCTGCTGAAGACCTCTCCTCCACTCCTGAGCACTCTGTGGATGTTGCTAAGGAATCACTCAAGGTGGTTGGTCAATCGGAGGAGGTAGTCAATGCTAAGGTTAACTCCGAAGCTGCAGCTGCTTCCGAAGACCTAGTCATTCTTGATGAGTCCTCCATAGAGGAGCTAATTTCCAATGAACCAACTGGTGAGGCTACAGGATCCATCTCCTCTAGGGCAAAGTTAATGGACAAAGGAAAAAGGAAATTAACCCCAGAGGAGGAAGCAAAACTAGAGGAGAGGATGCCCAAGAAGAAGAAGGGCCAACCAAACACTTCCCTGGACATTGAGCTTATCAGACTTTCTGCTCTTCTCCAGGAGAAGGGATATGATCTTGAAGAAGTCTTACTCTGGTCGGTACCTGAAATGGCTGCTGAGCTGGAGAAGGTGCAGCAGCAAGAACAGGCAGCTGCTGCATCAAAAGCCATAGTGGTACTTACAAAGAAACAAAAAGAAAAAGCCTACAAAAACAAATTGAAGGCTTTCCTACTACAGTATGGCTTCCATGCTCGGCAGCTAGGCCCTATGAAGACCTCAACCCTGGATATGTATGTTAGAGATGTAAAAGCCAAGATTTCCAGAGGTGAGTTACCTTCTATGGAGCAGATACAAGCTCAAAGGGCAAGCCTAAACTTAGGCTTAGGTTTAGGGGGAGGAGCCAGAATTGAAATTCCCCTCTCTGGATCTGGGATCAGAGAGGGTGAAGAGGTCATGTGTGGGGAAGCAACAAAAGCCATGTTCCCCAACATGTTCCCCCTAAACCCTAAGAAAGAACAAGCCTCTCCTCCATCAAGTCCTTCTTTGGAGAACATGCCAATCTCTTCAGTGATCAAGATCAACAAGGGTAAAAAGGCTGCAAGGAAACAACAGTCAACAGACCCTGATCCTGAGAAGCAATCAAAGGCTGATGAGAGGAGTAAAGAACATCCTAGAACTAAGGATGCAGTTCAAGAGCCCACTGTAAGAACAGATGAAGCAGTGGGCTCCAATGTGCAAGATGAATAGGCTAGAGATCAGAGGAGTGAAGCTATTGCCCAAGATAAACCAAGATTCAAAAGAAGAAAGAGCATAGCTAGAAGGAAAAAGAGAACTACTGCCATATCTTCTGACTCTGAGTCTGATACAGAACCCTCATAACCAAGAGCCACACCAAAACCTTCAATACCTGAGGAACATCCAAGAGACATCCATGGCCTGATACATACTCATACTTACATCGCTATAGTGAAGTGGAGCTTTGATGCACTTTATAAGATGTTCACACTCATTCAGGTCAACGAAGGGATAAAGGTTTTAGATCTTATTCAACTGATGGGGTTGGCTGATCCCTTTGTATTTGATTTGGAGAAACTCCCTCTTGAAAATCCAGATAATGGATCAGATGGGAGAGTAGCAGTTAAATGGATAAAGACTAGGGCACAGGTTCTGAGGGGAGAGAGGGTGACAAGGAGAATCAGATAAGAAGTTTTGGTATCATCAGCCTAGGGGGAGACTGTAAAGGCTAATAAAGGCTGATGCTCACCCAACTTCAATTTTGTCTAAGTACCAAACACTACAAAGACAAACAGCCTTCGGAAGGAAGGAGTTACTCTTCGGAAGCATCATTGCTTCCGAAGGCTGTACAAGACAAACACTTCGGAAGGCCAACACTTAGAGTTAAAGCTTCAAAGCTTCTGAAGACATAAAGCTTCTGAAGAACTAAAGGCTTCTGAAGACTAACAGCTTTCTAAAATTCTCTTCTGCACCCAAAGACAAAAACAAAGACTTCCGAGGATAATCTTCTGACAAAGACTGTAGCTGATTACTTTCATAATACAAAAGGGACTGACACAAGATATGCTGGTCTGAGTAAAAACAAAGATAACATACCGATAGTCAGACACAGCACCTTACTTCCCTTCCTCAACATTAAATGCAAAAGATCATCTGAAGCCTTGAAGATCAACAACATTAAATGCCTTTTGTATTTAGCCAGTCTTTTGTAAAGTCAATGTCTATAATTGTAATAATTGTAATCAAGTGTCTTAGCCTGTTAAGACATTTTACATACTAGAATAAGCTTTACTTTATGTATTGTCTAGTATACCCAACTTGTATTCCTACGTGTATACGGTTGTAGCCTTAGCTATATGACCTCTCATTGTAAACATGTTTAGGTTGCTTGTGTGTTCTGCTTGTAACACTCGTAATACTTTGAGAGAAATATATCTTTGAGCTTGAATTTATTCTTGTGTTCTTATTGTTATTCAAAGATTATTTGTTCACCATTGAGTGTTTGAGAGATCATTCTAACAGATATTCCACATCTGTTAGATTGAAAGAGAGAAATACTTGTGAAGTGTTGTTTAGAGTAAACAACCCGATCCAACAGGCACAAAAATTTTAAAAATCCCTTTTAAATTATATGTATTTACTTATATCTCCAAAATACAAAACCGAAAAAACGCAAGTTTATAATTCACCAGGGGCTTTTTTTTTCTTAGTACGTCCGGGACACTTGAATTCTCAGGGCCGCCCATGAATTACGTAGATATTAACTTATGAAAATCAATGTGACATTTCATCAAACAGGTTGTATGCAAACACAACTTCATAAAAAAAGAATAATGATTTGAGAGTGCAAACCTTTTAGTGTTTGTCAGATACAAGTATGTTTCCAAACATTTTTTCATGACCTCGTTCTCTTTCACTTCCTGAAAACGAACTCTAGCATGTCAATAACAAATTTAAACTGTTAGTGGGTTGCATTTTAATCTTTTAACATATCACGTCCTAGATTAAATATAATAAAAAAAGGACTTGAATTGAATCAAAGATAATACGTAGCCAAATTAGAACAAAGACGAGAACGACAATAGGAATGAACAAACCCTAAAAAAACAAACAAATCAAAGCATATGATTTTAAACTGGTTCCATCACAGGTTTGAGATAACCATATGCATTTTAAAAGTGAAAACCGATTTTATAGATAAAACCCTTAAATCCTATCTGGATTATAGGTCATTGATTTAAAATCTTGAAAATAAACATGTTGTTCACATTAAACCACATTTTTTATTCAAATCCAATTTATTATTTAGTTTAATGTGAAACACATATTTATTCTCAAGATTACAAATCAATGCCACAAATAAAGTTAAAGGATTTTTTCTTTAAAATTGAGTTTTGCAGGGGGGGGGATGGTAACCATAGGGAGATGGAAACATTTCAATGGCGCTCACTATTTTCAGAGGTTTCAATAAGATAGAACAGGACATACAAATTTTCTAATGGTATGACAGTTTGGATCTTATAATGCTCATCGTATAATAATAGTAAAATATACTAAGTCAATATATTAAATCTTCGAAACGTGATGGTTTCCGTGAACCCACCCGAATGTATGTAGATCCGCCATTGTAACTGCCTAGTTTAGACGACCAAGATCAAATCGTAGGAAGTTTAGACAACACATATCTACTTTCAAGATAGTTGAAATAACGTACGTCAATATACATACATATAATTAGAAAATATACGGATCATAAAGTGGTTGTTAATCTTTTGATTTAACTATAAAAAAAATAAATAACATGTTACAATGAAAAATACAATTATGATGAAAACCGACATCATCTCAACTAAATGTTATTAATACAATTTATTTTTGGCCACCTCATATTCCATTGATCCCACATATGAGTAGTGGATGGTGGGGGTGGTGGTGCATGATATCAAGTTTGGTGATCGAGTCATATGAGTGTGTGCGAGTGAGGGATGGATGATGAAAGTGATGGTTCTCGTGATTATTGCTCATCCACAACGTGCTTATATGATTTTTGATAATGTAGACTGAAAATATTAAATTAATATTTTATTTTTACTAATGAAGGTATTTCTTTTAATTTAGATGGATTAAAAAATTTCAAATGATGTATCTAGTTGCTAAATTTCAAGTATAGATTCTCCAAATTTAATTTACAACAAGAAAAGAAAAAATCAATCAAATAACCCTTTAGCCTACTTATTTTTACTCATAGTAGCCTTCGAATCAAATGTTTTCAAATGTCAGAGATATCATACCATGATATGTGTCCAGATTATGGATTTCTATCACCAATGACTAGAACGAGGTGGGAAAACCGGTTTTTTTGGAACCGGTCTAGTTCCAAATGGTTCCGGTTCCGATCAATAAAGTTAATAACCAGTTTTGGTTTTTGACCAGTTCCAACAGTTTTTGGCCGGTTTCAGTTTGGGTTTAGGCCGGCTCCGGTTCCTGTTTCGCCGGGTAAAGGTGGAACCGGTTCCGGTTCCTATATCTCTGTGAATCCAAAACCGTCTGTATCCACCGGTTCGAATACGACCGGTTCCGGTTCAAGTTCGGGTTTTCGGTTCCGATTTTGGGTTTTTTGCCCACCTCTGCCAATGACGATAGTTTATGACTTTTCATTGTGGTTTAAAAAAAATAAAACTATAGATTTTCATTGATTGATGATGTAATATGAATGTCTATTACCAATGGTATCCAACTATAGATTTTCATCTTCGTTTAGAAAAAATAGAACTACAGATATTTATTGTCGTTTGCAAAAATAAAACAATAGATTGTCATTCCTAAGCACATCAGTTCAAATTTAAAGCTCTTATCTAGGTCTCAATAAATTAAACGTGTTTCTCAAAACATGTTTGTTGATCATTAAATCAATTGATGTATGTTATGTAAATCTTCAAAAAGGATTTAATAGGCCAAGAACGAATCAAAGAATTATGAAATTAGTTAATTAATTTACTTAATCAAGTGAATAAAAACCAAATTAATCGATATAATCGAACCAAATGAATCATCGGCATTAACCAAAAGAAACCGAACCAGAATTTTCGGTTCCGTTTCAGTTTTGTGTTTTCTCAAAAAAAAAAAAAAAAACTTAACCAAATCGATACAGACCAATTATTATTATTATTATTATTATTATTATTATTATTATTATTATTATTATTATTATTATTATTATTATTATTATTATTATTATTATTATTATTATTATTTTATATTTAGGCCTAAGTATATTGTTTAATAATTAGTTTATTGATCTAATAATCAAATAAGTCTATTGTGTACAACATCTTTCGTTTTTTGCGTTGTTCCATTTGCTAGATCATCCTCTCTCAAGTTTACACCAATTTTCGAGCATACGTTGTAGTATTATCAAAAGGTATGCACTTCTTTTCTCTTTATTCATATAAAGAAAATTTATTTTTAAAATTGTTTAATGGGAAGAAAGCACATAAGAAAACCGATTCGGTTTCGATTCCAGGCAAAATCTAAAGCAAACTGAACCGATCACACACCCTAACCTCTTGAAGAACAAAGGAAGATAGTTCAACTGAGAAAAAAAGTGTGTCTAAAATCAAGTGTAGCTTACACATCCAAAGATAAAAAAAATATATGAAACACCATGTGATACGGTGGGGTGGAAACTAAAGGGGTATAGATATTGGTACACCGGTGTATGCATAACAACACATTTTGTGTTTTTTAATATTTAAAAATATTAAAAAATATGTTTAAGTAAAAATTATGTGAGTATGATGTGATTGATTGGATTTGAGTGTAGTGTATAAAAAAGGGGGTGATGTATAAATATTAAATATTAGACTATTGGGTGTGCCACATGACCCAATCACCACACGTATGCGCCACGTAGGCGCCACATAAGCACTCACCACAACCACTCATCCCACCATTTTGGTGGAAATGCCCCATTACCCACTCACTCCACGCCATCATTCCTTTATATATATACATGTGTGTGTCTGTGAGAGAAATATGTGTGTGTGTGTCTGTGAGAGAAAGAGATAGGAAGCACTCCTCACGCCGTGAATCCTCCCACGCCCCACCTCCCACGCCCATCTCACGCCCCTAGGGGGGCGGTGTGCCATGCCCCTCCACGACCCACCAACGCCCGGTAAAGGGGCATACCGGCCGGTCTTAGGACTAACCTAAAATTGGTATATTCTCCTCTTTCTTTCATCATAACAGGGAAATTGAAAAACAAAAAAAAGGTTAGAAAAGACAACTAAATTTCTGAGTCAAGTCATTCAAAGTAATATACTGAAATGGAAAAGTTCACAAGACCAAGAAATATCTCACAGGATCAGATGCCACCATCAAACTAAGATGCTAACATCAACTAATCTTGAAGGGAATTGACTTCAAAAAAAAAGTTGCCATCGAACAGAGATGCCAGCTTCAAAAGGGTAATTAGGGTTAAAGAATTCGGGCAGGGAAAAGGGTTAGAGAAGCTACCATGTATGAGAAGTATGGCTGTTAAAAAATCTCGTAGCTCGGATTCGTCTCGCAGCCCATTCTAAAAAAAGCTTGGTTCGGCTCGTTTGTACAACATGATATACCAAAAAATAAAAATATAAGATTACTTTTAATAAAAATTATACTGTGTTGCCATATTTGTAATTATATTAAACAAATAAAATAATAATAATAATAAAAAAAAAAGAAACGTGATCTGGAGCTCAAAAGTAGTATGCTCACATCCTAATATCTAAATTATATAAAACCAATCAAAAAACGAACCAAGCCAAGCAGGCTCGGTTAAAAACGAGCCGAGTCCTAACCAGGATTTCAGACTTGATTTACAACCCGAGCCAAGCCAAGTCCGAGCTAGCCCCTGGCTCGGCTCGGCTCGGCTCGTGAAAATCCCTATTTGAAAGTGTTAAACGAGTGGCAATTTTGTTAGTGTTTTATTAGAAGACTTAGATTAGATTTAAAATATTGTTATTAGAGTAGATTAACAAGATTGTCCCGTTCTTTGCTAATAATTTACTTTTGTTACCTAGATTTCATAAATTAAATATATGGTACCAAACTTTAAAGAGTTGTAACACATATGTGAGAGTAATTTGTTGCCTAATAACTATATATGTTACAAGAGTGAAAAACTAGCAAAACACAATGATTATATCGGTAATTTTTCTTAATAATAATAATAATAACAAGAACAATAATAATAATACTAACAATATTATTATTATTGTTGTTGTTAATATTATTATTTACTTTAAATTTTTAGGTTTTAGGAACCCTATCCACGTAGAGCGGTTATAGTTATGAAACTGTGAATCTGTGTATGATCTTTAAATGCGAGGTCTTGGGTTCGAGTCTCGGCTGGAGCAAAAAAATGCTCTAGATTGAGTTAGGGGTTTTCCCAGAGTGTGTTTCCTCCTAAAAGGCGGTGTCAATGTATCCATTTAAACAGTAATACTTTACGTTAGTTGTTAAAAAAAATGTATGATCTCCAAATCAAGCACGAAGGTTCACCCCACCCATCAAGTAAAGATGTGCATTGGGAAGGGATGGGAAGGGAAAGGAGGGAAGATCTAGGATGGGATTGTGGAAAGGGACCTTTGAGATGCACTCCCAAAACAACATGTATGAAAAGGACTTTTGAGGGCTTCTTTAGCAGCAGACAACATAACCCCACCACTCCTTCAACTATCAAACAAACATCTTTTAACACCCTTTTTCTTTCTCATTTTCTTAACATCCACTTCCAAAGTTCCAATAAGGACAAATATATAATTAACTACTTTTTAAATTGCTCAACTTGGAAATATATTAATTACTTGTTACCCAAAAAATGTTACATCAACCACTTTAAATATTCTGCTTTCAAAATATCATCCTAAATATGCTTTAGGAAGTGAATTTCTTTCTTTTTTTTTTTAGAGATTACACTCTGATTATGAGCTACACCGGTTCCATGCTAACTCAGTAGATTTTAATACATGAGCGATTTATTGTTTTTACTCACTGTGGGCAGGCCTGTTTGTGGGGCTTTTGGGTCATGTGACCCTTTTGAATCTCTAGTCGTTAATAAAACATATGTCTTGATATTTTTTTGATCTTATAAGATTTTTTGAAGTGATTCCATAAATATAGTTGAAAAAGATTTATAACACCAATATTGAATTTGGTGTAGTGATTATTGACAGAATCATGGATCATTCTTTTAAAATAAGTCTAAGGTTTGATTCTAAGGGGGTTAGGTTTCTATTTTTTTTTATATTTCAAAATATGACCATGTTTAATTGCTGAATTGTCCTAAAATCCAACCCGGCCTAACGAACTAGACACAATCCAAAATTTGTAACATTAAGTTACTAGAAATAACATTATAGAAAAAAAGTGACTCCGTAGGAAAAAAAGTCAACGGTTCATAATTGATCGTTTTTATGCGTTGCTTATTTGATAGCTGAGTGACACCTATTACTTAGGTATTTGATAGTTGAGTGACATTGATTCACCAAATATTTTTTAAAACAATGGGTACTAAAAATATAATAGGCCCATCGCTAAAATAAAGTAAATTTAAAGAAATAAAAATCCATATTAAGGCCCTCGAGGTGATAGAGGAGCAGTTCGTGCGTTTGGCAAGTAAACACTACCACAACCATGGCGGGTTGAAATCTGGGTTGGTGAACCTGTGGTTGAAGTCGGGTAGAATATAACATATTCTTGAATAGTGGTTAAATGGTTTTGAGTGTAAGCACATTCTGAGGGTTATGTACCTTTAGTGATCGTCCTATATAGTATATTATGAGGTCCCATGTTATGTCCTGACATATCATTTATCATGGACGGACCATAAGAAGGGCCCGGGGGCCCCGGTCCCCCTGTTTTTCCTGTCAAAATAGTTGATTTAGTAGTATTTCGTCAGAAAATCTTTCGGTCCCCTTCGTTTTCTTCTAAAAAATCATTCGGCCCCCTCTGTTTTTTTCCTAAAAATCCTTCGGTCCCCTTTAAGCTTTTTTTCAAGCTCCGTCAATGTCCTTACCATACATTTTTTATCGTCTGTTAATCTATTTGCAAAGAGATGCCCCTCAAGTTGTTCTGTGCAAATTCATAGTAATGTTCATCATATGTGATTAGTAATATCCAACCATCATATTCTATAGTATCCCATAGCAAAGTTTACAAATCCTCGAAAGTCATGAAAAGCTGAAACAAAAAACTTATTATGCTTAAACCTATATATGTTATATTATACAAATTTAATGATTGATGTTATATCTGATTAATTAGTATTATAAATTGGTTTGTTGCTAGAAGCTAGATTCGTCACCGAACACTGTTGAATTATAACCAAACATTGCTAACAATTTATTGATTGCTAAAGATATATATTACAAATGAGGTGAGTATGTTATGAATAAATGAATAACAAACAATCCTTCACGTATTTTCAGCATATATATCTAGAAATCTTGTGACACATCAAATACTTAACTTGTTTAACTTGTGTAGTAAGAAATATTAAATTATGTCAAATAATTTAATTGTAAATAAAGGAATTTTGGGTGTTACAGATAATTCAGGGTTTTTATATAGGTTGTATAGGCTAATATGACTCGTATATTGTTATACGATCATACATATATCATATCAACATGTTGCAGCTTATGTTGATTTGATTGAAGCTATATGTATTGTTTAGACTTATGGTTTGTATAAAAGACAATAGGGTGGTGCCTAGTAACAAGAGTGGTGTATGGATATGAAGACTATTAAGAAATAAACTTAATTAAATAGATGATCCTTACAGTATGTCAGTACTGAAATAATGTTCTTTAACTTGATGAAATTAAATTGGTGGTCTAACTTGTTATGAAAATTGTAACAGTGATGGTCTATGGTCTTTGAAGTAAACGACTGTTAATTTTTTTTTTTGGTAACTACGTTTAAAGTGTCAAAAACACAATTTGAAAAAAAATACAATTAATAATATAATGTTAAAAAATTACAAAAAAATCTAATAGAAACCAAGACTGTAATCTAAAAACAAACTCTAAACCCTCCCTTCCTCTCCCTACCAGCACCACCACTAGTCAATTTGGTCGCTCTTCTCACTTCTTTTTTAAACAATCATAACTATTTATTTATAATATATATTTTTTAAAAATTTACACTATTATGTTCGTATCATTTTTCTCTTTAATTTTGTTATAGTCTCGACTAGTTTTGTTAATTATTTTTTAATGCCATGTATTTACATCAATTTAGCAAGCATACGTGTAACATATTATTTTGAATATTTTTCTTACAACAGTAAATTGCATCACTATAAATTACATCACCATCTATTACATTCCTTTAATTTATCTTTCTTAGAAAAAAAACTAATGTGTTATGTATATGCTCGTTACATCGTTGTAAAACGAGATATTTTGAAAAAAATTAAAAAAAAAGTAGTCTAGATTTTAATTGATTTAAAGAAAAAATTACATGGCTGTGAATAATAAGTTACATCACTGTAAATAATGTGTTACATCACTGTAATTTACTATTGTTAGACAAAAATAAAAATAATGTGTTATATTTATTTCTGTTACATTGATGTAAATACGAGCCATCTAAAAAAATAGAGTCGAGATTATAACAGAATTAATGAGAATATAAGACGATTGTTATGTTGGAATTTTTATAAAAAATAGTATAACATAAAAAAATTATGGATTTTTAAAAAAAAGATGGGCAAACTTTATATAAAAGATTAAATTTATTAAAATATTTTAGATGATGACACATGTTACCATCATGTTAAATCTAGCTTTTCAATATTTACAAAATGTCGTAAATGCTCTCACATATTAAAAATAGAATAATCACACGTAACATGATCATATGCGCTTACTTTATAAATTAATAGTTAATTGGTTGTTACAAATAATTTAGGATATATTTTATTCCTAATCCTATAAATGTAGGTTCTAGTAAAATGTTTAGATTATTGAGAAAGTGTGAAGTGACATTTTTAATTTTCAAAAAGAATAATTTAGTCATTTTGTTTAATGTTTTAGGCCATTTTGTTAAATGTTTTTGATATTATGTTTAATTTTGTATTTTGTAGTGTGTTATTTTGTCATTGTTATTTGTGTATTAAATAAATTGTTGTTATTTAGTTTTTTTGTTTATGCATTAAAATTATATAATTTTGAGTTATTTTACATTTATGTTTTTAAAAACTCATAATTTAAAAATAAAATTGTCTTAATTTTTTGTCAAAGTTGAATAAAAAAGTTAGTGAACAAGTATTTTAGACATAACAAATTTTGTTAACTTTTTATCATGTTTTCTCACATTTTTTAAATGATTATAAATTCTAGATACGATATTATTTTTTTAAAAAAAGTTACACCATAAAAGAAAGCGTTTTTATCTTTAAAACGAGTATAGTATCGTTAAATAAAAGTTTTTAGATCTAATTATGTGTGTGTGTGTGTGTATATATATATATAGGATTTGGTTCAAATAACAACCCTGCATAATTGCGGTAACCCAATAATGTTCTTATAATGTTCAAAAACCAAAGATTCGGGCATTTTTTATCGAAGTTGTTGGGTTACCGCAATTAAGGTGAGTTAACAACAGAACCATACCCTATATATATATATATTAAGGTTCATAAGAAAACTATTCATTTTGAAGAAAACTAAGAAAACTCATACTTACCAATAAATTTTTATAAAAACAATTTCATAATTTTTTATGATAACGTTAAATATGTTATAATGAAAAATAAAAATACAATAAAGATATGTAAATCACGAAGTTATCTATATATAACTCAAAAAGTTACGAATGTAACTTATAAAGTTACATATATGTAATCAATATGTGTAACATACGAGTTACATATATGTGATAACATGAAAAAAATATTTTTTTTAATTTTTTTTCTTACCTTATAATAATTGGAAATAAAATAAAAAAGAGAAATGAAAAAAAAAAGTAATTGATAATGATTGTGATTAGTTTTTTTAGTTTTCTCAAAAATGATGGTTTTTAACAGAACCCTCCTCTATCTATATTACTATATAATACATATAGGAAGGACACAATGATATTTTACCAAAAACTCTTAAAATTAAGAGTTTTACAACTCTTAAAACATAAAGTACAACAAACAAATATTTAAAAGCCATAAACTAAATGATTTTCTTTTACTTTTTAGTTTGTCTTACATTGATACATTTAAAAAATAAAGTGTCATATAATACTTATAAAAGAAAACCCTCTCAAATCAAATAAATTACTTCTTCACACTTTTGTCATATCAAATTTGACATATTAAATAATGAATTTTATCATAATAAATTTTTTAGTTAAAGGAGTTGATTTGATAAAAATTAGGTTGTTTTAGTTTTTTACGAGCCAAAATCATTAGCTTAATTGTTTTGTTTTCCTCTGCATCGCGCGGGCATCTTACTTTCGTGTGTATGTGTGTGTGTGTGTGTGGTGTGTGTGTTTATATATAAGGGTTGTATCTAATAAGAAGACATTTTTGTCTAAGTAAAGTAAGAATTAATATAACATTGACATGTGCTATGCTAAAATTATATTAACAAAAATCTAGGATTAAAAACAAATTCAATACAAAAAAAAAACAAAATCCAGTATAAAAAACAAAATCTAGTACAAATAAAAATTTAAGATAAAAATTCAAAAATTTAGAATATCCCGTACAAAAAAAATATAGCACAAAAAACAAAAATATAGTAAAAAAACACAAAAAATGTAGTTCAAAAAATATATAACAAAAGAAGAATGTATAACAAAAAAATAAAAATCTAGTATAAAAAATAAGAAGTTATACCTAATTTATCATGTCACGTATTAAACTCTTATTAGTTATTACTTTTTTAGGTAATAATCTCTTTTTATTTGTTTTTTTTCATATACATACATATAAAGAGGGGAGGAGGAGAACTTTGTGATGAGCTATGATTATGGTTAAGGGTTGCTTGGTTCGGTTTTTGCATACAACCAAAATCGAAACCGTCATAATCAATTTTTTGTTATTATGAATCAATCGGTTTATGATATTTTTTCCCGGCCGGTTTTAGTTCGGTTTCATTTTTCCGGGTTTTTTTTCTTTTGCTCTCTCTCTCTCACATTCAATACCGAAAACACAAACATATTTAACGATAGGAATTTTTTATAAATTAATTGATCGGACATCAACTAATTACAGTAAAACTAAATCATTATCATGTCTTTACATTTAACAAACAAAGTTTAAAGGTAAATATGTGATAGTTCTGATGTTCATCATCTTTAAAGATGTAGTTTATGTTTTTTTCTCCTTAAATATATAAGTCTAAAAATAGTGACTTATATGCTAATTTTTAAACAAGACTAAAAATTGGTTTGGTTTGTTTTTTTGGTGTTTGGAATATGAAAAACCAAATCCAAATAGAAAAATCCGGTTTCAGTATATCCGGTTTGGTTTTTTCGGTTACTCATACGTTCTTCATATGTAATTAAAATATAGAAAATATACAATTTTTTATCTTTTTATATCGATCCTATTTTAAATAAGAATCCATGCTCTGTTAAAAATTAAAAAGAACGGTGGTGTTGGAGGTTGCAACTGTACAACGATCAATTTCGTGGTCTATGTGGGTACAGGTGGTGATGGTGGTTATGCTCATAGAGGGAATTAATTACAAATAATTATTTATTTATTAATGTGGGGTCCCCTGTACCTTAATTTATTTTTCTTTAAATATAAGGGGTATTTCAAAAATATAACCTTAAAAGTTAATGAATATTTGCTCTAAAGACCAATCAATTTTAATATTCTCAACACAGTTTGCGCCATGAGTACAATTCTTTAAAATTAAATATTATAACTGCAAAATCAATATACATCACGTATCATTTAGTAATTAACCTTTTGAAATAACTTTCTTGCCCTGTGATTAGAAAAATATTAAAACATTCATAGGAATTTAAAAATTGTGTAAATTACATTGTAGGGTCCAATTTAAATATTAAATGAATCCTTAATGTTTAAAACTTATGGATTTGAAATTTTGAATATTTGATCCCCATCTTCTATTTAGTATTTATCTTTCATCCATCGTATCCAACTCTAATGTTGTTAAATACCGGGACGTTCAATGATAACAAAATTGACAGAGCAGGGCATTAATGTAATTTTATTACCTTTTTACCTAGTAAACAACCCTATCTAGCAATAAAATAACATGCTTATATTACTTATGTAAACAAAATGAAATTAAGAATAGATATTCCACCATTGAAGCCTATCAATAAAATTTGCAAAATTGATAATAAGTAATGTGTTTATATAACACAAAAGTAATGTGGGTGTTGCGAACTTGATAGAGGTTTTGCCTCTTAAATGAGAGGTCGTGTATTCGAACGCATGCATTAAGTATATGACTATTGATATTGGTGCACCTGTGTACTAATAACATCATCTTTTTGTACTTTTTAATATTAAAATATATGTATAAGTAAAAATTATGTGAGTATGAAATGACTGATTTGACCCAAATAAGGTGTATAGACGAGGTGTATAAATATTAGGACCCTAAGTATATTCTTATCTCCAGTGGCCTTTTCAAATGTAAGTTAGGTTTGAGTCTTGACCCGTGCTAGTTTTTTTCAATATTTTTTAAAATTTCCTTTACAAGATTTGTTTTTAAATTCGTTTCACCAACAACGCGAGGTTAGCGTGTGTCTTAAAATTTTTAAAAGTTGGGCGCCTGCAACGTGAAACAATTTTAAATGAATCACACATTCAAACGATCCTGCAACTACGGTGCCATGATGCATGCGCTTGCACTATGTAATATGTAGTGACGTAGTTAGAGGTGGGCACCAGAACTGACAATAGGAACAAGAACCGGAACATGTCATATCCGAACCGGTTGGTACAGACGGTTTCGGGTTCTCAGAAAAATCGGAATCAATTACACCTTTAGCCAGCTAAAACAAAGAATGATCAAAAGTGGTCAAAAACTGGAACCGGTTCAAAAAACCGGTCTGCCGACTCTAGACATAACGTGTTTAACAAAGAGAATCCTGTGCAAATTTATGGCCCATTTCGAAAAAATGCTCCGATTTATCTACACAACACCTTAAATTTATGGCTTATTACTAAAAAAATACCCTTATTTTTATTAGGAAATATTAAACTACATTTGATAATCAACATCACTATAAAATACATTATTTCTCTTAACTATATGTAATTCAAACCTAAATATATTAATAAAACGGAACTTATATTACGTTGCTGGATTTAGGATTTCGTTTTTCAATGGACGCCCACAAGAATAGAAATTGGCCCATTAATAAAATAGTCCAAAAGCACTCTTTACGTAATTACGTTAATTTTTAGACTTTGCAGAAGGCTTCTACCAAATCATAAAAGTTAACGCTTTCATGGCGGGCTCAATGGATAACGGGGATGGAATAGCGGTTGGATGGTTAGGACATCCTATCTTTAGAGATAAAGAAGGCCGGTGCTTTGGCAGGTTTATTGATAGAGATTAATCGTTTTTTTTCCTGATGCGTTGACGTTCCCCTTTTTTTCATTCTAGTTATTGATGCTGGAAGGAATAAAGAAGATTAGAGATACAATTAAATATCAGCCCCTTTTCTCTTTTTTCCCTTTTTTAGAATAAGGGAGGAAAGAGAAAGAATAAAAGTGCATTCAACAGCTGTGAGATTTGAGGTCAGGTTGAAATGAAATTAATATGAAATTTCTATGGAAGTTGAATATAAACAGTGGCTCTAGGTAAAGAGTATTATACAAGATACTCATATGAAATGTTGTACTCTGATTTGAAAGAAATCTTTCTATCTTATTTCCTATATTGATTGTAGTGAAATCTTGCATAAGAGGATAGCAAGTTACAAATTCTATTTTGTTTTTTACTTTCTTCTTTTTAGTTTCGGATTGAAAGATAACGGGCTGGGTGTTTTTTTTAACTGGTTACGGTTCCGGTCAACAAAGCCAATATACGAATAAGGACCATGGTTAGTAGAGGTGCACAAACTGGGTGTTTTTAAAACCGGTTCCGGTTTCGGATAACAAAGTCAAGAACTGATTCCGGTTAGAGTTGGGTTTTTGAACGGGTTTTATCGGGTTTTGGCCGTTTCCGGTTCTGGTTTTGGCGGGGTAAAGGTGAAACCGGTTTTAGTAATTCTGGTTTCCAGTTACGGTTTCTTTGAGAAACCGGAACCGCATGTACCCGTCAGTTCGGGTTTTCGTTTCTGGTTCTGGGTTTTTTGCGCACATGTGCTGGTTAGTACATTTTGCATGTTAGACGTTAACCTCAGAAATTATGCCCATAGTCTTTATTCTTCACAAGCTAGCAAAAATGACGGTTCGTAATGGATTACCATTATTGTTAAAGAAATACCAACACACGTAGCCTCTATTGAACTGACAGGCACATGTCACAACATACAATAATCACACTTGGTTATGAATATTGAATCTCACATTTTACTTACACTTAATTCTCACACCTAGGTTTTCAGAGAACAAGTATTAAGAACTTTTATTACATATATACCAAATGTATAGTTATATATACTTATTTAAGCATATTGTTATTGATAGTTACATAACAATCAACTGAGAGTTGACTAGTGAAAATAACTATCATTTAACCGCTAATATACCTAACTTATCAATATCGACCCATTTTCATAATTGTCAGACTAAATACATATATAGTCTTATATTATAATATATAACATTTACAAGATGGATGAAAAGTTAAAAACACTATTGATTCACATCACATGGCTACTTGCATGCATTTCCACATGAGCCCTGTCTATACTATCGTTCACATCATCATTTATAACTATAACAATTTTAAAAGTATTTTTTTGCTTTTATAATTTTACACATATTTTTAACTTTAGGTGAATTTTTTAATCATACATGTCATTTTTTTCTACGTTCTTATTTTTACAAAGATATTTGTATAATTTTGTTTTGACTTGTTTTTTAACTAGAGTTTACTATTTAGCTATTTTATACCTTTTATTGTTTTATTACTTTTTTTTACTATGCAAAATTAACCTGTAGTGGAGTCAGTCGTGATTTTGCTTATTTTATATTATGATCATATGGTTTATATAGATTCATTTTGTGTTTTTGATGCTCATATTTACAACGTAAAACATTTATATTCAAAGTTACTAAAAACAAATCCGCATCCTATTGCAAAGCATAGGTACTACAATATATAACATACATATATTAACAAGTTTATGCTATAGTAAAAATCAAAGATTGGTCTAGATGTCAAAGTCTAATTCAATGGCTAGTTTCAATTTTTTTTTCATTTTATTATATTTTTAACACTGAATCAGTAATCATGTTTGAGTATACCATCACAACTATACCTTTTTAATTAACTTTTATTAAAATTGACTCGTTCAGTAGGCTGCGGTGTTCGACGTTTATATTATAGTTACATGATTTATGTAGATTCGTTTTCGTACTTTTTAATGTTCATATTTACAACTATGTGTTGGATCTTGTGTAATTAACTTCCCGTCTCGAGCATATGGGTCGATGAGGTTATTGGGCTTATTCCTTGAGCTTATGAGGATTGAGTCATAAAAGGTCAAGCTTACGTGGATATTTTGATTACTGTTATTGGATAAACATAAGTTTATATTGTTATCTAATTTATAGTAGTTAGTTTAATCCGAGAATTGTTACCGAGAATTATGGTATTTGTTAGTCTTGATTGTATATTAATCCTAAATGAGAATGTAACTGGGATTAAGAGTGGATGAAAAGTATTGAGTTATTTTCTTATCAATAATATTGGAGAGTTATTCCATCTTGGTGATTTGTGTTTTTGATTCTCGTATTATTCTTGTTAATAATTGGTATTAGAGCTTGGTTCCAAGAGGGTGTTTTAATCGAAGGACTGGTAAAAACATACGAGGGAACTACGAATATGAAAATCCAATGGGTGATGCTGCGGTGGTTGCCGAGAGATCTCCCAAGGAAGGTATCTCAGGTTTTGTGTGTCCCATGCTCACCAAGACGAACTATACGGTGTTGAGCATGCGGATGAAGGCGATCTTCAACTTACACAAGGTGTGGGATCAAATCAACCCGGGAAATCCTCAGAATCCTACAAAGAACAACACGGTGATCGTGTTGCTCTATCAATCCATTCCGGAGGAGATGATATTGCAAGTCGGCAATCTGAATACTGCGAAAGAGATGTGGGAAGCCTTGAAGACCCGAAATCTCGGGGCTGATCGAGTAAGAGAGGCAAGGTTACAAACTCTTATGACCGAGTTTGAGAATCTTAAGATGAAGGAGAACAGCACGATAGATGAGTTTGCAAATACGTTGTCCGGTTACGCATCAAAATCAGTCACACTTGGCAAGTCTTTAGACGAATATAAGCTGGTGAAGAGATTCTTGTCAGGCTTACCGAGAAGATTTCTGCATTTGGCTGCATCAATAGAGCAAGTGGTGGACCTCAACAAGGTAACGTTTAATGATGTAGTCGGCAGGCTAAAGGCATATGAAGAGAGGATAAAAGGAGAACCAGATCCTGGTGAAGTACAAAGCAAACTGGTGTTTGCTATATCAGAATCCTCATATGGTCTAAAACCGAAAGGTATTGAGTTATTTTCTTATCAATAATATTGGAGAGTTATTCCATCTTGGTGATTTGTGTTTTTGATTCTCGTATTATTCTTGTTAATAATTGGTATTAGAGCTTGGTTCCAAGAGGGTGTTTTAATCGAAGGACTGGTAAAAACATACGAGGGAACTACGAATATGAAAATCCAATGGGTGATGCTGCGGTGGTTGCCGAGAGATCTCCCAAGGAAGGTATCTCAGGTTTTGTGTGTCCCATGCTCACCAAGACGAACTATACGGTGTTGAGCATGCGGATGAAGGCGATCTTCAACTTACACAAGGTGTGGGATCAAATCAACCCGGGAAATCCTCAGAATCCTACAAAGAACAACACGGTGATCGTGTTGCTCTATCAATCCATTCCGGAGGAGATGATATTGCAAGTCGGCAATCTGAATACTGCGAAAGAGATGTGGGAAGCCTTGAAGACCCGAAATCTCGGGGCTGATCGCGTAAGAGAGGCAAGGTTACAAACTCTTATGACCGAGTTTGAGAATATTAAGATGAAGGAGAACAGCACGATAGATGAGTTTGCAAATACGTTGTCCGGTTACGCATCAAAATCAGTCACACTTGGCAAGTCTTTAGACGAAGATAAGCTGGTGAAGAGATTCTTGTCAGGCTTACCGAGAAGATTTCTGCATATGGCTGCATCAATAGAGCAAGTGGTGGACCTCAACAAGGTAACGTTTGATGATGTAGTCGGCAGGCTAAAGGCATATGAAGAGAGGATAAAAGAAGAACCAGATCCCGGTGAAGTACAAAGCAAACTGATGTTTGCTAGATCAGAATCCTCATCTGGTCTAAAACCGAAAGGTCGAGGAAGGGGAGGCCCGAGTGCTCGAGGCCTAGGGCATGGCAAGTATAACCCAAGTCAGAACCGTGAGTCGGTTGGATCTAGCACCTCCTCAGCCTCGAAGACAGAAAACACGCAGAAGGGAAAGAAGGACCAATCTCACATTCAATGTTTCCGGTGTGATCGTTACGGGCATTATGCGTCTTTTTTCCCGGAACGAAGACAGAAAAACCAAGAAGCTCACTTTGTTAAAGAAGATGATCCCGATCCTAATCTGTTTATGATGAGACAAACCGATGAAGAGGTATACTTGGATGAAAAGAATCTTGTTCCCACAAAGTTCGAATATGAGGAAATAGAAGAGAACGTGTGGTACTTAGACAACGGGGCGTCAAACCATATGACCGGAACAAAGGAATTCTTTGCTGAATTAAATGAGAAGGTGTCAGGAACCGTGAGGTTTGGTGACAGCTCGAGTGTGAAGATCGCGGGAAAGGGTTCTATACTGTTCTCGTCCAAAACTGGAGATCACAAAGTTCTTACGGAAGTATACTATATTCCAAACCTTCATACTAATATAATCAGTCTGGTCAGATTACTGAAACAGGGTGCAAAGTCGTAATGGAAGGTGACATACTGTTACTCTTTGACAGATCAAGGAAGCTAATGATGAGGGTGCCCCGAGCAAGGAATCGGCTGTACAAGATAAACCGTTGATCGGTTCCCCCATCTCCCTACTAACAAAGATCGATGATACTGATTGGCTTTGGCATGCACGAATGGGACACCTAAACTTTGACTCATTAAGTCGAATGAGCTCAAATGGAATGGTGAAAGGAATGCCAAGGATCCAGCTTCAAGCAAGAATGTGTGACTCTTGCTTGATTGGCAAACAGACTCAAAAATCCTATCCAAGCCAATCGCCTTTTCGTGCCTCAAAACAACTTGAGATCATTCATGGAGACTTGTGTGGACCAATATCTCCCATGACACCGGCCTGGAACCGCTATATGTTTCTGCTTGTCGATGACATGACGCGGTACATCTGGTGTTTTCTATTGAAGACGAAGGATCAGGAATTTGAATGTTTTCAGAAGTTCAAGAGTATAGTTGAAACAGAAATGGGCTGCAAGGTTGGAACTTTCAGAACGGATCGCGGGGGTGAGTTCACGTCAGGTGAGTTCAATAACTGGTGTGAACATCAAGGTGTGAAGAGACAACTTACAGCTCCTTATTCTCCACAGCAGAACGGAGTCGTGGAGAGGCGAAATCGTACGGTAATAAGTATGGTTCGATGCATGCTGAAATCAATGCAAGTACCTCAAAGGTTCTAGGGTGAGGCAGTAAATCATGCCGTACACGTTTTGAACAGATCGCCAACAAGGTCGGTTGAAGAAAAGACACCTTTCGAAGCTACATTTGGAAGAAAACCAAGTCTGGAGCATTTGCGGGTATTTGGATGCGTTGGTTTTGCCTCGGAACCAAAAATAAACCTAACCAAGTTAGATGGCAGGTCTAAGATGTTGGTTTACTTCAGAATAGAACGAGGCTCAAAGGCTTTCAGGATGTTTGATCCGATCCAAAATCAGATTTGTATAAGAAGAACAGTGGTGTTCGATGAGCAAAGGCGCTGGTCATGGGGAAAATCTGATCTTGAACATGACTCCCTCACTATTCAGGTTGACACCAACTTGGAAAGTGAAGAAGAAGCAATTATGAATGACCTGGATGGACCTGACAACAATGAGACCTTGTATAGAACTGAACCATCACACACCGAAGAGAATGGTGAGGGTGGTGACTTGGAAGGTGGCTTGATGTGGTTGCCTGATGCACACCACGAGGAAGAACAGTTTCAAATGGCTCTTGAGGCAGTTCGAAGATCCACTAGAGTCAAGGTGGTACCAGGGAGGTTTAAAGATTATTTGGTACATGATGGTGTAAATCGTGGAGATCAAGTAATCTTATTAATAGCAACTGATAATGAGCCAAGAAATTACGATCAAGCCAAAGGTGACAAGAACTGGGAAGCAGCCATGAGGGTTGAGATGGATTCAATTGAGAAAAACCACATGTGGCAACTAACTGAGCTTCCATAGGGGCATAAACCCATCGGTCTTAAATGGGTATACAAGATCAAAAGAGACGCAACGGGTAAGATTGTGAAGTATAAGGCTCGGCACGTAGCGAAAGGGTATGTCCACGAACAAGGGGTTGATTTTGATGAGGTCTTCGCACCCGTGGCCCGGTTGGAGATAGTGAGATTATTGTTTGCAGTGGCTGCACGAGAAGGATGGGAGGTGCACCACCTGGACGTAAAGTCCGCGTTTCTGCATGGGGATCTAAAGGAAACACTTTTTGTATCTCAACCGAAGGGCTTTGTTCGAAAAGGAAAGGAAACTAAGGTGTATCGATTAATCAAAGCGCTGTATGGGCTTCGACAGCACCACGAGCTTGGAATCTCAAGCTCGATAATATACTCAAGCAATGAGGATTCTCAAGATGCCACCATGACCAAGCTGTGTACACGAGGTTCAAAGACAATTTAATCTTGGGAGTTTACGTGGATGATCTTGTGGTGACAGGCTCAAGTGTTCAACAAATTCATGCATTCAAAAGAGAAATGGAGCAAAGCTTTGAGATGAGCAATTTGGGGTTACTGTCTTATTACCTTGGCATTGAGGTGGCACAATGTAGCAGAGGTATTTTTGTCAAACAGGAGGCTTATGCAAAGAAGATATTAGAGGAAGCAGGGCTACAAGATTGCAATCCAGCTAAATACCCAATGGATCTAGGTGTAAAAGTATCAAAATATGAGAATGGAAATCCAACTGATGCAACAAAATACCGGAGATTAATCGGGTGCTTAAGATACTTGGTGCACACAAGGCCCGACATCAGTTTCGCGGTGGGTATCATCAGTCGGTATATGCAGTCACCAATGGAGTCGCATATGATAATTGTGAAGCAGCTCTTACGGTATATAAACGGAACTATCGCTTATGGTTTGATTTATAAAAAAGATTGCAGCTCACAGATAACGGGTTATAGCGATAGCAGTCACAACACCGATCGGGACGATGGTCGAAGTACAAAGGGTCACGTTTTCTACTATGGGAACACACCGATTACTTGGTGTTCGCAGAAACAGAATACCGTGGCTTTGTCGTCATGCGAAGCCGAGTTCATAGCTGCCACAACGGCTGCTTGTCAGGCGATTTGGCTGCTAGGGTTATACGCTGAAGTTACTGGAACACCATTACAGACTGTTGTGATCAAGGTGGATAATAAGTCGGCCATTGCACTCATGAAAAACCCAGTTTTTCACGAAAGAAGCAAACATATCGATACCCGCTACCACTTTATACGAGAGTGTGTTGAAGCTGGAAAAGTGGAAATTGAGTTCGTTGGAGGAGATGAACAGAAAGCAGATATCTTAACGAAGCCACTGGGAAGACTTAAGTTTTTGGAGATGCACGAGTTGATGGGCATTGAAGACCTCCTTATTCCGAGTCGGGAATTAGGGGGTGATTGTTGGATCTTGTGTAATTAACTTCCCGTCTCGAGCATATGGGTTGATGAGGTTATTGGGCTTATTCCTTGATATGAGGATTGAGTCATAAAAGGTCAAGATTACGTGGATATTTTGATTACTGTTTTTGGATAAACATAAGTTTATATTGTTATCTAATTTATGGTAGTTAGTTTAATCCGAGAATTGTTACCGAGAATTATGGTATTTGTTAGTCTTGATTGTATATTAATCCTAGATGAGAATGTAACTGGGATTAAGAGTGGATGATAAGTTTTGAGTTATTTTCTTATCAATAATATTGGAGAGTTATTCCATCTTGGTGATTTGTGTTTTTGATTCTCGTATTATTCTTGTTAATACTATGAACATTTATGTTCAAAATTTATTAAAAATTGGTTTGATTACCGCCGCGAAACGCATGTATAACCCTAATTAATTACATTTAATGACAATCTTCTTTCCAACAATGTCTCCCTTAATTTTGACATCAAAAAAGTCTTGGGTCTTCAATTGTTTGTACCACATTCAATCGGTGAATTCTAACAGCTGAGGCTTTCGTTTCTTGATAGGTATAACCTTATCTTATAGAGTTTGCTTTCTAGGTGATTTGTGGATTGTTCTTTGTATATAGCAATTTTCTTCTTGCTTTCTACTTCTCTTGTGTAGGTGTCTCACCTAGTTTTACTTTGTCTTGCTTAAATTTTGTATAGATTTTTTAAATAATCTACATTACATATAAATTTTCTGGCAGTTGTATCACATAACTAACCATTTTTTACCTCTTGTTCATTATGATCATAAGATATAGTATCTAGATTTGAATATTATTCTATAGATTCAATAATTAATAGAAATCGTTCGGGTAGAGAATTTAGAAATTTGCAAACCAGGTTGTTATCTTTTGATGAGATATTATTTAGTCTTCTACTGAATTTGTCAATGGTTTATTTTTTTGAACGGAAATTTGGATCACTTACGGGTCATAGACCCACCCGATCATATCCACAATCCGATCATATTCACAATCAATAGGAGAAACTCACTATATGTGAGAGAAAACCCCTAGCCTAGCATAAAACCCCTATTTTGTCTATGTCAAGCCTTGAACCCGTGACGACGTGATCTATTCAATATTAAAATCATAGGATACCTTCCTTAACAACTTGAGCTGAGAATCATTGGTTTTCAATGGTTTATTATTATTAATTTTTAACATTTTGAATTCTAATAATAGGGTTTGAACATTTCGTTTTGTGTCTCATGTAAATAAATCTCAAAACTTTTGTCGTTCCAACTTCCAAGTAATTAAAGGAAATTTAGGCTGACTTCCTAATCCCATGGGAATTGTGGAAAATAGGTTTCTAAGGAAATACATTTGGCTCACAAAATGATGGAAAGATAAGACAGGAGCGGTTGGTTAGACTTGCCCAAAATAGTCATGTAAACAATCCTCAAATAAACCAACCAATTGTGCTGGTTTAACGGCCAAACCGAGAACTAGAGATGGGTCAGATCAAATTTGGTATTTTTTTTCACGAAAATCAAAAGAATAAAACATTTAACCTAACCTTGTATTTTTTTTTCCGCATGTATATATATTTCATGATTTCTTTTAACAATGCATTACCACCACTATTGTATCTCATTTCACCAAACCCTAACATTATGCCTCTTGATGTTATAACCATAACCTTAAATTTGTGTTTGTCGTTTGCTACCATAAAATTTATAACTATTTAAGTTTTATGTTCTTTTTGTCTTTTTAATTTCATGACTATCCACTCCTTTAATGTCAAAAGTCTATATTGAGTTTTTGCTTGAGTCGCTTATACTACAAAAGATATTATACAGAATATACTAGTTCAATTACCTACTCTTTCGCAAATACGTATGCTTATACTACATATATTATATTGCAAAGCGAACTGCTTACTCTTTGGATTTTGCGTAAAACTGGAGTTAAGTCAAGTACCGGTATTGTGACATCCAGTACCTGATCTTCCGGAAAGTCCGTACGGTATGTGTATTTTCACTATTTACTGTGTGTAAATACAAGGCATGAACAGTGTTTGTGATAACAGAACTCAGGGTACAGGAAACAGTTGTACGTATTTAGGTGAAAACTTAAATACTGTAAGCACAACAACTCACGATAATCAATAGTTGTATGCGTTTAAATGAAAACCTAAGTACAATTAATACAATGAATCAAGAGAAACAACAGTGTACAAGTAAACAACAAGAACATATCGGTTGCGATGTGATATCTATAGATGACAGGAATCAGATGGCCGACAACTTAGTATGAAAACAATGTGAAAACAGGAAGCTTAGTTGAGTCCGTCAGTGAGGAAACACAATTCAAAACACAATTGCAGTATTGTTTCAGAATAACGAACTGACAGTGTGTTTGCGTGAGTGACGATTCACACAAACATATCTGTGAGTTTAACTTTCTGAAATGATGATTGAAAAGTAGAAAACAAAAGTCAGAAAGCAAAACCATCGTCGTGTTCGTTCGGGTGACGATTCGAACGAATACGCGCGAAGGTGACGCGATGTGACGAAATGTCTAAAATAAACGAATTCGATGAAATAATTTAATAAAAACAAATTTAGAAGATTTACTAGGAATAACCATCTTTTAAATATTAAAAATACATCCTTTTTATTTGAAGCCGTAAACCCGCGCGTAACGATCCGAAAACGCAACAAAGACGCGAACCGAGCAAACGAAACGAACCCGAACACGCCCGGGGTATATAAACCCTAAATGAGGCATTTTTCTCATTTATCACACTCACTCTCTCTCTCTCTCTAAAAACCCATTTCCGGATTCTTTCTCACTACAAGAATCAAACTTCAAATCCTTGTAACTTGCTCATTTCTTGATGAAATTGAGTGATTTTTGAGCCTAAACGAAGGTAATGATCTCCTCTACATGAAAGTACAACCGATCTAGAGCCAAACCCACTGAAATTTGAGGTATAAAGTTAAGAAACTCACGAAAATTTGGGTTTTCACTCTTATGTGCGACCCACAAGATTCAAACCGGTTCTAAACCTTTCCCTTCTAACCCAACACCCACGAACCCTAGTCCTAACATACACCACCTCCAACAACACCATGGAACCACGAAATGGAGATGATTTTGGGCACAGCCCTGTTGTGGCTGAATGAGAACCATGGCTGGCCGAAAGGCCTAAGGCCGAATGGCCTCACTCGCCGGCTGCAGTTCCTTCGCCCACCTCCCATTCGCCTCTAACCATTCGCCTAATCAGTATTCAGTCGGCTTAGGTTCATTCTCTCGACCCACGCACCCTCATTCGACCATGATGCTTCATTCGACCAAGCACCCAGCCGAGACAAGCTTCAGTCGGCCGAATCGTGGAGTCACCCCCTTCATTCGGACCTTGGCCATTCGACCAAGGCTCATTCGCAGAATGCACACCTCAGCCCAAGATCATCATCAATCGGCCCAACAGCATGTGATTCAGCCCATCTATTCGGCCCAGAAGGGGTGATCGGCCCATATGACACATATAATTGACCCATGTTAGGGAATTCGGCCCATTATGACTACTTCGGCCCAAGACTAGCCCACATTCGGCCCATGTTGTTCAATTCGGCCCACATGGTTGTTTTGTAAACAAACACATAAAAAAAATTCAAGTTACTACAAGACTTGTGCTATGATCCTTTAAAGATCAATTAACACCTAGAATTCTTTCAAAATGCGTTAAAATGTTAAGTTGTCATTAGTTAAGTACATCAACACACTAAAAAGAATGACAACTCTTTCGAGTAAACTATAGTGGGGTTTAAAACAAATTAAACTTTTGAGTATTATACTTAGAAACTCTTATGGGTTTAAATTCATCACAACTTATTATGGCAATGAATCAAGCAAGACACACAACATAAAGACATATAATAATAATGAACTATAACAATAGAACCGGGCCGAATGATGACCGAGACCCACGAGTATTAGCCAATTTTAGGGCTAACACATACACGCACGCAAACACCTATCACATATGCTTACAAGTTACAAACATCGTGAAATCAATACAGGATCGTGAAAACAACCTCAACAACAACAAAGAGCACGTGCATTCTTGTTTATACTTAGTCAACTACATCAACTACAAGGTGAGTTCATACGCCCCTTTTCTAATCATTAAATGATTTTAAACTCTCGGGGCTGAGAAACATGCTAAATCTTTTATTTATTTAAAAGTTTTAGTTTAACATATTGCTTATACTTTGATTTAGATAATATTGCTTGACTTATTATCGTTTATCATTGTATGCATGCTTGTATGGTCATGTTATGACAGAGACAACTAAGATGAGTATGATAATATAACTTCATGAATCATCAACACAATAGAATAATGTAGTTGTAAGATTTTATATTATAACACATAATTATTCTTACAAGAACAAACAATGAGATTATCACAGGTGAAAATGATGACAACAACAACAAACAAGAATGGTATGAGGATAATATATCCTCATAATATCATTCACAACCGGAGTTAGTTAAGTGTAAAAAGAAAAGTTCTTATAACACTTAGCTTATAACTAGGTGCCAATTTACAAGTTAACACGAAACAAGTATCATCCACCACCTGAGTCGACTAAGTGTAGTAAGACTAGTTCTTACAACACTGTAGTGGCAACAGGGTGACTATATGGAACAACAAGAATGATAATCATGATAATGTACCTTCATGATAACAACATCATTCACATAACAACTAACATTGTATAATACGACAAGATCTTATACAACTTTGTTAACAACAACGAGAACACACAACATTGAGAACAAACATCATTGGTGAACACACAATACAATTGATTACTATTGAACTGTCTGTATTATATCATTTCAATCATGTGCCATTTATTCAAGTTGATCATTGTAAGTCCCTTACACAAATCGTTGACCAGTTAGTTTGACGTGACTAAACCGACGATAGCATAGTGGTACCATAGGTTTGACAAACCTCCAGCTTGTAGGGCTGGTATGTTGATCGTATTGATTCATTGGCCGGTAACGTATGACCGGTGACAGGGCGATGAACAGTCAGGGTCTGGAAAGCGACACATGGTGATATTAATCTGCAGTTAAAATTGTAATTAATCCATAGATTACTGTTGACTAGTAGACTGAGGAATTGATTTTCTCTCATGTCATATTACTAGTACTAGTTTCGATGAGGTCTCTGGGAATACAAAGTGGTAGAGGTAAATCGGATGCATTGTAATCTGATTACGTGAGGATTGCAATGGATTCCTTTTAGGCTTTATGCACTTCAAGTTGAGAACAGATATCAATTGGTTAACTAACACTCTTATATTTATAAGTGATTAACAGTTAACCCCACAAGAAATAGAATAATAATAAGGTTCAGATTAAATTATTCTAACTTCCTTAAAACATTGAGGGTTTATCAATACTTCGGTTTGATAACTAATCCCCTCGTACCATATTATTCTACATACAAAACAAAGGGTGGATATCAAAAGGACTGAACATGAGGGATGAAAATGGGTATCTATAGTTGTATTGCAAGTGGTGTGGAGTTCTATTAGTTATGTGGTGGGATGTTGGCTGGGGCTTTTCCCCTACATATGCCCTATATATAAGTATAACTAATAGGATGAGATACTACTTGTGAATATAACTATAGAAAGGCCATTGTGTGAACGGGTGAATCAAACAACTTACAAGTAACGTGTATGACATTGTGACTGTGTATGTGAACAATTCAATGTTTTCAATTATCAAACTTATGAACTCACCAACCTAGAGTTGACTTTGTTTAAATGCATGTTTTTTCAGGCGACGAACATGTTTAGTCATCAGACATTCAGGGACATAGCTAATGGACTTTTAGAAGACCTAGCTACTTTTTGTGTCGTGCATATTTTGGAATGACAAAACAATGGATCATCTTTTGTGAATCTTGTACAGTTACAAGATAGAAACTCATTGATTCTTTTGATTAGATTTACTTAGTTAAATTATGATGAAACAATGTAATTTAACTTTGTAATTCTACATCATTGTCATGTTAGCATTTCTCATTATTATATCATGTGCTATGCAAACAATCTGATTAATTTGATTATCAAACGATATCGCGCCCCGAGAACTTTCCGCCCGACGGGAAATTCGATCCAGCCCGCCGGCTCGGGGTGTAACAGGTATACCCTAAGAAATTTTGATAAAACTAAGTTGTAGTTATTAGGATGTTATAATTATTAATTATTATGTTGTAACTGCTTATTATAATTGATAAATGGTACTTTATAAGAGTTTCATTATTTTATAAAAATGTGTTTGCAAAGATTTCTAATTAAGTTGAGAGAGATAAATATGCCCAAATATATCAGACTTCGATCCAACCTCGTGGTTGCTTTGGCTTTAAATTTAGTTATATATTTCTTCAAGAGTAAATGATCTTAGTTATTTTTAAAGCTCAAGTTCGGCTCATTTAACTTGTCATATGAACAAATGCAGGTTTGGAAGACCCTCCCAAGATGACGAGCAGACGGGATAAGGTAGCTCGTTTAGTCTAGACACTAGATGCTAGCTAAGTAGAGTTGGGCAAAAAAGCAGACCCGGAACCGGAACCGGCAACCCGAACCGGAACCGGTCATACCCAAAGCGATTAGTACAAACGGGTCCAGTTTTTTAGACAAATTAAAACCGGGAAAACCGGAACTGGTTCTACCTGTACCCGGCCAAAACCCGATCCGGAACCGGCTAAAACTCGAACCGGAACCGGTCAAAAACAGGTCGGAACCGGTCAAAACCCGGAACTGGAAACGGAACCAAGTATTGACTTTGTTGACCGGAACTGGAATCGATTGAAACCGGAACCAGTTAAAAAAAAACCCGATTTGCGCACCTCTATAGCCAAGTTGCCTAATTGGGCCTGGCATTGGGCTCAGCGCTCATGTGATATAAACACTTTTTATTATTTGCATTATATGGCATGTGCACTAGTATAGTATAGTATATAATCCACTAGATACAAGTTAACAATTGTCATCATGGTTTAAAACTTTTATTTAATTATGTACATTAAAAATCTATAATAATGATTTAATGTAATATGATGTATATTTTTAGGGTATATGGGGTATAATGCAAATAAGAAGTTTATCAAGTAGATGCCATATTATGCATTTTTCATCTATTATTTAAATGAATTATATTTCTAACTAATATGGGAGAATGAAAGTTTGGCATATGCCAAGATGTAGACATCACTAGTCTTTTAAATATGAACAAATTAATATTATTATAATTATTTTATCTTTTATAGACTAATCATTGAGTAGTTTTATTGTGTATACACCAATAAATTCCTTTCGACAACTAAACATCAAAATTTGAATTTTGTTATATATTCGTTGGATTAGAGTTCCAAGGGTGTGTTTGGCTTAATTATAATCAAGTCCTTTTCGATAATATAAAATTCAAAATCTAAAATAATGTTGTGTGTGTATGTATTTTATTTTTATTGTAGAATATTTTATTCTTAAAAAAAAAAAACTTTTGTGCATGAAAAATACATGCATGGCATGTGTTGAAAAAATGGTTTTAGAGACCGAAAATAAGCAACATAAATTACAATATAAAGATATAAAGATTGCTCCATTTCAATGTTAAATTAAAATATCCCTAAGAAAACAGCAATAACCATCACATATCATCAAGTATGGAAATAATAGCTAGCATATTAGTAAATCGTTTACAATAGTGAGAGATCTTGACGAATTCAAAAGAATGGTGAAAATTTACGGGACTCACAAATTTCTTTCATATATTTATGTCTCGAGTTAAATGTTCAGATCGAGTCAAACAATAAAACTATAAGTATCAAATTTTCTGACATTTATGCAAGTGATTATATATATATATATATATATATATATATAATTTAACAAACAAATATCTAAATATTTAAAATAATATGTAAGATAATGTGAGTACCTGAAATGAGAATTACAACTCAGCTTGATAACCTTTAAGATTTTTTAATTCATTAATTAGGGATCTGAGTTAAAGTTTTTAGGAATTTCATTTTTCTACGTAAATTACCAAGCTATTCATGAGATACTCATTTGACATCTTGATGTCGAATCTTGAATATGTTAATTGTCGAAAATCCCCTCTTTGTTGTTGCAATAGAAACTAAAAGTTTCAAGATTAGCCGAACCACTTTATCTACTATTCATGTTTATGAGTTTCACAAAACTTTTTCATAGATTAAAAATACATAACTTAGCTTGGTATTCTTTGATTTTTCAATATTAAAAGTTCTAATTGATATAGTAACTCAATCCTGTCTTGATTGATAAAATATGTAGGATAATACTTCTCAACAAGAAGACAAAAGTGATAAACATTAATCTCTTCTGAAATTAGACAAGAACCAAGAAATAACAACTCAATCGTGTCCTTATTAAATCTACTATTCAACTCATCTAATTGTTTGCTCAATTTAGAATTAAACAAATTTACTTGGTAAGATGTTCAAAAGTAACTTGTAGATCTTTTTACGATGCTAGTACTAAGTAGAGGTATATGGAGCTTTCATATCTGACATTTCAATTTTGTTTTTCTTTTTAAAGTAACTTGCGGAAAAAAATAATCCGGTCCTTTGTTTCTAAAATTATTCAGACTAACATTTGTTGATGAAACTAACTCCATGAAATTAAGTTCTTCCTATTACTTTCTTTATCAAGTGAAGAATAAACACAAACTCAAATGATTGCAAGTGACATAAGTTGCATCAGTATCTTCATGTTGATAAAAAGTAGTATGAGATAAGTCTTCTGTTATTCCCTAAAGAACAATACAATTAACATCAAACATATCAATCAAACTTCAAATAGATTTAAAATAGGAACCCCCAACGTGTATTGCAAGTTCTACTCAATGTCACAACTTGATTCTGCCTCATTTTTGATTTGATTTCATCCTAATTTAGTAACTTTTCAATCTCATTTGCCTGCCTTTGGCAACTTGTCATTACGCTTAGTAGAAGGCATACCACATTAATAGTAGGTATTTTTTTTGTAAAGAATTGGTGTACAGGAATAACTTCCCGTAAAGGACAAACCAAGGTAAGTTGTAAACCATGATCAAAAAACAAAACTTAATAAGCATAAGAGCATTTTAGTCATGTCCTTGTAAAGCACAAGCTTGAAATGTCAAACACAAAGTGTATCAACTAAAGTTTTCAATCGTAAACAATTACTCATTATTAGTTATTCACTTTGTTTTGCGAAAACATTTTCAATTAATGTTTCTTGGTTCAACAAATTTTCATTGTATATCACATCAATTCTACATTAAGAAGAACCAATAGTTCAGTTACGCACAACTTTTACCATCATTAACTTTTTTCAATTGTCAAATCCTTCAACTGTAAATGAATCATAACCATTGTGCACATTAAGCTTATCACTAAATAAATAACAAAGAATACAATACAAAGCATTTGTTGTTGGAGAATACTATAACCAAATAGGGAAAATCTTAATCCAAGCATCAAGAAATATGTGATTCTTTCGATATTTAGGATACTCTTTAAGGCGGAGTTGGAAAGGTCCTAGATGGTTAAGATCCTTTTCATTAAATTTTAATACAGGAGTTTTAGAAATACCATGTTCTTATTGATTTTAATGTTTTTCCGACTCACTAGTTAAAGATTTTTTATGTTTATCTTGATTTGCATTATCATTATTATTATCAACAACCTTTCTTTTAAAAATTGAATCAATAGATTTACCGTTCTCATGATCTATTAACCTAAATAACCAAATTATAACTACAATTCTACATAAAATCAAAGATTTAATTAAAAATAAACCACTAAAAATATAAAAACCAAAATGGCTAAAATGGAACAACTAACAAACCCAAATTCACCAAAACATTATGATTGTTAGACTCAATCAAATTTTTTTTACCCTATCAAACATTAAGTTGAATGGTTAAACTCAAAAAGAGAAACCATAAAAAAATTAACTCAACCCTCTTTAACAATTGATCCCAATTCCCTACCATAAATGATTACATATGGCAAGTCAATTTTTTTTTTAATGTCATTAAATAGGACTAAAAGAAAAATGGGGCATCTGTTAAGCACATGGGTAAGTATTTGTTTTCTATGAAACTTAAACAAAACGGAATTTTATTGAAGTAAGAGAATTCCTTTGCAGATAAATTCCAAATTAATAATACGTAATATATTTTCTGATCATTATGTCTTTTAGCCGTTGTTCCTCTAGTTAACCAAGGAATCTACCTCAAAATTCCCCTTCCCTAATAAAACAATCTAGTTACAAGAATGACACATTTGTTTCAATATACATGATAAAAATATAATTATTTATTTAACTTTTTAGCTGTTAAAAAATGTAACTATTTATCATTATGAGACTCATTTCTTTGTTACTAAATATAAATACTTTTTATCCTACTTTAACCTCAAATGTTTAGCTATGTTTGACTTTCATACAAGTTATATCCAATAATATTAAAGTTTTCTAAAAAAAATAATAATTTTACAAGTGTTCTGTAACTCCTAATAAATTTGATAATTATCTATCGGACATGCTTGTTTGTAATCAGCAAAAATGTTAAAACCAGAATTTATTTATCTTAAAGTTTTAAAATTAATTCGCAAAAATTTACGATTAATTTGTTATGATTTAAAAGAATCTAATGTTTTTATATAAAGGGGTATGCATGTGCATTATTTAATGAAGTAAAAAGCATGGAATCCCTGAACATTAAAGCGAGTCAGCTTTATTCTGCAACTCCTTTTTGTGCGTAGTAGTGAAAGTTTGTAAACATCGAGATATTAATATTAAAAAAAAGGTAATAATTATTGAAAATTTGTAGGGTTGTGAGTATAGCTATGCGTATATTAATTGGCATTATTTGGAAGGTGGGTCTCTTTGTGTTTTCTGGCACATAAGATCTCTATATAACAATTGCCTGGATAAAATTTGGCCTAGTTCATCATTGGAGCTATCATGCACAATAGCTAATTTTGACTTTCAGTTTTATGTTATCATGCAAAATTATAAAAAGAATGTCCTTAAACTTTTTGAGTTATAAGGGGACAAAAGTTTTATTGTCAAAAGTAGAAATTAATTGTAAGCTAAATAATTTTAAAAAAACCTAACTAGAAATTAAAACTAGTTCTAAATGAGTTGGCTAAAACTTATCGTATGGTTTAGTCAAGAAGAATAAAACAAGATCTTGTACACTTATAGTTAAATTAACAAACATTTGAGTGGTGATAGGATAAAATCAGTGTAGCATGGGTCTTGTTCATGTTGTATTGGACCAGATCAAATTTGTCAACATTATATACACATAAATATGTCTATGTATATACATAAAAAGAGTTGGATTATATACACACTAAAGAGTTGTTAACACACTCTTGTTGTGTTAACCCATATAACTCCGTCAAGATCACTCAAAAATTTTGTTTTCTTTCTTTTTTTATTTAATATCATTATTACATATATACAATACTTTATTCTTTTATGTATACGTGTAAATTCATCAACATATAAGATTTTCAAAGCATCATAAGTTTTGGTTACACTTTGTAAGAACGGTTGCGGAATAGGACCTACCCGATTTGTGAAGATTAAGCAGTTGAAGAACAGAGAAAGTCTTGAAGATGGGTGAAGATGTTGAAGAACACAACCAAAAACGAATCTGAGATGTAATGTAACGACTAACAATGTAAAGAAATAAGATTCATTAGTCAACAAGATTACATTACCTACCCCTCACATGCTCTCAAACTCCATGGATAAAGAATCCATGGAGTTCATGGGGGAGAGCTCTCAAGACTACATTGAAGCACACCCTCACACACTCTCTTGTCTGTGTTATTTTGACAAAATAGAGAACATCCTCTATTTATATGTCACATGACCCAAACCCTAGAAAATAAATAAAGTGCAACAAATGATAATAAATAATAAACAAATAAATCATATTATCATTTGCTAAAGTCTTCGGGTCATCTCGAGTGTCTTCATAATCTTGAATTTTTCAGTGGCTTTCGCGATGACTCGTTGCTCCCTAATCAACAAATACATAATACTTCTTGTTTACATTTCATCTATCCAAATTAACCGTTGGTCTTGACTTTTCTAGACCCAACAGTCTCCCCCTATTTGGTTAGATGAATGTAAGCCAATGCAGAAGTATGATGAAACAAACATGAATAATAAGATTGAACTTGTGTAGATGCAATTCATGTTTCTTTCACCGCAAAACAAAGTGAATCTTCCTTTATCCGCTTCTCAAACCCATAACAAACATCTTGAAGTTCTATGGCCTTCATTTATCTTCTCCCCCTCCGATTAAGCTCCTCCTACGATTAACTAATCTCAATCTTCATCCCCAACACCAAGAATGGAAGCATATAGAGTGTAATCTTAATCTTCATCCCAACCCAAAAGATGTAAGAATATAGGATGTCGGTTCAAGTGTAGGACTCCAACCAATCCTTGTAATGAACATATGACAAATGCAAGCTCAAAGATAAAAGAAAACCATATCCCAACAATCTGAAAGTTAAGAGTCTTCAAAGCAGAATAAGAAATCTTCACATCAATGAAACCGAAGTCTTCACTGATAAACCACTGATAACACACTTGCCATCAGTTTCAATCCATCAAACTCCCCCTAAGCTGATGCTATAGATAACTGATGTGTGAAAACCACCATGTCTTCAAAAACAAGTAGTGTTCTTCGGAAGCAATCATTGCTAACCGGCAATATGTTCCATGCAACAGATCTGGAACACCCATTTGGACTTACAGAATAGACATCATTAACTCATTTTAATTTTCTGATCGTCTGTGAGTTTCAGCTCTATCATGCCAAGTGTATGGTATTTCCAATAATGTGACCGAACAAGTGAACCAAAAACTAATGTGTTTTGGAAGTGAAATCATATGTTGTCAATTTCGAATGGATTATTTTGTGGATGCATTAGAACTTGGACATCACACAAAGTGATACTTAGGAAGTAGACATTACATATCAAGAGAAGATTTCACTTAAGAAACATTTGGTTAACTTCAGAAGTATTAATTTGTAGATGCATTAGAACTTGGACATCACAAACTAACACTTAAGAAGCTAACTTCTTTACATACCAATGACCGGTTCATGCACTTCAAAAATAACATCAAGATCTTGAATTTTTTTTACACCAACTAACTATGATCGGGTATTAAGACATTACACAATATGTGTAATAATTTTATAGTTGGTGAACAAGAGATGAGCAAATGGTTACTCACCTCATCCAATGCCACATTGTAAATATATGATGACATGTGCATTATCCCCACCAAATGTTCATATTATATCATTTCCAATTAATTCCCACCAAAGCAATGTGAGATGACCTTCATACCCTTTGTTGACCATTGCTTCAAAATACCAAATATAAACAGTTGATTTAAAACAATCCATCTGAGTAGATTTTTAATCAGAAGCATAAAACCCATGTGCATCGGAAGGCAAATGAAGATAACTCATTGGAAGTTAATCTATCGGAAGTAACAAATAATGCCACAATCATAAACGTAAGAACTTATGATAGTAAAGCACCCATGTGCATCAGAAGGCAAATGAAGATAACTCATCGGAAGGGCTCAATGATTCAGAAGGAGAATTTATTAATCGGAAGAGGTTTCTTCTATCGGAAGTTTATTTTGTTTGTAAGTACATCGCTTTCTCTTCGGAAGAGACAAACGACATATTCTTCGGAAGTAGAACCTTATAACCTTACAAAATATGCTTCCAAAGAAACCGTGTTTCCTTCCGACAAAACCTAATTCAAAATTGTCGCCAACCTGCTTCTTCAAAGAAATAAATACGTTTATCGGAAGCTACTTTCAAATTAAAAATAAATTTCCATTTGGAAGAACCTTCAAGCTTCTGAAGACACATAACTGAAACCTTCCGATAACCCTAATTGATACATCATCGCCTCCAACATATTCTTTTCTGAAACAAACCCAGCTGCCCTAAATTTCATTAACAGCCGCCATTGTTATCAACTGAGCCAAAATTTGATAAAATATCAGATGACGATCAGATTTGGGTGGGGTTTGACATATATTAGGGAGAGTCAAAACCCACTTGTGTTTACCATACCAAAACACAAAAAATATAACCCAAATAGATTGAAGAACGTAGAACCCAGAACAAGAACATCTTCAAAGAACTTTCACAAAAAAATCACAAAATCAGGGTATTGAGCACAAGTTTAAGGGAATCAATGGTTAGAATGATACTCTCGAGAATTTGGCTCTGATACCAATTGTAAGAACGGTTGCGGAATAGGACCTACCCGATTTGTGAAGATTAAGCAGTTGAAGAACAGAGAAAGTCTTGAAGATGGGTGAAGATGTTGAAGAACACAACCAAAAACGAATCTGAGATGTAATGTAACGACTAACAATGTAAAGAAATAAGATTCATTAGTCAACAAGATTACATTACCTACCCCTCACATGCTCTCAAACTCCATGGATAAAGAATCCATGGAGTTCATGGGGGAGAGCTCTCAAGACTACATTGAAGCACACCCTCACACACTCTCTTGTCTGTGTTATTTTGACAAAATAGAGAACATCCTCTATTTATATGTCACATGACCCAAACCCTAGAAAATAAATAAAGTGCAACAAATGATAATAAATAATAAACAAATAAATCATATTATCATTTGCTAAAGTCTTCGGGTCATCTCGAGTGTCTTCATAATCTTGAATTTTTCAGTGGCTTTCGCGATGACTCGTTGCTCCCTAATCAACAAATACATAATACTTCTTGTTTACATTCCATCTATCCAAATTAACCGTTGGTCTTGACTTTTCTAGACCCAACAGTCTCCCCCTATTTGGTTAGATGAATGTAAGCTGTAGGATCGGGTTGTTATCTCTAAACAACACTTCACAAGTATTTCTTACTTAATTCTAACAGATGCGGAATGTTCTGTTAGAATGATCTCACAATTTCACTCAAAGTGACACAATAATAATCTTTGAACAATATTAAGAACACAAGAATAATTCAAGCTCAAGGATATATTTCTCTCAAAGTGGAAGTATACAAGCAAGCACACTTCAAGCAACAATACATTGGGAGGTTATATAGCCGAGGCTACAACCGTATACACTTAGGAATACAAGTTGGGTATACTAGACAAGTACATAAAGTAAAGCTTATTCTAGTATGTTGAGTGTCTTAACAGGCTAAGACACTCAGTCATGATCATTACATTAATAGACATTGACTTTACAAAGGACTATTAAATACAAAAGACATTTAATGTTGTTGATCTTCAAGGCTTCAGATGATCTTTTGCATTTAATGCAGCATGGGAGAGGTAAGGCGCTTTATCTGACTCATTACATGTTGTCTTTGTCTTTACTCAGACCAGCATGTCTTGTGTCAGTACCTTTTGTACTATGAGAGTAAGCTGCTACAGTCTTTGTCAGAGGATAAACCTCGGAAGTCTTTGTCTTTAGTGCATAAGAAGATTCCTCGGAAGCAGTTGTCTTGTACAACCTTCGGCAGGAACCAGTTATCCTTCGGAAGCAATGTTGCTTCCGAAGAATCACTTCTTCCTTCCGAAGGTGTTTATTCAAAGAGACTCCTATACTTAGACAAAACAAGAAGTTTGGTGAGCATCAGCCTTTATTAGTCTTTACAGTCTCCCCCTAGGCTGATGCTACCAAAACTTCTAAGGCATAAACCTTGGCTTCCATGTACCCCTCAGTACCTGTGCCCTTTTTCTAATTAATCTGATAGCTGACCTCCCATCTGCTCCATTGTCAGGATTATTGAGAGGGAGCATATCTAGATCAAATATATAGGGTTTTGCCAACATCATCAGATGCAAAAGATCCACCAGTTTTATTTCTCCATTGTAGTCGGTGAGGATGAATATCCTTTCTTGTGCATTGAAGCTCCAATTTACCAAAGGGATGTATGAATGCTCATGCATTAATCTGCTGATATCCCTCATGTCTTCTAGGGTTTGTGTAGTTTTGGGAGTTGCTTCAGATGTGGCTTCAAGTACTGAGAGTGTTGTATCAGGCTCAGAGTCTAAGGGGATAGTTTTTGTTTCCTTTTTCCTTTTAGCCATGCTCTTTCTTCTTGTGAATCTTGGTTTGTCTTGAGCAGTGGCTTGACTCCTCAGAACTCTGGCCTGTTGGGCTTCCACAGTTGATTCTACTGCTGCACCTGTTGTTGCAGTAGGCTGTGGCCCAATATCCTCATCCCTTGAGGGTTCTGTTCTCCTCTCTTCAGCCTGTGTATGTTTCTCAGGATCAGGGTTTGGTATTGATTGTTTCCTTGTAGTCTTCTTACCCTTTTTGTAGACTGAGGAGATTGGCATGTTATCCATACTTGGACTTGAAGGAGGAGATATTGGTTCTTCTTTTGGATTTAGGGGGAGCATGTTGGGGAACATTGCTTTTGTTGCTGCCCCACACATGACTTCTTCTCCCTCTCTGATCCCTGCACCAGAGAGGGGAAATTCTATTGTAGCTCCTCCCCCTAAACCTAAGCCTCTCATTAGGCTTTCCTTTCTTGCCCTGATTTGTTCAATTGAAGGTAACTCACCTCTTGCAACTTTGGCTTTTATATCTCTGATATGCATATCCATGGTTGAGTTCTTCATTGGGCCTAGCTGCCGAGCATGGAAGCCATATTCCAAGAGAAAGGCCTTGTTCTTGTCTCTGTAGGCCTTCTCTTTTTGCTCCTTTGTAAGTACACTCAGGGCCTTTGATGCAGCAACAGCTTGTTCTTGCTGCTGCACCTTGTCCAGCTCGGCAGCCATTCTAGGTACCGACCAGTTGATGACTTCATCAAAGTCATAACCTTTTTCTTCTAGCAAAGCAGAGAGTCTAGCTCGCTCTTCATCTAGAGAAGTGTTTGGTCGGCCCTTTGTTTTCTTTGGTCTCATCTCCTCCTGTTCTGCTTCCTCCTCTGGGGTTAGCTTACGTTTTCCTTTGTCATCAGCAGTTATTTTTGCCCCAGAGGAGATTTCTTCTGTTGCCTCACCAGCTGGTTCATTGGCATGTAGCTCCTCTGTGGAGGAAACATCCAGGATGACTGGGCCTTCGGAGGCAGCTGCAGCTTCGGAGTTAACCTCAGCATTCACTGTCTCCTCTAGTTGACCAATCCCCTTAGATGATTCCTTATTGGATTCCACAAAGGGCTCAGGAGAGGAAGAGAGAGCTTCAGCAGCTTCAGTCCCAGAAGGGGACACAGATTTCATGGAAATTGATTCTTCTTGTGCTGTGTCTTCCATGACAACCTGAGCTGCAGTCTCAGAAGGAGACTTAGTCCCAAGAGGGGACTGAGGTTCCAAAGAGACATTTGATGTTTGCTGTTCAGTCTCTTTGGCAACCTCCCTTGTATCCTCAGAAGCAGAAGAAGAGGAAGTAGAAGAAGAATCTTGAAAATAAGTACCCAAGAAGTCATCCCATTCAGCAGTCAAAGTGACTAAGGATGGAGTAACTTCCTGTGCACCCTCCTCTTCTCTTGCTTCTGATCCTGACCCTGCAGTTGGTATATTTCCCCCTTTTTGGTAGCATCAGGGGAGGTGAAAGTGGTAGTAGCAGGATCAGGGTGAAATGGATGTAGAGTGACCGGGGGACGCCTCCTGAGGTCCAGAATAGTGGCATCTTTGGTTTGGACCTCAAGCCGCAGGGTAGCCACCTCAGCTTCTAACTGAGCTACCCTGGCTTGGAGGGAAGTTATTGTAGCCGTCAATTCCTGTGTGGATGTGCCCTCCTCTACCGGAGTAGAATCATGGGGCGATGGAGTCCTGAGCCTAGCTCCTGCACCTCCACCACCAGATGTGGTTTCTTGGCACCCTGGATTCCCTTCATTGAGAAGAACCTCAAAGAAGTCCTCCCCAATATAGGTTGCCGCAGGTGAGGTCCTATTGCCTGTACCACTGTCCTGTGGATCTTTATTAAGATCAACAGTAGTGGCAGCCTCACCTGCATTGACCCCTTCAGAACTACTGGGGCCAACCTCTGATTGAATAGGCTCTGGGTCAGGGAACCGAGCTTGTAACTGTGTCACCACTCTCATTAAAGTTTGGGAAGTGGGAGAGAGTGGTTCCTCCAAAGCTAGAGCAGGGGTTCCTTGAGCCTGGGTGATAGTATGGGTGGGGGGCATTTCTGGATGATATGAACCTGGAGACTTGGGAGACAGTCTCTTATCTAATGAAGTTGCTTCATGAGAAGCAAACTCAATGATGGGTGCATCCCTTTGAATATTCTCAGATATGTTTTGTGACATAAGCTGAGGGCTTTCAGGCTGGTTAAGGGCAACCACAGGTTTCAAAGGAAGAACCTGTGGAGAAACAAGGGGTGTGGCTTTCACCTTAGGTAGAACTGTGCCCTGAGCAGTTCTTTTAACCTTTTTCTGTTTTGGTTCAGTAGAAGGGGCCTGAACAACTGTAGAAAGTTGCACAGGGTTTCGTTTGCGTTTGTAAGTGATTTTTATGGGGTGAGGAACAGAAGTGGAAGGTGTGGGTTCAGCATCTGTGGGGTTAACAGAGCTGTCACCTTCTGGAGCAGGGGACTCCATAGAGGAAAGAAGAGGAGTGAATGTCCCAGAGAACTGAGCACTCTTCTTCTTGAGTTGCACAAAAATCTTGGAAGAGACCAAGGGCATTTTGTAAGTATTCCCAGTTAGAGAAAGGGAAGCTCCCAACTCTTCATTAAAAAGGTGTTGCAAAAACCTGGGATACATACAAAACTTCTTTGGTGACATGATGTTGTCAACCAAATTATTGAAAATAAAAGCAGAAAAATTAAACAGTTGATTGGAAACCAAGCCATGAATAGCCGAAGCTAAATCAGATGGAACTTGGTCCCAACCACCAGATTTATTTGAAAGACAATGTAAAAACACATGTATGAGGTACTTGTAATTATAGGACACTCTACCCTTCAAATAGGTTGTTGAAGGGAGAGGACCTTCGTACCCCATCGACTTAAATGTCGATGCTACCTCATCCTTCGTGAAAGAGACCCTTCCACCGGCATCATTGAATTTAAGATGCCGACAGATGGTTTCCACAGTGATAGCAATGGGATGAGCATCAATGGTGGCTTCAAGAGACCGACCATTGGGAGACGAAGAGACAGAACAAGATGCCCAAAACTGTTGGTGATGAGATTCATACACCAAGGGCTGAACAGTTAATGCAAAGAAATACCTGCTCCTTTGAAGAAAGGAGATTATTGGGGCGAAGTCAGCATCATGTTCTGCTAATAACTCCGTTGGTACGTTGTGAGCAGGTTTGAAAGCAAGAAGAGCCATGAAAGTTGGTGATTTTAGGGCACAATTGGAGAGATCAAAGAGAAGAAGAGTTTAAAGTGAAACAGTTTGTGAGAATTTGAATGAGCGGGAGACCTTTATATACATTCGGATTTCAGCATTTAATATATAGACACATTAAATTTGAGATCCGGATGTCAGAAAAAGGTCTTCCGATGACAGCTGGTTTCACAATTAATTTTCTCTGACTGAGGTGCTTCCGAAGAAGTGACTTTCGGAAGCAGGGTATTTATTAGACCAAGAGAGTTCAGAAGGGATGTGCTTCCGAAGTATAAAATTTATACTGTCGGAAGCACTGCTTCTGAAGTGTTAGAAAATTCATTAGGCAAAATGTTCTTCGGAAGACACTTTCTTCTGAAGAGTACCTTGAGAAGCCTATGCTTCCGAAAATAATGTATCAGAAGAATATTGCTTCAGAAGGTAAGTTAGCTTCTGAAGTGTGAGATCTTCCGACTAAGGAAGAAATAATGCTTCCGAAGACTTAACCTATCTTCTGCTGAGTAGATACTCATCGGAAGATAAGTTAAGTTTATCTTCCGAGGAATTATTTATTCCTTGTCAGTACATTTATTCAAAGTTGATCATCCCAATGGATGTTATTAAGTACCTGAATCTTCCTTCATCAAATGCCTTTGTGAAGAGATCTGCCAAATTGTTTTCTGAATCAACTTTGACCAAATGAATCAACTTCTTTTCTGCACAATCTCTGATGAAATGGTATCTGATGTCGATGTGCTTGGTCTTGGAATGCTTGACAGGATTATTGGTGATGGAGATTGCACTGGAATTGTCTATCTGAATAGGAGTATTGAACAGATCTACTCCATAATCCTTCATCTGATTTTGGATCCAGATGACTTGTGCACAGCAGCTAGAAGCAGCTATATATTCAGCCTCTGCAGTAGAAGTAGAAACACATGACTGTTTCTTGCATTGCCAAGACACAATCCTGGATCCAAGAAATTGACATCCCCCTGATGTGGATTTCTTGCTGATGTTGCAACCCCCATAATCACTGTCTGTATAAGCCATGAATTGGAAGTCTTCATTTCTAGGATACCATAATCCTAGACTTGGTGCTCCTTTGAGGTATCTAAAGATTCTTTTTACAGCCAGCATATGAGAGACTTTGGGATTGGCCTGAAATCTTGCACATACACAAGTTGCAAACATGATATCTGGCCTGCTTGCTGTGAGATACATCAAAGAGCCTATCATTGCTCTGTACTGGTGCTGATCAACATCCTCCCCCTCAAGATCAGGGCTAAGTGATGTTGTTTTGGACATAGGAGTTCCCAGAGCTTTGCAATCAGAAAGCTTGAATCTTTCAAGAATGTCCTTGACATATTTTGATTGACTAATGAAAATCCCTGTAGGAGTTTGTTTCACTTGTAATCCAAGAAAGAAGGTGAGTTCTCCCATTGAACTCATCTCAAATTTGGATTTCATTAGAGATTCAAACTCCTTGCAGAGAGATTCATTAGTAGAACCAAAGATAATGTCATCAACATAGATTTGAACTAGCATGATATGTTGATTTGACTTCTTGAAAAAGAGAGTTTTATCAATTGTTCCTCTCTTGAATTTGTTTGCCAACAGAAAAGAAGATAAAGTTTCATACCATTTTCTGGGAGCTTGATGCAACCCATAAAGAGCCTTATCAAGCTTACAGACATGATCAGGAAACTTTGGATCTTCAAATCCTGGAGGTTGGCACATATAAACTTCTTCATCAATTTTTCCATAAAGAAAGGCACTTTTAACATCCATCTGAAACACTTTGAAATCTTTTGCAGCTGCAAATGCCAAAAATATTCTAATAGCTTCAATTCTGGCAACAGGTGCAAAGACTTCATCATAGTCAATGCCTTCCTCTTGAGTGTATCCCTGAACAACCAATCTTGCTTTGTTTTTGATGACAACACCTTTGTCATCTTTCTTGTTTCTGAACACCCATTTGGTTCCAATGGCATACTTTCCTTTAGGCAAAGGACAAGTTTTCCAAACTCCTTGTCTTTGAAACTGAAGAAGCTCTTCTTGCATAGCTTCTACCCAACTGTTATCTTTTAAAGCCTCTGCAACCTTCTTAGGTTCTATTTGGGATAGAAAGCAAGAAAACAAGCAAACATTTGCTTCATGCATAGAGCTTCTAGTTCTGACACCTTCTTCTACATTGCCAATGATGTTTTCAACTGGATGAGTGCTGTGAATTCGAGTCCTTGGAATCACATCCAGTTGAGAAGATTCATCCACGTTGAGTGACTCAAGGTTAGGAAGAACTACCTCAAGTTGGATTTCTGGCAGATCACGTGGATTCAACGTTTGAACTGTTGTGGGTTGGTTTTCTCTGGGAGTAGTGATTTCCAGAGAATTTTCCTCTGCTGGAGGACTTCCTACTTCTTCTTGATGTTGTGAATTAGAAGCAGATTCAATTGAGGGACCTGCCTGAGATGTGTTGATTGTCTCAGACTGTGATACATCATTTTGTGTTGAAGTGGATTCTGCCAAGTTTTGTCTTGAAGCTATTGGCAGTTCAACACGAAAGTCATCTTCTCTTGATCCTTTGGAGGTGTCTGTGGTAGCTGACTGTGAAACTGGAACATACTCTTTCACCAGATTAAATGCAGATGTAAAACTATCAAGATCAAACAACCAATCAGGGCCGGTTCCAGGTTTATTGAGAGTATGTTCATTGAACTGAACATTTGCAGACTCTTCAATAACTCTGGATGCTTTGATGTATACTCTATACGCTTTAGCATTTGAAGAGTACCCAACAAAGTAGCCCTCTGCTGATTTCTCAGCAAACTTGGCTAAGTAATCTTTAGTATTCAAGATGGTGCAATGACATCCAAATGGTTTGAGAAATCCAATGAATGGCTTTCTCTTATGCCAAATTTCATAAGGAGTCATGCCATGTGACTTAACTACCAATATTCTATTTTGGACATAACAGGCAGTGTTGACTGCTTCTGCCCAAAAAGTTATTGGAAGTTTGGCATCAGACATCATGGTTCTTGCAGCTTCAATTAGTGTCCTATTCCTTCTTTCAGCTACACCATTTTGTTGTGGAGTTCTAGGAGCACTAAATTGTCTTGTGATACCTTTAGATTCACAAAAAGAATTTAAAACATGATTCTTGAATTCTGTTCCTTGATCTGATCTGATTATTTTTACATGATGGTCACTTTCATTCTCCACCCTGAGTATAAATGACTTTAGGATTTCGGCAGTTTCATCCTTGGTATTTAAGAAAAACACCCAGGTATACCGAGAGAAATCATCAGTAACCACCAAACAGTATGATTTTCTACCAAGACTTTTAACACTTGTGGGGCCAAACAAGTCCATATGTAGTAAATGAAGGACTGTGGTAATAGAATTTATCTCTTTGGCATAATGAGATGACTTGTGTTGCTTACCCTTTAAGCATGCAACACATTTATCAACACATATGAATTCTTTTGTTGGTAAACCAGTTACTAAATTATTTTTGACCAATTTATTCATATTTTTGAGGTTTACATGACAAAGTCTTCTATGCCAAAGTGATGATTCATCAAGTGAAGCTTTTGAGACAAAGCAGCTTATATTACTAAGAGGTGCAGCTGTGCTCATATCTAGCATATACATGGTACTTCTTCTTGGAGCTCTGAGTAGAATTTGATCATTTGGTATCACAAATCCTGGTTTCAGAACAATGCACTCATGCTCAGTAAACAACATGTTATGCTTTTGATCACACACCTGTGATACACTTAGTAAATTGTAGTTAAGTTCTTTTACAAAATGTACATTCTCAAAGCTTACCTTACCATTTGTGATTGTGCCTCTACCTGTTATGTATCCTCCTACTGGATCACTTCCAAAAGCAACAGACCCGCCAAAGAATGGTTCATATTTGTGCAAGAGGGTCTTGTTGCCTGTCATGTGCCTGGAGCAGCCACTGTCAACTATCCACAAGTTGCCTTTTGATTCCTGCTGTTCCTGCACATGACCAGAAGTGAGTTAGTTTCTGATGGGAACCCAAGCCCATGTGGTCTTGGGTTTACCATTTGCATCATTGTAAGTAAATTTCTTTGACATCATTCTAGGTGGGACAGATGATGTGGATGCTTCTGATGTGGGTGATGGCTTATCAGTTGATTCCTTCTTCTTCCATACTTGTGCCTTTTGAGTTGTCGGAAGACTTGGTTTCTTTTGATGGTCATCGGAAGCTGTTTTTCTTTTTCCTTCCGATGATCTTCTTTCGAAGACAGATGACCTCTTTTGTTTGTTGAAAGCATTCCTTTGATGAGCTTCCGAGGTTCCTTTTCTTTCGGAAGCTTCCTTTTTCTTTGCTTCCGATGCTTTCTTTTCAGAAGCATTTTTATTTTGTTTCTTCCTATTACTTGAGGTACTTGCTTCCGATGCCCTCTTGACCAAATTTCTTCTCTGTTCTTCCGAAGAAGTAGATGACTGAATCCAACTATTCTTTCTTCCTCTTCCCTTGATTGAGGAAATTCTGCTTCTTGGATTATAGAAGCAATCAGCAGCAAAATGATTCTTTTCACCGCACATCAGACATAGAGTTTGAATGTTGGGAGAGTGTTGCTGCTTGTCCCTTTTAACGAAGTCTGATCTTTGATCCTCAGAGAATGATGGTTTGGATGTTCCAGCATACTTGTTAGTCTTAGACTTTGCCTGTTTTCCTGGAGAATTGACTTTTCTCTCCATTGATCTACCTCGTTTTGACTTGTCAGATGGGCAAGTCACATACTCATCTGAGGAGATATTTTCTGTGGTTTTAGCTTTGATAAAAACTGTTGAATATTTCTTAGTTTTCTTATTTTGATTCTTAAATTTCAAAGCTTGTTTTCCTTTTACTGATTTAATAGGAACATCATCCTCATCTGAGCATGTTGAGGTACTTGGATCAGAGAGATTATCCTTTTGAACTACCTTGTGTATATCCAACTCCTCATTATACACAAGGTCAACCAGTGATTTACACCTAACATCTGTTATGGAAGTATAAGCAGATGGAGGTTCCACTTTGTTATATCCCAAACCAGCTCCCCTTTTATTCACAAGTTCAGTTGTGCTGCTCATTCTAAAAAGTTTTTCATATTTTTCACCTTGGCTTAGAAATTTGTCTCTGTAAGACTCAGCCAATACAAGTTCAGTCTTGGCAGTGGTTAGTCTTTCTAAAAGATTTTTAATCTGACACTGTTTGTTAGTATCTTCATGTTTTAAACTTGAAATGGTCTTTTCCATTTCTTCAATCTTTTCTTTGTAATTTCTTTCAACCTCAAAGAAATTTTCCTTGACTACTTGTAGAGACTCAAGTTCATTACAGAGTTGAGAATTTATTTTCTTATAAATAGTTAATGTTTCTAAGCATTCAGGTGAGCACATGTTATCAGTTACCTTGCTTGAGGAAGATGAGTCATTTGCCATCAAAGCACTGTTGGAGATGGAGGGGTCCTCAGCTTGAAAGCTCCAGTCTGCAAAATCTTGTTCAGCAATGTTTGCATTGTTAGATGAGCTTGATGGTCTTTGTTGTGGTTGCCCAGAAGTTGTCTGCTGAGTTCCTGTGGACTTGCATTCTCTGGCAAAGTGGCCTAACTGTTGACAGTTAAAGCATTTGAGTTTAGATTTGTCAAGTCCAAACCCAGTCTTCATATTGTGCTTTTTGAACTGTCTGCCGGTTCTTTGGTAAAACTTCTTTGCCCTGTATGAAATCATAGCCATTTGATAGTTTATATCCATCTCCTCAAGATCATCTGCAGGAATACCATCCAAGTCTTCTTGACACAGATGAAAGTAATTTGTCTCCTCAGCCATAAAAGCTCCTTGCCCAGAGGTTAGTAGTGGGGTTGGGTTAGATACAAGGTTTGATGAATTTGGAGTTTCAGGAAATGTGACAGTGGGTGTGGAGGTAGAATGGTAGAGGGGTTGATAGCTTTGGTATGGAGGATTATTGATGGGTGCATAAAGAGCAGCTGAACCAGATGGTGAGTGAGAAACTTTAGATTCTTGGGCATCTAATTCCATCTGATAGGCACTGAGAATACCAAACAATTCTCCTAAAGTTAGAGTTTTCAGGTTTTCTGTTCTTCTGATTGTTACAGAATAGATATTCCATGCCTTTGGAAGAGACCTCAGAAATTTTCTGAGCACATCTTGATTATCAAGAGTTACACCTGCAGTAGTTAATTCATCCACAAGTTGGACATACCTTAGGTACTGAGAAGACATATTCTCATTGTTTTGTTGACAAAAGTTTTCAAACTTCTGTTTCAGCATATCCTTCTTGTTTTCTTTGACATCTTCTGACCCTTCATACATCTGCTTCAAGGAATTCCACAGTTCTTGAGCAGACTTGCATTTCTTGAATGCATGTATAATGGAGTTCGGTATTGACATCTGAATTAGCCAAAGAGCTTTAGAATCAACTTCCATCTTCTTGTAATCTTCGTCTGAGTACATAGATGGATCTTTTGGTACTGCAGCAACTCCAGCACCGGCAGCAGCAACTGTAGGAATGTAGGGACCTTCAAGAACAGACTTCCAAAGTTTGAAGTCTTGGTTCCTGATGAACCCTTCCATTCTGACTTTCCAGGTATCGAAGTCTTCAGGTGTGAACATTGGTGGCTTGTTGAGAGTGCCATTTTCTGTATCATGTTTGTTTAGAGCAGCCATCTTGGACAGACACAGAAAATATGAGTGTTAATACTATGAGGGTTTATAAGAAATAGAACTGGTAACTTGATGATGATTAGTCAGTCAAGTTCAAGAGCCAAAAGCTCTGATACCACTTGTAGGATCGGGTTGTTATCTCTAAACAACACTTCACAAGTATTTCTTACTTAATTCTAACAGATGCGGAATGTTCTGTTAGAATGATCTCACAATTTCACTCAAAGTGACACAATAATAATCTTTGAACAATATTAAGAACACAAGAATAATTCAAGCTCAAGGATATATTTCTCTCAAAGTGGAAGTATACAAGCAAGCACACTTCAAGCAACAATACATTGGGAGGTTATATAGCCGAGGCTACAACCGTATACACTTAGGAATACAAGTTGGGTATACTAGACAAGTACATAAAGTAAAGCTTATTCTAGTATGTTGAGTGTCTTAACAGGCTAAGACACTCAGTCATGATCATTACATTAATAGACATTGACTTTACAAAGGACTATTAAATACAAAAGACATTTAATGTTGTTGATCTTCAAGGCTTCAGATGATCTTTTGCATTTAATGCAGCATGGGAGAGGTAAGGCGCTTTATCTGACTCATTACATGTTGTCTTTGTCTTTACTCAGACCAGCATGTCTTGTGTCAGTACCTTTTGTACTATGAGAGTAAGCTGCTACAGTCTTTGTCAGAGGATAAACCTCGGAAGTCTTTGTCTTTAGTGCATAAGAAGATTCCTCGGAAGCAGTTGTCTTGTACAACCTTCGGCAGGAACCAGTTATCCTTCGGAAGCAATGTTGCTTCCGAAGAATCACTTCTTCCTTCCGAAGGTGTTTATTCAAAGAGACTCCTATACTTAGACAAAACAAGAAGTTTGGTGAGCATCAGCCTTTATTAGTCTTTACATAAGCCAATGCAGAAGTATGATGAAACAAACATGAATAATAAGATTGAACTTGTGTAGATGCAATTCATGTTTCTTTCACCGCAAAACAAAGTGAATCTTCCTTTATCCGCTTCTCAAACCCATAACAAACATCTTGAAGTTCTATGGCCTTCATTTATCTTCTCCCCCTCCGATTAAGCTCCTCCTACGATTAACTAATCTCAATCTTCATCCCCAACACCAAGAATGGAAGCATATAGAGTGTAATCTTAATCTTCATCCCAACCCAAAAGATGTAAGAATATAGGATGTCGGTTCAAGTGTAGGACTCCAACCAATCCTTGTAATGAACATATGACAAATGCAAGCTCAAAGATAAAAGAAAACCATATCCCAACAATCTGAAAGTTAAGAGTCTTCAAAGCAGAATAAGAAATCTTCACATCAATGAAACCGAAGTCTTCACTGATAAACCACTGATAACACACTTGCCATCAGTTTCAATCCATCAAACTCCCCCTAAGCTGATGCTATAGATAACTGATGTGTGAAAACCACCATGTCTTCAAAAACAAGTAGTGTTCTTCGGAAGCAATCATTGCTAACCGGCAATATGTTCCATGCAACAGATCTGGAACACCCATTTGGACTTACAGAATAGACATCATTAACTCATTTTAATTTTCTGATCGTCTGTGAGTTTCAGCTCTATCATGCCAAGTGTATGGTATTTCCAATAATGTGACCGAACAAGTGAACCAAAAACTAATGTGTTTTGGAAGTGAAATCATATGTTGTCAATTTCGAATGGATTATTTTGTGGATGCATTAGAACTTGGACATCACACAAAGTGATACTTAGGAAGTAGACATTACATATCAAGAGAAGATTTCACTTAAGAAACATTTGGTTAACTTCAGAAGTATTAATTTGTAGATGCATTAGAACTTGGACATCACAAACTAACACTTAAGAAGCTAACTTCTTTACATACCAATGACCGGTTCATGCACTTCAAAAATAACATCAAGATCTTGAATTTTTTTTACACCAACTAACTATGATCGGGTATTAAGACATTACACAATATGTGTAATAATTTTATAGTTGGTGAACAAGAGATGAGCAAATGGTTACTCACCTCATCCAATGCCACATTGTAAATATATGATGACATGTGCATTATCCCCACCAAATGTTCATATTATATCATTTCCAATTAATTCCCACCAAAGCAATGTGAGATGACCTTCATACCCTTTGTTGACCATTGCTTCAAAATACCAAATATAAACAGTTGATTTAAAACAATCCATCTGAGTAGATTTTTAATCAGAAGCATAAAACCCATGTGCATCGGAAGGCAAATGAAGATAACTCATTGGAAGTTAATCTATCGGAAGTAACAAATAATGCCACAATCATCATCGTAAGAACTTATGATAGTAAAGCACCCATGTGCATCAGAAGGCAAATGAAGATAACTCATCGGAAGGGCTCAATGATTCAGAAGGAGAATTTATTAATCGGAAGAGGTTTCTTCTATCGGAAGTTTATTTTGTTTGTAAGTACATCGCTTTCTCTTCGGAAGAGACAAACGACATATTCTTCGGAAGTAGAACCTTATAACCTTACAAAATATGCTTCCAAAGAAACCGTGTTTCCTTCCGACAAAACCTAATTCAAAATTGTCGCCAACCTGCTTCTTCAAAGAAATAAATACGTTTATCGGAAGCTACTTTCAAATTAAAAATAAATTTCCATTTGGAAGAACCTTCAAGCTTCTGAAGACACATAACTGAAACCTTCCGATAACCCTAATTGATACATCATCGCCTCCAACATATTCTTTTCTGAAACAAACCCAGCTGCCCTAAATTTCATTAACAGCCGCCATTGTTATCAACTGAGCCAAAATTTGATAAAATATCAGATGACGATCAGATTTGGGTGGGGTTTGACATATATTAGGGAGAGTCAAAACCCACTTGTGTTTACCATACCAAAACACAAAAAATATAACCCAAATAGATTGAAGAACGTAGAACCCAGAACAAGAACATCTTCAAAGAACTTTCACAAAAAAATCACAAAATCAGGGTATTGAGCACAAGTTTAAGGGAATCAATGGTTAGAATGATACTCTCGAGAATTTGGCTCTGATACCAATTGTAAGAACGGTTGCGGAATAGGACCTACCCGATTTGTGAAGATTAAGCAGTTGAAGAACAGAGAAAGTCTTGAAGATGGGTGAAGATGTTGAAGAACACAACCAAAAACGAATCTGAGATGTAATGTAACGACTAACAATGTAAAGAAATAAGATTCATTAGTCAACAAGATTACATTACCTACCCCTCACATGCTCTCAAACTCCATGGATAAAGAATCCATGGAGTTCATGGGGGAGAGCTCTCAAGACTACATTGAAGCACACCCTCACACACTCTCTTGTCTGTGTTATTTTGACAAAATAGAGAACATCCTCTATTTATATGTCACATGACCCAAACCCTAGAAAATAAATAAAGTGCAACAAATGATAATAAATAATAAACAAATAAATCATATTATCATTTGCTAAAGTCTTCGGGTCATCTCGAGTGTCTTCATAATCTTGAATTTTTCAGTGGCTTTCGCGATGACTCGTTGCTCCCTAATCAACAAATACATAATACTTCTTGTTTACATTCCATCTATCCAAATTAACCGTTGGTCTTGACTTTTCTAGACCCAACAGTCTCCCCCTATTTGGTTAGATGAATGTAAGCTGTAGGATCGGGTTGTTATCTCTAAACAACACTTCACAAGTATTTCTTACTTAATTCTAACAGATGCGGAATGTTCTGTTAGAATGATCTCACAATTTCACTCAAAGTGACACAATAATAATCTTTGAACAATATTAAGAACACAAGAATAATTCAAGCTCAAGGATATATTTCTCTCAAAGTGGAAGTATACAAGCAAGCACACTTCAAGCAACAATACATTGGGAGGTTATATAGCCGAGGCTACAACCGTATACACTTAGGAATACAAGTTGGGTATACTAGACAAGTACATAAAGTAAAGCTTATTCTAGTATGTTGAGTGTCTTAACAGGCTAAGACACTCAGTCATGATCATTACATTAATAGACATTGACTTTACAAAGGACTATTAAATACAAAAGACATTTAATGTTGTTGATCTTCAAGGCTTCAGATGATCTTTTGCATTTAATGCAGCATGGGAGAGGTAAGGCGCTTTATCTGACTCATTACATGTTGTCTTTGTCTTTACTCAGACCAGCATGTCTTGTGTCAGTACCTTTTGTACTATGAGAGTAAGCTGCTACAGTCTTTGTCAGAGGATAAACCTCGGAAGTCTTTGTCTTTAGTGCATAAGAAGATTCCTCGGAAGCAGTTGTCTTGTACAACCTTCGGCAGGAACCAGTTATCCTTCGGAAGCAATGTTGCTTCCGAAGAATCATTTCTTCCTTCCGAAGGTGTTTATTCAAAGAGACTCCTATACTTAGACAAAACAAGAAGTTTTTTAGACCCAACACACTTTAAGATTTATAATTTTCTATAAAATGTAAGTTAAACTGTTTTTAAATATTAAACGGTAATAATTTTACAAATATACACATAAAAGAATAAAGTAATGTCTATGTGTAATAATTAATGATATTTAAAAAATATTCATTTGGTTTAAAAGAGGTTTTTTATCTCGCTTTGTTTAACTTTATTTCTTAAAATTATCAGTGTTGGATAAACTACTTTTTTTTTAAAAAAAAAAAAACTTTAGATTAACTTTAAAAAGTTATAAGTTATAATTTAAAACTTTTATTAAACAAAGGTCTTAAATTTTAATAAAAATTACTTTACAATCCTTCTAATAGAGAGAGAAAGAGCAAAATTACGGTCCTGCTCAAATAAAGTTAATCCAAATGGAATAGAGACAATTGTCTATTTCTAAAAGGGAACAAATGGAAAAATATGAACATAAAGACATCTTAGGCTTTTTAACTTTTAATTAGTCTAAGAAAAAGTCTACAACTATTGTATTATTACAACTACAATATATGTAAAGACTAATAAATGTTGATGCTTACCAAACTTCAATTTTGTCCAAGTATAAGAGACTACACAGACAAACAGCCTTCGGAAGGAAGGAGTTTTCTTCGGAAGCAACATTGCTTCCGAAGGGTAACTAACTCCTACTGAAGGCTGTACAAGACAAATACTTCGGAAGGCCAACACTTAGAGTTAAAGCTTCAAAGCTCTGAAAACATAAAGCTTCTGAAGAACTAAAGGCTTCCGAAGACTAACAGCTTCCGAAGATTCTCTTCTGTACAAGACAAAGACAAAGACTTCCGAGGTTTATACTCTGACAAAGAATGTAGCTGATTACTTTTATAGTACAAAAGGGACTGACACAAGACATGCTGGTCTGAGTAGAAACAAAGAGAACATACCGATAGTCAGACACAGCACCTTACTTCCCTTTCTCAGCATTAAATGCAAAAGATCATTTGAAGCCTTGAAGATCAACAACATTAAATGTCTTTTGTATTTAGCTAGTCTTTTGTAAAGTCAGTGTCTATAATTGTAATAATTGTGATCAAGGGTCTTAGCCTGTTAAGACACTTTACATACTAGAATAAGCTTTACTTTATGTATTGTCTAATATACCCAACTTGTATTCCTACGTGTATACGGTTGTAGCCTTAACTATATAACCTCTCATTGTAAACAAGTTTAGGTGTGCTTGTCTGCTTACAAAACTTGTAATACTTTGAGAGAAATATATCTTTGAGCTTGAATTTGTTCTTGTGTTCCTACTGTTATTCAAAGATTATTAACTTACCATTGAGACTTTGAGATAACCTTCTAACAGACATTCTGCATTTGTTAGATTGTAACAGAGAAATACTTGTGAAGTGTTGTTTAGATTAAGCAACCCGATCCAACACGAACATATGGTCTTCATGCTATCACGGGCCCAAAAAACGTTCATATTTTTATATTATTTATAATATTATTAAATTAGATAGTTAAAATAACATTAACAAATACAAATAAATGAACATAACCGAATAGTTCACTGTTATAATTAAATTAACGAACACTAGGTGGACCGTATATTTATTTTCAATAATTCAAATGGATTGCCTAAATAGGTTTTAATGTTCTTTCTTTAATATCAAGTTTTTCACAAAATACAACCCTCATGTATGTATGTGTGTATTGATTAAATAAAAAACTAAATTTAGTATCTGTTGAAACCTTATTTATTTGATATATATTTTTTCTAATCACACATTTCACTAAAATTACGCACATTTCATAAATATTTTTATTATAACATGCTTTTAGTAACTTAATTTCTAGTTAAATCTAATTTACTACAAACCTTACGTGCCTCATGACTTTGTGCCTCACTTTCAATATTTTTTATTAAATAAAATTTATTTTATTAATAAAACACGATCGAGTGCGAGGCTTACTTTTTTTATATGAAATAAATAAATTAAATGTAAATATGTGATTTTTATCTCTTAGTTTTGGTATGTAAAATGGCTTAGAAGTATAAGGAGAGTAGGTTTTGCAATTCAAAAAATAATAATAAATTCAATTACACAATATATGTAAACAATATATATAAATTAATAAAAACAACATATATTTTGTTTATTGGCGGAGTGAAATACTAGTGATCGGGAATGTCTATTTCAAGATCTTGATGTAGCCCACACAAGTCGAATGTCGCAGAATGGGAAGATATGGAAATTTGAAGGGGTTTGAGTTGTCCTTGTAAATGCATGGTGGCATGGTCGATTGGTCAATTAAGGTGGGGTGTCGAATGAGCCTAATGGTCTAGTACAATACCACCACTCAAATAAAAAACAAAAGCTCTATTTTCATAAAAAAAAAGAAAAAAAAAAAGAAAAAAAAAAGGTGGCAGAACATTCTCTTTTTTTAAGAAAAAATTGTCTCGTGATGGTCGTAAGTTACGATTCTTAATAATCTGTAGCTAAAATAGTTACCACAAAATATTTCAATTACATTCCCTTAATATTTATGCTTTAATTTTTTTTTATAGGATTCCTCATATCTATTAGTTATGTAATGCTAAACCTACCTACTGATTAAAATGTACGGAGAACAAAGAACATTGGAATTTTACTCCGTTTGATGTGAAAAAGGAATGTTTGCCATCGGACTACACGTATATTTTAAAATTATGGAAGACTAAGGTGTTAGTTTGTTTTTCTAAAAATTTTTTCCTATCTCTTTTGTCTGCGCTGCGTATATCATGGACAGACTGTAGACTGTTTGTTTTACCACAAACATTAAACTAAAATATCTGTTCGTTCTCTTTTTGTTGTAAACATGTATCAACCACTTTTCTTATATTCTCACCCTCTTCTTCTTCTAGGTTAATACATTCTCTTAAAATCAATCCGTCAAAAATTCATTATCTCCTTCTCCTTCCCCCGTCCCCCGTCCCTCCACCGCCGCCCCTCCATCACCAAAGGAGACGCCGGAGCAACTGACTCCACCGCCTCTATCACTTTACTCCCCGACGGCAGCCTCCGTCTCGTCAACGGCTCATCCGGCTCCGTCGTCTGGCAATCCAACATAGCTGGTCGCGGTGTCACGGTAGACACTCTTGATCATTTTGGTAACTTCTTCTCCGAAACGAATCCGCTTTTGTTTGGAGCACATTCGAAAATACCTCTGATACCATACTTCCTGGCCAGAATTTCACCGTTGGTAACGTTTTGCGATATGGGTTATACTCGTTTCGATTGATTAGTTCCAGGAACTTAACTCTCCGTTGGAATGATTCCATCATTTACAAGAATTTGAGGTTGAATTTTTGCTGTATTTTTTGTTAGCTTTGATTTATTATTTGAAGACATTATATCCACTTGATAAGTCCATATATGTAAATCATTACAGATGTTAAAAAACAAACAGTCTTCTTTTAACAGATTGTTGTGATTTTATCCAACTCTTCTGCTACAGAAGTCTGCAGATATGGTCCGCAGACTACAGACATTTTACCTCTAAAAAATAAATGCCACCTAAATTAACTCTTATTCAACAGACGAATACAATGTTGTAGGTTAAGTTGATGTTAACAAAAATTTGATCAATCTAAACAAGAAGGATTTAGTAATCGATCAATAAGACAGACGAAAACCATCTTAATGGTTAAACTTATGGATACGTAAAAACAATTAGTACACAAAAACATTGTTTCACTACACCATTTAGGGCTTTCCCGAATCCCGACGAAAGTTTGACAGCTTGTCCGGATGATTTTTAGTCGCTACAGGGAAAATTGACCTATCTCTACGACAGGTCATTGGCACGGCAATCATTGATAGATATTCGTACCAATAGTGGATACAATCGTGGGCATAGCTATCGTCGCTACAGATTTCTCCTATATTGACGACATTTCGCAGGCAGTAAAGACTTGTAAAATTTAAAAAAAATTGATTTGTGCCGACAACATATGGTCAGGATAGGGTAAAAATTTGAAAAAAAAAAATTCTGATAAACCCTATGCCGACGATTTTTGGTCGATATAGAGCACCTTATGAAATTTTCCGAAGAGTCCTTGTGCCAACGACAAGTCGTCGGGATAGGATAACCACATATTTTTAGCTTCATGTTGTTTTGTTTAATTTTTCTAGAAATAATTATTATGCAATTCCCAAAAATCTAAAAATCTTTAGCATTTTAAAAGACAAATAACATAACATAACATGTCATACAAATCCAAAGTTAACCAAATCCAAACACAACATCTAAATTTAACAAAAAGCATCTAAATTGTTCAAACTAAACACAACAATCAAAACATATGAAACTACGTATCGTGACGATGTTGTTTCTCCCAATGTCGACGCATTTCTTGCCTTTGACGACTCATTTTCTCCATTGCATGAGTCCCTCTCTTTGTCTTGTTGTTGTTATTGTTGTTGTTGTTGTTGTTGTAGTAGTAGTAATTGTTGTTGAAGATGTTCTACTTGTTCTTCCATTTGATCTTGCCATTGACCTTGTTGAGGGGGGTAAGTACTAGACACATTTGGTGTGGGATGTTTCACAACACGACAACCATCCCTTACGTGTCCATGTATTTGACCTAAAGCACACTCCATACACTAAATATGATTAACAGATACTGAATCACCAGACTCTTGGGAAGATCTTTTAAACTCATTTTGCATTATCTCCTAAGTTAAACAATATAACACTTCACACTCTTTTGCTGAAAGAGGTTGACAAATGTGGTAAATATGTTAAAAAGATCTCACAAACACTTTAGCAAAAGGATGAGAAAAACAAAGACACGAGAGATTACTTTCAGATTGCACCTTGTTACCTTAACATTAAAGATCAATTGAATTTTTATTTGTTTTGTCTAAACATAGATGGAAGTATCTAGTAACGAGACTCCAAATACGAATAAAAATGATTCACAAGTCATTGATGTTGACACCGAAAACTTGAAGGAACCAGAAAATAGTGTTGATGACCAAACCGTTGAGCAAGGAAAAAAAGATGGTGGTAATAAGAGATCGTACGTGTGGGACCATTTCACTATGGATAAGGAAACTAATAAAGCAAGATGTTCCTTTTGTAAAAATTTGTTGGCGGCTGCTTCAAAAAAGAATGGTACAAGTGCCTTGAATAGTCATTTGAAGTTTGCATGCAAGACATCACCTTATTACAATAAGGTAGATAAAAACAAGCAATATACATTAAGTTTTAAGCCTAAAGGTTTGGGGGAAGGTAGTGGTACCTTGGCATCTTATAAATTTAGCCAAGAAAAATGTAGAAACACTCTTGCTCGAATGTGTATAAAAGATAATCGTCCGTTTAGTGTGGCTGATGACGAGGGATCTTAGAGAATTTGTTTGGGAGTTAAACCCAATGTTTAAGTTTCCATCTAGATGGACAATTGCTAGAAATTGTGTGAAGATATACCAAGAAGAAAGAAAGAAACAAAAAGTTATTTTAAAAGATCAAATGGTATCTCTCACAACAGACACATGGACATCAGTTCAAAACTTTAATTACATGTGTCTGACTGGGCATTGGATTAACGATGATTGGGTTCTTAGAAAGAAAATTATAAATTTTTGTCAAATATCAAATCAAAGGGCTAAAACTATTGGGAGATTGGTATATCGTTGCTTAGAAGAATGGGGTACTGACAGGGTTTTCATAGTAACCGTGGATAATGCTTCATCTAATGATGGAGCAATAAGGTTTTTAAGCAGAATGCTTAAGGGTCCTCATTCTGTGTTGGATTGCAAGTTTTTGCACTTACGATGTAATGCTCATATTGTAAATCTTGTGGTCAAGGATGGTTTAGAAGAACAATTTGTTTCCATAGCTAAGATTCGAAATGCAGTGAGATATTTAAGATCATCTTCTTCTAGATTTCAAGCCTTTAAGGATTGCGCTGAGAAAGAAAAGATTGATTGCAAAAGGAAGCCATGTCTTGATGTAGAAACTCGTTAGAATTCCACATTCTTAATGTTGGAAACGACACTTAAGTTTGAAAAAGCATTCGAAAGGTATTCCTTTTAAATTTCGTTTAAAAATTTTATTCTTTTGTTTGTGTACGATAACTAATATTATATTTACTTTGTTGGTAGACTTCAAGCAGTGGATTCGAGTTATAGATTGTATTTTCAAAGTGAAGTGGTTGAGGAAGAGACTACAAGAATATCAAGAAAAAAAAAGTGATAAAATTGAGGGGGCACCTGATCAAGAAGATTTTGAAAATGCAAGGTATGTAAATCATTTTTTTTTGTTTTTAATCATATCAATAAAATTGAACATATGATGTTTTGATTTGTGTAAATAGGCAATTTATGGAGTTTTTGAGGATTTTCTTTAATGTGACAAAGAAAATTTCGAGGTCTAAATATGCAACTGCAAATCTACTATTTTTTGAGCTTTGTAAAATGTATTCAAGTATAACAAGTATGTCTAAAAGTGAAGATGAGAAGAAGAAATCTATGGGTATGTCCATGAAAACAAAGTTTGAAAAATGTTGGAATAATTTAGACAACATTAATCACTTGTTATACGTGGCTCTAGTTCTAGATCCTCGAAATAAGATGTCCTATCTTGGGTATTGTGTGAGTTTGATGCATGGTAAAGGTTCCAAGAAATCAAGGATCTAGTTAAGGTAACTTTGATGGAATTGTTTGATGATTATAAGTCAAAAATAGATAAAACAAAAGAGCCAAAGAGTACATCCTCTTGCACAACTAATTTGGTTAATGATGACACATTTGTTGACTTAGAAAGTATTTAGAAGAAGAAGGTGGAGCTAAAATAGACAATAATGAAGTAGATATTTATTTGAGTGATGGGATGGAAAAAAGAGAAGATACATTTGATGTTTTAGGTTGGTGGAAGATAAACTCGATGAAATTCCCTATTCTCTCTCAAATCGCAAAACATGCTTTAGCAATGCCAATATCAACCGTTGCATCAGAATCGGCTTTTAGTACTTTGGTAGGGTAATTGATAAATATAGAAGCTCACTTACTCCAAAGACTGCAGAAGCATTAATTTGTGTACAAGATTGGCTACGATCTACACCGTCAGATTTGCAAGATTCCGATATGCATGGTCAACAACCAGAAGATTTGATTGAAAATTTAGAGAATATTGAAGAAAGTAACATTTTTATTACTTTATGTATGTGATTGTTCTTTACCTATTTATTTAACTAATAAAATATGTTTGTCAACTTTAGATTTGTTAAACGGGAAGGCTACACGCAAAGACTCAACTATTAGAGATGATGAAGATTAGGAATAGATGGACTTTACCATTGAAGATTGGTCTATTTATTATCTACTTTTTAACTTTGGTTTTACTATTATTGAAGATTGGACTATTTATTAGCTTTTGAACTTTGGGTTTTCTTTTTAATGTAAGACATGGTTGAGTATTTTTGTGATTTTTTTTATCTCATCAATTACTTTATGCATTATTTATCACTAAATTTGCTGTTTACACTTTAACTATGCTTCTCCTTAATAAAAAAAAAAAAAAAAACCGAACCTGACCCGAAACCGAACCGAAACCGAAAAAAACCGAATAACCGAACAACCGAAACCGATCGGTGGATAAAAAAAACTAACCGAAAATGTCGGTTTCGGTGCGGTAAAAACAGAACCAAACCGAACCGAGCACACACCTAACTATTACAATGTTACAAGACATGTGCAATCCATACTTAGCGATTAACAATTGAAATGTTATATACACAAAACAATAGTTGTCCCTTGTAGGAATATCAGAGGGCCGAGGCTACACTTATACAAGAAACAAAATAAAATTTATTTTAATATAATGTTATGTCATGACATACCAAGCTAACATTAATTACAATCAATATAAATAACTACATTGTTATTTACAGTATATGCCTATGATATAGAAGTAGGGGTGAGCAAAAAACCGAAAAAACCAGACAAGAACCGAATAAACCGAACGAATAACCGAAAAAACAAAAACCAAATTTTTCGGTTCGGTTTCGGTTTTTCATATTCCAAAAACCGAAAAAACTTAATCGATCCGATTTTTAATCTTGTTTAAAAATTAACATATATAACTATTTTTATACTAATTTAACAGGATGAAAACACACAAAAAGTCTACCATTGAGATGATGAAAATTTGAATTAGATGAAATCTATCATTTCAAAAGATGATGAAGATTGGAATTATTGCGTATTTAGTTATTTATTTTTGAACTTTTTTAAATGTAAGAATATGATGATAATAATTTAGTTTTATTGTAATTAGTTATGCTCGATCAATTAATTTATGAATTATATATTGTTAAACATGTTTACATTTTCAAAATTCGGTGATAGAGAGAGAAGCGAGAAGAAAAAACAAAAACAGAAAAAATCGAAACCGATAAAAAGAACCGAAGACTGAAAAACTGAAAACCGAATGGTTTGTAATTACTAAAACCGACTATGTTGGTTTCTGTTCGGTTTTACTTAAAAACCGAACCGAGCATACACCTAAAAGAAGAATTAATCACGTTGATCTTCAACACACCAGGCATTCTTTTGTAATCATTGTAGCTCTGAAGAGTTGTAAGTTGTTTTCCTGATTAATACTGAAATGTCTTTTTTATTTTGTTCTGTCTTTCTTAGTTAGCTCTACAACAATCTTTAAATAACTTCAGCATCGGCAAATAATGTTGGACAGAAGTAACTTTGTAGTCGAAAGTTGCACATCGAAAGCTTTAATTTTCTCTTAAACCCTATCTTTCAAGCATTGTCTTTAGAAGTCTTGTCATCTTTTGATGCATGTTATCTTTAAAATAATATTTGTCAGATACTGATCATTAACTCACAAGAGTTGTTCTTCTTCTTATGCTTTGATGTCTTCTGATGCATTGGTATCTTTGGAAGCTTTGTATTCTATCTGGTTGTGTTTTGATTCTTTGATGTCTTCATAAGTTTTCAGTCTTTTGAAAATTAATTGTTTTTTCTAATGACTAAAGGTTTTCGGAGGATAATTCTATCCTTCCAATACTTCCTTGGACCTTCATAGGATAATTCCTTGAAGGTCTAGTTACCTGGACCTCCCATAAGCCATCACAACCACCCCAGGAGGAACTCTCACTGGGAAAACCTCCTGACCTCCCTCAAACTCCTATTTCGTTGCTAGAGGGTTTGAACCCAAGACCTTCCATTTGGAAGAATCCCGAGGTATACCATTGAGGCAATGCCTCATTGGTAATCCATAGAAATTAAATGATGTTGTGTATTATGTTATTTGTATAGCAGTCCTACAATAACTTATCCTTAATAATTGCACTTGATATTTATTATGACCTCTGTCATAAAGTTTCTTATAATTATATAGAGATGAAAAGAAACCATAGATGCCTGTCTAATTGGACATGTGGTTTCAGTGCTAATACATCCTAACAATACTCTAATGATAATAAGTGAACAATACAATACTCCCTGCAGTCAGAAAGATAGAAAATATGCTGCTCAAACTGAAAAAAAAACTATAATAAATATATAAAAATAAAAACTATTAAAAAAAAAACTAGCTTTGGTCTTTATATTTGATTTGCTAGTACAAGATTCTATCAAAAGCACACTCTTCATGATGTTAGTGAGAAAGGAGAAACATTATTTTTTTTGTTTTAGTCACAAAGGTTTAAATGAAAATTTTTATTTAAATAATAAATTTTTACTTAGTAAACTTACGTTTATTTTGTTTTAACCACTGAAGTTTGACTATTCTAACAGGATAATGATTACTTTTTTTTTTTCTTTTTCTTTGATTATAAAAGTTTAAATAGTAGACTTTAATTTTAAAATTTTGAATTACGAAACTTTTATTTGTTTTGTTTTGACTAAAATGTTTAAATAGTAAACTTTATTTTTTGTTTTCGCTAAAAAATCGGTTTATTCTATCAGGTGAATAATGAACTTTTGCTCTGGCCACGAAAACTTTATGAAATCTTTTGTTTCTTTTATTTTTACCACAAAAATTTGAGCAATAAACTTAATTTTGTTTTTTCGTTTCGTTTTCGTTACAAAAGCTCGGCTATTATGACAGGAGAATGTAAAATTTCTGAGGTTAATAAAAAACATTTTAGTTTCTTTTGTTTTAGGCACTAACGTTTAAACAGTAACAATTTATTGTTTGTTTTTGGTACAAAAGTTTGACTATTGTCATAGAGGAAGAGTTATATTTTTTCATCATTTGTTTTGTTTACAAAAGTTTAGACAGTAATTGTAACGTTTTGAATTAGGAAATTTGTTATTTGTTTCATTTGGCACTAAAGTTTAAATATGAAACGTTTTGTTTTCTTTTTTGTTACAAAAGTTGATGATTTATCATGAGAATAGTAAACTTTTATTTCTTTATGAAAACTTTTTTTTTATTTTGATCAAAAGTTTGAATAGTAAACTTTTTATTTTTTCCGTTTTCGTTACAAAATTCTGACTATTATAGCATGAGAATATTAAGCTTTTGTTTGTTTTGTTTTAACAAGAAAGGTTTAAATGATAAACTTTTAATTTAAATAGGAAACTTTTTCACCTTTTATTTTAGCCATAAAAATTTCTAATAATATGTTCGTACGCGCTAAAAAAGTATTTTTTTTTTGAGATAATGCCGAAATACAATTCCCGACGCAACGCGTAAAGGAAGTCTAAGTGAATATTATATGTATAATTCATAATTTACTTATTATATTTGAACTACCCTGATTAATGACATCTAGCTTCTTATTTAAAAACATTTTTTTTAATAAAAAAGTACAAGTTTAAAAGTGGGCATGTGGAGGTATATCTCAAAATTGTAATACACAGAAGAAGGTAATGGCTTGAAAACAAAAAAATGAAAGGACAATTACACAACTTTTAATGGATGTTTTCCATTTGAATAATCTCCATGCACACACAAACACGTCCCTCTGGGCAATATCCATGCACACACAAACACGTCCATCTGGGTAATATCTGTAGACATTCTTCATGTTTTTCTTGTCTCCTTCTTTCTTTTTTTATTCTGAATAGAGAATTATCTGTTTAACCTCTTATGGATTCATTTTATAATTTTTTTAGACAATATTTCACCAAATTGATTACAACTGCATTGTGACACACGTAAATAAACTTTTAATTAAAGAAAAACGTGGAATCGCAAATCTGAGTTACGATTTATTTAATTAAATAAAGCTGGGCTAAAGATGCAAAAAAGGGGCCACAAAAGATTAAATGCTAAAGTTTGATGATATTTCTTTTTGTATGCAACAAGAGAAATTAATTATATAACTAAATTCTTCGCTACCAACAGACTTCTAGCCTAACGGTATTGCAATATATGAAGAAGTTGCACATCATTAAGGTTATGGGTTCAAACCTGAACAGAAGAGAGGATTTAAGAATTTATCTGGCTTCTGCTTATCTAAGGATACAGTCGTCTCATGACGGTCTAGTAATCAACTAGTAGCTAGTATGCAAAGAAACCCGTCATGTCGTTCAACAACTAAATTAAATTCTCTCCTCGTGGTAGAGTTCTCCAGTTTTGTGTTGGTGGTAAATTTAGATATAGACACATACAGTTAAAATTTTCAAAACGCACCAAAAAGTCATTTAAAATAATTTTTATAAACACTACAAGAATCTAATTCTGTGTCGACTACACCTATCCCGACGACAAAAGTCGCTGCGAAAGCTAGACCTGTGCCGACGACATGTGGTCGGCAAAGGTGATCCCGGTTGATTTTTTTCTCCCCCTATACTGATGACAAGTCGGGACAGTGTTTTGGAAATAGCGGGAATTTTGGCGCTTTTTTGGATTATCTATGCCGACCACAAGTCATCGGCACAGACTAGATGCATTTTTTTATTTTTTTTCGCCTCTTTTCACGAATATATCCGGGTTAAAAAAATTTTCACAAAACCCTTTTCCACCGACAAGTCTTCGGCACAGGCTCTTTAAAAAAAATTCCCCAAGACCCAATCCCGACTACAAATCGTCGGGACAAGTGTTCGCAAAAAAATAAACTAGCAGCTCCAACAGAACTGTGTTATTTCTTCCTTGCAGCCGTCTCTCGACGTTCACTCGTTTTTCTCGTTCTTTTCGACTCTTGGCCGATTTTTAGCTTATTTTAGGTATTTGGAGCATAGATTATTGGTATAATTACATATATCCCCCTCTTTTGAGGTCTAATTACATATATACCCAACTAAAAATTTTAATTACATATATACCCAACTGAAAAAATTTAATTACATATATACCCAACTCAAAAAATTTAATTACATATGTACCCAACTTTACTATCAACATACCATTTTAGTAACCTTTGAATTTCCAAACACACATACGAAAACTCCATACGTAAACACCACATTCGTTCATTGCCCTCCTCCCCATACGACTGAAGCTCCGTGAATTAAAAATGAAAAAAAAGACACGAAAAATGATTAAAAAAAGAATCAAAAACACTAAAAAAAGGAAAAAAAAAACGTAAAATACGGGTATATTTGAAGTAAGGTAAAATAGGTATAATAATTTTTTTTAAAGTAAGAGTAAAATAAATTTTTCTTAATTCATTTTAATTAAAATGGGTATATTTGAAATTTTAGCATTAGAGGAGGGGATATATGTAATTAAAATTTTGGATTGGGTATATATGTAATAAATGAAGTTTGTAGGGGGATTGTGACACCCAAAATCCATACACGCTTACACGTGTCAAATTTAGGTCCCAGTTAAGTTTTAACTCAAAACTTTATCAAATATTTATGCGGAAGCGAGAAAAACATTTTTATATGTAATATGAACTTGATTAGTTACTAATTACATTCCAATATTATCATACAATAGTTTGTATGAAAACCCAACAACCAAAATTTACCAAAACGTTTGAACTTTTAACTTACGTGCCCGATCATGAGCTTTAACGCATCATCTCACTCCGACCTGCAAAACACCACATATAATTTCACCATTAGTTCATAAGAACTAAGTAAGATTATCCCCAATGGTTCCCCAACCCAAAAATGGCAAAATACATCAATTTTGATCAAGGCCGTAAGGTAGGCCGTAGCCTACTCTCTCAGGGCCGTAAATCAGAAAGTTCAGCTACCCTAGGCCGTAGCTTATGGTCCCAGGGCCGTAGCTTATGGTCTTCTGCACTTTGGTGCAGAAACTTCCAGTTTTGTGCAGTTTTGACCCATTCGAAGACCCGTTTTCGTTCTTTCACTTTTCAAAGTGATTTCACACATCCAAAAGGTCTATTCAACCATATTACTTGGATTCAAATCATCAAATTACATCATTTCATATCCAAACATAATTGGACATCAAATCCTCAAAACGGGTCAAAATTTCAATTTCAAGCAATTAACGCTCTGACCCTTCCAAAACCTATTTCCATCATCCATATACATATAATATGGAGTATTATCATGTTTGGATCATAATATAATGAATTCAAACATAATTTGACACCAAATCCATCTATGATGAAATCAAGACCTCAAAATGGGTCAAAGTCACCACAAAGGGTTTAACCCTCCAACTTCCATTCAAATCAATTCAATTAGTTATACCGTTGATAACCAATCATATTTCAACAAAAATTACTATAATGATCACCCTTAGGTAATTCCATTATAGATTTCAAAACAAATTTAACTCAATTAACCAATTTCAACCAAATCAACTCAATTATCACAATCAAGTGACAATTGATATTCAACATAGTTATGATGTTCTCACTCAAGTACTTCCATCATAACTTACCAAATTTTACTTCCACATTCAAGTGGTGAAGTAATCAACAATTTCAATTCATACTATGATGTTCACACTCTAGTCCTTCCATCATAGATTTCAATCAACCAAACAATTTACTATGATGTTCACACTCTAGTCCTTCCATCATAGATTTCAAATAACCAAAACAATTTACTATGATGTTCACACTCTAGTCCTTCCATCATAGATTTCCCCAAATCAATTGTTATTCAATTCAATTTCTTAATATCACAATTCAAACATTATGATCTATAGTCAGTTTGACTAAATAAAGTCAAACCTAACAATCAACTCAATTACAATTATGAACTAACAATTCATAATTAATCCAATTCAAGTATGAATTTAACAATTCATAACCAATTCCATTCAAGTAGGTATTCAACCATTCATAGTCCATTCAACTCAATTAGTGGACTACACATAATTACAATCCAACTCACTCAACCAAACTATATCTATGAATTTATAAATTCATAGTCAATTCAATTTACTCAACCAACATCTATCTATGAATTTATCAATTCATAGTCAATTCAATTCAAGTATTAGAATAGCACATCAATTGACACTCGATGTACTTGCAACTAATCACAATTCAAGCGCCACATTAGATACACACAGTTTGACTAAATAAGTCAAACTGCCCAAATCAACAACAACACTATGAACCAAACCATCCATAGTCAAACAAATTCAATAAGTAGACTATTACTACTTCACATATATGGTGTTTAGCAAGTTAGATAACTTACCTTAGCACTAGGATTAGAGATTAACAAATGATGATTTGCCTTCTCTTTGACTTTCCTTTGCACTTCCAATACCACCACCTATTTCACATCAAGTTTCAATTCTCTTAACTATCATTCCAGTTAAGATTTACATTGACTTATCTAAGTCAATTCATTGACTATCAAATTCTCTATTTTTACAATGATAATCACTTCAAACAAGTTTCATAATTCACTTCACCAACTTTTGACTAAAAATCAAACTATTGGCATTTCTACAAACACTTTGTGTGCAAGATTTCTCCTACATACTTTCTTGAACATTTCAAATTATCCAAATCCCATTTTATACTCAATCTCTATAAAACTATAAGTTTAATAGATTTTGTTGAGTTTTGACAACACTCTTACATAAAAATATCAACATAACATCATTTTTCAACTCAATTCATCAAGCTCATATGTGAACTCAAACACACATAATTTACCCAACTCCCATATCATCATCTATTGATTCTTTATGCAAGAATCTATGTTTGGGTGTTTAAAACATGTTTAAAGAATCAAAACTAACAATCTTTTGCTAGTGATAACACCCAATTCATGTTTTGATGAAACCCACACAATTTCATATTTCTAGAGATTGCAAGAATTAGAAGAAGAACATCAAATTCACTTACCTAATAGTTGGAAATCACCAAAGGAAGTGATTTAGCTACTCAAACTTGGATTAAATCCCAAGATCATCACCAATTTGGAAGCTAGGTTAGTTTTCTTCTTCTTCTTCCCCCTTTTGCTTCTCACGTAAACACACACACAAAAGCAAGAGATATGAGGCTTTGACTAAGTCAAAGTCTTTTATCTCTTCACAATTCAAGTTTGCCTATTTGGCAAGTTTAACCCCTCAATCTTTAAACTAGTTAACTCACTTAACCAACATAATCAAGTTAGTTACTAGTTAACTTTAATACCCCAAATGTCATTATATTATTATCTCAACATAATTTTATAAACATAATAACAAATATTTATTAAACACAAGTGACCATTAAAACCGGTCGTTACAAATCTCCTCCCCTTACAAAGGTTTCGTCCCCGAAACCGTTTATACCTCTAAGAAGATGTGAGTAATAATTCATTATCTCACTCTTCATCCTTTTAACCCACTATCAATTTCTAATTCATCAATTAGTATATAAGCGGATTCATCCGCCCATTACTTCCTCAATTACAACATATGCTATCAAATCATTTGATAACATGATTTAAAGTAAGTCTTCTTAAAGACTTTAACTCCTCCTAACATCCTATTGTTCATAACCCCAACATAGCTCCAATGGAAACTATAAATAACTTACTATTTGAGATTACTCAACTAATTAGAACTCAAAAGTCATCATTCAAACCCCTATTATCACGCATCATTGTGATTAAATCTTTACTTATTCTCAAGTCCTATTACCTGAGTTATCATCCTCTCATAGTTTGACTTATTAAGTCAAACTTTGATCAAATCAAATTCTACACATTTTGTCAATCATATAACTCGATACATGCATTGTCCCCTTAGACATAACTATTGCATATCAATTAACTATTGCATATCAATTAACTTTCTTAAGTATTTCATACATATATGAAATCATCATACTTAAGATTTGCAAATCAATTCCCATAACATGTTATTTGGTTTGACTTCATTAAATCAAACCACATCATACACTCAAGTGTATTTCTATACACTTCTTTCACATCTCATTAGAACAATCACCTATTAATTCATTCCATCATATGTATAAATACCATTTATACATATCTTAGGTATCCTATTTCTTTATAAATAGGCATAATTTTGACTTTTTAAAGTCAAACATCACATAAAGTCAATTTGACTCACTCAACAATCATATAACTTAATATATGAATTATTCCGCTTCTTAATGATCATATGGTTAATTGGTTTGATTTCTTATCTTCACCAACTTTATATACCATATGATTAATTCCACTTATATCATACATACTACTACCATCAATTATCCACATAATCAAATCTTTACTTTGACTTTCATTAGTCAAACATATATCTTACAACCAACTGATAAAAATCAAATTTCAATTAGTAGGCTTAACCTACTATACATATATAGTGTTTGTAAGTTAAGTAACTTACTATTTCATCTATGGTGTTCTCCCTCCGGTACTTCCACCATATAATACCAATTAGTTCAACATTTTATACTAATACACTTAATATATTAGTATTTCATTTTGTTTGTTACCAATGGTTCATGTGCACTTAAATCAATAGAATCAAGTAATTATGAACCCAAGGATTTGCATAACCAACTATGACCATCACCATTATGGGATGTTCAATTTACAAAATTCAAAGCACTACTAAACACTTATCAAGTAGTCATTTAATCAACACAACAATTCTTGCATATCAATCTCTACCAACCAATACAGAGCTTTAGCAATTTGCTTTGCACCATAAACTAAATCAATTTATATGATACAACCAACAACCAATTCAATGACTTAAATGAATATGTACCACAAGTATTTACCACAAAATCACATTATGTCTATACTTGTTTCTATTATCCACCTTTCATATTCATTATGGTTTTCTTCACTTATGCATAGTATATCAATTCCTAAAAGTCCAATGTTATATGGATGATGTTAACAGGCACTGATTATTTTATAATGTCATAACCAGTTGAAAACATCATTATAACAATCAAACTGTCTTACACAACCCTATTTGTATTCTTTAGTGATTTACTAAGGTATTAAACCCATACCACGAGATGTGATTACTCTTTTTCAACTCATGATAATGGTATCACATATAGAATACATCAATCATTTATATCCTCATCCTATCACACAAGGATATTTCAATTCAAGAAATTCACCGATTTCTTATTATACAAATCAAATAATCACATCAATCTACAAACATGTGTTAGCTATAGCTTCTTTCAAGTAAAGCATAAGCAGCTTTCACAATCACATGTTTATAGTAACAATTTCATTTGTTATGACACTTATGTCAAAACCTGAAATAGTGTATAACAACACCAAGTGTTGAAACACTTTTTTTTTTTTTACTTAAGGCATATCAAGCCCATAACAGTGTAAATTTTAATCAATAATGACTTACGACATTTATGCCAAAATGTATAAATCCTTTCTCATTCTACCTCATTTTTGCTAATATATTAGGTCTCAACAATTTCAATCACATAATCATTTTCACATGTCAATGCTCAAATGATTTATTACGTATATTAACATATACTTACATCCCAAATGTCTTCAAGGATAGTCAAGGTATCCTAAGACATATATCATAACTCAACAATTGTCAAATTTCAATTCTTTAGAACTCAAATTCTATCTAAACATAACATTACATATAATTATGTAATCAACTTCTCATAACATATGTTTTCATAAAGATATGCCCACACCTTTGTGGATCATTCACAAACAAACATCATGTCTAAATGACATGTTCAATTACTTGCATCATTAGACAAGTCAATGGGTCAAATTTTCCCATATAAACACTTTCAAGTATACTATTTCATATACCAACCAACTACTTAAATTAATAAGTAGTTTCAAACATGAGTGTCCTTCATCTAGGTGGATCACCCCAAACCATATCCATCTTTATCAATTTCTTTCCGCACGAATGCGGATTATATCAAACGCCACTCCCCCGTGGTCTTACAATAAATTGTTTAACCAATATTTAAATAACAATTGTATAAAATCACATGTACCAAACCAATCATTAACAACATTATCATGTTGTATTGTTTACATCATAAAGGGTCTTTTTTTTTTATTTGACCATATAGCGTAAACAAACACCAATGTCAATTCATCTGACTAATTTCTCACCCTATTACCAAAATCAACTCATTAAATTAACCATTTAACCCACCCGTTCGTGGATTACCCCAATGCCACATCAATGTGGACTTACATGCCAAATCAATGCCATTTCAATATGGACTTACATGATAAACCAATGCCACTTGTTTGTGGTCTTACATGACAAATACAATGCCACTTGTCGATGGTCTTTCATAACAAATTTCAATTTTTAACACCACTCTTTAGTGGTTTTACTTAACAATTTCAATTTTAACACCACTCTTTAGTGGTTTTACTTAACAATTTCAATTTTAACACCACTCTTTAGTGGTTTTACTTAACAATTTCAATGCCACTAGCTAGTGGTCTTATATGTTTCACCACACAAATGTGGTTTATCATCCAAATGCCATTCACAATGGTCTTACATTAACCTTCTCACCAATATGAATCATCCCAGATTCCATGTGTCAATTATTATAAAGCATATAATGACATTATCACAAGTTATGCAACTATGTCACAACATTCACCAATTTCATCAAGACTTATGTTAATAAGTCAACATTCAATTCACAACATTCAAATTTAAGTGCACAAGTGCATTATTTACTACTAACCATAAACCAAGTTTTTAGTGATCCTACAATCACTTTTCGAACCCATTCCTAACACCTTACCTAATTTCAATGACCTAAATATCAAATGATTTCCATAAGACTTCGTTTATATCATGCGTGCACTAATACGTTGGCCAGACGTAATGGTACATACATCATATATTCGCTTCCTTATTTCCTCCATTTCACACTTAGGACAAAGATTTAGGCTCAAAATAATCAATCAACATCAATTCAATATCAACATTCAACAATCAATTCAACAATGTAATGCAGGAATTAGATGTGCTAACCTCATGCATTCAGCTTCATGATCGGGTCTTCAACTCAAACGTTATCAATTCATATTAAGAGCACAAAAGTTTGAGATCAAGAGTTCGCGACGCACTTGATTCACTCAAACCATTGGCTCTGATACCAACTTGTGACACCCAAAATCCATACACGCTTACACGTGTCAAATTTAGGTCCCAGTTAAGTTTTAACTCAAAACTTTATCAAATATTTATGCGGAAGCGAGAAAAACATTTTTATATGTAATATGAACTTGATTAGTTACTAATTACATTCCAATATTATCATACAATAGTTTGTATGAAAACCCAACAACCAAAATTTACCAAAACGTTTGAACTTTTAACTTACGTGCCCGATCATGAGCTTTAACGCATCATCTCACTCCGACCTGCAAAACACCACATATAATTTCACCATTAGTTCATAAGAACTAAGTAAGATTATCCCCAATGGTTCCCCAACCCAAAAATGGCAAAATACATCAATTTTGATCAAGGCCGTAAGGTAGGCCGTAGCCTACTCTCTCAGGGCCGTAAATCAGAAAGTTCAGCTACCCTAGGCCGTAGCTTATGGTCCCAGGGCCGTAGCTTATGGTCTTCTGCACTTTGGTGCAGAAACTTCCAGTTTTGTGCAGTTTTGACCCATTCGAAGACCCGTTTTCGTTCTTTCACTTTTCAAAGTGATTTCACACATCCAAAAGGTCTATTCAACCATATTACTTGGATTCAAATCATCAAATTACATCATTTCATATCCAAACATAATTGGACATCAAATCCTCAAAACGGGTCAAAATTTCAATTTCAAGCAATTAACGCTCTGACCCTTCCAAAACCTATTTCCATCATCCATATACATATAATATGGAGTATTATCATGTTTGGATCATAATATAATGAATTCAAACATAATTTGACACCAAATCCATCTATGATGAAATCAAGACCTCAAAATGGGTCAAAGTCACCACAAAGGGTTTAACCCTCCAACTTCCATTCAAATCAATTCAATTAGTTATACCGTTGATAACCAATCATATTTCAACAAAAATTACTATAATGTTCACCCTTAGGTAATTCCATTATAGATTTCAAAACAAATTTAACTCAATTAACCAATTTCAACCAAATCAACTCAATTATCACAATCAAGTGACAATTGATATTCAACATAGTTATGATGTTCTCACTCAAGTACTTCCATCATAACTTACCAAATTTTACTTCCACATTCAAGTGGTGAAGTAATCAACAATTTCAATTCATACTATGATGTTCACACTCTAGTCCTTCCATCATAGATTTCAATCAACCAAACAATTTACTATGATGTTCACACTCTAGTCCTTCCATCATAGATTTCAAATAACCAAAACAATTTACTATGATGTTCACACTCTAGTCCTTCCATCATAGATTTCCCCAAATCAATTGTTATTCAATTCAATTTCTTAATATCACAATTCAAACATTATGATCTATAGTCAGTTTGACTAAATAAAGTCAAACCTAACAATCAACTCAATTACAATTATGAACTAACAATTCATAATTAATCCAATTCAAGTATGAATTTAACAATTCATAACCAATTCCATTCAAGTAGGTATTCAACCATTCATAGTCCATTCAACTCAATTAGTGGACTACACATAATTACAATCCAACTCACTCAACCAAACTATATCTATGAATTTATAAATTCATAGTCAATTCAATTTACTCAACCAACATCTATCTATGAATTTATCAATTCATAGTCAATTCAATTCAAGTATTAGAATAGCACATCAATTGACACTCGATGTACTTGCAACTAATCACAATTCAAGCGCCACATTAGATACACACAGTTTGACTAAATAAGTCAAACTGCCCAAATCAACAACAACACTATGAACCAAACCATCCATAGTCAAACAAATTCAATAAGTAGACTATTACTACTTCACATATATGGTGTTTAGCAAGTTAGATAACTTACCTTAGCACTAGGATTAGAGATTAACAAATGATGATTTGCCTTCTCTTTGACTTTCCTTTGCACTTCCAATACCACCACCTATTTCACATCAAGTTTCAATTCTCTTAACTATCATTCCAGTTAAGATTTACATTGACTTATCTAAGTCAATTCATTGACTATCAAATTCTCTATTTTTACAATGATAATCACTTCAAACAAGTTTCATAATTCACTTCACCAACTTTTGACTAAAAATCAAACTATTGGCATTTCTACAAACACTTTGTGTGCAAGATTTCTCCTACATACTTTCTTGAACATTTCAAATTATCCAAATCCCATTTTATACTCAATCTCTATAAAACTATAAGTTTAATAGATTTTGTTGAGTTTTGACAACACTCTTACATAAAAATATCAACATAACATCATTTTTCAACTCAATTCATCAAGCTCATATGTGAACTCAAACACACATAATTTACCCAACTCCCATATCATCATCTATTGATTCTTTATGCAAGAATCTATGTTTGGGTGTTTAAAACATGTTTAAAGAATCAAAACTAACAATCTTTTGCTAGTAATAACACCCAATTCATGTTTTGATGAAACCCACACAATTTCATATTTCTAGAGATTGCAAGAATTAGAAGAAGAACATCAAATTCACTTACCTAATAGTTGGAAATCACCAAAGGAAGTGATTTAGCTACTCAAACTTGGATTAAATCCCAAGATCATCACCAATTTGGAAGCTAGGTTAGTTTTCTTCTTCTTCTTCCCCCTTTTGCTTCTCACGTAAACACACACACAAAAGCAAGAGATATGAGGCTTTGACTAAGTCAAAGTCTTTTATCTCTTCACAATTCAAGTTTGCCTATTTGGCAAGTTTAACCCCTCAATCTTTAAACTAGTTAACTCACTTAACCAACATAATCAAGTTAGTTACTAGTTAACTTTAATACCCCAAATGTCATTATATTATTATCTCAACATAATTTTATAAACATAATAACAAATATTTATTAAACACAAGTGACCATTAAAACCGGTCGTTACAGGGATATATGTAATTGCCCCTAGATTATTGTAGGTTTTGAAGATTTAATCTCCATTTTGCTAATTTTGACTATGTTCTTTAATTTTCAAGGTCGGAAAAGGTTGGATAATGAGATAGCAGAATTAGATTATGTAAGTAAAAACCTTTGATTGCATGATTGAAGTAAAATAAACAAAACCTATGAGAATTTACCTTGAACATCTTTCCACATGACAAGATATTATTGTTAATTTGTATATGTTTCCATGAATGTAAGCCGTTTGAAATTGGGTTATTATTGTTTTTGTTAGTTGCGTTAAATGTAAGTTGGTTGCAAATTGTATATGTGGTACCAATTAGTTATCTATTATATAACACTTATGAAGTCGATTTTTCTTAAATTTTGATTGTAAGTTTGTGTATTGTTTAATTCAGGAGATGATGTAAGAAGAGTTTAAAAAATCCACCCAGGAGTGTGGTGATTCATCATCAGTTAACCAGTTGAATGTATGGGGCGCATCTTAGGTCAAAGACGTGATCATATTAGATGCATTGGTCGAGTTGTGAGACATCTCACTCCTGATGTGTCTAATACTTACCCCTCTACAGAAGGAGAATGGCAAAATCAATTGGATGAGCGAGAACAACAACTTCAGCAACAATTGCAAGAACAACAACGAGAGAGGGAAAGATCGCGCAAGGAAAGATATTTGTCGCCAAATGAAAGAAATGTGCCGTCTATGGGAGAGATCACAACGTCGTGATCCTTAGTTATATTTGGTTTGGATATTGTGTCGTTTTAGACAATTTGTCATTGTTTTAGACAATTTGGATGTTTGGTTGAACAATTTGGATGTTTGAACAATTTGTGATTGTTGTTTGACTTTAGGTAATTTCGCATGTTATGTTTGAACAATATGTCTTGTTATCTTTAAACAAGTGTGTTGGATCGGGTTGTTTACTCTAAACAACACTTCACAAGTATTTCTCTCTTTCAATCTAACAGATGCGGAATATCTGTTAGAAGGATCTCTCAAACACTCAATGGTGAATAAATAATCTTTGAATAACAATAAGAACATAAGAACAGATTCAAGCTCAAAGATATATTTCTCTCAAAGTATTACAAGAGTTACCAGCAGAACACACAAGCACATACAAGCACACCTAAACAGGTTTACAATGAGAGATTATATAGCTAAGGCTACAACCGTATACACGTAGGAATACAAGTTGGGTATACTAGACAATACATAAAGTAAAGCTTATTCAAGTATATGGAGTGTCTTAACAGGCTAAGACACTTACTTACAATCATTACAAGTATAGACATTGACTTTACAAAGACTAGCTAAATACAAAAGGCAGTTAATGTTGTTGATCTTCAAGGCTTCAGATAATCTTTTGCATTTAATGCAGCTGCGAAGAAGTAAGGTGTTGTATCTGACTTTAGGTATGTTTATCCTTGTTGTTCTCAGACCAGCACGTCTTTTGTCAGTACCTTTTGTACTATAAAAGTGCTCAGCTACAGTCTTTGTCAGAGTATAAACCTCGGCAGTCTTTGTCTTTGTCTTTGGGTGCAGAAGAGAATCTTTGGAAGCTGTTAGTCTTTGGAAGCCTTTAGTTCTTCGGAAGCTTTATGTCTTCAGAAGCTTTGAAGCTTTAACTCTAAGTGTTGGCCTTCCGAAGTGTTTGTCTTGTACAGCCTTCAGCAGGAGTGAGTTACCCTTCGAAAGCAATGTTGCTTCCGAAGAGGAACTCCTTCCTTCCGAAGGCTGTTTGTCTGTGTAGTCTTTTATACTTAGACAAAATTGAAGTTTGGTGAGCATTAGTCTTTATTAGTCTTTACAAAGTGTTATGGTAAATAAGTGTCATGTTTAAACAGGTTAAACAGGTGCAGGAAAATCGAAAATTAAAAAAAAAAGTTATTTTAAGCATGAGTTATCCGGACGACATGTGGTTGGCACTAGTCTTACTAGAAATTTTCATACAAACCCTATCCTGACGACATGTGGTTGGGACATGTCTTATTAGAAAATTTTCAAACAGCAAAATCCCGACGACATGTGGTTGGGACAGATTTTATTAGAAAATTTTCAAACAGCCTTATCTCGACGACATGTGTTTGGCACAAGTCTTATCAGAAAATTTTCAAACAGACCCTATACCGACGAGAACGAGATCTATGTTGTCGACTTTTTCACCTATTGGTACTATTTATCACGACGAACGTTTTACCAACGACATGTCGGCGGGACATGGCAAATGAATTTTACCAACAAAATGTCGTCATGACAGGGCTAACATTTTTCGTCGGGACAAACAACTTTTTTTGTTCTGAAAGTCATATTTAACTTTTATTAGGTGACATGATTTTTTACCTGTAAAGTATTTTAATTTTTATTAGGTGTTTCAATGTGATGAAAGTATTTTAACTCATTTCGTGTTTTTATTGTTTTTTCTATATTAAATAAATTTGTTATATATTTTTTATATTTTTAATATTAAAAGAAAAAAATTGTATTATTTTAACATTTTGTTCTTAAAACTTATTATTTTAGTAAATATATATTTCAGGTTATTATATCATTTATATTTATCATTCTATTTTACGCTTTTGACTATTTGATGTTATTTTGTCATTGTTTTTTATATACTAGATAAATTGTTATATTTTATCATTATGCTTTACATATAAAAAGATACCACACATGCATTTTCCCACTAAAACTTTTAACATGTAGTGACAGCAAATCGTTGGGATAGGTTGAATTTCCTCAAAATTTTGTCCAAGGAAATGCTGATGAGATGTCGTCGAGACATGTTATACAATACTGACGACTATTATCGTCGAGATTGGGTTTGTCACTATAGAGTCATTTTTTTGTAGTGTATTCTTTTTAAAGTTCCTCATTTTAGAAAAATATTAACAGACAATGACGAGTAAAAGTACATAATGACGAATAAAAAGACACAATGATATATATATTACAATTATAAAAGGTGCTGGCAAAAAATCATTTTTTTAATTTAAAAAAAATAACGTATTAAAAATTTATGGTGATTTAAAAAATAAATAAAAAAACATGATAAAAAGTTAACAAAAGTAATTATGATTAAAGTATCATCCTACTAAGGTAAATTTTTACCTTATAATTGTTTGATCATGCACAGAATCCTTCACAGTAATGTTCAAAATCCACACTTTTGATTATTTAAGATTTAACTAAAATCAAAAGAAGAGGAAAATTTTCATCAAGAAAATATGAAAACAAAATCAAGAAAGAGTGATGTTAAATATACCAAATAGTCAACTTATTTATGTGTTTTCCAAGCAATAAATGTCATCTATTCTACAAGCAATAAATTTTCATCAAGGGTGATGTTAAACATACCAAATAGTCAACTTATTTATGTGTTTTCCAAGCAATAAATGTCATCTATTCTACAAGCAATAAATATAAATTCAATTATTCATTAATTAATACTCTATTTCATTAATTAACACCCTCATTTATTAAAAATATTTTAATTATTTATTAAATATTACAAAAGTTATTATGACTTAATAATATTTTATAATTATTATTTAAATATTATATCTTGTGAATATAATTTATATTAAAAAATTTTATCTTTTTTTATTTTTTAATATTTTGGATTTAGTTTTTCTATTAAAGTATTTTAAACGATGTGCATGCATGTTCTTATAAACAATGCTATACACTAGCTTTTAAAAAAGGGTTATTGGATTTAAATACTCCCAACTTTGACCTATTGGCCGCCAATACTCCCAACTGAGAAAATGTTTACTGGCACTCCCAACTTTCAAAACATTTTCTACTGGCACTCTAAAACATGATTTTTTTGATGATGTGGCACCTGTTTTGGAGTGCCAGTGGAAAATGTTTTGAAAGTTAAGAGTGCCAGTAAACATTTTCTCAGTTGGAAGTATTGCCGGCCAATAGGTCAAAGTTGAGAGTATTTAAATCCAATAACCCTTTAAAAAATGAAGGTTTGGAGGGGTATTATGTAATCCCTAGGGTTTGTATATGTCGATTTGGATTTATCGGGTTCGATTTATAATAAAACAACGCCTCCTGGTATTCAACGAACATTCAATTATATATATATATATATATATATATATATATATATATATATATATATATATGCACAATAGTCTATAAATAGTAAGTTCAAAATCATTAAATAATTTAATAAATTACTATCAAGTTACAAACTAATATAATTAATCTAAAATAAACTAACTAAAAAGTTTATAACACAAATAATAATAATAATAATAATAATAAATTTAATGTCTAGCCCAATTGTGAAATAATTTCATAATTGTTAAATAAATAACAAGTTATTAAATTTATAAAGTCTATAAAAGCATTGAGTAAAACAAAATAACAAAACTAGATATAATAGAAGGACTAAAAGGGTAATTAACCAAATTAGCTTTGGTATTATTAAAGTTAAGTTTGAATAGTAACAAAACACAGAGCTCGAGAGTTTACAGATTCCATCCGATTCCCACGCATATGGAGGCACACGTGTCTCAAGGTCGGAGACCGAGGAATCGATCTTAAATATCAATCGCTAGGATAACTGAAGGGAGCACGACAAGATAATTTAACTGTCGTTTAAAAAAAAATCTATTAATATATACATGGAAAGTTGGTTGTTAGTTTGTCAGAACTTATATAACAAATATACAAAATGTTTCGCGTGATGGAAATTGCGGATATCGAGCACTAGCTGTTTGCCTAGGATTTGATGAACATGAGTATTATGAGTACATTCGACAACAAATGAGAGAAGAGTTACATAACAGATATGATATCTACAAGCAAATATTTGTCTATGATGTAGATTCACTGTATCAATCTTTATGTTTCTTTGGGTTGCCTGGTCCAATACAACACTGGATGAAAATGCTCGAGGCAGGTGTTCTAATTGCTAACAAGTTTGGTGCAATCGTCCATTTATTAAGCAAGTCAAGCAGTATGACTATTTTCCCGTTTTGGAAAGATCCGAATGAGTTTCAATGTCACAAAGCTCTTGCAATTGCCCTACTAAATGGTGAGAATCATTATGTCATGGTGGAATTACAAGGAGAATAACCGATGCCTGTTATCACACCATATTGGAATTTTCGCAACATTAGTTCATTTGCAGTTGGATGAGAAACCATATATAGGTCATGTCTAGAACATTATTGTTAGAAAATCTACTATTTTTATTAAAGTCTCGTATTTTTTTTATTCAATGTTGTATTTTTATTATTCATTGTCTTATAAATATATTAGTTTCATGAATTTTTATTTTTTAAAAATAAAACTAAATAACATAAAAATTAAGTTTATCTATATATAATAATAATAATTAAAGATGTATAATTAATAAGTAACATAATAATTAGGGAAAATTGCCAGATTGATCATTGTTGACCACATGTTTACCAAAATGATCACACAGATTCCGGCGTCTAAGACGCCCATTTAGACGCCTCTTTAGACGCCCATTTTGTGTACTTTTTTATAACATGCGGACCCACATGTCGGCGGCTTTGTTGGGGTGTCTAAGACTCTTTTTCTACCAGCGTCTTAGACGCCGATAGACGCCGTTTTTCTGTAATTATTGTAAACATACGAGCCCACATGTCGGCGGCTTTGTCGGGTTCACTAAATGGTGTCTAAGACCCCTTTTCTACAGGCGTCTTAAGACGCATGTAGACGCCCGATTTAGACGCCGGCTTAAATCTCACTTGTGGCTCTGCTCGATCGGCTTGGCGGCGTCTTAAAGCCCTTAAAGAGGCGTCTTTAGACGCCCGTTACAGAGGCGTCTTTAGACTCCAAAGTGACGTCTTTAGACGCCGGTTCTGAATTGATGTGACATTCCCTGATTTGAGTGATTTGACGGCTTAAAGATGTCAGAATTGGTGTCTTTTAGACTCCAAAGGGACGTCTTATACGCCGCTTCCGGATGGCATCTTTAAGCCGTCAAATCACTCAAATCAGGGAATGTCACATCAATTCAGAACCGGCGTCTAAAGACGTCGCTTTGGAGTCTAAAGACGTCGCTTTGGAGTCTAAAGACGCCTCTGGAACGGGCGTCTAAAGACACCTCTTTAAGGGCTTTAAGACACCGCCAAGCCGATCGAGCCGAGCCACAAGTGAGATTTAAGCGGGCGTCTACATGCGTCTTAAGACGCCGGTAGAAAAGGGGTCTTAGACACCATTTAGAGACCCCGACAAAGCTGCCGACATGTGGGCCCGTATGTTTACAATAATTACAGAAAAAGGGCGTCTAAAGGCATCTAAGTCGGCGTCTAAGACGCCGGTAGAAAAGGAGTCTTAGACACCCCGACAAAGCCGCCGACATGTGGGCCCGTATGTTGTAAAAAAGTACACAAAATGGGCGTCTAAAGGGGCGTCTAAATGGGAGTCTTAGATGCCGGAATCTGTGTGATCATTTTGGTAAACATGTGGTCAACATTGATCAATCTGGCAATTTTCCTTAATAATTAAGTATAATTAATGAGGTAATTAATAAGGTATAATTAATTAATCATTACATTTAATGAATCATCTTTTTGACTATTTTTGCAATTTTTTTGATCTTTTGGTTTATTTATCTAAAAGGGTTGGTATATTTAACCCACCCCATCAAGAAAAGACGAAAACCATCATCACGAAAATCACTGTATTTATTGACCGACTTCAACTCACCATCATCATTGATCAATTTGAAGAAACTCATGCTGATGAAATTGAAAAAGACAAAAAAGAACCTGTAAAATAAACCAAATTGATGAACAAAACCATCTACCTACGAAAACCCCAAAACCAGCCTACAAAAGATAGGAAGATTAAAATCCTAATAACAAATTGATTGTGAAAATCATGAAGATAGGATGAAAACGTCTCTATTAAGATTAGAACTCAACCTGGGTTAAAAACAGAAATATCTATGATTCTCATAAGATTTAGATTATGTGTTCAAAATCATCCACTGAGCCATGTTTCATCGTTCAAAAAAAAGAGGGATTACATTTTTAATTTTAGTAATATTTTTTTTAAATAACAAAGGGCTCTTTAGTACTGTGATTTGGAAAAACAAATTCTTTTTAATTGAAAAGAAGGGTTAGAAATTTTGAAAGAAGATAAGGAAAGGAGTGGATAACAATATCATATTTTGTTGTTTGTTTATGAATATAAATGAAATGAAATCAACATAATTATTATCATTTATATATAGTAATTTAAAAGTGTTTTATTTATGCATTAAAATTTAACAACAATAGCTACAAAACACCACAAGACCACCTAGCATTGTCGCAAAAAAAATTGAAGTATTATCTATTAATTAGTTAACCTTTATTGCTCATCGAAACCCTTGTTTCATTCAATTCAACACGACCAAACACCACCATCGTACACAATGAAACCAGTGCTAAGATTATCAGTGTTGCACTAGTCACTATACAATCGAACCCTTTCCACTCTCCAACATTACTTCTCCCAGTTGTGATAATATATGATTAAATAACTATGGGGAGATGTATTTACCAATGTGTTACTAAAAGTATCAAACACACGTGAATTTTTAAGATTTTTGATTTGACCTATAGGATTAATTAGTTGTGATTTATTTGTTTCCTTCTTGTGATTTAACTCATGCTTGACTTAACATGTTGTGGTTTAATTACTACGTACATTTAATCTAATGTGACATGATTGAGTGTGTTTGACGAATTGTAACATAGATAGCTGTTTTTAACTTATGTGTGATCATATTTATGACCTTTTGTGTCACGACTGATATCATATACCTATGCTTAAATTTTTTAAGTTCTTTTTACAGACAACAAAGACATTGATTTTGGATGAGGTTGGAGTGTGGTGTTCACGGTCTCAATCTTTCAAACTTTGAAATCGTTTAAATTAATCAGTGATTTGTTTGGTTTCAAAGTTGTTTTTTTTTCAAACATTTAATTAATCGGTGTCAAAAGCTTGAAATCATACATAGTGAGTAATTAGAACATATATGTGTGTGTATTAGGTTGATTTTTTTATGTATTATTAAACAAAAAAAATATACATTTGGACTTGTAGTGTGATGAACTCATCTCAAACAATACAACGGTTGACTAAACTGGGAAATGTAACCGAAATAGCGAACTTCGTCGCGTGTTACAACGGGACGGTAGTTGCGGTTTGACCGTGTCATTAAAAACATATGAACTTGTGACGGATTAATTATGATGATTAAAACTTAGATAGAAAGCACTATTGTGCCCCTATTATACACTATTAATTTTAGAAAGGCAATTTAATGAAAAACTATAAGTTAGAAGTGACTCATGATGTGATATACTTGACTCCTTGATCATAGCATCCAAGGAAAAATAAAATAAAATAAAAATTATGTCATCAACCCAAGATATAATTCTAAACAAATCACCCTCTCGTCAAAATTAACTTTCATATAAAAGATACTAATAACAAAAACTTGCTCCTCCGCGCATGAAGGAAAAAAATTAATATTAAAATTAAACTAATAAAAAAAAGCTTGATGCCTTTCTGTGAAGTTAAGGGGAGGAAAAAAAAAAGTGGATGGAGGAAAAGGTTTAAAACCTTCGTGTGTGCACCAATTCATCTTGAAATCAGTCTTTATCATTGATTTAGATCAAAAAATATCTTTATAAACAAAATAAACTAATAAAAAATTAATTTCAATGTTCACTTAACTTCTTTTTAATGTATAGTAACTAGTGGGTCCTGTCGCACATTGTCACTACGACGTAAAATCTTTAAGTATGATCATCGTAAACATGTGTAGATTAGAGATGAACGTAAATAAGCAAGTGGTCGATGAACTCTAAGTTTGTCATGAAAGTTCTCCAACAACAGTTTAGGAAATGGTTTGGTAGATATGTCTTCCACTTAAAATTTTGTGGGCACAAAATTTAGTGTGCAATTTATTAGATCAAACAAGTTCACAATTAACAAATTAGTAGTCAATGTCAATGTGCTTAGCATATTTGTGAGAGACAAGGTTTTGGCTTAACAACATATGCTCCATGTTTTTCATGTGATTCAAAGGAGTTGTGTGAGCCTCCTAGATTCTTAGGAGAAACAGGGAAAGTAATTCACATATTTTGATGGTTGGAAGAAGAGGTGTTTAAATGCTTAAGAGTAGGAGCTTCTGAAGAATAGGGAATTATCATCTCTATTTACCCTCACATGCATGACCAAATTACTCACACATAAAGAATATATATGTTACAAATGTCTAAACTTTCGGATCATTTAGGTAATTTATGAAACCTAAAGACCAAGAATGAAATATTAGCAAAGCACAAAAGGTCATATAAGTAATGAACTCTAATAATAATAATAACGACTGGGTTACATGAGTTGCATATCCTCACTAAGAGTCTCAGTAAGTTGAAACAGAACATGGCAAACTACCATAGATGGGTCATCTCTAGTGTTGGCCCCAAATACCATCATTTGAATCCATGATTTCATACCCCATATGTTTTGCTATATTTATGAAATTTAATTTATTTTCTTTAGATATCAAATCGCACGTGAATTTTTGGTCTTTAAATAATATTTCACATGTAATATTTAGAAAAATTTATTCCACAACTTTTTTGAAATCAAATCTCTTTGAAATTTAGGTTATCATATAATTAATTGTGTAATTGTTAACTTTTCTTATATACTCTTACTTTGTTTATTTTGGTTCCAAGTTCTTGCTACTATATATGACATGTACTTTCAAATATCCAAAAAAAGATGTTATATTATGATGAAAAAAAATTAAATATAATAATTAATTATGGTCCCGTGAAAGTTTGAAAGATGAGTAGAAAAGCAATATTGGGTTGCACTCAATAATCTACACATCCATCTGATTACACATAAAATGACAAAATCACAACTCTCATATAACTCCAAATCAATGGCCGGCAAGCCTCACATGCAACCAAATTCCAACACCATCATCATCATCATCCTCCTCCTTTCCTTTATATTACACAATTTCAATATATGAGACACACAATCACCCTCTCAAAGCTTCTCTGCAAACTGTGCTAGCTTCTAAACACTCATTGTAGCCTTAGGCCTATTATGCAACATCATTTTCTCAGGAAACTAAAGCTGTTTTGCCCTTAACCGACATACCTATTTTTTACCTCATTTGAATCTCTTCAAGAATTGATCATATCATAACAACAATGATAAGTCTATTTTGCTTAGATTTCTTTCTTACAAATCATGTTTCATATCCCAATATACCCTGTAACTAGAGGTACCACTTTCTAGCTGTGAAGTCACCATCATCATCTATCTTTAACTTCTTCTGTCTCCCTTTTAATTCTCTCTCTCTCTATCTCTTCAGTTTCTCATGATGCAGTTCACTGAAACACTACCATCACCACCACTTCATCAGTCCACTAAACCATGCCAAAACTTCATTCCAATGAACCCAAATCAATCCCACAGAACCCATCCCTGGCCAGGGTTTCCTGCGCCTACTAAGGCACTTGGAACCTTTGGGGACGCCAACTGCATGGAACAGCTGCTGGTTCGTTGCGCGAATGCTATCGAAAGCAACGACGCCACCCTCTCTCAACAAATCTTGTGGGTATTGAACAACATCGCACCATCAGACGGTGACTCGAACCAGCGGTTAACTTGTGGGTTCCTACGCGCGTTGATCGCTAGAGCTGCGAAAACTGGGACTTGCAAGATGCTAACCGCCGCGCTTTCAAATTCTAATATCACCATTCAAACGCATAAGTTTTCGATCATCGAGCTCGCTAGCTTTGTGGACCTGACTCCATGGCACCGCTTTGGTTTCACGGCTGCAAACGCTGCCATACTTGAAGCTATTGATGGTTACTCTACGGTTCACATAGTCGATTTGAGTCTTACACATTGCATGCAAATCCCAACTTTGATTGACGCCATGGCCGGAAAATCAGAAGGTCCACCGCTGGTCAAGCTCACGATAGCTGGAGCCACGGAGGATGTCCCTCCGATGCTAGATCTCTCATATGACGAGCTTGGGGTCAAGTTGGTCAACTTTGCTCGTTCAAGAAACATAATCTTGGAGTTTAACGTAATCCCTTCAACATCTTCAGATGGATTCTCGTCCTTAATCGAACATCTAAAGATTCAAACTTTATTACATGGAAACGAGACAAACGAAGCACTCATAATAAACTGTCACATGATGCTTCATTACATCCCAGAAGAACCCACAACGACACCATTTTCTTTTGAAGATTCAACGCCAAGAGCTATCTTCCTGAAGCAAATCCGAAGTTTAAATCCAACCCTTGTAGTGTTAGTAGATGAAGATGCAGACTTTACATCCACCAATTTGGTTTGCCGATTAAGGTCAGCTTTTAATTATTTATGGATCCCATATGATATAGTGGACACTTTTTTACCTAAAGGAAGTAAGCAGCGGCAATGGTATGAAGCTGACATATGTTGGAAGATAGAGAATGTGATAGCCCAAGAAGGGTCACATAGGATTGAGCGGCTCGAGCCCAGGGCTCGATGGGTACAGCGGATGAGAAACACAGGGTTCCGTGGGGTTGGGTTCGGTGAAGACAATGTGACTGAGGTGAAAGGGATGTTGGATGAACATGCAGCTGGATGGGGATTGAAGAAGGAAGAAGACGATCTTGTTCTTACTTGGAAAGGACATAATGTGGTATTTGCAACAGCTTGGGTACCAACGTGATCATATGATATTTATTAAAGTGACTCATAATGATCTTAATTTGGTAAGTAGATTTGATCTTACTAGCTAAATCATCTTTTTCTTTTTTCTTTTTTCTTTTTTCTTTTTTTTTTGTTTTAGCATATGTCAATTTTAAGAATGTTGGTGACTATTTTTAGGCTAATAATTAACATATTTAATGATCATATATCAGATATTTATGTCTTTTTTATCCATCTTGTACGTAGTGTTCATGAGTAAACCAAAGGCTGGTATCTCTTAACTAGCTATAAGTAGACATATATTAGTATATTCTAGCTATATTATATATACTGTCGTATATTGGAGTATGTGTGTTAAGTTTGCAGCCATATAACCTCCGGTCATCACCACCGGTGGTTGTGCGACGGCTAGGGTGAGAGTATGGCTCCAATAGCACACGTACATATAATTAAACAATAATAGTCATATCATAAGCATATATATAGAAAGGTTACGAGCTGGCAAAATGAGTATCTGTTAAGACACGATAAGACCTATTAATTTAACAAAAAAATTACTATTTGATTTTATACTTTTTTAAAAATAATAGAAATATGAAGCTAAACATCATTATTTTACTTTATTGCTACATAAAATAGAGAACTGTCATGTTCAATTCACCAAACAAGTGTTAAACTAGTCGTTTTCATGTTTTATATTTACATTAATAGCGTCGTTTGAAACCTATTAAACCCGTTAAGATTCGTTTTGCCTGCCTTAGAGAAAGCTACTCATTTTGAAAAAAAAACAAGAAAACTCATACTAACCAATATATAAATTTTTGAAAAAGAAATTTTCTTAAGCTTTTATTACAAGGTAAGAAATATAATAATAAAAAAGAAATTTAAAAGAAATACGTAGATCACGAAGTTACGTATATTACTAACATATAATTTTTCAAACTACGGTACTCGTATAAGAAAGAATATATAGCGTGTGATTGTGTGAGGTTTGATTCAATTCAAAGTTCGTATATATATCCCTACGACTGACGTTTACTTTGTTTATATATATACACTTTTACATATTGACCCCTTTTGCAACTAATAATTAACCCTTTAACTTATTTTAGAACGATCGATATTACCTAAAAATCACTCCTTAATATATAACAGTTATATGTTTTGGACGATTTTTGACGCCAATGAATCATCTCATGATGATAATGAACTAGGTGATCTCGGCCACGTGCAGGTTGGTGACATTATTGTAGTTAATTAAATTTATAAAGTAAAGTCTATAAGGTTTTGTCGATCATATGTAACAATCAATTAAACTAACCATACCAAGATAATGTTTGTTTTGTCTCTTGATCGAGTTGCTAGCTCAGACAAAACATGTCTTATTAGAGAAGATATCCACATTCTTATAAATTAAAACGAGTTAGTCGCCCAAACCGATATGAAATATTACATCATGTCCCAGTATATATTATATGTCGAAAATCATACAAAAGTTACATAAAAATGAGCTTAAAACAAAAATAAATTTCCATAAACCATGTTAAAATATAAAACTTTAAAACACAATATTAATAAAAATAAGAAATTAAAACTCGTAATATTTATTATACAGCTCAACTTTACTTAATATTTCATCAAAACAGTAGTCTCGTTTAGTTTTGAATAAAACCTATACCAAAAGTATAAATATAGTAAATATGTCATAATTAACAATATATTTGAAATTTAAGATAATATGACAAAATATGTGTTAAATTAACTATAAAGGGTAAATAATAAATAGTTTTAAATACAAAACGTAACAGTGTGCGTATCTCTATAGATATTGGGGCCAAACTAAAAAAAAACAAAAAGAAAAAGAAAACGATAGGGTCAATATTATAAGTAAGGAAAATGTGTATTGGTAAATGTTATATATTATGCGTGGAATAGACTATTCTCACATTTCTTAACATGTTATCTTTTTACAACGAACATTGATTATTTATGTAAGATGTGTGTGACCTAATGTATATAATTTTATAATTTTAATATAATAATTTTGTTAACTTCTATCTCGAACTTTATTTATAAACTTACAAGTTTTCACCTGCTCAAAGTCATGGGAAAATGCATATTATAAAACAATAACAACAATAATAATAATAACTCATATTTCTAATTGATAGAAGAATTAGTAATTTTTTTCATATAGGAAATATCAGGTAAATGGTGTCCTAATTAAGACAAGCACCAAAACTTCAAAATATGGATTTGACTAGAGTTATTATTTTAATTACCATTCAAAACCTTAATTATATTTTTAAAAAGTTTATCTAATCATTAACCTAAAAGCGATAATCCCATGTCATGGGCCCAAACATTGGCAATCTCGCAATTTAGGCCACAATCACGTAGTCGTCGCCTATTTTCCTGATGACGAGGCGTTGTCACAAGTCCTTTTTCTGTATATATATTTTCTTTATTCACTTTCACTTCGGCCGAGACCAAGCTACTATAGACGTGAAAAGAACGGATATTATGTGTTTGACATAAATTCTGCTCGGATTTTTATCGCGATCTAATGTACAAAACATTGCCCCTACATTACATATTTATGCAAGAGGTTGTTTTGGACGACTTGAAACCATGACATCAAGGTGACAAAGGAACAACTTCATCAGTTGATTTAATGTGCACGCTCTGAATCAGTAACATAAAATCTTCTAAATTAAAGAAAACAAATGAATCTTCATTAAAAGAAAACGTTAGAAACAATAGAAGTAGATGAAACAAGACATAAAGAAAGCTTAAAAAAACGGAGACATGGGTTCAAAAAGCTTTTCATCTTTTTTTTTCGTCCCTGTTTAAAGAAGAAATCTATAAAATCAATGGATTTTATGCTAGTTTTCACGAACTTTTAGTTACTTATCAACATGAGAAAGAAAGATCGAAGTGAACCTTGGAGATTGAATAGTCTTGGTGTGAAAAAAAAAAAGAAAAATGAAAACAATTCTTTTATGGTAATCATGGTTTTAAAAACCCAGTCAAATTAAACTGATTGATATGATCGGTCAAACAAGAACATATATCCCTTCATCGATTAGTTGGTTGTCCAGTTTGATCGCTTAGGATTGAACTTTCTTCATTGATGAAATGATTGGCTTGGAATAGAACATCAAAATAATCCAAATACAACATTTTAGTTATAAAAAGATTGTATTAGCTAAAGTTACATTATATCTAGTGCAACCTATTTTCTCTATAAAACAACTTTTTTTTTTCAAATGTAACATTTTTAAATATAAATTTTTAGAAAATAAAATAAAATTTTATTATGAAGCAACAAAATTGTATTAGATTAATACATATTTAACTAATACAAGTTATATGTGTCAAAAAAAATTGCATTAGACTTCTTTATATTATGGCTGTAAGAAATCAAATATTATTAACCATGTAGACCCCTTTGTCTCACCAATATAGGCACGAGCCCAAGTCGACCTCTCTACACCGGCGGATCTAGAGGCACGCCTCTTTGTCATGGCTCTCCTAGATTTGACGTTCCTTGTATGAGGAAAAAGGTTGAACACAGATTGTTTTAGTTGCTCAATGTAAGGTGAAGCATATGTGTTTTTTTTAAACTTACTCATGACTTCTCTAATCTTACTTTTAAAATCTGTCACTTATGTTAATTATGAGACTTGAACCATTAACCTAATAGAGAAGTAACATCTTACTAAATATCTTGGTATCACTAAGCGTTGAATCGGGTTACGAGATTATCACAACACTTAACAGATTTTTTCTACAGAATTGATAGATGTAGAATACAATATCAACTCAATCTCAAACAAAGCAGTAAAAGAAGATTGAACACCAAAATATTTCAAGCTCAATTGTATATTTTTTTTCACAAGCAAAGTGTACAACACTCCCGGCCAAACTCACTGCCTTGCTAAGTTACAAGTGAAAGGTTACATAGCTACAAGCTATTGTTGTATCCTCGTAAGGATACAAGGTTGGGCAGTCACTAGAAACAAACTAATGTTAAATATAGTATTCTATTATGACTTGACAGGCCAAGCCATATTACAAATAACTACATTGACTTTTACATTAAATACCTAAACTTCAATGGGCGTTGATAAGGGTATCTTCTGTTGATCTGATGATTGTACCTTGTTGCTGATTAACACAAGAATGTCTTCTGATTTGATTCTGATGGTAGAAAGCAATTCTGCATATTTCTTCAATATGAAAGCAACATTACCAGCTAAAAATCTTCAGAAGTCTTTGTATCGGAAGATGTTAAGCATCCTCCATGCTTCTTCATAATCGGAAGACCTTTGTGGGATACTGATCATTCAAATCATTGAGGCTTGCAACATGATCTGATCTTCGGAAGACCAAATCATTCAGGCATGTAACATGTTGCTATCTTCGAAAGATTTGTCTTCTGTCTTGTTATCAGAAGGACAGAGTTATCCTCCAGAACTATTCAGTCTTCTGATGGTTAATTATACCTTTCGAAAGTTGATGACTTTCGTAAGATCATTCTATTCTTTTGGTGCCTTCTTTTGGACTTGTGGGAGATTAATGAGGCCAAGGGAGTTAGTGTTTTGGTAAGCACCAACATTTTTAATTTTATACCAAGGCAAACATCTTTTTAGTAAAGCTATTTTGTGAGTAGAATATGTTGATTAAGGTGAAACAAAATACACAATTCAAAGCTTTATTAAATGTGAAATTGAGATTTTTTTTAAGGTGCATATTATTTTAGTATAGGGTTTGAAGCGGTTTAATGAACAACAAACAAGCAAAAGCAAAGTTACTCATAATACTTAATATATGATGTGACAATTGCAATTGAGGATTACGCCATCAATGACGTGAGCACATTTGTTCGTGCTTAAAATCCACGTTAATTTGGTAATTTTAATTATTACAGGTTGATAGTATGCGAGAAATGGTGAACGTGGGCGAAAACCGTGCGCGAAACGGAGTTCCGGATTGTCCGGAATCGAAAAACGAAGAAAAACTTCTAAGTATTGCAATCCAGGAGTCTTCGCGGTACGCCAAGGCCGAGATGAGCATCCTTGGTGGTACACGAGGAGTCCAAAATATCTTTTGGACTCCGGATTTCTCGAAGGTACGCCAAGCCCCAATTTTCCTTCCTTGGTGGTACGCGACGGATGAGGCGGTGAAAAAAGTTAATCTTCTTCATCAGATTTCATGCAGAATCAATTTTTTTTTCAAACTCTCGAACTTAAATGTAACACCCCGACCGATGGAGGAAACGTCGGGATGCCACGAGGGATGTGTAGATTGTTCAAAAGCTCGTGGGCATCTAAATCAAATCATCATATATCAATCAACCAAATAAATGTTTACACAAAAATCATGTTCATCATGAATTTAATACATCAATTACACAAAAGAATTAGCTAAACTAACTAAACTCTAATCGCCAGAATTTTAGTTAATTAGCTAAGTCCAAGATCCTATATGATGATGTCCAAAAATGTAGATTCCATCTTCATCAGTCTACTTAGTCTCATTACCTGAAACATGTAAAAATCAAGTGTCAACTACAAAGTAGTTGGTGAGTAATCTTGAGTTTTTATATTTGAAAATGTTTTACGAAATAGTTTTATAAACGGGTATAGAGTTTAGAGTCTTCCTTAGAAATCCATATGACACCCGCGATATAAATCATTACAATAACCAAGCACATAACTCAATCACATAATCCAACACATAACCACACATCTCAATTGATCATAATTAATCATAAATAGTCAATCATATAACCTTTCAATCAATCTCAATCATCAATCATCTCAAATATTATAAGTGACTATACATGTATCCTTGTAGTTGACCGAAGTCAAAGCCTACGATACACGAATGTGGCAATCTCCACGTGACAATACATGCATCATTGTAGTTGACCGAAGTCAAAGACAACGACACACGGATGAGGCAAACTCCTCGTGACAATACATGCATCAATGTAGTTGACCGAAGTCAAAGACAACGACACACGGATGAGGCAAACTCCTCGTGACAATACATGCATCATTGTAGTTGACCGAAGTCAAAGACAACGACACACGGATGAGGCAACTCCTCGTGACAATACATGCAGTCGTCACGAATGACACAAAGTCATAAGTAACAACTCATGGAATATGAAAATCCATAACCATGGATCTCATACAAGCAATTAAGTGTCATCCCTGTGTTATCAAGTCAATATGTAGATTTGGTTTACATGTTTCACCTCCGAGTTTAAAAACAAAACAGTTTAAAAGAAAGGGAGGTTATGAGAACTCACCTGAAGTCCTTAGTATATGTGTTCTCGTATTATGCACGCTCGCGTATGTAACTCAACTTAGCTCAAAGATCTGTAATCATCATATGTTTTTGTGCTCATAAGCGTATGCGTTTTATTGCAATTGAATATTCATAGGTGTTCACTTTTATTTGCTAGTTGTTACATTAACTTAGTGTATTTAATCCAAGTCAGGATATGACCCTCCATTCTTAATAGTTAATCATCATAAACAATATGTTTTAGACTTAGTGGTTTCACTAATCAAATGAAGATATCTAATTAGAAACTATTGCTTATACTCATCATTCATATGCACTATCCTTATTAATATACATCCAACATGCATGCTTGATTATTTTAAGTGCCAACCATACTTCAAATGATCAAAACCTAAATTGAATTTAAGTAAATGATAGTTAAGTTATTTACTTAAAATGTTTAAATTAGGTGACCATCTCATAATTCAATATTTATAGTTATTAAAAAAAATGGCAACTTAAACCAACTTCCCATGCATGCATGACATATTGCATGTTGTTCCTAAAAACCTTGAATCCCGCCCTTAACCCTAATTCACACTTGGATTCGGTTGCTATGAAACAAAAGCAGCGAACCTTTACCCATCAGACTAGGTTCGGCTCCTATTGTGGCTAGGGTTTGGCTAACATGAAGTGCCTAGGTTCGGCCAATCAACTAGGAAGGGTTCGGCCAAGGTTCGTGAAGCCACAAGGCTTAGCTGACCCTACTAAGGTTCGGTACTTGAGAAGGGTTCGCTGAAATCACCGAACCATCCTAGGTTCGTTGTACCAGGGTTCGTGGGCTGGGCTCGGTGTAGGAAGGTTCGTCTCTTAGAGGATAGGTTCGGCAACCGAAGGTTTGGCTGAGAAGGGTTCGCCTGTGTACACAGGGTTCGTCCCTCATGGTTAGCCTAGGACAAGGTTCGGCTCACAGGACCTCCTTCCCGCCCAAAAAGGTTCGGTCAAGGCTGTGCAGGGTTCGGTCAGCGACCCTATGCAGGTTCGTCGATGGCATGCTTGCCTGGGCAGGGTTCGGCTCACCTGTTTCCCGCCCAGCTAGGGTTCATGAGGACCAAGGGGTTCGGTCCTCACCTGCTGTCACGACCCATTACTGTTCATCATCATCTTCATCGCATTGTACAGGTTTAAGGTCGTCTCTAGCTCCCCTCAACTCAATAATAATTCGATTAACACATTACAAAACCCGAAATCCCGATTTAAGCGAGTATCTATAAACGAAATAGGGTTTTCACCCAAAACCGAAAATAAAATGGATCTCTTACCTTCAAATCGTGAGCAAATGATAGCTTTCTTGGTATCTTCGTGTTCCTCTCGATCTCACGAACGCGTAGGCACCGGAATCTCTCGAATCGGTTGAGAAACGAGTTCAAGAAGCTAGAGAGAAGGTGGAGAAGGAGTGTGTGTGTGTGTGTGTTTTTTTAGAGAGAGAAAGGGTTTGTGAAATGAAGAAGAAAGAAAGAAAACTCTTTCTTATAACGCGTGTTAACTCCTCATGCTCGGTCTCGTCTTTATCGCGCTAAAATGAGTAATTGATCGGTTATGTTCGGTTTTTATCGTAATTACTTTTAAAACAATTAAGATTTTAAATAGTCATGTTTTGTTACGATAAAAATGAATTTTAAATAAAGTCGTTCAAACGAAGTATATCCGTTTAATTTTCATATTAATTAGTTAAATAATTTAATTCATTCGTTTTTGTTTAAGATTGTGATTCCTAATAAATATTTTGAGTTTTCTTTTATTATTTTAATATCGTTAGATATTACTTAATTTATCTCGTCGAAACGCGTTACTCGCGCACGTATTCGTAAAGATCGTCACCTTTACGAATCCGCCGTTCGTATCGTATTTCGATTTGATTTGAATTTATGGAATATCGTTTCAGGATATTATTCTCAAGAATTATATTCGTGTGAATCGTCACCCACGCGAATACATTTGTTGAGTTAATATTCCTAAATTAATAATCCCGTTTAAATTGCGTTCGTAACCTCACTTCGCATAATTAATTCTCATTATTTATTAACTTTAATATTATTATTCTCAAACCAATAATATCTCATCATCAATAGCATGACTGCGATAAACCCTCTGGTTCTGTTTAGTTACGTTACAACTAAACTTCCCCCGGTTTTCGCGTATAATATGTTATGAACATGTATACCAATAACATTGATAATCATCAAATAATGTGTCAATATTAATAATTACAAAATCTCAGGTCGTAACAGTACAATCGTACGGATGTACGGACAACCTAAAGTCCAGTGATGTTACATTAAACCTCACCCCAGATGAAGACCATCAACTTTGGACCTCCAATCTCCATTCTAAAGCCATCAGATCAGATCATGTGTTTGAAGCCAGGGAACGTATCTGCAAGTTCTGATCGTTGTTTTGCAGTCGAAAATCCGTCTGGTTAGGTAACGGTTCGTTCGAACCTTCTAGTTTGATAATGGTTGATTAGATCTTGTTTTTGAACGTAATGGTATAGTTAGGATTGTTGATTATTGCCTAGATGATGGCTAGGATTGATTATAAACGAAGATTTCGATGTGTTAACGGGTAAATCCTTGTTTTGATCCGTTGTAATGCTCGGTTTTCATAAAACTATAACAATGGTTATAATGGTTTAAACCATTTGATTGTGACAATGTGGGTGATTAGTTGGATTAATCTTTGAAATGCAAGTTTAAATCCAAGTGTTTCAAACTAATCACAATCATTAACATACTCATTGGAACGATTATATGATGTTTATGATAACAGTCAGATTAGTATGTTAAACATGGTTATTAAACCTATTTCAATGTCACATTATGATATTTCATGATATTTGGGTAATTCATAATAAGGATTGATCGTTCCTAAGCCATAAATTCATCTATAAACTACTTCAGCACAATAATCAACAACAATATTTATTTGGTTAATCTGAGATTATCCTGATTAATCAAACGTGTCATCAACCTTATATTAGGAACCTAAATCAGTATAGGATCCTACATTATCATACATTGTATGATATGACATTAAATTGATTAATTAAAAATCTATTATCAGTTTGATGACTTTCAAGGCAATGTCTCTGACATTGGACGTTCAGAAAGATCTCATCAGTAAGTTAAAACATAAATAACTCATTTAACATAAACAAATGCAGAATTTAGCTACCATTACCATTTGTGTGTGATTTCACCATTCTTCTGACTTCGGGTGAGTTTTGTACAACCCCTGTTATCTTTAATGTTTATAAACATCGGGGTACTTCTGTAAATCTGTTTCTGAATATATGATATGCATCATTGTTATCTGTGTGATTTCATGTGACTCTTGTGTGATTTAATGGGATTTTGCCGTTAGTATCTTTATCACAGTATCAAAAAGTCCTCATCTCTCGAAGTGTATCTAGTGAACCCATATGGGGCCGAACAGGGATCAATGATAGTACTATCGACTGACAACCCATTCACTGGGAGGTTTGCTTCTCCCCCGGTGTGAATGCTTGTTGCCTGTTTCCGAAACATCTTCTTAATGTTAGTGATAGACATTAAGATAATGAGGCATCAAGATATTTACCGACGGGTAGTGTCTTTATCAAATCATAGATTGTCCGAAAGGAACTAGATACGGGTCCCATGGTTATCTGGAACTGAAGAACTTGAGAACTTGTATATCATGTCATATCATACGGTTTAACTTAAACTTTACGAACTCACTAGCTTTGTGCTGATCTTTCAAACTTAAACATTTTTGCAGGGAGACAGTGACCACGGTGAGGCTACACTTCAACCACTTGTAATTAAATAAGTCGGTTTGTGTAATAAACTTAGTTGTAAACTGTAATGTTAGTTGTAATGACGAAACCATGTAATGTATTTACTTTAAGTTAATCTGTGTGTTGTGATACCGGATCAAGTAAGTCACAACTCATCTCTAAGACATCACCACTATGCTTCCGCAACCTTCTCAGAAAGACAAATGACATCATCTCATGTGACGAGAGGTAGGGGTGTGACATATGAATTCTCAGTGAATCTTTTATAGCGATTTAAACAAAGATAAAAAAAAACAATATTGTGCAAAGTCAAAAGTGGCATTGTGCGATGCGGCGTATTTACGAACTTAATGCGCATGTTGTGTCGTTGACATTAACATCATTATGTACATAAAATAAATTTATGAAGTTGTGAGGACTTGTTCATGGAGTTTGAAACATAGATGGAAAAACAATTGTATAACAATATTGATATTTTTTCTTGTTTATGTCGGTTTCATTCTTATTGATACCACCACGATACTATCAGTCGATATAACTCATAATTATATATTTTTAAAAAAAAATTAACGAACAAAGTTATTGAGAAAAAATCTGTTATATATATACATACTATAAATTATAAAATCTATTCTTTAAAAAATTAAAAAAAAATAATGTAAAACATGATTGGTGATGGTGTTATGATCAAACAATTAAATATGATTGCTTGTCTTAGTTATTCAATGATTAAGTTCCTATGCGTCATGTAGAAAGATGTCATGATGGTATAATTATTTTTTGGCCAGAAATTAACGATCGGTCTGACCAAGAACAATCACTAAAAAACGGTTCAGTTTGATGCTCTTAGACCACTATCAAATGAATTGGCTTGTTACCAATTGGATTGGTTGAACCAACGAACCAGACGGTAGTTGGATTGATTATTTTCCCTCTACAACCCAAATGATAAAATATTAAGATCAGACTCTATATTTTTTTCAAGTATGATTATGTTTATGTAAATGTTTTAGAATTTTATATTTTTTTTTTGTCTTTTAAGTATTTATGACATTGTAGGATTCTTGAATTCAATCGTAGCACAACCAATGAATAAGTATGTATTAGTTTGTTATGGTCTTATGGTTATGAAAACATTGAATTGAAACAAAACACTATCTTACATAATCACATAATTGTTACAAATACCTTGAGAGTTAAGAGCAGTGTTTTGTAGACCGGACTGGACAGTTCAACCGGTTAGACCTGAAACTGCTTGGTTCACCGGTTGATTTTAGCTAGAAAATCCGCTTCTCCAAGAATCGGACGGTTATGCAATTGATCGTTTAACCAGGGAACCGAAAACAGCGAATGGACCGTCCTCCACAATTTAGCTCAAGCGAGTTTATTTATAGAGTGTAAGGAGATAGTAATATTTTCGATGGTCGATGTGGGATCATTTTTGCAGCTATTTGAGACAAAGATTAAAAACAAGAGGTCGATGTGGGACACTGGAAGCTCTTTTGCAGAAATTTAGAACTCAAAGATTAAAAAATCAATAGATTCTCTGTTGATTAAAGTTTGACATTAAAACAAATAGACGAAATGCAATTTCAACTACTATTTTCATTATTTTGGATAAACGAATAATCAAACTACATCATATATTGTTATGGAAATTATCTATATATTTTTAATTTTAAAAAATAAATTAACACTTTATCCGGTTCTTGATCCAGTTGAATCGGTTCGATCAGTGGACCTTTAAGACGACCAGTTTGTTATCCGGTCTGGTTTTAAAAACATTGGTTAAGAGAATAAAGAATTCACTTGGATAGTTGTGTGGTCAGCAACGATCCATTTTGTCTTGAAATCCGACCCAACCCGCTGACTTAAAGTCCGACACACCACTTCGCCCTTGCACGTGTCTTTGACCCTTGATAGAAAAACCCCAACTTCACACTTACGAACCCTAATTTCTGTTGATCCATCCATACATTGTTTATTAAATCCAATTTGCCAATACGATTCATCAGGTTAGCTTTCTGCTTTTTTTTTCTTTCTTTTTTTTCTTGTATACGATTTGTAGTAATGTTTCATTGTTCGATTTCCTGAATCACATCTGATTACGACGTTTGTATCTTTACTTGTTTGATTCTATTGTGATCATTTATTAGTTAAAATTTATCGATTGCGTCATTTATTTGCGTGATTTATGGGATTGAATGATCAATTCGATAGGAATCAAGTAATTGGTGACCGGGAGATTCTGTTTGAGTTAATTGTACGCCGATTTCATTTACTTTTGCAGAAATCTGCAGATAAGATTTGTATGATCAACAACAGTTGAAATTCACTAAATGAAGTCAAAATCAAAAAGCTAGGGATCTTTTTTGGAATGTTGAGTGCATCTTTGGTGATGTGGGCTTTGACTTGTTTTGGATATTATCATCCAACAAGAAAATGCCATCAGTTCACGGTTCTAGAATCGATACTTTCGAGCTAAAACTTCAGTTGGAAAGCCGAATTGGTTCTCAAAAAGCTGAAAACTATTTCAATCTACTAACAAGATATTTGAGTCTTAAGCTCAAGAAGTCAGAATTCAACAAGCTTTGTGTAGGTTTGATAGGTAGAGAGAATGTTAGACTTCACAATGAACTCATTAAAGCAATTGTAATAAATGCTAATTTTTCCAAAACACCCCCTCCAAACCGAGTCAAACATGACAGTCAATTGTCTTCTAAAGTTGCTAATGTGGCCCGTTCAAGAACCGGGCTTCAATCCATATTTCCTCAGTCTCCCAAGAAAATTCGGACTCCAAGTCTTCGTGAAAGAAAGTTCAAGGATCGTGCGAGTCCTCTTGGTTTCCATGAAAAGACTCAAGAACAACAGAGTGCTACAGAGCTATTTTCTTTAGGTAGCAAGCCACCAATTGAGGTTACTTCAGTTGAAGATGGGGAAGAAGTTGATCAAAATGCTATAAGTCCAGGAGTTCATAGTAGAAGCCCGGTTCAAGCTCCATTTGGTGTCACCATACACTCAAAAGAAACACGAAAGCTGCTCAGCATTGGTTCATCTAGTTCTCACACTGAGACCTGTCATTACACAGGTCAATTGCCACCCACGAGTTCCTTAGCCAACAGGTTGAAGCACAAGTTGAAAATGGAAGGTTTGGATATCTCTATGGATTGCTCCAATTTACTGAATAACGGGTTGGATTCTTTCTTAAAACGGGTTATAAAACCTAGTTTGAAGCTAGCTAGCTCAAGATGTTTGAAAAATCCAAACAGATCATTCTCACCATCCATGTTAGATCTTCGTGTGGTGACTGAGACCAATCCCAAGATTCTTGGAGAAGATTGGCCAGTTCAACTTGAAAAGGCTTTGTTTTTTGATTTGGAACACTCAACTGGCATGCAACAAAGCTGAAATCATATTTAGTTTTGGAATAAATCTTGATTTGGTTGTATACCTGTATTTAAAGTGCAATGTTTGAAATCTGATTTACGTGATGGGGCAGCTAACTGGTGAAGTAGTTGCAAGAGTTTTGGTGGTGTTCTTCAACTGGTATGTGTAGGTTACTCTACGTTTTCCTGATAGTCTGTTAATAAACGTTATATTCATGGATCTTGAGTTGATAGAGATTTATTAGTTATAATTGATTTATTAGCCGTTTACTGATTGACATCTTTTTGATAATGGGGGTGGTCAAGTTTGTTGTTTGTTACTATTTATTAATAGTTCAGTGAGATTAACTTAAAATCATGAAGTTTGATTAGTTGTTTATATAAATCTTGAAGTTCTTTAATAGCTGAATTCTGAATTTCTGTTTGATGAGCGTGAATTCAATTTCATATCATCAGCTGTCACAAGAACCCAATTTGTAGTTTTTGTTTGTTCTAATTTGTGAAACAGAAGAATTTTTGGCATTTTTTTTAGTTATCGACTTTATGTTGATGGTTTCCTTTTTAAGTAAAACTAGTAACATGCCCGTGTGTATTGCAGCGTGTCAAACCATGAAAAATACGAACTTAAAAAGCCTAAAAAAATTTAAATAGCTAAACGCATGAGGATATAGCATCACAGTTTCAAAGAAGAGCAATCTAAAAAAAGAGACAAAACTCAATATAAACGCAAAATCAATGTTTTGAAAACCGGATCGGACCGGCTGGTCAAACCGGTGGTCGGACCGGTCCGGTTAGGGGTTCTGTGCCATTTTTGGGTGAACCGGCCGGTCGAACCGGTGGTTGAACCGTTTTTTTTATATATTTTTGTAATTTTTTTAATTCTTTTCTGATTTTATATATATATATATATATATATATATATATATATATAGGGTAAAGATCCTATAATATTTACACTGTTGTAAGGCAACTTACAGTGATGTAGGATCACAAACGAAAAAGAATTAGCCCAAACTCATAAAAGAACATATTTTTGTACATGTAAAACTAAGATTTTGAAAAAAAAAAACCAAAGATTCGGGTTCATCTTGCAGGGTTATTTCGGGTTATGCAATAAGGGAGGGTTATTATAGGATGCGGATCCTATATATATATATATATATAAAATCATCCGGTTTTCTTAAATCCGGTCCGACCGGTCGGACCTCTTACCAGTAAGGAGACCCGTTCGACGTCCGGTCCGGTTATGAAAACATTGCGCAAAATAGACGCGTAGATTTAAAAAAAAAAAAAAAACCCTATAAAAGTTTCGTGTTGTAGAACGTTAAAATGCGAAAAAAAATTAATTTTTCAAAAGCTAATATAAAAAGAAGGCAAAACTTTGCGCAAATCACATATTGTGGTGGGAGGGTTTTTTAAAGACCAAAGTAGATAACAAGAAAAAAAATGGTTTGATACGTCAAGAAATGCGTACAAGGTTAAATGCATATTGTGGTTGGCACGTTCTGGCAATAAAAAACTTGTGTCTCAAATTTTGTTTCGGTTGAGTTTGGATTAGATTTTTGAGATTGAAAATGGGTTTCGAGTTGATCCAACACATGTTGGTTTTGATTTGCATTCACGTAATTTGTATAATTTCATTTGAGTAAGTTGCTGACATGGTTTCTGACACTTTCTGTGTTTTGTTATTATTTAAATATTGGTCCTTATGTTTCATACATTACACATAATGTCTCAAACTTTAGACATTTGTAACTCATATAGTCTTTTGGTCACCAAATTAATCACACATACTTGACCATATTACCCTCATATAAGAACTATATGTGTTACAAATGTTTAAAGTTTGGGACCATATGATTAATTTATAAAACCTAGGAACCAAGAGTAAAATATTAGCAAATTATACAGACCATCTTGGTAATTTACTCCTTTATTTTATGAAAATAACTCAATATTTTTGCATATACTTTTCAAAATGACTATTATGTTCCCTGTGTCAGTGGCGGAGCTTGGAAAAAAGTTCGGAGGGGGGCCGAAGGATTTTTAGGAAGAAAACGGAGGGGGCCGAAGGATTTTTAGGATGAAAACGGAGGGGGCCGAAGGATTTTTAGGAAGAAAACGGAGAGAACCGAAGGATTTTCGGACGAAATACTATTATATCGACACTTCTGAACGAAAAAACAGTGGGGGCCGGGGCACCCCCAGGCCCTTCTAATCCTCCGCCCCTGCCTGTGGTTTGACAGTTTAACCATTTTGCTCCTTGTAGTTGACAGTTATAACCCTTTTGCTCCCTATGGTTTGACAGTTTTAACTCTTTTACTCCAAACTTTTCAAAATGACTATTAAGCTCTATGTGGTTTGACATGTTTAACCATTTTGCTCCCTGTAGTTTGACAGTTATGACCCTTTTGCTCCCTGTGGTTTGACAGTTTTAGCTCTTTTGCTCAAAACTTTTCAAAATGACTATTATGCTCCCTGTGGTTTGACAGTTTAACCATTTTGCTCCATGTAGTTTGACAGTTTCAAAATGACTATTATGACCATTTTGAAAAGTTTAGAGCAAAAGTGTTAAAATTATCAAACCACATGAAGCAAAAGGGAAGTTTTTCATAAATTTTGAGAAACAAACCAAATATATTAAACTCATTTATGCGTTTGTGTTAATAATTACAGCCATGGTTTTACTAGAATGAAAGGGTATGCCAATTTGCCAATTTTGAATCCCATGAATTTTCTTTTAATACAATGTTTATTTTCACATTTGTATCATTTAGAAAATTTAAATTCTAAAAAGAAAATGTGATTGAAGTTCCTTCAAGATTGCCACTGGTTTTAACTTGTAACAAGATAAAAACAAATCATTTTGTTGGCATAATCATTATAATCTTGGTAGCAAATTTGAGATGAGATTTTTGTATTAAAGGTGACACAAAATAATTAAACTAATAGCCTTGTTTTACCAAGTGTGATTTCAAAATGATACTATTATTCTCACACTCATCTCACACCCTCTATATGTATAGGTCCAATACGAGGTGTGTAGCGGGCAATTATTATTTTTCAGAATTTCTCAGTGTTTATGATTAAACTTTTATACGCCTCGTATAGGTCTTATATAAGTCGTATACGAGATCAATCATTGTCGAATCAGTAGGTATCAGATAGGGCTATACGTCTCGTATAAGCCTATAGCGTCAGTGAGGTGTTAAAATAAAAAAGTTTGGTGTGTCATTAACCAGGTTCTTTCAAAAAAGGTCACACCTGCACGATGTACTTGTTAATTACACCCAATGTACTAACTTCAGCTTTTGATGTTATAAGAAGATTTATGCTTGTAAAGTTGTCTGCTTCACTGCAGATATTGGTCAAGTAAGTTCTAGTATTTCTGAAATTGAACAGATTGGCTCTTAAAGTCTTAAACCTTCATACATGACTTTTAAACTGTTATTTTTGCATTTAAATTAAACAAATACTTTCCCATGGATCTTAACTAGCCATCACACCGGGGTGATCCAGCTTTCAAATTACGAAATGGCCACGTCGTTGATCGATTTAATTATGAACACGATGGTCCTGTTCATGGAGGCCATTTTCACAAATTGTTGCCTCTTTGCGTCTCCGAAGACGCCCCATTTGGGGTGCACGCATATAATGTATATATGTGTGGGCCCTTAAGGGGCAAAAGTAAAAGTGCACTAATTTTAACGTTATTTAAGTTATTTGTGAAAATGACGTTAAAATCATTGGAATGATCAACTTCAAACTATAACTTTGAGCCGGGGACTCTTTCGGAGCAGCCTCTCTATCCCAATTGGGATATGGGTAAGGTTTGTATCTATTCTTCCCCCCCAGACCCTACTGAAAAGTGGGAATATACTGGGTAAGGTTGTTGTTGTTGTTGTTGTTGCGTCTCCGAAGGTGAATTTATATTCTTCTTAATTATTAAATACTTTCACATGGGAATGTTTCTCTTTATATCCTCTTTACATGTGTTTGAAATTATTATAATTATGCAGGATGACAAATCTTCTCATGAAGGAAGAGGACATTGATTGGAATACTGAAGATAAACATGATTCAAATGTTTTACTTTCTTCTAACCAGAAAATGATGACAAATGTGATCCAGTTTTTCTTAATTCCTCTCTTAATTTGGCTCCACTCCTTCAAACTATACAAAAAATAAATCGTTGTGAACCGTTACCAAGGCTTAGCTGTGACAATCTTGACTCAAAACAAAATAAATGGGTTTTTTAAGCGAATAACTATTGCATTTTTGGTTGAAATGAGTAACATCGTAACATAAAATTGGTTAAGATAGGTAAAAACTTAATACAACATGGGTCAAGATTGGTAACCTAAAAATTACGTAAATAGAATGGATTGAAACGAGATTTCAATGATTAATAACTTATTCGATAAGAAAACCACTTAAGATTATTCAAATAGACTATTTGTTTGATAATTTATTTTGACGGGAATTGAATTGATGTTTTTTTTTTTAAAATGACTCATGTAGATCCAAATTGATTATGTGTAAAATTTATTCTGACTCGCACATATCCCGACCCGAATATATTATGATCTATTATCCAACATGACCCAACTCACCTATTTAGGGGGCTTACCCAGGCTTATTATCTATGTTCTATCTATATGATTCAAATCCATGTGTAAAAAAATGTGTTCTTTTTTAATCAAAAAAGTGTTGTAGCTTGTTTATGAGATTCCCCCACTAAAAAATAGATCCAATGATCGGAATTTATATCCTCAAAGAAATTTTGAGGATGAATTCTTACATCTTGATAGAAATTTTAGCAAAGTCAGTTTTTGATTTCGTCTTGTGTTTCAATTGGATAGGTTGTGGTCAAAAAAGGCTGAAAGTAGTATTTTTTTTTAGCGAAGTTAGTATTTTTTTTTACACGAAGAAAATGACGAATCATTTGAAAAAATTAACCCGTTGTGAGTCTAGGGATGGCAAAAAAACCCCGAGCCCGATGGGTTAGAACCATAATTCCAACAGTAGTGATTAATATTGACATAATAAAAATAAGTGGATCGATCAAGTATCCGAATTCAAAAGAAAAATCATTATTGATAATCCAAGTACCCGAAACCCGCTACAAATTGGACGGGTATTCCCAAACCCGATGGGTATTGCGCCGGGTATGAGATTAATTTTTAAAATTTTCACGGGTATGGGACGGGCTTGGGATTTGTTCATATACCCGTTTACCCGACCCAATTACCCGATTATATATACACGTTTACCCGTCCCGTGTACCCGATTATAAATACCATTTATATACATTTGAATTAATAGAATTTGTTAATTTTTTAATCTTTTTGAACTTTAGAAATTGTTCATATAATTTGTTTCTTTTTTATCATTGTTTTTTTTTGTGGCAATTACAAAAAATTTTTTGAACCATTTTGTTAATAGTTGCTATTTTTTGGTTTGTTTTGAATGATGGTAATCAACTTATAACATTTTGAAATTTCATATTATTTGATATATTAATAGCTTGTTTTTGGCATATTTAACATATAGTTTTTGTTTATAAAAAAAATAAATTTATTATTAGTTACCCGATTACCCGATGTCAGACGTGTTTTAAGCCAGTTATTCTTAACGAATTTATTTAGCTAAACCCGTCAGGATATCCGAAACCCGTTGGGATACCCGATACCCGACGGGTAAATACCCGATAGATACCTGATGGGATTTGGGATAGGTATGGAACATACTTTTATAAACGAGTATGAGACTGAGATTACCCAAACCCAGCCCAAACCCGGCCCATTGACATCCCTATGTGAGTCTAATTCATATGGGATACTCACCAAATGAATTTTTATTTGCTTGTAGCAGATTTGATGCACGCTTATTAATCTATAAACATATAAACATAGGGGAAAGATCAAATAAGAAGGGATTTTTGCCTAAAAAGAGTAAGAACCAATAGAAGTTTGACACATGGCATGCCTAAGAAGAGATTTTTGTACTGATTTTTTTTGTTATGTATTTTTTTGTACTGTATTTTTTTGTACTGGATTTTTTATGTTTTTTGTACTGTATTTTTGTTTTTTGTACTGTTTTTTTGTACTGCATTTTTGTTTTTTGTACTGTATTTTTGTTTTTTGTACTGGATTTTTTAATTTTTGTACTGCATTTTTTATTTTTTGTACTATATTATTTTGTTTTTTTTGTACTGAATTTTGTTTTTTGTACTGTATTTTGTTTTTCGTACTGGATTTTTGTTTTTATGTTTTTAACATGCCACGTGTCAAATTCTTAATGGTTCTTACTCTTCTTAGGCAAAAATCTCTTCTCACTAGATCCAACCCCTATAAACATAATAGTCTTAAGGGGTGTTTGTTTTTCCTAAAAAGCTCTTCCTGGCCTCTTTTGTCTGCGCCGCGCAGACCACGGGCAGAGGTTGGGGGCTGCAGATTGTTTGTTTTTCAAAAGACGTTTCATTAAAAAAAAACATATGCACAACCTCTTCTTGAAGCAGACATGGTCCAAAGTCTTCTTAAATCTTCATACCTCTTCCCATCCCCTTTCTCTCATTCCCGATCGGCGACTACCAAGCCCCTCCTTCCCGCCGGCATCCTCCACCGATCTCCACCGCCGCTGTGCCCTCCTTCCCACCGCCGTCCTCCACGTACCGATCTCCATTATCCGGAGCTGGATCTCCGACCATGAGTCCATGGTTACAGATCGGACGCAGAGGGTTCTTCTATGAGCAATCAACGTAGATTTTGTTGGTGGGCTGCGACTGTAGGTCCCGGAGACGCCATGATGCCGCCATACTAGAGATATTGAAGAATTTGCGTAGGAAATTGGGATCGTCGGCAGATCAGGTGGAGAATTTGGGGACGATTTGAGAGGGGGGAGAGCCGCCGTGATTTGTTTTGTTGGTTTTCCATTTGGATGTCACCGCCCTATCTGTTTTGTTGGATGTCGCAACTTTAATGGTTTTCCAGCATGATCATTTACACCAAAACAAATAATTATAATTGCAACTTTGATCTGTTTTGTTGGTTTTGATCTGTTTTGTGTTCTTGTTAAATGGTGAGCTCTTCTGAAAAACAAACACCATCTGGCTTTTCAGAAGCAGAGGTTTGGTTCACCTCTTCTGCAAAAGAGGCCTGCAGATGTGGCCCGCATAGTACAGATGTTTTGCCTCTGAAAAAACAAACATCACCTTAGATTCCTTATTTATTACCATCACCACCATGCTTTAAACTTATAATTTGTGTACCCATTAAACAAATTGCGGTCACATTTGTATAGAAAAATATGCACAATTTCATTAGTGTTTATGCATCAAAGGAAGCCGGTGTTAAAATGAAAAACCTGCAGTATTTCATTTCACATCCATAGGCCTGTAAATTCATCATTTATGATGCTTATTATATAACTCGCATGCTTCTATAGTGATTAGTGATACTTTTTTTGTTTATAGGCCATCAAAAAGACAATGAAAAGAAGTTGGACCAAGAAAAAAGTCTTGGAACTATAAAAGAAATGTGTTGTATATTTTAGTGTAATATGGATGCAAATGAATCTTAAAAAGCTCAGAGGGACAGAGTGCATTCTTGTTTAAGATTTATGAGCTCCTGACCACGAATGAGTTGAGGGGGTCGCGTGTTGATCGATTCCTTTGATTGTAAACACGTATATATACGAAAATAGCAATCGGAATGTAGAATAGATGAAACATGTGAACCAAGTGAAGGCATTATTGATTCCAGACATGATTCTTGACAGCAACTGATCTGATCAGTTTTCGTTCACGTTGTATAGTGAGGATGGATTATGGAGATGTTTAGAGAGAGTTCACGAATTCTAGGGAGGAATTCGTAAATAATGATGTTGGCATTAGGCTAATTAGAAACCTTAATATCCTTTATAGATACACCCAAGAAGAAACCATAATTATGATAAATAAGGATAATTATGTTCATCAAATAATTATCTATCTGCTAGATGTATTTAAGTAATTGATCTATTAATTAAATAATTATAAGGACCATATATTATTTATTTAATTATTTATGTCTTCTGTATTATTTATCATACAGAAGACGCCTAGTTCTCTTATTATCATACACATTTTTCATGCTCTGTTCTTAATCAACTACTAATTTTTATTTGATTGGGAAGTTTAAAGAAAACCACTGAATTGTTTTATCAGAAAGTGAAATCAGAACACGCCGTTTCTTCAAATTTACAATGCAAAATTCTAACAAGGATCACAAGATAAAAAGAGAGCCATACATGCAATGATGAGAAAAGAAAAGGATGAAAAGATGTATACATGTATGTATGTATTAAAAAAGAAATAGTATGTATGAAAATAACGTATATAATGTATATATGTGTGGGCACTTAAGGGACAAAAGTAAAAGTGCACTAATTTTAACGTTATTTTAATTATTTTGTGAAAATAACGTTAAAATCGATGGGATGATCAACTTCAAACGATAACTTTGAGCCGAGGACTCTTTTGGAGCAGCCTCTCTATCCCAATTGCGATAACTTTGAACCGAAGACTCTTTTGAAGCAACCTCTCTATCCCAATTACGATAGGGGTAAGGTTTGTATCTATCCTTCCCTCAGACTCTACTAAAAAGTGCGAATATACTTGGTAAGGTGGTTGTAGTATGTATGAAACAGAAATAGAAAGAGAAATAAAAAGGAAAAGAAGACCGATTTGATCAACGAACTCACATACCATCTAAACATGCTCCTAAACATACATCATTTTAGGGAATATTTCACTTAATAGTAATCAAGTTATCCTAGTGTTCTACTAAAATCATTCAAAAAAAAATTATCCTTCTAAAATTACTCAACTTTCAGTATGTGTTCCAACCGTATGTAATTATTTTAAAATTGTTTAAATGTTTTTCATAAATAGTCTTGAACTCTCTACCACTTAAAAATGTATAATTCTAAGTTTCTAACACATTGGTACCATTAGATTGTATACTTTTTATGAGATGTACATTACTTACCATTGTTAGATTTACATTGAAAACGTCATATATCATTTCAATAAACTCCTCTTATGATAAATTAAGCACCATAGTTTGTCCACGACTTTCCACAGAGGAGGTTATGGGTTCAAGTATCTCCCAAGGCATATTGGGGATACAAGGGTCAAAGGGTTTTCCTAAAGGGTTTTCTCCTAGGGTAGTGTAACATCAGTGCCGGAAACATAACCAGAACAGTGGCTTGTACAGTAACTCAGGTACGAACTATGTGTATCACATGTATACTATTATCATTTGATGTTTGACACAGAACTATTACACATTTATTTCAGAAACATGTTTCAAATCCATGGTTTAACAGTCAGAAACATATCTAACAACACAAAATTGTTATGTGAATGTTAGTTAGGATATTATTATGTATAGACGTATGTGAGGTTGTGTAGAACAAAACCATAACGGATGTCGGACGTGAATGCTAAATTGACGGGTTATTGTATAGGTGACGATCTGTACGAATATACCTGAAAGTTTAACGTTCTGAATGATGTCCAATAATTAGAAAATCACATCGAAAAGTGTGGTTATCGTCATATTCGTACGGGTGACGATCCGAACGAATAAGCGCGACAACCGTACGATTTGATTAAACAGTTAAATTTAACGTTTTCAGGAATTTAAAATAAACAAAAGATAATTAGTTAATTTACTAGGAATTACCACCTAATTTAATATAGTAAATTCTACTTTTAAAGATCGTCACGCATCGCGACGAGAAAACCAAAAACCGACGCGGTTACGCGAAATTGAGCAAAACCGAATGAACCCGAACACATCAGAACGTTAATAAACAATAAGATGGCAATAAATGCCATTCATCTTCCCCACCAACCCACTCTCTCACTAGAAACCGTCCCACTCTCTCTATACACTTTCTCACTAAGATTTCAAACCCTAAAACTTTTCATACTTCGTCAAATCTGGTGGTTTTGGTGTCAAAACAACCACAACAACGTGTAGATCGTGGAAGTACAAAGATTTCGAGCTTGGAACCATTGAAATCGAGGTAAAACTCGAGCCAAAGTCTCGATTTTTAGGGTTTTTGCCCTTCTCCTCGGTCATCTATGTTCCAGCCAATGCCCAACTTACAAAACCCATAGAAATGTCACTAGAATGAGTTAGGGACTTGTGGAGAACTTGAAATGGTTCAAAATCATTAAGATGATACCCGGCTTGGGTTTGACAGCAGCTCGTGCGAATGGCCGAATGAATACTAGATATTACCATTCGGCCGAATGGATCATGTGTGACACCCCAGTCACTTACATGTCCCCTCCGGACATTTTACACCACATTTTAAACAAATTACGTTTAGGTCCCAGCAAAAATAAAACTTTTGTGTTTTACAAACCTTTAAACATACTATTACCAACACCTGTTAAAAACAAGTTTAAGTATATTTTCAAACTGCACAAAACATTTATTACACAAAAGCTTCACACATATTCGATTATTTATATATTAAGCCACCATACGAGCCTTCATATTCGATTCTCGATCACCATCACCGCCCACCCTACTCTTTTGTACATGTAACACCACATTTAAATTCACCATTAGTTCGTTAGAACTAAGTAAGATTACCTCATCATTCACCATGTGTATTCCATAACACCATATGGATACACTAATGAGGTTTCAAATAAAACGTTGATAACAACATTTAACCACGTACAAAACGATTTACTAACGATTCGTTTTCAACCAAAACCTCAATACATTACCCATTCATGCACAATTATTATAACTTAATATAACACATATATAGACACACAAAACACCAATTGTGCATCATATTTCCCAAAATTCACAATTTACAATTTGACACTTGAATTTCAAATGTCTACACCAAAACATGCACATTTCCAATCCACCATTTGTTCACACACCTTGTGAATCTTTTACATTGGAATTTCAAGTTATACGTTCACACACCTTGTGAATGAAAACATGCACATTACCAATTCAACATCTACGCATTTGTAGATCACCACGTGTTCACACACCTTGTGAATCTTTTACATTGGAATTGCAAGTTATACGTTCACACACCTTGTGAATCAAAACATGCACATTTCCAATTCAACATCTACGCATTCGTAGATCACCACGTGTTCACACACCTTGTGAATCCTTTACATTGGAATTGCAAGTTATACGTTCACACACCTTGTGAATCTAAACATGCACATTTCCAATTCAACATCTACGCATTCGTAGATCACCACATGTTCACACACCTTGTGAATCATGCAACAACAATAAGCACATCACGTATAACACAATCACTTGTAGTATGGACTCACCTAGTCCTGAACTACAAGTTCAATCAAATAGGTAACTTACCTTAATTTGAAGAGTTATCAACAAATTTCCAACTCTTTCCCAGGCCTTCTAGAATTAGATTCACCTCCTCTTCCTATTATATATTCACATATAACAGAATTTAACAACATGAACACAACATGTGTGTTATTTATGTAATCTAATTCAGTCGACCTGTTTCATTCTTTATTTTCAGTTAAAACCTCGTTGAGGCTTTTACCAACACCCCATGTGTAGACATTAATCTACACATGTTCTTAATCATATTTAAATTATCACAACATCGTTTTACACTGAAATCATTAACTTTCAACTTTACACGTTAATTTATCATTCTAAAGAATGATCCAAGACCATCACAACCACTCTTTAATCACCCCGCTAATAATCATACTTAGTAATATGAGTTTCATAACAAACGGGCATCATAACGGATCAAAATCAAGATTTCACCGTTAAAATACCTAGTTCTTCGTTTCTACCCATCCACAATCAGTATATAATACTCAAAACTATATTTAATCCGTATATTATCAAAATAAATGTGATAAAACGAATCGTTACCCTCCAAACGGATTTCTGATTGAAATACAACAATCTGGACGCATAGAAACGATCCACGACTCAACCCAAACGTCTGGATAGCTTCAAGATTGATGTTGGGTGCTAAAAATTCGTATATGTGTGTGTTTATGGTGAAGAACTCGAGAAAAGAAGAAAAAATATGTTTTCTGGCGAATTCCTTCAAAGATAAGCAATCTGCAGCCGCCATAGACGCCAGGCGCATCGCCCCGCGTGGCCGCTTGGCACGGGGCGTAGCGCGCGAGACTAAGATCTCAGATCTTTTCGCCCCCTTCCGCGCGTACCGCCTAGGGTCGGCGTGTGGCTCGGGGCGTACCGCCCCAGTCCATTTTCTTCCATTTTCGATTTTACTTTCGTTTCGTGATTCCGGACAATCCGGAACTCCGTTTCGCGCTCGGTTTTCTCACACGTTCATCATTTCTCACCTATTTTAAATTTCTAATAATCACAATCGTTCTAGTAGCGATTATTTCAAACGTGCTCATATTATTATTATTAAAACGGTTCGTTACATCATGGGGCGAATGGATCCGTACGATTGACTCCATGGGTCGAATGAACATCACCATTCGCATGACCATCTTTATTCGGCCGAACATCACCATTCGTATGGCCTTCCATTCACATGACATCCCCCTTCGCTTGATGGGTTGCACGACTGAGAACTACTGAAAGCCATAAGGGATGAGTCCATGGATTGGGTTGGAACGTGGATATATGAAGCGGGAAGTCATTAGGGTTCTAGAGTATTTGTAACATTAGTGTCGGAACCGTACCGGAACAGTGATCTCAACAGTGACATAAACAGTAATCAGGTACGAACTTTACGTATTTCAGTGTATTACATATTTATATCATATATCATATTCATTTCGTGTTATCAAACAACAAGTTCAGAATCATTTCAGAGAAACAAAACTCAGTAATATGGTTCATCAGTCAGATACTTATCTGGCAATACCGAACCATCATGAGATTATGTGTTAGGATTTTATTATGTATAAACGTATGTGAGGCTTTACAGAACAAAACACACAGATGTCGTTACGTGAATGCTAAATCGACGGATTATTCGTATAGGTGATGATCTGTACGAATAAATGTGACACCCATGTCACTTTATGTCCCATCCAGACATTTTAAAACTTTATTTAATCAACTACATTTAGGTCCCAGCAAAAACTTTCGTGTTTTACACATCTATAAACATACTACTTGCTAACATATTTTAAAACAAAGTTTAAGTATGTTTACAAACTCCACAAAACATTTATTACACAAAAGTTCACACAAGTTTGGTTATTAAGTTTAAAACCATCATACGAGCCTTCATGCTCGATTCCGATCACCATCACCGCTAACCCGACTTTTTGGTACCTGTAAACGCCACATTCGAATTCACCATTAGTTCGTTAGAACTAAGTAAGATTACCCCGCTATTTTCTCAAGTGTACTCCATAACATCATATGGATACACTAATGATTTTCCAAATTTAATTTGGTTATATTATTCAATCGCATACAACACGATTTACTAACGTGTCATTTTCACCCAACATCATGTAAATCTCCCATTCATGCAAAATCATTATAATTTAACACAACACATATGTGCACACAAAACTCCAGTTGTGCATCATATTTACAATAAGTCAAACTTAAACAATTTGACTCTTGAAATTAGATGTCTACACTCTTGTAAATCATCTTTTGTTCACATACCTTGTGAATCTATTACATTAGATTTGCAAGTCTTATGTTCACACCTCTTGTGAATCGAAGCATGCATATTACCAATTTAATGTCTACACTCTTGTAGATCATAACCTCCAAATTAAGATGGTTGTTTACACTCTTGTAAATCAACTCAATCATTATTACTAGTTGAATGTTCACACACCTTGTAAATCATTAAACTACAATAACCGCACTAATCATATCCATTTATATCAAATTCAATCAAAACAATAAATCACATATATGCTAAATGCACAAATACTTGTAGTGTGGACTCACCCAATCCTACAATTACAAGTTCAATTAAACGGGTAACTTACCTCTATCTGCAAAGGATCCTGCTTGATTATCCTCTCGATTGAAATCTCGTTTTCCTGTTAAACTCTATACGTGTCAATATATATATATGTATATATTTATATATATCCATTCACCCTTTATATATATATATACATATATATACATATATATACATATATATTCCACATATTATTATTATCTGACCCAGCCATTTAGACTTGTGTAACAACTTTATCATTTTTCTCAGCCACTCTTATGAATCCTAAACTGGATTTCTTACCATGTCTTGACCCTAGACATCAAGTATTGTTTAAAACACCTCGAAACAACATCACAAGAGTTTAGGGTCTTATAACTACTCAAAACTCAACCCAATTTCACATTTATAAAACCCTACTTCATAACCCCCATCACATCCTTATATGGAGATTAAAAGATGAGAAAACGTGATTACCTCAAGTGGTTCACGATTTAAACTCGTTATTAAAGCTTGACACGACTGATTTCTTGCTCGTTTCTCCCCTTCCTTCGACTGACTCTCCATTTTCTCTTTCCTTTTTTTTTCTTTTGATCACAGATCTTACCTCTTAGTATACATATGTATTGTTTTTTTTAATATTTCTTAACACCTGGCAAATTTTTACGTGGATGAGGACTCCACTAATCACATCCTCATTTTTTTCCAAATTTTTGAATTGTTGTCCTTAAAACTCACGTCACTTTCTTTGTTTTTTTTACATGATGTTTTTTAATTATTATTATTTAACTTTGTCATTCATTTTCAATTTTTTTATATATAACTTTAATTTATAAAGTTTAAAAATTGAGATGTTACAAATCTACCCTCCGTATTTAAGGTTTCGGCCTCGAAACCGCTACATTAAGCAAAAAGGTAAGGGTAAAATTTCTTCATCTCATCCGCCGATTCCCAAGTATATTCTGACCCTTTCCTATGCTTCCATTTTACTTTTACTTGATCAATGGTTTTCTTACGAAGCAGCTTCACCTTATGATCAAGAATTTCAACCGGCTTTTCTACATAATTAAGTTTCTCATCCACCTCAATGTCTTCTAATGGAACGTATGTGGATTCATCAGCTAAACACTTTCGTAAATATGAAACATGAAAAGTGTTATGAATTAGCTTCAGCTCTTCTGGTAGCTCTAAACGATAAGCAACATTGCCCACACGAGCTATAATTTTAAACGGTCCAATAAATCGTGGACTTAATTTCCCTCGCTTACGAAAACGAATCACACCCTTCCAAGGGGAAACCTTTAATAACACAAAGTCTCCTACTTGAAACTCAATCGGCCGTCTTCGTTTATCTGCATACGACTTTTGACGGTCTTGTGCCGCCTTTAAGTGAGCTCGTATCTGATCAATTCGTTGGATTGTAACTTTAAGTATCTCTTTATTTTCGAGCTCTCGCGGGCCAACTTCTCCCCAACAAACGGGAGTACGACACCGCCTTCCATATAACATTTCATATGGAGGCATTCCCAACCCGGAATGATAACTGTTGTTATACGAAAATTCCGCCAGAGGTAGATAGTCATCCCAACTACCTCCAAAATCAATAATACACGCTCATAACATATCCTCCAGTGTCTGAATAGTCCGTTCACTCTGACCATCAGTCTGAGGATGATACGCCGTGCTCAACAACAGTTTCGTGCCTAATTCCTCTTGAAAATTCTTCCAGAAATGAGAAGTGAATCGTGTGTCTCGATTAGACACAATCGACACTAGTATCCCGTGACGCGACACTATTTCTTTTACATATACTTCCGCCATTTTCTCAGAAGAATATGATTCACGAATAGGAATAAAATAAGCACCTTTAGTCACCGATCCACAATGACCCAAATCGTATCATACCCCTTTCGGGTTTTCGGGAGTTTAGTAATTAGGTCCATTGTGATGTGTTCCCATTTCCACATAGGAATCTCCAAAGGCTGTAATTTGCCATAAGGCTTTTGATGTTCAGCCTTAACTTGTAAACAAGTTAAACATTTTTCAACATATTTAACAATATCTCGTTTCATACCTGGCCACCAGTAATTTACCCGAAGGTCTCGATACATTTTAGTGGCTCCCGGATGAATTGAGTATTTCGATTTATGAGCTTCCTCCATCAAATCAGTTTTCAAAGAACAAGTGGGAGGTATCCACACCCTACCCCATCTTGTCTTTAACCCGCGACTATCTTCATCCAGATTATGAGCTTGCCCCTTTATTCGGTCTCTTTTCCAATTTTCTTCTTTTAAAGCTTCAACTTGAGCTTCTTTAATTTGATCCACCAAATCAGAGGAAATCACAATCTTCATTGCTGTAACTCGAATGGGTTCATGTTCTTCTTTCCTACTCAAGGCATCTGCCACCACATTGGCTTTTCCCGGATGATAAAGGATTTCACAATCATAATTCTTGAGTAGTTCTATCCAACGTCTTTGCCTCATATTTAATTCCTTCTGTGTGAAGAAATATTTCAGGCTCTTGTGATCAGTATAAATTGTGCATTTCACACCATACAAGTAATGCCTCCAAATTTTTAAGGCAAACACCACCGCTGCTAATTCTAGATCATGAATAGGATAGTTTACTTCATGAACTTTCAGTTGCCTCGACGCATAGGCAATCACTTTGCCCTTTTGCATAAGGACACAACCAAGCCCAAGATAAGATGTATCAGAGTACACCACGAAATCATCAGGTCCATCTGGTAGGGTTAATACCGGTGCCTGAGTTAGCTTGAACTTGAGTTCATTGAAAGCTTTTTCTTGGTCATCACCCCAAATAAATTTCACATCTTTCCTTGTCAATTTAGTCAAAGGAGATGCAATTCTTGTAAAATCCTGTATAAACCGCCGATAGTAACCGGCTAGACCAAGAAAACTTCTAATTTCAGTTGGAGTTTTGGGGGGACTCCACTTCATCACCGCTTGAACTTTCGAAGGATCAACAAGTATACCATCAGCACACACCACATGTCCCAAAAACTGGACTTCACGCAACCAAAATGCGCATTTAGAAAATTTGGCATATAGTTTCTCCTTATGTAAAGTTTCAAGGACTTCACGCAAATGACAAGCGTGATCACCCTCATTTTTAGAATAAATAAGAATGTCATCGATAAAAACAATGACAGATCGATCCAACATTGGGCGACACACCCGGTTCATCAAATCTATGAACGCAGCCGGTGCATTTGTCAACCCAAACGACATCACAAGAAATTCATAATGACCTTAACGAGTACGGAAAGCGGTTTTGGGAATATCTTCCTCTTTAACCTAGAGTTGATGATAACCCGAGCGAAGATCGATTTTAGAAAACCACGAAGCTCCTTGCAACTGATCAAAAAGATCATCAATCCTAGGTAGAGGATATCGATTTTTCACAGTCACTTTATTCAACTCTCTATAGTCGACACACATTCTAAGGCTTCCGTCTTTCTTTTTAACAAAAAGTATTGGTGCACCCCACGGGGAAATACTTGGACGGATAAATCCTTTATCTAAGAGATCTTGCAACTGTGTCATTAATTCTTTCATTTCAGATGGTGCCAAACGATATGGAGCTTTAGCTATGGGCTTAGCCCCAGGAATAAGATCAATCTTAAATTCAACATCCCTATCCAAAGGAACTCCCGGTAAATCATCCGGAAAAACATCAGGGAAATCCCTAACCACTGGAACATCATTAAGTTCCTTTATCTCCTTTTGTGCATCAAGAACATAAGCTAAGAATGACTGACCCCCATGGTTCATGTAATTCATAGCTTTAGCTAGAGAGCACAATATGGTTCCACCCCGTTTCTCTCCTTGAATGCATACTTCATAACCACCCGAGAATATTAATTGTATAACCTTACGGTTACACACAATATTGGCTCCATATTTAGACAACCAATCCATCCCAATCACAACATCAAATTCTCCCAAGATCATTGGAATCAAATCAACCTCATAATCCTCACCATCAATGGTGAGTTTACATCTATGATAGATGTCATACACTAAGAAACTCTTAGATTCGGCTATTTCTACCTATAATGGATAAGGTAGCTTAGCTAGTACAAACGAATCATGATTCACAAACTTCACATATATAAAAGAGCGACTAGCTCCAGAATCAAACAATATATAAGCAGGCAAGGAATTTATATGAAAAGTACCTGTCACCACATCTGAAGTGACTTTAGCCTCTTCTGCCGTAATTTTGAAGGCTCTACCCTTTGGTGGGGGTATTTCAACCTTCTTGCCGCTACCTTGGGCCTTAAAAGACCCACCACTAGTACCACCTTGACCTGCCCCTTTCAACTCTGGGCACTCACTTCGTCGGTGCCCCGGTTTGTAACAGTTGTAGCACAAATTAAGTGCACTGGCACATTGAGAAGCAAGATGCCCCGACTTGCCACATTTATAACACACTACTGATTTGAAATAACATTCCCCAGCATGTTTCTTCCCACAAGTTAAACAATGTCTAGCTTCTTTCAAAGAACTAGACTTTTTAAGTGGACTAACAAATTTCCCCTTTTTAGAGGAATCCACATCCCTTTCCACTTTTCGTTTTTCCCCACGGTCTTCTTGTCTTTTTAACTCCAACTCTCGTTCACAAGCACAATCAATCAATTCAGACAATGTTTCAAACTTGGATGGTATGAGGAACTCCCGGTACTTAGCATTCAACATGCTATGGTACCTATTAATCCACATTCGTTCAGTTCTAAGAAGATCAGGACAGAATTTGGCTTTATCAAAGAACACTGCAGTAATAGTGTCTATATCCTCCTCCTTGTGCCTCATATGTAAAAACTCCTCAGTAATTCTATCAATGGCAGCCTGAGGACAGAATCGTTTAAGGAACAATTCCTTAAATGCACCCCAAGTCAAATCCTTAATTCCATCTCGACCCTTCTCCTTTCGAAGAAGTTCCCACCAGTCTTTTGCTGGATCTTTCAATTGGTTTCCAGCAAACATTACCTCGTCAGATGGATCACAATGACATGTTTCAAACGTGCTTTCCATATCAGCTATCCACCTTTGGCTCAACAGTGGATCCACCTCACCTTTAAATTCAGTTGGCTTACAAGCCACAAACTCTTTGTAAGTAACCTTTTTAGAAGGTTTTTCCCTACCTATTTCATTCTTAAGAGTTGCAAACTCTTCATGTATAAAATTTTTCAATGAAGCTTGTATTCCATCTATATGAGTTGGTAAGGTAGCTTCAAATGCTTTAGCTACTTCCTCCCTCACCATTACTTGCAGTTCGGTGAGTTGTTCTTCCTCATGACCTAACCCCTCTGGGTTATGTTCATCAGCCATTTTAGGACTGAAATATTTTAAACACATCATTAGTTTTACATATATACTAACATATATGCAAACCACATACTTATCCTTATTGGATTTATACGCTACATATTTATGTGTCTTTATTGAATATTCACACTCTTGTGAATTACTCAATTATTCCACTAATAATGACACAATTGTGATTCTAACTAATCACATACATCCAATTTTTAACACCCTACCAATACCTCCATATACTGGTGTGAAATAATGTTCCTAAGGATACGTTCATATCATGTATATGTTACTAAGCTGGCCAGACATAGCAAGATATGCACCATATATTCGTGTCCCTACGTTCACTGTTTCACACACGTTAAGAATATTGGTTTGTAACATAACAAATCCCCATATCACATCACATTTTTACAAAAATTACAGATACATAATACCTGGTGAGTTCGGCTTTGTGATCGGATTTCGGATTGAACGGCTCTTCTCATCTATTAAGAGCTCAATGGTTTGAGTTTAAGTGTTCATGACGCACTCAAATCTCTCAAACCGTTGGATCTGATACCAACCTGTGACACCCATGTCACTTTATGTCCCATCCAGACATTTTAAAACATTATTTAATCAACTACATTTAGGTCCCAGCAAAAACTTTCGAGTTTTACACATCTATAAACATACTACTTGCTAACATATTTTAAAACAAAGTTTAAGTATGTTTACAAACTCCACAAAACATTTATTACACAAAAGTTCACACAAGTTTGGTTATTAAGTTTAAAACCATCATACGAGCCTTCATGCTCGATTCCGATCACCATCACCTCTCACCCGACTCTTTGGTACCTGTAAACGCCACATTCGAATTCACCATTAGTTCGTTAGAACTAAGTAAGATTACCCCGCTATTTTCTCAAGTGTACTCCATAACATCATATGGATACACTAATGATTTTCCAAATTTAATTTGGTTATATTATTCAATCGCATACAGCACGATTTACTAACGGCTCATTTTCACCCAACATCATGTAAATCTCCCATTCATGCAAAATCATTATAATTTAACACAACACATATGTGCACACAAAACTCCAGTTGTGCATCATATTTACCATAAGTCAAACTTAAACAATTTGACTCTTGAAATTAGATGTCTACACTCTTGTAAATCATATTTTGTTCACATACCTTGTGAATCTATTACATTAGATTTGCAAGTCTTATGTTCACACCTCTTGTGAATCGAAGCATGCATATTACCAATTTAATGTCTACACTCTTGTAGATCATAACCTCCAAATTAAGATGGTTGTTTAAACTCTTGTAAATCAAATCAATCATTATTACTAGTTGAATGTTCACACACCTTGTAAATCATTAAACTACAATAACCGCACTAATCATATTCATTTATATCAAATTCAATCAAAACAATAAATCACATATATGCTAAATGCACAAATACTTGTAGTGTGGACTCACCCAATCCTACAATTACAAGTTCAATTAAACGGGTAACTTACCTCTATCTGCAAAGGATCCTGCTTGATTATCCTCTCGATTGAAATCTCGTTTTCCTGTTAAACTCTATACGTGTCAATATATATATATATTTATATATATCCATTCACCCTTTATATATATATATATATATATATATATGTATATATATATATATATATATTATATGCACATACATATATATACATACATATATACATATATATTCCACATATTATTATTATCCGACCCAGCCATTTAGACTTGTGTAACAACTTTATCATTTTTCTCAGCCACTCTTATGAATCCTAAACTGGATTTCTTACCATGTCTTGACCCTAGACATCAAGTATTGTTTAAAACACCTCGAAACAACATCACAAGAGTTTAGGGTCTTATAACTACTCAAAACTCAACCCAATTTCACATTTCTAAAACCCTACTTCATAACCCCCATCACATCCTTATGGAGATTAAAAGATGAGAAAACGTGATTACCTCAAGTGGTTCACGATCTTAACTCGTGATTAAAGCTTGACACGACTGATTTCTTGCTCGTTTCTCCCCTTCCTTCGACTGACTCTCCCTTTTCTCTTTCCCTTTTTTTTTCTTTTGATCACAGATCTTACCTCTTAGTATACATATGTATTGTTTTTTTTTTAATTTTTGTTAACACCTGGCAAATTTTTACGTGGATGAGGACTCCACTAATCACATCCTCATTTTTTTCCAAATTTTTGAATTGTTGTCCTTAAAACTCACGTCACTTTCTTTGTTTTTTTTTACATGATGATTTTTAATTATTATTATTATTATTATTTAACTTTGTCATTCATTTTCATTTTTTTTATATATAACTTTAATTTATAAAGTTTAAAAATTGAGATGTTACAATAAATCTGAAAGTTTAATGTTCTAAATGATATCCGATAATTAGAAAACAACATTGAAGAGTATAGTTATCGCCGTGTTCGTACAGGTGACGATTTCAACGAACACGCGCGACGACTGTACGATTCGATTTTAAACAAGTTAATTTAAATATTTTTGAAATTTAAAATAAATGAAAGATATTTAGTTAATTTATTAGGAATCACAACCTAAAATAATTTCGTAAATCTTACTTTAAAACTGAACCGTTCGTTACGAAAATTAACGAGAAACCGACATATTTCGCGAAACCGAACGAGACCGAACCTACCCGGGTATTTTGGAAACATTAAATGTGATCATTAAAGATCACAACCATCACCACCAACCCATTCAATTCAAAATTTTCTTCACTCCTTCTCTCTAGAAAATCTCCACCTTCACTCTAAGATTTCTCACTCATTTCTTCACGAAATCGTGAGTTCTTGGTGCCAAAACGACCATCACACCACGTAGATCAAGGCAGTACAAGATATTTAAGCATTTTTCCATCATTTTGAGGTAAATCTCAGTTTTTAATTCGGTTTTTGGTGTAAATCTCGACCCCTATAACCCATTAATGTTTAACCGAAGTAAACACTCATAATCACTTAGATAAACTGTTGTAAATGGGTTGGAAAACCTTAGAAATAAACTTGCAGGGCCTAGAACCGAAGATGTTGAGGATGTTTGGTCACGAACAGCAGGTTTGGGAGGGCTAGGGTTGGGTGATTATTGCATGTTCATGGGAATTAGTTAGGGACGAACATGGACTCGCTAAACAGAGCAGGAGCCGAACCTGGCCACGAACCCTTGCATGGCCGAACCCTTCAGCATTTGGCCGAACCTTCAGCATCTGGTCGAACCTCTATCAGCCACTACATGGGAATCACGAACCTGTGCATCCACGAACCTCTTGCATGGCGGCCGAACCCACGCTCACCGAACCCTACCAGGCGAACCCTTGGCCGAACCTGGAAGTCTTCCTTCTGGCCGAACCTTTCCCCTCACACGAACCTATCTGAACGATCCTAGGAATTTCATGCATGGCTACTAAACTAGCTCTAGCCGAACCATAGCCCTTAGCCGAACCTTAGGGGCTGTGAATTATATTTAGCCGAACCCTAGGACCCTAACTCGATTACATGGCAGCGAACCTATCTGGACGAACCATAGGAGTTCATGCAAGAGTATTATACATAAACATGCAGGAAGATTTGACTCATTTGTGAATATGCATTGCATGCTCATGGGGACTCTTGACCGAACCCTAGTTAGAGACGAACCCTATGTCTCGAACCTTAGGGCCGACTGAACTTAGATCTTGTCGATTAGGACTTGAGAATAAGTATACCCAAGCATGCATTAAAGCTTAAGGAGTATCACCTTTTACATAATGATTATAAATTGTGAGTTATGGACTTTTATACATTGAACATTTAGTATGGATACCCTAAGTATGATTTTCTTGAATCTAAATGATTTAATTAAATTAATTAGGCCAAAGTATTCGAAGGTTTGATCAATAATCATGGGACACACAAAGACTAATAATGGGCCCAAAGTCGGCCCAAGGGACTCAACATGAGCCCATCATGTATATACTTAGTCTTTCTTATAATCAATTATGTTTTTATGAAAGAAATCACTTGGAGAAATCGACGACTATTAAACGGGCCCGAATTTAGCCCAATGGGTTTAACTTAAGCCATCATGAGTGAAATGTATTTTCATTTAAGTTAATCATGTTTTTAATAAAAGAAGAAGAATTATAAACTTTATTAAATTAAATGATTTTCTAAACTAATGTTTAACTTAAAATGAGTTAAATTGAAAACATGTTAATTAAGACTTGTTATGATTAACTGTAGGATACGGGATACAAATGGGTATTTAAGTTAGACTAGTTAGAAGAAATCTTAGAAGCACATTAGTAACATAGGACACTTAGTTGCACACCGAGACTAAACCTTAGATACGACGACTAATACATATACTTATCATATTCTAATTCTTTTAAAACAACTCAGGAACTGAAGATACTTAGTCTACAAACAAAGAGCGCGCATTTTGTGATAAATCATTTGCACAGCAACACAGGTGAGTTCATTGCCCCTTTTCAAAATGTTTTGTTTTCAAACGCGGGGCAAAGAAGCATGCGTAAATTATTTTCGCAAGATTATATTTACTTAAATGCTTTTATTTAACATATGTTTTATATGTGGAATTGTCATCCTAGAATCTGTCTAGATATACTTTTTACAGGATTTCAAGGTAAGTTATATATTCAATATGGGTATATAACTGTGTCAAATCAAAGAACTATTTTCAAATAACTAAAGATCTAAGACAAAGAACTATTTTCAAAGAACTATTTTCAAAGGTCTATTTCAAAGAACTAATGGACAAATCAAAGAACAATTTTCGGGGTTGTGTTGTCAAAGAACTAACGATCTATTTGTTTCGGGTAAAAATTAACAAGCTTAACTTTTAGCAAAACCGAATTAGAAAAGTGGGGTATTGTGTTTTACAAACAAGTATGTTAAGTATATCAAAGCAACGATCGGAATATCCCCGAATATCCCTGGGGATATCTTAATATATCAAATTGAAAAATAGCAAAACACACGAGATTTATACGAGAAAAAGCCCTTAATCCCTTAGGATTGCCGGCATAAAAACCTCGGGAGGTGACAATCGTCACTCTACCTAGTATTATTAATAATCAAATGAATAAGTACAAACAAAGAGTGTAATCTGATCGATTCTAAACTGCCGAACAAGCTATAGTGAGTTTTGTGTGTGTTCTTCAAGTAACCAGTGTCCTGTATCAATCAATCACCTCAATATTTATATAAAGAAAATACAAGTGAACGTTTAGCAACGTTCATAAGGTAGTTCCGACTATTCTGGCACTTTCCAATCGTGGAAGACTGATTCAAGCTGATCGCGCAAATCTCTCTTAGATTTCTTCATTCGAATTGAATTAGTTGACGTGTGCTTTCGTAATATTAGATCCAGCTATGAGACAACCTGTCATTTCCTGAAATCTCGCAATAGATGTTAAGCAACAGAGATAATTGTTAGTAAGAATATATATCCTTAAAATATCCCTGATCCCGAAATATCCCGGATCCTGAAATATCCCGAGTGGGAATATTTTGCGCCTAACACTATTACAAAGAACTAAGTGCAAAGAACTATTTCAAGGGTCTGACTGGGAAATATCAAAGATAGCATGTACCAATCTCAGGTTTGAAAGATGTCCTAGCTAGACTGATCGAATATGAGACGCATGTTTGATGGTATTTACAGTATTCCCTAACTGTTTTAAGGAAAATCTGGGAAATGCTCAAAGATAACATGTGCCAAAGAACTAAAGACTATACAAACTATGGACGGTCTAAAGAACTATAAAAGCCTATATGTCAAAAGATGTCCTAGCTAGACTGATTGATTATAGGTCACATGTTTGATGAGGTTTACAGATCTCCTTTACTACTAAGAACCCTGATTGCTAGACTAGTCTACTCGAGTTGACCAAGGCCCAATCATTAGGTCTTAGATTTTATTAAATGTTTATTTATTTATTTAACTAAGCATTTATTGATTTGTTTCTACAAATGTTATGTTTGATCATGATTTCATGATGAACTTAAGGAATCAAATGAGATTTCAAATTGTGTAGTTACAGGAACAAAGAACTGAAGAACTAATGTGTTAAGGGTGAGGGTAAAATGCTTAATTATCATTAACAATAATGTCATATGTGGTGGGATGGCGTCTGGGTGGGTTGTAGGCCCGACCCTTTCGTATGCCCTATATATAAGCATACCGATCTGGATATTACATGTGATGTTAATGAGATTAAGGTTGTTACCCGAGAGTTGAACAAATGTTTTGTGTGCATGTTAGAACTATGATGGAATGGAAGTGAGTGTAGGTAAAACTTCTTAATTATCATTAACAACAATGTCATATGTGGTTTAGTATGTGGTGGGATGGCGTCTGAGCGAGTTGTAGGCTCTACCCTTTCGTATGCCCTATATATAAGCATACCGAACTAGATATTACAGGTGATGTTAATGAGGTTAGGGTTTTTACCGTGAAAGGGTTTACAAAGCTATTTTTCAAATACTAACACATATGAACTCACCAACCATGTGTTGATTTTATTTTTGCATGACTTCTCAGGTGACGAACAGGTCAATTAAGAAGTTAATGCTTTTGGGCTAGGATTTATGATAGAAGACCTAGTATTTTTGGACCTGCATACTTTTGGAACATCATTATACAATATATTTTGTATATCTTGTGCAGATACAAGATAGAAAATTTATGATGTTGATGATATATTTACATGGTTAAATTATGAACGATACTGATGTAATTTAACTTTGTAATTCTATTCTATTTAGCATTTCTCATTTATATCATGTGCAATGAAAACAATCTGATCATCATGATTATCACTCACGATATCGCGCCTCGGGAACCTTCCGCCCGACGGGGAAACCGATCCGACCCGCCGGCTCAGGGTGTGACAGTATTAACCGGTTCTTGTTAACCATCCATGCTAGGGTTTTAACACCAAATCTTTTCTAAACTACTCTAACATATAAACATGGGTTTTAACGGTCAATTGGATTAAAACACTTGGGACTTGTCAACTAAAACCATAGGTTACTACGAAGGGTAACATGATTGGTACTTATGAGTTACAAGGAACTAAGGAGAACAAGTTGGATTCTACAATAGAACAAGGAACAAACTAAGTGGGATGTGTTGGCCTTATGTGTCAACGCTCCATACTTAGTGATTTTTATGAAGTTGTATAATTAACTTAGATCATTCAATTCAATGATCTAATGTAGATTATACTCACGGACGAACAAAGAACTAATGAAGGACTTAGAGTTAATCCAGTGAGATTAACTTAAGTTCTAGTGAGATTAACTTAAGTTCTAACATGTTAACCTACATTTTCTTAAAAAATAACTTATTTTTTAATTAAAGAGAAATGATTTATAAACTTCTTTATTAAAACATTTTAAAATAACTTAAATGCTTTCTAAATTTAATGTTTTGCAACTTAAATCGGATTTTATAAATGACGTTTTACTTAAAAGATCATGAATGTGAATATAAACCTTATATAAATGAGGTTTTGTTGTGACTCTCTAATGGTTCATAGAGGGTAATTAGTATAGAATAGTTAGAGAAACTTAGAAACACATTAGCAAGTATGTAGGACAATAGTCGCACACCGAGACCAAAACCCTATATACGTTACCTTCCGATACTTATAGTATTCGAATCATAATAAATCAACACAGGTACAGAAGATACTTAATCTACAAACAACGAGCGTGCATATCTTTTGTGATTCATTGCATAACAAACAAGTGAGTTCATTGCCCCTTTTCTAAGCATTTTTGTTTTACAAACATGGGGCTGAGAAGCATGCGTAAATTATTTTCCTTGGATTATATTTACTTAAATGCTTTTACTTCATATATGTTTTACATGTATAATTGTTACCCTAGATTTCGTCTAGGTAAACTATTTGCAGGTTTTCAAAATGGGTTATTTATTCATCATGAGTAGATAATTATTTAAAATTAAAGAACTACTTTCAAAGGCCTATTTTCAAAGAACTAAAGATCTAAATCAAAGAACTATTTTTAACGGTCTATTTTCATAGAACTAACGATCTATTCAAAAAACTATTGTTCAGTGGTGTGTTTTCAAAGAACTAAAGATCTATTTCAAAGAACTGTATACAACGATCTATTTTCAAAGAACTAAAGATCTATTTCGAAGAACTGTTTTCAACGATCTATTTTCAGAGGATTATCTGGGAAATATTCAAAGAAAGCATGTGCCAAAGAACTAACGAACTATACGAACAAGAACGAAACTATGGACGATCTAGACGAACTATAAAATCCTATACATCAAAAGATGTCCTAGCTAGACTGATTGATTATAGGTCGCATGCTTGATGATATTTACTGAATCCTCAAAATTTTGGAATATACTGGGAGATATCAAAGATAACTTGTGCCAACAATCAAGAACGAAACAAGAATCCTATATTTCAAGAAGTCCTAGCTAGACCGTTTGATTTATAAGTCACACGTTTGATGATACCTACAGAATTCCCTACACTACTAAAAACCTTGATTGCTAGACTAGTCTACTCGAGTATGACCAAGGCCCAATCACTAGGATTTAGAATTCAATTAAATGTTTATATATTCATTTATTTTTAAGCATTTAAATTAACAATGATCAACAGTTTCCATGGTTATTGTATGAGTACGATTTGGGTGGAAAGTGAAACGCTTAATTATCATTAATAACAATATCTTATGTATTTCGGTATGTGGTGGGCTGGTGGCTGGGCTTGACTCTACATATGCCCTATATATAAGCATACTGAAATGGATATGATATGTGGTTGTTAGTGAGGTTAAGGTTGTCATTCTGTTTGGTAAATCAGAGAAACAATAACGATCTAACGAACAAGCTGTGATAAAGAAAGAGGGTGAAACACTTAATTATCACTCAGAGCAATATCTTATGTGGCTTGGTATGTAGTGGGTTGGTGGCTGGGCTTGACCCTACATATGTCCTATATATAAGCATACCTGATTGGATAGGATAGGTGGCTGTTCATAAGGTTAAGGTTGTCACTTGTCAGGTTTGGTCAAATTCATTTTTAAACATAAAAGCATATGAACTCACTAACCATGTGTTGACTTGATCTTTTTGCATGACTTCTCAGGTGATGAACAGGTCTAATTAAGAAGTTTGTGCTTTTGACTAGGACGCCCAGATAGAGGACCTAATATTTTGGACGTGCATATTTTTAAACATCATTATACAACTTATTTTGTATATCTTGTGCAGATACAAGATAGAAGAATTGTGATGTTGATAGTAGATTTACATTGTTAAATTATGAACGAAACTGATGTAATTTAACTTTGTAATTCTATTTCATTTAGCATTTTCTCATTATATATCATGTGCAATGTAAACAATCTGATCATCACGATTATCAGTCGATATCGCGCCCCGGGACCTTTCCGCCTGATAGGAGATCCGATCCGGCCCGGCCCGCCGGCTCGGGGTGTGACAGGTAGGTTATCATGGGTTTAGATATTGCCATATGATCCAAATCTTGCTCAATAATATCATGGGTTTAGGTGTTGTTATAAAAAAAAGAAAGATAAAACAATCTCCCACCAACATCTTGCACTCTCTCAACAGATTTATTTCAACTCTGTTGATCTATAAAAACTAGCATGAACATAAATATCACATGTCAACATGTTAAATAGTATGAATTGTGAAAAATCATATTTTTCTTTTGTCTTAAATTGAAAAGTGTGTGCCCTTATTTTGGCCACAAGAGTTTTATACTATCAATATTCTTGTCAAGCTTCCTCTTTACATCCAATTTACATAGCATCGATATTTTAGCCTCAAATTAGCCAAATATAGATTTTATAATCAGCTTTCACCTAGCATGACAATTGTCACCTTGTTAACATGTATCACATCACACACACATGTATATTTTTCTGTCATGTTCTTACCAAATTTAGTGAGTTTAAACATCCATCTTATAAATGGTTAGTTTCAGTGGCAGAGCTTGGGTAAAGGAAGAGGGGGACGGAAATTTTTGAAACCCAGAATACATGTTAATTTTTTGAAGCAAAGGGGAACGAAACCACTATTTTTAAATAAAAATAACATTTCGGCCGAAAAATTAACACTACGGACAAAAAAGAGGGGGCGACCCCCCGGCCCCTATTAAGCTTCGCCCCTGGTTAGTTTGTTACTTATAACTTCCATATCAAAATTCTTTTTAACCATGTATACTTATGGAAGTATTTAAAGCAAGTTATAATCCTTTTGCACCAAGAATCACTAACATGGATGCTATACTCTCTGATCATATCAAAGTAAGCTAGTTTAGCATGTATTTAACATTTCGAATGTCATATCGAAGCTATTGCAAGTGTGAATTTAAGATATGTGTTTAACATTCACTTAAGGGAATGAAAATTACATTTCTTTGTTGCTTTTGAACACTTCAAGATATGATTATTATGACTCATTTTTGAGATCAATTTCAATAGAAACCCGATTATTGGGAGCTTAATTTTGGACCGTAAGCTTAACAAGTGCACACAAACACACTTGCACTACGGTTGTTCTAAATGAAGTGGTCAACAAAAGTTACCCCTTACGTTCTGGATTTTAATATGGTTTTGCACACATCACTCACTTCACGCTAAAAACAATGCTAAGCATTTTCTTTAATTACTTATTTAATTTTATTTTGTTAACTGCTTGGAACGACAACACCCAAGAGCCCAAGACGAGATTTCAACCATCCCTTTAGATTTAACGTTGTTGGACGTACACCAGAGTCCACCAAATGAGAAACCCCAAAACTGGGTGAATCCCTAATTTTACCTTAACAAATAAGATCATTTTGAAACGAGATCTGGAATCAACGCCAAGATCATCTTGAAACGAGATCCGGGCCATATAAAATATGTGGTTGGGGTGGTTACATGATTTTTCTAATGGTTACATGGTAGTTTCCGATGGTTATTACGGTATGCGATGGTTACGGCGGATTCCAAATGTTATGGCGGTTACATGATGGTTTCCGATGGTTATAATTGATTTTGATGGTTACTGCAGTTACTCCAAAGGTTACGGGGTTACCGAGGTTTATGACGGTTACATTGGTTTTTGGACGTTTCTTACGTTACATAGTGGTTTTTCAACGGTATTTGCATGCTAAATGATTATATCTTCTTTTTTTAATAAAGATGAATTTTTTTTGATAAATTAAATATATCGAAAATTTAATAAGCTGCTATTCAAGTTGTTTGCGTATGATTAGAAAGTTATTAATAAGTTCAATGACTAAACCAAAAAAAAAAAATTCAATGACTTAATTAAGACAAATATAATAAAAATTGGTTATATTTTCATAAAATTATCTCTGTATTTAAAACTAGTTGATCTTGGTTTTTACTTTTGGTCGCATGTTATTTCTTCTCTGCTTTGGCTATGTTTCACCACATATGTAATTATATTTACTAAAATTCATGACCGATGAACCAAACCTACCAAAGTCACATGGGCATATCGTAAAATACGCTATATTAAATTTGAGAGATGTTTAATTAATTAATTTTTAGGTTTATGGGTTATTGACCTTTTGAAAAGTTAATAAGCTTATTTAAGCACATAATTTTAAGCTCAAAAGCTTATAAACTCTATAAACAGGTATAACGTCTAAAAAAATATTAATTCATAATCCAAGAAAAAAAAAGTTTAACTTTAAGTAATATATGTAAGAGCATCGTTCACTGAATAATATAAATATTTTATTAATTTAATATTTCAGATTACAATGCAATATCAAATAAAACTGAATCCTCAAATACTTGCAATGAAAATATAATTACAATGAAAACATAAAATTAAACAACAGGAAAAAGAACATGTAATGGCTGGGGATTTTTGTTCAACAGAGGTTCCTTAAAATAAATTTCGGGCCACCAAGGTGAATCCCGCATGTCTCCCAGGTTACAACAGCCGAAGCAATATGTACTGCTGAATTAACCTAGCACCTGAAATGATACCTAAAACAAGAGTATAGATAACAAGATCGATTGGAAAAGTGTTAGAAAGTGTGTATTGCAGTGTGTTTCAGAATTTTTTCAATGTCTAAATCAAGGTACACAACCTTGTATTTATACAGTAAGTTTGCACCTAAAACATGCAAAAATTAAAGTCTGCACTTTAAACAACAAATTAATTTCGTCTAACAGTCAGAAAATTGAATTAGTCAGTTGAAACTGAATATTCAATACAACATCTGAAACTGATAAACAATAACTGTTGTTTCTTTAACAGTTGGCAAACAACCGCTGCTAGCAACCATGGATAGCAACCATTGATCCATAACCACTGATCATATAACCACTGCTAGCAACCACGGAACAACACCTGATCAGATAACCATTGATTCTTTCAATGGGTACAGCAACAACTGCTAACAGCCACTGATTCCTTTCCGTGGTTTGCAACCACTGATAAAATTTTGAAACGGAGCAAAAAGTGCACACCCAGCCCGAAGCCGGGCCCAGGTGCAAGCACGTGCTTGTGCACCCTTCAGGCTCAACTCTCTGCGTTTGATAATGCTTATGCAATAAGCTCATTTTTATAAACCCACACAAGGTTTTCCATCAATGTGAGACAAGCTTATTCACATTTTTAACATTTTCAACTACACACTTTTAAGTTTTGATATCGCATCCATCTTAGCTTACTTTTGGACCCAGTTTAGTTCGTTGTGAACCTCTCACAGCGTAGAACATAAACTTAATTTTTAATAATTAAATATGTAACAAATACATATAATTATAATTGTCTAAAGTTGGCAAAATTCCAACAGTATATTCGTGATCTAAAAAAATAAAAATGATGCTAACAAATAAAAATAAGTATACTTGTTATCATCGTAAACCATTTACCTTTACTTTCTTGTCACTTTCTAATGTTTAAATATTGTACCTTATTATTTAGTACGAATATGAATTGCGGGTTGATTTAACTGTGTTAACATGATACTTAACTATACTTTAATTGAATTAACATTCTAATGTTTAAATATTGTACCTTATTATTTAGTACGAATATGAATTACGGGTTGATTTAACTGTGTTAACATGATACTTAACTATACTTTAATTGAATTAACATTTATAAATTACAAAAAAAAAATAATACTTAATAAAAATACAAAATGTTTAAATATCAACCTAATAGAACTTTTAATTGTCACATCAAGTTTATTTCTTTAAAGAGATGTTTTAACGATCGTATGTATCAACATATTACATTATATTTTATTCAATACGTAATACATAAACTTATTCAACTAATATAATAAATAAAATTTTTACATACATAACTTTTTTATTAGTAAATATGTAATATTTTATTTATTAAAAGTGAGTAATACGCTAGATTCTAACATAGTTATAGTAATATGCTAAATACATACGGATTGTATAAAACTAATATTAATTCCGATAGATAATTCTTTTGTAGATTTCATTAATATTCGATAAACGAAAAGATAATTATTATAACTATTAGTAAGAGGTGGCCAACGGACCCGGAACCGGTCGTACCCGAACCGGTGGGTACGGCCGGCGGTTCCTGATTTTCAGAGAAACTGGAACCGGAAAATCCGGAACCGGTTCCACCCTCAAACCAGCCAAACCCGAACCGGAACCGGCCAAAACCCGAACCGGACCCGGCAAAAAACCGGTTGGAACCGGTCAAAACCCGGAACCGGTTCTTGACTTCGTTGACCGTAATCGGAACCGGTTCAAAAAAAACCCGATTTGACCACCTCACCTCTGCTATAAGTCATTGTCCATGGTCCATGTAAATCGGCTAAAAGCCCACATAGGTTGATTATATTATCCAAAACTTGAAGAGGACCGTTATCAGTAAATATTTCTTCAAGTCATATGATATATCTCCAATCCTAAGAAATTATATGCTCAATAATTTTTTTTCTTTAAAATTAATCATCGTCCTATATCAATACACCACTGAGGTCTTGTTGTAGGACCTTCGAACCTTTGGACCTATGCTTTCGATAACCAAAATGATTGGCCCAGTTAGGGACATGATCTTATAGCTTTATGCAAGAATCAAACTTTAGTTATTCTCATATTTATCACACATTATTCATTTATATTCCGTTTGTCCGTGCATGCATACAAGGACGAACAAAGTCTCTTAACAACTCATATTCAATGATTCACCCAGTAGCAAATGACGTCCGTGATGGAAAACCTTTTGGTTAATTACCTTTTCAAAAGTTTTTGAAAGTTACTTTGAATTTGCATATATGGTTGATGGAAACTAAAGTAGAACTAATTAATCATCAATATAGTAACTGATTTATCAATATTACCTGATCAACAAGAAACAATGATTTAAATATCAGTTCATACCGCATGGTATTACTGGTTAAATTGAATACCGCTCTCCACTTTGGTACAAATTAGGCCGGTAATATAGGGTAATTAGTAATTACATAAAGATATTACCGGTATTTCCGGATTATACCAGCTAGTGTTTGAGCCCAACATACAAAATTATGGTTTAAAATAAATGGCTAACCAATTATCATCTATCCATAAATTTTTAACCTAACCATGCATTGATCATGATTGAATTCATGATTTCCTGCTTAATTAAGGTATCTTATATATTTTTTCATCACGATCATAACCATCAACAATCAAGACTTCAAGGTATATTATTTTAATGAATAAATTACTGCCTACTTCATTGTAAATTACATATCTAAAATAGTTATGCTCTTTTTTTATGTTAATGATAGTGAATTTAATTATCTTTTAAATGATAGTTAACTTTATACATTTAACACTACAATGTTATAAACCTATTATACATTTTTATTTAAAAAGAACTTTCTTGGAAAATTGAAATACTTTGATATTATCTTTTAGGTTATTTTTTATAATGGATTAAGTTTTGGATTATTTTTTATTATAGAATCATGAACTTTTTATTTATCTTTTAAGTTAACCTATTTTTATGAAATTATAGAGTTAGTTTATTAGTCCGATTGAACTGTTTGATACAACGAGGTATAACCAGTTGAATTATTTCTAAGCTAGTCTTATACAAGTAAAAAAAACCATTTTTTTTTTAATGTTGGCACTAAGTATGTTGTCAGTAGCAATTATGATTGATATACCAGCAAGTTAGTTGATCCTAAAGCTAACAGACTAATCACCATTAGTCACTGAATTATTGTAGGAGTTATTCCTAAAAGTTTCTCTCATTAACAGAGTTAGTACTAGGGTAACAAATAAGTACTCGGGTAACAAATAACTATCAATTCTTTAACCGTCAATGGACATATTTTCACATCAAGGGTTTTGTCTTTTCAACTAAACATTGTGATAGTTCCTTAATTATAAACAAGTCTTTGGTTCATTTTATTATTATTTTTATTCAAATGACCAACAAATACATTCTAAGCCTGGTCACACGGGTAAACCCAATGGCGAAAGGTCACCCACGCCCGCAAAACATAGGCAACACCAGTGACCTAACTCGCCCACCATTCCAAAGAAAACTCATCGTCCGAAGACCTTGTGTGACAATCTCTGGCCCACCTGGAACATATTGTTCCAAGTAATACTCATTCTTAATTTGGTTCATTTTTTAAAGGAATGATTGCATATATCCTCCAATATACAATTCTAACTATTTATATATACCTAAGTCATAACTTAAATTAAATATACCATCTTCTTTTATAATTTTTTTTATTAGTTAAAGGGATAGATGTAATTTAAAATTTAGGTAATGGGACATATGTAATCTTTTACTACTAATAAAAGAGTAAATTCAATGTCATATGTCCTTTTACTAGTATATACATCTCATTAAATACCACATGTCACTTTAAAACTATTGACACATATGATATTGTACAAATATCATCACCACATTAAAAGTTGAAATTTTCCATTATCATAAAACACAAATTTATTATCATTAATTGTCTCTTAATTTACTATTATTTTAAATTTAAAAATAAACAATAAAAGATTATCGATTTACTAAATGAAATAGGTATAACAACTAAATTATTCAATGTTATATTAACTTATTATTATACAAATTCCTTCAATTTTTCATCACTTAAAATATAAAACAAACCTTGATAATAAATCCATGATTTTTATGTTTTTTATAATAATTAAAAAAATTAACATATTTTTTAGTAAAATGACCTCATATTTGCAATTAATAAAATTACATATAATATTAAATCTATATATCATGTTATTTTTACATATAATTCTTTTTTAACATTTTGTATTATTTAAATTACGTATATCACATTTTAGCAATTTAAAAAACTAGCATGCATAATAAATTAAAAAGCTTTTAAAATTCTTAAAATTCAAATATGGAAAACTATATTAAGCAACTTATTTTTTTATTCAACAAAATATGTTAACATAAAACATAATTTTATTAGCCTAAATTATCTCATAGTTTACAGTTATATTAAATTTAAAAATTAAACAATAACATAATTGATTTATTAAAGTAAATAAATAAAACAAATAAATGATTGAAAGTTTTATTAATGTATTATTAAAAAATTTATTTTGCATTTAAAATATAAAACAAACTTTGTTAATAAATCCAAATAAAATGTTTTATGTTTTTCTATAACAATTAAAAAAATTTTGACGTATATTTTTTTAATAAAATGTCCTCATATTTGCAATTATTATATTTAAATTTAATTGTCACATAATTGAAACTAATATTTTACACATAATAAAATTACATATGAAATCAAATATACATATAATATTATATTTACATATAATTGTTTTTTAACATCTTGTATTTTAAAAACTAAGTATAACACATTTAGCAATCTAAAAAACTAAGAAACATAATAGTTTCTTACATTTCAAAATTATAAAAATTTTAATATAACCAACTCATTTTTTATTTAATAATTTAATAAATTAAAGTAATAAATATTCAAATAGCGGCAATTGTTTCGTAATAAATTAATATTTTAAATTAATGTGTTAAAACATTAACTAATTATTCATTTATTAATTGAAATGATTATAACAACTAAAATGGATCGCAATTTATATTAAAATATGATTAGACCAATCTCACTCTAATTATCATTACTTAAAATATAATAGAAACTATTTAATAAATTAATAAATTCCACTGTTTTAATTTCAAATCTTCAACATTTCTGTTTACATAAATTTATCCACTAATTTTGCCATCTTTTAAAATACATATAAAAATACAATTATATATATGTAAATAAGGAAATAATTAAAAAAATAGTGGTTTATTTTTTAAATTTATCTTCACTGATTATCATTCATCTTTTACTATGTCATGTAAAACTATGAAGATATGATAGCGATAGAGGGGAAAAAAGCTACCTAAAATGATCGAATTAATAATGTTTAATATCGGTTGTAATTATATCATTTTATTAATTTTTTTGTGAATTGCATCTTAACTGTAAGTCAACCCGTGTGTTACACGGGTTACTAACATAGTTATATATATAGTTCCCAGTGTTTGTAACCTCCCTGAGGAGGAATTCTGGCCATTTAAAATGGCTGAGATCAGTCGAATTAATTACATTTTTAGGGCAGTCGTTATAAGCAGTTTAGCTTAAATACTCAACACTTTTAAGTTGCCATACAGTTATCCTTATTTGTGAATTATATAACGGTTACCACATGAAACAAATTATCATTACATATTCATAGAACATGTGTCCCACTAATGATCCACCTGTCCCAGTTAAAACAACTGTAATATTATAAAAACATAGACTTCGAAAAAAGTTAATGCAACGATTCGTGTTAACCATCCAATTTATGCCTAGGTATGAATTCACATTTAATTGCTACTTTAATCGAAACAATATGGACTATAACTCAGCTATTGAAATTTAAGCATTAAGCGTTTAATAAAAGCTGCATGCTTTCAACTTTCTGACAATTAAAATTCACCTTCTATCGCAACACATGTCCTAAAAAAAAAAAGTTGTGTTAAATTATATGAATTAAACTACTACCATTTCAAATATTAACCCGAATACTCATCGCAGAAAAATTTTGCAATTACCAAAACATAACATTATTAAAAAGGTCTTTTTAAAAAACCAACATTAAGTTGACCAAAACAACAAAACAAAAATTAAATTTTCGTAAACTTGCACAGCATAGTCATGTAATTATATCCAACTTATCTGCATTGACTCTAAACTGAACAGAAACCTGCAATATAAATTAAATATTTATATATAAAAAGTAAATTTAAACCTAAGCAATTATGTAGTTGAAATACCTAAAAAACACACTTTTTTAAACGACATTGGCCTGCAATAGTTGATCATAATAAAATGCTGGGTATTTTACTTAAATACTTATCATACGTTGTATTATTGCCATCAAATATATTTTCCCTCAAATTTCAATGCCAATTAAATTGACATAAGAAAACATGTCGGAAATAATTATGTTTGAAAATAATATTTAATTAAGTGAATTATCTACATGATAGTATCATTAAATTTTAGGAACACATGTCCCACTAACAGTCCAGGTATTTTAACTATCTGCCCGCATGTCCTTATAATAACCATAAATTTGAATTGGTCCAAGAAATTTAGCAGCTAATCCAAAAATAAATCAAATTAAAAAACTACTTCAGTTATAAATTATCTTCAAGATTTAGAGGAACCGAGAATAAGAAAATTTAAAAATTTGGAACAAAAAAACAGTTTTAATAACTCTTTTGTCCGCTTGCTATATACATGTTAATTTCTAATTGATTTTGTTTGACATTCAACTTATCTTCAAAATGAAGCCTTTGTCGGATAAGAAAATTGAAAGTGAGAATGTTATTGAGGTACTTTTCTTTCAAAAATGATTTACCTTATGTTTTTTCTTACTAATTCTGCATTACATTTTTATGTCATAAATTCGTTATAATAACATAGACATTATGTGCATTATATTTTTTTGCTATAAATTCATTACATTAACATACAAAATATGTTCTACATACTAACTTCATTTTTATGGCCGTTTTGTATAAGGTACATATTACTGATAAGAAAGTTGGAGAACAAGTTGAGGTACTCTATGTTAAATTTATTTCATTATTCATTATATCAAAATACACATTATGTTCTACGTACTAACTTCATTTTCATGGTTGTTTTGTATAAGATACCTGCTCCTGACAAGAAAAGGAACAAGAAGTTGAAAAGTCAGCTGAGGTTTGTACTTGGTTCGATAAACTCATTTTCAACCAATGAGATTAGGAGCTTGATCCCGTGGGACAAGTGACCAAGTTCCATGGCATTGTGGATGCTTGAAAGCGTGGGTGATGGTTCAGGAAAGGGCTGTGGGATCGAATGATAAAGAACAAAATCTTTATTGTGATATTTCGGGTTGGGTGTACAGTTTGGACGTGTGCAAGGAGGTTGAGAGGGTGGTATAGATATGATGTAGGTTGGTTAGGGTTAGTGGGACGGGTAGGAGGGAGAGGGGGAGAAGGCTTTTTGGGTCGACCAGTGTTAGTGATGGTTGGTGGCTGGGGTGTGGGGGATGGACCGGGAGTTGGGAGGGGAGACTGGGTAGGTGAAGAATGTTGAGGGGAAGGTGGGAGAGGAGCGGCTGAGGTGGTGGGAGTTGGGACGGAGGTGGCAGATGATGAATATATGGTGAGCCAGTGGTCACGGTTGAGTGTGGATAGGGATGAGTGCTCTATGTTGATGAATTTATTTCATTAGTATTTTAATTATTATGCATTCCATAATTTGGTGATTCATCAGTTTGAGATTACCCAATTTATCAACTATTTTGAAATACACTTTGTGTTAATTTTATGCAAAATCCAGAAGATACGAGTAGTGTGGAAATAATTTCTTATGGACATTGTTTTAGTCCATACAAATCTGAGCTTCATAGACAATTTAGTGAAGAGGTACGCTTTTTCAACTATATGAAAAACACTATATTTGGGTCAGTTATTGAAAAAATTTTAGGTTTGCAAGATTGAAAAGCATATCAAACGAATGAATGCACTTCTCAAATGGCGCTAGAATTTGATGATAGATGTTGATGAGTCTGAAAATGTTTCACACAAAGAAGACACATGTTATGATGCAGACTCTGAAAGATCGGAAGATTCAATCAACTCTTTTACTAGGAATAGCCTAAATGAATCATCCGAGCAATTCAACGATACCACTGATTCATTGGAAGGTTTCACGAAGAATTCCAAGATTCCTCGCGTTGGTATTCACAGTCGAACCCGAGTGAATCATTGTGTTTCCTACTTTTAAAATCCATGTTTAATTTATTATAGGGGCTTTTACATATTTCCTCAAATCATGCTTTAAAAGCATTATACATTATGCATTGAAAAATTGTACCTTAGGGAAATATGTAATTCTTCAAGTTAGAAAGGGGAAATAAAGTTAATTTTATATATATTGTGTTACTTGTAAAAGAAAAACCCATCAAATCACATGGTAGCAAAAGGAAGCCAACAACTATCTTTGGGTGTCCTTGGAGAATTTCACCTCTTTATTTGGTTGTTACGTTACAGACTTACAGCCACTCTTAAGGAATAAAGTAAACTAACTTCTGTCACATAACTACATAAGAACTTTGAATAACTAAATATTGTATTTTTATAATAATCTTATTTTTAATTTCTATTAATTACCATTTTTTAAAGATTTATTTATGTAATTACTTTTTTTTCATTTAAATAACAAAATCCCACACTTGGTATATTTATCTGAGTTGAGACTTGAACTATATTAAATCTTTATTTTATTGACAAGTAGTTTGTATATTGTATTTTTTGTCTGGTGGTTTGTATATTGTAACGGCAAAGTGATTTGAAATCTAAATTTAAAATATTTTTATACATATAATTGCTACACAAAGTAAATTATATATAGCATTATCTTCATAGGCTCACATGATGGAATATATTACAATGTTACATCATTGTCTTCTCTTTTCTAAACATATGTCAAGTCTAAAATTATTAAACATAATGTTTCCTTCAACTTGTGCATACATACATACATATACATTATACATACATAATAAGAATTATAATCATACATGCATACATACATATATATGAAGAATTTAAAGACTTGGGTTGTAGCATTAAAGAGATATACATTACCCCACAACACCTAAGCAGTATTGATTTCATTCATGAAATAGAATGTCTTCTAACTTTACTTGCCTTATTCTTATTTCTGGTAATTGAACTTGAGACCCCTTGATCAAACCATAAAAACGGAGTAAATTTAAAAAACTTTTTCGACACGGTGCTTATAAGTCCTCTTGTAAGCGATGGTGACTTATCGCAACGTAATTTTTCAATGTCTTTCAGTCGCATTTTCGCCTTCAAAAGCTCAAATTTAAGATCTTTATTTTCTTTTTGTAAACTTGAAAGATCATCCGGTAACGGGTTCAATCGAGATCCATCATCAATAACCTCTCTTAACCGTTGCTGCTCATGGTAAAGAACTTGAATAACTGTTTCTGCAGAAAGTCTGTCATTTTTTGCAGCATGACTACAAGCCTCACTAGTTAGCTTTTGACAATTTATCAAACTGCAAAGCTTCTTTCTTTCTGTACCTCCTAAAGCTGGATGAGCCTGCAAGATTCAAAACACAGTTTTTGATCCTAATTTCTAATCATTATGCAAACGCCCCATTTGCGGCGCACACATATAATGTATGTATGTGGGGCCAAAGTAAAATTGCACTAATTTTAACGTTATTGTACTTGTTTTGTGAAAATAACGTTAAAAAAAGTTGAGATGATCAACTTCAAACGATAACTTTGAGCCGGGGACTCCTTCGGAGCAGCCTCTCTATCCCAAATGGGTACGTTTGTTTGTTTTTTTGTTTTCTAATCTTTATGCAATTTTTTACATAATTGATGAAAAAAGATTATACCTTTAAGTAGATATCAATGGCTTTATACATTCCATCATCTGATACCCTTTGATTTGGTATATGTTCAGCAAGATTTATAAATTTTGATAATGATAAGTTACCATCAGAAGCTATTTCAGCAAGATAACTCTCCATAAGCTTCCCAACTTTCGCCAAGTCATCACAAGTGCCCTTTAATTCATCAAAATTTATCAAAATTCGTTGCACGGTGTCGATATCAAACAAAGTGTCACCATCAAAACGAAAAGAGGGAATCAGTATATCATCTAAGACAGCTTGTTCAAGTTGTAACCCCATTCTTTTTTCTAAATCTAACCGACATGCAACGGTTGTCTCTAGGTATATTGCAGATCGAAGTAGCATTGAAAGGAAACTAAATGCTACTGCATTTTTTTCCCTTGGCAAGAGGCTAACTATTGTTTCTAAAATAACCCTCTTTTCGTTAATTTCTTGATTTGGCTCCCTTTTGTTCTTCCCCTTTCCTGAAATCTCCTGCTTGAAAAATGATACGACAAAAACAGTTCTGGTCAAACGGATTGTCAAAAAAGATTGGACAAGCATGCAAACAATATGAACTTTATAGAGAATTAGTGAAATATGATTAAGAAAGCCATATTATCAAAATAGCAATCAAACTTGTTACAACTTAAAAGACTTGAAGATTTTATCTACGATTTTCGACCTATTTTCTATTTAGTTAGAATTTTAACACGATATTTTCAATCACTTGTATAAAATATAACCCAAATCAACGTGTTCAAAGGCAAAAGAATTGAATAAAACATGTGAAATTTTGTAACAGGGATAATAAGAGACTTTTACCAAATCTTGAAGACATTTGCGGGCATAAAGCATTAGAATCGGGCCAAGTGCATACTTGTTGAATCCCCTTGAAATCATTGCAAGAAGAACCCTTTGAAATGTACGGATGCTAAGAACAACCAAGTCTTCAGCCCACCAATCAACTTCTTTCTGGTGAAACAAAGATGATGAAGATGACTCTAAACCTTCACTGCTGCACTCTGCGCTAGCCGACAGACAAAACTGGCTATCTTTGGTAACCATGAGTGCAATCGTGTCCACACAACGAGTGACCAGTTTTACATTTTCAGAAACTGGTAAGTAGCTTTCTGATGATTGCAAGATTGAAATTGCACCAGCAAATGAATTAAGCCCAAGTTCATTGATATAGGCTTCAGTTCTTGACACAAGGTTTCCAGTTGCATATTCCTCTGTCATTTCAAGATACTCAGCCACACATCTTGCCATTGCAATGTTTTCAATCGTTAACTCGAAGTTAATTCCATAACAGAACTTTGCTGCAAGTTCAAATCCTTCAGGCCCTCCTGGGACATCATTGATTTTGACTACATGATCAGCATCTTTGGAGTTTGATATCAACTTCCTTATGAAACCACACTTTGACATTAATGGAAACTGCAAACAAGTTTAAAACTTTATGGCTCAAAAACATGCTTCAACTTCAAAACCTCATTTACAAAAATGACCAAAAGTTGGAAAATGTCATCAAATTGTACCTTGTGTAATGAAAAAGAAACACCTTGAATATTGATATTAACATCACTTGAGATCTCTTGGGAGAAGATCCTACAAAAGTTCAGAAACAAGAAAATCTTTAAAAATCTTCAACTCATAAAAACTGCAAATTTGAAAAACAAACAAGATGAAGAAAGAATTGATGTAAACCATTCACTTGTTCTCTTCATGGCATTACTCATGAGCTCCTTCTTGGCAGGCATCATCTCAAAGGTTGTGACCAATGCAGCTCACTCTTGTTGACCATCCATTATGATCATGATTGTGCATTCTTGCTTTTAACCATGATCAACACTGCAATATATATGCAAGCTTTTTACTGAGGCTTTAAGAAGTTGGCTTATGGCTCCAATATGTGACTCTGTAGCGTTAAAGTCACCGATGAAATTGATTCCCAAACAATATCCATCATGGGGAAAACAAATAGCCCAAATGAGTGCAAGCATTTGGCCTAAAAGATGCAAGATATAGGAATAAAACACTTCTTTTTTTTGGGAAAATTCCCAAAATGGCCCTAATTGATTTATTTTTTTAGCATTTGTCCATTTGACCAAATAATACCTCAAAACATCCCGCTTTCTACAGGCACCGACACATATATATGTATAGGTGGACATGTACAGGCATCTGCATATACAACAGACTAAACAGAAAAAGCCACGTGGCATTTACGGGCTTCAACGCCATTAGTTTCCGTTTCAGACGCTCCTACATTTATGGGTGGGTGTCCCTACATATACAAGTGCCGGCGCCCGTAAATACCAGGTGACCTCTTCTGATTGGTTTGTTGTTTAGGTGGACGCCTATACATATATAGGAACAGAGCCCGCTCACCACTAATGAAAATTAGGCCCTTCTTGGGGCCTCTAAAACTTGGGACACCTTTAATTCTAATAAAATGTTATGTAGTTTTCACTTCGAATTTTTATTCTCCACCTTGAAATTCGATCTAGGTTACACTTGTTTATTATTTAGGCACTAGATTAGTTTACTTGTTAGGTGCTAATTTGGGACATACTTATTTAATCATTAAACCTATTCATAAACACATGCGACAAAAGCCTATTTTTTTCCATCTAGGACCTCCAGTATGGTTGAGCCGCTCCTGAATAAGAAGCCTACAGAAACAATTTCAAATATGAGACATCTACTAGAGAGGAATCAGATACCTGACACCCTTAAAAGGTTAGGGATAAATCAGTCTTAATGTACAGCCTGTGGGGGACTTGAGAGAAAACTATGGAAAATTGTAAAAAGGGAAATAACTTAATTTTGTGATTGTGTGGCTGTGAATACAAAGGGGTACAGAATAATTGGCCAAAGATTGGAAGTTTCTTGTAGGATTGATTGAGGCATTTCATCGAACACATAGCCTGTCTTTTCAAATGGGAACCATCTTTATAAAGAAAGAAGCCAAAACTCACAGAAGAAAGATGATTGTTACCAAGATGATCATTAATCAAGTGAAATTGATAGTTTGATACCATCTTTCCATCAACATGATCATAATTAAGGTTTAAAGAGAAAACGTCATCAAATATCACTAAACTAAACGATCGATTGATGTCTTGTCTATAAAACATGTTCATGTGACATTAATGATGACCGAAAACGTGAGGCAGATGGCCAGATGGGCTCCTTCTCAGGCTCGTGTTGTTCAAATCATATGTTTCAGGGATGTCTTGCCAATGTTGACTGATCATTCATATTCATTTTTTAAAAAATAAAAAATGAACGAAAAGTCATGATAAGTGATTGTGGGGGCTTCATTCATGATAAGTAATTGTGGGGGTCCCTTCTTAAACAAGATAAGCATTAAAGTGGCCATTAATATAAAATATTTTAGAGTAAATTGCTGAGATGTTCGTATGATTTGTTAATATTTCACTCTTTGTTCTTTAGTTTTATAAATTCCATGTGGTTCTAAACTTTTTTAAATATTTGTAACACATATCATTCTTAGGTCACCAAATTACTTTTACAGGATTGATCAAATTACCCTCCCCTAAGAACCGCATGTGTTATAAATATTTCATGTTAATGATCATATGAGAATTTTTAGAAACTTAGAGACCAGTGTAGCAAACCACATTACTTAATATTAATTTATGTGACAAATGTGGTTTCAATTCTAATTATCCCATGTCTCTAATTTCACACAAACTAAATAGATATCTATATATTTGGTATTAGACAGGTGACATATGAAGATCACTTGGCTACGTATGTGACTTGATTGCATGTGAATCGATGGTATTTTAATAGTTGATGTGACAAATCCACTTCGTTACACATTTAAAAATAGAAAAACATGGACAATTCTCCAATCTTTTGGAAACAGGATTAAAATGTTATCTCCGGGTACTCATAGATGTCAATAATTTTCCACTTAGGCTATGTGTTATCATGTGTGGGTGAGGTGTGAGAGGGGCCGGTCACGCCCTGGTGGTGCCCTCCCCTCACTACACAGGGGCGTGAAGGGGGCGTGAGGGACAAACTCGTGACAGCCCTCACGGCGTGACGAGGAAGAAAAAGGGGAAGAAAAAAGTGATGGGGGCTTGATGAGGGGTGATGATAACATATGTGGTGATGACGTGGAGTGATAAGGGGGTAATGATGTTGGTTGATTATGTGACACCTACATGAAGTTATGGGGGCTTGATAATAACACATATCCTTATAAAAAGATAAAGTTGTGTCTATAACATCACAACAAAATTGACTGTGTAGATACGACAATATAGTGTTTAAAGAGGTTGATAAGGCCACGTGTAGTAGGGTATTAACCCCTCCACATCAGCAAACACCCCCGGGTTTCATGAGGGTGATAATCGACAAAGAAAAGGAAAAGGGTTTTGATTTTTTTCACCAATCACACCATTACACATCTTCTTTTTTAAGTAAAACCTTTCATTTACAAGAACACCATTACACATTTTTATCATTATTATTTGAATATTTGCATGATGTCTACATGGTAGCCAGGGACGAAGCTTGAAATTTTTCGGTAGAGAGGTCAAAAGCCATGGGCCAATATTTGTTTTCCTATTGCTATATTTCTTATATTTGGTCGGCCATTCGGGTCGGGCAGGGGTGTTCATCGGTTCGGTTATCGGTTTGTTCGGTTCGGTTTGTTTGGTTATTTTAATAAAAAAATCATATCCGTTAACCGAACCGAACCGAATTCATGGTATGGTTATCCGAACCGAATCCAACCGAATTCAAAACGGTTCAGTTTTCGGTTATAACCGAACAAACCGAATCCTATCCGTTCTAACCGAATTCAGTCAAATTAACCAAATTCTCTATTTTTCCCCAAATTCTCTCCTGCTTCTTTCCACAATAGCACAATCCATTCTTGTCCTAATAAAATTTCAAACACTCAATCCAAACAAAAACCTCAATCTAAAGATCTAAAGACATGATCTGTAAATTACTCACAGAAAACTAAAGAAGGAGAAGAACTGGCTGAAACTGAGCTTGATGGTCGTCGAGGTCGAGCTGCCGATTGCTGAAGGAGACGAGGCTGTAAGCGGCTGAAACTGAGCTTGATGTGTACGAGTCAGTCACGAGCCACCGCCTGAAACAGAGCTTGATGGTTGTCGAGCTGCCGATTGATGGTCACGAGCCGCCGCCGCCTGCCGCAGTGCCGCCTGCCGGTCGCCGCCTGAGAAGTGAGTAGAATCGAAGAAGATGAAACTCCCTTGGTCAGTTGGTCGCCTGCCTCAAGCCCTCAATCAAACAATCGGTTTATGAGTTGAGACTTGAGAATGAAAAGGAGGGTTCCAATTTTAGGGTATATAAAATATATAAAAATTAATATATTTAATTAAATAATCGGTTTAAACGGTTAACCGAACAAACCGAATTCAAAAAAATGGTCTAACCGAAAACCGAATTCGGAATTCGGTTACGGTTAATAACCGAACCGAAAACCGAATTCAGAATTCGGTTCGGTTTTTTTGGGTTACGGATACGGTTCGGATAACGGTTTTAAACGGTTTTCGGTTATTTTGAACACCCCTAGGGTCGGGTAAAACAAAAACAATTAAATACTTTAAAGATATAATTTAAAAAATAACAATGAAATCAACAAACAAATGAGAAAATGTTTTTAACAAACAAAAAGATAAAATGTTGAGTTCAATCATAAACCCTAAGTTGAGTTCTTTCTCAAATTCACCATCAATCATCTATCATACTGTCACACCCCCACCTCTCCTCACCTGTTAATGATGTCACTATACGGTTGCGGAAGCATAGTGGTGATGTCTCAGAGATGAGGGGTGACTTACTTGATCCGATATCACAAACACACAGATTAACTTAAAAGAAATACATTACAAGGATGTCGCAATCACAACCAACATTACTTTATATAATCTAAGTTTATTACATTTATTTAATTACAAATGCTTAAAGTGCTGCCTCACCGGGTTGTCACTGTCTTCCTGCAAAAAGATTTAAATTTGAAACGTCAACACAAACCTGGTGAGATCATACAGTTCAAGTTCCACAATATGATAAGATATGTAATTATAAGTTCTCAAAATGTTCTGTTCAAGATAACCATGGGACCCGTATCTAGTTCCTTTCGGACAGTTCTCGATCTATAAGATACTACCCGTCGGTAACATCTTAATGCCTCATTGTCTTAATGCCTATCACCACATTAAGAAGTTCTAAAAACAGGTAACAAACATTCACAGCACGGGGAGTTGCAGACTCCTAGCAAATGGGTTTTCAGCCGGTAGTACTATCATTGTTTCCTGTTCGGCCCCACATAGGTTCACTAGATACAGTTTAAAAATGAGGACTTTTAAGTTCTTTGATAGAGTTCTTGATCTATGGCAAAATCCCATGAAATCCACAAGTTCTCAACAAATCACATGAAATCACGCAGATAACAGTGATACATATCATACAGTTCTGAAAAGTTTTACAGCGCTACCTCGAAGTTTTTAAAAGAGTAAAAAGAAAAGGGGTTGTACGAAACTAACCTGATAATATAGAGGTAGCAGAATATCTCTCAAACTGAGAATATAAAGGTGATTCTGCATTTATTTATATTTAATGAGTTATTTAGGTTTTAATTTACTGATTAGATCTTTCTGAACGTTCAATGTCAAAGACATTGCTTTGACAGTCATCAAACCGATATTAAGTATTTAATTGGTTAATTTTGATATTGTATCATACAATGTATGATAATGTAGGAACCTACATTGAATTAGATTCCTAATACAAGGTTGATGACACTCTTGATTAATCAGAATAATCTAAGATAAACCAAATAGTTAATGTTGTTGATTATAATGCTAAAACAGTTTCTAGATGATTTAATGGCTTAGGAATGATCAATCCTTGTTATTGATTACCCAAATATCATGAAATATCACAATGTAACATTAGGATAGGTGTACTAACCATGTTTAACATACTAATCTGACTGTTATCATAAACATCAGATAATCATTCCAATGAGTATGTTAATGGTTGTGATTAGTTTGAAACACTTGGATTCAACCTTGCATTTCAAAGATTAATCAAACTAATCACCTAAATTGTCATAATCAAATGGTTTAAACCACTATAATCATGGATATGATTTCATGCAAACCGAGCATTACAACGTATCAAAACAAGGATTTAACCGTTAAAACATCGTGTTCTTTGTTTATAATTAATCCTAGCCATCATCTAGGCAATAATCAACAATCCTAACTATGTCATTACGTTCAAAATCAAGATCTAATCAATCAAAATCAAACTAGAAGGTTAAAACGAATCATTACCAAAATAGACGGATATATGCGGTTAAAACAGCGATTAGTACTTGTAGATATGATCCTTGGTACGATCTACAGCTTCTGATGGGCTTAGAATTGAGTTTTGGGTGTAGAAACTCGATTTTTGTTCGTTTGGTGCAAGAGAGTTCGAGAGTTGTAAACAAAAATACAATCTGCATGAAATCTGATAAAGGAGATCAACTTTCTCCACCGTCTCACCCGTCGCGTATCGCGACGAGAAGCCAATAAGGGCTTCGCGTACCACGAAGAATTCCGGGAATCTCAGATATTTTTTCAAGAATCGCGTACCACGGAGGACTCTCAACCTAGCCTTCGCGTACCGCGACGAGGCCAGAAATTCAATACTTAGAAATTTTTCTTCGTTTTTCGATTCCGGGCAATCCAGGACTCCGTTTCGCGCACGATTTTCGCCCACGTTCATCATTTCTCACATACTATCGATCTGTAATAATTTCAATCGTTAAATCAACGCGGATTTCTAGAACGACCAAATGTGATCCCGTCATCAATGACGTAATTCTCAACTATAATTGTCACAGTCTCCTCCTGTTAGAGAAATTTAGTCCCGAAATTTAGTGACGACTTACATAATGACAATCGTTTATGAGAATAGATGTGGTTATTTTTCTTTCATTTGATCTTCACGTTCCCACATATACTCGGGTCCACGCTGCGAATTCCATCGAATTTTAACGATTGGTATGCGACTACGCTTTAACACTTTCATTTCTCGATCCATTACCTCTACTGGTTCTTCACTGAACTGAAGTTTTTCATCAATATGAATCTCTTCTAGAGGTACGATCAATGATTCATCAGTTAGGCACTTCTTCAGATTGGATACATGAAAAACATCATGAATGTTACTGAGTTCAAGAGGTAATTCAAGTCTGTAAGCTACTGATCCGATTCGTTCAAGAATTTTAAATGGCCCTAAAAATCTTGGTGAAAGCTTACCTCTTTTCCCAAATCTGAAAATACCCTTCCAAGGTGAAACTTTCAACATTACTCGATCACCTATTTGGAATTCTAACGGTCTACGACGATTATCAGCATAACTCTTTTGACGATCGCGAGCAGCTTTAATTCATTCTTGAATGAGTGCGATCTTATCGGTTGTTTCCTGAATGAATTCTGGGCCTATGATTTGACTCTCACCTACCTTTGACCAACAGATAGGTGATCTACACTTGCGTCCATAAAGTGCTTCGAATGGAGCGCATTGAATACTGGTATGGTAGCTATTATTGTATGAAAATTCAACAAGTGAAAGATGAATATCCCAGCTACCTCCAAAATCAATCACACAGCTTCTGAGCATGTCTTCAAGAGTTTGATTAATTCGTTCAGTCTGCCCGTCCGTTTGTGGATGATAAGCTGTGCTCATGTTGATTTGTGTGCCCAGTGCATTCTAAAGAATTTGCCAAAATCGTGACATAAATCGACTGTCTCTGTAAGAAATGATAGAGATGGGTACTCCATGTCGAGATACAATCTCATTAACATAGAGTTTAGCGAGTTGATCCATAGAGAAATCTTCTCGGATGGGTAAGAAATGCGCAGATTTTGTAAGGCGATCAACGATAACCCATATAGAGTCATGATTACGTGATGTTCTGGGTAATTTAGTGATGAAATCCATAGAGATCTGATCCCATTTCCACATGGGAATCTCAGGTTGTTGCAATAACCCAGAAGGTCGTTGATGTTCAGCCTTAACTTTGAGACATGTTAAACATCGATCCACGTATTCAGCTATGTGTTTCTTCATTCCAGGCCACTAGTAAAAATCTTTAAGATCTTTATACATTTTATCGGCACCTGGATGAATAGAATACCTGGATTTGTGCGCCTCATCCAAGATAATTGTTCTAGAGTTACCGAATAAAGGAACCCAAATTCGGTTTTTGAAATACAGCACTTCGTCAGCTTTCGTTTCGAGTTTCTTGTCTAATCCTCTCAATCCTTCAGCAGAATAGTTCGTTGCTTGTAAAGCTTGTTGCTGAGCTTCTTTAATTTGAGGAATTAGACTAGTTCGAATAGTCATTCCTAACGCTTTCACACGTAAAGGTTTGACTCGTTCCTTGCGACTCAAGGCATCGGCTACGACATTCGCTTTACCTGGATGATAACGAATTTCACAGTCATAGTCATTTAGAAGTTCAACCCACCGCCTCTGTCGCATGTTCAACATTTTCTGATCTAGAATGTGTTGAAGACTTTTATGATCAGTGTATATAATACACTTAGTTCCGTATAGATAGTGTCTCCACATCTTGAGTGCAAACACTACTGCACCAAGTTCTAGATCATGAGTAGTATAGTTCTTCTCATGTACCTTCAATTGTCGAGAAGCATAAGCAATTACCTTGTCGTTCTGCATTAAAACACACCCAAGGCCTTGACGAGAAGCATCACAGTACACTGTGAAATTATCAGTACCTTCCGGTAATGCCAAGATAGGTGCATTGCAGAGTTTGTGTTTCAACAGTTGGAATGCCTCCTCCTGTTGGGAATTCCATATAAATGGTTGATTTTTCTAGGTCAATGTGGTAAGTGGCAAGGCTATTTTTGAAAAATTTTTGATAAATCGACGATAATAACCTGCTAGCCCCAAGAATTGACGTATTTCAGTCGGGATTCGTGGTGTCTCCCATTGTTTCACCGCTTGAATTTTACTGGGATCCACTTGAATACCGTTCTCATTTACAACATGCCCAAGAAATTGAACTTCTCGTAACCAAAATTCACACTTAGAGAATTTGGCATATAACTGTTCTCGTGCTAGAAGTTTCAAGATTAGTTTCAAGTGTTGAGCATGTTCTTGTTGATTCCGAGAATAAATAAGAATATCATCAATACACACAATCACAAATTTATCCAAATAAGGCCTACATACTCGATTCATCAGATCCATGAAAACTGCCGATGCATTGGTTAAACCAAACGGTATTACTAGAAATTCATAATGCCCGTATCGAGTTCTAAAAGCAGTTTTAGGAACATCATCATCATGAATATGTAACTGATGATATCCAGATCTTAAATCGATTTTTGAAAAGTAAGTATCACCTTGCAATTGATCAAACAGATCATCGATACGAGGTAGTGGATAACGGTTCTTGATTGTCAGTTTATTGAGTTCCCGGTAGTCAATACACATCCTGAATGAACCATCCTTCTTTTTCACAAATAGAATTGGTGCTCCTCAGGGTGAGAAACTAGGTCTAATAAAACCTTTATCTAGAAGTTCCTGTAATTGACCTGAAAGTTCTTGCATTTCTGATGGCGCAAGCCGATACGGGGCTTTAGCAACAGGTGCTACACCTGGAATCAAGTCAATACGAAATTCGACTTGTCTCACTGGGGGTAATCCTGATATGTCCTCAGGAAATACTTCAGGAAAATCTTTGACTACTGGAATGTATTTGATTTGTTTAAGTGGAGACTTGTGCTCAGTCACGTGTGCTAGGAAAGCATAACATCCTTTCCTTAAGAATTTCTGAGCTCGCATACAAGAAATGATACCAAGTTTCCTACCAGCTCGTTCTCCTTGAACTATCAGTGTATTACCATTAGATAATGGAATACGGATCACCTTGTTTTGACAGATAACTTCCGCTTGGTTATCAGAAAACCAATCCATGCCAACAACGACATCAAAGCTCCCAAGCTCGATAGGAAGTAAATTGATATTGAAAAGATGATCATTCAAATTCAAGGAACATCCTTGAATTACACTGTTAGTTTTGATTAACTTGCCATTAGCAAGTTCAATAACATAAGGAGTTTCTAGATCTACCGTAGACAATGAAAGTAGTGATGCAAATTCAGGAGAGAGAAAACTCTTATCTGCCCCTGTATCAAACAAAACTGATGCGTAAAGGTTATTAAAAAGAAACGTACCAGTGACAATATTTGCATCATGCCTTGCCTCAGTTACACCAATCTGAAAAGCTCTCCCCTAGCTTCATTCCCTTGATTGGTGTTGTTGTTCGGGCAGTTCCTCATAAGATGGTCAGGACTTCCACACTTGAAGCATGACCGGTTGTTTTGAGTGGTTTGTCGTGGTGCTTGGTTTGGTTGACGAGCAGGAAAGTTACAGTATTTGGTATAGTGTCCGACTCGATTGCAGTTTGTACAAATTGGACATGGTCCTATATGATGAAAAGGACACCTGTTGCATTTGGGCGCTTGCCCACCATATACTTTCCTTTCCGAAATAGCCGCACCATAGTTCTTCACAATTGATTTGCTCTGGCTAGTCTCAGCCGGAGCTTTGGTTTTGGTCTTGCCAAACCACTTTCGTTTGGTACCTTTCGTGTTACTAGGTGCCTTGATCTTAGTACTGCTAGAACTCTCCTCATCCATCATTTTTAGGGTACCATTTCTTATTACCTCATCAGTAAACCTATTGGCTAAGATAATGGTATATTCTAAAGTTGTGAGTTTAGCAGCAGCTACCATTTCTCGGATTTGAGGAACCAAACCTTGAATATATTTTTCTACCAAGACTAGCTCAGTAGGAAACATGTCAGGAAATAGACACGTGAGTTCATGAAATCGTTCCGTATATTTCTGACACTTCGCACCTATCATTGAAAGACTCAAGAACTCTTCTTGTAGTTTCATGATTTCGGTGGCTGGACAATATTTTGAAATAATCAAGGTTTTAAACTCCTTCCAGCCCATTACATCAACAGTGGCCGTACCCAATAATCTTACTTGGGTATTCCACCATGTCAAAGCCGAGTCCTTAAGAGAACAAGTAGCATATATTACTTTGTGCTCTTCTAAGCACTGGCTGATTTGAAGTTTTGTTTCCATCTCCTTGATCCATTTAAACAACCACTCAGCTCCTTCCTTGCCAGTAAAATCGGGAGGATTATAAGTTTCAAAGTAGTTGTATGTACATCCATGTGGCAGAGAATCTAAAACTGTTATGTTCATACTAGTGGTAGTATGAGTTTCTGTGTTCCTGTCAGTAGTGTTGCGCTCTATACGGCTTCCACCTGAGCTAGAAACTATATTCTGCTGATATTGAGCCAACATACCTGGAATAACTGCCACCAGTAGCTCATTTACAATTCGAGCTATCGTTGTTTCATTTAGCTCAAATCCACTAGCAGCCGTAAGTGGAACCGTATTCGTTTCAAGATTCACGGGTGGAGCCCTGTTCGTTTCCGGACTGGTAAGTGAATCCGGATTTGATTCCACATTCACAGATGGAACTTGATCCAGTTCGGGTTTAGCATTATTCCTGCCAGCTTTCTTGGCTGGTCGACCTCGTTTCGGAGCCATTGTTTTGCTCACATGCAGACAAACTCAGGTCAGTTCAAGAACAATAATTAAATAACCCTTGTTTAATCACATAATTTCAATCATATTCCATTACACTGAAATTTACATTGAAGTGTGATTATAGAAGCAAAGTATAACTACGTTGACATAGTTCAGATATGTTCTCAATACACATAGATCACACAGATGTTCGCAGTTATACTCAGTCCTGTTAATTCAAAAACATGTTAAAATATTTCACAACTCACAGTACTGTGATATAAATATGTTATTACCCATGTTTTTGATATATTAACATTCAGGACATTGATAAGTTCTCACATTGATATGTTCTCACATTGATATGTTCTCTCAATGATAAGTTCTCACATTGATATGTTCTCACAATGATATGTTCTCATACAGATATGTTCTCACACAGAATTGTTCACACAGTTCTATGATACGTTGCCACACAGGCAATAGATATGTTCTCACAGTTCTGATTATAGTTCACACAGGTTTATTAGAAAGACATAGTTCACACATCACAAATGTAACTCGTTACACAGACAGATACACAAAAGTAACCATTTTATTAACATTATCATAAAGTTTGATACAACAGAGTGTTACTATTACATCCATACAGATAACAACCTATCCGCCAACGGTATATACAATGAAAAATCCCAAAAATGAAAGATGTCCGATCAGACTTACCGTAAGAAGTACGGTAAGCAGGCTAGCACAATAGCTATAGTAGCCAATACTATAGCTAAACATAGGAGTCTAGCCTCGATTCTCATCATCCCGAGCATCCAAATCCACCCCTGCAGTCTCTCTCTCTCCAGACTGCAACTTGCTGCCAAAATACAGCAACCAACGCCTGTCTCCACGTCCTATTGAGCAGTTCCTCCATAGTCGTTCTCCACGCCTGAGTGTCAATACCCATAAGATTCACCTGCTCCATCAAAGTCAGGTGTGAAGTGAGAATCTCTAGTAAGGTAGCACGGGTATCCTCCAGGGTAGTCTGGTGATGGTGTAGGTCCTGTCTCAGGCCCTGCAGGTCTTGAGAGACCTGCTACATCTGGGCCCGCAGCTCGGCTTGGTGGGAGGATTCTCCCACCTCATGAATAGTCTGAGGCTCATCCCGTGGAGCCATCTGATGTCGTGGGGGCAACCCCGTGGTCTTGCGGGCCTGTCCCCGCATCCTCCTAAGTCCGTCCCAAGCAGGAACTCTCTGAGGGGACTGACTATGCCGTCCCTCCGCTGCTATTTCCTCAGCATGAGGCTGAGAGTGTCCGTGTGATGCGGACTGTGCTGGTGGTGGTGGTAATGGTGATGGTGGTGGTGGAGTAGCAGATCTAGGAGCTGATGGTGTGCGTGGTACTGTAGGTGTCGCCTGAGAGGCTGCAGACGAAACTTCATCAGGATCAGAGTCTGGTCTTGCACTAGAACTCGAGGTATCATCCAACACAACATAAGGAAATATCTGATAAATATATCTCTCACCTTGGTCGGCCATCGATGTACAATCAAAATCTCTAATCAGTATCATGAAATAAATATTAAATAACAATATTTAATATGAACATGATATGATGCTTCTTCCTATCTCAAAAAACTATTCGACTTTATAATTATTAATGTTCTGTTTGAATTAAATCAAACTAGAACGCACACGTGTTGTAAATTTCAGTTATGCTGGCCACTCATAACTGGAATTCGTACCACCTGATTATTCTGGCTTAATTCAAAACAAGTTTTGTTCATTAGTTATGTTCGGTGCTCTCTGTTTCACTATACGAGCCTATGGTTATAGTCTAGGTCTCTAAGTCAACCTAATTCTCTATAACATGTGGCTCTGATACCACCCTGTCACACTCCCACCTCTCGTCACCTGTTAGTGATGTCACTATACGGTTGCGGAAGCATAGTGGTGATGTCTCAGAGATGATGGGTGACTTACTTGATCCGATATCACAAGCACACAGATTAACTTAAAAGAAATAAATTACAAGGATGTCGCAATCACAACCAACATTACTTTATATAATCTAAGTTTATTACATTTATTTAATTACAAATGCTTAAAGTGCTGCCTCACCGGGTGGTCACTATCTTCCTGCAAAAAGATTTAAATTTGAAACGTCAACACAAACCTGGTGAGATCATACAGTTCAAGTTCCACAATATGATAAGATATGTAATTATAAGTTCTCAAAATGTTCTGTTCAAGATAACCATGGGACCCGTATCTAGTTCCTTTCGGACAGTTCTCGATCTATAAGATACTACCCGTCGGTAACATCTTAATGCCTCATTGTCTTAATGCCTATCACCACATTAAGAAGTTCTAAAAACAGGTAACAAACATTCACAGCACGGGGAGTTGCAGACTCCTAGCAAATGGGTTTTCAGCCGGTAGTACTATCATTGTTTCCTGTTCGGCCCCACATGGGTTCACTAGATACAGTTTAAAAATGAGGACTTTTAAGTTCTTTGATAGAGTTCTTGATCTACGGCAAAATCCCATGAAATCCACAAGTTCTCAACAAATCACATGAAATCACGCAGATAACAGTGATACATATCATACAGTTCTGAAAAGTTTTACAGCGCTACCTCGAAGTTTTTAAAAGAGTAAAAAGAAAAGGGGTTGTACGAAACTAACCTGATAATATAGAGGTAGCAGAATATCTCTCAAACTGAGAATATAAAGGTGATTCTGCATTTATTTATATTTAATGAGTTATTTAGGTTTTAATTTACTGATTAGATCTTTCTGAACGTTCAATGTCAAAGACATTGCTTTGACAGTCATCAAACCGATATTAAGTATTTAATTGGTTAATTTTGATATTGTATCATACAATGTATGATAATGTAGGAACCTACATTGAATTAGATTCCTAATACAAGGTTGATGACACTCTTGATTAATCAGAATAATCTAAGATAAACCAAATAGTTAATGTTGTTGATTATAATGCTAAAACAGTTTCTAGATGATTTAATGGCTTAGGAATGATCAATCCTTGTTATTGATTACCCAAATATCATGAAATATCACAATGTAGCATTAGGATAGGTGAACTAACCATGTTTAACATACTAATCTGACTGTTATCATAAACATCAGATAATCATTCCAATGAGTATGTTAATGGTTGTGATTAGTTTGAAACACTTGGATTCAACCTTGCATTTCAAAGATTAATCAAACTAATCATCTACATTGTCATAATCAAATGGTTTAAACCATTATAATCATGGATATGATTTCATGCAAAACGGGCATTACAACGGATCAAAACAAGGATTTAACCGTTAAAACATCGTGTTCTTTGTTTATAATCAATCCTAGCCATCATCTAGGCAATAATCAACAATCCTAACTATGTCATTACGTTCAAAATTAAGATCTAATCAATGAAAATCAAACTAGAAGGTTAAAACGAATCATTACCAAAACAGACGGATATCTGCGGTTAAAACAGCGATCAGTACTTGTAGATATGATCCTTGGTATGATCTACAGCTTCTGATGGGCTTAGAATTGAGTTTTGGGTGTAGAAACTCGATTTTTGTTCGTCTGGTGCAAGAGAGTTCGAGAGTTGTAAACAAAAATACAATCTGCATGAAATCTGATAAAGAAGATCAACTTTCTCCACCGTCTCACCCGTCGCGTACCGCGACGAGAAGCCAATAAGGGCTTCGCGTACCACGAAGAATTCCGGGAATCTCAGATATTTTTTCAAGAATCGCGTACCGCGGAGGACTCTCAACCTAGCCTTCGCGTACCGCGACGAGGACAGAAATTCAATACTTAGAAATTTTTCTTCGTTTTTCGATTCCGGGCAATCCAGTACTCCGTTTCGCGCACGGTTTTCGCCCACGTTCATCATTTCTCGCATACTATCGATCTGTAATAATTTCAATCGTTAAATCAACGCGGATTTCTAGAACGACCAAATGTGATCCCGTCATCAATGACGTAATTCTCAACTACAATTGTCACGCATACACACAAAAATCAACAAAGTACTCAAACAATTGCGTGAATTTGTAACAATAATGGATTAATGGGACGAATTCGTATGTGCGTATGGGATGAATGCGTATGGATTTATGGGTTAATGGAGTCAATCGGTCAATCTAATTGCTTGAATCGTGAACCAGAAGTTAGAAGTAATCAAACACAAGCTATAATTTACGAAGTGAAGATGGAATTCGAAGATTACCTTATGAACTAAAGATGGTATGTGCGGCTGTGCCTATGCGTGATTTTTTTTCCCATAATCTAATCGATCAGCCCCATGTTCTTATGTTTATTCACCCCTTTTTTAAGTTAAATTTTACATATTGCCCCTTTAAGCTTTAACCTTTTTATAAATTAAGCTTTATACTTATATTTAACTGAAAAATGAGTTTAAGCAGTAAACCGTTAAACACTTAAACGTATTATTAATATTCTAGTTTAACTTTAGTATTTTTTTTTTTAGAAACCAAGGGGGCTCAAGGATTTTTAGGAAGAAAAACCAAAGGGGCCGGACCCTATTAATATAAAATTTTCTGACCAAATCCTACCGCATACAAAGACGAAATGGAGATGGAGATGACGTAGGTGATGGTGGATGCTTAAATATGTAGGATAAGGTTGCTTACGTGAGATCATGAAGCAAGTCATGCCTTTCCTATATCATGCACAAATAAGGAGACAAGTCAAACACCAAAAAAGCTCTTAATCCGGCTACCGACTGTCCGACTCTGACAAGAATTGGGTTAATCAGTAATATGGTTTTAGATTTCTAGTTAATTAGGTTAGGGTAAATAGAAACATGGGTGATTAAATGGGCTATTAAATAGGTTGCCAAATAGGCTATTAAAGTGTCGGCAGACTTGATATGTCAAATAATGAAAAATTCTTCTATATTTAAGTATGAAATAGTATAATACTAAGATAGATAATTGAAATTAACATTTAATAGTCGTCAGTGTGTAACTCTATATATTATTTAACACGTGTATGTTTGTAATTTTATCTTACATTGAACGATCATGTTTGCGTATAAATCTTTTTGGAAATTTGAAACCAAATTTCTTTCTGTTCGCAATATTAGATTATATTAATTTAGTTTAACGAAAAAATATGTTTCTCAAGCTGTAAATATCCACTTCCTTTTATCTTTTGAAGGAAAAGTTAGCAACTTCCTTTCATTAAAAACTCAATAACAAAAATTCTTTTTACTTTGTTTTCACTTTTTTTATATTTTTTTAAAAACAACTCAAGAACACAACATTAGAAAATTGGAATCTATAGAAATTTTAGACATTTATTACTTGTTGAAAGTAGATAAATCTGATACCTAAATTTTTCAAGTTTTTTTGAACATAAATGATGACCAGGGGTGGATTTATCATGCAAATGAATTATACATGATAATAATATTAAAGAATAAAATTTGACATATTTTATTGTTTGAACGTAAATCTTTTTGTTTTATAATAGGTATAAATATAGGAACTTAAGATATTTCACCTTCATATGTGTGTGTATCACACAAACTTAGGGGTCGTCTGATAGGATCTAAACCATTAAGTGTTGAATGGTTGTGATGTCTGAATTAAGGGTGTGTTTTTTACCTGAACCCGAAGAACCAACGCGAAAAACCCGAACCCGAAAATACCCAACACGAAAAAGCTTATTACCCGAAACCGAAAACTTAAAATGGTTCGGTCCTTGGGTGCCCACGAGGTTTGTTCGGGTAAACCCGAAAAACCCGAACTATGGTTCTAAGGGGCGGTAACATTTCTTGATTTTCAAAGCATCTATATGTTTTGAGATTGTTGAATAGATGTATGTTTTGGTTAAACACGTTTTAGTTATGTTATGGTTAAACATTTGAAATTTTTAAGGAAATGTATGTTTTGGTTAAACATGTTTTAATTTTATTTGTTTGAAAAATAGAATATTAGTTTTTCAAGTATTACCCGAGAACCGTTTAACCCAACCCGATTAAACCCGAGAACCAATTAAACCGAAGTTAAATGGTTCGGTTCTCGAGTCCAATTTCATATTACAAAAACCCGAATTACCCGACCCGAGCAACCAGAAACCCGAGGAACCAACCCGAACGACACCCCTAGTCTGAATGATTAAGAGGGTCTGAATGATTAAGTGTTGAACCAGTAAAGAGTGTTTGGTTCAATGTCTGAATAAAACCAAAAAAATACACCGAAAAGCCACAAAAAATACCACTAATACTCGGTCGAGGTTTTCAGCCGCAGGCTCCGCCGCCCCCGCTCTGTCGTCATCGCCCTTAAAAATCGATCATATTCTCCCATCTAGGGTTTGGGGCAAACCCAAAAACTCAGACGAAGAAGAAATGAGGCAACGGAGGAAGGGAGGCAATCGTGAGCAGTAGTGAGCAGCAGTCGGTTAATCGATCATCTTCTCCGATATAGGGTTTGGGGCAAACACAAAAACTCAGATGACGAATAAATGAAGCAACAAGGTGAAGGGAGGCGGTCGTGAGCAGTAGTGAGCGGCGGTCAGGCGGGCGCGGTCGTGAGCGGCGGTCCGGCGGTCAAAAACTTAGACTTGGTCGACGATGTTCGAACCCCACCGGATGTACAAGCAGCCCCTCTTTTCTCTCATTCAGACTTGGTTTGAAGTCTCAATGATTCAGACCCTCATTCAGACATTCTATCCCATTTAGATGTGGTTTTTTTGCACCAAACAAGATTCAGACCCAAACAAACAGCCTTTTAATTTTTTTTCTCTGTTTTTTCCTCTGTTTTTTCCTCTTATTTTCCAATAACAATGTGATAATAAATCTCTAATAGAATTTCTACTCTTTCTAAACATCCTTATCAACCTCTCTCACACTACACCACACCTCTAGCCTCTAGGCTGTAGGCTCTAGTTATACGCATGGGCTAGCGGCCGTGTTTTTGTAATTGTATGGACTCCATTGGAGCCAAGTATCTCACTCACTATCTTGCCATTAATTGAACTTGTTCCAGCCCAATATATCTTGCCACAATCCCATGCCACATACCTACTATAACCTACCTAAGCCTGTAAGCCAAGTAGGCAGGTAATGTCTTTTCTTTGAACAGCAAACTCAGGCTAAACAACATATTTTTCATAGCTCAAATAAATCCTCAGACCTAATAACTCATATGTTAAGATACCAGTCTACTGTCAACTACCCGGTATCTAACGCCCAGGTGTTAACGAACGCTGAATCAAACAAATATGACGCCGAGGTAGGCATGTATCTTCTAAATTGTAAATTGAAATCAAGTTTTTTTTCTTTTCTTCCTAACAGCATCCTCTAGTCATCTAACATTCTAACATGCTTATGATCATATTATATTCTAAATTTAAATCACTATTTTTTTAAATATATATACTTACATTTAAGAACTTTATGTATAAAAAACACAAGATTTTTTAACTTTTATAGATGCAACCTTCCTATTTTTTATTATTTTACTATTTTTTAATCTTTATAATTAGTTTTAGACTTGTTAAATTTGTGCTTCATTCATAACCTTTTAAATATAACATTCTAGTTGATTCCAAATATAACGTTGTAATACATTTATTTTTAACATTGTAACATATTTTTTTACTTGTGTTTCAATATATGTTGTTTTAAATTACGCAATGCTCGAGCGTTATAACACGGTGTAATTGTTATGACATTCATTTCTTTATCTCTATTTTTGTGCCGTTAACGACACAACGTGTGGCACTTGTTCAATTAGTTGGGGTTGTTAACTAAGGAAACAAAGGAAGTTTTCATTAACTTTTTAATACATAAATCACTAAAAGCAAACAAATCAAACTATGGTTATATATGTAAGATGATCTAGTGTAAATGACAAAATTGATAGAACTTAATTAAGGACCAAATCAACGAGGGTGTTTATGTCATATGGGGTGAAAGTGTGAAGAGACAAACGAGAAGGTTCTAACGTGTGAGCAAAAAGTGTGATCATATGGAACAAGACAAAATTATTTGTAAATTTCAGAATTTGATAAAAGATTACACAAGTCTCGCTGAGTGACCTCCAACACATATACATACGTGTGTATGTAAAAATTGGCCCTTGGCGTCAATTAAATGTGATCCAACTTACAAGCAGTAATATATCACTTAGCAACCAGATAACTTGATCTTACCATCATGGATGTCTCTGAAAGATTAGGTGCCCTGTGCGAATGTTTAAAATGGGCCCTTATGTGTGTGTGTGGTAATTAGTTTGTAACTAAATATTAAGTAAGTTAATTTGTTTTTTTGACCTAAATTTTAAATTATAATGAGTTATTAGGTCAAATGTTTAAGGAAAAGTTTTTCTTTTAACTTTTATAAAATTCGTAATTATGTTAAATATATTTAAAAAATTGGAATGTAAATTATATGTGTTTATTGTAAAATAAATTAATATATATGATACTAGACTATTACCCCGTGTATTACACGGATTTAATATAAAATATAAACCAGTTAATAATAAAAATTTAGTAATTATAAAACGATATTTTTGTATAAAATGATTAATTTACCTATTAATAAGTAATTTAAGTAATAAACAATAATTAAAATTTTTAATAACTAAACAATTTATACCCGAGTTTCCTGATTTGTAACAACTGAAATTTTAAAAGTAACTGACATTAAAAATTTTAATTTTTTTCCTCAAAAACTATTTGTTGTAAAATTAAGATAGTAATGTATCATTTTTTTAATTATCAAAGTTAAGTAACTAAATTTGAGAATATCCATATATATAAAGAATCAAAAATATAATTTATTCCACAAAATAAGAATTTTATGTGCAATTTTTTAGTTATGTCATAATTTGAAAATATCATTAAACATAAAGGATCAAAAGTGTAGTTTTCACTATCATTTTTAAAATTTTATTACTTTAATGTATTTATTTTTAGGGATTTCGTGTTAAAAATGTCATTTGTTTATAAAAATCTTTTTGTTTGAAATCTGTTTTATAGTTTATTTCCTTCTTTTAAAAAATTGTTTTTTGAGAGAAACTTATTTATTAGAAAAAATTACTAAATATAGCGATTTATAATTTTTTTTTGTAATTCAAAATTTTGATTTCCAGAAAACTTTCATATTTTAGAAAAAAAATTAAACTATGTTTTTTAATAAAAAATTTTGATTTTTATTTTATTTAAAAACTATTTTTAGTATTAAAAAAGTAAATAATATCAGTAATATTATAATTAGTTAATATGAGAGATAATTATGAATCTATCTATTTTAATAAATCAAAGTTTTTAAGGACACATGGCGGGTTTTTAGGGCAACTCCACTTTGATTTCCCGCATCTCTCTCATATTAAATACACATCATATTAAATATTAAATACTTTTTTTTCCATTTTTAAAGAAAGAAACATATTTTTAATACATTAAAAATATTAATATTAAAGACACACATTTTAAAACTCCAAATTATTATAAAATATACAATTTTTAAAAATAGTTTAAACAAATAATATAACCATTTTATTACTTAAAGTATTAAATTATACATAATTTTAGTCATATTTTATACCAAAAAAATTTCTTATATTGTCTAAATTTTTATTAATGATTATATATTATATATTTTTAATTCAACCCGTGTAATACACGGAGTACTAACCTAGTATATTTAATATGGAAGAGAATTGAGTGATATTATACAAAGATGACATGTGTCATTATTAATCCAAAAATTTGACAAGTGACAATATAATTTTTGTTTATTATAGTAGTAAGATAAGATATACAAATTTTTCAAAAAAATTAGAGCCCCTAAAAAATTAGGATTTGTGTTGTCGCACCTCACGCACTTGCTATCAGACTCCACTGCCTACCATCTAAAATAAAACCCATCAAAAAAAAATCTTGTACTCTATCTAAAAACAATTAGTTACAAAAAGACTTCAACTCCTTACGTTTCGCAAGAAAACTACAACCAAGACGTAAACACTTTGGTGTTTTTCTTTATTTAATAAATTGAAAATTCCTCTTGGTTCAGCCAAACTAGAAATAGACACAACACCATTTTGGGCTTTCTTATTAATGGTTTGGCACCTAACTCCCTCATAAATAATCACATCGACAATAGGTCAAGGTTACTTTAGAGTTTAGTCCCTCGTTATATTCAATTCTTTACTTTTAAATCCTTGTGAATTCATTTCGTCTTTTTAATCCTTAACCTTTTATATGATTCAATTTTAATCCCTCTTCATCTTGGCTTATTTCTTATCGGGCCAGAGGTTTTCGCTAAAACAACTCTAGTTGCACTTGTGTCGTTTCATGAGTAATAGGTTAGAAAAACCTGTATTATCAAATTTACCAATTACCATTATCTACCAACCCAACAATTTTCATCTAATCATCATATTAATTTTTATCTTAAATTTTTACACTTTAATAATTTAGGAAAAAACCACCTGTATTATGAGTTGTATATATATTATTGACATCCTATTATAACACACCTTAATTGCGGAAATTCAATTAACTCTGACAAGATCAATCCAAATCTTTGGATTTTTTTTATGATCTTTATTATACATGTACAATAAATTTATAATGACGAGACATGTAATAAACAAGAATATTTTTTAAAGAGTACCTAGTGGACGTTGTTGTTGTAAAAAAAAATAAAAAAAATAAAAATAAAAAAAAACTAGTGGGTGTTTGCATCATAGTTTTGACTTATAATTCAAAAATTTTAGATTCAATATTTCATAATAGTTTTGACTTAGATTGGAGAAAATTGTTTTAAAGACAAGCCAACAACCTTTATTTAAATTCAATAGTCCATAATATATAGTTCGAGTAATGTTAAGGACAATCTAACAACTATAGTTCATCATCCAAAATAATGTTTTCCCCACCCAGATCTTATAATTTTAAGGGTAGAAAATGGATGTTAATATATAATATAAACTATATATTGTGTGGTTCATAGTAACCATTTAATTAATACCACTTTTTACTATTTAACTATTGATTTATAGCATAATCACTATAGATTAACCTTCCATTTATACTTGAATCATCCTACCAAGTAATACATATTTTCCAATTTCACTTGAAAATTATAAAAGTATATTATAACAACCTTTTATATAATAAAAGCACTAGAATGAAGCATTACAGAAAAAATCTATGAAAAAATTAAAATAAAAATAATTTTTTTTCCGGTACAATACTACAATTCCGTTAAACATGTGTATGCTTCAGGTAATCAAGTTCTATATCAACTAATCCATGCATGAAAAAAAAAAAAATTAAGACTAATTTCATATTTTCATGTCTGTTCGAGATTTCAATCGTATTGATTTAATTATCACATCCCCTTATGGTAAATTTGAAGACTTAAATGGTTTTAGGCATTAAAAACCGGCGGGTTAGACCGTGAACGGGAGGGTTTGGTCCAAATAAATCACGTGAACCGCCCTTGAATGAACCGGTTGGTTTACTGATTAAGTTTCTCTTTTCCTCACTAAAATCTAAAAAATAAAACATTAAAACCAAACTCAGTAGTTTTTTAACATTGTTTGAGCATTAATTATGTTTTTTTTTATAATTGTATAATCTTTTTGAAATTTTTTATATATATTTATTATGTAATATGATTCTTAAATCCGGTTTAACCAATGATCGATAAGACGTCTTGTTTAACGTCTGATCCAATGACGAAAGCATGCGTTTTAGGAGCCAAATTTGAAAACCAAATATCTTGAAGGAGTCGAAGTAAAAAACAAATTTTCCGGCTTTGGAGGAAAACAATCCTCGACACGTTTGCAAACTCGACGATGGCGGGCTCCAGCCCCTGATGTTCTACGTCAATCGTTGAAATTGAACTGGAAACTTGGAATATCGTATATGCTTTTCCCCCTTCTGCAAAATTCCTTTTTATCCTAGAATCTCTGTCAATCATAAAAATTGTTTGGCACTAATTGGCCAATTTTCTAACCCTTGTGGCGATTTGAACCATCTTTATCGTAGCTCATAGTTATGGAGCTTTTTCAAGAGTTAGTATTCACAATCTCTTTCTCTCTCATAGTTTCTTTGTTGATAATCAAGCTAATTTCAGTTTCATCGAGTTGTGACGGTGGGAATTCAACGTTATCGATAAGGGTTGAAGAAAAGATCGAGAAAGAATGGGCTGTTTGTGATTCTGTAAAAGAGGAAAAAGTTGTGCGCTTTGAAGATGTTGCTTCTGGATGCGGTGATGCTGAAATGGGAAGTGGGGTTGTGATCAAAGACCCTGAAAATGCCGGTGGAGTTGGTGCCTGTCATGTGTTCGATGAAAGTTCTGACAGAATCGAAATTGGCGATGATGGTGTTGATTCGGCCAAAAGTGATGAGGGTAATGTGGTGGAGTCTATCGAGTCGTTGATACAAGAGGATTGTGTGAATTCTGTTGAAGTGCAGGATGGATCATCCGCCATTGATGTCGGTGAAGTGAAGCTTGATGAGGAAGATGACATTCTTGATGATGATTGGCAGGGGATTGAGACAACAGAGTTGGAGAAGACTTTTGGTGCTGCTGTGGCATTTATGGATTCTAAAAGTAGTGATGATTGTGTTAAATTGATTGATAATGAAGTCAAGATACGGTTGTATGGGCTTCAACAGGTTGCTATTGAAGGGTCTTGCTATGAACCGCAACCGATGGCTCTCAGGGTCTCTGCTCGCGCCAACTGGTATAAAGCTTTTATTTCCTTTCAACTATTTTAAGAAATGTTGTGCCCCTAACTACCATATATATATTTATCTGAATATGCAAACAACATAAGTTATGTGTTCCTAGAATTTGACAATTTGTGCAAGAGGTGAAAGTATGTTGATACTGACAAGTTGGCATCATCTAATGAATCCAAAGTGAAAATGTGTGACCACAAAATATGATTGGTATTTAAATGGTCAATAAATTGATAACATTTGGTACTTTGTTCTATGATGTACATGCCACAGATTAGTTGCCCTTGCTCATATGCATTTGACACCCAATTTAAATTTTTACTACAGGATGATGTGAAAACTAAATGAACAATTATGTGCTGACTTTAACTCATCTTACACATTAGTCTCTCTGTTTATAGATGTGACTGATATAGCTTATTTATGCTCCTGGCAAAGGGATAAAATTATGAGGCTATTGTGTAAAAAACAAAGGTTATATGAGGCTATTGTGTAAAACAAGCAAAGGGATGACAAAATTATGAAATGTTTGTTTTATATATGGCTAATGTGTTAAACATATGAAAGAGAAATAGCATCTTGTCGTAAATAAAGCTTATTTGGTAGTGCATAGAGCAACGTTTCAAGTAATAATGTGTGTGCCTCAGTTTAGGAGGACCCAAGTGACCTATCCAGAGTGCCTCATGCTTTTCAAACCTAGCCCCTGATAGTACAGCTCATTAATTTTTGCAAGTCTTGTTACTCTTTAAACATATGTCCATCGTGGTAGCTAATGAGATATCAATATCGTTTTACTGAAAGTTATGATTTTCTGGCTAAATTTTAAAGCAGAACACCCACATAACTACTTAAAATTTATGATTATGTAATCCACATGTACTGTGGAATTGCTACATTATCAGTGTTTGTTTCTATCCCCTTTTTTTTCAAGCAGAATTGATATGATCAGTACTAGGGTGTAAACGAACAGAGCCGAACCCAATCTCACTAAGGCTCAAGCTTTGTTTGTTTTGATTCAGGAGAGCTCGAGCTCCGCTCATTTAAAGTTTTATTTCTCAAGCTCAAACTTGGCTCATAAGAAAAATTTCAAGCTCGAACTCAGCTCGACTCGATTATTATTAATTAATTTATCTATCTATTTTATTATTAGTTTATATATATATTTATAATAATATTTTTCATATATTTCACTCTTGGTCTGTAGATTTCTTGTGAGCTAGGGACTATATGTGTTAAAATAGTTTAAAAGCTGGGATTATATTTGGTTATTTATGAAACCTACGTATTAGTAGGGGTGTTCAAAATATCCGAAACTCGAAAAAATTCGAAATCCGAATCGTATCCGAAACCCGAAAAAACCTTATCCGAAATCTATTTTGGGTTTTTCGGGACGGATAATATGATTTTAGATTCAGGTCGGGTCGGGTTTCGGATATGCAAAAACTAGTTTTTTCGGGTCGGATGTCCGAATAACCCGAAATAAACAGGGTTATTCGGGTTGTTCGGGTTATTCGGATGCACGAATTCGGGTTTTTCGGGTCGGATAAAATATTTCGAATTTTGGGTCAGGTTGGGTTTTGGATAGACCTAAACAAATTTCAAACCCGAAAAATCTGATTCGAAAAACCCGAATGACTCGTTATCCGACCCGATGAACACCCCTACGTATAAGAGTTAAATACTAGTAAACCACATGGACCATCTCGTCAATTTACTCTAGCTATTATAATTTTATATACAAATATATTTATTTATATAAATATACAATTATATAATTAAATAAAATCATATAAATAAAAAACCCGTTTAGGGCGAGCTGGCTCGAGCTCGATAAGTAAACCAACCATATATTAAGGCTCGAGCTCAGACTCGTTTAATCTCGGCTTGTTTGAGCTTTTTGCCGATTCAATCTCGAGTTTCTGACGAGCCAACTTAATTCGTTTACATCCCTAATCAATAAACTGAAAATCAAATTTGTTTTTGTTTTTCATTTAACTCATTATGATTCTTACCTATGGAACCTTTTGTCAGGAACTCCTGGAAACGTTTAGAAAATCTAGGACGAGAGGATGCAATGGAACAATATATTGCTCTTCTTTCTCAACATATTCCAGATTGGAAAGGATGGCATGCCTCTGTAAGAATTTTTAGTTTTTTTTTCATGCTTTTGAGAAATTTATTTATTCACTAGAAACCAACATTATTCCAAAATGAGTAATCTTTAAAGACAAAATGGGGCATATGACCCATGTAGGATATTGTCTGGTATCTTTTCTGATTTGTGGGTCTTATTGGGGCTGATTTTGGATCTTAGTGAAAGGGTTAGATATCCTCATAACTATAACTTATTGATGTTAAATAAATAACAAGAAAAAACAAAAAATTAAAGAATAGGGTCTAATTAGAATCTCAATTATTTAATCTTAATCCCTTTTTAGGCTTGTAAATTTTATCATTTATGACCAATAATTGGTGTTTTTTTGACAAATATTTAGGACAAACAATGACATGATGTTCTGTACCTGGAATGATCTTGGCTCCTTGGCAGTATCTCTCACATTAAAGGGGTCTAATCATGGTGTTAGGCTATTTCAAGCCTATAATTAAGTAAATAACAACAACTTGATTTGTAAATATAAAAAGGGTTATGACTGCTTTTGTTCTTATGGCTAGAATTTTGGTATCAAATTTATCATTGTTGTTGCGGGGCTCCTTATACTATGTTGCTTGTGTTGTGTGATTGTTTTCTCATGGTTCCAGAAACAGGGGTATGATTTTTAATTTATTGGCAATTTCTATTTTTATATTTGTTGTGATATCCGTTTTTGCATTGATCAATGGAAGATTTGTGCCTTTTAAATGAATTGAAATATAAACAAAATTAATAAAACCATACACTGCTATTTATTTTTTATTTATGAGTTTCTTAGTACTCATTAAGACATAAAAAGATACAATCAAACATATAAAATTCTAGGTGTCACACACAAAAAGGTGAACATAATTCATTTCGGTTTGATTATTGCTCAACACCAAACCACTAACCAATAACCAGTCTCAGGAAAAGTCTTGTAGCAACTGGAAAGGTTGTTGCTTTGTAACCTTGAAGTTATGGGTTCATGTCGTTAGAAAAAACCTCTTACACAAATTTGTAGGACAATGTTGTGTACATTAGATCGCAAATCGATCCAGCCCCTCATAGGACCCTACGTGGAAGCTACGTCAAACATTGAGTACATATTATTTTTTTATTCATAAGTCATAAGCGGTTTGTTTCAGTTAGATTATGAATGAATTCAGTTATTTCAGCTATGAGGAAAACGAGATTTGTTGATCAACTGTGGGGGGTCAGGGGTTTTCTCAGTGGGGTTTCCTCCTGGGGTGGTTGTGGTGGCTCATGGGAGATCTAGGTAACTAGACCTTGGTGACATGGTCTGGATACAGTGGGTTCACACGATTGAGACTTTCGCTGTTCAAAAAAAAAAAACGGTTGGTTCTAGGAGTCAATTTGAGTCTATTTTAAATAGTAACTTGAATCAAATTTCAAGTCAAATGAGAAGCAGCAATGCAAATTTTTGAAACTTATATCCACATTGCCCGCTCATCATATTCCTTAGTAACTAGATGACGCTTCTTGCGTGTTGCCGCTCAAATTTAACACCCTCGTTTGGACTTGAGAACAAACTCAAAAGAAAAAAATATTAACGGATAAAGAGTCATGAATATAAAACAAAAGTAAAATAAAACTAAAACATAACACTTGGAAATGAACTCACAAAAAAACCATTAACAAATAAACATTTACAATTATAAAACAAATTTATTACAGGTTAAGAAAAAGACAAAAAGAAACTAAAATTATACTCATTTCATGAACGTAAAATAAAATTATGCAAAGATGTAAAGAAAAGAAAGGAACAATGGAGACGTAAAATAACCTTTCAGAAATCTAGACAACTGGATAATTATCTCATGTTATAAGAAACAATATCTCATGTGATGAGAAATTGAAATGAAATGTCTAAAAGAAAAAAAGATCATCAAGAAGCTCCATGAAACTATAGAATAACTTATATAAAGGAATTTCTCATGAAAATTTAAGTTTTCATGAAAAAATAAAAAAAAAGGTTAATATCTCGCAATAAAATGAATTTGTCACGAGAAATCACTATTCATAAATGAGTTTTGTTTAGATATGTAATAAGTTTTTCTTTTAAAACCAAGTAACGTTAACTATTAAGTTAAGTTTTAATAAAAAAATAACTATTATACTCTTTTTTTAATATATATATATATATATATAGGGTAAAGATCCTATAATAACCCTCTCTTATTGCATAACCCGAAATAACCCTGCAAGATGAACCCGAATCTTTGTTTTTTTTTAAAAAAAATCTTAGTTTTACATGTACAAAAATATGTTCTTTTATGAGTTTGGGCTAATTCTTTTTCGTTTGTGATCCTACATCACTGTAAGTTGCCTTACAGCACTGTAAGGCAACTTACAGTGATGTAGGATCACAAACGAAAAAGAATTAGCCCAAACTCATAAAAGAACATATTTTTGTACATGTAAAACTAAGATTTTGAAAAAAAAAAACAAAGATTCGGGTTCATCTTGCAGGGTTATTTCGGGTTATGCAATAAGAGAGGGTTATTATAGGATGCGGATCCTATATATATATATATATATATATATATATATATATATATATATATATATATATATAACGCAACCAAACCATATCACAGGCCATCAAACTGTAATCGTCTTCATGTGTTCGACCAATGTCAAATTATCTTGCCTTCTTTACACTAACTGCTACTACTGTTGTCGTCTCTCTACAATCATGAGATGTAATTTGTTGTTTGTTTGACAACTCTCAAATAAGTAATACCCAGTCATTTCTAGTCATCATCAGTCGCAACATACGGAACATGAAATGTAACATTGAACTGAATACCAAAGTATGTTTGAAAACAAAAATCACAACGCATATCAAAGTTCTAACATATACAACTACACACAAAACCCTAATAGAAATATATATAACCTAATCGACAATACAAGCCTAATTGGAGAAACATAAATTAGGATGACAATTTCTATCACAAAAGTAATTTGATTTTGAAAGTTTATCACATTTCTCATTTAATAAATAGGTGGTTTTTTTAGTTGACATGTGAAACTCATTCATTGGATGAATTGGATTATACAAAAGTAACGGGTCAAAGCATCGATTCATTTACAACCAGAAATATAAAACATTTGCGGCCCAACTGGTGTCCTTGACTTTTTATTCAATAGAAGTTGAGTTTGAGTCCCTCCAACAACATGATACGAGTTTTTTCTTCGGGTTTTCTCTTGGGGTTAGTTTTGAGCTCGAGTTTGATCTTGAGTGTCAAACAATTGAGACGGTTGAAATTCTATCAATGAGGACTCAAACTCGGATAATAATGGTAGACCAGATGTCATTTGAAGAAAAAACAAAGTATGTGTTCAAACCATGTATAATCCTTTTAACATGTTGTAAGAATTTTGTAATAACTTTTGACTTAATTAGATAACGTTAAATGCTTCTGTTTTAGAATTGATGTATTTTACACAAAAAATAGAAATATACAAGTTATGTTCACACTAATTAATTTCTATATAACCTCCGTCGGGTTTAGTGTAACATAATGATTGTATATGCTAGGGTGATGTTCAAATTAGAACTATTTAAACTTAAGAACTAAAAGAACCAATTTTAGCCACAAATTTAGAAGGGTATAAAAGTAACTTTCACTATTTTAAAAGGAAATTACTTTTATACCCCTTAAAATATGTGGTTCAAAATTAGTTCTTATGATTCTTTGATATTTAATGGTTCTTAATGGAGTAAGTCCCGTATATGCTAAACCTAAAATGAGTTGGAGTTCAACAAAATATAAAGTCGGACTCAGCCGATCCATGTAATGCCCCATTTTGTGGTGGATAAAAAGTTGACTGGAAAAGGGCTTTCGGATCTAACAAGTCGGAGCCCGGCCGATTAAAATCGACCGCCGGCGACGTTTTACCGATTGATTTGCTTTTGTTTGGATCCAAAATCAACGATCGATCTGCATTTCCCGTTTCCGATGGGAGTTGTAATCGAGAGCGAAATTTGGGAAAACAATCAGTATCTATCAATATTCATCTTCGTATCATGCTTACTCTCAATCGTCTGTTTGCCTCAGAATTCGAGCAGGATCTCCAACGTCTTCGATCAATCATTGCCATCTTCTTTGCTCCGGTTTCAGAGAAATTTTCTCGTCGTCTTCTGTTTATCATCAGGTCAGTAGCATCCATCAGTTGCCGTTTCAGTTCTTCAATTTTCCAGAATAGCGTTAGAGATGATTAATAATTGTAAACTTAACATTAACTGCACTAAATTGTAATTTTCATAGCGTTGATCTTGGTGATTGTATAAACAGTTTGCAGATTTGATTCAAGTATCATGAAAACTTATTAGTTTAATGTCTGTTATTAGAATTGGGCATGATCTGGCCTTTGATTTTTGCTTCTTTAGTGATGGAAGGTATGTGGTCTGTGTTTGGGGAGTATGAGATGGCATACTTTGGTGTGAGGAAGGAGCAAATGGTGTCATATCTGATCATTGGTTCTGCTTCTGCACTCTTTATTGGGACTGGTTTAGGCTTGCTGTCTGATTTATTGTATGTCTCCTTTCATTTTTTTCCTGCCAATATCTGTTAGTCTTGTTACATTATCATCAAACATGTTGAATGCATTTCAATAATTTGCAGGTTGAAAAGTTGTAATATGATAATACTATATTCTTATGCCTGTTTTCAGAGGTCAAAAGAAAGTTTGCTTGATGTTTTGCATATTACACCTTTTTGTTGCTGTATGGAAGAGGCTTTTCTCGAATCCAAGCTTTTGGTTTGCAAGTGTTTGCCTCTCTATAGCCAGTTCAATATTTTTGTTTGGTTTTGAGACATGGATGGTGGCTGAGCATGACAAGGTTTGTGATTTTTCTTGTTTAAATAATTATTGGTCTTAGAAGATTTTCTACCTGTTATCATAAATTAGTGCCATTGTTTCTTCAGTATTGCCATGACACAAATTGCTAACTAGAGCTTATCGGTTCTTTGGCAGTTAGGGCACAGGCTTGATTCGTTAAATGAAATGTTTTGGCTAATGACCTTCCTCGAGTCTGCTTCCTTAGTTGGGAGCCAGGTGCTTGCAAATTGGTTGGTTGGTAATGACATTGAGAAGAACATGTTTTCACCTTCCACTGCTACTGCATTACTGGCACTCATAACCATTATTTCAATTGCAAGAGAATGGAGGGAATCTTCACCTGCAACTTTTAAGGATTATCGGATATCATTGAATACACATATCTTCTTTGGTAAAAACAAATCTCTCTCTCTCTCTATATATATGTGTGTGTGTGTGCGCGCACGCGCGCGCGTGTGTACGCGTGTGTGTGTCAATATTAGACAATTGTATTAACCACAAAAAGATTGATGCTTGAGAATCGAATTTTCATATTTGATGAGGGACTGTGAATAGTTACATCAAGGATGAGTATATATTGATGTGAGAAGCTTCTCATAAATGACTAGGTGTGAGCATAGACAACCGAAACTGAATCAACCAAAAACTATTCGACCCTTATTCTTTGTCTAACCATAGATAACGGTTCAGTTACTGTTTTATGTAAAAGCCGACCCACTACTAATATCAACAAACTGCATATGAACACTTTATTTTATTAGTGTGTGTGCGTGTGGAAAACTTTTTGTTTTGATGCTTCCCTAAAATTATTTAGCTACATTTTATTATTTGCTACAACTAGGAACATGTCTCTTGGGCCAAAAGTCATCTCTCTTGGGCAGGCTGTTTTGCTGAAAAATACCATAAAACTCTTAGTTTGCTACTCCCTTTGGGCTGAAATTTGAGCAAAAAAAAGGTTCCAAGTTAATGATTGTTGAGCCAAAGGAGAATCAACCAATATTTTACCGAAACCCATCAGTTTGTTTGGGTAATCTCATTAGTGAAATATTTAGTTATGGTTCCGTTTTGGGCAATAACTGACGCAAACAAACCCATACTCGCAACTGATAGAACGTGACATGATATCTGCAGATAAAAGAATACTGTTATTGGGCTGGGCACAATCTTGCGTTCAGTTCTCTGTTGCAGCATTTTGGATATTATGGGCCCCAACCATAGTGGTATGATTCACATCATACACATTCATTTCACCAACATTCAAATAAGTTTTTTAGTTTTATACATATATATTTTGAAAAAAAAATTTCAGGCTGATGGGCGGGAAGTTAATCTAGGCAGGATATATCCTTGTTTGTTGGGAGCTAAAATGTTAGGAAGCACGGCGTTTCCATGGTTTATAAATGGACCTTTACCCCTTCGCACTGAAGATTGCCTAGTATATGCATTTGTTATAGCAGGCATTGTTATGTCTATAGTAGCTTATGATTATCAGGTACTTATTTTGTTCAATCTTATAATTTATGATAGCTACTAATACTTGGTAGATTAATTATTGTGTTAAAAAACTTGTGCAGGAAATTGGAATTCTTGTCGGGCTTTTTTGCTTGTTTCATGCTTGTATCGGCTTGATTTTACCTTCTTTGGCCCGATTGAGAACTTTGTAAGCTGTTTATTATTAACCTTAATTTTTTTTTTATTATTTATTAGCCAATTAAGTGGGGCTGCTTGTTTTATGTACAGGTATGTGCCAAATGAGTTGCGTGGAGGAATGATTAGTCTTTCTCTAGCTCCTGCAAATGCAGCAATTCTTTTGTGTCTGATTCTGGTTGGTAACTTCTTTCGTTGATTTTAAAATTCAGTTCAGGAAAATTTTGGACCCTGTCAAATAGGGATGTTAGAAGGCTTGTGTTTATGGGTTGGCAGGTCAACCTGAATATTGTGTCAAACACATGAACCTGAACACTAAACAAGTATTCAAGATTGACACGAACACTAACCGTCTAACCGGAATATTTTTGTTTTGCTCTGTTTATTTATTTATTATGCATACTAATACTTTAAAGTCACAAATTTACAACCAAACATACAATGAACACATAAATCAGTTATGTTTAAACCATAAAACATTATGCTCATCTTTTTAAAATTTTGACATAAAATACATAATTAGCATAATATATTAAACATGTCAACCTTGAACCTGCTAGGTCGATCCCAACATGAACTGTTTAGCTAAACGTGTTTAATGGTTCAAAATCGAAATTCACACAAACCTGTTTAGACTAAATTCAAACCCGTAAATTTCTTGGTAGGTTCGTGTCGTGTTTATTTGTCCTCTCTAAATACTTGAAAAAATATTTTCTATGAAGAAAAAACTCTAGCCAATTTGTGGACTTGAATTACAAATATCAATACATTTGTATTGACATAAAAAATGGCAAAATGTTTGTAGTTTGTGTTAACTTAATTAATTATATGACAGAGAGGTTATAACGGGAGCATTGAGAATTCAACAATAATAGGATTTGGTGCAATTGCTTTGTTGTCAGCAGCTGGTTGTATGCATTTGTTGAAGCAATCAGGCAAACAATCACCCCATCAAAACTTTCACAAGCAGTGACTGCCCTTTTTTATGAACACCAACACATTTCAGGCCAACCCAGCCTGGCCCGGCCCGGCCCCATTGAGGATGAAGATTTGAACCAGCTTTTAGGTTTGGAGGTAATCTGGAAGCGTGGTGGGTGAATGCAAGGCGGGTTAAAATGTATCTATCCAGGTGAACTTTTGTGAATGGTTGGAACAGGGGAGTTAAAAATGTCGTGCTAAAAGGTGTTTTAATCAATTGTTTATTAGTTCATTAGTATATTATTACCAGTAATTTGGTATTTTTAATTAATTTATACAGGATTGGTTGTCTTTTTGTGAGCATCATAAAACTGTTTTTGTTATAATCTTTTTTCCTTTGTTGTATTGCAATTTCTGTGAATGGTTGGAACAGGGGAGTTAAAAATGTCGTGCTAAAAGGTGTTTTAATCAATTGTTTATTAGTTCATTAGTATATTATTACCAGTAATTTGGTATTTTTAATTAATTTATACAGGATTGGTTGTCTTTTTGTGAGCATCATAAAACTGTTTTTGTTATAATCTTTTTTCCTTTGTTGTATTGCAATTTCTGTATTCCGTAAGAAAACTTCTATAAAGAAAATTCAACTAAAAACAAAATATTGAGAACCAAAAGAACCATTATATCACAGGATTTAAGAAAAACTTAACGATCCTCAGGAGTTAAGGATGTTGGAGGTATTGGATCCAAACATTAAGCCCTGTTCTTGAATTCCATAGACATGAACTCCAAATTTATAATGAAATTTATATGAACATAAACACCATTGAATAATGATTTATGACGTTTCTTGCAGACAATCGAATAAAGATCAATTTTGCTGTGACTAATCATTTCTGCACACAATTTAGTTTTTGATGTGCATAATGAAATTGATTACTGTCACCAACGATTCCATGTTTGCTATTGTGAGCATTGAATGAGTTTCCTGCTTGGTTATCAAATTAAGAGTCATTTTTATTTGTGTTATCTAGTTTTTAGAGTTTTCTGGCCAAAGTTCTGTTGAAGACACTAATGCCTAAGTTATATATGATATCAACAACAAACTTTAGACGATGTTAATTCTTCCATCATTCCATGGTTACTTCTTGTTACCATAAAAGGCACCATCCCTTTAATTTCATCGTAAACCTTCGTCGGCGTGTCTCCTTTTTGGTACCGATTTCTCTGGTTCCTGTGAAAGGGATTCATGTAGATGTTCAATTGTTCCTACTTATGTTGAAAAAACAGATACATTTTTAATTGTACTTAAGGGTTGTTCTTGCTGCATTCAGGTTTGCAAAATTTCTATAATGGATGTTTATCTAATTGTATATCAGATGCTAATTATCTCTTTTAATAAATATAGAATTTGTTAAAATGTGTAATAGACGTGTTTTATGTCTGATATATTATTGTTTAAAATCTATAGACGCATATTTCATTTCTGCATTAGAAGAACATATTGCTTGGGGTTTTGTTACATGTAAACCCAAAATGCCATCCGTCACGCTCTGAATATGGGTAGCATTGTATCATACGATCCTTGAATAGTTGAATACCATATCATACACCGCATGTAAGGTTTTAGTCAAACGACAAAAGGTGCAATTTGTCACATCAGTCATTCATATGCGTAGAATTGTACAACACGACCCTAGAATACGAGTAATATAGTACCATACGACTTGTATGTATTGAATCTTTGATGTGAAGGGGTTGGATCCAATGAGAAAAGATTTTTGCCTAAGAAGGGTAAGAAGCAATAAGAATTTGACATGTGCCATGCTAATAATATAAAAACAAAAATCCAGTACGAAAGACAAAATCCAGTACAAAAAAAATTAAAATCCAGTACAAAAAATCAAAATTCAGTACAAAAAATTAAAAATCCAGTTCAAAAAAAGAAAAATATGGTACAAAAAACAAAAACCCAATACAAAAAAAAATCCAGTACAAAAAAATACAAAGCAAAAAAGAATCAAGTACAAAAATCCCTTCTTAGGTATTAATACATGTCAAACTTTTATTGGTTCTTACTCTTCTTGATGCACATATATAATGTATATATATGCGTGGGCCTTCAAAGGACAAAAGTAAAAGTGCACTAATTTTAAAGTTATTTCAATTATTTTGTGAAAATAACGTTAAAATCATCGGGATGATCAACTTCAAACGATAACATTGAGCCGGGAACTCTTTCGGAGCAGCCTCTCTATCCCAATTGGGATAGGGGTAAGGTTTGTATCTATCCTTCCCCCCAGACCCTACTGAAAAGTGGGAATATACTGGGTAAGGTTGTTGTACTCATCTTAGGCAATAATCTCTTCTTATTTGATCATTCCCTTATGATCATATAACCCTCTTGGGTACATGTATAAAAAAACCTTATTTGTTAGGGCTTGTAAAAAGTACCGACCGGGCAACAATTCTAAAAAACCGTTATTTGTCAGGATTTTATTCATAAATTTAAAAACCCGGATTACATTTTCATAAATGTAGTTCAAATTCGTCATCAAATTGCTGAAAAAACACCAACTACTGGATAATTTAGAAAACTTTGGATGTAAGACTTTGATGATTTAGCAACAGATGCAGCTGATGATGCTGCTGATGGAAGGCCAGTCTACTGCAGGGACAGATACCATCACGTGCAATTAGGCGGACAATATTGCAAGTAGGAGGACCAGCTCAGGTAATTAGGAACAAAACAGAGGCCAGCAATTAGTAGCTCTCTGCTTTTATAAAAAAGGTGTTTTACTTGATTATGTCTGTCTGTATTTGAGATCAGGGACTCTTTCAAAGCAACAACTTCTCTGAAAGTAAGGTTTGTTTACATCCTACTCTCCCCAGACCTTACAAATAGTCGTGCAACAAGTGAGATTTTCTAGGTATGATTGATGATGATAGGCTGGTTAAAGAGACCTGATTAAAAGAAAGAAATACTGCAAAGAAATTGAAGTTGAAGAAATTAGCATACATCTAGAATGATGTGTCTTTTGTGAGTGTGTGTAGCACTAAAAGTATAGACATGAATTTACATGTTTTTGCTTTACAAGATATTGTGATGATATGATTTTACATAATCTACATAAAGTTGTGAAATAAACCTATGATTGAGAAGTACTTCCTTCAGAAATTAAGATATAATACATCGATTATTTAAATGGATCTTCCTTACCTCCACTGTACATACTTATTCATATTCTTGATCAGCATAGCTGATGAACACGCTTAAGTTCTCGAATGTGGCGACCAATTTTCTGCAAAAGACATACTCCAACATGCAAAATTTAACCAGTTGATATTTAATTATGGTGCTGGATATGTATCAGCGGTCAGCCAAAGCCATAAATCACATGCGCGCTCTTCCTACATAAGATTTTTGCACCAATTGTATACCTCAGACATTTTCCCTTCAACTATATCTCTAATTGTTAGATTTTTTCTCTTTGTTTCCTCTATATCTAAAGTCCGGTAGGCTAGAGCTAGCAAGTAAATGGCTGGATGAAGCCTCCTGCGTGTCCAATAAATCAACTGGATATAATCTTATTCCCAGATTCCCTTAGGATTGTTACAATGCCTTTATTGATTTGCTTAAAAAATTACCTTTCAGAAGGCTGAGTTAAGTCAACGCCATCCCAATACCTCTGGGACGGTACGGTCCTTCCTTTATTATCCCTCCCATATGTCTCAACATACCAACCACCAATGTCATGCAAGCCAGAACGAGGCTCAAATAACCAGTACCTGATCATTTAAAGATTCGACCACAAAAAGAGTACTGATCACATACTATAAATCCCAGATCCATTATTTTATATAGGCAATTTAGATTTTAATAATTCAAAGTATAACCTATTAGCTAATCATAATCCATACTAGCAGTGTAGTAAATGACACTCTCAAGTCTCAACTTTCAATTTCTTTACCAAAATCTAATCATCATGATTTAGACTAGTTTCACACATTATTTCCACTGAAGTTTCGCTTGTATTTTTCTCAAAGTAATTCACTATCATAATTATGAGGGATATTGAGTGTAAATCAAGTGCACATCTTTAATGATTATGCTATTGGGATGGCCTTCAACAACAAAAGTGAAAGTTGGGAGTGTTATTGGTCAGACTGCTACTGCTAGTATGGATTCTTATCGACGGATAAATAATAGCATGGATTATTAAATCCAATTTGCCTTATATGTATTTAGAAATAAGTTATTAAAATCAAAACAGATCTGTCAAAAGTATTCATGGAAAGATGAAGATATGAGCCTTACTTGCTTGGTGGTAAGCGAGCTCTAGTGCATCTGCATTCACAAACAGAAGCCTTGTCACCCATTTGATACCAGTGCATATGTTTCACCTGATGAATTTTAAAGCAATCTATGATTTTCAGTTGAATTTTGACACATGCTGAAAGGATACAAAAAATAATAATAATATAATGATAGCAATGATACACACCATTAGTGTCCGATGAACCATTATCACGTGAGTCTTCACATCATAATTATTATAAACAAAGCAAGAACCTTCTTCGCCACTAGTCCCTAGTCCTACTATGCTTCCCAGAAACAACTTATTTGCAATCGCATCTTCCTCAAAAACATCTTTACCGTCTTCATGTAGATTCAGATAAACATGTATACGATCATCACAATCTTCATTTAAAATGCCAGCAGGGTAACTCTTTGGTGGGATCCTCTTCGCCACAGCAACAATCTTTCCTGATACATGCAACTCCAGATCTTTGTATGCATCACATGTGTAGTCAGTCTGGTTATCACAAGTCCTAATTTGAGTGTCTGAATCTTGATAGCAGGCGTGTGGTAATTCAAGAACCTTTTTAGTAATGCATACTTTACCAAATTGGTCCTGCCCAGAAACCAAATGCAGGACCTCACGAGTTCCAGGAACAGATCTCACATCAGCTTCAAAACAGTCAGGAAGGAAGTCCATTGATTGAATTAGAGGACCATAATAAGCTGCATTTATGGCAGAGTAAAAGTCGTTTTGCAGTACATCAAAGTAGCTTGTTCCATTCATTATTTTTTTCTTTGATACAATATCATTTATAGCATATCTATACCATTTTAACCATTCAACAACTTCCATATCTTTATCTGTTGTTTCATAAAATCCATAAGTGTACATTTGGGAACCTTGTCTCAAGTGTTTATGCATGACTAATTTCTGTGAAAATAGATATTTGTCATAGTGTGCTCTTTTCTCAGTATCTGATAATATCTGCATTTAAGTACTTGAAACAATTAAACTCCATTTCATTCATCAATACTTTCAATGATCTACAAGCATATAACATGACACTGGGTGCATCATCAATGCTTTTTGGTCCTGACCCTAGGTTAATGTATGAATTTTGAAAATTATTGTTCTAATTATCAACTTTTAGCGAAAGATTCGGTGTTAGAATTGATACTTAAATTATGTTTGTCCTATTAAACACTTTTCCTGATTCCTACTGCAAACCTAGCGTCACATAACTCTTTATCAGAGTTAAACATCATGATTTTTCAATTCAATTTTCAGATTATGAATTTAACCTAGTTAATCCCTAAATATTGTAACATTCTAATCGAATAAGAAGTTCAATTCCTATGAAAAGCACATAATCATTCAAGCTTATTTCACACAATTAACAAGTAGCAAACAGTGATTACGAATAATTAAGCTCAAAGCTTTAGCATACCTCATAAGCTGCGAGAATCTGAACAAATCGGTTGGAATTGGTAGATCCATTGGGTGATTGAGAAAGATCAGGATGAGTTTCCTTCGCCAATTTCCGGAAAGAAGCCTTGATTTCTTCGAAAGAGCAAGACTCAGAAACCCCTAAGAGATTATAAGCGTTCTTGCCGGACAATTCCGGTGGCTCCACCGACTCAGCGCTGGTGCTTAGCGGTCTATTGCAATTTAGATAAAATAGGAAGCCATGGATGCTGCGAAAGGTGTGCATGCGAGATGAGACAAACGAATGATAGGGGTGGCGGCGGTGGTGGTGGCGACGGCATAGGCTGAGGAAAGTAGTGTAGGCGCCGTGGACAGCCATTTTTAATAACTGTTGTCTGCCGGTTTGGTGCCGCGACTGAAACAAGTTATGTTTCAAGTTTTAAGTATGATTTTGTTGGTTTGATTCGCGAATTTTTATTTAAACGGTTATTTGGCTTGGTTCAAATGGTATTGAATTTTTTTTAGCCCAATCGAAAACTGAACTAACAATTACCATATTCATTTGGGTTCAATAACCAAACAAACCAAATTAAATCGATTTTAATGTATTAGTTACAACAGCAGCCAATATGAGACTACTCTACTTAGTATAGGCTTTGCCTTATAGAATGGGAGGTCATGAGTTCTAAGACCATCCCCATCAAAAATCTTGCAAAGATCGTTACACCGTTCAAAAAAAAAAATGAAAAATGGGCTCATTATTGCCGAACTTTCACAATCCGGTCGTCCCCACCATCTAGATTGCAACCTTCATTTATGTGGTTTTTCTTTTTCTTTTTTTTCTTCACTTTGTCATAATTATTTTTCTAAAAATATTGTTTTTTTAATAACTTCAAATAATTAACATTTAAAAAAAAATCTAAAAATACGTTCTTCATCAGTTTTTTTATGAACATATCAGTATAAATCTTGTTAAAAACAGAGTTTGTTTAAAAAATATATTTTTAATATGAAATAAAAATAAACAGTCATTGATTTTCTGGATCAAACTCATTATCTAAAAAAAACATACGTTTAAAGACTAAAAATCATAAATTATATTTATTTAATAAAAAATAGTAAAGTTTGGGTTGTTAATGAGAGTAAAAAGTTGTGTTTGATTGGGTTGTGTAAATGAAAGAGAGAGAAATTAGTTTTTTATTAAAAGGTTGGGTTGGATTGGATTGTGAATGAGGATGGTCTAACACATGCAATGATGTAATTAATTTGTAATAATTTAAAAGTAGATAACATTTGCCGTGCAAAAAAAAAAAAGTTACAACAGCAAATAAACAACCAGATCATTACAGTGGCAAACAAATACTTGTTTTAAGCAATCCATTTGTTATTTAAGCAATCCAGGCCCAAGGGCCCTCAAATATGAAGATATCAAAGCTTTCGGTTTTATTGGGTGAAAAATTCATTAAAAAAAAGGGGCTCAAATTGGGCTTCATGGTGTTCCCTAATTAGTTATTTTTGTGATTGTGGACTTGTGGTTGTCTCTCTTTTTCTTTGATGTATTTGGGTTCTAGACTTCTAGTCACTTCCTAGTTCATAGATGAGGTCAGATCATTGGTGCTGGTGTGGAATTAGTTTGTTCCCGTGTTCTTGTCAAGGATTCACTAGGGTGGAGATCCGGATGGGTTTGTGCTAGGTCCAAGAAAAGGACTTGGCTTTGCTCGGCGATAGGTGGGTGGCGGCGTTCGCGGTGGGCGGTGGTGGCTTTCGCGTTGGGTGGCGGCGGCTGGCGATGACGAGTGGCGATTGATGGCAGGAGGTAGTGTCGATGGGTGGTGGATTGAATATAGAGTAAAGAGTGTGGGTAAATTTGTAATTTTATGCCAATAATTTATAGGTCATTTTAAAAAGTTATAATTTTATGAATATTGAAAATCAATTTATTAATCATTTAAAAAATCATTTTTAAAAGTTTTTTTAAATTTACGGAACATTTTTGACTTTAAAAAACTAATAATTAATAAGTGATTTTGAAATAAAATCTCATACATGTCTTTAATAAAAATAAACTAAGGACATAAATGAAAATTCCCAAAAGTGAATGAACAAAGAAGACATGCTCATTGTTCTTGGTTTAATTAAATGAGTTAAAAATTTTGTTATATCCATTCATTTACCTGATCTAATAAATAAATATTTCTAATAACACATATTATTTTCCATAGTACCTTAAAATTTGTTTATTACCACTCTTTCCTATTGATAATAACATGTCATTTTTTTATTCGTATTTTTTTATTAATTCTTTCTTCTATTAAATAGTAATAATTTTATTAAATTTAGTAAATAATATAATCAAGTTATAAGTCATTTTTTATATATTTTATAAGACATCTTTATGATAAATTATTTGAAATAAATAATTTTAAAAGTTGATTTTTTTTTAATTTTGAACAGCAATAAAAAGTTGATTATTTGATATGTGTTATAAACATGTTTAACCTAGTTTATTAAATAAAAACATATGGACCAACTTCCACTGAAGAGCTTAACAAATGTTTATCTTATTTACATGAATAGTTAAAAGATAAGACTCAAAAACCAAATATTATTATATTTTATATTAATTTTACATTTTCACTTGATATTAATTTGAGTTATGACCATCGATTTATTTTTCCTTTTTACAAAGCCGTATACGTTATTCTTCATCTTATGACTTCAGTAATTAAACTTATTAACCTTTTAATTAATATTTAGTTTTAATAGACGAATATATCATGTGCAAGATACGTGAGAACAATTATGTCGTCATCAAATCCGCAAATGATATTTATAGTGTAACTAGGGTTGCCGCCGCCCGCACGTTGCTGCGGGACCCTTTATTTAACATGATAAAACAATGGTTTCAAAAATCAAAACTCAGAATACATAAACATTTCATCATGTCGGAAATTTTTATCACAAAAATTTTTAAAAATAACATTAAAAAATAAAAATTGTCTAAAACTTGCATTACACGATATGCAAAAGAAAAAGATCAACTTATATCATTATGTTAATATGACTATTCGATCATAATGGAGATGGTGTCATTATGAATATCAAAACACTAAAATAAAATGGTTACAACGGCTGTCAATGCCGAAGCATAAGTGCGATTATAATATTATTATACTCACAACGTAAAAAAAACCTAATGCCAAAACAGTAATCAAAACACACTTATACGTAAAATCTTCAAAAACTATGAACCTAAACGTAAACGATTAAAAATTAGAATATAATAATGTTATTTACTAATATTATAATATATTTAAAATTATTATTACAATTATTATAATATTTTTATAATATAATTATTTTTATTATATTATTATTATTTTATATTATTATTATATTATTCTAATAATATATTTTAATATTACTATATTATAATATTATTAAGATTATGTTATAATATTATTGTCATTAATTTTTTTAGTTTATAATAATAATATTATTAATTATAATATTAATTTATACTAATAATTTCTTATAATTATAATTTTCTAATAATAATAATAATATTATTATTATAATACTAATACTATATTTTAATATTATTATATTATAATATTATTAATCGATTATTATTATAATATTATTAATATTATAATAATATTATTATATTATTTTAATATTACCTATTATATTATTATTATTATATTATTTTTATATTATTTTATTAATAATAATATATTTTAATATTATCATATTAAAATATTATTAATTTTACATTATTATTATAATATTATTAGTAATATTATATTATTATTATTATTAAAATATTATAACAAGAATAATATATTTTAATATTACTATATTATAAATTATGTATATTGTTATTCTAATATTATTAATATTATATTATTATTATTAAAATATTATTAAAATTTTATAATATTATTAATTTTATATTATTATTATTATTATATTATTAGTAATATTATAATATTATTATTAAAATATTATAATAATCATATATTTTAATATTACTATATTATAAAATTATTAATATTATTATTATATTAATATTATAATATTATTAATATTAAAATATTATTACTGTTCATAAACTTGTTATTTGTATATAGGTATAATACTAAGACCAACCGTAGTGGTCGTCCCGTGGAACAAGTGGGGTTGGGTGGTGCCGCGGGGTCCAGCAGAAACAGCGCCCCGCCCCCCTCCCCGACGGGAATGAATTTGTGAGTTCGGTGGGAACCGCTTCCCGTTGGGGATTCTTGCTTTTCCAAATTTTGACCGTTGCCAACGCTCGAAAAAGAAAAAAAAAAGAAAAACTTTTCTTATCCCCTATATAAACGCTTTCATATTTTATAAAAAATCACCCCATACTTGCAAAAATTCTTACTCTCTTTTACATCTACCCTCTTATTTAAAAGATGAACCCAAACTCAAACAACCCCGATTACAACTTGTTGAACGACCCGGAAACAATCCGAAGGTGTTTGTTTCAAATGCAACAAAACCTGAACACTTAATGGCAACAACCGAATCCTCAAACTGGTTTTTCATCTTTCTCACAACCGGGTTTTTCATCTTTCATGCAACCGGGTTTTCAACAAAGTGCGCCTCAACACGAACCGACTTTCGTGTCTAACGATGTGGTGCTCGAGACTCAAGAATCACAAAAAAGGAAGAAAAAAGGGAAGTGAGTGAAAGACACGGAAATGGGCGAAAGTAGCGTTCCAATCGCGCCAAAACCATGGACTCATGAAGAAGAAACCGCGCTCGGAATATGTTACATCGATCATCCCGAGAACAAGACAAAAGGTAATTCGCAAAAACGCGAAAACTTTTGGAAAAATTAACCGAAAGTTGGCACGAGATGATGGGTTATACCGATCAAGAATGCCGCACATATCACCAACTATGTTCAAAATGGAACGATATGAGCGCGAAATTGATGCGGTTTAGTGGAAGCTACAACAACTGTACCAACAACTGCAAAAGAGGTATGAACGACGAAGGTGTGTTAGAATGGGCGGAAAAAGAATATCGACTAAAGTCGAACGGCCATACATTTAACCACTATCATGTTTTGGTCGCAATAAAAGAAGCTCCAAAATTTCGTGTTCTTTGTCAAAAAAGCTAACGAGGGCCAAAGTTCTTCAAAAATAACTAAAAATTCCGAGTCGATGAATTCGAAATCCAGGAACCGATTAGACTGGTTGGATGGGATACGGAAAAACTGGTTAGACGAGGAAGACGATGGACTCGAAATCCAGGAACCGGTTAGACTGGTTGGATGGGATACGGCAAAACGGGTTTCGTCTTCGAGTCGTCAAACGTCCTCCTCTATCCCAACAACAAACGAACTCGCTCATCAACTTGAAGAGTTCACGAGATTTCAAAAAATAAAACACGATGACCGACTTCTGCGAGCCGACCTCAAAGTTATTGGTACTATGCCTCCCGAAAAACTCGGCGACGAAGAACGAGATTATGAGAAAATTAAGAGCGAAAATATTTGATAGATATCATTAATTTTTTTTAAGTTAGAAATCTAACATTTTTATTTTTTTTAATTTGTTATTTATCAATTTATAACTTAAAAAAAATAACAAATAAAATTATAAATTGGTGATGATGTGGCATAGTGATGAAAATTTTTCAGTGGATGACCATTAAAAGGTTTTAAGATTTTAAGTGGAATGATGACGTGACAAAAAATTTCAGTAGGGTGAATATTATAGATGGTCTAATAAATTATGAGATTATTTACAAACAGAATTTGATTTATCATCAAAAACTCAATCCAGATAAGTTGTCCTAGTGTAGAAGACTCACCTTTCAATGTAGAGGTCAAGGGTTCTACTTCCACTTGAGACACTTTGATTGATACCAGGTGAGGGGGAAATCTTGAGCTTAATCTCGGATTCTGAACCGATGGAGGCGTAGTTTTTACAACAAAAATAAGTTGGTTTCTGCGCATTAAGTGTAGCTCTTCCGAGGGATGCGCCCGGTAAAACAGGCTATCGCTTCCTTGAGGAAGGGGTCTTCCGAGGCCTGCTAGCGTGGCGCATATGTCACGACATTACACTCGGTTGTTGCTCTTTGAAAAAAAATCAAAAACTCACTGTAAGTGTTCAAACAAAGAAATCTTCTTTAAAACCTCACAAATTAAAGAATACGTTGTACGTAAAGGTGATGACTATGAGGAATGATGATGACCTAAGTAACGTCAACGCTCTAGTGGTTAGAGGTGGCCAAATTGGTTTTTTTTTTAACCGGAACCGGTTCTGGTTCCAACTGGTTTTTTGCCGGTTTCGGTTTCAGTTTCGGTTTTGGCCAGTTTAAGGGTGGAACCGGTTCCGGTTCTAATTTATCTGAAAACCCGAAATTGCCCCGTACCTACCAGTTCGGGTATGACCGGTTCCGGTTCAGGTGCGACTGGTAATGATTCAGGTAATCGGTTCCGATTTCGGGTCTGTTTGCCACCTTTACTAGTGATCTTTTGATCGACAACATTGGATTAGGGTGACAACGTCAGTTGTGTGATGTTGACAGTGATAGTGATGAGGTGTTGATTCTCTGATCATTGGTGGAACCTTAGATGGCTCTAATTTATTTGGCTTACTAGTAGAGCCGGCTTCATTTGATTAAAATTTAGGCAATGGCTTAGGGCCTCATATGGTAAGGTTTCGCGGTCGGTTATTTCTTCAAACATTTGGTCAATCGATTTCAAAAATTTGAAACCGTATTAAACGGTTTGGTTTACAGTTTTCACTAGAAGACACTCGTAAAAAACCAGAGCTGACCGTGTGTGTTTATATATACACACATACATACATATGTGTGTCTATGTATGTATTATGTATATATGCATGCATATGGTTGAAGGTATAGGTGTACAATAAATAAACTTATATTTGAGCTTTCAATGTGATTAACCTGTCTCAAACCATAAAATGGTTAGGTCTGATTTGGTTTTAATTTAATCTGACTCAAAATTAAAAGCCCAAAACCAAAAAGCCGAAACCAAAATGCTCAAACCGTAAAACCAAATCGAAACCAAATCGTTAATAACGGTTTGATTTGGTTTTATTTTTAAACGTTTGGTTTGGTTTTAGTTATTCATAAATCGTTATTTATGTATTCACCTAAAACCGGATCACAAACACCCCCTAATAAAGGGTTGTCTAAGCTTGCAAGGGAACGAATAAATAAAAAATGATGTAAGAAAAAAATGTAAGCTCTTGAATGAATGAAGGGCCCTGAATTTTAGTGTTGCCTAGAGCCTTCAAATTGGTTGAGCCAGCTAAGCTTACTAGAAAAAAGCCATTAAAATATCTATCATTTCTAAAGGGATGGTTGTAAAGAGAGAAGTATTTGATGATTTTCCACCATTGTCAAATTAGTATTATTATTTTACCAGCATTAAGCCTGGAAAAATGAGTTGGTTGGGTCGAATTAAGTAATGAATTAGGACGAGTTTGGGTTAAGATGAGTGCAGGTTAGAATTAGTTTTAAACAAAATCAGTTTAGGTCTTAATGAATTGTTTTTAAAAACATTAATTTTGTTTAGGTTAAAATGTGTTATAATAAACAAATAGTGCATTAAGATAATTTTTAGTGATTTTCTCATGAAATACGTTACTAATTATTTTTAAACGTTTGAATCCATTGCATTGATATAGTTTTTAGGTCACCTATCTCAACTCATATTATGTTAAAGTGTTACACATATCAACTCATTATATGTTATAACATTACCTATTTTAACTTATTATATAACAATATTTTAAACCAAACCAATCAATTTCTTTATTTTTGAGTGAAAATTATCACCACTAGCTAGCATATAATCTTTCCCAAATCCTAATTTAGTCATCAAACTTGCATAGCTCATGGCTCAAACTCTCACTAGTATGCATGTATGGGTGTACGTGAAAAACTTGCTATTTGCCATCAGGATGTCTCTTTTAAGAACAAATTAAAGAAGGATGGTAATCTTCACCATGCATATTAGTGATAGCCATATAATGAATGTGACATCTACCTAACTTTGAAACAAGTTCTAAGTAAAGCAAACTCTTGACAGTGATACCAAGAACTCAAGAAGTGGACGTAAGGTGCATTAGTTAATATTCATGTGTGCTGTTAGAAAAAAAATTAATATTAATGTGAGTCATTGTAAATTGGGTCCATGTGTCCGTAGATATTTTTTTTATTTGTAGCTTGTTAACATATTGTTTTAAGCCTACACAAAGATTCCGTAAAATTTATCAAAAACTTTAAAAATTAGACTATTAGACTCTTTAAATTTTTATATATTTTATTAAAAATTTAAGTTTGAAATCGATTTTCGGAATTTGGGTTTTGATTTGTTGTATAACTAGATACGTATAAACATTCTAATGATCATCATACGAATTACATTTGAACAATTCATTACCTATATAATAAAAAGGAATGTCGGTCAAATAGTAGAGAGTTTTAACTTTTTAATTTATTGTTTAAATAAAAATATTTCAACAAATGCAAACAAATGTTTTTGTGGTGGAGTTGGTAAAACTAACAATGAGTTCATGAGAAGCGCGAGGGTTCTAATCCCATCCGAGCCAATTTTTTTGGTTCTTGGCCATCTTTCTTAATTTATTTTATTTACCATTCACAATTTTTACCCCTTTAACTTTTGAAAACTTTGTAAAATGTCGTTTTGACCATACTTAGGTTTTTAAAGTTTTGGATTTTTACTTTCATTTTTTAATTCTTCACTCTATGTTTTCAGGGTCATCATTTTCATCTTTTTGACTTCTTTGAATTTCTACAATTTCCAGCTTATCCCTTTTGTACTTTAGTTAAAAATGATAATTTGTTGTGTGCTTAGTTTTACGTAAGAGTTAGTATATATTCGTGTTGATCCACTTTTCGATACAAAATTCTTTAGAAATGATTCGGATAAAATGAAGTATGTTTTTGTGCTTATTTTATGTATGTATCTGTTGGTCTACATTTCAACATAAATTTTTTTAGAAGATAACTAGGTTGGGTCAAATGTATTACGTTTTTCATTCAACATAATAAATTCGAAGTACTATGTTTTAACGCCTCCGCAACGCGCGACGAGTATATATAACAATTTGGAACGTCATGGGCTTTGCAACGTCATATGATGAGTATTTAATTTCTCTACTCCACCATTTTTTTGTCATTTTCTTCATTTTTAATTTGTATCTTCCTTTTTACAACCCTTTGATTTTTTTTTCATCATCTTTCATTTTCATTTTTTCTTTCATTTTTTTACACACCGCCGTCAACAAATTGCTCACCCACAAATAGGAGTGTTCACGGTCCGGTTTTTATGGTTTTTAAGTGAAACTGCAACCGAACCGTTAACAACGGTTTTTGAACAATGAAATCAAAACCGAACCATTCAAAATAAAAACCGAACCTTACGGTTTGGTTTACGGTTTGAGATTTTGATCCCGTTAAAAATAAAATTGAATCAAAACAAACCTTTATAGTTGAACATGCAGTATTTACACCAAGTCCATATTTATTTTTTAAATCTCGAATAAATCAAGAATTCAATATGTGCATACACACAAATATAAACATCTATATATGCATATACCGATATATCTATGTGTATATGCGTATATCGATATTTATATATACGCGTGAACACACATGTACGGTCCTGTTTTTTATGACCAGTTTTTTATGAAAACCGTAAACCAAACCGTTTATTACGGTTTTAAACTTTTGAAATCGACCGACCGAATGTTTGAAAAAAACCAACCGTAAACCGAACCGATGAACGGTTTGGGCGGTTTCGCGGTTTGAAACCGCGCCGTGAACACCCCTACCCACAAAAAAGTCACCGTCATCATAATTGATCTCTAAACTTTAAATCTTCGTCCTATGTTTTCGGAGTTATCACTTTCACCTCCTCAATTTTTTGAACATTTTATAAAGTGTTACTTTAACTACCTCATGTTTCTAAAATTCTAATTTACCTCTTTTGTTTCTTGGCTAAAAATAATAATTTCTTACGTGCTTATTTTTATGTAAGATTAAGTATAAATTTGTGTTGATACATGTTTTGATGTAGAAAAATTTTAAAAAAAAGTTCGGTCAAATATAGTACGTTTTTGTACCAATTTTTATATAGAGTAAATTACTGATTATGTCCTTAAAAATATAGCAATTTGCTGGTTTCGTCCTTTGACTTCGAAAATTACTAGGGGTGTCCTTATTTTGAAAATTTTGCACTGGTTTTGTCCTTTGTCACTAACCCCGTTAACTTATTCCGTTAAAACTCCCATGTGCCAATCACATGAGGGGTAAAATGGTCAAATCCCCATCTTCTTCTTCCCCACCTAGGGTTTTCAAATCTGATTAATTTAAGATCCCAAATTCATGTTGTTTTTATGGCATGTTTATGAGTTTAAAACGTTTAGAATCATGTTTGGGTCATGAAGCAATGGAAACCCGGTTGATTGGGGTCCGATTTTGGTCGGTTTCATGTTGGAATCGTGTCGCCGGAGGTTCGCCGGATTCCGGCGAGGGGTGGTTGAAAAACGTTGTTTTCATGGCATGTTTATGAGTTTAAAACGTTTAGAATCGTGTTTGGGTCATGAAGCAACAAAAACCCGGTCGATTGGGGTCCGATTTGTGTTGGTTTCGTGTTGGAATCGTGTCGCCGGATTCCGGCGAGGGGGTGGCCTGAAAAACGTTGTTTTTATGGCATGTTTATGAGTTTAAAACGTTTAGAATCGTGTTTGGGTCATGAAGCAACAAAAATCCGGTTGATTGGGGTCCGATTTGGGTCGGTTTCTTGTTGGAATCGTGTCACCGGAGGTTGAGGTTCGCCGGATTCCGGCGAGAGGGTGACCTGCGTGAATATGGAAGAAGAAGGGGATGAAATGACCATTTTACCCCTCATGTGACTGGCACATGGGGGTTTTAACGGAATAAGTTAACGGGGTTAGTGACAAAGGACGTAACCCGTGCAAAATTTTCAAAATAAGGACACCCCTAGTAATTTTCGAAGTCAAAGGACAAAACCAGCAAATTGCTATATTTTTCAAGGAATAATTAGTAATTTACTCTTTTATATATGTTTTATGTTGGTTTACGTTTCAACATAAATTCTTTAGGAGATGGATTAGGTCAAATATATTACGTTTTCATTTGTCGAAATACATTCCGAGTCTTTTACGTTTTGATACCGCCGCAACGCGCGTCACGTAGTTTACTAGTTCATTTATAAATTCTAACATAACATAAAAGAGATGTTCACTTATGTATCTTAGTATCATCATCATGATATATATATATATATAGGAGCCGGATCAAATACATATGTTTCTTAACGTACTAAACGTAGGATGGATTCTGCACCCTTTGATCAAAGTAATTAATGGTTAAGATTTAGTGGTCCCCACTTTATACAATTTTTTCCACAAAATAAGTGTAAAATATAACTGGAAGGGCAAAAGAGGAAACAACCACATTTTATAATGTTACAACAACTTCCACTCGTTTTTTAAAAATTAAATAACTTTTACATGCTTTATTATTTTTTTTAAAAAACTACACCATAAAATTGAGAATTTTATTATCTTTAATTTGAGTATAGTATTGTTATAGTTTTTTTAAGTTTTTTTTACGTAGTCCGTGATTTTTACGCTTGGTACGTAATTATTGGTACGTGATTATGCAGTTGATCCTTTGATCATGCATGTTAAATGACGGTCCGTGATTTTCATATAACGTGGTCCGTGATTATACATTTTTCCCTTGATTATGTGTGTTAAAATACGGTCTGTGGTTGTTATATAATGTGGTCCGTAATTATTGGTCTGTGATTATCCCGATAATACCCCTTACCCTAATGACACATGGCGCGTTCATGTGGCTTCCTACGTTTAGCACGTTAACACTAATATGTACATTAACCGTCCCCTATATATATATATACACACACATACATATTGGGAAAAGATAAAATGAAAACTCTTTTCTAGTGTGAAAACCATGTAAAAATCATGTAAAAAAACGTTTTTTTGTTCTGGTATTTTTTTACATATTATTAACATTATTTGACACATTTTTATAAAAAAAAATAAAAACAACGCCGAGTAAATATTTAGAAAATATATTTTATAAACCCATGTAAAACATACGTAACAATGCATCCAGATGTTACGTATGTTTTACATGATTTTACAAATTATTTATATATATGCGAGAGTTCTAAAGAAAACCATTATTTTGAAGAAAAATAATCACAATCATTAATAATTATTTTTTTTCAATTTTTCTTTTTTATTTCCTTTTATTATAAGATAAGGAGTGTGAAAAAAGAAAAAAATTAAAAAAAATATGTATTTTTGGTTATTACATATATGTAACTTGTATGTACACATACTGATTACATATATGTAACTTTATAAGTTACATACAAAACGTTTTGAGTTACATATACGTAACTTCGTGATCTACTTATTTTTTTCAATTTTTTTATATTATATCTATAATAAAAAATTATCAAAAGAAATTTTTAAAAATTTATTGGTTAGTATTAGTTTCTTGGTTTTCTCCAAAATAAGGAGTTTTCTCATGAACCTTCTTCTAATCACAAAATGATGAGATTTACTAAGAAAACCATCATTTTGGAAATAACTAAGAAAACTAATCACAATCATTGATAAATATATATATATATATATATATATATATATATATATAGGGAGGGTTCAACTGTTGACCTTTCCTTATTACGTTAACCGAATAACTACATATTATTACTTTAAGAACCACATTAAAATAATTTAAAGGTGTATGTTTTTTCTTCTTTTTTAATTAATGTAAGTGGGCCAAATTAATTACAAGGGGTGCTTAAATTTATTATTTTTCATAAATGGGGCTACCTACATTAGTAGTACGGCTGTAATCGAGTCGAGCTGAGCAGAGCTAGGCCTGGCTCCAGCTCGGCTCGTAAATTTTCGAGCCGAGCCGAAATTTTTTCGAGCCAAAAATCCTGCCAGGAGCCAGCTTGTTTCTTTTCTCGTTTTTTTCCCTGCACTTTATATTATATATATATAATCTAATATATTAAATCTAATATATATAAAATCCAATATATATATGTATATATATAATTATATATAAAATCTAACATATACATATATATTATACATGTATATACATACATACATACATACATACATATATATAAATATTGTATATATATTATGTATAATATATATGTATGTGTGTAATATAATATATATGTGTGTGTAATATATATATATATATATTAAAAATGAAGCCGAGCCATGAGCTGAGCTCGAGTCGAGCCAACCCTGGCTCCGGCTCGGCTCGGCTCGTTTTTAACGAGCTTTTTTCGAGCCGAGCTCTTTTCGAGCTGAGCATTTTTCGAGCCGAGCTTTTTCGAGCTAGATCGCTCGAGCCGCGAGCTTTTTGAACAACCCTAATCAGTAGTGACGATTTAGAGGAGATAAAATTGGAATATAGGGTGTAAGGATTGACAAATTCTGTCATAATAAAAAATTCATTTTTTTCACCAAATCTCCACTAAAAGTGGCGATTTCAGGGTACGAAAGAAGCTGAAATCGTCATTAGCAGTGGCAATCTAGTACAAATTGGGTACACTTCTCTGAAATTGCCACTATGAGTGGAGATTTGGAGACAAATGAATTTTTTATTCTGACATAATATGTCACTACTTACACCCTACATTCTAATTTTATCTATCTTTTAAATTGTTATTACCGGTGGAGAGGACCCTATTTGTGAAAAAAAAAAAATTGAGCACCCCGTGTAACCTATTTTTTTAGTTGCAACACTATTTAGGAAAAAAAATCTGAAAAACACCGGCTATAAGATAAACTAATAATAGTAGGAATTGAAATATCATTAATAAGACAATATTTAATTTTGTTAATAGTTTAATAATACGTATAACAAATGAAAATATCTTTTTGTAGTGAATACTCGAGTCATTGTCGTGTTTGAAAAATGGTATATATAATACTAGCTAGATCATAAAATAATCATAATATCAATAATTGAAAGAACCATTACGTACGTACGTCTTCGATCGTATCCATCTCTTGTAAGCTTCTTCAAACCTGTGTGTGAATGTATTTATTCTACAGCATAAACTGAGAATAGATCTTGACCTTAGGGTTACATAATAATTCAATCATGAACACATGGTCCCCAAATTATGGCTTAAAAACAAAAACAATAAATTAAAAAAATAAATAAAAATATATAATAAGCTAGCTAGAAGTATAAAAATCATGGTGACAAAGAAAAAAAGGATAAGTAGGGTAGATGGTTCCCGGGAATATGTAATATTAAGGTTGTAAATATGAGAATTCTTGAAGAGAGAATGGATTGATAAAAATGAGTCTAGAACGAGCAAATTAGTTGAAACCAAAAAAAATAAACTTATCAAAAGTATTTAAAAAAACAATTAGTGAAATAAATATTTTTCATATATCACAAGTTAGTATTTATATAGTTATCTTCAAATAACATATTCACTTTCAATACTAAGTATTTATACAGTTATGCTACACATACTGATTACATATATGTAACGTTATATAAAACATACAAAATTTTTTGAGTTACACATACGTAACTAAGTGATTTATATATTCTTTTCAAAAAACTTTTTCTAATTATAGCATTTCTAACCTTATCATAAAAAAAATACGAAAAAAATTTTAAAAAATTTATTGATTAACACGAGTTTTCTTGGTTTTATCCGAAATAAGGAGTTTTCTCATTAATCTTATTATATATATATAGAGGAAGGATATTTTGAAAACCCACTTGAGATGAAGAAACTTTGGAATCTTTGAAAAAAACAATGTAAACAAACCCAAAAATTTTTTTTTTATAGTTTTGTAACATCATTAGAGTCAATTTTATAAAAGAAATGAAAAAAGCGCCGAGCAATTTTTTTTTAAAAAATTAATTTGTCGACGATGTAACAAAGACGTAACATAGCTGTAACACAGACGTAACACGATTTACACAGCTGTACAGCTGTGTTACGTTTTTGTTACATCGTCGACAAATTAATTTTTTTAAAAAAAATGGCTCGGCGTTTTTTTCATTTTTTTTATAAAATTGACCCTAAAAATGCTACAAAACTATAATAAAAAATAAAAATTTTTTGGGTTTGTTTACATTGTTTTTTTAAAAGTTTCCAAAGTTTCTTCACCTCAAGTGGGTTTCCATTTTATACATGCCCTATATATATATATAGGGGAATGTTAAAAATATAACCCACTATATGTGTACTAACCCAAATAACTTTGGCAAGATGAAGCCGAATCTTGGATTTTTTTTTAACATCATTGTAACACATTTTGAACACCATGTTCTTTTATGAGTTTGGGCTAATTTATCACCGTTCAAAAACTTACAGTACTGTAAGTTGTAAAATATTTAAAACTTACAGTACTGTAGCATAAAACTTACAATGATGATATTTTTTAAACGGTGATGAATTTCTACAAACTCATAAAAAAACATGGTGTTCAAAATGTGTTATAATGATGTTCAAAAAACAATCCAAGATTCGGCTTCATCTTGCCAAATTTATTTGGGTTAGTACACATTTAGTGGGTTATTAAAAATTCCACACCCTATATATATATACATAGATGATCAGATGTTAACTTATGTTTATTGCGTTAACCAAATAAGTGAATAACTACATCTTATTATTTTTGGGTCCACACTAATGTAAATCTAAATGTGTAGGTTTTTTTATTAATATAGGGCACACTTACATTAAAAAAATAAGAAAAAACATACACATTTAAATTTACTTTAATGTGGATCCAAAGTAATAAGATATAGTTATTCGGTTATCGCAATAAGAAAGGGTTAACATTCGAACCATCTCCTATATATACACACACACACTACTATATAATACATATTAGAAGAACAAAATAGTACTTTGCTTAAATCTCTTAAAATTAAGAGTTTTACAACTCTTATAGCATATGATACAACTTTTTAAAAACAATCTAAATGTTTGTTTGTGTTTTCACTTTGTCCAACATTGGTAGCTTTTAAAAATTTAAGTAAGATAGAGTAATTATAAAAGAAACCCCTTGAAAACAAATGAATCACTTCTTGACAATTTTGGTACATTTGACATTTTATGTTAGCAGTTAAAATTACTTTTAATTAACTACCAAGTTAAAATAATTGGTTTTGTTATGGTTATGACTAAATAATGAACCATGCAAACCTTTAGAACATCCAACTTAATTAAGTGTTGTGTTTTCCGTTGCAACGTGCAAGTACTAGACTAATATATATATATATATATGTATATATATATATATATGTATATGTATATATGTATATGTATGTATGAAATAAGCCAAATGCTCGTTCGTTAAGTATTTGTCTATCACAGGTATCTTTATGGTGGAACCTAATACACGTTGCCTTGATGTATTGTAATATTGTATGTCATTTTTCATCACTTAACTTTATACTATTAGATCTATAAGATATGTATTATTTTTTTAATGTTTTTTTCATCTTATTAAATAATTTTATTAAATAATAATTATTTCTTTTCTCGTTTATTAAATAATAATAACATTAAAGATTATATTTATTAAAATTAAATAATAAGTTAATTGTTATTTTTATTATTAGTTTAAATATTTTAGTTATATAGTTTTTTTTAACTATTTTCTTTACTATTTCTATATATACTAATTGTTTAATAAGATATTCTTACAATAACGTGTAATATACAAATTTCTACCTAGTTATCGTAATAATAAAACAATAGGTTTAAAATTTTGGTGAATTGGATATTGATCTATTGACTTATAATAATATATGTTAAAATTTTGATCAATTTATTTCTATTTTGTTCATAAAGGTATTCCTAATAACATATTAACATAATATATTCAATGTTAGAATTTTATGTTTTTTGACATACACGTACATTTACTCTTTCTCTGTTTTATTCGTGTTATGTTTTGATTATTATGTTCTTGAACATTTTAATCATTTGTAGCCATGTGTTTGTGTAGAAAATAGTTTTTTTGGAAAAAGTAGTGTAAATAATTTTGTGTTTGTTATTACATGAGGCAACTTTGCCAAGGTGATCACTTTTATATTTATTTCCTCGTTTTCTCTTGTCTATAGTAATTAGCTTAACTTGGGATTTTGTAATCGAGATTAATGTTTTTTTTAAAAAAAAGTCTCTTTCTTAATATTAGAAAAAACATACACCTTTAAATTTACTTTAATGTGGGCCCAAAGTAATAAGATATAGTTATTCGGTTATCGCAATACGGAAGGGTTAACATTCGAACCATCTCCTATATATAGACACACACACACTACTATCTAATAAATATTATAAGGACAAAATAGTAATTTGCTTAAATATCTTAAAATTAAGAGTTTTACAACTTTTATAGCATATGATACAACTTTTTAAATTTAATCTAAATGTTTGTTTGTGTTTTCACTTTGTCAAACATTGGTAGCTTTTAAAAATTTAAATAAGATAGAGTAATTATAAAAGAAACCCCTTTAAAACAAATGACTCACTTATTGACATTTTTGGTACATTTGACATTTTATGTTAGCAGTTAAAGTTACTTTTAGTTAACTACCAAGTTAAAATAATTGCTTTTGTTATGGTTATGACTCAAGAATGAACCATACAAACCTTTAGAACATCCAACTTAATTAAGTGTTGTGTTTTCCGTTGCAACGTGCAAGTACTACACTAGTATATGTATATGTATATGTATATGTATATGTATATGCATATGTATGTATGAAATAAGCCAAATGCTCGTTCGTTAAGTATTTATCTATCACAGGTATCTTTATGGTGGAACCTAATACACGTTGCCTTGATGTATTGTAGTATTGTATGTCATTTTTCATCACTTAACTTTATACTATTAGATCTATTAGATATGTATAATTTTTTTCATGTTTTTTTCATCTTATTAAATAATTTTATTAAATAATAATTATTTCTTTTCTCGTTTATTAAATAATAATAACTTTAAAAATTATATGTATTAAAATTAAATAATAAGTTAATTGTTATTTTTATTATTAGTTTAAATATTTTAGTTATATAGTTTTTTTTAACTATTTTCTTTACTATTTCTATATATACTAATTGTTTAATAAGATATTCTAACAATAACGTGTAATATACAAATTTCTACCTAGTTATCGTAATAATAAAACAATAGGTTTAAAATTTTGGCGAATTGGATATTGATCTATTGACTTATAATAATATATGTTAACAATTTGATCAATTTATTTCTATTTTGTTCATAAAGGTATTCCTAATAACATATTAACATAATATATTCAATGTTAGAATTTTATGTTTTTTGACATACACGTACATTTACTCTTTCTCTGTTTTATTCGTGTTATGTTTTGATTATTATGTTCTTGAACATTTTAATCATTTGTAGTAGGGGTGTCGGGTTGGTTCTTCGGGTTCAGGTTTTTCGGGTTCGGGTAGGAGTTTTTCGGGTTGGTTCTTCGGGTTCGGGTAAAAAACACACCCCTAATTTGTAGCCATGTGTTTGTGTAGAAAATAGTTTTTTAGGAAAAAATAGTGTAAATAATTTTGTGTTTGTTATTACATGAGGCAACTTTGCCAAGGTGATCACTTTTATATTTATTTCCTCGTTTTCTCATCTGTCTTTAGTAATTAGCTTAACTTGGGATTTTGTAATCGAGACTAATGTCTTATTTTAAAAAAAAGTCTCTTTCTTTGATATAGAAGTAAGATACTAAGATTTATATATATTACACTTTTTAAAACTTTACAAATAATAAGGTTACAAATAGTAGATTTAATAAGCTGTATTTGTTATTATAATCGGCTAGAGTGTTGAAAAGGAAACCCTTGAACTTTTGGTAATATTTTCTACTCTCATTAATTCTTTTTATATGTTTGATGTTGAGACGTCTCATTTGATTTTTTTTATTGCTTATGTTATGATTTTATATGCTATAAAATAAATTAATTTTATAAAAAATCATGATGATTTATAGTTTCAAAAAGTTATATTACTTAATAATATCGTATTCAAATAAACAAATTTTATTCATGTAAGGACGGAAACAATGGAGTAAAACATATTGCACTATTATTAGGGCTGGGATTTCAAGTAAGTGATTAACGAACGTGAGCAGGTTTTTTTTTGTGTTCGTGCATTTAGTATTAACTATTAACATGTTTACACATGGTTCATGAATACTAAATAAAAAAAATTATTTGTCTTTGTACATTAAGAAATTGAACAAACGAAAATAAACAAATACATTATCAATCATTCATGAACACAAATGAAAAAAATGCAATATTTGTTCATGTTTATTTATTTACTAAGGTGATGTTTGTTTTTTCAGAGGCAAAATATCTGCAGCCTGCGGATCACGTCTGCAGACCTCTTTTGCAGAAGAGTGGACAAAAGCTCTTTATTCTGTTAACAAAAGATTGTTTGACAAAAATCTCTTTTGTCTGCCAGCCCACCAACAACCCCAAACATAAACCCTAATTTTCCCATTTTCCACCTCACTAGCCACCACCGATGGGGTCTGAGGCGGTGGAAGAGAGGTGGCTGGAGGCGGTGGAAGAGAGGTTGGTCCATGTCTGCGCCAAAAAGAGGATAGGCAGACATTTTTTAATGAACTGTCTGCGAGAAAACAAACAGTCTGTAGACGTCTGACCTCTCCACGTGTCTGCGTAACGCAAACATAAGATGCAAGAAGATGTTTTTTTAAAAAAAACAAACACCCCTAATTGAACGAACTCCAGTCAAATAATTCACACACAATTCATTGAACATTATTTTTAAGTAACATGTTGCTTATTTAATTGTAGTTAGTGTTAATAATATTTTTTGTCGTTGGTTATTACATCTAGCTAAGTAACTAGAGCTCAATTTATTCAGCAGTGTAGGATTCTCAATAAATATAAAATATTAGCTAATGCGTGAATATTATTCATTATTTACACTCGTCTTATAATGTAAAATGGTTAAATATACGCACAGAATAATTATGCTTTTATTAATCCTTATTTTCGTAAACGTAATTCCTTTCAAGCAAATAGACTAGAAAGTACTTATAATGTGAAAACAATACTCATCAAACCAATATAATTTAATCCCAATTATTCCCAATATACATTAGAGGAGCTAAAATGGTCGTTGACTCATAGTGAGCAACCAACTTAAACCCGTTTAAAACTACTAAAAGCGACTCGTGATAATGCGATCGTGTAAAGTGCAAATTGTCATCAAAACACCACATTACTCTTATCATTCGGGCATGTCGGGTGCTTCGTAGCCTTTTAATTGCCACTAGGTGTATTTTGTTATATTAAAATATATTCATATAACAATCTTGCTTAAACCCACACAAAGTTTATCTTTTTTCAATGTGGTAATCTGTTTTCACATTTACAACCATGTACATCAATATTCCATTTATTTTAGCTCCGTTTTGAATCCAATTTTGTTCGTTTTGATCCTTTCACATATTATATAAACATAAATGTCATAAATAGTAATTAAAATTGTATAAAATGCAATAATTATTTTGGTAAAAAGCTAATACCAAACATTTTCCAACATCCCAGCAAAACATCTTTCCGCAATCTCGACGATGTGTGACGTGTTTATACTTTTCTAGAAATGTGCAAATTATATGATTTAGTCCGTGATGTGTAGCATGTGGTTTTCGTATTATACTTTTTTTTTTTTGAATTATGTAGTTTCCTTCGTGTAAAAGGGCTTAATGAGTTTTTCAAAGTAATAATGATTTTTTCACTTTATGTCGAAAATGAACCATATTATATAAAAAAAACACTTAAATGAAGAAGTAAACATGCAAAAATAGAAGGCAAATCTAAAAACACCTCACACAATCATTCTATGACCTGGACGAGCAACAAAAAATCCCAAAAGAGAAAAGGAAAAAGAAGGAAAAACTAAAAAGGAAGTAAGATAACCTTTACACTACCATGACCATCTACTTTTGTTTAACTAATCACTTAAAAATTCTATATACATTCCTGGTTTATCTAAAAAAAATAAAAGATTTATACAATTTTCTTAGGTTGGTTAGACTATCCATAATGCTAAAAGAAAGCCTTTCTTACATGAATCCTAATTATCATGTCATATCAGTTTTTTAACCACAATTTCCACATGTATTTTAGTAACATATTTTACCCTTCACACATCCTACTCAGATTTACTTTCTCTCTTTCACGTCATTATTTCTTTTTTTATTTTCCTTCTCACACAAGCTCCCTCCACGCCACTGAGGATAGCCTCCCTGACGGACGCAATGCATGTGGTCTTAAATTCTACTGTAGATAAGTTGCCTTTTGTTAATCTTGTAGTTATTTGAGCTTGCTTTTAATTGTGTTCAATTGAAATTTTCTTATGTTAACTTCTAGTTCTAATTAAGTATTCATATTTAATTTTTGTTATAGTTATTAAAATTATAGCTCTCAGATTAAGTTATCGTATGTTATATTGTTGGTTATTATTATCGTCACTATAAAAGATTCAATAAAATGTTTAGTAACTTTTAATGTAACACTGGGTGAAGATTTTATTTTTATAATAAATGAGAAAGCTATGTAACTGTGTTCTATGTATATTCAATCACCTTTTGAATGATCGTTGAATTAAAACATTGATAAAGTCAAATTCAAGAAATATAGTAAAAATATGATATTTCGTGGCTTAAGTACAATTTATTGACATTTAAAGGCCTTTGGTAACCAAATTGTCGAACTTAATTAATCGCTAGCCATGGTGAATGCCGCCAAGGGGTTCAGACAAAGGCAAACAAACGAATTGATATATATATAGGTTCGTTCTCAGGGGCGGCCCGGGGGAGGGGCAAACCCGACCTCCGTCCCGGGCCCAATTTTTCGAGGGGCACATTTTTATATATGTATTTATATATATATTAGGTTATATTTTGCCGGATTATTTCCGATGTAATCATAAAAAGCTAATTTTTCAGGAATTTTAGACCAAACTTCTGATAAACTTTGATTTTCGGCTAACCCAGCACTAACTCTTCTATATATTTCTTGATAAAAAAATCGAAGAATTCAAAGAGCGATTCGGGACAAAGAAACGGAAAAACTAAAGTTTTATGGATTCACAAATACTTTATCGAGAGAAACTAAAACAGAGATATCAAAGTCATACTCGATCTCATAGATACATATAGAATTATGCGGAAAGCCGTATTCGATGAAAGTCGTATGTACGGCTTGGAGGGAGATCTTTCATATCTTTCGAGATCCACCATTACACGGGTTTGAGTAACAAATAACTCAGTTAAATATATTTATGGGCCCATTTCGTTTCTCAAAAGCCCTTTATCCTAACCGGCTCCATGGACGCTCACGTTCAAGAAGAAATTGAAATTCAAAATCCCAAGAAATTGGGCCCATGGATTTACAGTTTACTGATTATTGAATGACTGATTTAGGTAAAATACGGAAGTTAATCCCGAACATATTAACTTATGACATTTCGTTTAGGTTTCGGGGCGTTGCCCCGAACCCCACAAGGGGGCGCTGCCCCCTTGACCCCGCCCGCTGACTGGCCAGCGGGACCGTCACCAGGGGCTCTGCCCCTTGGACCCCGCCAGGGGCGCTGCCCCTAGGACCCCGCAAGGGGGCGCGGCCCCCTTGACCCCCGCTTGGTCAGAAGCTTTGAATGCATTAGGGGCCTTTTTTCCCCGACTCGTCCTGGGCACCCAATTTCTCAGGGCCGCCCCTGTTCGTTCTTATTTTGAGTTTGAAGAACCAAGAATCCATCAACCGACGGGTGGAAAAAAACAAAACCAATTAACCGAAGCCAAAACATTAACTGACAAAATCGAACCAAAATTAAATGATCCGAATTAAATAAAAATCAGTTCAGGTTTCGGTTTTTTTACCTTTGGCTAACCGAAACTGAATCGAATTATTTGTATTTTTTATATTTTTAACTATTTTAATGTATTTTTAGATTTTATACATGTATTCTTTTTAATTTCTTTTTAGTTCTTTTGCCTCATTGGTAATCATTTGATTGAATCTTATTTTAATCTTATAAATTAAATAAGATAATGTTAACTAAAACAAAAAAAAAATATATATATATATATATATATATGTCTATAATACAACCAACTTTCTTATTGTTCTCATAACCTTGACATATAACCACCCCGTAAACATATATGATTATGAGAAAACCGAAAAAAAAAACTCTAAAAAATGCATTGAACAATTAACCAAAACTGAACCAAAAACCGATGAAAACAAATTGAACTGAAACTGAAGCTTGATTATCAGTTTCAGTGGAGCTAAATCCCAAAACAAACATAACTGAGCACACCCCTACAGAATTGAAGGTTGCGCCTATGGAATGAGCCTATTTCTAACTTCAACTAGTAAGAAGGGACAACTGTCATTGGAAGTGATACTCTTTCCTATTCGTTAGTAGCTCCTCTTACTATCATGCAATCAACACAAACTCTTCCAACTATCAAACTTCGTTCATCACTTGCCCTATTTCATAAAGGGTGAAGGAGGTTTGCACGACTCTTTTGAATCATATGAAAAACATAGTGTGTATGTTGCAAACTCTAACTCTAACAATTAGAAATTTATGTGGGAAGATATATATGGAATACTACATTGCAAATGATTTTGAAAAAATTAATGCAACTACTCAACTAGCTATCATATTGAGTAAGTTGATGTAAACTCAATTTGATCCATCGTCGAGCCAAAAATGGTATCAAAGTTTGGGCTCTTTCTCTAGAGACAGAACCATCTCTTGATCTACTTGTGATTCTTTATTGTACTATTCATCGCACAAGTTTGAATTAATGTATTCATCAAGCGATGGTGATACTTGCAGCACCAAGAAGCCTCCTTGATTTGATGCTAGAAGATCATACGCCTTACAAGACTAGTGTACTTTGATGGTACTAAATAATGTTATGATTTTAGATTACCATTATAGATGGTGACACATCATTAATGTTGTAATCAAAGTTTGCTTAAGTTTTAGGCTAAGGCTTTGTGCTCCTATGTATTTGGTGCTTTAAATATTAAGTTTTGTTTTATATATAATGCCAACTGGCCATAAGTTTATTTAATTTGCGTACGTTCTCTATAGAAAAATATAGAGCTAACCTTTTTGTTAAAGGTTTATGTCTCTTAAAAAGGAGGCCTAAGGTTTAAAATATGCATTTGATACAGTATGATAATAGATTAGTGATTGATTTATTTTTTAGTTAAAAAAGCTAATTCCAATATAAATAGAAAAAAATCAACTTATTTTTTTTTTGTTTGTTAAAATTTGTGAACTATATTATATTATAGATAGGGCCCTAATTTTGGTATTGGTTTTGAACCCTCACACAACTTGAATTGAACCTAATTGTAAAATTGTGCCTATGTCACTTCCTAATCCTAGGTAAGACATGCTAGAGTACGCAGGCAGATAATGGGAAATTAGTTACAAAAAAAAAATAATAATAACGGAAAAGTACATAAATTGAAAATTAATTACACAAACAAATAAATCTACATGTACTAATAAATAAGATTTCTATTGACACATGTCATGTTTCCAGAACATCTCGTATTTAATTTTTCGTCTCTCTTTCATATTAAATGTATATAATATTAAATAATAATATTAAATATTAAATATACTTTTTATATATTTTTAAATTAAAAAGATATTTTAATAAATTAAAAATATATTAATATTAAAAAACACTTTTTACAAAAACTAATTTATTATAAAACATAAAATTTGTAAAACAATTTTTTAAAATAAAATGTTTAAACAAACAAAACTTTAAAGAAATTAGTATTTTTAAATAAATAATAATATTATTTTATTAATTAAATTATTAAATTATATGAAATTTTAAACATATTTTATATTAAAAAAATCGTTTTATATTATCTAAATTTTCATTAGTGACTATTTATTATTTTTTTTTATTCAACACGTGTAACACATGGAGTACTAAACTACTAACCTAGTAGAGTATAATGGCATGCTAGCGAATCGAATTACACAAACAAAAACAATAATGGAAAAATACATATATAAGCCGGGTAACATAGACTAAGTGAGAGGGGACGAAAATTTTTTTAAAACCAAAATACATGTTAATTTTTTTAAGTGAGGGGCGAAAACACTATTTTTAACTAAAAATAACATTTCGATCGAAAAATTAAACTACATACTGAAAAAGAGGGGGAGGTCGCCCCTAGCCTCAAAATAGCTTCGTGCATGATGTCAAAGCTTATTAAGGAACATGCAATAATAATGAATAGTGTTTAAGCCTTGTAAAATAGACAGCTTGTGTAACATGTATGAATGAGTTTAGGTTAAGATGAATATGAGTTTGAATGAGTCTTAAATAAGTTAGTTTTAATCTAAATGAGTCGTTTTTAAAAAGTTTCAATTTAGTTTAAGTTCAAATAGGTTGTAGCTGAAAAATCGTCTATTTTAATAATATTTAGTGATTTGTTTATCAAAATATTATTGATAATTCCTAGGGGTGATTATCGGTCCGGAACCGGACCGGACCGGACCGGACCGAACCGGACCGGAACCGAACCCGTTATAACATAAATTTGGGAACCGAGAACCGGACCGGTTATTAGAAACCGGTTCCGGGTAATACGGGTTTCACGGTTCGGTTTTCGCGGGTTTCGCGGGTTTGGACCTGTTTAATGTAAAAGCAATAGGTAATTAAAACATAACATCAAAAACCTGTAAGAAAAAATTAGAGAAATGGTTCGTGTACTTGGTGCTAATGTTTTGGAACGTGAATATGACATAATTCTATACATGATAATATCACAAACATTTAAAAATGTCTTTAAATATTCAAGTTGGTGCTTGCTCATGATGAATTGAATTGAAAAATGAAAATCACATTTGAAAACTTGAAGTTGGATAGTCACCCTGTGTCGAGTAAGCTGCCTATTAGAATCATGAAATCTCAATTCTCAATTAGAAACTAGCTTGTATAGGTAGGCTTTTTTAATTTTTTTAAAAAAACTAGGTTAAAAAACCGGTCCGGGTTTCATGGGTAACCCGCGGGTTAGAACCCGGAACCGGACCGAAACCGATTAAGCCCCATAAACATACCCGAAACCCGAACCTTCTTTTATAAACGGGTACCCGAACCTGTTTTCACGGTTCGGGTCTTCGGTTCTCGCGGTCCGGACATGTTTGAATTTAAGGTTATATCCATCTTCACTCATTCTATGTTATATTTTAACATACAATACAATAATTAGTCACTTAATTAACATATTTATCTTGTTTTAAGACAATATTGCTAGATCTAGTAGTGTATTACAAAAACACTTTTTAGTATTGGTAATCAGAAGCCATGAAGCAAAGAAAGCATACAGAAATCGGAACTTATGAAGTTCCAAGGGAGATATCATATGTACATGTATGCCCGAAGGCCAAAATTTTGGTTCATAAAAATTCAAATGTCTATATGAACGCATTGATTATTTGAATTTTAAAGGAGTTTAGTTTTTTTTTTTTATAGGTAAGGGGAGTGATATTCACTTTTCCTTTATCAAAGTCGTTATAGGGCCGCGACTTTTACATTTTATAGCAAAGTCGCTGTCATCTATTAATTTTGATAAAAAATGTGAATGTTATTGCCCTTACTAATAATTAAAAAATAAATAAATTAAAAATTAAAAGTTGATCTTTACCATTCAAATATTCACTACTCCAACAAAAAATCTTCTACCTAGAAAGCAGAAAATAAATATCATTCATACCTAACACGTCTCAACCAACCATATCTCAAATAAGCTAATTTGCTAGTCGATCTGAAGTTGATATCATTAATTTATTACCAGTCTTTAATTTATTACCAGTCTAGCGTTAATTTATTTATGTACGTAATTTGTTTTATGCATTGATATCATTAAACTTATGTCCTTACCGTCGAAAATCGCTCGAGTACTGTATATAAATACCATTTAAATTTATGTCATATTTTATTATAAATCGATACTTAATGTTGTTTAGTTAAGTGATATGTAATTTTGTATATATACTCAAATTTAATTTTAATGAATATTACCTTTATCCAGCAATTATAAATTATTTTTTTCTGAGTCTAATTTTCATTTAACTATGAATAAAAACATTGTTATTATGCGACGTTTAAATGCTTTATTTGTTATCTGAATTATGCTCGTTAATTCGATATCTCAGTTTTCATTTTTCAATAATTAATTAAAACTGTACATAATTCATAACCCTACAATTATTTAGCTAAGTTCAATATGTACATTATTGTTTCTAAGTTTCTTTTATATCTAAATTTATTTGAACTAATTCACACGAACATAGCATAATTTTTTTATCATCATAATTGAGAACATTATAACTCGTCTAATAATGTGTCTTTATAATTTCGCTTTGTCTCCTCTTTAATTTAAGTTTATAACAATTTAGAGATTAAAAGTTTAACATTTCAAGTTAAAATATAGAAAAGATTTTTTTTGAGTTAACATATGGAATAAAAAAAATCATGTATTGTTCGAGTTAAAAAAAATATACAAAATTTAATAGTAATTAGTTATCATTTAACTATGATATAATACTTAAATTTAAATTAAATATTTAAAAAATTATTTCATACCAATATTATTTAATAGCAAGGAAAACGATAAAATAAAGGTAAAAAAACACTAAAAATAACACATGCCTTGTTTAATAAAAAGAGAGTAAAATTTAATAATAGAGTACATTATATTCATTCGGTTAGTTATTCATTGCTACATCAATAATATAATATTTCATTCATATATAAAGAAATAAATTAGTTCAATTTGGTAATTGTTTCTAGAAGCCCTAACCTTTGCTCTTATGCGCGTTAAAAGATCATAAGAAAACAAACAATCACCGATCTTCGCAAAATATTATACCTTCTTTATCTAAATAAATATTTTATTTATCCTAATCCAATAAAAATAGATTATAAATGTAAATTGGTAATCAATTTTTCCATATCCAGACCGAACATCAAACCGGACGCTTTGCTAGGCCACTACTTGGATGGATTAGATTAGTTGGACTAGATTATAGAATCGGATGACGTTATCATAAGTTTAATATTTTTGAAAAGTATTTAATATTTTTAAGACCAAATACAATCTTGTTTAATTACATTTTATCATTAGTTTTATCAATGGTTATAAATAAATAGTGTTAGTATTTTATAGTTAATTATAATACTATATCTAACTATAAACCTACTTAATTTAATAAATACAATTTTGTTTAAACATTAATGTAAAAGCTCATTATAAATTCCATGTGAACATTGAGAGCCTGTAACTTTCTTATTGAAGTCTCAAGTTCGAAACACGAGGTCATTTAAAATCATAAATTAACTTGAGTATGCATATTGATACACCGGTGTCCCTTAAAATCATAAATGGGTGCCTATTAAAGCGAATGCGTTCGTATGGAAGGTTGAACAAGGACGATTGCCTACTCGGGATGCTTTAATCAAAAGGAGTATTCCGATTAATTCGGCTGTGTGTCCCTTATGTAAGTTTGAGGATGAATCTCTTACTCATCTATTGATTGGAGGTGAATTTGCTTCAAGCTTATGACAACAGGTATCAAATTGGTGCAAGGTGCGGCCTATATATGCTTTTGAGATGAGGGACTTATTGGAAGTTTATAAAAAGCTTCCGATCAAGGAGTCCAAGAAGGAGGTGATTCATTCTATCATCATTACTGCATGCTGGTGTTTGTGGAGGCTAAGAAACGAAGTAGCGTTTAATGCAACAAGGCCCTCTTTGCATAGGTTGGTCGAAGATGTCAAGAGAACTGGTTATTTGTGGTATAAATCCCGGGCGAGATTAGAAACTTTGGGATGGGATGAATGGAGGTTTTTTTGATTCGATTAATGCTTTGGCTGTGTACTGTATTTCCATGCTAGCATCTTGCTAGTCATGAAGTTTGGTGATTAATAAAAATTTTTGCCGTTCAAAAAAAAAATATTGATACACCGGTATATAGATAATAACACTTTTTGTAATTTTAGTATTAAAAAGTATTAAAAAAATATATATCAGTAAAAATTATGTTAGTATGACGTGATTGATTTGATATAAGTATGGTATATAAAAGAGAGGTGATATATGAATATTAGGACCCAATTATTTTACTTAAAAATAATCTCACATCAAAACTTTGAATTCCCTTACTTACAGAAGTTCCAAATCACATCACTGACTTCCCTCCCTAAATCTTAGAAACAAAAAAAGTAAAAATTCGTACACAAAAAAATTCCGAACTCATCTTTGAAATAATTTACCACAAACGATTCAAGCAAAACCCTCAATATTGGAGGGATTTAACTTAATTAATTTGAACAATAAACTTTAATGGTTTCTAGTTCGACTGGTTGAACCGACCGGTCATGAAATCATTATTTGGTTATATTACTTGTGTTGGTACTTAAGTGAAGCTAGTAAACTGTTCTTTACAAGACGTAAAAACGTAGCATATTTAGTCAAGCACTCAAGCTTAATGTATGTTTCAAAATTAAAATCTTAAATTTAGTCATAAAAATACCAACCACCTCTACATTGATAGCTAGTATAGGGGGGCAAACCGGTTTTTATTGAAACCAGTTTTGTTATCAAACGGTTTCGGCTCCAGTCAACAATTGATTCCAGTTTCGGTTATAGTTTTTGACCGGTTCCAATCGGTTTTTGGCCGGTTCCGGTTCGGGTTTTGTTGGGTGAAGGTGTAACCGTCTAACCGGTTCCAGCTACATTTTCTCTTAGAATCTGAAACTATCTGTACCAATCGGTTTCTGGTTGTCGGTTCCGGTTTAAGGTTTTTACCCACTCTAAGTCTCTAACTGACAGTGTCTCGAAACCTTTCTTCCGTTAGCAATTTTTAGCTACTACTTTAAAATCAAGGTCTCTCGTTAGGGGTGAGCATAATATAACCATAACCGAAAAATAACCGATAACCGCACCGAACCATAACAGATTTAACCGAAACCGACTTTAACCGACGGTTATGGTTAAGCAAAGCCATTAACCGAACCATGCGGTTATGGTTATGGTTAAGGCTAGTTATTAACCGACTTTAACCGAACCGAACCGAATAATGTATATTTGTTTTTTAATATTTGTATGTTTTTAAGAAGTTATGGTGTAAATCAAGTATAGAAGGTGAATCCTTATTTTTTACTATATCAAAATATTATGAATCATATATGAGACTAAATATATTAAAAAATAAATCAAAGTTCACGTGGTTTTTACTTTTTGTTCACACATGCTTAGGCATTACAAAATTTTACAAGCTTCACTAAGATTTTCATCATTAATATATTTATAATTCACAAGCATATTTCAAGTTTTTCAACAAGTCAATAATTAACCGAATTTAACCGAAACCGAACCGTAACCAGTGGTTAACCGATCAAATGGTTATGGTTATGGTTAATGATTTACAATTAACCGAAGTAGCGGTTTTGGTTATGGAAATGACCATAACCGCACCGAACCGAACCATGCACACCCCTATCTCTCGTATAAAAACAAGTGATAATGCTAGAATATAAGCTTCTTGATATGAGTGAAATATTTAGACAAATATATAAAAGCAAATTATTTTATATTAGTAATAAACTACACGATTGAAATATTAATTTATAATACGTTAAAAAAATTAATTGTAATAAATCATATATTTAACGAAACTCTATATTATAGTGTAAAATATTAAAAGGATGTGGATGAAGGCTCAACTTTCACCAACTGATGAAACATTACTTACTATATTCAATGCCCATTTGCATTAACACAACCCGTGACGATTCCTTTTCCGCCTGTCACACGGAAAGCTTAAAAAGGACAATTTCGTTGAGTAGCCCGGTTGGATACATTTGTGGTCATATTCATTAATATAAATATTTTTTTTGAATGGTCATATTATCTTACTCCTACTCCTAAATTACACCTAATATTCTCTCTTGCTTGGATTTGAACCCAAAACCTCCTTTGTAAGAGACAATGTCTCTACCGAGTGGGCTAGTCCCACATTGGCATTAAGAAGACATTTCTGTCTAAGAAAATTAAGAATTAATAAAAGTTTAACACGTGAAATGTTAAAATATAAAAATAAAGCTCTAGTATATAAAATAAAATCCAATATAAGAAAAAAATCCAGTAAAATAAACAAAATCTACTACAAAAAATCAAAACTTAGTAAAAAAATAAAAATTAAGTACAAAGAAATAAAAATACAGTACAAATAAATAAAATGTAGTATAAAAAACAAAAATACTTTATAATAAACACAAAAATCCAGTACAAAAAAAATATAAAACAAAATTTAGAATCTAGAATAACAAAAATTAAAAATATAGTAAAAAAAATTAGATGTTATGCATAAATTATCATGTAACATGATAAACTTTTATTAGTTTTTACTTTTCTTAGGTAAAAATCTTTATTATAATTTTTCCGCTATATATTAATTATAGGAATTTTATCATCTGAAAACCGATTTTAGATAGAAAAATATTAAACCATATATGGGCTGTATATTTGTAATTAAAAAAATATATATATGGTACACATTAAACCAAATTATATTATATATGTGTGTGTGTGTGTGTGTGAATGTTCTCTTAAAAAGTTAATTTTGTCTAAGAATGTTAAAAATGATTTTTTAAAGCTTGAAACCGATCCAAAAAGACTTCGATTGATCTTATTTTTGCAATATTGGAACCGGCATGTCGAATTCTAAACATTAAACCTTAAACAACAAATAATAACACTAAAACCAAAATTTCAAAAATAAACCTTAAACCTAAAGATAAACTCTAAAAACTATAACCAAGCCTAAAACCTAAACTTTAAATAAAATTATTAAAGCTAAAACTGAAAAGCTAATATTGTTGGGTTTGATGAGACAGTTACAATGTCGTCGAAATGAGTTCAATCGAGTTTCATTTGGGACGATTTCGAAAGTTCTAAAAATTATTTTTACCTTTTTTAGGCAAAATAAAATTTTTATTTATGACTTTTTTTTTTATTTTAGTTTTTCTTCTTTTTCTTTTATTAAGTAGTAATGATTTTATCCCATCTGTTATATGATATGATTACATTATACTTTTTAGAACATCTTTAAGAATATATACGATATGATATTGAAAATAAATAATTTTAAAATTTATTTAACATGTCTAATACATTAGTTTTTAACCTAGTTTGTAAACAAGAGAAGTTTACATGCAAGGAACTAGTCGGTCGCAACTTAAATTCATGGCTAGACCACATTCAATAAGAAAAAAAGTACAAGTATTATATATTGGTGCAAGTTCGACATGATGTGCTGGTCACAAGCACGAGTGACTAACCACTAACCAAAAACCCCGATTGTGTTAAATCGTGATGGTCAAGTTTCTTATAGGAATCATCATGGGTGGCCTCACTACTTAACTTTTAGATGCAAAAGAGTGAGTGCATGTAAATGATCACCTTCATGTGGGTAATGTTGGTAATTCGGGGTGGAATCATAAGATGAATTGATAAAATATAAACAACATACACACAATCTATAAAATTCGTTGCCAACATCACCTATTTCTAATCCTATATTTAGTTATTAACTTTACAAATATATACTAGAACCCTTTAACACATAATATTTATATTTTGTACGCAATCTGACTTAGTTTAGCCTAATGACATAAACAATCCTTGCATACCCGAATTATTAAAGAGAATTTTAAGGCATATCTTTAGGCCTTCTTTTCCAAGACGCTTTTCATTGTATATGCAAACCAATTTAAATAGACATTTTATTTTTTGCTTTCAAAGCGTTAAGGGTGACAATGCTCTTGTGTTCATCATTACGATTATAAGCAAGCCAAATATTTTTTTTTAGCATGTCACCCTATTGTTTTGATCGCACATATGACTATAATGTCACCATTGTCGAGTGTTCTATTTTTTACCCAAGTCACCAACTCATCATAAGAAGTAAAATCATAAAATAACAATACAGTTAAACTTATATAAAAGTAAAATACATGTCAAGAAAATGTCATACTTGATTGATATCCCTCCACACTTTTGCGTCACAAATTTGTTCAAATAATCAGGTTAACTTTGTTGAGGTTTAGACGTTCACCAATTTGTTTAAAATTGCCTTCTTGCGTATATGAAGGTTCAATTTCAAATCCAAACTCCTGATTGTATAAGTAGAAAGGTTCAACGTAAGTATCTCATTCAAATCTAAGCATATTCATGTTGTAAGATTGAAGACTAGGTTCTTCATTCAAATTTGGCGGCCCTTACAGCCTACTTTCATAATATGATTGAATAACAGGGTCTTTCTTAAACAAAAATATGATTAGTATACTGTTAATAAAAGGTAAATAAGTGATCAAATGATATACTTGATTAATATGATCATTACAAAAAAATAAAGTAAAAGTCCCAAAACAACATTGTAAATATGAGGCGATAGAACAAAGGATTTGTTTCATATTTATAAATTTTAAAGGAATATTACATCATTTCAAATAGTTGCACGTTTAGATAATTTTGTATGTTGTATGGCTCGTATAGTATTGATATATTGTAGCCATGTTTAACTTTTTTATATGCTTCATATAGTATTATACGCTACGTATTTTATGGCAAAACAGACTGTGCCTTCAAATGATGGTACGCTATATGTCACGTATAGGCTATAGAGGCAAGCCCGGCTCTTCTTTGATTTTGGAAAAGCCCTAGCTTGGGGCCTTCAAATTTCAAGGGCCCCCTTTTTCTGGGACTAGAGTTGTAAACGAAACGAACGTTCAGTTACGTGTTCAAGAACAAGAACAAGAAATTCCGTTCGTTCATTTATGTTTGAGAACGTTCGGTTACGTGTTCGTTTTTGTTAGGTTGTGTTCATTTATTATATTTATTCATGATGTGTTGTATATTCTTAATTTTTTTTTATTTTTTATTATACTATAATATTTAACTTTATATTTATATAAATTATTATCTCTATTACTTGAGATTAAGAATGTTGGTTTTTATTATTTAAATAATATGTGTGCATTTGTATTCGCAAATAAGTTAAAAGTTAAATGAATGAACACGTTCATTCGGTCCGTTTACAACCCTATCTGATGCTAGGGTTTTAAAGATCAAGATGTTTTGCATAGAATGAAGGAATCAAATGAAGAAGTTCAACAAAAATGAATGATAAAGAAGAACAATGGATAAGGATTGATGGATAAGTTTTTCAGGTTCCCTCAAATTTGATGATACACTCGATTTTCACACATGTTTTATCTGACCTATAACTTTTAGCTTGTTATTGATTGTGTCTAGCTTGAATATAAAAGGAAGAATTTCACCAATAACCGAAAAGGGCCCATAATTTCAATTTCTCCTGGGGCCTCCTAAGCAGTCGAGCTAGCCCTGTATTGTGTTATACGAGACGTATGATAGTGTGTGAGAATATGAATTTGGATGTAAAATTTATATGAACTAAACAAAAATGAGACATTTCTTATTACTCGACGTGAGAAGTACACGTGGCCACCTGCTATTTGTCTACACCCGTGATTAACTACAAAATTATGAGCTGGGCTTCATTGTAAAAAACTGCAAGCTAATATTTTGTCTTCATACACTATTTAATACAAAGAAAAATTTGATGTTTTCACCGATGTGGGAACTGCAAGCCAACATTCCAAAAAAATCAATGGGAAGTGCAAGAACTAAGATTCCAAAGCTATTAACTTATATTTTCACAAAGCTATTAACTTATATTTTCACTTTATTTGCATTCCTTCGTACACCTTTTTATATAAACAGATGGTTGTTGTTTTCTCTAATGTGGGAAGTGTATGAACCAAAACTTCTTTCTAAACAAATGAATTACTTTGATGGCAAGGTTGGTTCATTAGATTTTATGTGATGTGTGATTTTAAATACAACATTGATTACATGCCAAAAAATGCTTCGTTGATTTTTAGCTTTCGATTAATGATTATTCTACTGTTGTGGCTTCGTGTGATTTGTTGGGTTTTTTACCTAGGTTTTGGCGTAAATTTTACCAGAAAACGAGTAATGTCAAATAAGCTTCATCTGTTTCATTTATGTACTTAACTACATTAAAGTTATTGACGTGACCCACGCTGCGAATACTGTAAACATATTGTATCACCCAACCTTAATTCTTTCAGGCGATTTTTGCGTCGCACCCGATGCTACTCTCAGGGTGGCTTTCTGTTACGATATCATTTTGCCGATTGAGAATCCACCGACAGGTTCTTAACATTAGTATTTATCATGCATAAGATTAACAGGGTTATCATTCTAGCTTGAAAGTAAAAGCTGGAGAATTTCATGCATGGTTCCAGGTTCAAAACCCAACATTGGTTTTTTTTTTCTCTTTTTCACATCATAGTTGGGTATAATTTTGTATAATAATGTTTTTTTTATCTCTGCTTTTGTCTGTATAACCGACTTATCACAACCTCATATGTTTCTTGGAGGATTATCATCATTTCATAACCCTAAGCTTTTAGTCGTAACGGACCGCTACAGAGCGCGGGTAACAATACTAGTTACTAACCAAACATGAATAGCTTCTTGCTTTTTTCTTTTTCTTTCTTTTTCTTTTTTCTTTTTTTTTTTTGCATTTTTATCTGGTAAATTTTTTATTTGAAGTTTATGAAAATGTAATATAATTTTGGTGGTCCGTTTTATACAAGAGACAAAAGTAAGAGGTGCGACGTGTAAAAGACGATAAAGATGAGATTTGAAGTTGTTTCTGTTTCCCAATGTGTAAAAAACTTAACACCGAAGGAATCTTCAAGGATAAGATATTGCCTCGCTGTTTATGGGTATTACCCCTGCCTCCCTCACACGTGATCCTCACTTGACCTTTGTTGTCAAAAGGAATATACTATTTTGTTCATTATTAAAAATTTTAAATGTTAACCCTTTTAATATGGAGGTCTTGGATTCAACCTTGTTAGGTGCAATTTAATGGATATCCAGTTGTTGGAATGAATCAGGACTTTAATCCCGGGTTCGAACCTAATAAGGGGCGAGGGTTTACGGATTTCATCCGGTTCCCGCACATCTGCGGGCACACGTGTCTGAAGATCGGAGATCGAGGAATCGATCTTAGTTACCAATCGTCAGGATAACTGAAGGTAGCACAACGAGACAATATTAAATGCCGTTAAAAAGCCATTATATCTCTAGCTCCTATTATAGGTTTATTTTTAATTTACGTTACGTATACATGTCATATATGTATGTACGTGATGTATAGCAAGATGTTATGTGGCTCGTACAAATACGACCTGTATCACCTTTCTGTGTTTCTCTTATAGTCTGATCCTTATCTACTTGTATGCACATACAAATTTATACAACTTGTGTACAAGTTGTATTAGGTGTGCTGTATTACCCGTACAACGATATAGTAATCGTATAACAAATGTAACAATAACTAGGGGTTTAACCGTGCGTTGCGGCGGGAACCCCGTATCAAACAGGAATAAAAACACGATGTCTACCCATTTATAATTTTACCATAAAAAAATATTGAGTCATATCACTCTGCCAATATTGTTATCCAATTACGACGGCTGTGACAACATTACGAATATAAACTATAGATAAAAAACCAGCCGCAACGGTTGTTAATCCGTCCTAAAACGCATACAATTTCTAAAACAATAAATCTAAGTGTTATTAAACCATAAAACTATTTATGCTTTTTAATTATTATTATTACTTGAATAGTATTATTTAACTATTAATCTTAACTAATTATTTAAATAAGAATATTTACTTATTATTAAATCTAAATAGTTAGTTTGTGAAGTAAAATTTAACATTTCGGGTCCAGTTTTTTCTCTTTGCAGCGGTTTGAAATTTTGTTGCCACACTTTTAATATGTATTTTCATATTAAGTAATTAATAACGGTTCTAATAAAATGGCCCATATTCCAAATTTTGGATATCGAAATCAATTTTTTGCAGCGGTTAACAACCAATTTTGGAGCAGCTTTATCTAGTTTTTACCACGGTTCTAATAAAAATACAAAAGAGCAATAGGAGAAAAACCCCTTCTAACGAAGGTTTACTCTTAATTCATTTGAATCATTACCTTTCATAAATGTATATATAGTAATTCACTAAGAACACAACCATTAATTGAGTGGAAGACATTTTGATCTATATTTTTTTATTAAAATTGCTTTTTACAGAATATATAATTCACACCGCAATGGTGCAACCAACTACTCAAGTGACAAACAAGCAAACTAGATAAATAGCATGGCGGTATGAAGAGGGGCAAACTTAACCTTGGTTCTGGAGCCCAGTTTTTATGGGGCCTAAAAAAATTTATAATTATGTATATATATGAATTCATTTAAATGAGAACTAATAAGTGAAAAGAATTAAAAATAAGCATTTATAAACTAATGATTTTTAAAGGGTACAAAATGTCATGTTTTTAAAGTATAAAAAGTTGTTTTCATGCTTTTTAAACTAAATATGTTCATTGGTTTTATTAACGATTTTTTCGATCTGCTTTAATTGGTTTCCATTTTTTTTCCTGTCAAAAAGCCGAACCGAATTCGAGAAATGGTTCGGTTATGTTTCGGTTTAAACCAAATAAACAGATTGAAAACCAAATAAACTGCTTAAAAGTCGAATAAACCGATCCAAATAAACCGAATTCAACAAAATAAACTGATTAAGACCATATAAGCCGATTAAAAACCAAATAAGTATTAAACTGAATAAACTGAATTTAATCTTATATATTATTAATAAGATAATAAGTTTAAATTTGAATTTGGTATAATTGGTTAACCAAACAAACCAAATTTATAAAAAAAATTGGAATTGAAAACCGATGGCTTTTGAAGGACATCGATCATTATCAACTTTCTAGCCATTCTATATAGATGGTTTTGTCAGTTTAGTTTATCGATTAATGTTTGCTGGTTTGTTTTAAAATACTTAGAAAGAATGCATCATGATTTGGTTGAAGAAATACGATAGCTTTTGAAGGACATCGATCATTATCAACTTTCTAGAATTATGACCTTATAAATCATTTTTGATTAAAGAGATGTAAGTACTTACATATGTACAAAATTAAACTTTAGCTTAAATAAATACTTATAATTCGAGCCCAAACAATCCACATAAAACTTGAAATGAGCCGGTCTTAAGTTCAAAGTTATGCTATTCTAGTTTGGTTCTAGAATTATGACCTTATAAAGCGTTTTTAATGAAAAATATTTAAATATTTATATATATAATAAATCCATAATAAATAATAATAAACTCTTTTTAAACGACAAATCCAACATACTTATATTAAATTACTTTAAAAATATCTCCTTTTCTCAACCGAGTAGGCTACTACTTTTTAGCTTAAATAATAACTTAGCGACTTGGCTCAAATCGATTTTAAAGTTTAAGTCTATAATCCTAAATGTGTTCAACACATTACATTTACAGCAATTAAAAAAAGTTTGATACATCTTTTTGATAGAAAGCCCCACATCGAAGATGACTAGAGTTAGGTATAATATTACGGTCCCTAGAGTTTAATTTACAATTTTACATCATCAGAGCAAGACAAATGCTATATTTGATGCCTTTTAAGTAGGAAGGTTAAACGTCAATATTTACGGTCATGGAGATATAGTTGGTAGTTTTTTTTTTTTCTTCTTTTCTGTCACCCGTTAAACGAGCAACTTAAAACCATCATTCGGAAGGAAACTCACACTTAAGAAAACCTCATGCTCATTTAAAAGCAATTGCTTCCAGAAAAACTCAAACACAAGATAATTCTTCTAACGCACTTAAACACCACCAAGATAGACTAGATGGTTGCATGAACGAAGCTTAATAAGGATCGTTTCCCTCTTTTTTCTGTCTGTAGTGTTAATTTTTCGATCAAAATGTTATTTTTCGTTTTAGGTATTGATTTCGCTTAAAAATTATCATGTATTGTGATTCCTATAACTTTTCGTCCAGCCTTTCAAAACCTTCAAACTCTGTCATCGGATGGTTGTATCCTTTTAAGGCATAGGGCACCTCAGAGACAATCATGCAGGGCTCATAAGAGAACACCACCTGGTTGGTGTGGGTTCAATTTCAGGGATCAACATTCATTTCATATAACCATAGTTGTAATAGGGTAAATAGTGGTCAGTACAGAGTTCCTCACCAGATATCAATCCTATACCGACGACATCCTGTTGGTAGAACTTAAAAAAAATAAATAAAAAAAATAATTTTTGACATGTGCCGACCCAATCTAGTAGTTGACCCGACCTCCTTGTGCACTTGGCCGGTAGCTTAAAGGAGTCGTCACTTAAGCTTATGTGACAAGTAACGAGTTCACTAAATCCTAACAAAATACCGAAATTAAGTTATATATATTCAGATTAAATCAAGTCTGTGTTAATCAAGTTAAAAAATACTTGTATCTATTATTAAAAAAATTAGTTAATGTTGTAGATGAAACGTGAATAACATATTGGAACTGGCAGACAAAAATATAATAATGAAGTTCCAAGATGCAATCTACAGTTATTTTTCATAATAATAGTTTTCTAAATGTATTTGGTATGTCAATAATTGCCTATTAGGCAAGAAATGTGATTTGTAAATCAATAAAAGAAAATGTGCACATCATATAATATAACTTATCATATACTATTATGCCATCTCTTATTATTAATATATCATATGATTTGTAAAATAATTTTAATCACGCATTAGATAAAATATAAGGCACGTAAAGTGCATCTTAACATGTGTGCTAGATCTTTATACAAACTGACTAAAATTTCCATAAAAAAAATCATAACAGTAAAAATACTCTTGTTAATTAAATATATTGTGAAATAAGAGATTATGACTTCATTGCCATCAAATAGAAAGTTTTTAAAAATTTTAGAAATAAATTAATCATTCCATGTAGATAATAACAAATGTTATATGAACTACTTTGAAGAGTTGGATTTGTAAGAATACAATAGCCAGGAATATATGGTCGATTAACCTTTGTGATTCTCGCGTGAGACTAGTTGTACGTTTAGTTTTATTTCTTTTTGTTTTTTATAAAACATTTTCATGAAATATAACAAACCTTTTAAATTGCATCTGTTAATTTACTCAATTTTTTTGTTTATTCAATTAACATGTAAGAAATTTATTAAGGTGACATGGTAATAATTTTACTTTTTTTCACTTAAATATGTTGATGTGTAATTATAATATATTTTTAAAATTTTAAATTAAAATTTTTTATTTTAAATTAAAATACTAAATTTAATTTTTAGGAATACAAAAGAAAATTTTATTATTTTTAAAATTTAAAATATTAATATTTTATTTTAAAGTTTAAAAAAATATACTAATACATGTTAGCATATTAACAAAAATGAAACGCCATGCTAGCATGTTAAAAATCATGTCAACACTTTTATCTATTAAAAAAATTATATATGATTAACATATTCTCCAGAGAGTAATTGACCAAATAACGACTTGCATGGCAAATTCAAATATAAATGATGATTTGTGTAACTAATAATGATTAAGGACGAAATATGTAATTTACTATCTGTGCTTGACGAAAGTTTAATTTTTCTACAAATTTATCATTATACATGGAGGAACTTAAAGAATATATCTATTGACCATACAATAAATTTCATATTGTAATCTTTAGTTTCAATTAAAACATAATATGCTTTGTATCTAAAATTATTTCATTTATTTATTCATTTCTTCAATCTTCATACAAAATTAACCAAGTATCTTCATCTACCTCTCACGTGAGCGATATTTTTATCTTTCTACGTATTTCACTTAAACAATTAAATTTTAAACCGTTAGCTACACTTGATTTCTTAAACAAATTAAGAATGAAACCCTTATGCGCTGAATCGGTGATTGAGCATACTCGATATATGGGTGTGATAAGAGATTATGATTTTGGTGTGCAGAAGGGTTGATAGAGTAAGGGATGATGATGTGTAATGGTAATCTTGTTGAGTTTGGAGGTGTTTTGGAAAGAGGAGATAGGGCGAGTTGTGAACATCAAGTGAACTATGAATTTGGCATACTCATGTACAAGAGCCGTAGTGCGATATCCCTAGTTTTTAAGAAAAATGTTTTGTTATCCGATGTTTAAAAACCGGTATTTTAGGTACATCAGATTTGGCTTAGAAATGGTTCAACCGAACACACTAGTTAATCATGGAATTCTATATAAATGCAACTTATACTCAAATAAGTATCCATATTCATCCAAAACCAATTCAAAAGATACTCAAATTCATCCAAAACAATCTAAAAAGTACTCACATTCTAATAAAAATTTGGCTCATTTTGATCATCAACCATTATATGTTTACAAAAACACAAATAAACCGGAATTTTGGATTTTTTGAAACCGGCAATACCGGTTTTACCGGTAAAACCGGATTAAACAGCCGGCACAATCGTTCAAAGGAACCTGCATAATACCGGAGGATTTCATTCCGGATGAGTTAGCGGCGGCCGGTCGAACCAGTTTTTACAACATTGTTGTTATCTATAAAATTAATGAATCAATCTCCATCCATTGCTCATAATCACCATCGGTTATGAGTGGTAGCTCCTTCCCATCTATGCAATAATGGAGTTAAAAAAAAAACTTATAGAGGGACAAAAGTCACGAGCCTAAATTATTTTTCTTGTTATTATGTTTTGGATTATATATTTAGGTCGGGTCAAACATTTAAAAATTTTAAACATCTAATTTTACTTGCACTCAAAAACTAAAAATGTTTTAACAAACAAGACATAAAATGTTTAAGATGAATGGATGAGTACCCAGAAGAAAAATGACAATTCAGTCCGATGACCTTTAAGCTATTTGAATTCATTGATGTAAATCAACAACGAATCCACAAGATACTCATTTGAATTAAGCATTATTTTTTTTGAACGGCAATACTATCATACTCCTAAATTACACCCAATTTTCCCTCTTGTTTGGATTTGAATCCAAGACCTCATTTCTAAGAGGCAATGCCTCTACCAAGTGGGCTAGTCTCACATTGGCTTGAATTAAGCATTATAGTTCCATAAATATGCTTATTTGAATTTTCTACATTAGTTTAAAACTTTAAATTGTAAACTGTTAAACATATTATTAAAAAGCAGTTCAACTTTAATATTTTTTTTAAAAAATTGGGTTTTACGATCGCTTTGATGCGACATAAGTGGTTTATGTTATAATATTTTTGGATGTTATATTTCATCAAATAATCTTATTATACAATGATAAACAGAAAGCTACAAAGTAGGAAAGTGAATCAAGAATTTATCATGAATATATGCAAATATTTACAATTCTAATACCCATTTATAAAAACTCTCCTATTGATTAAAAAAAGTTGTATACGTTTTATATTTAAACGGATAAGATAGATTGTATATTCTACTCCTACACTACTCTAAACTATATTACGCTAAGTGCATGAGATTGAATCCATGACTTTTTATTTTAAGATGTAAAGCCTATAGTAAGTAAACTAGTCTTATTTTAATTTAATCAACATACCCAAGTTTAATGACTTTCACTTGTTTCATTCTGCTCCATTATACACAAACTAAATTCATAAATTCACATATTTTAAATTTGGGTGCAATTTCACCAGAATGGCCAAACATCCAACTACATGATTTCATCATATCAATTGGAATTAACAAGTTTCTATTTGCTTCTAATAATTAAATATGATGATTGAGGTTATTAGACAGCTCCTAGAAGAGATTTTGGGAAGGAAACTGCTTATAACCAATAGTTTCTCCATCATTCGAACACTCCATGAGATTAGGTTCTTGATTTGTTGTTGTTATTAACACCAAATTTGGCTGAATTTGGTTCAATCTTTCCCCTTTTTCTTGAACTTGTTTCAGACATACCATAACAAAGAAGTTTTTGGTTTTCCTTAATGGGAATAACGTGACCATTCTCCCAACACTTTGATATTTTCTTTTAGATCATATAATAAGTCTTCTAAACTTTAATGAATGGATAAAACAAATTAATATTTTCAACTTTAACCATAGAAAACTAGTATAGTGGAGGCGTGAGCCATATGTTCTGTGTATTGCAATAATTCAAAAATGTACGAACACAAATAATGATAAAACCAGCCCACTTTTATATGCGGGTTTATTTCATAATGTATTTTTGTTTTGAATAAAGAAGCGCGCTCCTAGTTAGTGTAACGCAGGTCTTTTTCTCGGTTGATGGAGGGGATAAATGCATACGATTGAGTCCTTGGGTTTCCGAAATAGTGTAAAAAGAAGTGCTTCAAATCATTGCTATTTGACTCGGACCTGTTCTAAAAAGTCCAGGTATTTCGAATTGTTTGTTGACACGGACAAAGTCAGGGAAAACCTCTGAAATTTTTTCAATATTGAACCTTGGACATCTAATAGTTCCGAATCGAATCTCTTTAGAAAGAAGGTCTTATAATATTTTCAAAATTTGTAGCTAAGGTTGAATTGATAAATAATAACTATTTGCATAAACAGAAATTGAATTTGTAATATTTTATATACCTGTCAAAAATTAAAACGTTATATGATCTTAACTTTCTATAGATTTGCCCTTCATAACTTTCATCACACGATAAAGTAAACCTAGTAGATAACCACCACACCTTGTCATCTACTCGTTAGTTAATAGGAGTCTTTTACTTGAACTTAGGTGACAGGTCACTCAACCCTCTAGTTTTTAGGGACCGTGACATAATTATTAGTGTATCTATATTATTATATATAATTTAAATATATTATAATGTTAAAAATAAATTATCTCCCACATTAGGCAAAAATCCAACTTTAGTAGGATGGGGTAGCAAATTAGTCTTTCAAAACGTATTGATGCATCAGAAATTTTAATTATTGTTTTTAAATATATTTGACAGATCATCTTTTAATAAAACATTTCTAATATATTGGTAAGAAATTAGGTGTACGAAAATTATATCAAGAAATAACTTGTTTATACAAGCATATCATCTAACAGGGCCATCTCAAGGAAATTAGATGCACTGTGTGAATGTTAAAAATGGGGCCTATGTGCGCGTGCACACACACAAATTTACGATAATTAAAACAATATTAAAAACAATATAAACAATATTGTTTTACCAAAATGATGCATTTCAATGTTTCAAATAACTAAATAAAACGTGACGTTCTTTTAGCATTTTTTTGATGCAAACTTGTTGATTAAATCTCCATAATCCACATTGTTTAATATCTCATTTTCAATAGTATAATTGTCAATTCATTAAGTCTTTCTTAAGACATTATCAATCGTAAGTATGAGTTCAACAACTTCAATTTTGAAAAATTTCTTTCTGTATATGCTATAGTTACCGAAATAGTCAACAAGATTCTATATGCAATTGATGCATTTGAAAAACAATCGACTTGCTTCAAATATTTAAATATATATAATTAAAAATATAATTGTTATATTTGTTTGTTGTAAAATAAATTAAAATATATATAATATATACAATTTTTTTTAAAATATAGGGCCCCCTAAAAAAATTGTGCCATGTGCGGTTGCACCTCCCTCACATGCTCTAAGACCTCTTTGTCATCTAATCACATGCTGCAGTGCAACACATCAGAAAAAAAAATATAAGACGCAAAAGGGATATTGGCAAGTTATACTTTATACAACAAAATTATTACTTATGTCATATGTATATAGAAAGGAAAATCACAAAATTAAAACCCTTTGGTGTTTAATAAAATTTTAAATGAGTAACTGCTTTTTTTCACATCAAATAACTTACTAGTATTCAGATATGTGCATGTTAGTATTTTTTTTTTTTATGAGGCTAACTGATTGAGTCTCGTAGTAAAAACACTAACTGACTAAGTAAAAAAATTACTGTTAAAAAAAATAACTTCTGCATATATAAATTTTATTTGTTAAAGAAAATTAAACTTTTTTCATTTTAAATATTTTTTAAAACACGTGAAGATAAAGTAACTACATGAAATCTTGTTTAAAGTATACTTTACAAAATATGAACAGATATTTATTAATTATTTATATCTAGTAAAGTTATTCTAGTAGTTAAGATTTGTTTGTTTCTTATTGAAGACCAGAGTTCAAGTATCATTTGTGATCCTTTAATGGATACCTGGTGAAGAGATGAATTTTTAGCTTAATCTTAGGTTCTGAACCAATTGGGGGCGAGAGTTTACCCACTTTACCGGATTCTCGCGCATTAGTAGGTACGGTTTCACGGTCGGCGATCGAGTAATCGATCTTAGCTAACAACTGCCAGAATAACTAAATGTAACACGACGAAACCTTTGCTGTTAAAAAAACTTATTATTTATTTATAAATAAAAAAATAAATATTAGGTTTTTTATGGTTCTAAAGTGGTAATCACAAATGAATAATTAAAGAGTAATTAGGGTTAAACAGGTAAGAATAAGGTACGTGTGTGTTTACCCACAAAGACACAATTTTGTTTTAAAGCTGTCATTTCTTTTGTTTTCAAGCAATCATACACAGAACTGGACACCATCTCACCGTCCCCACCACGTCTGCAACCTCTCGTACTCTTCTTCTATTTTTTTAAATTTTTTTGTTTTTAAATTTTTAATTTTTAAATTTTTTTACAGACCTCACTCTTCTATATAGTGCTGCTGCAACACTAACCCTTCTTCTTCACTCGTCTGGTTGTTGATTATTCAAAATGATCAAGCTTCATCTTCTTCTGCTTCTGGGTTTCTGCTATGTTTCAATGGCGGATCAGAAGAAGACTTACATCGTTCACATGGCGAGACATCACATTCCGCCCACTTTTGGAGAAGATCATGAATACTGGTTCGGTTCTTCGCTGAAATCGGTGTCGGAATCGGCGGAGATGATTTATACTTACCAGAACGTTATTCATGGATTCTCTACGAGGCTCACGGATCAAGAAGCCGAATCTCTTGAAAAACTACCTGGGATTGTTTCAGTCTTGCCGGAGTTGAAATATGAGCTCCATACGACACGAACGCCGGAGTTTCTTGGCCTGGAACAGAAGGGCAGCATGTTCCCGCAGTCCACCGGAGAAAGTGATGTTATCATCGGCATTTTGGATACCGGCGTGTGGCCGGAGAGTAAGAGCTTCGACGACACCGGTATGGGACCGGTTCCGGCAGCGTGGAACGGCGCGTGTGAAACTGGTACGAATTTCAGTGCTGCTAGCTGTAACCGGAAGTTGATCGGAGCTAGGTTTTTCGCGAAAGGGTATGAGGCTACTTTAGGTCCGATTGATGAATCGAAAGAAAACAGATCTCCGAGAGACGATGACGGGCACGGTACTCATACTTCCACCACCACCGGTGGTTCCGTCGTCTCCGGAGCGAATTTACTGGGCTATGCCACCGGGTCGGCCCGTGGGATGGCTCCACGAGCCAGGGTTGCGGTTTACAAAGTTTGCTGGCTAGGTGGTTGTTTCAGCTCCGATATATTAGCAGCCATGGAGAGAGCAATCACCGACAATGTTAACGTCCTCTCGCTGTCGCTCGGCGGTGGTACTGCGGACTATTACCGGGATAGTGTGGCCATCGGAGCCTTTTCAGCGACAGAGAAGGGTATTCTGGTGTCTTGCTCCGCCGGTAATGCCGGACCCACTTCGTACAGTTTATCGAACGTGTCCCCATGGATCACAACCGTCGGTGCTGGTACGTTAGACCGTGATTTCCCGGCGTATGTTAGTCTCGGTAATGGCAAAAACTACTCAGGGGTTTCCTTGTACAGAGGTCCGACGCTACCGGATACGTTGCTACCGATTGTGTACGCCGGTAACGCTAGTAATTCTACAAGTGGTGCCCTTTGTATGCCGGGGACATTGATACCGGAAAAGGTGAAGGGTAAACTCGTACTTTGTGATCGTGGTGTCAATGCTAGAGTTCAAAAGGGTTCAGTGGTGAAAACCGCCGGTGGCGCCGGTATGGTTTTGACGAACACGGCGGCGAACGGAGAGGAGCTGGTGGCGGACGCGCATTTGTTACCGGCAACCACCGTGGGTCAAAAAGCCGGCGACGAGATACGGAAGTATGTAATTTCCGATTCTGCCCCAACTGCGGCTATTTTATTCGAAGGGACAAAATTGGGGATCCAACCATCGCCGGTGGTGGCGTCGTTTAGTTCCCGAGGACCCAACAGCATCACGCCGGAGATTCTCAAACCAGATATTATAGCACCAGGTGTTAACATCCTAGCGGGGTGGTCAGGAGCCGTCGGACCAACCGGTTTGCCGGATGATCCCCGGCGCGTGGAGTTCAACATAATCTCCGGCACGTCGATGTCTTGCCCTCACGTGAGCGGACTGGCGGCGTTGCTCAAGGCGGCGCATCAAGATTGGTCTCCGGCTGCTATCAGGTCCGCCCTGATGACCACCTCTTACACCGCCTACAAAAACGGAAACATTATCGAAGATCTGGCCACCGGAAAACCATCCACCCCTTTCGATCACGGTGCCGGACACGTGGACCCTGTTTCCGCTGTCGATCCCGGGCTGGTTTACGACCTCACCGCCGACGATTATTTCGATTTCCTCTGTGCATTAAACTACACGGCGGCGCAGATGCAGGTGGTAACAAAAAGAAACACCAGTTGCGACGCTGCTAAAACATACTCCATAGGTGATCTAAATTACCCTTCTTTTGCGGTGGTGGTTCCGTCGGATTCCACCGGAAAAAGTGGTGGATCCACCGTTGTAAAACATACGAGAACCTTAACTAACGTCGGTCCAGCATCGTCAACCTACAAAGTGTCTACATTTTCCGATAACAAATCTGTACAGATGTCGGTGGTTCCCGATACTTTGACCTTCGGTGAAGTCAACGAGAAGAAATCGTATACTGTAACATTCACTGTGGGTCCAATGGCTGTGGGTTCAAATGTGTTTGGCCGGATTGAGTGGTCGGACGGTAAACACGTCGTCAGAAGTCCGGTGGCCGTTAGTTGGTGATGATTAGAAAATATCAGTTTGGTTTTTAACATGTTTCAGTTACTCTCAAAAGGAGAGTGGGTAATGGGCTGGGGTTGAATATAAATTTATGTTTTTATTTTTAATTTTTTTTTTCTGTTTTTGATTTGATTAAATATTGTTGATTTTAAGGTGATTTGATAACGGGTTTTGAGGTTGAAAAACATGGAAGATGATGTACTTAATAAAGCTGGGAATGTTTTCTTCCTTAAACCCAATCTTCGTAAGTTATTTTTCTGATATTTAAAATGTAAAAATATTTATTGTTAAAAAAATAAATGTAATATAGAAAAAGATAAATGAAATATGATGTTAAAGTTTAGATGGGTTCGATTCGAACACTGGCTTAGTGGCTTGAATTAAAGCTTGTTTAGATTTGACTGGTTTCTCGAGCAAAAAAATATATATAATTTGTATAATATAATAGAATTTATGTTTAAAAATATATATTTTATTTATTAATGATTCTTTAGAGTCGAATCCGAGGCTTAACAGAGAACATGTAACCAAGAAAGCTTAGACCATCTTTAATATCCACCTCACTAAAATCCCACTCTATCGAAATTTTCTGCCACGTCATTATCCCACTGAAAACCTTAAAAATCCATAGTGGTCACCCTACTAAAAATGTGAGAGAGAGCTTCAACGGGGTGAGAGAGAGGGGTGTAGCGGGGAGCGGGGGAGCCGCCCGGTGCCAAATTTTGACCCAGCCGGGGTGTAGCGGTGTTCCCGCAGGATGCCGCAGCCCCGCTACACCCCACTCGTCCTGTGGCTTAACCACTACGGGTGGTCTTATGGCTGTTTTTTTCATAAATTAAATGAGCCGGAAAATGAAAGTTTAAAGGATTTTAAATTAACATTATTAACTTATTAGCCCTTTCTTGGGCCCATGAGTCAATATATTCATAATGTATGCACTTGGGTCCATGAGTCCATAGTTCATAGATAATGACTAATGATGGCGAGATGCAAATAACTAGCGAGCATCTGTTTCTATTCTATCATTCCAACCAATAACATTTCTAAAGCAAAACGTTATAATCTATTTGATGGTTCACAAGTTGGTGAAGGACAATAACATGTGAAAATTCTACATATGTTTCAAGATGTATTATTCTCTAACTTTTATCAACTTATCACAAAACTGTCAAATAAAGTCATATAACACATTTTACTCCAACAATATAACTTCCCTTCAAAACAAGTGAGCGGGGTCATGCCATCACCGCTCACAACACATCCACAACGCTAGCACGATGTGCCTGTGAGTGTGGTCGTACATGGCATTCTCATTTCCACATTAACTCAACTATGCCACACAACCTTGTTGCAGACTTTTTTATGTTTAAAGTGTTTACCAAACATATCATAGGCGAAGTTAAATCGAAAAACAAAAGATAACCAATATGCTTAAAAGTTAAATTCAACATTTATCAATGCTCGGTTTACGTTATTGAATTACATTATTCCAAAATCTATATCTTTGTTTAAGGATGATACATCATCATATCTTCAATCAATATATCTTGGATCTTAAATTTGAAAATAATTAATGTTCATTAGAAAAAACCTTCTTTAGCCCCCAAAATTTTAGTAGATCTTAACGTTTTGGTTGACCCTTGGATTTACATAAATTACATTTTTCCACACACAGATATTTAATTTAGATCCTTAAATTTTATACAAACTCTAGCTTTTTCCTCTATCATATTATAGGTGTAATCCCAATCCATTTTTTTTAATAATTCTATCTTAAATATTTGATTTAAAATTGAAATTTTAAGATCTCTAAATTCTAAAAAAAAAAATTAGTGGTACACACTAAATCATATTAAAGTTAAATTTTTTAACATATTTTTTTATTAAAAAATAACTTTAATGTGATCAATATCAACCATATATTTGTTTTACAAAATTTAAAATGAGTCAACATAAATTAATTTAAGGTTGGGGTTAAGTTAAACTAAATAAGCCTTTTAACCTAAAAAGCCTAATAAGGATTTTAAGCCATTAGAACATTAAACAATGACTATTATTAAATCAAGTAGTATGTATGTCTGTGTGTGTGTGTGTGTGTGTGTGTGTGTATGTATGTATGTATGTATAGGAGCCGGATTAAATACAAGGGTTATTAACGTGAGAATGATAGTAAGGAATCTGATCGTTTGATCAAATAAATGAATAGTTAGGATTTAGTGGTCCTAACATTTTATTCAAACTTGTGTGAATTATAGCTGAAAGGGCAAAAAAAAAATTATTTACATTTGTTGACTTTTTTATTTGTAAATCAAGTTCTACCATTTTTTTTAAAATCGAATAACTTTTAAACGCTTAAACATTTTTTTTTTAAAAATTACACCATAAAATAGAGAATTTTATTATCTTTAATTTGAATATAGTATTGTTACAGTTTTTTATTTTTTTTACGTGGTATGTGATTTTTTATGCCTAGTATGTGATTAAAAGGTATGTGAATATGTGATTATGCAACTGGTCCTTTGATCATACATATTAAATGACGGTTCGTAATTTTTCATATAATGTGGTCCGTAATTATATATTTGATCCTTGATTATGTGTGTTAAATCACGATCTGTGATTGTTATATAATACGGTCGGTAATTATTGGTCTGTGATTATTCTGGTGATCCTTAATTATGGGTATTAAATGTTATTCTGTAATTTTATAAAGCAAGGTCTGCAATTTTATATAGACGATATTGCCCATTATCCATATGATACATGGCGCGTTCATGTGGGTTCTTACGCTGAGCACGTTAATTTCTTTTGTACGTTATATATATGAAATTTTAAATTTATCATATATATAAAAGCTATGACATTGAACGTTTTAAATTTAAACTTACTATGAAATTGAAAAAACATTCAATTAAATGGGAGTAGTGGTGTTTTGGGGTCTACTTTGAGTTTTATGCCAAGAGAGATTTCATATTATGTGGTTAAAAGTTTAGACTCATGGCTACACCACAACACAAGCTCCTTAGGAGTACTACTACATAAAGTGCAATTATATGCTTGCTTTCAGTCGCTATAATGGAGTTTGTCATTCACAAGCAAATGATGAAGCTTTGGACTTTTAATATGATTCTACATAGCACTTAGAATATGATATGTTTGCCACCATCTAATATTCCAAAATATACTACACCCTTTCTAATGTTTAATCCTTGTTTTTATTTCGTACATATATGGCCACGTAAAAAATATATAAAGTCATCAAATGAGTAATCATTGAAGTTGTATAGTTTCACACTTTCACATCAACAAATTCATATCTTGGAAAATGTGAATGATAGTTAGGGATGGTAATAGAACCCAAACTTGATAAAATACCCTAAACTCAAAACGTTCGGAACAGGTTTAGCGCCGGGTAACATGAATGAGCCATTGTTTGTGTTCGTTCGTTTAACGTGTTTAGTGTAACAAGTAAATGATGTTTCGGATGCTTGAGATTAAGAATGTTGATTATTATTATTATTATTATTATTATTATTATTTATTATTATTATTATTATTATTATTATTATTATTATTATTAAATATTATGTGTTCGTAAACAAGTTCAATTTTTTGATGATCGAATATAAACAAGAAATTTCCTTATGTTATCGTTTATGAATCGTTTTTGAAGAAATTAAAAAAATGGCAAGCTTAGTCGTAAAATCTAGCATTAAGAATCACAAACATATGACCAACAAATTAAACAAAAAAATTAATTATTATTATAATTTCAAATTATATTAATGTTTATTTGTAATCATTTAGTAATAATAAAAAATAAAACCGGCCTAACACTCATCTGAAACAATGTCACCAAATAAAATTTTACAGAAAAAAAACTTGAGTCATATCTCTTTGTTGATATGGATATTCAATCACGACGACACTGAGACCATCACGAATATCAAAACACTGACAAAAAAAATCCGCAATGGATGTCAACCTATCTTAAATGAATAAATCATATCATTGTACAAATATATTTGTCACTCCCAAGGAATGTGAATGCAAAGATATATGCGCAATTTTAAAAAACATTGAACAAAAACTATATAAAAAGGTTTTAGTAATGGTAAGTTCTAGCATAAAAACTACAAACTCATTTTGTCTTGGTAATGAACCAAAAAGAAAACTAAAAAAAAATATGAATAGATAGTCAATTGCGACCATAAAACAAACATATTAAAGGTTAAAGAGAAAAAAAAGAAAATAAAACTAAGATATAATTATTTGTATGTTGCCACATTGATTAAACACTCTCGTTCTCATTAGAAACAAAACCAAAAGAAAAGAAAAAAAAATAATGAACACTAAATAAACGAGTTACACGGGTCATAAAACAAATCCATAAAAAACCTCGAAATTAAAAATAAATAAATATAGAACAGAAATAAAAAAGAGAAAATATATTAAAGATATAAATGAATGCGTTTTGGCTAGGTTCGAACCCAACATACTTAAGAGAAGAGTGTTAAAAGAAGAGGAAATGCAACGAACTCACACCCTGTCTTGAATCCCAAGATTAAAATATTTATATAAGATTTTTTTTAATAACGACTCACTTTGTGAAATGTTATATAGAGTAATTGGTATAAAAAATTTGTATGCCATTGATTCTTGCAAAAAATTGATCACAGTTGTTAATGTAGACATAAATACGACAAAAGAATCATTCTGTTGGTATTTAGTATCAAAACATACAAGTTAAAAGTAGTCTAAACTATATATATATTTTTGCATGTAATATATAATGTTCTAAGAAAATAAACAAAATATATACATTTGTTACACATATATTACATGTTAAGTTTTACTGTTACAAATAACATATGTGTAACAAATACTCATAGTTTATATTTTATTATTTTACTATAATAAGATATATTACATGATAGTCCGTGAACCTAGTGATTAACATCAATCACTTCATGAGTAAACAAAAAACGTAGTTGATATATATATATATATATATATATATATATATATATATATATATATATATATATATAGATTTTCTATTGACCATACCACTAGGCACTAGTGGACATAATTTAGACATTTTTGTTGAAAACTTTGTCTAGCTATGAGAGTAAAAAGTAGATAGCATCTTCTCGCAAAATCGTGTAACATGTTATCTCCATAAAGACCCTCAAAGAAATGAGAGATGAAACATTTATAGAATTCAGTTGCGTGACTCAAGAAATTATAAAAGACTAGTGGTTTTTATAAAAGAAGTTGTATAAAAGAAAATGTGTAGTTGTTTCTTAGTATATAGTTCAAGTAGTTATTGATAAAAACTCTTGGTGGATACCATGTAATAATTTTCACTGCTTAAATTAATGAAAAATAATTTAATTAATAAAAACTCTTGTGGATACCTAAAATCTAAGAAGAAATTGTTAATAGCATCCGAAACCACTATAAATGAGTGTCTCTTTTGACGTTGATTTCATTCTTTAGACACAAACTTGTTAAAATCATCCGATCCTCATACTTCGTGGTGTCACAACATGAGGGCTACATGCTTAAAGATCAATTTGGTGTTTCCGCGTTGTCCAAAACATACTAAGATTGACTTACTTCTTATTTGTGACATGGTGCTAGCACACCCTATGTGTACAATATGTTCCCATTATTGTTCAAATTATCATTCTTCTAACTTGAGGTTTATCTTGCGCACTTTTTGAAAACCTTTGATCCAAGTTTCATAAAACTATAAATGTTTCAATCGTGAGATATATTAGAGAAAATTAACATAGTTGGTTGCTAGAGTTGCTTCACCTATGGCTATTCACTAGACAAGCACTTATTATTTAGTTATATACTTATGTTTAGCAAGCATATCTTGATGTAATTTACTTAGTTTCTAAAAACTTTGGGGCTAGCACATCGAGCAGGGGCGAAGCATTGTGAAGACTTTGGGGGGAGGGTGCCCCCCTGTTTTTTTGTGTAGTAGTGTAAATTTTCCGATACGTAGTGTAAAATTTTTTAAAAACTTGTATTTCGCCCCCCCTGGAAAAAAAAAAAATTTCGCCCCCCCGGGATACCTGTCAAGCTTCGCCACTGACATCCAGTGTACAATTTATCCCATTGTTGTTTAGATCATCAAGTCTTCTTACTTAAGGTTCTCGTGCACATTATTTGACAATCTTTGATTCAAGCTTGAAGATAATGCAAACGTTTCAATTGTGAACCTTATTATAGAAGTTTATAACAAATCACAATTGCTCGCTAGAGTTTGCATCACGTAAGGTTACTATCCACTTAGCATGTACTTATTAGCATGGTTGTAAAAATCCCCGACTAGGCCGATTAATCGCTAGTCCCCTAAGGCCGACTAGGCCCGACTATCCGATTAGGCAGATTAGTTGGCCGATTAATCCCAATTAATCCCTAGTCCCCACCCCACCACCCAACTAGCGCCTAGCGATTTCTACAACATTGCTTATTTAGCAAGTCACATACTTACGTGGAGTAAGCATATCTAAATGCATTGACGAAGCTTAATAAAGGCCTGGGCGACCGCCCCCTTTTTCTCCGTTTGTAATATTAATTTTTTGACTAAAATGTTATTTTTTGCTTTAAGTATTAGTTTCGTCCTCATTGCTTCAAAAAATTAACATGTATTGTGATTTCTATAAATTTCCGACTCTCCTTTCAAAACGTTCAACCTCCGCCGCTGTTTAAATGTAATTGACACTATAAAAACCAAATTATAAATTTGATATATTAAGTTATATATATATATATATATAAATGATTATTTTAATAAAAATAATAATAATTAAATTTATTACTATTACTAATATTAGACCGTGGGGTGTGCCCCGTTACCGGGCGTGGTTGGGGCGTGGCACACCGCCCCCCTAGGGGCGTGAGAGGGGGCGTGGGCACCTCGGCGTGACTCGAGCAACCGGCGTGAGGGAGGATAATACCGTTGGTTGTAGCCGTTGGGAAGGAAAAGAAAAAAAAAATTCTTACCTATTTAAATCATTCACATATTAAACCCAAAAAAATATTTTTCATTTCTAACATTCAACACAAAAAATACCCACTCTTCCCATTTCAAACTTTCATAACTAAAAAAATAATTTTCATGGATCCCAACCAAAACCCAAATTAATATAACCCAAACACTCCACCTAACCGAAACCCTAACACGCCACCTCCGAATTGGGTCTTTAGCCCTTCTCCAATAAATCTTTTTTTCGATTCAAACTGTTATCGACCCAATTTTGATTCAAGCCCACAACAAGGGTTTTATATATTCGCCGATTATGGTTCGAGTCAACAACCGCACGGGTTTGGACAATTATCTCAGGATGAAGTTATACCCGAGACCCAACCCACTACAAATGCCGGTCCAAGCACGCAATCAAAACAAAGGCGTAGACACAGAAAGAAACAAACTGGGGATACCGAAACCACTGTGGGAGGTTCATCCCGTATAGAAAAATGGACTACGGAGGAGGAGTTTCAACTTACAAAAGCTTGGATCGATGTGTCGGAAGATCCAATTGTTGGTAATTACTTTCCTTTTAGTTTTTTAAAATTGTTAATATTTTTTTTTATAAATTGTTAACATTTTTTTATTAATTGTTTATAGGTCGTAACCAAAAAGGACCGGACTTTTGGAGTAAAATCCGAAATCAATTTTTTCAAGCCATGAGTCGTGGAGAATATCGTACAAACGATATGCTCTCTAGCAAATGGCGTGACATGAACCTAAAGATTAGAAAGTTCAACGGGATTTATTCCCAGAAATGGCAAACTCGTCGGAGCAGCCAAAGCGACGCGATGATCGCGCTCGAATCGGAAGATCAATACCGGGAAGAGTTTAACGCCCCCTTCACGCTTCAACGGAGTTGGGAGCTTATGAGGAAATGTCCGAACTGGATTCGAATCCTGACTGTACAAACGTCGGCCTCAAAACGATCAAAAGCATCGTCAATCGATAGCCCCGGCACGTCGGATGCTCGAGTGAATATAAATCTAAACGATCTCGACGAAGAAGAAGAAGACGACGACAACGAGATAGAGGATTTGACTCGTCCGACCGGGAGAGATCGCGCAAAAACCGACCGAGCAAGGGCGAGACGAAGCTTTTCATCTCAAACGACCCCGGATTATAACGAAGGAATAGAACACTTATCTCAACGAATTGGTGACTTTAACGAATTAAAACGGGAACGTCAACGTTTGGTAGAGTTACAACTTCTATTCACCAATACCGACCACTTAACCGGACTCGACCGCGAAATTGCCGAGCGGGAGAAGGATAAAATTCGTAATAAATATAGAGATAATTAATTTGTATTTTTTTTATTAATTTTTAATTTTTTTATTAATTTTTTTATTAGTTTGTATTTTTTTTATTAATTTTTTTTATTAGTTTGTAATTCTTTTTATTAATTTGTAATTTGTTTTTATTAAATTACATCTCAATTTAATTTAAAAAGGAATGATGACGTGGAGTGAGTGGGTAATGGGGCATTTCCACCAAAATGGTGGGATGAGTGGTTGTGGTGAGTGCTTATGTGGCGCATACGTGGTGCATACGTGGAGTGATTGGGTCATGTGGCACACCCAATAGTCTTACTACTACCGTTAGCAAGAAATGTTACCGGTAAACTCATGATAGCATATGAATACCTAGTCAACAATGAAAGAATATAAAAGAGAGTTGCCTAAACGCATGATATGATGTTAATTGGATTTAAAGAAAGAAAACTTGATGAAGTTGAATTCTTACCTAATTAAGGGGTCGTTTGGTTGGGTCTGAACCATTAAGTGCTGAATGATTAAGATGTCTGAATGAACATTAAAAAAAATATTGTTCAAAACCCTAACATATCCCAGCCCCCACCCGTCGCCCACCGTAGAAGTCATCTTCGGCCTCCATCTTTGGCCTCCATCTTCTCCTCGATTTAGCCTCCATCTTCAGGCACTGTCGCCGCCCCAAGATGGAGCTCCCGTCGCCGCACCAGCCTTCAGCCGGAGTCTCCCATCTTTGCCGCACTAGCCTTGGTCGTCGAGACCCATCGGCCGCCTTTGTCAGCCCTCAAACGCCTTCGTCGGCCTTCTGCCCTCAAACGCCTTCGAACCCTAAAACCACAACCGATCGTCTGCTTTCGGTCGTGTAGCGGTGGTGGTGGTAGTCGGTGGGCGGTGGTGGCGGCATTCGGTGGGCGGTGGTGGCGGCAGTCGGTGGAGCGGTGGTGGTCGTGGGTGGTGGTCGACTGGTCGTGGCTGGAGGAGAAGACACCGGTGAAGACGGGAAGGAGGCAGACAACATCCAGCCCCTTTTGTTTTCATTCAGCTTTTTTTTTTTTACCTGAACCATTCAGATCTGAATGGTACCATTCAGATGTGTTTTTTTTTGAACCAAACATCCAATGTCTGACCGATTCAGACAAAAACAGCTGAATGGAGCCATTCAGACCTTACCAAACAGCCCCTAACACCTCTATCACACTAGTAGACTCAAAGGCTTCTATGGCACGTACTTCCTTTAAGATTCATGTTTTATTTATTAGCGGATTAAATTATTACCATTTACACGAATTTGATATATAATATTAATTAAATAGTTGGTAATAAAAATATAAAATGAATAAATTAAATATTGATAAGTACTTTAAGTAATAAAATAATAATTAAAAACTTTAATAATCAAAATTTTGATATCTGACCTTAATGGTTTGTAATAACTGAAGTTTAAGCTAACTTATGTTAAAAACTTCAGTTATTTTTTATCAAAAACTATCTATTGCAAAATAAAGAAGGTGATGTACCATTTTTGTAATTATTATAGTTAGATTACCTAATTTGAAATTATCATTTAACATATTAAGGACCAACAATGTAAATTTTCCTATCTTTTTTTGTAACTTTTGGTTCTTAAGACATTATATTTTAATCATTTCGTGTTAAAAAATGTCGTTTTTTTTATAAAAATATTGTTGCTTAAAATCTATGTTTAATAGTTTATTTTATTTTGATTTTTAGTTTTTAGAAACTTCTTTTAAGTGTGTTTTTAATAAAAAATTGACTTTTAATTAATATATTAAAAAAACTACTTTTAAAATTGAAAACGTAAATAAAATTATTAGTATTATAAATATTTAATATGAGAGAATTAAATTAAATAATAAGAAAATAACATGTGTCACTATTGGTCTAAAAATGTGACAAACTAGTGACAAAAAAGATTTTATTTATTTTAGTAGTAAGATAGATACGATATATATGTTTGTACTTTAATTTGGTTCTTAAAAAGTATAATCATATAGTAAATTAATTATTAGACATGCCAAATTATTTTCTCCTTTTTCCTGTATAGCTTTTTTGTATTGTTTTTATGGGAAAAGATTGATTAATTAGTTGAGATTAAGATTTAGTCACATGAAAGAAAACCAAAAGGTAAACTAAAGCTATTGGCTTAACAATATTTGATTCGTATATAACTGTATAAGCTTTAACATGCATGCATATGACATATAGAAGAATATACTTTTTCTTATTTTTAGTTATTGATATAGAATATTAATATTCACGCATGCAAATATAATAATCTCCACAATTTTTATATATGATTAACAATATTAATTTATACGGCTATTATATTTTTAAACAAGATTATATATCCATGTTACTGTTTGATATATTGAGTTGCATAATATACGAGCAATCTAAAAGAATTATGTTCAAGTATATAAAATATTTAATTTAACCTATAATAAAGTATTTATCTAACCCAACCCAACCATCAGTCCTCTTTACCACTGGATCAATGTTGACCTATTTCTATGATGAAATTAACTAGATTACACTCTACACAAGTAGACGTTGTGCTACTAGAAAACTCAGCAATTGCTATTAAAATTTATCATCAAAATAAATGGTTAGGAAATTTTGTAACCAATTTACCACCAAATGCAAATTAAATGTAGCCTCGCAAATATGATTTGTTTATTTTTGGTCGCAAAACGGTGAGGAAAAACCATAACTATGAATTGCCACAAGAATAATGGTACAGTAGCACAAATGAAGTTCTAAACAGGAAACCCTAACTTATATTCGCCATCTCCCCAAATCAAATATAACCCTTCTTCGCTTCGATACAAGCCGCTTCCATTCTTCATGTTAGCCTCTTCCATTCTTCGTTGATTCTCGTCCCTTCAATACAGTTGCGGTCACACGTACCACATTTCTTTGTCGCAAAAGGACAACCGTCAATGATTTACGACCGAAATTGCGGTCGCAAATACCTTAATGTAGTAGTGAGAAACAATTTCCCACAATCTTTTGAACACAAACAGAAAGCAAAGGAGCCCACAAGCATGTCAAGTAATCATCATTTGCAATAAAATGTTGGTTTTGGAATCCATCACACTATTATATATACAGAAGATGTGGAAACAAAGTGAGTTATCACTATCGTCCTCGCTATGTTTTAGTCGAGGAGCTTGTCAACAATTAATTGCATTAAAAGCTTGATAGAAACTTATGGCAATAGACCACATGTTCTCAAAGATGTTGAAAACAAATGACCATCTAGGAACTCACCGTTCAGTTTTCTTTTGACAAGCTGTTTGACCAAACAAAACGCATCTTGTACTACAACCCAATCAAACAAACGTACCTAGTATATTCTTACTTTTCAGTAGGGTCGGGGAAAAAAGGATAAAGATAAACATTATCCTATCCTAGTTGGGATAAAGAAACTACTCCGAAAGAATCTCTGGCTCAAAGTTGTCGTTTGAAGTTAATCATCTCAACGCTTTTAACATCATTTTACAAAATAAGTAAAATAACTTTGAAATTAGTATAATTTTACTTTTGCTCTTTGAGGGCTCACACACACACACACACATATACATTACATGTGTGAACCGTAAATAAGACGCGTTCTACAACCCAATCAACGTAATTGTCCGTTGTATTTAGATATTTCGATCTAAACAACGACGAAGCTTACAAGGGGCCTGGCCCCCCCTGTTTTTTCACTCAGAAGGGTCGATATAATAGTATTTTGTCGGAAAATCCTTTGGTTCTTTTCATTTTCTTCTTAAAAATACTTCGGCCCCCTCCGTTTTCATCCTAAAAATCCTTCGACCCCCTCCGTTTTCTTCCTAAAAATTCTTTGGCCCCCACCGACTTTTTTTCAAGCTCCGTCACCGGATCTAAGCAACAAACAAATGGCAAGCCTTGGTCGATAGTGTTGTCCATAATCCTATTCGTAAAATTCTGTTAATAAAACCTTAAGTGAACCAAGTTCCTGCCAACCAAAGCAAACAACAATACATGTCTATACTCCTTCGGTGAAAGTGCTTCTGTTTTAGGTAGGAAATATATTCTTGCTTAGTTAGGTTGTTCAAAATGACAACTCGTTCAAAAAAAGTTGCGACGACTTATTTTCAAATATAGGCGTGTCCCAAACTAGGATTGGCGTGACTCGTGACTCAACTTGTTATGTATGAATCGAGTCACGAAGCAAGTCGATCAACCCTGGCTCAGTTTTGACTCGTTTTAAACAAGCATTTTTTAGCTGAATTTTTCGAGCTTTTTTCAAGCCGAACTTTTATAAAACAAGCTCATGAGACGCGAGCTCTTTTTAACACATCACAACTAGCAAATTAAAAGAGCAACCAACCGTCCATAAGTATAAATACTTAATATGAGTGGATAATGTCCTCTAACTCCCAAATGCCAGTCTACGTACACCTCATTCAAAATCATGCCACGTGCATGACACGTGGCGAAACCCAAGCATCGTCACCCTTATATATCAGACGTTTGTTAATCGCATATTCTAGAGAAATAGGGGTTGAAATTTAGAGAGAGAAAGATGGATAACCAACAGCCCAAGAAGGAACAACAGAAGGTAGAAGAAGGTTTGCCGGCGCAGTTAATTAAGAGTCCATATACGCAGTACAAAGACTTGGAAGACTACAAAATGAAGGGGTACGGCACCCATGGCCACCAACAGCCAAAGCCTGGCCGTGGAGCCGCGGCGTCCACCGACGCCCCGACATCTGGCGGTGGTAGTGATATCAATCCATCCACCGCTACCGCCACCGATACTATCAACAAATATGGTGTTTCTTAATTAGAATTAATGTTTTGAGGTGTTTGATCGATGTGTAGGCGAGAATTTCGTGTTGCATTGTTTGCTAATAATTAATATTATAAAGGTTGCTATATGCCTATATATATATATATGCATATCTACGGTTTAATTCCTGTACGTTTTGGAAGTTATATATGTCCCAAAGTTTAATGTATCTTATCAGGCTGGCTCAATTTTTTTTGAACGGCCAGCTAATTAACTGCCGGATACTCTGTACGCGGCCTTCAATGGATAAAGGATGTCCAAGCTGGCCTGACGGATAGAGTCCCTATCCCACCAGCCACCAATTTCCGGGAAAACCCGACCCAAGCACCCGTCCAAAGGCCGGCTCAACTATTTCGTAAGCTTTAAGTGGAAAAAAAAGTGGGGCCTTTACTAACAGTTATGTAAAAAATCTCATCCTTTTATCCGGGTTTGGAACCGATAATAATGAACTAAAAGTTTATTTGTAATAGAGTTAAAAAGAATTTTTATTTATATTAAATCTATAAAATATTTAGACTAAATTATTTTCTAGTTTTTTTAAAGGCAATTTTTTTAATAAAATATTCATAATTAATTTTTTTAAGAAGTCTTTTCATTTAAATATAAATAGACTTTTATGTTGGTTTTGTTGAATCTCATATTCTTTTCAATTTTCAAGCTAAAAACCCACAGTTCAAAAACCCTCTACATAAAGAAAACATTTTTAAAAAATTAGAGGCCCGGTGGCCTAAGACTGTGCTTAGGTTGCTTGGTTTATTGGGCCGGCTCTATATATTATCTTTAATTTTTTGCTGATTACAAGTGACATGATCCAGCTGGATGTCGTCCGTGAGCTCCAAATGCAAGCCACGTATAATTCTTGTTGTTCGGATTCGTTTCTAGATATTTTTTTGGTGACGTATATATCTCTTCACTATATAATTAAGGCTGCTTTTTTACGATCTAAAAGTTGCTGGTCGATTTATAGATGTTCATTTTTTAAATCGGTTATTTGTAAGTAGATGATAAATCATCCTCTTTAATCAAACTTGTTTGTTTTTTAACTTTTCACATAGACATGCAAACTATATTACTTGAATTTAAAAGTATGGGTACGTATTATAACTTAAAACCTAGTCAATTATGATCAAACTATGTGTGTGAAATTGATTAACGACCTATTTTGAGATTTTATTAATAAAGTAATTTATGTTATAAATACTAAGTTACAAGATGTGTAGCTAGACAAATGGTGATCATTAAACAAATTGAGTTGTTAAATAACGAGTAACTAATTTGGATAGTGTTACAAGCCAAACAGAAGAACTCAATTCAAAAGACTAGTCTGATGAATGAGAGAGCTTATTTGACTTATAAACCCCACATCAATTGCCCATACAACCGATGTGGGACAAGTCTCATACCTTGCAATGGTTTCGATCTGTAACAGATAGGTTAGTTAAAACTAGTTACATGGCTAAACTTGAAATAAGGGGTTATAGAGGAAAATGGTCAAAGGTCAACTCAATTTTGTGTTGCACAATTTTGTGTTGCCTGGTAGTCGACTTCCATAGAGGAGGAAAATGGAGCCAAAACCTAGTTCTCTTGATTTTGATCAAATTGGAAGCATTCTTGAGTTGAAATCTAAGACACTTGAAGCTTGAAATCAACACCCAACGCGATTATTAACAACAGATAAGTGTTAGTTTGTTGTTTTGGTTGAATTTTTTGTGATGAAGGTTGAAGCCATGGATGGGTTTTTATCAAATCATGAAGTGAGTGTTGTATGCTACAAGAACATGTTAGTTTGATCATACAAATATGTTTTAAACACCCAAACATAGATTCTAGCATATAGAATCCATAGGTGATGATGTGGGTGTTGGATAAACCATGTGGGTTTGGAATTATATGTGAAGTTGAGTATAAGTTAATGATATATTGATGTTTTAGAAGTAAAAGTGTTGTCATAACTCAACAAACCAACAAAACTTATGATTTTGATGAACTTGAACATATGATGGAATTGGGGTAATTTGAAATTAACTAAAAACATGTGTAGGTGAAATCTTGCACATAAGTTGTTTGATGAAATGCCTAAAAGAGGCATAAAACATGAATGAATAACATGCTGATATGAAACTTACATGTGGTGTAAGGTTTAAACTTTGAGTGAGTTATAAGCTAGAAAGCATGTCAATTTGGGTGAATAACAACTATATAGAATGTGTGTGTTGAATGAATTGTGGTATGGTCGTAGGAAGTCTTGATGAGGAAGACAAGCATAGATCATATCCACAATTCATTCAACACACACGATGTGAACCATATTTCAATTCTTGCCAGAGATCTCTTTTTTTGGTTTTTCTAAATTTATTTTTTCTTATTACTTTTTTTGCTGATATTTATTTTGGTTTTTTTTACTTGGACAATATCTCGTTTATTCGTTAGCTAGTGTTTGTTTCTTTTTTGGGTTTATTTTCAATGTTTGTGTCTCCTCTATCTGTTAATGCCTTCTTTTGATTCACTATTAAGACGAAATAAATGTGTTAAATCTACGCAGGAACACGTGAAGCCATTCCAACTAGTTATATGCATATATAGTTGGTTCTAAAATTATAAAGTAAAATTGTAATGAATAAAAAAACCTTCATATATAAAAAAGAAACCATTCATTAATTAACTATTTGTCATCGAAGCTATTAAAAATAAAGAAAGTGAAAGAATGATATGAATGAGGCAATTGGAAATCATAAGAGTCATCACAAGTTTTCCATGATAATGCGAAGAGGGATGCAACCATCGTTCACATGGATGTCCACCGCAGTTATACTTTTTATGCATCTTTTTAACAAAATACAATATTCAATACTTTACAATAATTACTACTAATTACTTTATAAACACAAGACCATGTAAGCATCTTCGTCTTTAAATCTATATATGTATATATATTTTTTATCAGTATGCTAAAATGCCAAAATATGTCAAAATCAAATTATACGTTGTAACGTTAGTGATAATTCAAATTGGGTTACCAACCTATATTTGATCCGTTTAATTACTATTTGTTTAATCTTAACCATACATATCTGTTTAACTTATATAGCCAGAATAAGACGTGTGTAATATATATACTTATTCAAACAAATTGTAAATACGCTTAATGGATTGTACCTACTATTTAAAATTCTTTAGTTTTATTAACTACAAATTCTCCCACTTGTTGCGTGTTGAATGTTACGAACTTGACATGAATACAAAAACACATCGGAAATCTAAAGCATCAAGAAAACAATTGAATAAAAGAACGCAAGTAAAACGTAATAAAACCCAAAAGATATAGACTGTTGGGTTAATCGGGTTAGTTTACGGATCTGATGGGGCAAGTCGTTTCGGGTCAAACAGGTCACGGTTTTTATTCAACATATTACGAAAATATGGAGTTTGAAACACAAAGAAATGATCCAAGTGTTTGACCGAATTTGTTGGCTTCAAAGGAATGTTGGATTGTTCCTAAAGAATAGGAGAACGTTGGAGTGGTGTAGATCATGATTTTATTTTAGCATATGCTTGATTTTAATGTTTAGTATAAATAGGTTAGTTTATATATTTTAAAAAACGTTGTAACCTCACTGTAAGTTAGTATATTGAAGTATATTTTTTGTTTCATTCATTTACATTTTATATATTCATATACGTGGGTCTTGTATCTGATTGAAGAGGGAGTGAGGCTTGAACCTACATAAACTTGCTTTCATTCTTGAGACTTTTTCAAAGAAACAATTCACGTTTTGGTAAGGGAGCAAAAAAATTTGCGGATTGCAGAAAAAAAAGAAAAATGAAACTGTCTTAAAAAAATAAAACTAGTACAATACCTGTTGGAATTCAAACCAAGGATCTTTCCTTGGTGTTAAATGTATTCAACAAACTCCACCAACCAACTTTATCGTTATCACATCTGGATTAAACGTTAAAACAAAATTCCTTAAAAAAAAAAAAAAGAAAAGAACATTGCCTATCACATGAGAGGATGTAAAATGTAAAAAAAAAAACCAGAAAGAAAAAAAAAACAAAAAGAACGTTCCAAAATAGCAAAAAAACACCAAGTATTGTAGCCTAGGTTTTCCAGATGTAAAATGTAATGTTACATGTTTTCTCTCTATAAGCAACCTAACTCAAACATAAACTGTTTATTAGAAAACAGACAACTTGAACCATTTAAAACCCATGACATAATTACAACTAACAAAACCCGCTTATTTATTGATATGCAAGAAAGTACCACTCAAGTGCTCGTAATAAATAATTTATGATCTACCTAATATCGGGTAATGGAATAGATGGAGGAAAGGAATTAATGGACGGAGTAATGGAATATAGACAAAGGAATGGAATAGAACATTATCATTTTATTGTCTTGTTTGGTTACGATGTAAAATGAAATTAATCATTACTTTGTTTTGCTTAGTACGCAACGGAAAGAATAAATAAAATAAAGTTAGTGATGAATGGTCATAGCGATGGACTGGTGGTGGAAAGGAGTTTTGTATTGAAGTAAACAATTTATGAGTAAAAGATGCATTTTCATTTACAGGATGTGTGCCTTATATGGCTAATTACATTGTTAGGAAAGTAGCAATTAATGGAGAAATTAGTGGATCTAATCTAAGGAACTATTGACTATACATTTTGAATACGTTTAAATATATAATTTGTTAACGATTTCGAAGAAATGGTACATGAGTCAATGGCTTTGTTAACATATCCGCAAGCTGATCTTGAGAGTTGACATTTAGAACTCGTAGGTGACCAGCAGAGACTTGTTAGCGAACAAAATGGTAATCAAGTGCAACATGTTTCATACGCGAGTGATAAACCGGGTTGGCACATAAATATGTGGCCCCTGTATTGTCACAAAATAAAGTTGGTGTGCTACTTGTTGTAATACCCAGTTCCATCAGTAGGTGTTTAAGCCAAGTGAGTTCTGCCGATGCATTAGCTAATGCTTTATGATGATCGTTGACTCCGGTGTCTCTAATATTTTGATGGTAGTGATGGGTGATGGTTGAGGTGGCAGTGCTAGGTAGCAAGTAGCGTTAGATGGTGGACTGGTGGCGGGAAAGAAGTTTTGGTGGTAGGGATGGGTTGTGGCTGCGGTCCTTGCGGAGGCAGTGACAGTGGCAGGTAGCAAGTAGTGTAAGGTGGTGGTAGGCGGGTGGACAGTCAGACAGATGGTAGTTGGAGGTGGTGGCAAGTGCGATGAAGCTGACAGTTGCAGTGAGCGGTGGGTGGCGGTAGTAGGATGTGACAGTAGCAGGCAGCGCGGTGGGGGTGGATGGGCACTGATTGGAGGGTACGTAGTGAAGGCAATGTAATGTGAAAGAAAAATGGAATGAAAAAACAAGTGAGATCGATTAAATTTTGGTTGATTTGTAAAGAATTGAATGAATTTAATAATAGATTATTTTATTATATTGATCAACCAAACACATTTTTTTCCTCATATTAGTTCATTCTTATCAACCTCCGTATCAAATTATCAAATTATATATCTTTTTATGTTTAGCTAAGTTAGAATGTAGTATGTACGTTGCAGATACTGCACAAATAAATATAATATATTTAGTCATAAAAGTGTTATATGTTTAAAAAGCATGTGTATTTAATTGTTGACATATACTGTTGTTAAAATATGTATTTAAATAAATAAATATTTAATAACAATTATAAAATTTTTCAGTTTATTTTTAAAACATTTTCTTCATTGGAGTTTTAATTTTATTGTGATATTTATAAATATTAATTTTATTAAAATATATTTATTTCTTTAAATAGTTTTTAATAGGCCTGTAAACGAAACGAATGAACACGAACATGAATTTTGTGTTCGTGTTTGTTTTATTAAAAAAATGAATATATTCGTGTTCATTTGTATTCGTTCATTAATAAATTAAACGAACACAAACGAACCAAATTAAATAAACAAACATAAATGAACATTGTTGAACAATCATAAATGAATATGAATACTATTAAACAAACATAAACGAACACAATTAAACAAGCATAAACAAACACAAACAAGAATTTACTTAAATGTAAATACATATCATTCGTAAATTAGATAGTTAACCGAACATAATCTAACATTACATAGTTAACGAACATGAATAAACGAACATAAATAAACGAACATAACCGAACAGTTCATAAACATAAATAAACGAACATTAGGTGTAAGTTAACACGGTTGTGCTTAAACTAGGCCTGTAAACGAACCGAACAGTTCATGAGTAGTTCGGCAAGAAGCTCGTTTATGTTTGTTTAATTAAATTAACGAACATAAACACACATAGTGATATAAATACAAAATATTTTTATTATTTTATATATGGTATTTTCGCCATTGAGATAACCTAACCATATTAAATAGTTGAAAATTTTTATAAATCAATCATATAAAACAATTAGAATCATTAAATTTTTTATATTTTTAATGTTCTATGGAAAACATAGTGATATTTAGAGACTTACATAGAAGTTTTTAAATAAAAAGACAAGTCCGTAAAAAAATTTATAACTAAATTCATTTATATATATAATTCAAAATAGACAACTAAATACAAGCATTAATACATACTTAATTAGAAGAGAGAGAAAAAAAACCAAAAAATATATATCTTAGAATGATGAGAAATTGAGAATTGAAGTCTTATTAATTATTTTAGTTATTAATATTTTTTCGTGACCAATTTATTTCTTTTGATGGATGCTTCATCAATCCATTAAAAATTTAATTATAGCGGTTTAAAAATATAAAAGAAGTAATTATCATTGTATATAAATAGTTAATTTGTTCTTTTTTACTTTCATCACATTACATTGTTTTATACTTTTACATTAATGAGTAGTCATATACATCGTGTGAAAGTGCAGATTTTAAGGTATAACCAGTTTTTTAATCTTACAAAGAATTCAATGACTACACCATAAAAAGATGAATGCAATTATGAATGAACACCATTAACATTTTAAAATATTTTTAAAATATACTTTTTCCAATATTTTTGCCTCAATTGTACCCCAAGATTCTTTTAAACGAGAGATCTTGGGTTCAAATCCCTCCCGCAGCGAAATAGGGGTATGAGGGAGGTCAGGGGGTTTTCCCAGTGGGGTTTCCTCCTGGAGTGGTTGTGGTGACTCATGGGAGGTCTAGGTACATGGCCTGGAAACAGTAGGTTCACACGATTGAGACCTTCGCTGTTCAAAAAAAGATATACTTTATAAAAAAGTGTAATTAACTTTTTTCCTAGAATAACTGTGGTAACATTAATGGTAATGCGATGATGAATTGAATGCTTTGTTATTTGTTGAAATTTAGGATTATTATGTTAAATTTATGATTCTGTTTAAATTTTATTTATGTTTATTTAAAGTTAACGTATTGTTAAAGTTTATTCAATTGTGTTATTAAGACATTTTTCTCCTGTATCACACACACACACATATATAGAGTAAGGTTATTGTATAAAGTGATACTTTATAAAAAGCAAAGTGCTATTATAATATTTAACAATTCCTTGTTGCACACTTTATTATTTATAATATCACTTTGTTTTTTACACTTTTTACAAAAATCTCATTTTGTATCTTAACCTACCTTATATATATATATATATATATATATATATATATATATCATTTATATCATTATTTGATAATAAACTTTGATATTTTATTTAAAAAGTGAGTATTTTAATCAAAATATTAAAACTTTTGGAGTAAAATGTTATTTTAGTCCCCATGGTTTAACAATTTTTACCATTTTAGTCCAATAGTTTAAATTTTGTCATTTTGGTCATTATGGTTTCATTTTATTGTCATTTTCGTCCCTGTGATTTGGTAGCTTTTGCCAGTCCAAAAATTTAAATTTAATTCGACTAAAATGCTAATAAAATGTAAATCATAATGACCAAAATGACAATAAAATAAAACCGTAATGACCAAATTTACAAAATTTAAACTACTGAATTAAATGACAAAAGTTGTCAAACCATATAGACTAAAAATGACATTTTACTCAAACTTTTGATTCTTTTATTTTGAGCACAAAAGCTTGAATAGTAAGTTTTTGTTTTTATTTTGATGATAAAAGTGTAAATATTCTAATGCAAAAAAAAAAATTGAACTTATTTTTTTAGTTTTTTTTTTTTGTTAAAAAAGTTTGAAGCGTTCTACTTTTAAAAGCAAACTTTTGATTTTTGATTTTTTTATTTTATTCACAAAAGTTTGAATACTACTTTTGATGTCTTCAAGTTTTACATTAAAATAAAATTTATTGTGGCATATTTAGTGTTTGAGTTTTAATATTTAAGATGAGCAACGTTTATAAAGAAAATTAAAAGATACTTTATATATAAAAATAGACAAAAAAGAAAGAGTGCAACATAATAAAAGAAGTGAGTGTATAAAAGACATTAGGCTATTTATTTATTTATAGGGTTAAGTTACTAGCATGGTTGTAAAACTCGCTAGCTGCCAGTCGGGCGGTAACGTACTGTCTAGGGATTAATCGGGATTAATCGACGATAGACAGTTTGGGATTTTATATGTAATTTTACAAATATATATTATATACACACATCAATACCAATAATTTAGTATAATACTTTAAATAATTTAAAAAATAAACTTAAATATACAAAGTCAAATATTTTAAAGTTTAAACTTAAACACCGAATTCAAAGTTAGAGATAGGGCTGTAATCGAGCCGAGCCGAGCCAGGCCAAGCTCGAGCTCGAGACAGTTCGAGTCGAGCCGAGCCACCTCAATAATTTTTTCTAGCCAAAAAATCGAGCTCGAGCTCGTATAGAAAATCGAGCATCGAGTCGAGCCACGAGCCAGCTCGGTTTTTTTATTTTTATTTTTATTTACCTCTTCCTCTCCACTTTACATACTAACATACATACATACATATATAATATATATAAAATCTAATATATATATATTTATTTATATACATTTATGTATAAGATATTAAATATCTATAAATATAAATAAATATATATGTATGTATATATATTTATATACATATATTTATATGTTGTGTGTAATATAGCATATGTGTGTGTATAATTTTATATATATATATGTATGTATATATCATGGTTGTAGAAGTCGCTAGGCGCTAGTCGGGCGGCGAGGTACCGCCTAAGGATTAATCGGGATTAATCGGCGCTAGGCGGATTGTAATTTTTATATGTAATTTTACAAATATATATTATATAAACACATCAATATCAATAATTTAATATAATACTTCAAATAATTTTAAAAAATATACTTAAATATACTAAAAAAAGTACTTTAAAGTGCAAACTTAAACACAGAGTTCAAAGTTTAAAGATAAATTTCGATGTTAACTGCCTGGATTCGATGTTTCAGAGATATATTAAAGATTTTTGGTTAAGAAATGTCTAAATAATCATAAAATTGGTCCCTTTTTACCATAAAAAAGTCAAAAAAAATCAAAAAAGTGAAAAAAATAAAAATCTGATTGGGCCGCCTAGGCCAAAAATTAGACAGTAGATGGGCGCCTAGCGCCTAGGCGCCGCCTAGGCGGCCGCCTAGGCCGATTTTTACAACATTGGTATATATATGTTAAAAATCGAGCCGAGCCAACGAGTCGAGCCACGAGCCCAGCCAACCCTGGCTTGGGCTCTGCTCGTTTTTATCGAGCTTTTTTCGAGCCGAGCCTTTTTCGAGCGAGCTTCGAGTCGAGCGTCGAGTCGAGCCTCGAGCCGCGAGCTTTTTGAACAACCCTAGTTATAGATGAATTTCGATGTTAAGTGACTGAATTACATGTTTTAAGGATATATTAAGGATTTTGTGTTGAAAATGTTTAAATAATCATGAAATTTGTCATTTTACTAGAAAAAAATTGAAATAAAAAAGTCAAAGAGTCAATAAAAAATAAAAACTAACTAGACCCCGTTATTGTGTCAAAATCGACACAATAAATACAAGAGTGGTTACTAGTACTTTGATCAATATTATATTATCACCATTATCTTTTTATATTTTTTATTGTTAAAAAATACTTAACAAGCATGTATAAGTAAAAATTACACGTGTATGATATAATTAATTTTTTATGATATATAATTAATTTAATTTAAGTATAATATATATTATATAAATAATTAAATAATATGATAATGTAAAACGATATTTATGTAATGGACAAAAACCAATAATCCTTAGCTCAAGTGGTTGAGGAGAGGTACCCAGCGACTTCAATATTGGGGAGGTCACGGGTTCAAGTCCTGGAATGGACAAAATAGGGGTTTCATGCGAGGCTACGAGGTTTTCTCTCACCTATGGTGGGTTTCCTCGTATTGAGTGTAGATATGATTGGGTGGGTTTATGACCCGTTAATAATCCAAATTGCCGTTCAAAAAAAAATGTAATGGACAAAAGGCAAAGAAAAGATTAATATATTTATTTCTCTTTGCTTTATTCTTGGTTTCCTTCTATGATTTTAAATATATTTGCCTCCAAAGCTATGAATCCCAATTTCCCAACCATCGTTCTTTAACATCACCCAATTCTACAAGTCAAAACATCACCATTAATGGCTCCAGATTTGCAGGAAATGTATTCTATCGAGAATTGGGTTCGAATTCATCGCCATAAAAAACAAGAATGTGAACCCAAAATCGACAATGATGAAGCTTTATCTCTGTGTGATCTTGTCATCAACGAACACGATGTTCCGGAACAAAATCATCCAGAACAACGATTCTATGATGAACAAGAAGAAGACTTCGTTTTCGGCGGTGATAGCTCACACTTGCCGGAAAATAAAATGTGCAGCGCTGACGAGCTATTTTTCCGGGGTCAAATCCTTCCATTACGACACTCAGTTACTTTACCGTCCAGATTCACTACCCGAACCCAAGAATTCACCCGATCCATCTCGTGTTCAAGGTCCGAACCAGTGAGTGTCGCTAGCAGCAGAAGCAGCAGCACTCGTAGTAGCACGTCAGGATCCGAAATTAACGGGTACAAACCCACCATAAGAAATCGAAACCAATTCCATTCTCCCCCAAGTCCCACACCGCAGATCCAAACCCGAAGCCTCCGTCACTCTTATCCGAAATCATCATTAAAATGGAGCTTTTTACAGTTGGGTCCAATGAAACTGCAAGAAATCGGGTTGACGGATCTGAGGAATCGGAGACAGAGAAGCCATGAAAATGAAAAAGAGAAGCACGTATTGTCATTTGCAGGGTGTAAATGCTCTGCAAATGTCATTGAAAGTACAGTTTCTTCGAGAATGTCGATGGTCAAACCAACAACTTTGAATGAACCGGAGACCGGTTCGGCCGGTTTAAGAATTTCGAAAGAAAGGAACGTTGAACGGAGGGAGCATGCAGTGTCAGATCATCGAACATCTAAATGGTTGAAGCAGCTTTTCATTCAGAGAAATGGTCCTCTTTAATGTTTTTTTTCTTTCATTTAGCTATTTACACACTTCTCTATTTTATTTTAACATTTTATCATTTCTATATGTTTTGTATAAATTTATATAATGCGTGTAACTCCCTCTAACATTATTAATTCAACAATAATTGGTCTCATATACGTCTTTCATAAGACTTATACGAGACGTATATGATCTATACGGTTTTAAATATTTTAGTGTAACTGAATTAATTGTGTTGATCAATATCAATTACGAAATTCATTAAAAAAGTTGTGTGTGAGGTGTACGCTTTTTTAAGCTTTATGATTCAATGTGGTCACAAGCGGGCAACGCCTAGGATAGAACGGGGTCCAAGGGGCGGCAGCTTTTGGCGAGGTTCAAGGAGCAAAGCCCCTGGCTGGGTCGAGTTTGTTCTAACCTAAGTTACTATATTGAAAAATCAATAAAAAAATTAATTTTTCTAATTTTGACATAAAATTCGTTTTATTAGTTTAATGACAAATTTAAGAAGAATGAATTGAAAACTGCCTTTCAACCTATGTATCTCCAAAATGGGATTGTTCAATCATATGCTGGTTCATTCAGAATATACTACAACTTTAATACTTGTTTTTAAATTAGAATTGAATTTTATTCGACAAATATTTGATTGAACCACGAATAATTTGATACAAAAGTGTGATTTACGACTTTCAATTCATCCGGTGTAAAATTCACGCGCGTTTTATGTGATATATTCTACATACGAGGCGTATCTCAGCCTAATCATTGTCACCAAGAAATCATGACAAACAATGATTGTCACCATATACGTCTTGTATATGTTTATACGATGCACATAAGGTGTGAGATGCGTGTTTAACGTTTTTTAGATAGCTAGTAATGTACACTTATTACCTACTCTTTTTTTTTAATTTAAACATTTTATTCGATAAAGAGAACACTTTAGCACAACATGTCCTCTTAAATGTTTTTCTTTTATTACTTTATTATTTTTAATTGGTGATGAACTCTTATTAATTTGTCACAAGAGGTGAGTAGTATGTCATGTCATATGTAATTTTTAACATTCAATTCTCCTCTCTTTCAATAAAGAGAACACTTTAGCACAGCATGTCCTCTGGTTTCCTTAAGCTATAGTCTAATTCACTATTATTGTTGATATAAGATCCTTTTATGCTTTCATTAATAATCACATCCAACTACATCATTTATTGCCAAAGGTGTGGCTAGATCGTTACTTTGATAACATGTATCCACGTCCCCTAGACCTATTAGTTGCTTAGATTAAAAAAATAAAAAAATTAAGCCATGTTACTCGATAACATGCGCTCTAACCATTTAGACTTATTAGTTGCATAGATAAAGAAGGAAGCCTTTTGATTTTCTATTCTTTACCTCAAATTAAATGCTAAAAAATACATGTTAATTCGTGATGAAGTCTATATTTTGATTTTCTGTCTTTTTTTTATTATATTAAAGTGTACTCTTATATTGGTATATTATTATAACTACATATGCACTATAATAATCTTTGTTAAATTATTAATATTAACTACATGCTAATTTCACTCATTTATTTTTATAGATATAACTATCAATATATTATCCTATTCTAAATGTCTTATCGTGCTTCACATGTTAGAGACGACGCGATTAATGTATATATATAAAATATGAATACGACTTGCTTAATACTTGACTTGATGATATAAACGTGACAGTTCTATGTTTTATGTAGCAAAAAAGAAAAATGATGAATTGCCTCCTATTTTTATTATTTAAACAAAAGTATGAAATAAAATAGTGTTCTTTTTGGTTAAACATGTCTAATCATGCCTTATCAGGTTCCCGTTTTGCCAGCTCTAATTATTATGATAAATAGATTTAATTGCATAAATGGTCCCTATGGTTTGATCAAATTGCATATTTGGTCCCCAAACTTTAAAAATTGCAAATTTAGTTCAATTATTTAAATTTAATTGCATAAATGGTCCTTGTGGTTTAATCAAATTGCAAATTTGGTCTCCAAACTTAAAAAATAGCAAATTTAAAATAAGTTTAAAAAAATATTAGATTAATTTAAATATTTTTAAAATAATTTGTATCATCTATTCAATTTAATTAAAATAGTTGTATTCTTATTCATGTATTAAAAAAATAACAAAAATATTGAATAATAAACATTAAATATACAAGATAATATTGTTTAAATAACTTGTGAATTCAATATCTTGTATATTTAATGTTTATTATTCAATAGTTTTTGCTATTTTTTGAATCAAAGAATATGAATACAACTATTTTATATAACTTCCATAAGTTAAACAAATTATTTAAATAATGTTTATATTATTTTAAAAATGTTGAATGTATTTTAATAAAGTGTATATATTTAATTTGGATTTGTGAATTATTTATGTTCTATATTTGCAATTTATAAAGTTTGGAAATAAATCTGCAATCTGCTCATACCACAGGTACCATTTCCGCAATTAACTTTAAATATTTGAACTAAATTTACAATTTTTAATATTTGGGAATCAAATCTGGAATCTGATCAAATCATAGGGACCATTTATGCAATTAACTTTAATGTTTGAACCAAATTTGCAATTTTTAAAATTTGAAGAGCAAATCTGCAATTTGATCAAACCACATGGACCATTTATGCAATTAACTCTGATAAATATATGACACATCAAAAACATATATATATAAAAGAATAGTTAATATTTTAGATACTAAAACTATTAAAATGAGACGTTATGAGAAAAAAATAAATAAATTACTCGGATATATTGTTCAGGTGCGCACGTGTGGTTCGGTTCTATTATGAGCCGTGAACCAATACTAAAACCTTCGGTTAATGACATTGTGAAAACCGATTAGTTTTGATTAAATTGGTTTTTGTAATCCTATACATTTTAAACTTAAGTTAAGAATTTGACTAGAAATCAAACTCAAAATAAATATTATAACTAAATTAGTATTATAAAATCCGTGAGATGTGGCAGAGAAATACTTATATGATACATGTTTCTAGGGGTGTGCATGGGTCCATTTGGGTTCGGTTTTTTCTGTTTTCGGCTTAAAATTATGCTTATAAGAAAACAAACCAAAATATTGTATAATTGTATTTGTACTAATAATTGTTGAAGTACTACACTACTTAACAATTAAAATTATGTATAAAAATCTTTAAATTTACTAAATCAATTTCTTTTTGGTATCATAAGCATAAAACATAATAAAATACATGATTTGTATACGACTTTTGGTATTGAAAACCTAGAAAATAAAAATAAACGGTTTACAAATTATTGAAATTTATGAAACTTAATATATATATATATACACACACTCATACATATGCATGCATTCGGTTTTTCGGTTTTAATTTTAGGTGAACCCAAACCCAAAACCAAACTTTCGGTTTTGTTAAAAACTTATACTAAACTCGTCGGTTTATATTTGGGTTCGTTTATTTCGGTTTGGATTTTTCGGTTTTTGGGTCGGTTTTTTTTTTTGTTTCTTGCACACCCCTACGGCTGTTTCCTTTGGCATATTAATGAACATGTATATTAAAATTGGAGATTCTAGTTATAGGACTTGCATTTGCTTTGCTGTATTGTATGCCCATTTAGAGTGTTTGTAATCATTGCTAATATGCATTGTATATAGAATAGAGTACAACCGACCGTTCATTACGAGCAATGATTTATGTTTTGTAGGCGTTGTATGTGAATTATACCCGGCAAAATGGGTCGGGTTGGATAACGGGTCAGAACGGGTTCGGGTCAGGATGGGTGCAGGTCAGAATGAGTTTTAAGCAAAATCCATGCGGGTCTAAATGGATTGTTCTTAAAAAAAATCAATTTAGTTTAACTTATGATGTGTTATAAGTAAACAAATAGTCCATTTGGATAATTTTTAGTGATATTCTCATCAAATATGTTATTAATAATTCTTAAATGTTTAAATCTATTGCATTTACGTAGTTGTTTTGGTTACTCATCTTGATTTGCATTGTGTTTAAGTGCTACCCATCCTAACCTATTCAATATTATAATGTTACTCATTTCAACCTATTATACTAAAATTGTTTACCAAAATCAACCCATTTCCTTTTATATGGGTAAAAATTGCCAACTCTAAATTGTGAATGTTTGGCCACATTGCAACAACAATGATTTTGATTATTATGAATATCAATGGGTTAACTGATATAGAAATTTTTGGATCTTTTTTTTTTTAAATTTATATCAGATTATAATCCATTTCAAGTACCAAGACCCTTATGATGTATCACGTATTTTGTTTCATGAATATTTTGTCACCAATCATCTTGATTACATCTCAGAAAAAATACTTACCAGTTACCACTTGAAATTTGTAGTTCTCATCACCAATAAATTCTAGCACGTGTGATGGATTTTTGAAATTTCAGTCATCAGTAGACTTGAATAACATTTATATGCTTAGATCTCATGGAACCATGTTGGGACTAAACTATTTCCTAATCACATACCTAAAAAAGTTAAGTTTTCAATTGTTTTAACCATCGCTATAATGTTCAAAAGACTTGTTTCTTCTTCTTTTCACCACTTTTGAAATAAAAATCATATCGGACGATTTCTAGGTTTGATTTATGTCTTCTTCATATGGGTTATATTTTTAATCTTTTCATTATTGATAATCAAATCATTAAGACACAATTGCTGTCAGAAACAAGCAATGATATTGAATCTCTCGAAGAACCGAAAGCATGCAACATTAGAGGCTTTGTATTCTAAAATTTGTCGACTTTGTATTTCTATAACCTTGATTTCTCTAGTAAAAACAATTTGGGCTAGAATTAGGCCCGAAACTTTGATGGCTTCAAACTCTTGCTTTAGTCCATTAAACACATGGACTAAAATATACAAGTCAGACCAAATCTGGTGTGCTTTAGTAGTTTAATTACTATGCGGATGGGAATAAAGGTGGCCAATGCGAGTTTTTTTTAATCGGTTCCGGTCAAAAAAGTCAAGAACCGATTCTGGTTCTGGTATTGGTTTTTGACCGGTTCGGGTTTTGGCCGGGCAAAAGGAGGAACCGGCTCCGGTTATGATTTCTCCAAAAATCCGGAACCGCTTGTACTCATTTGTTCGGGTATGACCGGTCCCGGTTCGGGTTGTCGGTTCCGGAAACCGGTGTTTTTTGCCACCTCTATATGGGAATTTTGAGTTGGTATACAACAGAATTTGTATTTGGTTTTATTCAAATACATCTTTTTTTTGTTTGTTTTCTAAAAATAAATGGCTTTTGTCTACCATTCTTTCACAAACAACATCAACCGGTAAATGGCTAAGTGTTCACGTTCAGTTGACTGAAGAAGAAACGTGTGATACATGGATTATCTTGAGTAGACGCCTGACCAGGGGCAAATGTTAGCAGGGACCGGGAGGAGCGACCATCAGTATAACCGGTAACATTGGATGATGAAACTGCACGGTTATTATATGTTGCAGTATACAGTAGATTTACGCTTACTACCTCGCTTATGAAGTGATGGTCATATACAGATTTGTGAGCGTATTTCTCTCTTCACACCAAACAATTTGTAATTGAAATCGAAATGAAATTGAACAACCAAAACTGAAGAATTCTTTCTTTAGTGATTCTTAATCGAGAGAGATTACAAAGTGAAATTGAAACTCAAAATCAGAAAAAAAAAAAAAAAAACTAAATCGTAACAAACATTGCTAGCTTATTAAACCAAAATCAGAACTAACTGATGCTAACAAACTGACTAACTTTTAAGTCCTTCAACTCATACAAAATAACAAAAACAGTCCCTCCATTATTTGAATTTGACACTACTCTCACATTCTCCACCTTAGTGCAAATCAAAGATAAATCCATAACTTTCCATGAAACTAACCAATCTGCAGCTGATCACAACAGTAACGAAACTTCACACTTGGCAAGGACTTTGTCAACATGTCAGCCAAATTTTCATGAGTGCTAACATACACAACCTTCACCACCTTAGAATTTATAACATCCCTTACAAAATGAAGCTTCACATTAATGTGTTTTGATCGCTCATGAAATACCTGATGCTTTGATAACTGAATAGCACCCATATTATCACAACTAATCAAAGTTTCACCAACCTTTACACCAAGCTCAGTCAAAAAACCTTTTAACCATATAGCTTCTTTCACACCTTCAGTTAAAGCAATAAATTCTGCCTCAGTAGTAGATAATGCTACTACATGTTGTAACGAAGCTTTCCAGCTAACAACCCCATTAAACACCTGAAAAACATAGCCATTGATTGATCTGCCTTTATCATAGTCCTTAGCAAAATCAGAGTCAACATAACCCTGAATTACTGAACCAACACTGCTACCTTTTCCAAATAATAGCCCAACACTTCTAGTTCCATTTAGATACCTCATAATCCACTTTACTCCTTCCCAGTGTAACTTTCCTGGTTTACTCAAGTATCGACTAACTACACTTACAGCATAACCTAAATCAGGTTTAGTACACACCATGAGATACATCAGGCTTCCAACTGCATTCGCATAAGGAACACTTAACATTTGTTCCTCTTCATCAGTAGTTTGAGGTGAATCATTACTAGACAATTTAAAATGCATAGCCAATGGAGTAGCAACACATTTACTATTCTGCATTGAAAAATTACTAAGAACCTTATTTGCATAAGACTCTTGAGACAACTTCAGAACACCAGCAAGTCTATCTCGTGTAATCTCCATTCCAAGAATCTTTCTTGCTTCACCCAATTCTTTCATCTCAAACTCACTCATCAACAGTTCTTTTGCATTCTCTATTTGCCCCTTGTCCTTGCATGCTAACAACATATCATCCACATACAAAAGCAAAAACAAAAACTTTTCAACTGCATACTCTTTATAATAGACACAACTGTCATAACTGCACCTCTTAAAACCTTGTGAAATCACATAATCATCGAATCTCATATACCATTGTCTAGGCGATTGTTTAAGACCATACAAAGATCTTTGCAACAAACAAACCTTTTTTTCTTGACCTTTAACTTCAAAACCAATTGGTTGTTTCATATAAATTTTCTCTTCAAGACTCCCATGCAAAAACGCAGTCTTAACATCCAATTGTTCAAGTTCCATATCATACAATGCTGTTAAAGAGAGTATTACTCGGATAGAAGTATGTTTAACTACAGGAGAGAAAATCTCATTGTAGTCAATACCTTCTCTTTGAGTAAAGCCCTTAGCCACTAACCGAGCTTTGAACCGAGGCGGATCACCATCCAGACCTTCCTTTAACTTGAAAATCCATTTACAGGACACCAACTTCTGATTAATAGGTTTATCAACCAAAACCCAGGTCTTATTCTTGTACAAAGAATCCATTTCTTCTTTCATAGCCATCAACCATCTTTTAGAGTCAACAGAATCAATAGCCTCTTCATAAGTCAGTGGCTCATACAAACTTTCTTGTTCAGCAACACTAAAAACATAAGCAGCCACATCTTCATTTGTTCTATACCTCTCAGGTAGAACAACTTTTCTTCTGGGCCTATCTCGAGCAATATTATAGTCACCAAAATCAGTATTAGACCTGACTCCCTGATCACCAATACTTGATTCTGTATTAGCTACTGACTCTTGAAACTCCACCTCAAGTTGAATACTATCTCTAACTTCATCATTCACCTGAGATATACTAGCACTTCCACCCATTACATCCTTATACATTAAATTTTCATTAAATGTAACATCCCTACTAACGATTACCCTGGGACTCTCACCTGAAAGCTTCCACAGCCTGTAACCTTTGACTCCTTCAGGATACCCCAAGAACACACACTTAATTGCTCTGGGTTCAAGTTTACCCTGCTTAACATGTGCATAAGCTAAAGCCCCAAAAACCCTCAAATGACTATACTGAGATCTTTCACCTGACCACATCTCAATAGGAGTTTTCATTTCAATTGCAGAAGATGGTGATCGATTAACCAAATACACTGCAGTTGACAAGGCTTCAGCCCAAAACTTGCTTGGCAACCCAGCCCCAAACAACATACACCTTACTTTGTTTAATAATGTTCTATTCATCCTTTCAACTAAGCCATTCTGTTGAGGTGTCCCCACAATAGTTAAGTGCCTAGCTATTCCATTTCTTTTACAAAATGAATCAAACAAAGTATTACAGAATTCCAAACCGTTATCTGTCCTTAACCTTTTAATCTTCCTTTCTGTTTGATTTTCTACTAACACCTTCCATTCTTTAAACCTTTCAAAGGTCTCATCCTTTGATTTAAGTACATATACCCAAACCCTCCTGGAATACCCATCAATTAAGGACAAGAAATACCTAGCACCTCCAAGTGATTGAACTTTAGCCGGGCCCCACAAGTCAGCATGTATGTAGTCAAGTATATCACCAGTAGAATGAACACTCCTAGTGAATTTGACTATGTGTGACTTGCCCATAATACAACTTTCACAAAAACCAGCATTACAATCTTTCAGACCACTGAACAAATGAAACTTGTTTAATTCAATCAAACCTTGAGTGCTAATATGACCCATTCTCTTATGCCACAACTGAGCTAGTGTACCCACATCCTCAGCCACATTAGCACTTGTAGTATCAACCATTCCTTCTAGAAAATAGATATTATTCTTCCTTCTAGATCCAGTTAGTATAACCATGGAACCTTTTATTACTTTAACCTTTCCATTTTTCATACTCACTGTATATCCATTGCTTTCAAACGTGCCTAAAGATATTAAACTCCTCTTTAACTCAGGAATATACCGCACTTCCTGTAACTCAAAACTTGCACCATTTTCAAGTTTGAAAACAACAGACCCCAACCCTTTTATGCTGCAAGACCTATTATCACCAAGATGTACGACTCCCAAATCTTGTATCTCAAGATCCTTGAAACACTCCTTATTAGGAGTCATATGATAAGAACATCCCGAATCCATTACCCATTCAAGGTTAGATTCACTGCCAGAAACCATCAACACATCAGCAGATTCATATCCATCCATTGAATCCTCATTTGATGAAGTAGTTGCTTGACTTTTCTTCTTAGCATATTCAGCTTTTCTTCTCTTCCATTCTGGACATTCTCTTTTCAAGTGTTTGTCTGAATTACACACAAAACACCTGAACTTTCCCCTTGATTTAGACCTTGCAGCTCCTTTCTTTTGACCTCTTTGTTCAGATCTACCTCTGACAAATAATCCTTCTATTGCTTCATCTTTCACTTCTCCCTTTTTCTTTAATTCTCTTGAGTTCATGGCAGCCAATACTTCCTCCATAGATAGACTCTCTCTTCCAAACATCAAAGTTTCAACAAAATGCTCATAGCTCTGAGGTAATGATGACAGAAAGATAATTGCTCGATCTTCTTCATCAATCTCCACCTCAATGTTTTCAAGATCAAGTATAATTTTGTTGAAATCGTCGGTATGATCTTCTAGAGACTTTCCTGATCCCATCTGAAAAGTATAAAGTCTCTTTTTCAGATAAAGACGGTTGGCTAGAGACTTTGTCATATACAGACCTTCAAGTTTGGTCCAAACACTGGCTGCCGTTGGTTCCTTTGAGACTTCTCTTAAGACTCTATCTCCAAGACTCAAGATGATTGCACTATGAGCCTTTTCCATCACCTGTTTCTTATCGGAATCTGACATTCCTTCTGGTAAACCTGCTTCTCCCTTGAGCGTTTCAACCAGACCTTGATGGACCAGTAGGGCTCTCATCTTTAGCCTCCATAAACTGAAATCGTTCCTCCCATCGAACTTTTCGATATCAAACTTGGTTGTGGACACCATTTCCGAACCTTCGATCAAGCCCCAAATTGTCTGCGATTGAGCCTAGCTGGCTCTGATACCAATTGTGAGCGTATTTCTCTCTTCACACCAAACAATTTGTAATTGAAATCGAAATGAAATTGAACAACCAAAACTGAAGAATTCTTTCTTTAGTGATTCTTAATCGAGAGAGATTACAAAGTGAAATTGAAACTCAAAATCAGAAAAAAAAACTAAATCGTAACAAACATTGCTAGCTTATTAAACCAAAATCAGAACTAACTGATGCTAACAAACTGACTAACTTTTAAGTCCTTCAACTCATACAAAATAACAAAAACAGTCCCTCCATTATTTGAATTTGACACTACTCTCATATACAGATTAAATTTGATGGGCTGTACACCAGCATCTACAAACCTGGCACAAAATTTGATGGTCATATACATCTAAAGTTGTTTTATATGGGGTTTCATGTTCTAAAATCTATCCAAAACAGCTTATAGAAAAAGTTTATACTCTTTATCCACAAAACAAATACAAATATCACTTAAACTCTCATCACTAATCCGATTATGCAAATCTGACTTCAATTGTTATGTTAATAGGTTATTGAAATTGATAATGAAGTTGTTTAAAATAGGCAAGTGATGTTTAACTTATTCAAAAATGTTGAACTTGGTTTAAATTATTAGTTGAACCCTTTTTCAACTTAGTTTTATTAACCAACACTTAGAAATTAAAGTAAAAGGGGGATGAATACAAAATTTTACAAGAACCATCAATATTATAACATACATGTACTATTAAAATTGTTTTTTTTAGAGGTGGGTGTAGAGATCTAGAGTGAAAATCATGGTGCAACTTTGTTTTTTTAAATCTCTATGTATCTAGCACCTTGCTATTCTATTTTTCTTTTAATAATATTATCCGCTTGACTGTTAAAAAAAAACAAACTAAAGCTATGAAACATGCATTTGTTTAGATAAAACAAACAAACAAATTTACACAGTATATTCTTACTTTTCAGTAGGGTCTAGAGGGGAAGGATAGTTACAAATCTTACCCCTATCCCAGTTGGGATACGGAGGTTGCTCCGAAAAAGTCTACTGTTAAGATAAAGCAACATTTATTAATGAGTTTCATATGATTCAAAGCAAAGACGTTAATTCGGAGGCAGTGCATGACCCATGAACAATAAAAATATACAAGTAAACATTGATCACAAAGTCTTGTTAAAAATACAAATTGATTCATTTGTTCTTTTTATGTATTTGAAAGTTCTAAACTTGAATGTCACAGTGTATGTGCGGAAGCATGACCGGTATGGTGGTTTCCGGCGAGCTAAGCTGGGGTAGGTGACCTTCAATCTGAATGATCTCCACAATGGTCTTGCTACCAATGTTCCAGTGGAGGTAATCCGTCACTGTGATTGGCACCGCGGCATCTTTACAACTATGGATTATGTGACAAGGAACCTGATCGAACCTGACCCAACGAACTCCTTAAATCACTTTGGAATATCATCCGCAAAGTGCAGAGAGCAATATCCGGTCTCATATTGAACAACGTTCGACTAAACTCTTGAACCGCTATAGACTCCATATCTCCCCTGACTATCAGCGGTGCAGTGCGAACCCCCTGCACCATGACATATAGTTTCTTCTCATTGCTTCATACAGCTCATCAACATCGTGTTGCTCGAATCCACCGTTGAAATCGTGACGTTCACAAATCTAATAAATTTGCAAGATAAATAAATTATGGGGAAAGTTTAAAATCCAAAGTTGTTTTAGTTTGATTACGAAGTGTATGAAGTATGTTCGGTTTCATTACATTGCATGATAAAATCACATAAACGCGAAATTAACACGCACTAATACACATATACAGATGGATAATGTGCAATAACTCCATATCTACGTGATAACGTGATTTTATCACACAAAGAACATTCAAAACTTGCATGATTTCTATCATATAGAATTCGTATGATAAAACCTTTGTTAATTTGAGTTATATCCTATTCCTATGTATATATTGTATTCAGTTCTTTCATAACCTCGCTTTAATATTTAAATTTATTTTTATATTTAAATATTTGAAAGAAAACGGTGTAAATTAAAATGAGAGTAAGATAATTTGACTTTTTTATTTTCCTTTTTATTAAATTAGTTGATTAAGAAACTAAATGACATACAATGATTGAGTTTAAATGTTAACTCTTTAAGATTGAGTTAGTAAAATATATGTTATATAATATATATACGAGGATTATCAATTAAGAACTAATATTAGTTTTTTTTTATATCAAATAAACTAGTTCTACATTGAGATTAACATTAGCCGAAAACTAAAAGATTCATCTATAGTCATATGTTTAAAAGTATAAAAGTAACTTTCCTCTATTTTATTTTTTTTGAACGACAGTTAAACTGTTTCGTCGTGCTACCTTCAGTTTTCTCTAGGCGATTGATAGCTAAGATCGATTACTTGATCTCTGACCTTGAGACACGTGTGCCCCCAGATGAGTGGGAACCGAATGGAACCATTAAACCCTGCCCCCCCTTTAGGTTCGAACCTGGGATTAAAGCCCTGATTCGTTCCTTCAAATGGATTTCCATTAAATTGCACCCAACAAGGTTTGAACCCAAGACCTTCACTTTGGAAGGGTGAGCCTTAACCAGTTGAGGCAATTCTCTGGACTCCTCTAATTTATACTGAAATTGATTTTGTCACTCTTAAATCATGTAACAAAAAATATTTTTTAAATTCTTTACAACTTGTTGGTTGTTAATTGAATAGATCCAAATCTACAAATTTCAATTGAATGATTAAAAGAATTGTATATATTAGATTGTATAATCTTATAAAAGTTGAATGATTTTTTAAAAATATACAAAGAAAAACTTTAAAATTGACTTTACTAAAAACACATAAGAAAAACTTGGATAATGTAAATTGAAATACCAACTTGCAGGAAGCAGAGAGCATGACGAGCTTAAGAAAAAGATCAGGGCGAATGATGGACGCGATCAAGCTAACCATGCACGACAACGAGTGGCCAACGAATATGCATCTGGTGACGTTGAGCTCTTCAAGTATGGCTAGTAAGTCCAAGGCGTGACCCTCAAGGGTCGAGTGGCGGCTAAAGTCGAACAAGTCTGGGTTCGTTGTTCCCGCACCCATGATATCATACAGGACCACCTTATAATTGGGTTCGATGGTGAGGTGTGGGACCAGGTGTCTCCATAAGGACTGGTCTGTGCCGAAGCCATGGCCAAGAACCACCGTCTCCCTGCCTTCTCCGATCACCTTAACATTGTGAGCTTCGGTTGTCATTTTTGGGCAGAAATTAAATAACTGAATTAATTAATTGATGTAGAAATATGTGTTCATAAATAATCATTTGCGGTGCGGTGGATCAAACCGACTTTATTTTGCTTCTTGCGAAACATTGCATACGTGCTGAATGATGTAGACCGTCTAAAAATAAACACACTTATCAACAAGGTTTTTCACAACTTATATGTTTTTTCTTTGAACAGCCAAACATATATAATTATACATAATAAAAACTAGCAAGGAGCTATTATGGAAATACAACAATTCAAATAAAACGAAAAATTAATCCGAGAATCGCAATCTAGATTCTGAAATTTTCACCTGTTTTATATCCATAGATAAGACATAGCTTTGATATAAAATCACCGAGAATCCCAATCTAGATTCTGAATTTTTCACCTGTTTATTATCCATAGATAAGAAATAGTTTTGATATCACAAACAACAGCAGCAGGAATAGTAACAACAAAAAAACAAACCCAACAACAAAAGGGCAATGATCTAACGCTAAAATGAGCAAAAATTTAAAAAATAAAAAAGGGAAAAGGAAAAGATGAAATATATAATGTCGTAAATTCTTTGATGTGGGCTAAATTAACGTTATACATATAGTCTCAAATCGATTGACAACGCATATTACAATCACCAATCATATGCTATTTTTACATATTTGCATGTTCTAAACACATAATCACTTGTCTACTTAGAGACGGTCTATTGGGGTAGCTTACATTCTAGGTTTTTGCCGATGACCCTCAATTATATTATATTAAAACTAAAATGGGTATATATTTAGGCTTATTAATGGGCTATGGGTTGTAAAGAATAAAAAATTAGAGAATAAAGAGGGGAGACTGGGAATCGAGTAGGAGAAGAAAGCAAAGAGCAAATTAGGGTTTTCAGTTTTCAAATTAGGGGAGACGAGAATCGAGCATGAGAGCAAATTAGGGTTTTCCCTTATCCAATGGAAGCTCTACTACATCTCTTCAAATCTTTGAGCCATACAATCTTCAATTCTTCATGAAATCATGAACAACATGATTACTTTCTTGTCTACTTCTATATCTCTTCAATCCATCTATTTGTGGGAACATGGAAGTTCCTATTGGACATGTGCACAACACGAGAACAATTCACGAGCATGTTTGATTACTACTTAATTTCTAATTTCTGTAATCTATGATTCATGTTATTTTTATGTTTTGTAATTTATGCATGTGATTCTTGTGATTTATGGGATTCATGCTGTCTTTTATTTTCTGAGTTCAATTAAATTGTCAATCAAGTTGATTAGTTGGTCCTTTGAATTGGTTAGTTACTTAATTCGTTAAGGTTTTTCTTGAATTAGTAATTTAGTATCTTAGCAATTCATTTGATTACATATTTACATGTCAAATATAAATAAAAGATACGAATCTGAATGCTCGAAAAGAAGAATAAAATTAAACTAGGTGTTATAGTTGAAAAAGAAAGAAAATCATTCGTAAAATATGAAACAATCACAAAAAATAATATAGGTAATTAACAAAATGCAAATAATAAAGAATAAAATATAAATAATGCAAATAATAAACAAAATACAAATAATGAACACACAAATTTGAACAAGGAACAAACACATTCAATTATTCAAACGTCAAACACACAAATTTGAAAGAAGAACAAACAAATCCAAACGTGGAACAATCAAGTAGAGAACTCAAGAATAAAGAACCAAATTCAAATTATGATCACCCGAAGATACAAAGTAAAACAAATATAAATATGACTCTATCGTGTATAGAGTTTTAGTTTATTATTATCAGTTTCAAGCATGAAAAAAGAGAAAGGTTTTAACTTTAACTATTAGGCCTCAGATTTAAATTCCTTGAAGGATTTCAAAAATACTTGAGACAGCCCTGAGTCCACTCACTTCACTAAAATGCTTGATCAATGTCATTTTATGTGCCGGAGGAGGACCGGTACAAAGACCCCTGGCGCGCTAAGCTGTGGAATGTGACCTTCAATCTGCATGATCTCCACAATGGCCGTGCTTCCAATATTCCGGCGCATGTAATCGGTTACGGTGCTCGGCACCGCAGCATCTTTACAACTTTGGATTATGTGACAAGGAACCTGAACTTGGCCCAACAAATTTCTTAAATCACTTTCAAATATCATCTGCAAAGTGCACAAAGCAATATCAGGTTTCATGTTGATTAAAGTTCGACTATAATCTTGTACAGCCACCGATTCTGTATCTCCCCCGACTATCAACCGCGCGAACTCTAAGCACCACGAAAGGTAGTCTGTTTTCATTGCCTCGTAGAGTTGATCGACATCGTGTTGTTTGAATCCACCATAAAATTCATCCGTGTTCACAAATCTGTTTCACATGAGAATTGAAATAGTATTGTATAATGGTTAAAATCCCTACTAGAAAGTATTTAAACATGGGACTTGGGTGTCATGAAAAACCAATTTGATTAGAAAGTATTTACGCTCAGTTCCCGAGTTCGTTTAACGGGAGAAAAGAAAGGAAATCGAAGGAAAGCAGAAACATGCTTGCGTTCCTAAGTTTCATTTAATGAAGGAAGGAAAAGAAAAATAACAAATATTATGTTCCCGAGTTTTATTTAAGAAGGGAAAGGAATGGAAATTGAAGCAAAAGTAGGCACAATTATTAAGATTTCCTTTCGTTACGATTTGAAGAGAAATGGAAGGAAAGAATTCGTTTCTTTTCTTTTCTCTCGTTTCTTTTCTTTTTCCTTTCTTTTATGTTCTCTCTTTTATTAAGCGCGGCAACATATAATGGCTTGTTTGGGTTTCGTTTTAAAAAAAACTTAATAACTTATTGGTTTTTTTTAAGAAGTCAATAAGTTATAAGTTGTTTCATAAACCTAAACTAACTTTTAAAAATGAGTTTTTTGTAAAAGGATAATAAGTTATTTTAAAGAACTATAAATTATGTCTTTTTAAAATAATTTATAACTTATAGTTTTAAAATTACAAATCTACCACTTAAGCAATTCTAAACATGGCCTAAGCCTTTTTTTTTTCTCTTTAAAGTAGTCAAACTAATTTTGTTATATGTTTTTAAAAATGTTTTCATAGCCGGACAGGACATTGACCCGGACATCTTACTAGTCCACTGATCGAACTGGATTCAAGAACCTGATAACATCATACATGCTTAAAAATATCAAAAAACTAATAGAATTATAAAAAAAATTCAAAAATAATTAATGTTTAAACAAAGGTGTCCTATTTGCCGATCCGTTTGGGTCTAGAAAAAGTGGTTCTGATCTTCTAAATAGTTGTATGAACATTAAAAATCTTTTAAATTAGGTGATAGCATATATAAATTTTTTTTATATTTGGTAACTATATATTTTTCTCTAATTTATAGCTTAAATTAAGCGATTGTGACACTTAGTTGTATATAACCTTCATCTCAGGTTAGATTTAAAAAGAAAAATAATCACTTTTTTTTTTCTTTCAAGATAATTTAAAATATTTTATCAATACTAAAACGATTTCAAAAAATTGTAAAATGATTTTAAAGAGTTAAAAAAAAAAAACGAATTTATTTTATCAATTTCGAGTTGCTTGAATTACCCACATAAATAATCATCATATCGATCTATATTCATAAATTTGTTCGATATATAGCAGAATTATAAAGTGTAATACTAACTTGCAAGAAGGAGAAATCAAGACGAGCTTAACAAAAAGATCAGGGCGAAGAACGGAGGCAATCAGGCTGATCATGCACGACAACGAGTGTCCAACAAAAACGCATCTGGTTAACTTCAGCTCTTCAAGTATGGCTATTAAGTCCATGGCGTGACCTTCAAGAGTCGAATAGCGGCTAAAGTCAAACAAGTCTGGGTTCGTTGTTCCGGCACCCATGATATCATACAGGACCACCTTGTAGTTGGGTTCGGTGGCTAGGTCTGGGAGAAGGTGTTTCCATAAGGACTGGTCTGTGCCGAAGCCATGGCCTAGCACCACCGTCTCCTGGCCTTCTCCGATCACCTTGACGTTGTGAGCTTCAGCTTTCATACTTGGGCAGAAAAAATATATATATTTAATTGATGTAGAAATATAATGTTCATATGTGGTGTCAAATTAAACTGACTTTATAAAGTGGCCGGTGGATGGTGTATCCTATATATATAGAAAAACATGACTTATCAGCATGTTTTTCACAACTTATTTTTTAATAAAATAAATTTAAAGTTAAAAATAGCTCAAAAGCATTATTTTACTTTATACTTGTAATAGGTTTAAATTATTGAATTTGTTCAACTAAATAGTCTCATTATCCTAAAAAGTCTAAGAATGATTATTGATCATTACATCATGAGATCAATTTAAGATGGAAAATTAAAAATTTTAGAAGAAAACGTTGTTAAAGGGTAATTTAGTCATAAACACTTTTTCCCACATTTTTTAAATGTTCATAACTTTTAGATACGATATTATTTTTTTTAAAAAGTATATCATAAAAGCGAGAATTTTTTATTTTTAAAATAAGTATAATTTTGTTATAAAAATGTAATTTTTCAGCTCATTGTGTATAATTAGGTAATTATATATCGTCATTGTGTCTTTTTTAAACGTTTGTTTATAATTATTTTTTTGTTTTTCTTACAGGTAATTGTGTCTTTTTTACAAGTAATTGTGTCTTTTTTAAAGATCAATGTTTTATTCATACTCGTCATTAATTATGTCATTTTTGTTTAACATTATGTATTATGCAACATCATTGTCTTAAATTTAAATTGTTTATATATTTAATTGATGCAGAAATATAATGTTCATATGTGGTGTCAAATTAAACTGACTTTATAAAGTGGCCGGTGGATGGTGTATCCTATAATATATAGAAAAACATGACTTATCAGCATGTTTTTCACAACTTATTTTTTAATAAAATAAATTTAAAGTTAAAACTAGCTCAAAAGCATTATTTTACTTTATACTTGTAATAGGTTTAAATTATTGAATTTGTTCAACAAAATAGTCTCATTATCCTAAAAAGTCTAAGAATGATTATTGATCATTACATCATGAGATCAATTTAAGATGGAAAATTAAAAATTTTAGAAGAAAAGGTTGTTAAAGGGTAATTTAGTCATAAACACTTTTCCCCACATTTTTTAAATGTTCATAACTTTTACATACGATATTATTTTTTTTAAAAAAGTATATCATAAAAGCGAGAATTTTTTATTTTTAAAATAAGTATAATTTTGTTATAAAAATGTAATTTTTTCAGCTCATTGTGTAAAATTAGGTAATTATATATCGTCATTGTGTCTTTTTTAAACGTTTGTTTATAATTATTTTTTTGTTTTTCTTACAGATATTGTGTCTTTTTTACAAGTAATTGTGTCTTTTTTGAAGATCAATGTTTTATTCATACTCGTCATTAATTATGTCATTTTTGTTTAACATTATGTATTATGCAACATCATTGTCTTAAATTGTTTATGAAAACACAACACTGAGCAGAAACACAAAAGACACAATGACGTGTACAAAATTGATATACTCATCATTGTGTCTTTTTTACAGATAATTGTGTCTTTATTTAAATATTACTGTGTTATTCATACTCGTCATTGTGTCATCTTTGCTTAACATTATGTATTATGCAATATCATTATGCCTTAAGTTGTTCGGGAAAACACAACATTGAAAAAACACAACACACACAATGAACATGTACAAAAGACACAATGACGTGTACAAAATTGTCTATACTCGTCTTTGTGTCTTTATTATAGGTAATTGTATCTTTTTAAATATTATTGTGTTATTCATATTCTTTATTGTGTCATCTTTGCTTGACAACATGTATTATGCGACATCATTGTGTCTTAAAATGCTCAGGAAAACACAACATTGAGCAAAAACAAAAGACACAATTATCTGTATAAAAGACACAATGACCTGCACAAAAGACACAACGAACTAAAAAAACAAAAAAAATTATGGCAATACACTATTAATTTTAAAGATAAAAAAATGTTCGTTTTTATGGTATATTTTTTTTCAAAAGATAATTTCGGTGTATGAATATTAAGTTATATAAGTATGATGTGATTTATTTGACATAAATATAGTATATAGATGATAGATACACAGTATGAATATTAAGACCTTCCGATGATGAAGTTTAACATCAATTTTCGTTGGTTAATTTATTTGGTTTTCTGGTTCGAGTATGCCTACTGAATTTTACTTATTAGTGGTACATGAGTTTATTGGCATGTGCATGAAAGTCAATGTGTTATACTATTAACTATAGTTTATTTTAGGTAGTGGGTCGTTTAGCCACTGAGTTAGTGAATAGTGGACTAGTGGAGTATATGTCTAGTCATTTGTTATCTCCTTTTATGTAATCAAGATCGTTATTATTATTATTTGAAATATACAAAGATAGAATACGTTTGAGAGTATCTTGGTGTGCGATCGTATTCAATTTTCTGTCAAAGATGATTTGGCACAAAAATATAACACACACATCCAAGCACACGAAAATAGTGTACATATTATCGGATACATAGCACCTAATTCAAGATTTTGAAAGCTCGAGGGTGAATCTTGAATTTACAAATGTGAGAGATGGAACACATAAGAGGCTATTGAAACAACCCAAAAACATTAAATCTAGGGGTGTTCACGAGCCGAGCCGAACCGAGCGAGGGTATGCTCGTGCTCGGCTCGTTTTCAAACCGAGCGGCTCGGCTTGGTTCGAATTTGCGGAATCGAGCCAAATATTGTGCTCGTTGCTCGGCTCGTTTTAAAACCGAGCGGCTCGGCTTGGTTCGGTTTTGCTCGGTTTAAAAAATAAAATTGTATGCAACTAATGACTACCAAGGAATCCAAACCTATAAAAAGACATCCAAACATAACGCAAAGAGTCTAAAACTATAAAAATGCATCCAAACATCCATACTAGTGTAAGTAAAAAAGATTAAATGTGCAAATTATTCAAACAGAGAGACGGTCATGGTCGAGCTCACTTCGTTTCGATCGGCGGCACCGGTGCGTACGTGGTCGGCCGGAAGAAAGTAGACGGACGGTGGGAGGCGGTGGCTCATGACTGGGAGGAAACAGCTAAAAGAGTAAAAGTGGGATTACATCTAGGTTTACGTGAATCTGGGAAATAAGAATTCAATTCAAAATTTTGGGTATTATCCTTGGCTTCTTTCAATTGACTATTTAACTCTTTTCGTGAATATTTGGTTTTTCAAAATAGAAATTAGTTTAAATATTAAAAAGAATTATATTACTTATACATTAATAAAATTATATATATATATATATATAAGTTAGTTATATATAGGAGTTCGAGCCAACCGAGCGAGCGAATCGAGCGAGCCAACCGAGTGACTATCCGAGCGAGCCAACCGAGCGAGCCAATCGAGCGACTATCCGAGCGAGCAACGAGCGAGCTTACCTCGGCTCGTGCTCGGCTCGTTTATAAACCGAACCGAGCGTGCTCGGCTCGTTTAAATCCGAGCGAAATTCGAACGAGCTTTTTCCGAGCTTTTTCCGAGCGAGCGACGAGCGAGCAACGAGCGACGAGCGGTTTGAACAGCCCTAATTAAATCTATATACAATTGTCTTGAAGCTACATTCACTTTTTGCCACTTACAAAAAACTACTATCATCTTTACACCAGTTGGAGCAAAAGTTGCATCATTTTTACGTCACCAATTGAGTAGAGTGGTTTTCCTTGAATTAAAATTTGAAATCTATTATAGCTAAACATATAATTTGAAGAAAAAAAAAAACAATGACTATTATAATATACACTTGTTATCGAACGTCAAGTAATAACCACTGTTTTGAACACAACATGCTTGTCTTGTACACTTGTAGGTCTGGTTGAATTGTTTCAAATGAATAACGTCATAAATAATAGAAATATTAAAATGAGTGGTATATGCTTTTGTTTGTATTTACAGTTATTATTAAATATAACTACATAAATAAATAAATAAATATAAATCTGTTGATCAAAAAATGAATTTAGAAACAAAGCTTAAATTAGAAAATTTTGAAATGTGTTCTATGTGAACTAACAAAGTCGGTTTATATAAATAAATAAATATAAATCTGGTTGAATTGTTTCAAATGAATAACGTCATAATTATTAGTATTATTTAAGTAGTATTATTAATTGATATTTAATTAAATTAGTAAAAAATAAAAAACAAAAACCTGCTGCCGATTGGAATAGAACCTATGGCCTGCAACTAAACTGCCAAAAATTCTAACCGGTGAGACACTACTATTACGTGTCTTGTAACGAAAACCGTAAGTATTCAGTTACATATTATTTTTTTTTTGAAGGTCATTTGATTTCAACGTGTGAACCACTGATTTTCAGGTCACGTCGCCAAAGTTTAGTTACCATGACCTCCGTTGAGACACCACCACTACCTCAGGCGGAAACCGCACCAGAAAACCCCTGACCTCTCAAGGACTCCTATTTCGTCTTGGAGAGATTTGAACCCATGATCTTTTATTTGGAAAGCTAAGGGATACCGATCTTCAATTACAAAGCCCCTTTGGTTTATTTATTAATTAATATGCTTTTACCGTTCAATTGTAAGACTATAAGGTATGCCAAGTGACCCAATCACTCTACCTATGCGCCACATAGGCGCCACATAAGCACTCACTACAACCACTCACCCCACCATTTTGGTGGAAATGCCCATTACCCACTCACTCCACGTCATCATTCTTTTTTAAATTAAATTGAGATATAATTAATAAAAAAAAGAGTAAACTTCTCTTTTGCTCCCTTTGGTTTGACAAAAGTAACCATTTTCATCCAAATTTTGAAATTTTGCAATTTTCCTCCATTAGTTTCAGAAAATTAACCATTTTTATCCAAAGTTCATTTAAACTTTGGATGAAAATGGTTACTTTTGTCAAACCACAGGGACTAAAATGGTTAATTTTCTGAAACTAATGGAGGAAAATTGCAAAATTTGGATGAAAATTGTTACTTTTGTCAAACCATAGGGAGCAAAATTAAAAAAATTACAAACTAATAAAAAAAATTAATAAAAAAATACAAACTAATAAAAAAAATTACAAATTAATAAAAAAATACAAATTAATTATCTCTATATTTATTACGAATTTTATCCTTCTCCCGCTCGGCAATTTTGCGGTCGAGCCCGGTTAAGTGTTCAATGTTGGTGAATAGAAGTTGTAACTCTACCAACCGTTGACGTTCCCGTTTTAATTCGTTAAAGTCACCGATTCGTTGAGATAAGTGTTCTATTCCTTGGTTATAATCCGGGGTCGTTTGAGATGAAGAGCCTCGTCTCGCCCTTGCAAGGTCGGTTTTTGCGCGATCTCTCCCGGTCGGACGAGTCAAATCCTCTATCTCGTCGTCGTCGTCTTCTTCTTCTTCATCGAGATCGTTTAGATTTATATCCACTCGAGCATCCGACGTGCCGGGGCTATCGGTTGACGATGCTTTTGATCGTTTTGAGGCCGACGTTTGTACAGTCGGGATTCGAATCCAGTTCGGCCATTTCCTCATAAGCTCCCAACTCCATTTAAGCGTGAAGGGGGCATTAAACTCTTCCCGGTATTGATCTTCCGATTCGAGCTCGATCATCGCGTCGCTTTGGCCGCTTCGACGAGTTTGCCATTTCTAGGAATAAATCCTGTTGAACTTTCTAACCTTTAGGTTCATGTCACGTCATTTGCTAGAGAGCATATCGTTTGTACGACATTCCCCACGACCCATGGCTTGAAAAAATTGATTTCGGATTTTACTCCAAAAGTCCGGTCCTTTTTGGTTACGACCTATAAACAATTAATAAAAAAATGTTAACAATTTATAAAAAAAATATTAACAATTTTAAAAAACTAAAAAGAAAGTAATTACCAACAATTGGATCTTCCGACACATCGATCCAAGCTTTTGTAAGTTGAAACTCTTCCTCCGTAGTCCATTTTTCTAGACGGGATGAACCTCCCACAGCGGGTTTGATATCCCCAGCTTGTTTCTTTCTGTGTCTACGTCTTTGTTTTGGTTGCGTGCTTAGACCGGCATTTGTAGTGGGTTAGGTCTCGGGTACAACTTCATCCTGAGATAATTGTCCAAACCCGTGCGGTTGTTGACTCGAACCATAATCGGCGAATGTATAAAACCCTTGTTGTGGGCTTGAATCAAAATTCGGTCGATAACAGTTTGAATCAAAAAAAGGATTTACTGGAGAAGGGCTAAAGACCCAATTCGGAGGTGGCGTGTTAGGGTTTCGGTTAGGTAGAGTGTTTGGGTTATAGTAATTTGAGTTTTGGTTGGGATCCATGAAAATTATTTTTTTTGTTAAGAAAGTTTGAAATGGGAAGAGTGGGTATTTTTTTGTGTTGAATGTTTGAAATGGGAAGTTAAAATTTTTTTTGGGTTTAATGTTTGAATGATTTAAATAGGTAAAAAAAAAAAAAAAATTTCCCTTCACCAACGGCTCCCTCCAACGTTCCATTCAAGCCCTCACGCCCGTTGCTGCTCCCACGCCCCTAGGGGGCGGTGTGCCACGCCCTATAATGCCCCTCCCACGCCCATTCATGGGGCATACCGGCCAACCTAATAATGATTGTTTTTATAGTAAGTAGGTTATAAACCCGTGTATTACACAGTTTGCGAATAAAAAATATGTGATTTTATAATTATTTCTTCATAAATTTACATATTTAAAATAATTTTGTTACATCGTTTTGAATTTACATGATTATATTGATTCTAATAATATTAGTTATACCTTTTTTATATAGAAAAATTTTAAAAATAAAAATCTATAAAAAATGTTTCTTAATATATGTGTGTGTAAAACATTAAACATAGATGTATTACACACTTACGCATGTTAACTATTTAATTTTAAAATTATTTGTTTAAAATAACATAATATATATTTTTCAAAGATGCTTTATAAAAAATAAAAGAATTTATTGATAATTGAATCATATTATTTGCTAAGTTAAATAAAACCATTAATATATAATAGGAGAGAAAAAAGAAAAGAAGTCAAAGTTTAATAAAAAAAGTGGCATGCAAACATTTATTATGAGAGAGATGAGGGAAAACAATTTTTAAATAATCTAAAAACTTGACATGTGGCAAAAGAAAACCTTTATTTATTATATAACCTTTTTTGAACAGTCATGTTATCCTACTCATACATTACACCCAATATTTCACAATTGATTAGATTTGAACCCAAGACCTCCTTTCTAAGAGGCAATGCATATATCAAGTGGGATACTCCCACATTGGCATTTATTATATAACTAGGATAAATTCCGTGTGATACGGGTTTAATATACAAAATTTTATATACTTTTTAATAAAAAATAAGAATTACAGTTGAATTTTTTTTATTATTATGCTTTTTTTATTTTAACATTCAAATCATCCTATTAACTTATGAAGCTAAATATTTTAAAATATTTAAAAATAATTCATGGACAATAATAACAATAATAACAACAACAATAATAACAATAATTATAATAATTTTTATTATTATTGAATATTTTAATGAACATAGTTTGAAGTTAATGATAGTAAGAGACCTAAAAAGAAGTTTAGATAAGAAAACAAGTTTAACTAAAAACGTTATAATTAATTGCAAATTAACTTCATTTGCTTAATAATATATAAATTATTTTTCATATTTATAATTCACAATGCATGATTAAATAACGGATATCAATAATTAAATAATATATACACAATGAAAAACAAAAACTAAATAACTACAATGATAATAAATGTTACCAATTGTTTTTGTTTGTAAAATTAAGAGTTATAAACAGATAATAACAATTTAAAATAAGTTGTTGTAAAAAAAAGAAATAAAATATATGAATATTGAAGTTAATTTTTATATTTTATTATATAATTAGCTGAACGAGTAAAAATATTTATATACTAACATTTAATAATATTACTATACATAAAAATAATTAACTTTTCTGAATTATAAGTATACCATAATTTGTAAAATATATAGACAAGTCCTTAGTTTTTTTAAGTTACCTAAAAATGAAAATATTTAACAGTTTTATATTATTTAATGAAAATAGTATGTTAAAATATAAAAATATATGAATATACATGAAATAATTTAGGTTTTTAGTATTCTTATTATTAATAAAATCATTATTTGTATAGTTTACGATTTGTTTTATAATATATCTATTTTATTTTATTTTGTTATAAAAACATATGACTATACATGAAATAATTCGGGTTTTTAATATTCTCATTTTTAATAATATCATTATTTGTGTAGTTTACAATTTATTTTATAATGTATCTATTTTATTTTATTTTGTTTAGTTATTTTCTTTTTTCAATATACTCTAAATATATTATTAAATTTCTATATTGAAAGTGTAAGATATTCATAACTTAATTATTTATTTATATACATAATTTATTAAATATAAGAAAATAAGTTGAAGTAATAATTTGTCAAATTTATTAATTGTCACTATTAACAAAGGAGTGTTAATAAATGATTTAATACTCCAAATTTTAGTATGGAAACAAAAATGAAACATGCCCCATTGCATGGCATGTGACAAGCAAAAACCTTGATTTATTATATAAGATAGACTAGGTAAAAACCTGTGTATTACACATGTTAAATAAATAAAGTTTAAAATTATTAATTTTAAATAGCATATTACATATATTCAAATACTTTCTATCAAAAAGTAAATAATATGCCTTATTATATAATAATTTTATTTGTTAAATTAAATAAAATTGTTATTATATAATAGAAGATAAATAAGAAAAATCAAAATCTATAAAAGATTATTTACAAACAATTAATATGAGAGAAAATCGAGAAAACTAAATTTTAGGTTGTCTATAATGATGACATGTGTCCCACCAAAACCTTTATTTATTATATAGTATAGATATAGATTTAGATATAGATATAGATTTGAAAGAATTAAATTTAAAATTTAAACTTATTAAAAGAAATTGAAATATATATTAAAATTTTTTATTTCTGGCCAGTGATGGACCCAGAAATTTTTTTCATGGGGGGCGAAAATTTTTTAAGAACATTTAAGGATCGCTATATGATAATTTTTTTCTCTTATGTTTATATCGGGTTAGGTCAAATTGGGTCAGATCAGGTTAAAAAAACAATCAAACTATATTTTATATAGAAAAAAATACTAATAATATAATACATCTAAAGTTATTCTTGTGCTTGGAAAAATGGACGGGTTGAGTTGTATAACGGGTCAGAACGGGTGCAGGTAATTACGATGAGTTTTAAACAAAATCACTTTGGGTTTAAATGAGTCACCTTAAAAACATCAATTTCGTTCAAGATAAAATTAACTGTAACTAAACATATAGTTAATTTGAATACTTTCTAGTTATTTCTCATCAAATATGTTATTTATTACTTACCCATTTGAATCTTTTATATTCACATAATTTTTAATTTTACGTGCCCATTTAGACCCACATTGTGTTAAAGTGTTACACATCTAAACTCATTCCATGTTATATTATTACTCATTTCAACCCAAAATACAATAATTGTTTCCCAATCTACACGTTTATCTTGTTATGAGTTAAGATTGTTAGGCCTAGTTATTTTCTACGAGGTTTTATTTTTTAAATCTATTCAAAACAACTATGGAGACTGTTTTAAGTAATTTTTTCTATATAAAACAAATATAACTATAACTTATATTTTCATCACAAGTCCGATTATGCAAATTCAAGGGGATCGATTGCAAAATATTAAGGGGGTTGGTTAGGATTTTAATATACATATACTAGTGGAAAAATATTTTTTAAGGAGGGCAGTTGCCACCATATAAGGTGGGTACGCCCTTGTTTCTGGCATACTTGAGTTACAAAAATAATAAAAAAGGATTGGAACTTATCACTTCTATAGCCATCAAAACTGGCTAATGCGTGTCGCGGCAAATCGTCCTGGGGGACTGCCTACCGGACCGTCCTATTCATGCGGACAACCAGAAATGACTGTCCCAACCCAAGTCGAAAATACATGCTAGCAATTATTATCGTAAACAAACCTAACGTTCAGTGAATTGTTAGTGAACCGCACGTTGGAAATTCGTGTATGTTCGTTTGTTTAATAAATGAGCGAACACGAAAAAGAAATTTTATTTCGTTTAGTTAAATGAACGAACACGAACAGATGTCGTGTTCGTTCATTTATGTCCATGAACGTTCGGTAAGTTCTTCGTTTATGTTCGTTAACGTTCATTTATATTCATTTATTATGTTTATTCGTTAAATATGTTTTATACTATTAATTTTTTTATTTTTAATGTAATAACATAACATTTAAATTAAAAATCTAGTCACTTAAAATTTATATCTTGTTAAAAACATAGTAATTTGAAACTTAGATCTTTGAAATATTTGTTTAAATTAATTTTAATTTACAATTATTATTTTTGATTTTTTCTATATTTGAAGAAATTTATTTTTAATTTTATATTAAATGTTTAAATTTAAGATGATTATATCTAATATTCGAGATTGAAAATGTTAATTTTTATTTTTAAAATAATATGTGTCTGTTTATGTTCGTGAACTATTCGTAAACAAGTTCAAATCCTTAATGAACGAACACGAACAAAATTTTACGTTAGGTAAGTGTTTGTGAATCACTTAAATGTTAAATGAACGAACACGAACAAGAGTTCGTTCGGTTGGTGCGCACAACACTGATAGTGTCAGTTTTACCTTTAAGAAGGAAGGGATTGTGGTCGCAGATGGTGACGGGCAATTATAATTTTATCAATTACATTCTTTTTAAATTTTACTCGATCCATTATTTAAAGAAATTTGATTAACTTAGTTCTAATTGCAATTTTAATACATTTCTTAACCAAAGTCATCAAGAATTAAATTTTAATTCTAATTACAATTCCAATAAATTTCGTGAATCAAACAAGTGAATAGATGAAATTTACATTTTAATTTTATTGAATTCTTTGAAGCAAACACATTTGAAAATATCAAATATTGACATACTTGGTCTGGTTCTCGTGTCCCCGCGATGGTGGCCTAGTAGTAAGAGGTGAGAATCCATAATAGATGTCTAGAGTTCAAAGCTCTGCACCACCCAATTTTCTCTGGGCCACGCGATTTACCTCCTCATTAGAGGTGGGCAAAAAAACCGGACCCGAAACCGGAACCGACAACCCGAACCGGAACCGGTGGGTACGAACGGGTACGGTTTTTCAGACAAATTGTAACCGGAACCGGAACTGGTTCCACCTGAACCCGGCCAAAACCCGAACCGGAACCGGCAAAAACCCGAACCGGAACCAGTCAAAAACCGGTTGGAACCGGTTAAAACCCGAAACCGGAACCGGGTATTGACTTTGTTGACTGGAACTGGAACCGATTGGAACCGAAACCGGTTAAAAAAAAAACCCGATTTGTACACCTCTATCCCTCATGTTGACCGTGAGACCGGTCGGTGAGGGGCGCCTAATGGGTTCACCATTTTTTTTGGTCTGGTTCTCAAGCCAATTCATTTCTAAAAACATTTAATTATTAATCGTATGAATTAAATAAAAAAAATATATTGAAAATAAAAAAATCATATAAATATATACAATTAAATTTACATCAACTATCTAAAAAATTGGTAATTAAATTATTTAACATGAGACAAAAAAAAACCCAAAGCTAAGAATGCACAAAAGATTGATGGATGTTTTTTTATTGAATTTAAAAGGGATGAAAAAAATGAAGGGAAGTAAATTACACGGTAAAATGATAGCATCTTTTTGTGTTAATTATTTATAATAGACATTACTTATTATTATTATTAATTGTTATATATATTAGAATTAGGGGTGTTCAAAAAATCCGAAATTCGAACCGTATCTGAAACCCGAAAAAACCGATCCGAATTAAGGATTCGGATATTCGTATAGATTCGGATCGGATATCTATTTTTCGAATTCGGATCGGATATCGGATATAAAAAATCATGTTTATTCGGATCGGATATCTTAATTCAATCCGAATAACCCGAATAAACCCTGTTTTTTCAGGCTATTCGGGTTGTTCGGATTATTCGGATGAACAAATAAGTTAGTTTTTGGTTTTTTGGGTTATTCGGATAGATTCCGATCGGATTGAAACTTTCCGAATTCGGGTCGGGTCGGGTTTCGGATAAGCAAATCCGAACAACCTGATCCGAATAAACCGTTATCCGACCCGATGAACACCCCTAATTAAAATTCAACTACAAGGAATAGTAAGATTTTGATTTTTCGTCTTTTGGCCTCCTAAAATACACAACCAAAAGAAATAACATAGAGTTGCATGCCTACATAGTTAAACCCATACTCTAGCTCATGTCCTTTCCGCTTATGAAATATATACATTATATATATATAGGGGAAGGTTAAAAATATAACCCACTAAATGTGTACTAACCCAAATAACTTTGACAAGATGAAGCCGAATCTTGGATTTTTTTTTCAAACATCATTGTAATACATTTTGAACACCATGTTCTTTTATGAGTTTGGGCTAATTCATCACCGTTCAAAATCTTACAGTATTGTAAGTTTGTAAATATTTAAAACTTACAATACTGTAGCACTCAACTTACAATGAGGATATTTTTTAAACGGTGATGAATTTCCACAAACTCATAAAAGAACATGGTGTTCAAAATGTGTTATAATGATGTTCAAAAAAAAAATCCAAGATTCGGCTTCATCTTGCCAAAGTTATTTGGGTTAGTACACATTTAGTGGGTTATTAAAAATTCCACACCCTATATATATATATATATATATATATGTGGTAAAAAACAAGGTATTTCTAGAGTTTCGGTGTTATTCGGAGAAGGTAACGGTGATTTATTTATTCTCATAGAAAATCGTTGTTTGCTTAGAGATTTGAGTTTTTTAATCCAACCAATTGGTTATCGGTGAAAATAATTTTGTGAGTAGTTTTTCTATTATTCTCGTAACATATTTGTATGATTTTATGTTTTTATGATAAATTTGTATAGGGTTCGTGATGAGAGATTTTAGTTTGTTATGTAAGTTATGTTTTTACAAATGATATATAATGCTCATTTTCGAGAGTCACCGACATAGCCCGCCGCAACGCGTGGCGGGAAAAAACCTAGTTAATATAAAAGGGTAGAATATATGGAGAACATAATATTTTGCCTCTTTGGTGCATTTATGCGATGCTTACGCTTGAAAGACTTTGATTCTTTCTTAATTTTATTACAAGACAACAATCACCGGCCCCCGTTGGCCCCACCTTGCGATCGAAGAGGTGCAATTTACCAATTACCCCTCCAACTTATATTTAAATTTAATAACTCCCCATATAGCTTCAATGAATTGCATATTTAGCCCTTAAGTTCAATGTTTATTCACAAACACAAGTACATAGTTCAAAAGTTTCACAACTTGAGACATCCTTATTTTTCATTCCATGAAACAACTGTTTGCTTTAGAGCAACACATCAACTATGTGTTTCTAATAGTGTCATCAATCAATAATCTTCATTTATTGATTGTTATATGTTGGCACACCAAAAAAGTGACTTAATAAAAATTAATGATATAAAGTAAATTAAGATATAAACAAACAAAATACCTAATAAATTAGTTTAACTAATCTATAGTGTTTGGGGATAGAATTAAGACAAACCTTATCCGTGTGTCAATGAAATTAAAATGTTATTTCTACGTAAACCTTTATTTATGATGTCACATTACTCTTAATTTTTATTATTATTATTTATAATGTATCTATGTGTAGTTTACTTTTTTTCATATATACACTAGCATAGACATGCAAATGACATAAACGAACAATTAATGAAACACATGGTTCTAGAGGTGTTTATCGGGTCAGATAACGATTTATTTGAGTTTTTTGAATCGGGTTTTTTTTTGAATTTTTTGTGGGTCCATCCGAAACCCGACCCGAATCTCAAAATATGTTATCCGACCCGGAAAAACCAGTTTTTGCATATCCAAAACCCGACCCGAATCTAAAATCATATTATCCGACTCGAACAACCTGTAGTAGATTTCGGATGAGGTTTTTTCGGGTTTCGAATATCGAATTTTTTCGAGTTTCAGATATTTTGAACACTCTTACGGTCCTACACGGTTGCATTTATGTTTCAAATGTAAAGTTCAATCGACATTTAAGTATGTCATTAGTTTGTTTCGTGAATAAACTTCACATCCTAATTATGAAATCAAACTTTGTCTCATAAACAAACACCGGCATTCTTCTTTATAACAATCAAAAGCATACATAGAAACACATTAAACAATATATAACTTTTCAATTATAGTATATGCTTTTATTTCATCATTTACTAAAACCTATGATTATTAGTTTACAATACTAATTGTGAATATTATCATCATAGATTTGTTTTATGAGTCAATGAGAAAGGTTTACAAAAGAAAGTGAGAAAAGAAATAAGGGTTGTAGTTGTAAAACTTGTAAAGTTCAGGATTAAATTGAAAATAATGATAAACCTTAACGGCTACTTATGCTTGTGATCTTCGACATACTACTTCTATCCCTTTCTTCCAATTCTCATTTTCTCTCTCTAAATCTCTCTCTCTCTCTACACCATCATGGATCAAAAAACCGGCATTGTCCTACTGCTTATCGCCGTCGTCATCTCCGCCGTCGCAGGTCAAGCTCCAGCTGATTCTCCGGCGAAAGCTCCATCATCGACGACCTCTCCTCCCGTTGCTTCACCTACGATTGCAACCGCACCAAAAACCCCGACATCATCTCCGACCATAGCTCCGGAAACGAGCCCTGCGATTGGTCCTCCCTCCGCTGCCGTTCCTGCACCTGTTTTCTCGGCTCCGGTGAGCTCTCCACGTCCTCATGCTGCAGAGCCAGTGAATTCTCCAACTACATCGGTTTCTCCGACTGTTCCACAGCCGGTAAGCTCTCCGATCTCGTCTCCTGCAGCTCCGGTGGTTTCTCCGAACGCCGCAGTTCCTGCTCCGGCGCCTAGCAAGAAGAAGACTAAACGAAAGAAGCACAATGCACAGGCACCTACTCCGGTGACGGCGAGATCAACTCCTCCTAGCGAATCTCCGGGAACTAACACCGATTCTCCCTCTCCCAGTCCGTCAGCCGAAGCCACCGCTGACGAGGTAATTAATTAGCGTGTAACTTTTAATATTAATATTAATAATTTTTTGTATGCTTGCAAATTATTTACACGTATCATTTTGTGTCACTTTTAACTTTTTTCGTCCATACTTTCGCACTTAACAACAGGACATTTGTCAATACCATTTTTTTTCTCTCATTCTATTTTGTTAAATTAATAATATTAAAGGAATATATTTTTTAATATTTAAAATAAAATTAATTATAAAGAAATAATATACTATTGATTAATTTTAATATAATTATTTTTATTAATCCTGATACACATGTTTCTTAACCTACTTTTAATCTCAATAGTTAAAACTTATAAATTCTAGTTATTTAGAATTTGTATTTTGCTAAAAAAATATTTTAAACTTAGATTATTATATATAATGTATGTGATTGAAAATGTTAATATTTTATTTTTTAAATAATATATGTTAGTTCATTTCTATAAGAAACAAGCACACGCAAGAATTTTCATTCGGTTAATATTTATGAAACATTCGTTGAATAAGTTGAAAGATAAACAATTGTTCGGTTTGTTTACAACCCTAGAAACCCTTATCTGACATGCAATAAAGCCTCGGTCACATCCACCATTACTCATAGCCTCATGCCCTCATTCCATTCTTTATTGCCTACCACTATATCTGTTTTGAGTGTGAACTTAATGGTTAAATTGTTAAATATTGATTAAGTACGTATAATTGCTGATATGGATCTTGATCTGACCAATTTCGATGAGTGATTGTGCAGAATGGAGCAGAGAATTTGAAGAGTGTGAAGATGATCGTCGGAAGCCTGGTGTTGGGATTGGCTGTCTTCAGCTGCCTCTAGAGACTGTCTTCCTTAATTTTAACATTTAAGACTTTATTTATTTTTATAATACATATTATAAAGTTTGTTTCTTTGTTTTTTTTAAGATCTAGGATTATATATTGATGCAAGATAAAATGGGCTGATCGCCGGTCCTATGTTTTTTGTACCTAAATAAATACAACATACTAGTTTAAGTTATCTTTAATGTGTCATTTCCATCATTTTTTTAGCCCACATACTGACATTCAAATCAACTTACTTAACTATTTAATGTAGGTAACCAAGGGCTTCTAGCCTAATGGTTACCCCTTTGGCTTCCCTGTGGGAGGTCACGGGTTCAAATCCCTCCCATGGCAATATAGGAGTCCTTGGAAGGTCATGGGGTTTTCCGGTGCGGTTTCCTCCTGGGGTGGTGGTGGGGTCTTTACGTGGCCTGGAAATCAGTGGTTCACACGTTGAGATTAAATGTCGTTCAAAAAGAAAACAAGAGGGAAGGAGGGCTGCATGTGGGAGGAGGTTGGTGATCATGTCGATGTTGAGTCAGATAGCCTGCGTGTGAACAACCAAGCGTTAGGAGTGTGCACAAGGCAGTGTGGATAGGTTTCGAGCCCTGATCACTTAACTAAAACCAAAATATTTGATCATTATATAACCACAATTTCTCAGCGATTAATCGGTTTTTACCTCGGTTAGTGAAAACTGTATACCAAACCGTTCACTATGGTTTCAAACTTTTGAAACCAATCGATCTAATGTTTAGAAGAAAAACAAACTGTGAATCTGAATCATACGAGGCCCCAAAAAATATGAGACCCTAGACCATTGCCTAATTTTTTTATAAAGAGCCTAGGGCCTCCAGAAAATATGGGTCCCGTCCATTAGATTATAATTCCTATACCTAGGCCCAATTCAACTTAAAGATCCAAGATGAAGTCTAGATTCAACTTTAAAGTTGAATCTTTAAAGTTGGCATTAGGCCTACGACTGTGTGGCTGATCCCAAGGCTTGGCGGAGAGTAAACAATGAAAAAATTAGGAATTATAATATTTGTGTTTTGAGAATTTTCTTCTCTTATAAAAACGAAAACCTATTTAATTCTCAATTCTCACACCCAGTTTCTTCTCTTATATAATGCTGAATTGGAAACATCACTGAATGAGCTAATCGTGCAGCTAGTCATTTGGTCTGTTGGTCATATATTCAAATACCTAAACTTCTCTTATTTACTATGAAGATTACCTTGTTAATTAGCTTATTTGAATATAATTATAATTTGGAATTGGAATATGGGATGTAGATTTGTTAATTAAAGGAGCAACTAGCAAGAAACTATATATAGTGATTTAGACATTTATATATTGGATTTCATAGAAATCATATTTACATGTCAAATAGAAAGCGAAAACATGACCCCAGTTGTTCGAAAAGAAAAAAGAAGGCTAAACTATATTCTGAAATTAAAAAAAAACAAAGGGATAATCCTTATAAAAGTGCCCCGAATTTTAATTCCGTCTAGAGTCTTTAAAACGTATTTAGAATTGCCCAACATTTGCAACTTGTTAACAACTTGGTTATTTATATCAACATCATAACTTTTACAAAAACTTCAATTTGTGTTTTCTTTTTGGCCCATGAAAAAATTGAGTTAGCCTAGTCTCATATAGAGGTGCGCAAATCGGTTTTTATTTTTAGAACCGTTTCCGGTTCCGGTTCTAGTCAACAAAGTCAAGAACTAGTTCTAGGTTTTAACCGGTTCCGACTGGTTTTTTCACTTTTTGCATGTTCCGGTTTTGGCCGGGTACAGGTGAAACCAGTTCCTGTTTTTCCGGTTATAATTTGTTTAAAAATCGGACCGATTTGTACACACAGGTTCGGATATAACCGGTTCCGGTTCAGGTTGTCGGTTCCGGGTTTTCTGCCCACCTCTAGTCTCATACAAGAGCATATAGGCTTTGCAAATTGAAAAATGGTTTTCCAATTATGATAGGTCTCCATTGAATAATAGACTACAAACATGATATTTTACTCCATTTATATATTTGGTCTGTGGAAGATGTGTGTGTGATTAGATCATATGATAATCATATTTTATTGCATTAAACCGTGTAATTCCGTTAAGATCGATCAAAATCTTTGTTTTCAATTTGATTATAATAAATGTAGAATACTTTTTTATTATATAGTATGTGTTACAAATGTTTAAAGTTTGATATCATATGAGTAACTTATGAAACATAGGGACTAATAGTGAAACACTAACAAATCAGTGAATCACGCAAACCATCTCATAAAAAAATGTTCTTTCAGTGTTATAGTACTATTTCCTATAACTAATATATGAGCAAGTCATTTAACTAGTAAATGAAAACAAAAACGATCATACGAAGCAAATCTTCTTGTGCTTTTCTTTTCTTTCCTTTTCTTTTCTTTCTTTTTTTTCTTTCTTTTCTTTTCTTTTTCTTTTCTTTATTGAAATGGTTCAAGTATAGAAAAAAGCAAAATACAAAAAATACCAATGTCATTATTTCATGGGATATGAACATATCCTTGTTAATTATTATTAGATAGAATTTTTTATATAGAGGCGAACCTACTTATCATCCAATTTCTTAGTATCTAGTTTAAGTAGTAATTGTATAGTTGTTTCGTATAAAATTTTTATTTTGTTTTTATCACGAAAAAAATTATAATTATTTTACATAAAGAATTGTCAAATTATAACTTCGTATTAAAGTGTTATTTATATTAAAGTTACTAGAATTTATATGTTTGTACGTTAATGATTAATATTATAAATTAACACATTTAGTGTTAACGATTTATACAATTTTATAGTTAGGGTTAACTTTGTATAATAGTAACCAAATTTCTTTATTGTTTTAATAAAGTCATCTAAAGTTTTTTATATTTTTAAAATCAATTAACTTTCACGAACTATTTCAGGCATATGTAATTTATTTAAAACTATTTAATTTCTTTAAAATTAATCGAGGGAAATAAAACAATTATAAACATTTATTATTATTTAATTATTATTTTTACTCTTTGCCTTAACTTTAACAATTATGAAAAACTTTCTTTTTAATTCATGAATTTATTTTCTTCATGATTACATTCTATTACAAGTTAATTAGAAAAACATTTCACTTATTACTAATAATAAAGATTCATACATGCTTCATTTACGTCAATTAATTTAAAAAAAATAACAATTAAAAAATACATATTGTTGAAAGAAACTAAAATACTAAAAGTTGAGTGATTTTAAAAGGAAAAAAACTTTGAATTACTTTAATTAAACAATAAGAAAATTTTATTACTATTAGGTGAAGTTCTTGCAGGTATATATACTTCAGCAATTAAATTTAATTTAAACAATTATTATCCAAATTAGTATTAGTTAAATAAACTAAAAAAGTGTGTATGGTTAATACTTTTAATTATTTATTAAAGTCTAATTTCTTTAAATAAAATTTGGAGTAAATTACTGATCAAGCTCTTTACAGTTTTATTAAATTGATGGTTTTATCTTATGAATTTAGTAATTACTAAGATTTTTTTTTATTGTGAAAATTTAGCATATATCTAGTTATTTTTACTAAACCGGTGTTAATTTTTCTAGTCAACTTAAGGGTTGAATGATTATATTTGTCAAATAACTAAATCCTTAATGCTAGTTGTTAAAGATGTAGCCTGTAATTTACTCTTTTTACCTTCTTCTGCCTTTACATTTTTAATTAATTGATTAATCAACATATTTTATTTTTAAATATACAACTCCTTGTAATGTTTTATAAAATTTATTTTTTTTTGTTATATTAAGTTATTTTCTTTTATCAATTTATCAATATTATTTTTTTATACTATGCTTTTATTTAAGTTTGATGATTTAGGAAAGTTTCAGTTTTGGTCAATAATTTTGCATATGTTATTTATTTTATACAATGATTTACAAGTTTTAACTAATCTAGGATTATCTTCATTAATCAGTTATTCAGTTTGCTTCAATCAAAACTATAATTGATTATATTTGAGATGTGGGTTTTATATTTGTCTTTTTCCTCTGAATTTATTCGATTATACCAAGAGGCCACATTTGCCACGAGTAAGCATGTTCATGACAAGAAATGTGTTTTTCTTATGCTACTAATACTTGTACTTGTTTTGCTATTTTGCCTCATCCTGGCTGAGGAAGAGTTCCAGGCTCATAAACAAAAAAATACGCTGATGGGGACATACTATGTGTAATGACATGGGCGGAGGCATTTATATGGACCGATGTCCTGAGACATCATCGATTTATCAGAATAAATGGTTATTTTTGCACGATATCTTCAAATGATAGCATTGATTTTTGGATTAGTAAAAGCACATGTTGCAACAGTTAGTGTTGAAAGAACTTTTTATTTAATAAAACATGTGAAAACAGAATTAAGTAAGAGGACGGGCACATGAGACTTGAATGATTATTGCATTTTTTATGTTGAAAAAGAGTTATTATACATACATACATACATACATACATACATACATACATACATACATATCGGAATCTTTGTCTAAAGAAATGCATTGAGAAAGGGATCTTCCCCAAGAGCTAATATCGATGGGAAGGTTTGGCACCCCGATGTGTATATATATATATATATATATACCGCGGTGTTTTCAACTGCCCTGATATTAAATCTGAGCCGTCTAAATTACCCAAGATTTGATCTTATAAAATAGGTGGTTACAATCACTTTTGAGCAGTTGATGATGGAGGGGGTTCCGGATAGTTACCAGCGGTTGCGATAGAAGTTTCCCTAGATTTCTAAATTCCATTGTACAGTCCACTGCAGCATGTTCCCTTCTTTTCCGAGCCACTACTCCCTCTAAATTCCTCGTAATCGCACCACCATTTCATCATATTTTTATCCTAAATGATGAAATGTGATTCAAACTTGGTGTTTTACCTCATGGGAATTACATGACGTGGCAAGCATGTTTACGTTATAGTTGTTTGTTTTTCCAGTACGTTCAATAAGGGCTTAACGGCTAGTTAGTTGAGTCAATCGAATTTGTAGGATCTTGGAGATTTTTCTGGATCCTGATGAGTATTTAAGTTTGCTATGTTCTTCCTTGTTTGTACTGCAATTTTTCATGATTCAATAATACGATCATATAATTCCCTGCAAATACTTGTTTATTGTATGCTTTATACCATCATTGTGGTATCAGAGCTTTCAGGCTAGTTTCGATCCACGCTTCAAAACTTTCCAACCCTTCCTCTTCATGGCTGATTCTGCTACTAACCCTAATGCAACCACTTCAGTAATCCCGGTGTTTAAAGGCGATGGCTACGAACACTGGAGTGTACGCATGAAGACCATACTTCGCTCTCGAGAACTGTGGGACACCGTGTTCTTGGGAGTGACTGCCGCAGATGGAGGAGCTGATACAAGAGCTGCAAAGAAGAAAGATGCTCAAGCCATGACTATTATTCAACAGGGAGTTCATGACTCTCTCTTCTCTCGAATTGCATCTGCTGAAACGGCTAAAGAGACTTGGGATATTCTACGGCTAGAATTTCAAGGTGATTCCCAAGTACAAGCTGTAAAACTCCAAGGTCTTCGCCGGGAATTCGAGAATTTTACTATGAAGGAAGATGAAGCAGTGGGTGAATACTTCTCTCGAATCATGAATAATGCTGGTCAACAACGAGCCTTTGGTGAAGAACTCACTGATCAAAAGGTGGTCGAAAAAATTTTGAGGAGTTTATCTTCCAGGTATGACTATTTTACCCCCTCAATTGAAGTTATGTTTGACTTATCCACTTTGACACCTGTTAAGCTCATGGGGTTACTACAATCCCAAGAAGAAAGAATGAATGGACGTGAGGTTCCTAATAATTCTTCTAGAACTATTAGCAATCAGGAAGAACAAGCTTTACAGGTGTCTCAAGAGTCAAGCAGCGCTTTACGAGGACGAGGCCGTGGTCGTGGTGCTATTAGAGGAAGAGGAATTGGTCGTGGAAGGGGAAAGATTCCCCAATGTTTCACCTGCAAAAAATATGGGCATCTAAAGAAGGATTGCTGGTACAATGAAGAAAATCAAGTGAATATAGCTGAAAACGAAGAAGGGCAGGAAAATGGTGATGACCAACACCTTCTAATGGCATTGATTCCCCAACAAGATGAAGAGACTACTGAGCAGATGACCCTGATGTCAAAAACTCACCATGGTAATTCTTTAAATAATTTATGGTTTATTGATTCTGGTTGTTCAAACCATATGACAGGCTGGCGGGAAAGTTTTGATGACTTAGATGAGTCATTTAAGCTTGAAGTAAGATTGGGTAACAAACAAAAACTAATGGTTCAAGGGAGAGGTACAGTTAGAATTTCTACTGGACCAACCTCCTCAAAAACACTAGAACATGTTTACTTTGCTCCTGAACTTGAGTATAACTTACTCAGTGTTGGGCAACTCATGAAAAAGGGATACTCTGTCACCTTTGATGATGACAAATGCATCATAAGAAATAAAGAGACAGGGAGGATTCTCCTTCAAATTCCAGTGGCCAGTAACAACATGTTTGTGATGGATGCTAAGTGCTTAACAGCAACCACAAATGCATCCCTCAACAAGCAGGATGCTGAGGTTCTTCGATGGCATCACAGGTTTGGTCACCTTCACTTTGAAGGTCTCAAACATTTGCATGACAAAGACATGGTCAAAGGTCTTCCTGCTATTAGTTCAGCAGTAACGTGTGAGTCATGCTTGACTGGGAAACTAGCAAGACTTCCTTTCAATTCATCATCCTGGAGAGCCAAAGAAAGACTGGAGTTAATCCACACTGATTTGTGTGGACCCATGCAAGTACCAAGCCTGGGCAATAGTCTATATTACTTGTTATTTATAGATGATTTGACCAGGATGTGTTGGGTATATTTTCTGCATGGTAAACATGAAGCTTTTGAAAAATTCAAACTATTTAAGGCTCTAGTTGAAAAGGAATGTGGTCATCCCATCAAGGTTCTAAGATCTGACCGTGGAGGAGAATTCTGCTCACAAGAATTCACAAATTTTTGTGCACAAGCAGGCATCAAAAGAGAGCTGATTGTACCCTATACTCCACAGCATAATGGTGTTGTAGAGAGAAAAAATCGCACCATTATGAACCTTGTCAGAAGTATGCTCAATGAAAAAAATGTTCCTAATGTTTTCTGGGCAGAAGCAGTGTCTACTGCAGTGTATGTACTCAATCGATCACCCACTAAAGCTCTTGTCAACATCACTCCTTTTCAAGCCTGGTCAGGTAAAAAACCTTATGTATCACATATGAAAATTTTTGGTTGTATTGTATATGCCCTGATTCCTTCACAGATGAGAAGAAAGTTAGATCCAAAGTCTGAAAAAAATATTTTTATTGGATACTCTAATACCAGTCATGGCTATAGACTATATAACCCCACTACCAAAAAATTTTCTACTAAAAGAGATGTTGTCTTTATTGAAGATTCCAACTGGAATTGGGATGAGTCCAAAAAAGTACCCAGTAATAATTTCTCTTTTGTTGACCCTTTTCCACTTGAAAGTGACAATGACAGTACCCTTGAGCCTACTACCCTACCTAACAATGAGTCATGTCCTACCCAATCTTCTAGCCTACCCACTGTCAATAATTCCACTACCTTAAATCAATTAACCATCCCTTTACACAACAGTCCCTCCTCTTCTAACATAGCCGATCCCTCTTTATCTAATATAGCTGGTCCCTCAAAAAGAGTATCCAAGCCACCTGTGTGGTTAAAAGACTACTATTTTGGCCATAATGAACCTGCAGAAGAAACTGACTTATCATCCTGTCAGTTTGCCTTGATCACCGATCCCATTTCATATCACCAAGCAGCTAAAGACACAAAATGGCAAGTGGCTATGGAAGAAGAAATTCGTGCTATAGAAAAGAATCAGACTTGGCAGTTGGTTACTCTCCCTCCTGGAAAGAATGTTGTTGGAGTAAAGTGGTTATTTAAAACCAAAGAAGGTCCAAATGGGGAAATAATCAAGCATAAAGCTAGATTGGTGGCCAAAGGGTTTTCACAGCAACATGGAGTAGATTTTCAAGAAACATTTGCTCCTGTTGCTCGCTTTGAAACCATAAGGCTTCTAATCTCTATTGCTGCTCAACAGAAATGGAAAATTCATCAATTGGATGTTAAGTCAGCATTTCTAAATGGTGATTTGACAGAGGAGATTTATGTAGATCAACCTGAAGGATTTCAAGAAAAAGGGAAGGAGCATATGGTGTATCATCTCAAGAAAGCCTTGTATGGTCTCAAGCAGGCTCCAAGAGCCTGGTATGCTAAGATTGATGGTTTTTTTATTGCAAATGGTTATTTCAGGAGCAATAATGAGCCTACATTATATATCAAGCAAGGAGATTCCGGAAAAATTATTTATGTGTGTCTCTATGTAGATGATATCATCTGTATTTCTCCTTGCAAAGATTTGATACATGATTTTAAAAAGGAGATGAAGGCTACTTTTGAGATGACTGATATGGGGCTCTTAAAATTCTTTTTGGGATTAGAAATTTTGCAAACTGGTGATGGAATTTTTCTAAGTCAAGAAAAATATGCTTCCACTCTTTTATCTCGTTTTGGTTTAAGTGAGTGTAAGATTGAAAACACTCCCATAAACAATGAGAAATTATTGATTGAAGATGGAGCTGAGAAGGTGAAGGAAGATGTGTATCGAAGCCTAGTTGGAGGTCTTATTTATTTAACTCATTCAAGGCCTGACATTTCATATGCTGTTGGAATAGTATCTCGATTTATGCAAAGTCCATCTAAAATGCATTTTCAAGCTGCTAAGAGAATACTTAGATATATAGCAGGAACTAAATCTTTTGGTCTTTGGTTCACACCCACTGACACAATAACCTTAACAGGTTATAGTGACAGTGATTGGGCTAGTTGTGTTGAAGATCGGAAGAGTTTGTCAGCCTATGTGTTTTCAGTTGGAAGTGGTGTTATTTCATGGAGCTCAAAGAAACAACATTCCGTAGCATTATCAAGCACTGAAGCAGAATACATATCTGCAGCTGGTGCAACATGTCAAGCTGTATGGATCAGAAGAATGTTGGAAGAACTTGGCTGGAAGCAGGAGGAACCTACAGTTATCTATTGTGATAACAAATCGACTATTAATCTCTCAAAGAATCCAGTTATGCATAGCAGATCAAAGCATATTGAATTAAAATATCATTTTTGAGAGAAATGGTGACTCAAGAACAAGTTGTTCTCAAGTATTGCAGCACTCATGAACAGCTAGCAGATGTGTTTACTAAAGCTCTTTCCAATGAAAAACATGTCTATTTCAGACATCTTTTGGGAGTTAGGAAGTTTGAATCAAGGGAGGATGATGAAATGTGATTCAAACTTGGTGTTTTACCTCATGGGAATTACATGACGTGGCAAGCATGTTTACGTTATAGTTGTTTGTTTTTCCAGTACGTTCAATAAGGGCTTAACGGCTAGTTAGTTGAGTCAATCGAATTTGTAGGATCTTGGAGATTTTTCTGGATCCTGATGAGTATTTAAGTTTGCTTTGTTCTTCCTTGTTTGTACTGCAATTTTTCATGATTCAATAATACGATCATATAATTCCCTGCAAATACTTGTTTATTGTATGCTTTATACCATCACTAAAATCCACCAAATATCCCTTCATCCACCACAACGACACCACCGTGGAAAAGTTTCTCTACAACCCCAACCACCACCACCAACTAGAGCCCGATTCGAACCTGCTAAACTCTTCAAATATTTCCACTATAACCTACGACTTAACTCAAATCAATTTTTGTAGGCATTTTCTCATCAATATAAGGTGATTTATAATTCTAAATGCAAATTTTCATTTAAGATGATGATGTTTTTTGACTTGAATTGTGATATACCATATATGTAGGGGTTTTAAATTTGGTTTGATAAATGTTCCAATTTTATACAGGTAATTCATATATCCAAACTTTGATTCTTATACATTTAGTCATCGGAATTTCTTTTCGTCAGTTCACAAATTTTTTGGATATTAATATATTTTTGGGATTTATTCTTATATGCATTTTTTCTTTCAATACAAATAATTCTTTTTTGAAAAATGCGCTTATGGACGATCTTGCCATGGATTTACTCTGGTATGTAATCTCTATATCTTTCTGTGTGTAATTTTTATTTGATTTGGGTGATATAACTAGGGGTGTTCACGAACCGAGCTGAGCTAGCTGAGCTAGAGGTCAGCTCGGACTCGGCTTGGATTGTAAACCGAGCCTGAAATCTTGGCTCGGACTCGGCTCGGTTTTTACATAAGAAATTTAATATTTGAACTGCATTCACCACAACTCGGCTCGGTTCGTTTTTGGCTCGTTTTTACATAAGAAATTTAATATTAGAATAGCATTCACTTCGACTCGGCTTGGTTCGTTTTTGGCTCGGTTTTTACATAAGACAAGAGGCGTGAATATGTGAAGCTAGAAATTAAGAATATGATTTAGGAATTAGTAGAGCACGTGAGAATAGAGATTTATTTCGTATTTTTGTCCTCTTTTCATTCATTATCTTATTATTTTTATTTTTTTGACATAATTACGAAATAACACTAAAATATATTTATTATTGAAAATAACCTTATAGTTTTATATTTTAGTATATCATGTTGTACAAACGAGCTAAGCATACGAGCCGAGCAACGAGCCGAGCCAGCCCTGGCTCGGACTCGGCTCAGTTTCAAAACAAGCTGGCTCGGTTAGCTACAAACGAGCTTTTTCCGAACGAGTTACGAGCTGAATCCAAGTTTCGAGCTTTTTGAACAACCCTAGATATAACTTTAAGAGTGGATTATGTGTTGTACGTGTCTCTCAAGTTTAGTTATCTGTCTTCTATATTCAATTTACTTTAATAGCTAAAAGCAAAAAAACTTAATGAGACGATTTCAAAACAAAAAAGAAATCATACTCCTTAAACTAGTTAACAGCTTAAAAGATATGTCATATTGATGTATAAGTTTGATGATATCATGTTTTGTTTTAGATGAAAAACAAGTTTTGTCGTTAATGAATTATGGATTGAAGTAAGGTTGTTTTACCTGCTGATAAGATTAACATAAGAATAAATAAAAGCCTAATTGTTTCTTATATTGTTGAAGGCTTATTTCTTGCTATTGATGGTAATTGTATAATTCGATTCACTTCAATTTTTTGGTCCTACTGCTATGGTGATGTTGATATAAACATGAACCTTGATAAAAAAAACTAAAACCTTATTTAATTCAAATGCTAATAACTAGATTTACCATTGGGAATGCTATCTATGGTATATTATATTATGTTTTCATATTTTGTTGTCACCAACTCAATCTAATCCATACCTTTTACATGCTTATGATCTACAATGATTTGTTCAAGATTTTTTAGATTATTAGAAACTTTTAGAATGGTTGTTTAATAATTTAGATTTGTTATGAATATATACTATTAACAAATAACGTTTTTGTATAGAATTCAAATAAAAAAAATACTTACATGCTCGGCCACCGGATGTGTATAAAACTAATTTTAATAAATTTTGATCGAATATGTAGTGAAACATTTTAAAAAGATGAAAAGTTGTAAGAGCAACTATAAGTTTTTTTTTTTAATTTGTATAAACTATCGAATTTATATTATATGCTTTTTTTTAATTTCTAAACAATTTTTATTTGATCGGTTTTTATTATGTGATGAACATTACCCGACCTAGACGGTTACAAACTCTAAAAATTTATGTCTGGTAATATGAAACTAGAATATATAAATACGGTGACATCATTAGAAAAAAAAACAATTTATCTATCACAGTGTAATGATTCACTCATTTACGATAAATAATAAAGAAAAGGTTATTCTGTTTTAATAAAAGACCCACACCCAAGTTCCATAGCTTATGGTCCACTATATCGATCATGACCCCAGAGGAAAAAGCCCTTCCCTTTTGGGCCGGTTGTGGGCGAAGAAAGATTCAAACCCCAGATCTTTTTCCATAACTACCCTAAAATAATGAAGCTTTGCTCTAAGCTAAGAAGATGTCTAAACGCCTTTTATTGAAACTTTCACCATCAAGTAGTCTTATAGTAGAATTCGCTCTTGATAATAATCTAACACCGAAGCAACATGATGATATGATCAAAGCTCTAAATGAAGGAGTCAGTAACAATGCAATGCTGAAATGACTAAAACAAAACCGAAATTCACGAACCCATTGATCAGATAAATGACCCGTTAAGGAAACATAAAAATCCAATAAAATAGGAAGAATATAGCATAAACATAGGCTAAATTCTTCGAGAAAAAGCTTAAGGGATCTAATCAGTGGAAGCCCAATGATAAGGAGCGTTGCCATAACTCATAAGCAAAAATATTAAATATTTATCGACTTTTACATATAGTAAATTAATTATATGCTGAATTTTTGTTTTATACTTTTATATAAAGGTTTTCTATAGTTTGATAGATCATATGGCATATAAACATATGCAAAATAAACAGAGCAACATTGGAACAATCTTAAAATCACCCATCTTATTATATACAAACATTTTATAAAACATTATAACAATCATAAATTAATAAACTTAATAAATAATATAACAAAACGAAAAAATAAATTCTATAGAAGTATTATAACTAATTTTATATTATAACAACATTTTGTCCTTTAACTAATACAGACATTTCACTATTAAATTTACAAAAACAAAATAATATTTTGGCAATTACTAAAGTCAAAGTATAAAACCTGCAATTATTATATATATTAATTTGCAAAGATTCTCTCACACACATAATTCACTATTCACTTTGAGGGTAAAATCGTAATTTATTCGTTTTTTTTAACGGCCGTCATTTCTTCAAAAGCAATTCACTTTTTGAATTAATTTTAAATTTACATTTATAACTCTAAACTTTGAACTCTTATTTTTAAAGGCCCCTCTCATTTTACTCACATATTTTTAATGTTCACGTGATTTTAACACGTCATTAGGTTATCGGATAAAAGTCATGATTATATTAATTTGATCGCAATGGCCTCATGAACGTTTATATAAATTTCGAACCCAAACAGTCACAGATATTTCTTTACTATTAAATGAGTTCTCAATCTTCAACCCTTAGTTTCAAAGCTTTCATTATAAATGTTGTATAGGGTTGTGTTTTTAGTTATTTCAATCTGTAATGAGACTATAAGCCTCATGAACGTTTATATAAATTTCGAACCCAAACGGTCACAGATATTTCTTTACTATTAAATGAGTTCTCAATCTTCAACCCTTAGTTTCAAAGCTTTCGTTATAAATGTTGTATAGGGTTGTGTTTTTAGTTATTTCAATCTGTAATGAGACTATAACTTTCAGTTTATAATAAATTGAGATATGTTGCTTAATGGTTTTGAAATTTCATACAATTGGTAGAGGGTTAATTTTTGCAAAGCAACTGTGATTTAAAGGTTTCCTTCTTCATGCATTTTATTTTACACGATTTAAACTTCATGTTATATTGATTTTTTTTACGTCGGTATAGCAGACCCCGCCGCAACGCGCGGGTCCTATATACTAGTTTAGTGTAATTATAAAGGTAATAGTAATTTACTCTAAAAATTAATTCAGTTTTTAAACAAAGTGGTTAATCTTATGGGCTAAGCATTAAAGTTGTGTTGTACGCTTGGAGCCTTGGATAGAGGTGGACAAAAAAAACCCAGAATCAGTCGTACCATAACTTATGGGTACAGACGGTTACGAATTTTTAGAAAAATCGGAACAAGAACTGAAACTGGAACTGGTTTCACCTTTAATTAACAAAATCCGAACCATAACCGACCAAAAACCGTAAACAATTATTGAACTTGTTGACAGAAACTAAGACCGTTTGAAACCAGAGCCGGTTCCAAAAAAAAAAAAAACCGGTTTGCCCCCTTGGATAGAGTTGCACAACCAAACCGGTTTGGTTTGAAAAAACCGGTTTCCAAACCGGTCCTATCTCGATCTCAAACCGGTTTCACCCAAACTGGTCTGAACCGTAGGTTTGGGATAGGTTTGACATCCTCATCTCCCAAACCGATTTCAAACCCTCCAAACTGGTTTCAAACCGGTTTTATAGGTTTGACATCCTCAATCTCTCAAACCGGTATCCAAACCGAACCGGTTGTCACCAAACCGGTTTTGACCATGCGTTGACCAAACCGGTCTGGTTTGAAAACCGAACCGATTTGAGAAAAAACCCGGTTTGAGCACCTCTACCTTGGACATTAAAATTTATGACACTAACTAGGATGTGGTTGAAGCCCAATAGAAACCAGATGAGCAACCGCAAGTCCGCAACACCTTACGACCCACCTTAACGTACAATCACATTGGTCCGACCCACCCACAAAGCACAATGTGTTCAAAATTTAAAGTATCAACTATCAAGTTAGGATTGTCAAAATAGCACACCGGCCCAATCATTACGTTTCATGTTATCGTGTTGACAACGTATTATTTCCAACAGCCAATTAAGATAAGAATAAAACAATTATTTCATAAAGTCAAACCATCAACCCATTTGAGGCCTTTTTAAACCACTATCACGACCCCTTTTAATTATCCACCAACCTTTTAATGACCTTTTTACATCGATAACAGATTGATCAACAACTTCCCAGCCAAATTACAATTCGTTTTGATGACCAGGTTAGAGGTAGAGGTGGGCAAACCGTTAAGATTTTACTGAGAACCCAAAACCACATGTATTTACTAGTTCGGATTGTCGGTTCCGGTTTTTTGCACACATCTAGTTATAGCCATATTGGTGTCATGTTTGGGGTCATAATTGTTCTCAAGTTTGGTACTTTTGACGCACTAAAGACAAGCTTGGTACTTTTGACGCATAATTGTTCTCATGTGTAATTAATTCATTGTTTTTATTACTACTAAAATCACAAAATATCACTATGTTACTTTAATCTATGGATTTAATGTTGTAAACACAACGTATGTGACACCTGATGCAGTCAAATTTGTTTGGAATGGTTTGTTTTTAAGTTTTGCTTTCACTACAATTTCATCACGTTACTGCACCGCCATAACAACTTCTAGAAAGTTAGAGGTATCTCTCGTTAGCTAACCTCCCTACATTTTGATCACTTGCATACTACTAGACTTCCACCATACACAATAACACACATGTTTTTTTGGTTCAAAATTAATCAACTGACGTTTTTTGGACGTTTGATTTTGTTAGTTTATATGAACTAACGATTTAACAAAAATTCAAATTTGATTTGTAGTTTTATTTTAATTTACTAACTATATAACTTCAAGGAAGAAAATAAAAACGTCTACCGAAATCAGTTTCCAAGCAACAGTCATGTTTGAAATCCCAAAGGATATCTTTAAAGATTACGCTGTACATACTCATTTCTTTTTCTTTTTTCCTTTTTTTTCCCAATATTTTATATAATTAACAGAGAAATATATAAAAGATTTTTTTTTTCTTCCACATTCTCCGATCATCGTCTCAATTTTAATCATGATTTCAGGCTATCAACGAATCTAACTTCAATCGATCTTGCTAATTCCGATTCTCTTCACAACTGCAGCATTCCTAAAACCGTCGCTACCGCCAGTCGCCGCCTGTTTCATGCACATTCCGCCCCCTTCACCCGGTCGTTGCTGATGGTTATGCCGTTCTACGCCGGTCATATAGTTCCTAACCTCCGTTCTTATCATCTCTTGCATCACAGACAAAAATTCTGCACTGAACGGCGTGAAAGCCTTGTCCGGTTGATCTACCTGATCTCCTGATACCTTAAGCTGGTGCATCGCGGATGAAATCGCCATCGGAATTGAAGTCATAAGGTCATCGTGGTTGTTAAGGTTTAGGTTTTGATTTTGATGACTATTGACCCGAACCTGCCGCAGCGGCATCGCGTGAATAGGCACCGGCGGATGTGGCGGAGGTAACGAATTTGTTACCGGAGACGTCGGCATTAGCAGTATCGGTGTCGCGTTTGCCGGAGAAGCTTCATTATCGACACCAGGAAGAGAGAGACTCAACAACGTCGGCGGATCTGTGAGAGGCGGTTGCGACGGTGTTGATGACGGCGTCGGAACTTCGATTTGTGAAGCTAAAACCGCGCCGGTTCTAGCGATCGGTCGGTACACGTGCGACGATGAATTCGCCGGGACGCTAGAATCACTAACGTCAGATCCCGAAGGACTACCAGGATTCAAACACAGACCGGAAACAACAACAGCCGATCCGGCACTTACCGATCTCTTCAACGAAGGCTGTTGAATAGCAAACTCACTAAACTCTTCGTTGGTCATCGACGAACACTTCCGCTTCAACGTCGAGTTCCAATGATTTTTAATGGCGTTATCCGTCCGGCCGTTCAACAACCTCGCAATCGTCGCCCACTTGTTTCCAAACCGAGCACGAGCACGTAGAATCGTCTCATCTTCCTCCGGCGTAAACGGACGGTGCTCTACCTGCGGCGAAAGCTGGTTGCACCAACGTAACCTACACGACTTTCCAGATCTACCAGGTATAGATTTTCCGATCAGCGACCAGTTTCTCGGTCCGTGTTTTTCAACAAGCTGCTGAAGCATCTCATCTTCTTCAGGACTCCATGGACCTTTGATCCGATCCATATCCTTATTACTACCAGCCATAAACACCAAAAATTGAAAAAGATCTCGGTATTACTTGGGAAATTTTGAAATAATATCTGTGAAAGTTTCGAAAGAAGTGAAAGATGAAGGCTTAGAGGGGATGAATGAGGCTTTTATATGAGAGAGAATGTAGGGATTACCGGTTATGCCGGTGGTGGTGGTGGGCCACCGGCGGTTGTATTCGGTAGAATTTGGGATACAGCTGGCTAACGGACACGCGTCACATCACATACCAGCACTGATTTACACATACTAGTCTTCGTAAGCTCTACTACTCCCTATATTTTATATTTTATTCCACTCTCTATAAGAGCGCGTGAACTCAGTCTTTTGTCGTCTTCTCTAAGGTAATGAAAAATATCTACCTGTTTTCTTTTCTTTATGCATTTGAATTACTATTTTTAACTTCGGAAGTCTTCCAAGTAATATTCATCATATTTGTTAAAAGGGTGTCGCTAAATGTACCTCTTTTTTGAACTTGTCATACCTCTTTCTTAAAATATTAAATATAAATTTGTTAAAATCAACCCTTCAACTATATAACACAACCAAAATGCATCAAATATTATTTTTACTTTAAATTCTATTAAACGTATCCTCTCTTACTTGTCATACCCTATACAAAATATAAAATTCAATTCATCCAAAATCAGATTTAATTGTATGAACCCTAATTCCTCTTTGTTCAAATTCGATTGAACTGAGGCCCGATTGTTGTTACAAACATAGGGCTTTCATTCCTCGAACAAAAACGAGTGTAATTGTATATGAAACACCTACCTTAGCTAACTAATTCATGTTCGTTTCTTGATGAACCGAAGTCGAACCTCCGGGTTCTTACATGCCTTTTTCTTGATTTGTTTGAGATTGTGTATAGCTTTTGTTTATACAGAGAGTTTCGCAGAGGTTAAAGGATTGTTTGGGTTCAATTAATTTTGAGTTTTATGATTGTTTTTTTAAATAGACTTTGAGTTTGAGTTCGACTATGGTTATTTAGGCTTAGATTTCGTATTGATTTGATTTTTAAACGAAGAATTGATGATGGTAATGATTCCGTGATATTTGAGTTTTGTAAAAACAGTCTCTCACGTTTTTGTTTAAAGGTTTATGGATCTTTTTAGTTAACTAAAAACATAAGGTTTACTTGTATCTATTTAAAAAACTTAAGGAGGGGGTACGACAAGTAAAAAAAATACAAAGGGGGTATATTTAGCATATCCCTTGTTAAAATTATAAAAATGTTTCTAAAATAGTAAGAATGTAATAGTTTTCGTTTTATGATTCAAAACATGTTAGATATCACTTATTTAAAAAAGTTGTTTTTTGTATGCCTTCCAAGTTAAATGATTTTCTATTTTTTGTTGATTTTTTTAAAAATAATTAAAATACTCTTATTAGTAAAAATATTGTTCTTGTTCGTTTATTAACGAATTGATTTTGTTCACGAACGATACGCTAACATAAATGAAAATGTATTATTAAAATTAAAAAAGATAACATTTTAATGCCAAATATTAGACATAATAATCTTAAAGTTAAAACTTAATATTAAAATCAAAAAAGAATTTCTTAAAACAAATTATAAGTTAAAAATAATCAATTGAGTTAATTTAAACTAATGTTTTGTATATATGAGTTTCAAATTAGTATATTTTAACAAGATACGAACAAATTGCTAGATTTTTTAATTTAAATTTAATGGTTTTAACTAAAAAACTTAAGAATATAAAATACAGTAAAACACTATTTTAGTCCTTATGCTCTGGCAACTTTTCCAATTTTATTGCAATAGTTTAAATTTTGTCATTTTTGTTATTATGGTTTCTATTTTATTTTTATTTTATTGTCAATGTTCGTCCATGTGGTAAAGAATATATTATCAAACGTTCACGAACACAAATAAAAAAACACGAAAGTGGTCAATGTTCGATCATTTAACATAAAAACAAAACTTTTTGTTTTTATTAATTATTTTATTAAACGAAAGAACACAAAAGAACATTCCGTTAAACGATTCACTAATTATTTAGTTGTTACCTAAGTAGATTTGGTGTAACAAAATGATGTTAATCGACCGCATTGTTGAGAAAAATACAAGATGTGCGTACACATTGAGCCCATAAGCTTTGACCAATAGGAAAGAAAGAAGGCATTATGCCAGCCTGCCAACCAATTTGGTACATTAATTTATATTTTCCTTCAAGGCTGTTTCATACTAGCGTCAGTCAAATTGAGTTAAATAATAGGTAGATAAAACCAACTTTCATAACTACATCGACAGAGACCAATGGGGCTTTGCCCTAGTGGTACCCTCATGGCTTTTCAAATGGAAGGTCATGGGTTCAAATCCCTCTCAAGGCGAAATAGGGGTCCTTGAGGGGTCAGGGGGTTTTCCGGTGCGGTTTCCTCCTGGGGTGGTGGTGGGGTCTCAACGGAGGTCATGGTAACTAGACCTTGGTGACATGGCCTGGAAAACAGTGGTTCACACGTTGTGATCAAATGCCGTTCAAAAAAAAAACTACATCGACAGAGGAACCTTGTTTTAGTTGTGTCCCGATTAGAACGGTCAGATTGGTGACATTAGATTTAAGATATGAGAACAACTTTGAACAAATAGATCTTGTACATAAATCACTATTATAATAGAAGCAACAAAGGTCCCACCAACCGACGTTGGTATTTAAGTTATATAGGAATTAGTTAATTACATCACAAACAAATTAAAATTTTAACACTATATACAAAACTAATTTAATATCTCATATATTATACGAGTTTAAAAATGATATTTTAAGATAAAATATTATTAAATTACAAAAAAAAAAGAATTTTAAAACGTTTTGTTTTAGAAAAAGCTATTCTTAAAGAATGATAATTTTTATAAAAATCTGGTTATTTGAAAACTCCTAATTTTAGATATTATCATTTTCTGGACTCTTTTGCAAATAATTGTTTTTATAGAACATTTATTTTTTAAAAAGACCGGTTTGGAATATGTTTTTTTTTTTTAAAAAAAGGTCATTGTTCTAGAAAAATCTCATATTTTATAAAATTTTTATTAAAGATGTGTTTTAATAAAATATTTGTGATTAGTATCATTAGCATTTAATAATGAATAGATAAATGAGAAAATTAGTAGAGAAAACTCAGAATAATGAACTATGACATGCTCTCATAAGACTTTTATTTATTATAAATTTGTTTTTTTATATAAAAATGTAAATAATAAAATTAATATTTAATATGAGAGTAATAAAGAAGGAAAAATTAATATAAACATACCCTTATAAAGTGACGGTATCCAATTTTATTTTATTTAATACTATCTACAATAATACCTAATAACAATTGGCAACATGTCGTCATCCACGTTTCATATGTGTCTCATATCAATGATATATTAATTCAAAACATTTTAAAAATTAATTTCGTTTAATAAATATAATTAAGTCATACTTTAAATGAGGTAAGTTAATTAAGTCAAATTTTCTTTAAATAATAAAAATACAAGTATTTCAAAACTTTTCATTTTTTGATCAATAATCTTTTATCATACCAAATATTTATTGCAAGCATTTATATATTTATGAATTGTATTTTTTTGTAGACACATAAGAAATATATACAATCTTGTATATCAAGAAGTGTTTAAAGATTTTAAATATATATTTTATCTTTTTTGAAAATGTAAAAAGTTTAATTTATTTGAATTTTATTTTATTTTTTTATTAGTGATTACTTTGTATTATTTATTTTTATACAATTATGTGTTGTACATGGGTTAAGAATCTAGTAAACTATAAAAATTTAAAACAAAATACAACTCCTAAATATTTTGGAGTAAATTTGCGATTTTCCTAAGCTATGAACACTTGATTACTTAAATTACTAAAATATGGAACTTCTAAATTAGTAAGTTAAGATTCTAAAAGAAAAAAATAAATAACTAAAAATTTGAAAATCGGATCCAATCATCCGATTTGGTTCATCCTTCACTGTTTCGACTATTAACCAGACTGTTTGAATTGAAACCATCCAATATAATCCACTCCGTAGTCTATTCTAATATTCTCAAATGAGACTTGATTTCTTATCATGCGAGAGAAACTTTTAATCAACACCAAGTTACCATGGGAGGCCCTGCGAGAGGCAAACCCGGCCTCCGTTCAGGGCCTATTTATTGCAAATGCACAAAAATTTTAAAAATCGTTATTAAAGTATATATATTTACTTATATGTCCAAATACAAAAACCGAAAAAACACAAATTTATAATTCACTAGGGCCTTTTTTTCTCACTACATCCGGAGCACTTGAATTCTCATAACCGCACCTGCAAGTTACCATTACATTAAAAGCTTTTTGATTTTTAAATTATATGTTAAAAAATAATACCACTGTTATATTGTCTATAAAGTTATGATACCAAACCCGACAAATAGCCAAATTAAACACATTTCGTATAGATCCTTAAAGATCAAGATTGTTTGTTCTTTGCAAAAGGATTCGCACGTGCATATAAGTGTGAAATGCATGTTTTTTTGTCAATCTAACAAGAATAGATACATCAACATTCTAACACTTGACTTGGGCACAAGTAACACCCAAATTTTATAACTTATTTAAGCCTTTGAAAATTAAAATAAAAGGATTCTTATTGAGAATAGAGGACAGCTAGCCAGTGATAACGGTCTACTAACCCATGAGAAAGTCATACGCAAACCGCTAGGGCAAGCCTAACTAGGGCTGTAAATGAACCAAACGTTCAGCGAACGGTTCGTGAACCGTTTGGCGGAAAGTTCGTTTATGTTCGTTTAATAAATGAACGAACACGAACAAGAACAAGAAATTCCGTTCGTTTAGTTAAATGAACGAACATGAACAGAGGTCGTGTTCGTTCATTTGTGTTCGTGAACGTTCGGTAACATGTTCGTTTATGTTCGGTTAAGTTCATTTATTATATTTATTCATTAAATGTGATGTATATTCTTAATTTTTTATTTTTAGTTTAATACCATAATATTTAAGTTATTTTTAGTTTAATACCATAATATTTAAATTTATATATTTATATAAATGATTATCTCCAATGCTTGATATTAAGAATGTTGATTTTTATTGTTTAAATAATATGTGTTCGTTAACGTTTGTGAACAACTTAAATTGCTTAATGAACGAACACGAACAAGACTTTCCGTTTGGTTAGCGTTAGCTTTCATGAACAAGTTAAAAGTGAAACGAACGAACACGGACAAGGGCTCGTTCGGTTCGTTTACAGCCATAAGCCTAACATTTTGCTAGTCAATGCATGTCAATTGTGGTACCCGAAAAATATTCTCATGCGAGTTTATATGAACATAACTAACAAAACCGGTTTTTCAGGGATCACACATTTTAGACTTCCACCATTTCATACATTTTCTCATCGAGGGGTGTTTGAGCTTTGAGGTTGATATTGAGTGAAATCAAGGGCTTGAGGCAAAGGTCAAGTACAATCAAGCAATATGTGAACAGCTGGCCTCAGCAATATGTCTCTTCATATCCCAAATGGATCCTAGAACCTAACAACCCACGCGCTGCGATCACAGCCCGCTACCAACTACCCGGTATTTAAAACCCAGGTGTTGGCGAGCACTGAATCGAGCAAATCCACCTGCTCCTCAGGAGGAAACACACTATGTGGTAAAACCCCCTACTAACCGCTTTGGGCAGGATTTGAACCCATGACCTCACAAAGCCTAAGCTTTATAAGAACCATAGAGTGCCAGTTGAGCTACAAGATCCCAACAAATGTGATAAAGTTAATGCTTATAAATCTCTGTTTGACCTAATACAACAGCTTGTGAACAACATCAAATGTTTAAAAGGGTGTCTACATCAGCATAGAGTTGTACGTTATAAAACTTATAATAAATCGTTATTGCATGTAGATAAAACCTAAAATTTTTAAGATTTTATGATAAACACACAACTGTGAATTTGTGTATATCATGATGTATGCTATAACCATGTATATATATTCTCATCACCCCCTTTTCACATACATATGTGTAACTATTATCCCTTCCTTATTTTTCATTTCTCTTCTTCTCACGCCCATGACAGGGCTCACGCATGAATCGTCATGCAGGAGTCATGTCGGCTTTGTAATGGTGGGAGGAGGTGACACCCCTGTCACTTGGGTGCTCACGTCCCACAGTGGACGAACTTATTTGTTGAGGCTCGGCCTTTGGGAGTTACGTGACCCATTGAATATCAGCTCATTAATAGAACGCATATCGCTAAATTTCGCATGACCTCATAATATTTTTAAAGTGACCCCGTAATATAATTGAAAAAGATTTATAACACTAAAATTGAAGTTGTAATGATTATTGAGAAATCACGTGTCATTTTTTAAAATATGTTTAGGGTTCGAATATAAGGTGGTCAAGTTTTTAATTTTTTATATTATAAATTATGATCATGTTTAAATGCCTAAAATTGAGAATTTAATGATTATGTTTGTTTATATAATTACGAAATTACCACAAAATCAAACCCGACTCAGCCGGCGACCTATAAACGTTCCAAAATTTATAACATTATGTCACTATAAATAATAGTTTGGAAAAAATGTGACACCTTAGGAAAAAATCATAGGCCCGTCACTACACCCTACTATACAGAGTCTTAAAGCGTAAACTTTATTTTAATTAAATTAAATAAAAATATGCATGTATCATGTATGCAGTGACAATTTTCTGCACACACGTGTTGAGCAACGAACATATATTCACGTGTTTATATCTTATATAATAAATCAAGTTTTTGTTTGTCACATGTCATGCAATGGAACATGTTTCATTTTTTTCCTCCTAAAACTTAGAGCATTAAATCATTTATTTAACACTCCTTTATTAATATTGATAATTAATAAATTTGACAAATTATTACTTTAACTTATTTTCTTATATTTAATAAATTATGTATACAAATAAATAATTAAGTCATGAATATCTTACACTTTCAATGTAGAAATTTAATAATATTTTTAGAGTATATTGAAATAAACAAATAACTAAACAAAATAAAATAAAATAGATACATTATAAAACAAATTGTAAAGTATACAAATAAGGATTTTATTAAAAATAGGAATATTAAAAACCCGAATTATTTCATGTATATTCATATATTTTTATAACAAAATAAAATAAAATAGATATATTATAAAACAAATCGTAAACTATACAAATAATGATTTTATTAATAATTAGAATATTAAAAACCTAATTTATTTCATGTATATTCATATATTTTTATATTTTAACTTACTATTTTCTTTAAATAATATAAAACTTTTAAATCTTTTCATTTTTTAGGTAAGTTACAAAAACTAAGGAATTATTTAAATATTTTACAAATTATGTTATAATTATAATTCATAAAAGTTAATTCTTTTTATGTATAGTAATATTATTAAATGTTAGTGTATAATTATTTTTACTTATTCAGCTAATTATATAATAAAATATGAAAATTAACTTTAATATTCATATATTTAATTTTTTTTGACAACAAATTATTTTAAATTATTATCTGTTTATAACTTTTAATTTAAAAAATATAAATAATGAGTAAAATTTATTATCATTGTAGTTATTTAGATTTTGTTTTTCAATGTGTATCTATTATTTAATTATTGATATTCAATATTTAATCATGCGTTGTGAATTATAAATATGAAAAATAATTAATATAATATTAAGCAAATGAAGTTAATCTGCAATTAGTTATAACGTTTTTTGTTAAACTTTTTTTTCTTATCTAAACTTTTATTTATGTCTCTTACTATCATTAACTTCAAATTATGTTCATTAAAATATTCAATAATAATAATTATTATTATTATTATTATTATTTTCCATGAATTATTTTTAAATATTTTAAAATATTTAGATGATTTGAATGTTAAAATACAATATGTATAATTATAAAAAAAAATTAAGTGTAATTCTTATTTTTTTAATAGACATAACTTTTTTATTAAAAAGTATATAATATTTTGTATATTAAACTCGTGTAATACACGGGATTTAACCTAGTAAATCATTAAATAATCACCCTTCTGGTAATGTTAATGAACAATAATTAAACAAGTGATCTAATTAAGCATAACCATAATTGTAGGCAGGGGTGTCGAAAATACATGAACCCGACTAACTCGACTCGCACTTTAATAAGGTTAATAAAGTCAGGTTAGTTGGCTCAAAAATGTTACTGGAGTCATTTGGGTTAACCCGATTTACCCGAAATGTTAATAGTGTCGGGTTTCGGGTATATTTCTAAAAATTGGTCGGGTTCCGGGTTAACCCTAATAAGGTTGATTATTATTTTATATATATATTAATTTTAAATATAAAATATAATTAATTTTTCACAAAAATATTTAATTTCGTTAACTAATATGATTATGGTTGTTAATCGAATTATAAGGTTGATTTACATTCTTTTGCAATCAGTTTCGCTAAAGCAGACGTTGCTCTAGCTAATTGTCAAATAAAAAATGAATTATTTACACAATTCCCATCGAATTATATGTTTGAAAAATAAATCATTTGTAGTAATTTAAAATTGGGTCAAGGTACTAGCAAATATATATTAATCCGACTAAAACGACATGAATAACTCGTGGCCCGATTAACCCGAACCCACGTTATTCATGATGGATTACTGGTCCTTATTTTTTTAGGGAAACTTGACTATTCTGAAACCCTATCGAGTTGATCCGATCAAGCTATTAGTTACCAGTGAACCCCGAGGTCGTGATGGCAACCCTCTTGAGTCTCGAACCCGTTCACCGATCTTGTAAATGCCCGTCTACCCTAATAATTATAAAATACAAGCTGCAATTTTTTGAAAGGGCATGTAATAAATACACCCAATGTGTTTTTCAAACACTTTGGACACAACTCACATTTTGATTGTATTGATGTACAAAATATTAAACCAGTTAATTTACATTCGTTTACAGTGTATTAAACAACATGTGATGTATAGTTATTACTGGTCGTATTAGACGTTACGATCAATATTGTCCAAACACGGTTGTATAAAAAATATGAATTTACTGATTTAATATTTTATATGATAATACAACTAGTATTAATCAATATAGGCTTTATCTAAAGTATTTAGCTATAGAAGATTTTGAGAAAATAAAATAAGGATTAGGTTAAGTTAGAAAAGCTTGGGAAAGAGGCAGGAAAGTGGGCATATGGATATGAAATGAGCTGGATATTGGTCGCCTAAAACTGAATACATACACAGGGAATCATTCATTTACTGTGTTTCTGAATCCAGCCTGTCTCCACATATTTCAACCATTTTACCATACTTTCAATTCATTCAAATTTATATTTATAATATTCTATAAACATTTAATACATACAGTAGTCATTAATAGATACAACGGCAACATTGTTATTAATTAATTAATTAATATATAAAAATTGCAGCAGTGTTGATTTACGTGGAAATAACAACACCATGAGGTATGCCTTGTGGTTCTACCCACTTTACATAGACACCACCTAAGCTTCATCACAACCACTCACTCAACTATTTGGGGTGGAAATGCCAGGAAATGACAAGTGGTTGTAAGCATGATGAAATGGTAATGACATGTAGTGGTGTTATTGGTTGAGAGAAGAAAAAAAATAAACTTCCCGTGGCTGTGGCCACGCCCACCACACCAACGCCCCTAGGGGGCGGTGTTCCACCCCCCATTCATGCTTCAACCACGCCCACCCAAGGGACACACCGGATGGTCTAAGGCTAGTAGCCGCTATCACACTCATCATTTCGCGTAGATATTATGTATGCGTTACATAAATAATTAAACTTATCACACAATCTTCACATATATATGTGTAAAGGGTCACGCCCCCTCCCCCTCCCCAACGGTTCCCCTCCTTCCACCCATCACACAGCCTTCCCGTGACCGGCCTCACGCCTCCTTGCCGTCACGCCCATCTGCAGGGCGCCATGGAGACGTGATTCACGCCCCTCACGCCGACTCACCTCTCCACTACACATAGTCTAATGGCCTGACTAATTTGGTTTCTACCATATATTAGGTAAAAAATGATCAATGGGCATAACTTTTTATTTTATAAAATGTTAGCCAATGTTGATAATAATCTTGAAAAAATCGATTTAAAAAATAAGTGTCGGTGTTTATCTTGGTAAACAAATCCAGTCAAATAGTTTATAGCTCAACTGACACTTTATGATTTTTATAATGCTTTGGCTTTGTGAGGTCATGAGTGAAAATACTGGTTAAAGTGATCAATAAGGGGTTTTACCATATAGTGGGCTTCCTCTTAGAAGTAAGTGGATATGCTTGATTCAGCGCTTGCCAACACCTGGGCATTGGATAACAGGAAGTTGTTCACGGACAGTTACCATTTTCTCAAATCCAAGTATTACCACTTTCTCGCACTTAAATAGCATAAATTTAATGAAGATAATCATCAAGTGCTTAAACTCGTAGGTCAACAGGTCATGTTATTGGTTTTTATATTCTATATTACAACATAAATGCATTTATTTATAATACACAATTATATATGTAATTAGTAAGTATGTATACCCTTGATCATGCGACTTACCTCCCTCATTGTTAGTCATATGACCGGTCGGTAAGGAGCGCCTAATTGTGACATTCAACATTAGTAAGTACGTATAGTTATGCCAGATATATTGTTGCCTGTTGGGTGCTATGTGGCCACCCATCCACAATTGAATCCAAGTTAGTTAGTATGGCTTCAAATTGATGCTCATGTTTGAATGATTATCATTTCTATCATCTCTGAAGCATTCCTCTCTCATGCTTAGGGCACCACTTCTTGTGAAATATGGGATGATTTAATAGCTCAAGCATATGCTTCATATATTACCTCTCAATAATACACATTTAACACACAACTTCTAATTAAGTTGTAGATGAAAGGGGATGAAACACCTCTTAGTTGTTTAAGTAGAGTAGGGGAAACCGAAAAAACTAAACCGGAACCGAATTAAACTGAAAAACCCAAACCGAACAAATAACCGAAATAAACGAAAACCCTTTTTTTCGGTTCAGTTTCCGTTTTTAATCTTGTTTAACAAATCGAGCTGATTTTTAATCTTGTTTAACAATTTACATAGATGATGTTATTTTTAGACTTATTTGATAGAAATAAAACACTCAAAGAGTACAGCGTTGGGGATGATGAAAATTGGATAAGATGGAACTCTACCATATTTAAAAGATAATGAAGATTGAAACTATTACATATTTGATTTTGAATTTTGTTTTTTTAGATGTAAAGACATGATGAAGATAATCTAACATTATCGTAATTAATTGGTGTTCTTAAAACATGACATTTTTTATAAAACATTTATTTGTCAGAGTAGATAAAAAGATATATTTTTGGTATACTGTTACGTTTTTTCGTTAAAAGTTTTTATTCTAGAAATGACCGTAACTCACACGCTTCTGCCAATCTTTATATATAAACCTAATCTATTCAAACCCTTAATTTAATGAAAAGTTATATTGAACCACGAGATTTTTCTATTATTGGAATTTATATATCAAAAGGAAAGTGTGGGTGAACCTTCGGAGCAACTTCTCTCTACGTTTATTTATTCTATTTGAAACTTATTATATTAATGACATTATATAATAACTATATTAAAGATATAATCTTAAAATATAATATAAAGAATTGAGGAAAGCAACGTGACCTACACAAGTTGGTCAGAGAATAATTTTTTGGGAACCAAAACTTGCTTTTTGTTCTCTCCTAATTTTACTCAAGTTATTTTATTTGTTTTTTAAAAAAAAAAAATTATGTCCTGTTTTATTTAATTAAAACATCAGAAAACGGTGAAACAACTGAAAAAATTTCTGGATCTGTCATTGCATTTAGTAGACATGTTAATTGATATATTAACATGTTTGATGGATTTTCCCGCGCTTGGTGGACTTTGTTGGAGTCGCATGCATGCTCATGGACTTGTTCGTTTCCTTTTCACCATTTCAAAGACTATATATGTCTACAAGTCATTTGATACATTAGATTGTTTTGAAATTGCATGTGTGATACCTTGTTACATAGGTAAGTAATGATAACGTAGCTTAATCATTATAAAATATCGTATTGGTTTTATCAGGTTTCGGATACTATTCGAATTTCGGATTCTTTGAACACCCTTATTGTTAGTTAATCTTGTTGACGATCAAGGGTGTACCCATGTATTTGTGTTGTGGGATATATGTTAAAATTCTGACCAACTCCTTATATAGTATGTAATTGTCCCTCTTAAATTTTTCTAATCAGGCTTGTGATAAAATTTAGGTGATATTTATACTTATTTTTTTTAAAAAGAGTTACCTAAAAAAGTCTTCATGAATGGTGCTTTTGATATATTTTAATAAATAAAACCTTGTAGCAAACAACTAAGCCTAACAACTTTGACCAACAAGATGTGTAATTTAAAAAATATGTGAATTTAATAAATTCAAATGGGTAAAAATAATTAATAATATATTTGATGTTTTTTCAAAACTCATTTAAATCCAAATTGATATTGCTAGAAACTCACCCTAACATGTACTCATCCTGACCTATACCCATCCTAACTCACACTCGTTCTAACTTGTTACCCAAACCAAACCAACCCAACTCATTTTGTCAGGCATAAGAAACATCTTTAAATGTATTGTATTTTTATTATGATTTTATAAATAAAATTCATTTTAACTTAAACAAAATTGATGTTTTTTTTAAAATGACTCATTTAAATCCAAATTGATATTGCTTGAAACTCATCCTAACATGTACCCATCATGACCTATACACATCTTCACATGTACCCATCCTGACCTATGCATATCCTAACTCACACCCGTTCTAACTTGTTACCCAAACCAACCCAACCCAACTCATTTTGTCAGACATAAGAACAACTTTAAATGTATTGTATTTTTATTATGATTTTATAAATAAAATTCATTTTAACTTAAACAAAATTGATTTTTTTTAGAATGACTCATTTAAATCCAAATTGATATTGCTTGGAACTCATCCTAACATGTACTCATCCTGACCTATACACATCCTAACTCACACCCGTTCTAACTTGTTACCCAAACCAATCCAACTCAACTCATTTTGTCAGCCATAAGAACAACTTTAAATGTATTGTATTTTTATCATGATTTTATAAATAAAATTTAGTTTGATTGTTTGTTTTCACATAACCCGACTCGATTCGAACAAGCCCGATCTGAACAGAAGAGAAAATGTTTTATTATACTCCAATCCTTAAACAAATTTAAAAAAATTTCGCTGCCTATGAAGAAAATTCTGGATCCAACACTGTTAATGATTGTTAAATGTAAAATCATGATAGAGGGATCCATGGTTCAAACTTTTGCAAACTCACAAACATCTAGTAATGATTTAAAATTGTATGAAGAAGATTAGTGTAGCCTTGTGAAAGGATGACACCCACACATTATGAGAAGAGGAGTAGAATAGTTTACAAGTAAAGAAGTATTAAACACCCATAAGAACATTGATTTTACTTTTGCCATTGCTGTGATGCTTCAATTTTTGAGTTGTAGATTCATAACGAGTAGTCGACTTTAAAGTGATGACAAACTCTTGTCATGTTTAAAGATTTTATGCATGAAATCTCACATAACTTCTCCTAAAATAAATGGGTTGGGATGAGTTGAGTAATGGGTCAAAACTATGGCGTATCTATGTATAAATATGGGGATCAGCCGCCCCCTTGATTTCTTTTCAATAGTATATTTATATTAAAATCTTGGTTAGCCTCCTTAATGTTTTGCAATCCTTCTTCTTGAATTTGCATAATCAGACTTATGATAAGAATTTAAGTGATACTTATACTTGTTTTTTAGAGAAAAAGTTACTCAAAAAAGTTTACATAAATGTTTTTGATATATTTTAAAAAATTTAACACCGTATAGAACAACTAAGCCTAATAGTCTTGACCTATAATAAGATGAGTAACTTAAGAAAATAATATGAATATATAGATTCAAACAAGTAAAAATAATCAATAATATATTTGATGAGAAAATTACTATAATTATTCAATTAAAGTATTTGTTAATTACAAATTATTTTAACTTAAACATAATTAAGGCTTTTTAAAATGACCATTTTAAACCCAATCTGATTTTGCTTAAAATTCATTCTGACCTTTACTCATCCTAATCTGCACCCGTTCCAACATGTTATCCAACTCGCCCATTTTGTCACGCATAAGAATAACTTTAGATGTAATATATTGTAATTATGATTTTATATATGAAATTTACTATAATTGCCTTTTTTTTAGCATGACCCAACCCAATTCAATACAATCCGATCTGAACAAAAGAGAAAAAAATTATTATATATTGATCTTTAAACAACTTAAAAAAATTTATGTCTCCCTTCAAAAAAATTACAGGGTCCGCCACTGGTCAAAACAGACGCAGGTAAAGATAAGTGCGAGTCAACATTATTTTTAGGCAAAACCAATTTGCGTTTATATGATCCGTTTAAAAAAACATAATTTCGTTCAATTTAAAATGAGTTATAACTAAATAAATAGTTTATTTTAATTATTTTCAATGATTTCTCATCAAATATATTATTGATCATTTTTACCTGTTTGATCTATTATATTCACATACTTTTTAAGTTACATATCTTGATGTGCATTGTGTTAATGTGTTATCCATCTCAAACCATCATATGTTATAATGCTACTTATTTCAACCCAAAATACAATAATTATTTACTCAAATCTACCAATTTATTTGGTTATATGTCAAGATTGTCTGGTTACATTATTCCATTTTCTGTGCCTTCTAAATTCTAATCCAAGTTATCCCAATCACAAGCTGCTAGTCTTACCATGTAGGCCTTTTTTTTTAACCATGATATACCACATTTCAAATAGTAAAAAGATTATCTTTAGTACCCACCCCAATGAAAATCTTAAAACCCTTAATTGTCACTCCACAAAAAACCTTCCTCATTACGCCACATTGTCACACCCCTAAAATTCCCACTCGTGGTGTCAGACCGCTGGGTGTGATGTGGACAGGATCAAAGCCCTCAGTCATATAGAATGACTCTATATGAGTTTGAAAGTACACAAGTTGCTAATATAAATTCAACTTGTAATAAATATAGCAACAAAATTAGTAAATTGTTTTGCAATGGATAAATGTAAGTTATGCAGCGGAATGTAAATTGTGTAGAACACTACATTGTTTAAGATACATCATGAAATTAATCAAACTAAAAGCTTTAAATGCATGCAAGACCCTCTCTTGCTCCTAATCCAAGTGCATCGTGCGATCAGTTGCCTGAGAATACATGCTAAAACGAGTCAACATAAAGTTGGTGAGTTCACATATTTAAGTAAGTTAAAACAATAACGAGATATATACTGGATATGTTAAGTCACCTACGGTCTCGAGTGTATAAGTTCATCTTACCGAACTACATTGTTAGATGCCTCCGCTGAGTTTATCGCGAAACTATGGCATAGATCAATATTACGCTCGACCTAACCACCAGTCAGAGTTGTCGTCGAACGGGGTTTGTCAGACCCAGTAGTACTACGTAATAATGACTCGTTTGATATACAACTAACGGTAAGGATATGTGAGGACTTTGTTGCGATACAAGCACACTCATAAATTGTTTACAACATATCAGTCATACATCTAAAAGTAGTTGCATTGTATTCTCACCCAAAGTTTAATAAAACAGTTAAAGAGTAAAAGTGGGCTGTAAACTCAGGTTGTTGCGTGAACGGTTATCTATTCGCCTCTAGCGGTTACCTATATCACATAGGTGTTGTGAGTTTGTGTTCACTGTTATATTCGTGTTCGTGTTGGTCTCACTAGATCTTGTTCGTGTCCAAACAACTATAAGTTGTTGTGTTGGCCGTGTCTGACCGTGTTTGACTTAACGACTCGTTGGTGATTTGTTTAGTTTTAGTGTTCTTTCAACGTCCGTTTAGTGTCGTGTGCTACGTGCAAACACATAAGTTATGTTCGTAGGATAACTTACAATTTATAGTAAGTTTCCTGTTTAAGCAGGTTTCTGTGTTAAGCTAGTTCACATAATATCACCTTTCTAATTATTCTAGCATGCTTGTCAATCCTACATGATCGTGTTATCACATAGCATATGGTTACATGTATCACATAAACATATTTCTCATTTAAAAGTTACTAAATTTAGCAAGTTTCTATATTTGGCATATTATGACATCTAATATCAAGTAAATACATTCATTTCATTTTAATGCAACCTTTGTAACCATTTGGTCACCATAAACATAGTAACATACCTATTTAGTCACACTTCATGAAATCCCCAAATTAAAGTTATTAATCTTAGTAAGTTTGCAAATAAACACATTTTAATAAAGTCAAACCACACTAACTTGTTTCTGTGATTACTAATATCATCAACAAATCTCAAAATATCACGAAATCAACATGCAAGTGTGCTTTTCATCATAAAATATTCTATTTTTAGAAACTCATCTCAAAAACACCTATTTTAATAATTTTATTAAATCGAATATGCTAGGCGTTAAATTTTCTACCCGAGATATTTCAGGATCCGGGATATTTCAGGATCAGGGATATTTAGGGATATTTAATTGACTAACCGTTATCTCTATTTTCCTAATTTGTATTGCAAGATTTCAGGCATTGACATGCTGTCATACAGCTCAGCCAAATATCACGGAAACAGACTTCAACTGATTTATTTTGGGACGCGGCATCCAAGAGGGATTGACGCCATTATTTTGAACGAGTCTCCCACGTTTGGAAAGTGCCGAGATATTCGCAACTACCTTGTGAACGTTGTTGATCGTTTGTTTGTAATATCATTGTATAAATACCGAGGCAATTGATCGATATAGGACATATGATACACACTGAAACACACAAAAGCTCAATCACATACTTAGCATCGATCAACTTGTGCTCTTTCGTTGTATTATATTCATTCGATTATTAATAAAACTAGGCAGAGTGACCATTTTCACCTCCCGAGGTTTTTATGCCGGCAATCCTAAAAGATTAAGGGCTTTTCCTCGTATAAATCTCGTGTGTCTTGCTATTTTTTTGATTGAGTATACTGAAATATCCCGAGGGATCCTCAGGGATATTCTGATAATAGATTTGATATACTTAAGATATTTGCTTGTAAAACACAATACCCCACTTTTCTAATTCGGTTTTGCTAAAAACTACACTTGTTAATTTTTACCCGAAACAAAATACACTTATAATCATCGTATTAGTTCTAAATCGTCATTCTAACGTAGCAATCATGTCAAATACGTCACCTATCATTATTATGTATCAACAAAGTTACGATTTATAGTAACCATTGCAAATATTCATCATATTGACAAATCTAAACATTTTTCTTGTTAAAATCTCAATAATAACCCCAAATTATCATTTTAAATCACATGCAAGTGTTTATTTCACCATCTTTCATGACATTGTGACTTTAAAGTTACTAAAAATAGTAGTATGTCTCAAATCCTCATTTTTATCAACAATAATCACAATAATCCTTGCAAACACTTCCACCATCATCAAAAATCATGCATTTGCATCCAAAATCATCTAATACTATTTAGATCATACATGCATGTAACTAAAATTTACCATTTTTAATAAAATGAACAAATGTCCACCAAATCACATCAATATCATCATAAATCAATCTAGAATCACCAAGTCAGTCATTAATTCATGTAATCACAGATCTAAATATATTAAAATTCATGCATGTGACATCTAAGGTGTTGCATGTGTGACTTTAAGCTTGCATGTGAGCTTTATGTGATTTTTAGTGCAATAGATGTATCAAAACTACCTCAAGTGGTCTTGGATGTGTAAATGGGGCTTAGATTCTGCTGGTTTAGTGATGAAATGCCCCTAAAATTCTGCTGATGATGCTTGAGGTGAGCTCCTTTGGTAGTTCCTCTTTGTTATTAGTCTTCAAACCAGTGGCGGATCTAGGAACTTTTTTTCACAAGGTTCACAATTTTCCGTCATTTTAATTAAATAGAACTGGAGATAAAAATTTTCGGGTCGGGTTGACGGTTTGGTTTTTGTAATGTTCTTTACGTAATAATAGTGCGATATATTAAGTTAATGATTAAAATTAAAAAGCGTCGTCGTTAAAGAGTTCGAAGTTACATAGTGCATTTTCGTTTAAAATTTCTGAGCTCCAGACTAAGCGGGAGTCAAGGGGGTCATGCGCCCTTGCGGGGTCCAAGGTGGCGGTCCCGCTGGCCATTCAACAGCCATGGGCCAAGGGGGAAACTCCCGTTGTAGTGTTTGGGGCTACACCCCAAAGCTTAAACGGAATTTGCTAAGTTTGTATGACCAAAATTAACTTGACCCGAGGGTTTAATCCCTAGTAACTACCATTTTACTTGCTAATTTACATGACCGGAAACCGATTTTAACAAGATCATATAGAAATCAAATTATTAATTATCGAGATTTCTCTAACAAAGATTTCAACAAAGATCACTACCTCAATCAAGCAGACAAATTACTGTGAAAATTATATTAAAATTTCACTCTAAAAAATCTTAATGGGGTTCAACTCAGGATTCACCCCTAAAATATTAATGGGTTCACCCTATTGTTTAACTCTTTCGAAAATTTCTTTTCCTATTAACGATTCGTAGCGCGGTGGATTCCCGTGAACCCACACCCCACAACCTACATTCGCCTCTGCTTCAAACTCAAATGTGGCTCCATTGAACTTCTAGGTTACCTTGAAACAGCTTCTGGAGTTTGAAAGTGGCTCTAACAGAGAAGTTGAGGTCGGGGATGAAGAGTTTAATCGAGAGATTGGGATAAAAATGAAGCAGAAGTGAAAGGTTGGGTTTTATAAAAGTTTTCCTGCGAAGAGGCTTCGTGGCATACCGCCAAGCATGGTTGGAGAAATCGCTAGGCGCTGCCAGGTTGGTCGACTGGGGAGTTGCGAGTACTCGGCCTAGGCGGTGAGTACTCAGATACGGTAATTGATAAGAAAAATAATTTTTAAAAAATTATATATATATATATATATATATATATATCAGATATCATATGTTTACTAGTATATATAACATATATAGTGAATATCAATAGAAATTAAATATATATACGGAAAATTAAACAATCATTGGTGAAAAACAATGAAAACCAGTGAAAAACAGAGAAAATCGGTAAAAAATAGCGAAAAACCGAGTTGGCCAAGTAGGTCCGAGTTGACCGAGTTGGCCTGAGTTTGACCAATTTGTTCCGAGTTAGATTGAGTTTTTTTGGCCGAGTTGGTTCGAGTTGGACCGAGTTTAACCGAGTCCGAGTTGTTTTGGCCATTGTTGTAGAAGTCGCTAGGCGCTAGTCGGGAGGCGAGGTACCGCCTAGGGATTAATCGAGATTAATCGGCGATAGGCGGATTGGAATTTTTATATGTAATTTTACAAATATATATTATATACACACATCAATATCAATAATTTAATATAATACTTCAAATAATTTTAAAAAATATACTTAAATATACTAAAAAAGTACTTTAAAGTGCAAACTTAAACACTGAGTCCAAAGTTTAGAGATAAATTTCGATGTAAACTGCCTGGATCCGATGTTTCAGTGACATATTAAAGATTTTTTGTTGAGAAATGTCTAAATAATCATGAAATTGGTCCCTATTTACCATAAAAAAGTCAAAAAAGTGAAAAAAAAATAAAAATCTGATTGGGCCGCCTAGGCTGCCTAGACTTCGCCTAGGCCGCCTAGCGCCTAGGCACCGCCTAGGCCAAAAATTAGACTATAGAAGGGCGCCTAGCGCCCGGCCGCCTAAGCCGATTTTTACAACATTGGTTTTGGCCGAGTAGGAGAAAATCGGTTCGATCGAGGGCCGAGTACCAAGTACTCGGCCGCCTAGGCCGAGTTTTACAACACTGTCGCCAAGCCCGCTACTAGCCTTCTTGGCGTACCACGATGATTATTTTATTCGGGTTGTTGCCCGAAACACGCCGCGTACCGCCAAGGGAAGTTGAAGCGTCGTCGCGTACCGTGACGGTTTTCGGAGAAATTTAAATTCTCCCGCTCATTCCTCACGTACCGCCAAGGCCCAATCTGAGGACCTTGACGTACGTCGAGGAATTCCGGACTAGCCCAGTTTCGTTGTTTAAGTTTGTTTTTCGATTATTTCACGTTTACGTTCGACGTTTCTTGACTTTTTGTCATAGTTTAGTTCATTTGGGACTCGTATAATGCTTAATTGTTGTTCTATTACATCATTGATCGTTTAATTCACCAACGTTCGCTAGACAAGACACTTGTGTGCGGTTTCTGATAATTCCTCGAATTATCGCTCGATTGTTCATGTTTGGACTACGGTGCTACGTGTCACACTAAATTAATCTAATTCTAGTACTACGTATGCAATAATAATATAATTTATTATTAAAATAATGTAATTGCTGACCTGGAATTTGCGAGGTGTCACACACATCATCACCAATATATTTGAGGTGTGGGTCCTTTTTTTTAAAACAACCACTAGGTGAATGGTCCAAAACAGAGCGCGGGGGCCGATAACGCAACACATTTGAGGCCGCTGGGGACGATGGGCGGTGTGCCTGTTTATTACCGCCCAAATCTTCTCCCTGCTGAACCTAGCAGCTTACCCATTAAGGATAGTCTAATAGTAATGTCTGTAGGAAATTGAGTCCTTTTATTAATAAATAAATAATAAAATAACTAATGACGATAGTAATTCTTATTTATGTAAAGGCCCCCACTATCTATACACCATTCCCCTCTAGCCATACACCACCCTACTCTATCCATATAACAGAGCCCACTTACACGGACGTATAGAAGATGCTATATGGGCGTATAGGCTTTATAAGGGAGTATATAATTTTCTTTTTATCTTTTATTTTAGGAAAAATCAATTTTAACGCTAAATTTTTGTACGCTTTTATCACAGATATTTATACGTTTTTATAGAATGTTGTACTTGTATTTTTTTTTAAATTGTTTCGTTACGAAAATTGTTCATAAATTGGTATGACATATGTTATTTATTTAAAAAATGTTACGACTAAGCTTGTGTAAAAATAAATTGTATTACTATCTTTTTAAAAACCGGTAATTTCACAATTTTCTTGATTATATAAACTATTAAAGAACCACATAAATAAATACACAACCATATTAAAGAACCACAATTTCTTGATAGGGTTTGCAAACATGTATGTCTCATGAAGTATAATAACTCAAGTATCATGTACTATTTTTTTTAACTGCGAAGTCTCAATCGTGTGAGGTTAATGTTTCCAGATCATGTTACCAACGTCTGGTTATCTGGACCTCTCATGAGCCACCACAACTATCTCAGAAGAAAACCCCACTGAAAAAACCCCCGACCCCTCAGACCCATATTTCGCTGCCTAAGGGAGGGTTTGAACCCAAAACCTTTCATTTGGAAGAATTCTTGAGTACCATTGAGACAATGTCTCGTTGGCATATTTAAACACTTTGTAATTATGAGTGTATATTTATTTTTAAGATTTTAAATAAAATACTTGATTTATAGGATTGTTTATAAATTCTAAATTATTATTATTAGCTTGTATAAGAGTGATATTTAAAATAGAAACGTGACTAAATAAATAAAATAATTGAGGAGTGATAAAGAAGACTAATGGCCGGCGCGTGTGAAATGAATAAACGAAAAAGACGGGAGGGAGGCACGAGGAAAACAAACGAAACGAACATAATTGATCGTCAAAGATTGCCACGTGGCCAACAACTATGTGGTTCCCGATTTTTAGCGCCACGTAGGCTGTTAGTTGAAAATGAGGTCTCGCGATTTTGTCGTTATCTTGGATGACTTACGTGGCAGGTGCGTGACAACAAATAATTACCACCCTCCGTTGTTTTGTAGTTATCTAAAATCTGTTGGTGTCTGTTTTTGGAGTGACACGTCCCCATCAACAGGGGCCCAAAGCCAGCTATAACGCATTTAACTTTTTTGTCTTTTTTTTTTTTTTTCAAAATATATATATATATATATATATATATATATATATATATATATATATATATATATATATATATATTTTAAAGTTGTTATTATTGTTATTGTGATGGTTACGTTGATTGATATGGATGGACTCCCTAATTCCAAACCAAATATTTGCTTTCAAGTTTTTAATTGTTAGAGAGAGCAATTGACGTCGTCAATGAGTCCTTTATGCCACATTGTCGTGGGCATTACTTCCCTCCAAAATTTCATCAACAATCTCACTCATTCATGTGAGAGGTCTATCTCACAATCAAATTTCATTCTCATCTCATTTATGTTTTTTTTTAACAGCAAACGTCAGGTCACCCGTGATCATCCTATCAAATAGATCGCAGTTCCGTTTGAATAACAGAGCGTGATGACTTGACCCACCCACTCAAAAGGATTAAATCTGATTTTTGATGAATTTATATTTTATATTTTGTAGAGGGGGGTATGGCAAGTAAGGAGATGATATGTTTAGTAGAATTTAAAATGGAAATAATGTTTGGTGCATTTTGGTTGTGTTATAATGTTGAAGGGTTGATTTTGACAAATTTGTATTTTAATATTTGGAGAGAGGGGGTATAACAGGTCAGAATGAGGGGTATATTTAGCTTGACCATTTGTCTCTCGTCTTCAATATATTTACGTTTTAGTCCTTATAGATGAAGGAGGTTGAGGTAAGAATTCTAAAGTTCTCCCATTTTTTTCATCAAACTGGTCTTTCCTTTTTGATGCTAGTGTTTTTTTTTTTTAAATTTCATCTATCATTTAACAACCGATCTCATTGTGTCTCTTACTAAGTAACGAGGCTAAAACAATATAATCTAAAACAATAATTCTAAACAAACACCGATAATGGAATCCTCTCACATTGGTAAACGTCTTCGTTAAGCTCACCTCTTCAATAGAGTTTTAGCATCCCTATGGTACAATTGATGTTGGTTGAATCCCTTGGATATTTATTTTTTTTCACCTCTTTTTTTCTTTCTGTTGGGTGTGTTTCTTAAACAAGCCCTAGCATTGGTTGAGTTATACCTGTAACATGTTTGGTTGGTTGATCATGCTGATTGATTGTTGATCGTTAAAACAACGTGAGTAAGATTGTTTGGGTAATTTGAAGTCATGTTAAAGTGGTAAAAAGAATAAGGAAACGATGTAATTTGTTGTATGTAAAAGACTTGATTTTGAGGGCTCTAATAATCCAAATCACATCCTCATTCATCAAATTGCAATCCAAATCAAGAATTGAAGATCCGATGATGATGAGGCAAGACTAATTCTCTGATGATCTCCTTTGAGTGAGAGGTTTAGATGAATTAGTTGAGTCTTGTTTAATTTGGATGCTGAGATTGAATTTGTAACCAATTAAGTTACTTGTTTTCAATTGAGCGTTGTTTATATAAAAGGTTTGACTATGTTAAAAACATTAGTAATCATTAGTTTTTTTTATATTTACTTCCATTAATAATTTGATATTAATTTGTGTTTCACGAACTTAAATTAGTAGTTTATAAATTAAAATATTTACAATCTATGTTATGATCATCCGACAAAATCACAAAGTCACACTTTCATGGCTTTCCAATAAGTTAAAGTAAGCTAGTTCAATAAGTTATAGCGAGCTAGTTGTTGCTTTGCTAAACTTGAAACTAGAGCATATCACTTTTTTTTTTTATCAAATTGTTTAAAAATCCATTAAAGTTGTATACTTTAAGAAAACAATTTAACAATTGAATAAAAATCTCAAGTTATATATCTTTATTTTAGCTAATAATTAGTTACCAAATTAGCACCTTTTATTGATTAATTGTGAACAAAAAACCTAATTATGGAATACAATAAATTATTTATTCTTAATAGTTAAAGGTAGTTAAGACTCGAGTTTTAACTAATTTTTTTACTGACCTTTCAGCATCAATTAGAGATCACTTGAAAAACCGGTATGATTAGACTTTTATGAACATGTCAACAAATAACTATAACATATTTTATACCTTATTGGTTTTATATAGTTTTCTCTTGACACAATTAAGAATCACAATCATTATCAATGTTGGGATCTCTCAAAGAGGCGTCACTTTTATCATTATCAAATTGTTATCATTGTTGTTGTTGTCACCTCCTTTACCACCATTGTTGTCAATGTTGTTATCATCAACATCACCACCGGAGTAGTTATAACCATCACCACCGCTGTAATAGGAATAAGTTTTGTCTCTGTAATAATTAGAACCTCCGTTGTTGAATTATAAACATCTTTGTCGACTTTTGTTGATTGATTAAAGAAAGTATTTAAGTAATTAGTACAAAGAATTAAACGATAAAAATGTGTTAACATACATCAATTTACATACTAAGCTTTTAATAAAATTGGCATCATATCATATCAGATAATCGACATACATATCGAAAATTGGGTGGTGTTAAACTTACACCCCAAAAGAATGTCTGCACACCCCTCATACGCCCCGTAGTGGCCACTACGGGGCGTTTTGGTACGACTTGTACTTTCTTAGTCAAACGATAGGGGCTTTAATTAGACCTAAACGCCCCTTAGTGTCCACTACGGGGCGTATTGGAACGATGTTCTGAAAAAGTTTCGACAGTGTCAGTTGATTAGACCCAAACGCGACGTAGTGGTCACTACGGCCTAAACGCCCCGTAGTGACCACTACGTGGCGTTTAATGTTTAAAACGTGCCAAATAGTTTGTAACTTACGAATTCATCGTCCATATATACTACACATATTGCGTTACAATATTAATGTCACACCCCCAAATTCCCACTCGTGGTGTCAGTCCATGTCACGTGGCCAGAATCACAGCTCTAGGTCATATAGAACACCTCTATATGCGTTTACAAATCCCATGTTTGACACATACACATAACAAAATGGTTTGCAGCGGAAAAAGTAATTCATAGCAGCGGGAAATATAATAAGTTTAACATTTGCAGCGGAATAAAAAATTGTCAGATCAAAACATTGTATCAATACATAACATAAATAAATTGTTCTCAAATGACACAAAGACAGAATGCATGAGGATCCTAATTGCTCATCCCTTATACGTGCATTCTTGTTCCTGGTGCCTGTCAGTTACCTGAGAATACAAGTTTAGAAAAAGTGTCAACACAATGGTTGGTGAGTTCACAGGTTTTGATATACATATATAGTAGGAAAGTGTGTCATGCTGTTTATCAAATGTTAGTACCGAGCCCTAAGCTCCAAGTGTCAGTGCGTCACTACCGAACTAAACCTGTTTGTCCTTGCCTCCACTATGTCTCGTACACACAGTAAATTAGGTCAGAGTTTGCACGGGTTATGACATCCAGTCAACATTGTGCCTCGTGGGGTTGGTCATACCCTAATAGATCCATCCAAATCTACCACGTTGTTCGTACATTAACGGTAAGACTTTGTGAGGACTTGTTATGAGTTCAACACTTAATGTTTGTCCAATAAATCAGCATACACAAAAATGTTTGTAATAGCAGTAATGTTTGACTCGATGTAACTAGTATTCTCCCCGTATTTAAAAGCGTTTGAAAAGAGTAAAGAGGGGCCGTAAACTCACCTTAGTGAAATGAACGTCAGTATGCGTAAGCTCCTCGAGTAAGTGGCGCGTCGGTCACCGGCACCCTATATCGTATACCGTTTGTGAGTTTGTGTAAGTGACCGTGCTAGTGTTCGTGTTAGTGCTCGTGTTTGTGTCCAACAACCTTCGGTTGTTCATGTTTGTCTGTGTCGGTCCACATTGACCGTGTTTGCTCGTGTTGGTCCACATTGACCGTGTTTGACCGTGTTGGACCAAGGTTGACCAAAGTTGACCGTGTCAAGTCAACGACCCGTTGGTGAACCGTGTGACGGTTGTGAATCGTGTAGCAAATGTGTAAGTGCTCGTCGTGTGCAAAACGCGCAAGTCGCGTCTATGGGCAACTTACTATTCATAGTAAGTTTCCATTTATGGAAAGTTCACAAAGCATAACGGTTTTAGAGTTCTAGCATGCTCGTTAGTCCTACGTGATCATGTTAACACATAACACATCATCATACAAAGTCGTGTTAGCACATAAAAGTTTCCTAAAATGGAAAGTTTCCATTTATAGCATACGTGACATCGGAAACCATCTAACTTAGTATCAAATCATTATGTTATAACATATTAAACTACTTAGCATGCTCAAATCATACAAAATGTCCATGAGTCGGTTTTTGTAAAAATAAAGTTACTATAATAGTAACTTTGTTGTTTTGCCTAGAAATAACCATTCTAACATTTCTAAACCATTTTCATATCACCATTCATCATAATAAACCATTTACTATCATCTAAACATGTCAACATGATCCAAATCATCATTTATCAAGACTTTGACCCGAAAAGTTACTAAATATAGTAACTTTGTTGAAAATGACCATGAACATTATCAAAATCACATTCTAAGTATTCAAATCATCCTAAATACATTCAAACAACATATCTAGATACATGCATGTTCATCATCTTATCTATTTCACTATTTCACAAACAAAAAGTTACTAAAAATGGAAATAATCATCAATAAGCCATTTTTGACCATTTCAACATCATCTAATCTTGCAAGAACACTTGCACATTATCAAGAATCATCCCAATATCAACAAAATCATCTAGAATGCCTTAGATCATACATGCATCGCATCTTTTCAATACTTTATGAATAAATCATGAAATCCTTACATACACATCATCATGGATCATCACAAAATGCATTCTAATCATTTTAGATCATCATAAAACACCTTAAAATCAACAAACCCAGAAGTGAATCTCGTGCATGTGGTGCCATAGTGCTTGCATGTGTGATTTAACACATGCATGTGTGTGTAATGGTGATTTTAAGCTACAAGAAGTGTTGTATTACCTTCTAGAGCTTCAAAGGTCATGAGATGGTGATGAGAACAACCTCTAGAGCTCCTGGACAGCAGGTTTGAGTGAGAACAAGAAGGCAATGTGGTGCTCGAGCTTCGACAATGGCTTTCTTCAAGCTCCTTGGTCACCTCCAAGCTCTAAAGCTTCAATAGGAGCTCCAATGGCTTCCACCAGGTCAAATCAATGGGATTTCAGCTGTTTGGGAGAGTAAATGGCCGAGCTAAGACGTGTGGGTGTAGGCAAAATGAGTGTGTAGTGTGATGATGAGTTTTGGGAGTTTAAAAAGGTGATTTTGCGAATCTGGCGCCCTAGGCGTATCGCCTGGCGAGGGCATGTGACGCCGTGCGATGCGCGCGAGTCCACCGGATGAGGGCTCTTTGTTCCAACCGCGCGGATCGCCTGAGGTCGTATATCCGGGTCAGGCGTAGCGCCTGACCCATATGTTAGGCCGAACAAGCCTATTTTGCTGTTATGTGTGACAATCCGACTTTTCAGGTTAACTCAGTTAACTGAAAACTATCAAAAATTGATTATTATATAAGGACTATAGTGGGATTAGCTTAGAATATTTAATTTTGACTTCCATAGTCAAAATTCGAATTATGGATTCAATTAGGAATTTAAATCACTTCCAATAATCATCTATAGCGAATTTAATGATCTTGGGTTACTTTATTATAGTTATAAGCAAGTAACATATAAGGTGTATTGTGAGAATCAAACAAAAGGTAAGATTTTGACTTTAGAAAGTCAAAATTCAAGCAAAGGACACAAGGAAATTCGGAATTGGCATTAAACTCAAGTTGTAACCGAAATTGCACCTTCATAATCATCACAATTATGATTATTAACAGTTTTTATACGTTATGGGATCGAATCATTATCGAATTGATTGAAAACGGTCACAAACACTTGAAACCGTAGCTTCTTGTCATCAAACCCACACAAATCGACTTTGTATCTCACAATTGGAACTTCCAAACACTTAGTCGACATTCTTAGAGTGTTTTCCATATCACAATTGCGTCGCAGAAGCTGTTGATCGAAGAGTTTGATCGTGAGTGTAGCCGAACTCCAACCCGAAGTCAATCTCTTTCAATTAATCATCAAAACGAGTAAGTTTTTAATCCTACAACACCTAAAAGTGCCGATTAGGGTTAAACCTAAACCAATTTTGACTGAGAACATCTAATTCTTTGAGTTCTGATTCTAGGGTTCTTAATATAATCGGTTTTGGGGGTTTTGATCGATTTGGGTTTAAAAACCAAATTAGTTTGGATCAACAGTTTTAAAACATCATTCTAAATGAAATCCCTATGATGATCTTATAGGATTATATCGAATTTTGTGAAGACTAGTTCTAGTGTTTTAAGTTTGAAACGATTTGGGGGAATTGATACAAATGGATGTAAAAACCAAATTAAATATTACAGACACATTCGAAAAAGGGTTTTAAATGAAATCCCTAAGTTAGTTTGATCAATAGATAACGAATTTTGTGATTTCTGGAATCTAGGGTTCTTGACAAAACGAATTGGGGATTTTGTTGCAAACTAAGAAAAAAATTGAATTGGATGTTACCTGTAACTTCTGAGGATTTCGATTTAGGATAGTCCTAAATCAATTTCGAGTTTTAACACTGAAATGAATGATTCCAAGTTCTAGGGTTTTGTTAATATAAACGGATTAGGGGTTTCGATACAATTGAGGTTTAGAATCGAATTAAACTATACCGTCAGTTTCGAAATCACCTCTACAATGAGAATCATATGTCAATTGTATCAAACAACAGCGAATTTATGGATTTCTAATTTTAGGGCTCATGATGTAATCGGGTTTAGGGTTTTATAACTAAACCAGGTTTAAGATTTGATTAAATTGCACAGAATGATTCGTTTTGATCCAAGGAACAAAAGCCCTATAGTTGTGAGACCGATCGGGGTTGAAATTGGGGCCAAATTTGGTCCTAAAGTGATCGGCTATGGTTTAACAAAAGGGATCGAACAGTTCAAAGGTTAAAACGATTAAATTTCAGTTCCTATTGCAAATGTATGGATAGATCAGATGGTAGGGTTAGTGTGGTTGGTTTGGGAGGTCAAGGGTTCGACCCTTGCCTCTGCTATTTTTAAGATTTAAACTGATTTTTAGTGTTTTAATCATAACTCATTCGTTATAACTCCATTTCGATCCGTTCGAGTTGCGTTGGAACCGTTATGGGAATTCGAACAATCTGAAATAATAAAATTCATGTTTTAAACCTGTCACACCCCCAATTTCCCACTCGTGGCGTATGTCCACGTGGATGTGACGTGTCCAGAATCACAGCTCAAGGTCATATAGAACACCTCTATATGCGTTTACAAATCCAAGTTTGACACATACATTTGATAAAATAGTTTGCAGCGGAAATAAAGTAGTATTGCAGCGGAATAAATAAGTCATAACATGCAGCGGAAAATGATTGTTTACACAGCGGGAATTGTAAGTAGTTTAATACAACAACGTTTTAAATAAAATAAAGTCAAATTGTTTTCAAAAGACACGAAAACAAATGCATGTGGGACCCTATGCTCATGTCCCCTATGTGCTTTCCTGCTCCACGAGCCTGTCATGCTAGTTACCTGAGAATACAAGTTTAAAAAGTGTCAACACAATGGTTGGTGAGTTCACAGGTTTTGATATACATATAGTAAGAAAGTGTGTCATGCTGTTTATCATATGTTAGTACCGAGCCCTTGGCCCAAAGTGTCAGTGCATCACTACCGAACTAGACTTGTTAGTCTTTGCCTCTGCCATGTCTCGTAATAACATGGCAAGATAGGTCAAGTTTTCACGTGTTATGACATCCAGTCAATATTTCGCCACGCGGGGTTAGTCACACCCCAAACGGATCCATTCAAACTCGCCTCGTTGTTTGTACATTAACGGTAAGACTTTGTGAGGACTTCTTACGATTACAACACTTAATGTTTGTCTAATAAACCAGCATACACCAAAATGTTTGTACAGTAATAGATGTTTGACTCGATGCAACAAGTATTCTCCCCCTATTTAAAAGCGTTTGAAAAAGAGTAAAGAGGGGCCGTAAACTCACCTTAGTGATATGATTGTACGTAAGCGTAAGCTCCTGAGTTGTCGTGTAGCACGTCGGTCACCGGCAACCTATATCGTATACCGTACGTGAGTTCGTGTAAGGGACCGTGCTCGTGTTGGTCCATATTGACCGTGTTTGACCATGTTTGACCGTGTTTGACCGTGTTTGACCAAAGTTGACCGTGTCACGTCAACGACCCGTTGGTGAACCGTGTGACGGTTGTGAATCGTGTAGCAATCGTGTAAGTGTTTGTCGTGTGCAAAACGCGCATGTCGCGTCTATGGACAACTTACTATTTATAGTAAGTTTCCATTTATGGAAAGTTCACAAAGCATATCGGTGTTAGAGTTCTAGCATGCTCAATGGTCCTACGGGGTCATGTTAACACGTAACACATTATCATACAAGGTCATATACGTCGTTTATAGCAAGTTAGCACATAAAAGTTTCCTAAAATGGAAAGTTTCCATTTCTAGCATACGCGATATCGGAAACCATCTAACTTAACATCTAGTCAACATGTTACAACATAACAAGTCACTTAGCATGCTCAAATCACACAATATGATTACAATTCGGTTTTTGTAAAAATAAAGTTACTATAAATAGTAACTTTATTGTTTTGTATAGAAATAACCATTTTAATATTTCTAATCCTATTTTCATGTTACTAATCATCATAATAAACCACTTAACATCATTTAATCATGTCATCTTAACCCAAATCATCATTTAACAATATTTCATTCACAAAAGTTACTATATATAGTAATATTGCTAAAAATGACCATAAACATTATCAAGATCACATTCTAAGCATTCTAATCATCATCATATCATCCCAATATCAAATCCACATACATGCATGTTCATCATTTCACCCATAACATCCTTTTGACAACATAAAGTTTCTAATAATAGAAAGTTTATCAAAAATCATCTTTTTAATCGTTTCAACATCATCTAGCCATGTAATCATCTTCCAATATCATCAAGAAATATATCTAAACATTAGAAGTCATCCCACATGCCATGGATCATACATGCATGTGGGTTTTTCACTTGATAATGACCAAATCGTGCATTCCAACGACACACATCATCATGGATCGTCACAAAACTCGATCTAAACATCATAGATCATCAAGAAACTCATCCTAATCAACAAACCCAGAAATAAAATTCGTGCATGTGCCTCAAAGGTGCTTGCATGCAAGTTTCAAGCCATGCATGTGTGCTTGTGAGTGTTTCTAGGCTACAAGGAAGGACATACTACCTTTGAGTGCTCCTAAAAGACTGAGATGATGATGAGATCGAGCTAGAAGGCTTCTAAGTGCTTCTGGACAGCAGCTCCTTCGAATAGCAAGATGGTGGTGATGGTTCTTCGACTTCTAGGAGGTTAATGAGCTTCAACCCTTCAAGTTCTAAGCTTTTTGCAGGTCTCTAATGGCTTCCAGATGGTTTTCTGATGAAGAAGACGAAGATTGAGTGTCTGGGAATCGAGAATAAGAGACTAGGGTGGCTTGATATGATTACAATCTTGGATTTATAAGATTTTGTCGCAGAGACTGCGTCGCGTACCGCGGAGAAGGTTAAAAAACATGCTCCGCGTACCGCGGCGGATTTCGGGAGTCAACTCTCCGCGGTGTTTGTCGCGTACCGCGGTGGTCTTCTTGTTGGGCCATCGCGTACCGCGATGGGCTCCCAGAGAGCCCAATAAGCCCTTTTGAATGGGTTTGATCCGTTCGTCGTCGTTTTCCCGCTTCCGAACTATCGTTTGGCCTTGTTTGAACTCCCTAGTTCAATGTGTGAGTGTTTCGTGAGGTTTAGAGTGTTGTGCTACACAATGTGCTTGATGTTCACCAACGTTCGTGTGTTTTGACACGTGTGTGTGCTTGTCGATAATTCCACGAATTATCTAGTCATGTGTTAGTGTTCGTACCGTCGTGCCACGTGTCACACTAAATTAATCTAATTCTAGTGCCACGTATACACAATGCATTTAAATAAACATTTAAATAAATAAGATGCTGACCTGGAAATTACGGGGTGTCACATCCTCCCCATGTTAGAAAGAATTTCGTCCCGAAATTCAACTTGTGTTGTTAGTGTTTGTCTGTTCCGCGAACAGGTGTGGGTACTTTTGTTTCATCTGGTCTTCACGTTCCCACGTGAATTCCGGTCCTCGTCGCGAATTCCATCGCACTTTTACTATTGGAATCTTGCTGAGTTTGAGCTTCTTGGTTTCCCGGTCCATAACCTCCACCGGTTCTTCAACGAAGTTCAATTGTTCGTCGATTTGTATCTCCTCGAGAGGAATAACAAGTGTTTCATCAGATAGGCACTTCTTGAGGTTCGAGATGTGGAATACGTTGTGCACACTGCTCAGTTCAACTGGCAGGTTTAGTTCGTAGGCTACAGGGCCTATTCGCTTTGTAATCTCGAAAGGTCCGATGTAACGAGGGTTCAACTTTCCTCGTTTGCCAAACCGAATGACACCTTTCCAGGGCGAGACCTTGAGCAACACTCTGTCTCCCACCTGGAACTCCAATGGTTTGCGTCGCTTGTCGGCATAGCTTTTCTGTCTGTCTCGAGCTGCTGCCATTCGTTTGCGTATTTGCACGATCTTCTCAGTTGTCTCGTGCACCAGTTCTGGACCAGTCAGTTGGCTGTCTCCAACTTCCGCCCAGCAGATGGGTGATCGACACTTACGTCCGTAAAGTGCCTCGAATGGTGCAGCTTGAATGCTTGTGTGGTAGCTGTTATTGTACGAAAACTCAACTAACGGTAGATGAGATTCCCAGCTACTCCCAAAGTCAATAACGCATGCCCGTAGCATGTCCTCCAGTGTCTGTATGGTTCGCTCACTCTGCCCGTCCGTCTGCGGATGGTAAGCGGTACTCATGTCCAATCTCGTGCCCAAAGCCTTATGCAAGGACTTCCAGAAATGCGACGTGAATCGACTGTCGCGATCAGATATGATGGAGATTGGCACTCCATGCCGAGTGACCACTTCCTTTAAGTAAATCCGGGTGAGTTTGTCTAGCTTGTCAGTCTCCTTAATGGGTAGGAAATGTGCAGACTTTGTCAGTCGGTCTACGATAACCCAGATGGTATCGCAACCACTTGCCGTCTTTGGCAGTTTAGTGATGAAATCCATGGAAATCTGCTCCCATTTCCACATTGGTAGTTCCGGTTGTTGAAGTAACCCTGATGGCTTCTGGTACTCAACTTTGACTTTTGAGCACGTTAGGCATTTACTCACGTATGTTGCTATCTCGGCTTTCATGTTTGGCCACCAATAGGTTGTCTTCAAATCGTGATACATCTTATCAGAGCCTGGGTGTACGGAATACCGGCTCTTGTGGGCTTCATCCATCACTACTTCTCTCAATCCTCCGTAGCGTGGAATCCAGATTCGATCCATTAAATAGTAAGCTCCGTCGTCCTTTGCCTTTATTTGCTTATCCATGCCACGCATGGCTTCAAGAGTGAGGTTTTCAGTTTTCAGAGCTTCCTGTTGTGCTATCCGAATTTGATTCGGCAGTTCGGAATGGATCGTAAGTTGTAGTGCGCGCACGCGTTTTGTTGTTTCTTTTCGGCTCAACGCGTCGGCCACTACGTTGGCTTTACCGGGATGATACTTGATGGCGCAATCATAATCACTTATTAGTTCAACCCATCTTCGTTGTCTCATGTTCAACTCTTTCTGGTCGAAGATGTGTTGTAGGCTCTTATGATCGGTAAAGATTGTACATTTCGTGCCGTACAAGTAGTGTCGCCAGATCTTCAAGGCAAACACCACGGCTCCCAACTCAAGGTCATGAGTCGTGTAGTTGTTCTCATGCACCTTCAGTTGACGTGAAGCGTATGCGATCACTTTCTCGCGTTGCATCAGCACGCAACCGAGTCCTTGTTTCGAAGCGTCGCAATACACCACGAAGTCATCACATCCTTCCGGTAGGGATAGGATGGGTGCAGTGCATAGTTTCTGTTTCAACAAGTTGAAAGCAGCTTCCTGTTTGTCTCCCCAATCAAATTTCTTATCCTTATGAGTCAAGGAGGTCAGTGATTGAGCAATCTTCGAGAATCCTTCGATGAATCTTCGGTAGTACCCGGCCAGACCTAGGAATTGTCGCACCTCAGTCGGAGTCTTGGGTGCTTCCCAGTTCTTAATTGCTTCGATTTTGGCTGGGTCTACGTGTATCCCCCGTTCATTAACCACGTGTCCAAGGAATTGGACTTCGCGAATCCAAAAGTCGCATTTGAAAATTTCGCGTACAGTTGCTCTTTCTGCAGTAGTTCCAAGACTAGCCTTAGATGTTCGGCATGCTCTTCCTGATTCTTAGAGTAGATCAGAATGTCGTCAATGAACACTATTACGAATTTGTCAAGGTAAGGTTTGCACACTCTATTCATGAGATCCATGAACACGGCTGGTGCGTTGGTCAGTCCAAAGGGCATAACCAAGAATTCGTAGTGTCCGTATCGAGTTCGGAAGGCAGTCTTAGGAATATCGTTTTCCTGTATCCTTAGTTGGTGGTAACCCGATCTTAAATCGATTTTCGAATAGTAGCTTGACCCTTGCAACTGGTCAAACAGATCGTCTATTCGCGGTAAGGGATATCGATTCTTGATCGTCACCTTGTTCAGCTCTCTGTAGTCGATACACATACGGAATGACCCGTCTTTCTTCTTTACGAACAAGACCGGTGCTCCCCAAGGTGAGAAGCTCGGTCTGATAAATCCCTTGTCTAACAGCTCCTGCAACTGATTAGACAGTTCTTGCATCTCAGTCGGTGCTAGTCGGTATGGAGCTTTGGCAATCGGTGCTGCTCCAGGTGTAAGATCTATCTGGAACTCGACTTGTCGTTTCGGAGGTAATCCAGGTAGATCCTCGGGAAACACTTCGGGAAAATCACGGACTACGGAGATGTCCTCAATCTTCCTCCCCTTCTTTGGTTGCTCTGCGATGAGGGCTAGTATGGCAGTGTATCCCTTTTGTAGGTACTTGTTCGCCTTCATGCACGACATGATGTTCAGAGGTACTCCCCGTCTTTCCCCCTGAATCGAGATCTGTTCTCCGTTCTGCAACGTCACTCGTACGATCTTCTCGTTGCATACGATCTCAGCCTGGTTAGTGGATAACCAATCCATTCCAACGACCACATCAAAGCTTCCGAGAGTCACAGGCATTAAATCGATTTCGAGTTCATGATCCGCCAAAACCATGACGCATCCTCGGAAGATGTGTTGTGTTTCAATCAGTTTGCCGTCAGCTAACTCTACGGTATACTTATAATCTAGTGGTGTTGGGGTAATGTCTAACAATTCACTAAACTCACTAGATATAAAACTCCTATCGGCACCGGTATCAAATAATATGCTAGCGTAGACATTATTTAAAAGAAACGTACCGGTTACGATGTTTGGATCACCCTTGGCTTCCCCCGAGCCAATCACGAATGCTCGGCCTTTGGCCGCTCCCCCTCCGGCCTTCTTTAGTTGAGGGCAATCCCTCCTCATGTGGCCCGGCTTGCCACATTCATAACACCCCTTAAGAGTGTTTTGATTGTTGTTGTGCTGATTTTGTTGGTTGTTGGGATTGTTGTTGTTGATAGGAAATCTTGATCTGCAATCTTTGGCCATGTGACCATGCCTCCCGCACTTCAGGCATCGGTATCGTTCGCATTGCCCGGTGTGATGGTATGAGCATCGGTTGCACAGTGGGTATTTCCCTTGGTATACACCCTTCCCCTTGTCATCGGGTTGGGTGGCAGTGAAAGCTCTGGCTGGTGCAGATCTTTGTTGTTGTTGAGGTTGATGAGTTTGAGGGTGGCTGGGTTCCCACTTCCTCTTCTGGCTTTCTTGAGGCTTCACGTGTTCGCCTCGTTTCGGTAGCTTGCCCTGTGCTACGGCTTGATCAGTCAGCTTATGAGCCAGTCTGATCAGTGGTTGGATGGTGGTGATGTCAGATGCCATTGCTATGCTTTGAAATTGCTCGGGCAGTCCACTGATGAACTGCTCGATCTTCTTGTATTCCGGCGTCACCATAGCCGGGCATAGCTTGCATAGCTCGTGAAATCGAGTGCAGTACTGCTCGATCTCAGATCCCACCATCTTATGCACCCAGAATTCAGCTTCCAACTTCCTGATCTCATCACGAGGACAATATTCGTCTTGCAGTAGCCGGGTGAAGTCAGCCCATGACATGGAGTTGGCACCGTCCAACCCCAGGGTTTGAACATGGGTATTCCACCATGTGAGGGCCGGTCCCTCCAGTGTACCGGTTGCGTATTTAACCTTATTCTCTTCAGCACAGTCGCACATGGCGAACACAGATTCAACTTTCTCCACCCAGCGAAGCATCCCAACAGCTCCCTCAGTCCCCTTGAACTTGTGGGGGTGGCAGTTCAGAAAGGATTTGAAAGAACATCCTTTGTTGTTGTTCCCTTGCGATCCTGCTGGTCAGAAACCAATGTCGTGTGTTAGTGCGTGACATCTACACTGTGTTAGTCATGTTAGGCAAGTGTTAGTACCGTTGTTAGTGCCACTAGTCTCGCTGGCGTGCTTGTTCGCCTCGTACTCCGCAAGCATCCTGTTGAATCTGCGTTCAACCATCATGTTGATCCTTGCCTTTTCGGCCTTACGTTTGAGTCTCAGGGCATTAGCTCCTCTTCCCGACATATTCTATACGGAAGGTTAGAATGTTAGTTAGCATGAGTTAGAGTGTTAGCCAATGTTATGAGAGAAGGCAAGTCAGATGTCATGTCAGAAGTCAGGTCACATGTCATGATAGTAGTCAAGTCAGATGTTATGTCATCAAGTAGTCATGGTCATAAATGCTATAAGTAAAACAAAACATAATTCTCATTAATAATAAGCTTGAAGTACAATAATTTCAAAAGGAAATACATAATAAGTTCCTCGAGCACATCCCGCTCGTCTAGGCCAAAATAAGAAAAATACAAAATAAAAGAGTCCCCTAGTCCGAATCCATAGAGACGTGCGAAATGTCGCTGGCAGCGTCTCCGTCATCATCATCCTCCTCCGGATCCTCATTAGGATCCTCATCAAGGTCCTCATCTTCGAGGTCCTCGGCCTCGAACTCGGGACCATCCTCCTGAGGTGGTTCCTCAATAAACTGTGCAGCCCATGCATTAAGCATGGCATCACTGGCCTGCACCATGGCCTGAGTCTCGGTGATGTCTGTCCGATTCTCGGTTATACGCACGTCGTGTTCCTGCACGACATCGACGACCTGTCCATGCTCGGTCAGTAGTTGGGACATTTGGAGTCGTAGAGCCTCCATCTGGGCTTCCAGTCTGTTGTTGCGCTCCTCCAGTCTCTCGTTCTGCCTCTCCAATCGATCGCTCTTCTCGCGAAGAACTCGGACCTCGTCTGTTAGCTCCCTACCCCTCCAGACTTCCCGTCGGGTGCAAGCAACATGTGCCGCGAAGGCCTGCTCCATCGGCACTCCGAACGGTGGTAGTCGGTGTCCTGGAGTGGTGTCGCCGGGATATCGATATGGAGGTACTCTCTCCTCGACGATCCAACTCTGGAGTATGGTGGGAAGCCATCCCCAATATCTGGCCCGTGCTGCGTCCCTCGCCCGCCGGTCCATCTCGGCGTCAACCTGTGATACTATATTGTGGACCCGGCGTCGGCTCTCTGCGGCCATGTCATCAGTGATCGGGTGTCGGTCTGCGTTCCTGCCGGTACTGTCATTGTTGGCCATCCTGTAAGTTTTAAGTTAGTAAGCAATAGTTTAATAAGTAACAATGTCATCAGTGTGCAAGTTCTACGTGTAGTGTCTAAAGTTGAGCAATGGCTATAGTCTAAGTTTACTACATGCAAACCTAGTTCCCTATAACCAAGGCTCTGATACCAGTCTGTCACACCCCCAATTTCCCACTCGTGGCGTATGTCCACGTGGATGTGACGTGTCCAGAATCACAGCTCAAGGTCATATAGAACACCTCTATATGCGTTTACAAATCCAAGTTTGACACATACATTTGATAAAATAGTTTGCAGCGGAAATAAAGTAGTATTGCAGCGGAATAAATAAGTCATAACATGCAGCGGAAAATGATTGTTTACACAGCGGGAATTGTAAGTAGTTTAATACAACAACGTTTTAAATAAAATAAAGTCAAATTGTTTTCAAAAGACACGAAAACAAATGCATGTGGGACCCTATGCTCATGTCCCCTATGTGCTTTCCTGCTCCACGAGCCTGTCATGCTAGTTACCTGAGAATACAAGTTTAAAAAGTGTCAACACAATGGTTGGTGAGTTCACAGGTTTTGATATACATATAGTAAGAAAGTGTGTCATGCTGTTTATCATATGTTAGTACCGAGCCCTTGGCCCAAAGTGTCAGTGCATCACTACCGAACTAGACTTGTTAGTCTTTGCCTCTGCCATGTCTCGTAATAACATGGCAAGATAGGTCAAGTTTTCACGTGTTATGACATCCAGTCAATATTTCGCCACGCGGGGTTAGTCACACCCCAAACGGATCCATTCAAACTCGCCTCGTTGTTTGTACATTAACGGTAAGACTTTGTGAGGACTTCTTACGATTACAACACTTAATGTTTGTCTAATAAACCAGCATACACCAAAATGTTTGTACAGTAATAGATGTTTGACTCGATGCAACAAGTATTCTCCCCCTATTTAAAAGCGTTTGAAAAAGAGTAAAGAGGGGCCGTAAACTCACCTTAGTGATATGATTGTACGTAAGCGTAAGCTCCTGAGTTGTCGTGTAGCACGTCGGTCACCGGCAACCTATATCGTATACCGTACGTGAGTTCGTGTAAGGGACCGTGCTCGTGTTGGTCCATATTGACCGTGTTTGACCATGTTTGACCGTGTTTGACCGTGTTTGACCAAAGTTGACCGTGTCACGTCAACGACCCGTTGGTGAACCGTGTGACGGTTGTGAATCGTGTAGCAATCGTGTAAGTGTTTGTCGTGTGCAAAACGCGCATGTCGCGTCTATGGACAACTTACTATTTATAGTAAGTTTCCATTTATGGAAAGTTCACAAAGCATATCGGTGTTAGAGTTCTAGCATGCTCAATGGTCCTACGGGGTCATGTTAACACGTAACACATTATCATACAAGGTCATATACGTCGTTTATAGCAAGTTAGCACATAAAAGTTTCCTAAAATGGAAAGTTTCCATTTCTAGCATACGCGATATCGGAAACCATCTAACTTAACATCTAGTCAACATGTTACAACATAACAAGTCACTTAGCATGCTCAAATCACACAATATGATTACAATTCGGTTTTTGTAAAAATAAAGTTACTATAAATAGTAACTTTATTGTTTTGTATAGAAATAACCATTTTAATATTTCTAATCCTATTTTCATGTTACTAATCATCATAATAAACCACTTAACATCATTTAATCATGTCATCTTAACCCAAATCATCATTTAACAATATTTCATTCACAAAAGTTACTATATATAGTAATATTGCTAAAAATGACCATAAACATTATCAAGATCACATTCTAAGCATTCTAATCATCATCATATCATCCCAATATCAAATCCACATACATGCATGTTCATCATTTCACCCATAACATCCTTTTGACAACATAAAGTTTCTAATAATAGAAAGTTTATCAAAAATCATCTTTTTAATCGTTTCAACATCATCTAGCCATGTAATCATCTTCCAATATCATCAAGAAATATATCTAAACATTAGAAGTCATCCCACATGCCATGGATCATACATGCATGTGGGTTTTTCACTTGATAATGACCAAATCGTGCATTCCAACGACACACATCATCATGGATCGTCACAAAACTCGATCTAAACATCATAGATCATCAAGAAACTCATCCTAATCAACAAACCCAGAAATAAAATTCGTGCATGTGCCTCAAAGGTGCTTGCATGCAAGTTTCAAGCCATGCATGTGTGCTTGTGAGTGTTTCTAGGCTACAAGGAAGGACATACTACCTTTGAGTGCTCCTAAAAGACTGAGATGATGATGAGATCGAGCTAGAAGGCTTCTAAGTGCTTCTGGACAGCAGCTCCTTCGAATAGCAAGATGGTGGTGATGGTTCTTCGACTTCTAGGAGGTTAATGAGCTTCAACCCTTCAAGTTCTAAGCTTTTTGCAGGTCTCTAATGGCTTCCAGATGGTTTTCTGATGAAGAAGACGAAGATTGAGTGTCTGGGAATCGAGAATAAGAGACTAGGGTGGCTTGATATGATTACAATCTTGGATTTATAAGATTTTGTCGCAGAGACTGCGTCGCGTACCGCGGAGAAGGTTCAAAAACATGCTCCGCGTACCGCGGCGGATTTCGGGAGTCAACTCTCCGCGGTGTTTGTCGCGTACCGCGGTGGTCTTCTTGTTGGGCCATCGCGTACCGCGATGGGCTCCCAGAGAGCCCAATAAGCCCTTTTGAATGGGTTTGATCCGTTCGTCGTCGTTTTCCCGCTTCCGAACTATCGTTTGGCCTTGTTTGAACTCCCTAGTTCAATGTGTGAGTGTTTCGTGAGGTTTAGAGTGTTGTGCTACACAATGTGCTTGATGTTCACCAACGTTCGTGTGTTTTGACACGTGTGTGTGCTTGTCGATAATTCCACGAATTATCTAGTCATGTGTTAGTGTTCGTACCGTCGTGCCACGTGTCACACTAAATTAATCTAATTCTAGTGCCACGTATACACAATGCATTTAAATAAACATTTAAATAAATAAGATGCTGACCTGGAAATTACGGGGTGTCACAAAACCGAAAATGAAATCGCGTATAATTACGTTTGTTTAAATAAATTCATAAGCGATGATATGATTTTATTAAACGATTTCAAAGTCACGCATACATACGTATGTACATTTCTAACACTCTAACATACGTGTGTTGACACGTATGTGATTTCAAGCACAAAACAATATTCCGAATAACACTAAGTTATTGTTTAAACACAGATTCTTCATAGAGGATTTTCTACGCGAGTTCACGAGTGGTTGATCATTCTGCTACAATCAAAGGTGCGTACACGGCCTCTTTCTTATTTTAACTGTTTTGGGGGATAAAACATGTGCAATAAACATTTTAGATACATATCACTTGCATGAGTTAGCTGTTTACATTGAGTGCAAACATAGCATTACAAGTCCTTACATTTCGTACCGTTTAGTTTGCCGTAGTGCAAAGCGTGGTAGTTGGAAATAGATCTATTAGGTTTGACAAACCTCACTTGGTAGATGGGATCTACGCAAGTGTTTGACTAGCCAATTCACATTACTATTGTTTGTGCTAGACAATAGTGGCAAGGCAAAACATGCGTTAGCATGCAACAGTCAGCTTCGGTGTCGACCACTTATGTAAATAGTATATATGACTAGCTATCATGACTATGCATGTGTGATTATGTTATCTGCAAACAATTTGTTCAAACTGTTGTTTCAAACATTTGTGAATGATTAAACCTGTGTAATGCACCAACCTTTGTGTTGACTTGATTTACATGTTTTCTCAGGACGCTAAGGTTGCACAATCAAGCAGGCATGGACTAGGAGATCGAGTCGCATGCATGTTTTACATTTCTGTTATTTGGTTTTGAACAATTGAAACTTTGCATTGTAATTTACATTTTTCAAATCGTTATGATTGTTTATGTTTTAAAAACGCTTCCGCAACGTAGAACTTTGATTTTACAGTTTTAGACCAATGTATGTTTTGAAAATCATATAGAGGGCTTCGTTATGTCTAATGATCTGAGATCCTGGTTTGTCACGTCCCAAACGGTATGATTCCGTTAGTTGAAAATCGGGGGTGTGACAGATTGGTATCAGAGCCATTGGTTATAGCGAACTAGGTTTGCATTTGTAGACTTAGAATATAACTGTTAGACATTAGACACACATACTTACACATATCACTTAGAAATTACATATGGCATTATGTAATAGACTTGCTTACACATTCCATGACACTGCACTTACATATGGTATTATGTAACAGATATGGCATCTTCATCATTTAAATAAATAATAAGCTGACCTGAAATTTACGAGGTGTCACAATTAAACATTCACTCGAATCACTTGACGTATAGTTGATCGAGTTTCTCTTGTTTCGTTTATTAAATTTCTACATTTTACACCCATATTTTTGATTTGAATATGTCTTGGTGGGACGGAGACTTTTTCTTCGGTCAATATTCTGACGTTTCGCGTGTGGCTGAAACTTATCAGGTACGAAACTGTATTTACTTGTTTTTATTGTTAATCAAATGAGAAACTAATCATAATGTTATTAAGGACGAGACTGGTGTGCTATCGTCTGAGGCCACAAATAGACCAGTATTGACAGATCTTAACGAAGAGGTTGCGGGTCAAACTTCGTACTGGCAGTTTGATTTGAACCAGGAACCTTGTGTTGATGAAGACGTTAACAAGGAATGTTACGCTGGTGAACAATCACACCCACCCCAAGTTGAGGTTAAAAAGGAAGAAGCTGACATTGTATACCAAAATATGGACTGGAATACCAATGAGTTAATATATTTTCACTTGTTTTTTGTTAGATGGACATTAGTTTAATGACAACATTGTTTTCAGATATTCATTTCTGTGGAGGAGCTGATGACATGGGTGAAAAGTGGAGCCCTTGATAATGGATACGTCGTAGTTACCGGACGATCTAAGAAAAAGACGGGGACCGATGAGGTCAACAAAATCTGGCTTGTGTGTGATCGTGGTGGTGAACACAATAGTACAGCCATCTTAAGGCGTACCGGTAGCAAAAAAATCGGCTGTCCTTTTAAATTAATAGGGATATACGACACTGATTTTTATGGTTGGAAGCTTCAGGTCAGAAACGACAAACACAACCATGAACCTGCTCAAAATCTTGAGGGGCACCCGTTTGTTAGAAGAATGTCCGAGCAGGAACAAAACATGGTACATCATCTGACTGCGCAACACATGGAGCCACGCAACATACTTTCTAGCCTAAAGAAGCAGAATCCCGACGTCTCCATCCGTATAGACGTATACAATGTGCAGCAAAAATTTAAAAATAAACAAAAAGTCGGATCAACCTCAATGCAGTTCTTAGAGAACCTGCTGCATACTAAAAATTACGTATACTATACCCGTGAAAACTCCGAAACAAATGTTGTGGAAGAGATTTGGAGCCTGCCGGTATGGAGGCCTTTCATCCTGTTCGTTTAGATCGACGGACGGTGCAGGGCATGCCTATCGTGCAAAAGTTCCCACAGCTCGGGCTTTGATTTTCGCTCGAGAGGGGGTTATTTGGCAACCGGGGCCAAATGATCTCTATTACAGAGACGAGGACCCTATGCCCCAGCAGCAGCCACATCAGCAGCCCCAGCAATCGCCATCGCCGCCGCCGCCACCACCACATGGCGAGGGGGAACCGCATCAGGCTGTGCCACATCAGCATCCTGAGCGCGTATACAGAGCCGTGCGGCTTCCTGCTCGTGTCGAGGCTATGCTGCAGACTATTGCTGTTGCGACACAGCAGCTCGTTCAGCAGCACGCGCAGATACAGCAGCAGCAGCTCCAGCTCAGTCAGCAGCTTGCTTATACCAGCGAGCAGCTGACGCGGCGTATGGATCGGTTGGAGGATTTGATCTCGTGGCAGGGGTATATAGAGCTTATGCACGCTCATGCTGAGGGTGTCGAGCTCCCTGCAGTTCCGCAGCCACGAGATTATCCTCCTCCCCCTCCACCTCCACCTCCACCTCATGATGGCTAGTTAGTATTTTTAGTTATATTTGTATTTGTTAAACACACACTTGTATTCATGTCTATGTTTTGTATATATTTGGTTGTTTTGGTTGATGATGCGTGTATATATTTGGTTGTTTTGGTTGATGATGCGTGTTTATTATTTAAATATGTTTTGGTTCGTGATGCATTATTTATCGTATTATTCTGTAACATCAATATGCTTAAATAAATAACGTCATTTATATATCAATTAATTAATATATTTAAATTATTATTAAATATAATAATTAAAAACATTTTTAGCTTTCAAATCTAAAAGTTTTAAAAACAATTAAAAATAAACGAATCGAGAGACCGTAAAAAATAAAAAACAACTTTTAAAGAAAAATATTAGATTTTTACAAACAAAAAAACATGCTTTTAAAAAAACTAAAATTTTTAGCGTACGAGGTGTGTCGTCGTAAAGTATAAACGTAACGAGAGATACGTCGCAAAATATAAAAATAATTTTTAAACAAAACTATTATATTTTTATTTTTTTTTAACAAAACAACTATATTTTTACACCCCAAAAAATACTCAAACCCCCAAAACACACTCAAACGCCCCACAAACGTCCCAGTTTAATTTTTTAACCCTATACGCCCCGTAGTGGTCACTACGTGGCGTATAGGTTTGCGAAAAAGCTGACATGGAATGTCTGGTTTGTCAGTCTGTGGTCAAAACGCCCCGTAGTGGCCACTACGAGACGTATGGGTGACGGCCGGGGTGTTGAATTAAAATTTTGGGTTGATAACCCCTCCTCGAAAATTTTATGAAATGTCGTATGATATTAAAAAACAAATGCTTCATATAATTCAATAATAATAATAAAAAAAATCCAAAAAGGTCGTGTACGACTTTACGAAGCATAAGGCTGCATATATACAGGGCATTTCTAACCTTACATCTTAGCCCTTTGACAAGCTACGACTGTAAGTATTTAAGAATTATTAATGTTACATTAAACATACAAACAAACTTACCTATCATATTTCCACTTTTCAGTATGATCTGGAGGGGAATGATAGACACAAACCTTATTCATATCCTAGTTGGGATAGAGAAGCTGCTCTGAAGGAGTCCCCATCATCCCAACATTTTTAACGTTATTTTCACAAAATAAGTAAAATAACGGTAAAATTAGTGCAATTTACTTTGCCCCTTGAGGGCCATATATATATATACATTATATGTGTGCACCGCAAATGGGGCATTGATTAATGTTACATTGTTTTACTTTTATCGTCTGATTAATTGGATACTTGTGTTAAACAATATAGACCATAATACCATATTAAGTGCTTCAAGATACCTTAATCCACCCCTTAAGAGCCCTATATGTCTAGACCATCATATCTAAATCTAGATTTAATATATTAATTATAGGTTTTAATACAGCTGTTCGACATTAGTCAACTTTAATTATTGATATTATTAGTTTATCTGTTTTTGAACGACATTTGATCTCAACGTGTAAACCACTGATTTCCAGGTCACGTCACCAAGGTCTAGTTAACATGACCTCTATTGAGACCCTACCACCACCCTAGGGGAAACCGCACCGGAAAACCCCCTGACCTCCCAAGGACCCCTATTTCGCCTTGAGAGGGATTTGAACCCGTGACCTCTCACAGGGAAGCTAAAGGGTAACGATTAGGCTAGAAGCCCTTGGTTATTATTAGTTTATCTAATCCCACATAAAAACGTCATTCAAGTCTTATCCCTCTCTCACAATAGTTCGTTAGTCTAATTTATATAAATGAAAATATAATACTATAAGGACGGAAGAGCCATATGACACATACTTACTTAAATAGTTTATTAAAGCCAAGTCATTAGAGTTTTGGATTATAATAAATGTACATTGCGATAATTATTAAACTAAGTGCATGATTAGAAAGAGCAGGGTTAGGTTTAAATAATAATTCATTAAATTAAGGGGTTTTTTTTTTCATTTATATTTTGTGTTAAGGATTAGAGATATCAGGTACCTTCTTGTCAAGTTTTCGACTTTTCGGTCCGGGTAGTATTGAATTGGGTCGGGTACCTTATATGTGTTTGCCTTGATTTTTGCAAGTTCCATCGTCAAAGAATTATCCAAGAAATGACATGAAGACAATGGTCTAATTTCTTAGTTTTAGTCTCGGTCTTTTGCTAACATAACTGACATCCGTGAGACCTAATACCCGATACCCACCAATGGCATTTGGTCAGGTTTTCGGTCCGCTTATTAGCAAAAATCGGTCTTGCTCTGGGTAGCGTTGAGTCAGGCCGGATACCGGATTTTGCAAAGGCCTATGCGTAAAATATTACATGGTTAGAAATCATAAATATAATAGCAATGGTCACTCCTATCTCATTAAATAATTTAAATACCAATGAGGCATTGCCTCAATGGTATCCCAAGATTCTTTCAAATGGGAGGTCTTGGATTCAAATCCTTCCTGCAGAAAAATAGGGGTCTGAGGGGGGTCATGAGGTTTTTCCAGTGGGGTTTCCTTCTGGGGTGGTTGTGGTGGCTCATGTAAGGTTCAGGTAACTATACCTTGGTGACATGGTCTGGAAACAGTGAGTTCACACAATTGTGACCTTCGCGTTCAAAAAAAATAATTTAAATTAAATTTCATTGGAGTAAAGCAAACGCCATCATCTAATCAACAATGAATGCATTTAGAGCATTTATGGATATATGATATGCTACCCACATGGTTATGCTCATTAGTTTTAAAGTTTAATAACATATTTATAGTTAATTCCCGATACTTTTTCCTTTTAAACAAAAATGTTATTAGAACCTCAACTAGTAAGAAACTAGTAGAAAGAAAACATAGTTACAATTACAAAAAAGGATTTTCATTTCATTTTATCAAATTTAAGTTTATATTCCTTCTCCTATTAACTAAACACAAAAAAAAAATAAAAATAAAAAAGACTATATCTTTAAATGATTGTTGTTACCTTTCTATGCTTTTGTTAGTACTAAACACCATTTTTATTCAGATAACTTCATATACCTCCATACCACCCACAAGTTGTAAAACATGTAGCCTTTTACAATTTACTTTTTCATAGTTGTCAAATGCATCCCCTCTAATTGAGGTCATCAAGTGAGATAACTGTATATCCAGGTTATCCGGATCGGTTTATTTAGATTTGAAAAACTTTTAGATGCTACTCAAAACCTCATCCTATCTAATTAACAAATATGATTATAAGATCCAAATCCATCCGAACAAGCTTGAATTTTACATGCATATAAGCAAGTTTTATTTATTTTGAATTTGGATATACGACCCAAACAAACGAGATTTCGAGTATATGATATTTGATTTGATCTGAATAAAAAAAATAGATATCCAAACCGAATCTATCCGAATAACCCAGATAAGAACTAGGATCAACTTTTTCAAGTTTTAGATATGATTAATTGATTATGATTTCAGATTTTTTGTTTTTTCTTAACACCCCTCCCTCCAAACAGCAGACTGTAACTTTAGACCTTTTAGAGCCTGGAAGAAGACATCTAACAATGAAGCAACCGATGCCTACAACCTTTCACACACCTCACAAGTCGCAAAGATTAAAACAGGTGCTTCATCAACTCATATCAACCCACACAAATGGGTATAAAATCAAAGCAACATCTTACATGAGTCGTTAACTTGTTAATCAATATTCTTCACAAAAAAAAAAAAAAAGAACATTTCTTATTCAGAGTAAATGGATTTATAAATGTGGTATTTTATTAGTGGCCTTTTCGTGGTCTTGGTTAATCTGAATTTCATATTTACATATGTGAAAAGTAGTATAAGTATCTTCATACAGTGAATGCTCACTAATGAGTATTGCATCCTCAAAATTATAATCTTGGCGCACAAAAGTTCCATAGTCTTTTTAACTCCAAATGAAAGAACAAGTAAATTAATAATAAACCCAGGAAAAAAAAAAAACTCTTTCATACTTTCAAAACACCAAACATTCAACTCATTAGTGAGGTGATGTTTGTCTTGATTCTTAGACAGAGTTAATAAATTAAAATAGCATTCAACTCATGATACTGAGATGATGTTTGTTTTTCTAAAAGTAAGATGTCTGCAGTTTGCGGAGCACATCTGAAGACATATGTAAAAGAATAGATAGACCAAACATTTGTTAACAGACTGTTTATTTTTTTAAACTCTGCATACCCACCAACAGCTTCAAACATAAACCCTAACCTCCCCATTAACCAGCTTGCTGGCCACCATCTATGGTTTTAAGAAGGGAATATATGAACGGATGGTGTCGATCATGGAGCTACGGCGGTAGAGGAATGTCGGCAGATGGATGATGGAACGAGGGTGTCGATCATGGAGGAACATATGTTAGAAGGGCATAGCTTTTTTAATAAAATGTCTTCGAGAAAATAAACAGCCTGCAAACTCCAACATCTGCCCATGGTATACGTGACACAAACAGAAGGGGTTAGGAATATGTTTTTTTTTAAAAAACAAACACCACCTGAGTCTTTTTCGCTGCTCCCTTTTGTATGAGTTTGACACATAAATTCAATTACCTTTTCCCTTCCACCCCCTTTTGTACGAGTCGACACATAAATTCAATTACCTTTTCATATGTTACGCAAGATTGTTGCAACACTTGAATGACTAATTAAAATAAAAATGATTTTAACATAAGAGTTATTAATAAGTGTAGGTTTTTTGTGTTGTAACTTAATGTAAGGTTACATCCAAATATCAAGTCAGATTCACGATCTTAGACATGGACAAAAAAAGCCGGTTCGGATTCTCAAACTGGTTTCACCCAAATCGGTTTACAAACCGGTGCGAACCGTCGGCTTGTAATAGGTTTAACATCCTCATCTATCAAACCGGTTTCAACCCCTCCAAACCGTTTCAAACCGGTCCAAACTGGTTTCCAACCCGAACCGGTTTTGACCATCCGTTGACCAAACCGGACCGGTTTGAGGAAAAAACCGATTTGAGCACCTCTAACGATCTCACATCTCATATGATGGAATACTTAAAAGTAGATAGATAATACTTCCTAAGGCTACATCAAATAATTTCATCTCTCGATTCACTTCTTTCAAAATCTTTTTATTTATGTTAGAACTGATTTCACGTTGGGTTTAGAGGTGCACAAACTGTTTAACCAGTCGAAAATCGGTTTTTGAATAATGAATTGGTTAACTGGTCAATGTTTTCAAAATGGTTTTGTCCATATCCGGTTCAGTTAATAATGGTTTTTCAAGCCATAAAAACAAAACCATTTAAAATACCGAAACCAGCTAACCAAACCAATTAATTGCTAAATAACTGATTTTTTTTACTAAGATTGACTGGTTAACATGTTTAATCACTAGAAACCTGAAACTAATCCTAAACCGTCAAATTTTCCAAAACCTAAAGTTGATTAAGAAAACCTGTTATGAACTAGTACCGGTTCCGTTTACCCTTTTTTTATGCATTTCTATCTAGGGGAGGGTGTCATCACATACTTTCTACACTCCCCACATACAACATCAATATTCTTCTCAAATTCTTCAGTTTCTCTAATTTTTTTTAAAATTAATATCTTTCTAGTTTTACAATTTTCCTAAAAACTATAATTATATTATAATTAAAGTTGGTTTTAGATTCAATGCTTCATTTTTCATTTATGAGCGTTTCAATCAATCTAACAAACTGTGGCAATTCAAGAAGTCAAGAGAAGTTCATCTTTAAAACAAATCTCTCTGTTTTTATTTTTTACTAGATTATTACCCCGTGTATTACACGGGGTTTAATATAAAATAACAATTAATAAAAATTATTTATAAAACAATATTTTAAAATGAAATGAATAAATTAAGTATTATTAAGTATACTAAATGATGAAAAAATCAATTAAAAACTTTAATAATTAAAGAATTGATACTCGACTTCCTTAAATTGTTAGAGCTGAAAATTTTAAACTAACTAACGTTAAAAGCTACCAGTACGTTTCAATATCAAAAAGGTAAGGTACCCATTTTTTAATTATTAAAGCTAAGTGACCTAATTTAAAAATATCATTAAACACAATGTCCAAAACTGCAATTTTCCCTATCATTTTTATAACTTTTAGTTTTTAAAGTAATTATTTTTTAAGCATTTCGTGTTAAAAATGTTATTTGTTTATAAAAATCATGTTGTTTAAAATCTCTGTTTTATAGTTTATTTCATTTTGTTAAAATGTTTTTTTTAGAAAACGTGTTTTGTAGAAAAAAAATTCTAAATACCGATGTAACATATATTTCTTGTCTTTAAAAATCTTTGATCTAAAAAAATTAATATTTTAGAAACTTTTTAATGTGTTTTATATAAAATTGATTTTTTAATTTATTTAAAACCAATTTTAACATTAAAAAAGTATATATTATCATTGATATTTTAGTTATTTAATAAGAGAGTTAATAAAATTATTTAATATGAAAGAGAGTTGAGTTAGATGATAAAATGAAGACATGTGGCAATATTGGTTTAAAAACATGACAAGTGTCAAAAATGATTTTTGTTTATTATAATAGTAAGATTTTTTAACTGAGAAAAATTAATTCGATAATTGATTATTATTATTATTATTATTATTATTATTAATTTGATCAACTATAAAAGCTTATATCATAATCTTTCATATAATCACACTCTAGATCATAATAACTAAAAAACACTAACATGCATGCATTATAGAGATTAGACTAGGTTAGGTTATTTAACTAAACCTAAATAACATGCTTTATCATTATTAATTAATTAATTAGGAGTAGTGCTATGATATAATTAATATAAGGCTGGTATCAAAAAACGTGATTAATGCTAGAATAAAATGCTACGTTAATTGGTTATAAATTCCTACTAAAACCTAACGAACGTTAAGTTAAAGAAGGATCTTCGGCTACTTACGTGGTTGAAATTGAATCTTTAACAGTTCAACCTAATCTTTACAGTCTTAGACACATAAATTCGGACACACCAATTTCCACGTTTTTTTTTTCATTTTCAAGAAATTAGGTTTGAAAATATGACAAAACAAGTGTCTAAGTTCTATTCTTCTGGTTGACGATTTTTTTAACAACTATAACGAAATGTTGAATTTGTAGCCATAGTTCTCATACTAATTTTATTTAAACATTCCAACGAAAACCAAGTTAAGAGGTTTTTCATTTGGTAAATAGTTATAGGTTTGCAACCCAACTCACACTCCTGGGACTTTCAGTATATAAGGTTTTGGGATCGAATTTTTGTTATCACAAGGTAGTGGGTTTCTTTCAAATTTCCTCCTACATTGATCTTGGGTTCAAGTCAGACCTAAAATATTAAACAATTGAGACGGTTGAAATCATGTTATAATACTATGGGGTATGCCCCTTGGTCCCAACCACTCCACGTAGGCGCCACGTAGGCACTCACCTCAACCACCCACTCCACCATTTGTGGTGAAAATGCCCCTTGGTTGGTGATGATGCCATTTTTTTTAAATTAGAATAACTAAATATAATTAATCATAAATTAAAAAAATACATAAAATTATAAATAAACATTACAAATTAATAAAAAAATAGCTAATTATCTCTATATTTATTTCGAATTTTTTCTTTCTCCCGCTCGGCAATTTCACAGTCGATACCAGTTAAGTGGTCGGTGTTGGTTAATAGAAGTTGTAGCTCTTACCAACCGTTGACGTTCTCGTTTTAATTCGTTAAAGTCACCTATTCGTTGAGATAAATTTTCCATTCCTTGGATATAATCCGGGATCGGTTGAGATGAAGAGCCCTGTCTCGCCCTTGCTCGGTCGACCTTTGCGCGATCTCTCCCAATCGGACGGGTCAAATCCTCTATCTCGTTTTCTTCTTCTTCATCGAGCTTGTTGAGATTTATTTGAACTCGAGCATCCGACGAGCCGGGGCTATCGGTAGACGATGCTTTTGATCGCTTTGAGGTCGAGGGTTCAACAGTCGAGATTTTAACCCAGTTAGGACATTTCCTCATATATAATCTCCCAACTCCGTTTAAGCATGAAGGCGGTGTTAAACTCTTGTCTAAATTGATCGACCGCTTCACTCTCGATCATTACGTCGCTTTGGCCGCTTTGGCGAGTTTGCCATTTTTGGGAATAAATCCCGTTAAACCTTTTAACATTTCGGTTAATGTCCCGCCATTTGCTAGAGATCATATCGTTTGTACAATAATCTCCACGACCCATAGCTTAGAAAAAATGACTTCGGACTTTATTCCAGAAGTACAGTCCTTTTTTGTTACCACATATAAACAATATATAAGTAAAAAAAGATTAACAATTTTAAACAAATAAATTAACAATATTTAAAATAATAAAACGAAAGTAATTACCAACAATTGGGTCTTCCGACACATCGATTCAAGCTTTTGAAAGTGAAAACTCCTCCTCCAGTGTCCATTTTTCGGGACGGCTTGGAGCTACCACAACGGGTTCGGTATCCCCAACTTGTTTTTTTGTTGTTTACGCCTTTGGGCTGATTTAGTGCTTGGACCGGCATCGGTAGAGGGTTGAGTATCATGTACAACTTCATCCTGAGATAGTTGAGCAAACTCATGTGTTTGTTGACTCCAACCATATTCAGCGAAGGTGTAAAACCCTTGTTGCGGACTCGATTCAATATGCGGGCGATAACAGTTTGAATCAAAAAAAGGATTCATTGGATAACGGTTGAAGAACCAATTCGGAGGTGGGGTGTTCGGGTTTCGGTTAGTTGTGGTGCTCGGGTTGTAGTATTGGTTTGGTGTTTGGTTGGGATCCATTGAAAAGTTTTTTTTGTATAGAAAATAGAAGTTTTTTTTTTAGTGTGAGGATTTTTGTGTGTTGAATGAATGGCTTATATAGGATTTTTTTTTATTTTAAGTAGGTAAATAGCCGTTGAACCAAAGAGCCGTTGGCAACGGTCGAAAATTGGGAAAAGAAAGGAAGGGGAGAAGCATGGCTGTGGCCACACCCAAGCCTCCAACGCCCTAGGGGAGCGGTGTTCCACCGGGTGTTCACGCCCACCCACGCCTGTCGCACCCCGGCCTGCCCGAGGGCACGACGCGACTGTCAGGATCGCAGTCTCCGGTCATACAATTGAGAGAGCTACATGTCTGGTTGCATATGTACATCAAAAAACTTGGATAAGAAAGTTTGTAAAATCAGAGTTGCGGAAGTAATTGAAAACGTCGTCAACTCAGTTTGATTTCTTAAGATGTGGAAGCGTTTTAAACAGTTTTCAAAATAACATAAAGTAATAGTTTGCGGAAGCGGTTTAAGTTGTTTAGCAATTACATAACATAATAAAATGATACTGAATGTTTAACAGTTTAAGACACTAAAGTAGATGCATGGACTCCATCCTAGCATCCTAGATTTCTCGTGCGAGTGCCTTAGTTTCCTGAGAAAACATGCGAGTAAAAATGCCAACACAAAGGTTGGTGAGAGCAAATGTTTTTCATAAGCAATAAACATCAAAATATTTAAAGTAAATGTTGCGAGATTACATATCATTACAATGTAGTATCGATTGATAGCTAGTGAATATAGTTATATTGTACGTGGGTTCAAACCGAAGCTGACTGTGGTGCATTCCACCATGTCCATCACAAGACAATGGCAAAGTGTATTGGTCAATATTGCACCCATTCCGACCTCCAGTCGGGTTGGCCTCCCAGGCGCGATGGGTGGGGCTTGTCAGGCCCAAATAGTAATATTCAAGATTACCACGTGTAACAACCGGTTTCTAATAATGAATGTATTGTAAATAATTGTTAATTGAACGATTGTGATGGTTGTAATTTGAATATATGTGAGAATTACGTCATCAATGGCAAGAGCACATGTGATCGTTCTAGAAATCCATGTTGATTTCATGATTGTAATTATTATAGGTTGATAGTATGCGAAAAATGGTGAACGTGGGCGAAAACCATGCGCGAAACGGAGTTACGGATTGTCCGGAATCGCGAAAACAATATAAGATCAAAAATTGACGAAATGGACCTGGGGCGGTACGCCCCGGGCCAAACGTCGGTATGGGGCTATGCGCCTGGCGTGTTAAGTCGGCAAAATTGGGTTTTAAGATCATATTTCACTTCCAGAAGGGTTTAAACCCCTTTTTCTCGAGTTTCTTACACCCACAAACAACATTTGGGGCTACAAAACTTGGATTTGAAGCCGTCTAAACCAACGGATCGTACCAGGGAACGTATCTGCAACATCTGATCGATGTTTTACAATCGAACATCCGTTCGATTGGGTAACGATTCGTTTTATCCTACTAGTTTAATATTGTATGGATTAAATCTAGTTTTGAATGTATTACTATGATTATGGGTATTGATTAGTGCCTAGTTGATAACTAGGGATTGTTAGAAACGAAGAACTTGCTGTTTTGATGGTGAAATCTTCGTTTTGAAGCCGGGATAATGTCCGGTTGTTATGAAACCCATATCATGGTGTGATAACTAGTAGGATGGGTAGATTATGATTTTAAATGAAATATGGATTATGATCCATGGGTTAAATGATGATTTTGATGAATTGATGTTAAAAATTATTAACAGTTATGATCATAAATGAATTTTGAATAAAAGAAATGATTAAAGATTGTAACTAATATAATGAACATCAATTAATTGATGAAATGCCTAACAGAGGCATGAAATGTGATTAATTGTGATAATTGACTAAAACTTGCTAAAGATAGTAAGATATAGTCAATTATGTGATAAATTGACTTTGAGAAAGTCAAACCAGTCAAGTGCGTTGAACTTGATTGTATGTGTTATATGTATTGAATATAGTTGTATATATGTGAAATTACAACTAGGTATTGTGACAACTAGTACCGGACCGGCCGGCAAGCCCGTACGGTGCGTGTACTTTCAACAGTAACTACGTGTGATTTCATGTATATACACGGTATTTGTACTAGCGGAATTCAATTTACAAGAAACAGTTGTATGTATTTTTGTGTAAACTTAAATACTGTAAGTACACACTTAATTGGAACATTAGTTGTGTGTATTTAAGTGAAAGCCTAAGTACAGTTAACACAACTAAACATGAGAAACAACGATGTTCAAGCGAATGACAAAAACAAATCGGTTGCGTTCTGATATCCATAGATGACAGGAATCAGATGGCCGATAATTCAATGTGAAAACAATGTGATATCAGGGTGTTTAGTTGAGTCCGACAGTGAGGAAACACAATTCAAACATAAATTGCAGTGTCGTTTCAGAATAACTGATGTCGACGGAGCTTAGCTAATAAACTAACTAAAAACTAGACAAAAAGTAATAAATCTAGACTCTCTAAAACCTAAGCTACCGACAGGCAAGTGTACCTATCGTATGTAGCAAGACAAAAGTAAGTCCGGATATCGAACCCACAGACTTCTACAGACTGTACTAACTAGACTCTATGACTTATCTATACAAAATTTGTACTTAAATAAAATAATAATAAAGAAGGGGGGTTTCTACTAACAACTAAAATACTTAATAAACACTTAGAAATGAAAACAGACTAACAAACAAAGACTAAATCAGAGAAGAAAAGAAGCACTACCTAGGCTTGAATCATATACATGCTTGACAAGGTTCTCTCGGGATGGAACTAATGTGATACCGGGATCTTTTAATACTAAACTCAAAGGAAACCTAGAGCACCCTCGACCCTTCTCAAAGATAGTCAACTAAGGGTCCTAAAAGCCGTTAAACCACCGGTTAAATGGATTCCCTTCACAGGTCATCCAACTATTTATGATATATCCACTAGATTATCTACCTCACAGTACAATAATCTCAAAACACCTAAGAAATAACTGTTAAACACTCTACCTCACGGCGCGAAAGTCACAGCTCACTTAAATGATAGGGATAACTTGGGTTCTCCTATTGGACTCGATAAACAAGGTTTGATAGACATACTAGAAAGATCTTCTCACAAAGGCTCTAACTAGAAATCCAACATCCAAGACTCATCGACAACTTCTCACCTCACGGCTATTGAAGCAAGTTGCACATCTTAATCGTCTAAATCATAATAAAACACTCCTATGAATCACTCGGCCAAAGCAACTCATCCACTAATCAAAAACACACAGTAATTGATTCTAGCATGCACCTATTTTGCGACAGACAATCGCCAAGACACATGAGGAACATAATATCAATCATATAACAATCAAAGACACACATATACATCCAATATTCAAAACCAAATCTTTAAATCATAAATCCATCACATCAATATGTTCCACAACCGAATCAGACCAAAATCAAACATGCATAATCATCTAACCTAGATAGTTCTAAATGTTTAGCCAAGAAACATTGTCAAAACAGAAACCATAACAAGTTTACAAAGCTTGAAACACATATTAATCAGGAATGAAACAAAGATTGAGTAAACCGATTGGTTAACACCCGAAAACACAATCCCGGGGCTTAAATCCTTCGATCTCTCGCTTCAATAGCTTCCCAATCGCCTCTGGCCGTCTCTCCTCTCCTCCTGGATCGTCTGATATCGAATGATGCTGAGTGTCTGCGTCCCCAGCCGTTTCACAAACCTTAAACTCGATTTTCTGGAATTTAACCCTGTTGCGTACCGCGACGGCTACACCCAAACCCTTCGCGTAGCGCGACGGGTCTCGCTACCCGACAAAATAGTCGGGTCAAACCGCAATCATTAAACAGGGGCAGTTTGGTCATTTTCACCTGTCGCGTACCGCGACAGGGTTTCCTGTGGTCCTCGCGTAGCGCGAGGGGTTAAAAAATCCACAATTCTTCTTTCTTTGTTCTTGTATCTGTTCTCGTTCAACCGGACACTCGTTTTCTTGATCTTTTATGCCAAAATGATGTGTTTATAACCTGTAAGCATGAAATTACAGAATTGTGAAGAACCAGCTTCAATCGACTCTAAAATCTAATAAACTGTACAGAAACGAAATAAAAACAAATAGAAAAATAGATGTGTTTTGCAACACATCAATAACGAACTGACAGTGTGTTTGCGTGGGTGACGATTCACACAAACATATCTGTGATTTTAACGTTCTGAAATGATGACTGGGAATTAGAAAACAAAAGTCGGAAAGCAAAACCATCGTCGTGTTCGTTCGAACGACGATTCGAACGAATACGCGCGATGGTGACGCGATCCGACGAAACGAAAATGAAACACGACACGAACGAAATTAAATTAATAAAATAAAATATTTAACATTTTTACAATTTTGAAACTCATCAATTAATTAAAATTATCTCCTTTTATTTATTTCAAACAATTACGCGTAAAAATCCGGATACGCGACGAAATCGCGAACCAAGTAACCCAAATGAACCCGAACACCACACGTGATATAAAAAACTCTAAATGAGAGTCTTCCTCTCATTTTTCACACCTACATCTCTCTCTCTCTCTAAAATCCGGCTTCCACCATTCACCACCATTAACCACCTTCAATCTTCCATAACTTTTTCGTTTCTTGACCGATTTGGGTGATTCTTGAACCCACGCGAAGCCCTTGATGAGCTCTACAAGAAAGTACAACTAATCTGGAAAGTTAGCCACTAGAAATCGAGGTATGATGCTTCAAAAGTCACGGGAATTAGGGTTTTTTACTCGATTTGTTCGACCCAACTAACATAACCGGCCAACCACCCTTTTTGGTGAACCACGTGACTAAGGGAAAGCCATCTGCACTCACTGTTGTCATGAGCATGGCCCTAGCACTAAGAATTCGAAGTTGATGAAGGTGGCCAGCATACAGGTTCGCGTGGGGTGTTGGGATCTGAACCTTCATCACTCTCGAACCCATGGCCGAACCTTGATGGCTGAATCTGAGTCACGAACCTTGGGCAATGGGCAGTAGCCAAACCCTATAGAACCGAACCCTGCTGCTGTGCCACCCACGAACCCTGCACCATTCTAGCAAACCCATATGCAGGGGTGAACCTTCGTCTAACAGCCTTGGCCGAACTTGCGAACTACAACATCACGAACTCTTGAACCAGCCAAGGCCACACGAACCTTTTTTGCATGGTTGAGCACGACGCGAACCCTAATGGTGAAACTACCTGGCCGAACCTATTTGGACGGCCGAACCCTCCTGAACGACCCTGGAAGCCACCTGTCACACCCCGACCGGTGGCGGAATATGTCGAGGCATGATATGTGAAAGATTGTTTCAAAAGCTCATGATATAAATTCAAAGTTTCATAACTTAAATTACTAAAAGTTCAAAGTCTAACACAAACATTACATTACAACATCAAAGTCAAATACAAGATTTAAAACATAAATAACTTGATAAACTATCTAGGTCCATTCTTCCTAGATTTGCAATATAGTCTTTCACTTAACCTGTCACACATGTAAAGTAAATGTCAACTAATTGAATAGTTGGTGAGTAGTCATAATTTTTGATACCATAAGTATAAAAAAAAAACATGCAAACTTAAATAGCATTGAGTTTGAATATCATATAGTGAATGAAACTAGCATGTGTAAATGGTGTACCGTCCCTTTTTAACACTAAAAGCGAAGAGAGTGCGACTCCCTTAGGAACTAAGTACTAGAATACGTGCAAAAATGCATAAGAATAAAATGTGTATACAAATACAAGTCCAACACTTAACAATAATTCAACAACAAAGCATTTCATAGTTTGCATAAGTTTCAGGAAGAGTACATAGTTTAAGGATTTGAAATAGGACATGTGTGACACCCCAAAATAATTTAAAACTAAAAGGGGATATGAAAACTCACTTGTTTGCTAAGCACTCCAACAATTACAACTTAAGCAAGTTGTATAATATCAAACACTTGTTAACCTATTTGAACATATGTATGAGAATGTATATATGAGTTTCTAAGCATAGGCAAACTTAATTTAAAGTCATAAAAGTAGACTTTCCTAGTGTAAAATAAATAAGATAATTTATAAGTTTACATAAATAATTATAAGTTCAAATAAATAAATTTTACAAGTTCAAATAAATAAATTTTACAAGTTCAAATAAATAAATTTTACAAGTTCAAATAAATAAATTTTATAAGTTCGAATAATTAATTTTTAGAACTAAGTATACAAATTTTTTTAATAACTTAAAACTTTTAAGTTAAACATCTTATAAAATAAATTTTATAAAAGTTTCTTTAGAATAAAGTAAGGTTATATAAGGCTTTCATAAATTATATTAGTATTAATATTTATTAAAATAAACCTTAGTTTAAGTTTTATAAAAACAAAGTAATAAAATATTTTTAACATAAACAAAAGGTTTATAAATATTTTTCTAAAACCTTTTACACATTAATATGCTTTTTTTATAAATTAAAAATAATGGTTTTAAACCTATATTAATATCTAAAGAATCGAATTTATTAAAAAATATATTTTTGAATATTTTCAGAATTTAATGGAGGCATAATATTAATTTTAGAATTTTCTAAACATTTTAACATGATTTTTATGATTAAAAATGATTTATTATAACACTTTTAATAACTTAAATAAAGAGATAATGATAAAAATAATATTCTGGAATTTATAAAAATTAACAGAATATTTAAAATGTTAAAAAAATTATTTTATAGAATTTTATAATAAAAATCAGAATTTTTAAATAACAAAAAAAATTGGATTTTTTAACAAAAACCGGTTCTGGGAGCCCCAGACCGGATTCGAACTCCTGTCTACACCACCCAGCCCCAACGCCTTAACCGTTGGGCTGGGTGATGCGTTTGTTGATTACACCAGAAACAAAACAACTTAACTAAACCTCCATGTTCTTCCCTAATTCAAGAAATTAAGAAAACCCTAAATCCTAATCCTTGCAAATTCAAACAAACGAGTAATCTTGAGTTCTTGAATTCATGGGGCTATTGATCTATGCTTAAAAACGAACTGAATGAGCCTATCACGTACCTGTATTTGTATCCAGATGGTGAGTTCGAGTTCGTTCTTAGTTTCGGTCGTCCTTGAGTTTGATTCGAAGTTCCAGTGGTTCTAAGTTGAAATTGATGGCTCGTACAGCTTCAGAAGGATGTCGCGAGTCTGTGTGTATGTCGAATTTGATTTCGGTGAACGGGAAAGATGATTTCGAGTAAAGGACCGAGTATAAGCTTTCGGTTGAGGTTAATCGAGTGTTAACGCGTGATTAGAAGCATTTAAAACAATAATTATGGTTGTTGGAAGTTGGGTAGTGGTCGGCCGAGCGTGATGGAGCATTAAATGGCCCGAATTCGTGATTGGGGTGAAAACCGGTGGGGGTTTTGGTGGAGTGCAGTCGACGAGGGGGAAAGGGGGGCTGGTTTGGGGTTTTTGCTGAAACTTTCGGGTTATGGCAGAACAGGTCCCTCCTGTTCTGCCTTTGCCACATTCCACTTAAACTTTTCTACTACACACACATTCACATTTTCAGGTTTTGACATAAATGACCCTTATAGATTTACAAGCTATTGTTTTAATGTTAAAGCTTTTTTTATGAGGTTTATAAAATAGGTTTTATAACTACTTTAAGTTTATAAAGTCATAAAATATTTATAAAGCATTTTATTTAGTAAGAATTTAATAGTTTAAATAAAGTTTATAAGGCTTTAAATATTAACTTTTATAAAAGTGTTTTGTTTATAAAATCATAAATAATGCTAAAAAATTATTGTTTTGCTAATTATTATAATTATTAACATTACCATATAAAAGTTTTGTTTAATGAATAAAATTTGAAGTTTTATAAACCTTAAAGAAATAAAATAAATAAATAATTTAATAACACATGTAATTTAATTTAAAATGCAACATATGTGTGTGTGTGTAATGAAATGGTTTTAATAATAATGATGATAATAATAATTCCCATAACAAAGTATTTAGAAATTACAACATAAAATAAATCAAAATTTGCAAATGTTACAGTCTCCCATACTTTAGAAAATTTCGTCCCGAAATTAATCACGAGGAGTCTTGAGCAAAGAGATGCGGGTGTTTTGCCTTCATTTGGTCTTCTCGTTCCCAAGTGAGCTCTGGTCCGCGTTTAGAATCCCAACGTACCAGAACTAACGGGATACGCTTGTTTTTCAGCTTCTTGACGTCTCTATCCACTATCTTCACTGGCCTTTCTACGAAATGCATCGATTCGTCAATACGAATTTCATCGAGGGGTATGTGTAAGTTTTCATCGGCTAAGCACTTCTTGAGGTTTGACACATGAAATGTCGGATGCACATTTGACAGTTCTTCAGGCAATTCGAGTCGGTAAGCAACTTTACCGACCCTTTCCAAGACTTTGAATGGGCCAACGTATCGAGGAGCTAATTTGCCCTTCTTCCCGAAACGAACAACTCCCTTCCAAGGAGATACCTTAAGGAGGACGAGATCATCAACTTGAAACTCTAACGGCTTTCGCCGTTTGTCGGCATAACTCTTTTGCCGGCTTCGAGCGGTAGTAAGATTTTCACGAATACGAAGAATCTGGTTTGTAGTTTCTTGTATCAATTCAGGACCTGTAACTTGAGCTTCCCCAAGCTCATTCCAACAAACGGGAGATCGGCATTTCCGACCGTATAGTGCCTCGAAAGGTGCCATATCGATACTACTATGATAACTGTTGTTGTATGAAAACTCGATAAGAGGTAGGTAAGAATCCCAATTCCCACCAAAGTCTATCACACAACACCGTAGCATGTCTTCCAAGGTTTGAATGGTTCGTTCGGACTGTCCGTCCGTTTGTGGATGATAGGCGGTGCTAAGATTTAATCGAGTCCCGAGAGCCGATTGCAATGATTGCCAGAAATGAGATATAAAACGACCATCCCGATCAGAGATGATGTTAAGAGGAATGCCATGTCTACACACAATTTCCTTGATGTAAATTCGAGCTAGTTCTTCCACTCGATAAGTTTCACGAATAGGAAGGAAATGAGCAGATTTCGTAAGCCGGTCAACGATCACCCAAATACTATCGTAACCCTTGGTAGTGCGCGGGAGTTTGGTTATAAAATCCATTGCAATACCTTCCCATTTCCAAACGGGAATTTCCGGTTGTTCAAGTAATCCTGACGGTCGCTGATGTTCGGCTTTGACCTTGGAACACGTAAGGCACTTGGCTACAAAAAGAACAACCTCGTTTTTCATTCCCGGCCACCAATACTGAACCCGAAGGTCTTTGTACATTTTGTCGGCACCGGGGTGAATGGAATATCGAGACTTGTGAGCTTCTTGCATGATAAGTCCCCGTAACCCGTTTTGACTTGGAACCCATAAACGATTGTGCAAGTAAACCAAACCATTTGGCTTAGTCTCGAATTGACGTTCAGCGCTATTCGGTATTTCCGTGAGCAACTCGCCCGAGGTGATTGACAATTGTTGCGCTTCGAGGATACAACTCTGAAGATCCGATGTGATTTGAATGCTATGGAGTACAATGGATTCGTTATACGGCTTTCGACTAAGCGCATCCGCTACGACGTTAGCTTTCCCCGGATGGTAACGGATTTCGCAGTCGTAATCGTTTAACAGTTCAACCCAACGCCTTTGCCTCATGTTGAGCTCCTTTTGGTTTAGAATATGTTGGAGACTTTTGTGATCCGTGAACACCACACATTTGGTACCGTATAGGTAATGTCTCCATATTTTTAAGGCAAACACAACCGCACCGAGCTCGAGGTCGTGAGTCGTATAATTCTTTTCATGAATTTTCAATTGGCGGGACGCGTATGCAATTACCTTTCCTCGTTGCATTAGAACACAACCGAGACCTTGATTCGAAGCATCGCAATAAACTACGAAGTCGTCGTTTCCGTCGGGAAGAGTAAGGATCGGTGCATTGCATAGCTTATGTTTCAAAATCTGAAATGCTTGCTCTTGATCAGATTCCCACTTGTATGGCTTGCCTTTGTGGGTTAAGGCAGTAAGTGGTAAGGCTATCTTGGAAAAGTTTGAAATAAACCGACGGTAATAACCAGCTAGACCGAGAAATGATCTAACTTCAGTAGGAGTTGTTGGTGCTTTCCAATTCTTCACGGTTTCAATCTTTGCGGGATCCACGTGAATCCCTTGCTCGTTTACAATATGTCCCAAAAATTGAACCTCTTTAAGCCAGAATTCACATTTTGAGAATTTGGCATAAAGTTGCTCTTCCTTTAGGAGTTTCAGAATGGTTCGAAGGTGGTCTTCATGCTCGGTTTTGGACTTGGAGTAGATCAAGATGTCATCAATGAAAACGATTACAAACTTATCAAGATACGGTTTACAAACTCGGTTCATTAAGTCCATAAACACCGCGGGTGCATTAGTTAAGCCAAAAGGCATCACCATGAACTCGTAGTGTCCATACCTCGTACGAAACGCGGTTTTCGGTATGTCTTCTTCATGCACACGTAACTGATGATAGCCCGAACGAAGGTCGATTTTTGAAAAACATTTTGCCCCTTGAAGTTGATCGAAGAGGTCATCGATCCGAGGTAAGGGGTATCGGTTCTTAATCGTGAGCTTGTTGAGTTCACGATAGTCGATACACATTCGAAAAGAACCGTCTTTCTTCTTCACAAATAAAACGGGTGCACCCCAAGGAGAGAAACTGGGTCGAATGAATCCTTTATCAGATAATTCTTGCAGTTGACTTGCAAGTTCTTGAAGTTCAGATTATGCGAGACGGTAAGGAGACTTTGCAACGGGGTTTGCACCTGGAATAAGATCGATACGAAACTCGACTTGTCGAGTCGGAGGTAAACCGGTAACGTCTTCGGGGAATACTTCGGGAAAGTCACGAACTATCGGAATGTCTTCAAGTCTTCGTTCGTCGGTCTTGGTTTCCACTATGTGAGCCAAAAAGGCCACATACTTCTTTCGTAAGTATCGTTGGGCTTGAGTGCAAGTCATAAGTTTAAGACCTTTAGCCTTTCGTTCACCATAAACCTTCAGTTCTTGACCTTGCGAGAGCGGGATACGGATGAATTTTTCACCACAAATGATTTCGGCACGGTTCTTCGATAACCAATCCATGCCTACTATGACGTCGAAACTACCCAATTGCATGGGTATTAAATCAATGGGAAAATCGTGCTCGTTTAGGTTCAACGTGCAATTAGAGATCACCGAGTCAAGTTTAATAAGTTTCCCGTTAGCTACCTCAACCGTGAACGGATTTTCTAATCTAGTTCTAGGCAAAGCAAGTAAAGGTTCAAATTGCAAAGATATAAAGCTTTTATCGGCCCCTGTATCAAAAAGAATAGAAGCATAATGACCGTTAACAAGGAACGTACCGTTGACTACGTCATTGTTGGCTTGTGCCTGATCGGCATTGATGTTGAAAACTCTAGCTCGAGCACCCTGATTTGCTTGGTTTGGCGGATTAGGAGGTATATTATTCCGGTTGACCCTCAAGTTGCAGACATTAGCCATGTGGCCTGGATCACCACAGATATAGCAAACTCGAACCGTTGGGGGTGCATTCGGAGCTGTGATGCGAGGAATAGTAGCTTGATTCATGGTGGCTTTTGGTAACCGACAGGTGTTAAAGAAATGGCCATAGCGTTTGCAGTTCGTGCAAACCCGACATGGATACACAGCCATATGATGGTAGTTACATGTCGGACACAAGGGTGCGGAACCAGTGTAAACCTTTTTGACTTGGGTGGCGGGTGCAACTTGTTGTATTGGGGTGGCTTGAGTAGCTGCAAAGTTCATGTGGTTGGCCTTCCTTTTGTTGTTGTGCTTCTTGAAGGGGATAGAAGAACCAATTTGAACTTCTTTGGATGGCTCATTTGAACTCTTCCTTTCTTCTTTCTTGGACCCTTTTCGAGTGAGAGTCCCGGCTTTAACATGGTTGTCGGTAAGTGTTGCCGACAGCCGAATGGCCTCCGCTACAGAAGCGGGTTTGCTGCTCCAAACTGAATCCTGAATTTGCATTGGCAGGCCACCAATGTATTTTTCGATCGCTCTAGACAAAGGGGTCACCATTTCAGGAACTAGAGCACTTAGTTCATGGTAACGATTATTGTAGGCCATATTTTCACCGCTATCCTGTTTCAGTAACCAAAATTCGTGTTCCAGTTTCATTATTTCATTTCGGGGGCAAAATTCCCGAGTCATAGCATCCTTTAGTTGGTCCCAAGTTAAGGCGGTTGTGGCTTCTTCACCGAGGGTTCGTTTCTCGGCATTCCACCAAGTAAGGGCCCTCTTTTGAAGGGTCGATGTGGCATAACGCACTTTGAGTTCATTTGGACATTCACAGTTCAAGAACACACTGTCCATGCTCTCGAACCATTGAAGCATTGCGGTGGCTCCTTCAGTACCATTGAACTTTGTCGGGTTGCATGAGTTAAAGTCCTTGAAAGAACACCGAGGAGGATTGATCGGAACTTGGTTGATGGGTATAGGGTTCAATTGTTGTTGTAGTTGTTGCATTCGTACCACCATATTCGGTAGCACGGCTTCCATTTGACGGGCAATTTCAGTTGCCATCTTCCTGCTTGAAGATCCACCGCGTCTGTGACTCATTTTGATCAAGCTGAAATTATAAGTTTAGTTAGAATTTGGATAATAGACATTTGAATGATATAAGGTTCAATAAGTGTGTGACATCAAAATTTTTGAACCTTAGTTCTAGAAGATCATAAGGATGATAGTTCATTTGAACTTGCTTGGATTGTTGAGATCAAGGAGTGCCATCCAATTGGACCCTTTGACATATTAGAACTTATTGTTTGTTAGACGTTTGGTATAACATGCTTTGGCCTATAAGTGAAAATACTCTCATCGAGAGTCCCCAGGAAAGCTAGACTGGTCCCACAGTACATCGGGGATTTATACGAATAACTTTCCTAGACAGGAGTCTCAACTACCGGTATTTCACCCTTCCAGTTAGTACATGTCCGTCTTTCAAACCTAGTTCTAACGGGAATAAGATCACAAAGATATTCATATGTACTATTGATGTTTAGAAGGTCGCGTAATTCCAAAGTCCACGTAGAGTCCACGAGCTTGCGAGAATGTAGAGGGTTTAGAATAGAAGTTTATCATAAGGTTCTTATGAGAGTTCACTAAGGTTAAGGTTCAAAAGCAAAGATCATATGAAAGTTTATAAGGGTCAATTTTGAAGGTTCATTGTGGGGGATCATTAGAAGTTCAATGATAGAGTTCATAAAGTGGTTCACTAAGAGAAGGTTCTCCTAATGAAGGTTCATAATTGGAGTTCAACATGTAAGGGTTCAGAATAGAAGTTCACCTAATAGTTCAAATTGAGAGTTCACTAAGCAAGAGTTCATGATATAAGTTCACTAAGTATAGGTTCAAAATGGAAGTTCAATAAATAAGAGTTCATCATAAAAGTTCACTAAGCAAAGGTCCATATAAGGGTTCAAGCAACTTAGTTATAGTCTAGGTCACTATTTCTAATCACCTAATTCCCTATAACCATGGCTCTGATACCAATCTGTCACACCCCGACCGGTGGCGGAATATGTCGAGGCATGATATGTGAAAGATTGTTTCAAAAGCTCATGATATAAATTCAAAGTTTCATAACTTAAATTACTAAAAGTTCAAAGTCTAACACAAACATTACATTACAACATCAAAGTCAAATACAAGATTTAAAACATAAATAACTTGATAAACTATCTAGGTCCATTCTTCCTAGATTTGCAATATAGTCTTTCACTTAACCTGTCACACATGTAAAGTAAATGTCAACTAATTGAATAGTTGGTGAGTAGTCATAATTTTTGATACCATAAGTATAAAAAAAAAACATGCAAACTTAAATAGCATTGAGTTTGAATATCATATAGTGAATGAAACAAGCATGTGTAAATGGTGTACCGTCCCTTTTTAACACTAAAAGCGAAGAGAGTGCGACTCCCTTAGGAACTAAGTACTAGAATACGTGCAAAAATGCATAAGAATAAAATGTGTATACAAATACAAGTCCAACACTTAACAATAATTCAACAACAAAGCATTTCATAGTTTGCATAAGTTTCAGGAAGAGTACATAGTTTAAGGATTTGAAATAGGACATGTGTGACACCCCAAAATAATTTAAAACTAAAAGGGGATATGAAAACTCACTTGTTTGCTAAGCACTCCAACAATTACAACTTAAGCAAGTTGTATAATATCAAACACTTGTTAACCTATTTGAACATATGTATGAGAATGTATATATGAGTTTCTAAGCATAGGCAAACTTAATTTAAAGTCATAAAAGTAGACTTTCCTAGTGTAAAATAAATAAGATAATTTATAAGTTTACATAAATAATTATAAGTTCAAATAAATAAATTTTACAAGTTCAAATAAATAAATTTTACAAGTTCAAATAAATAAATTTTACAAGTTCAAATAAATAAATTTTATAAGTTCGAATAATTAATTTTTAGAACTAAGTATACAAATTTTTTAATAACTTAAAACTTTTAAGTTAAACATCTTATAAAATAAATTTTATAAAAGTTTCTTTAGAATAAAGTAAGGTTATATAAGGCTTTCATAAATTATATTAGTATTAATATTTATTAAAATAAACCTTAGTTTAAGTTTTATAAAAACAAAGTAATAAAATATTTTTAACATAAACAAAAGGTTTATAAATATTTTTCTAAAACCTTTTACACATTAATATGCTTTTTTTATAAATTAAAAATAATGGTTTTAAACCTATATTAATATCTAAAGAATCGAATTTATTAAAAAATATATTTTTGAATATTTTCAGAATTTAATGGAGGCATAATATTAATTTTAGAATTTTCTAAACATTTTAACATGATTTTTATGATTAAAAATGATTTATTATAACACTTTTAATAACTTAAATAAAGAGATAATGATAAAAATAATATTCTGGAATTTATAAAAATTAACAGAATATTTAAAATGTTAAAAAAATTATTTTATAGAATTTTATAATAAAAATCAGAATTTTTAAATAACAAAAAAAATTGGATTTTTTAACAAAAACCGGTTCTGGGAGCCCCAGACCGGATTCGAACTCCTGTCTACACCACCCAGCCCCAACGCCTTAACCGTTGGGCTGGGTGATGCGTTTGTTGATTACACCAGAAACAAAACAACTTAACTAAACCTCCATGTTCTTCCCTAATTCAAGAAATTAAGAAAACCCTAAATCCTAATCCTTGCAAATTCAAACAAACGAGTAATCTTGAGTTCTTGAATTCATGGGGCTATTGATCTATGCTTAAAAACGAACTGAATGAGCCTATCACGTACCTGTATTTGTATCCAGATGGTGAGTTCGAGTTCGTTCTTAGTTTCGGTCGTCCTTGAGTTTGATTCGAAGTTCCAGTGGTTCTAAGTTGAAATTGATGGCTCGTACAGCTTCAGAAGGATGTCGCGAGTCTGTGTGTATGTCGAATTTGATTTCGGTGAACGGGAAAGATGATTTCGAGTAAAGGACCGAGTATAAGCTTTCGGTTGAGGTTAATCGAGTGTTAACGCGTGATTAGAAGCATTTAAAACAATAATTATGGTTGTTGGAAGTTGGGTAGTGGTCGGCCGAGCGTGATGGAGCATTAAATGGCCCGAATTCGTGATTGGGGTGAAAACCGGTGGGGGTTTTGGTGGAGTGCAGTCGACGAGGGGGAAAGGGGGGCTGGTTTGGGGTTTTTGCTGAAACTTTCGGGTTATGGCAGAACAGGTCCCTCCTGTTCTGCCTTTGCCACATTCCACTTAAACTTTTCTACTACACACACATTCACATTTTCAGGTTTTGACATAAATGACCCTTATAGATTTACAAGCTATTGTTTTAATGTTAAAGCTTTTTTTATGAGGTTTATAAAATAGGTTTTATAACTACTTTAAGTTTATAAAGTCATAAAATATTTATAAAGCATTTTATTTAGTAAGAATTTAATAGTTTAAATAAAGTTTATAAGGCTTTAAATATTAACTTTTATAAAAGTGTTTTGTTTATAAAATCATAAATAATGCTAAAAAATTATTGTTTTGCTAATTATTATAATTATTAACATTACCATATAAAAGTTTTGTTTAATGAATAAAATTTGAAGTTTTATAAACCTTAAAGAAATAAAATAAATAAATAATTTAATAACACATGTAATTTAATTTAAAATGCAACATATGTGTGTGTGTGTAATGAAATGGTTTTAATAATAATGATGATAATAATAATTCCCATAACAAAGTATTTAGAAATTACAACATAAAATAAATCAAAATTTGCAAATGTTACACCACCTAGTCAGACGAACCTTTAATGGCGAACTCCTTTAGCCGAACCATGCAAAACAGTCGAACCCACTGAATACTGGGCGAACCTAACGATGTAGCCGAACCTTCCAGGAGGATACCTTGGCCGAACCATCACTTCAGGAACCACGAACCTATATGCCATGTTGGTCGAACCTAGCCGAAGCTTCAAGGCTCGCTGAATTGTTTTGTTCAGCCATGTGATCCGGTCATGGCACAACTCACAAACCCACTTAATTGGACAGACCATACTAGTCCATGCAGCCCACTTTGGTTGTCCAAGTAGAAATATTCGGGCCCAAACACTTGGTTGGATCAAACTATTGTAATCGGCCCACCATCTTGAGGCTGCCCACCTGTTGTTCGACTCCAAGCAACCCACATCTTGGCCCAACTACTTGCTTTCGGCCCACACCCAACATCCCTTAGCCGGCCCAAAACTCACTAACATGGCCCAATATGATCCCAGCAATTCGAGACCCATTACTTCGGCCCAAATGAATCGGCCCAGTTTTAGTTCGGCCCAATAGGGCTATTATGGCCCAGTTCATTCGACCCAATGTGATACTTGATCCACACTAGTGATTTTGTAGCATAACACATAAACGAATTGATAACCACAAACAACATATACCTAAATTACATTCTAAGTGTAATTATTACAAGATGGTCAATTTGGATATAAAAGATTGATAAATTCGTATATAAAACTTAATTGTTATACTTGGAATATTTTTTTTTTAAAAAAAACAATGGTATATGGATTTGAGTGGAACAAGAAATCAATAACAAGTGAGTTGGGCCGAATGAAGACCGAGACCTACGATGGGTTAACCAACTATAAGGCTAACACGTACACACGCACAAAATCATACAATCGATACTTATAGGATTACAATCACATGAAATCAATACAGGGTCGTGAAACCAACAACAAGAACAACAAAGAGCGCGTGCATTCTTTCTATTAAGCTAAGTCAACCCTACAACTACAAGGTGAGTTCATATGCCCCTTTTACTTTAATCTTAACTGATTTTAAACTCTCGGGGCTGAGAAACATGTTTACTTTTATTTATTTAAAAGTTCTGCTTAACATGTTATTTATACTTTGATTTAGATAATACTTGTAACACCCAAACCTTACACACGATTACACGTGTCCCATTTTTAGGTCCCAAATTAAACTTTCTCAAAAATCATGTTCGGAAGCGTGAAATTAACATTTCATGATTTAAACACACTTAATTTCAAATCATTTACATTTATGGTTAATAAAAACTGGTGTGTTTAAGTTTAATACTACCACATACTTTACATAACGTTTGGTTCTGCTTCACAACGTGCCCGATCTGATCGCCCAATGCATATCTATCTTGACCTGTAACATCACATATAAGGTCACAATTAGTTCATATGAACTAAGTAAGTAACCCCTCCCAAAATCCCCAAAAACTTATTTAACCCATCCACATACATATCATATGGATGTTAATCATGTTTAGATAATAATATATCATATTCAAACATCAACTTGCACCCAACACATATGGTGCATTTATTTCCCTTAGTGGGACATTTTCACAATATGAATATATTATCTAATTCAACTCTACCACCAGCACCTCTGGCTAAATTTAAAACACCAAATATACATATATTTTATTGGCTTAACCAATTATTCACACATCTGTGGTTTCAACAATTTAACTTCCGGATTAACCGGTTATCCACACATTTGTGGTATCATACATATATTAAGTCTTAAGATGTTCACCAACCGGTATTTCCATCTAAGACAATTGACAGCACCTCTGTCTATCCACCATTGTGGAGTCATATTTATTTAGTCTTAAGATGTTCACCAACCGGTATTTCCATCTAAGACAATTGACAGCACCTCTGTCTATCCACCATTGTGGAGTCATATTTATTTAGTCTTAAGATGTTCACCAACCGGTACTTCCATCTAAGACAATTGACAGCACCTCTGTCTATCCACCATTGTGGAGTCATATTTATTTAGTCTAAGATGTTCACCAACCGGTACTTCCATCTAAGACAATTGACAGCACCTCTGTCTATCCACCATTGTGGAGTCATATTTATTTAGTCTAAGATGTTCACCCACCGGTACTTCCATCTAGACAATTGACAGCACCTCTGTCTATCCACCATTGTGGAGTCATATTTATTTAGTCTAAGATGTTCACCCACCGGTACTTCCATCTAGACAATTGACAGCACCTCTGTCTATCCACCATTGTGGAGTCATATTTATTTAGTCTTAAGATGTTCACCCACCGGTACTTCCATCTAGACAATTGACAGCACCTCTGTCTATCCACCATTGTGGAGTCATATTTATTTAGTCTAAGATGTTCACCCACCGGTACTTCCATCTAGACAATTGACAGCACCTCTGTCTATCCACCATTGTGGAGTCATATTTATTTAGTCTAAGATGTTCACCCACCGGTACTTCCATCTAGACAATTGCCAGCACCTCTGGCTATCCACCATTGTGGAGTCATATTTATCAAGTCTAAGATGTTCACCCACCGGTACTTCCATCTAGACAATTGCCAGCACCTCTGGCTATCCACCATTGTGGAGTCATATTTATCAAGTCTAAGATGTTCACCCACCGGTACTTCCATCTAGACAATTGCCAGCACCTCTGGCTATCCACCATTGTGGAGTCATATTTATCAAGTCTAAGATGTTCACCCACCGGTACTTCCATCTAGACAATTGCCAGCACCTCTGGCTATCCACCATCGTGGAGTCATAACAACAAAATGTAAAAATACATTTTTCACAATCAAAATTCAAGCTGAGTCATTTCTATTCGAATTGACTCTCACAATGTAATAATGTCATATTACCAATCATCAACTATTAATCACAATAGTTTAATCAAAGTTACACTATGGTGTTCACAATCATGTACTTCCACCATAGCTATTTGTCAGCACCTCTGACTATTCACACATTTGTGATATCATACTCAAACACCGGCTCATCCGGCTATTCTTATGCAATCTATGTTGCATAATCAATTCAATCGTGACATAAACACATTGGAACTTAACATTTATACATTAGAGTCTATTAACTCAATTAGTTCCAATCTAGTTATGCCCATTCATTCAAATCAACCAATATATATACATCAAAATCAAGTAGACTCTTTCTACTACTTATATGTAATGTTACAGTAAGTTGGGTAACTTACCTGGTTCAAGCGGTTGTTCACTTCCTACAACCTCTTTTCCACTTCTGTGGCTTATCCCTTGACTTTCACCGTCAATACCTAGTTGCATATTCACACATATACAACTATACTCAAATACATATAACACATATAATCAAGTTTAACGCACTTGACTGATTTGACTTCCTCAAAGTCAATTTATCACATAATTGACTCTATCTTACTATATTTAGTAAGTTTTAGTCAATTAACCATATCCCATGCCTTCCTTGGCATTTCATCGAATAATTGATGTTCATTATATTAGTTACGATCTTTAATCACTTTTATTATTTAATTTTTCATTTAAGATCATAACTATTAATAATTTTAACATCAATTCATCAAAATCATCATTTAATCTATGGATTATAATCCATAATTTATTTAAAATCATATTCAACCCATTCCTACTAGTTATCACACCATGATATGGGTTTCATAACAACCGGACATTATCCCGGCTTCAAAACGAAGATTTAACCATCAAAACAACAAGTTCTTCGTTTCTAACAATCCCTAGTTATCAACTAGGCAATAATCAATACCCATAATCATAGTATTACAATCAAAACTAAGTTTAATCCACATAATATTAAACTAGTAGGATAAAACAAACCGTTACCTGATCTGACGGATTTCTACGGTTAAAACAACGATCGGGACTTGTATATACGATCCGTGGGATGATCCGGATGTTTGAGGGGCTTTAAAATGAAGATTGGAGGTGAAAATATGAAGAAATGGCGTCTGGAGGTCGAAATGAGCGAAGTTTTTGCGTTCTGGACGATTCTGGTCGATTTAATCAACTTTTAGCCGACATATGCCCCTGGGCGCATAGCCTGGCTCTCGAGGGTTGGGGGTTAGGCTATGCGCCTAGCGTGTTTTTCTTCCAATATTTGATTTGAACTTCGTTTCGCGATTCCGGGAGCATACGAACTCCGTTTTGCGCACGGTTTTCGCCCACGTTCATCATTTTTCACATATTATCAATCCCCAATAATAAAAGTTACTAAATCCTCGTGGATTTCAAGCACGACCAAATGTGCTCTTGCCGTAGATGACGTAATATCACATATTTTTCAAATCACAACAACCACAACCGTTTGATTAACGATTATTCACAATACATTTCTTTATTAAAAACCGGTTGTTACAAATCTCCCCTCCTTACAGAGGTTTCGTCCCCGAAACCGCTTATACCTTAAAAAGGAAAGGATAATACTTTCTCATTTCATTTTCTGACTTCCCACATGGCGTCAAATCCCCTTATATTATTCCATTGAACCTTCACCTGGTTCAGGGATTTGTTTCTCAACTGGTTGACTATCCTGTCAATATAGTTATCGGTTGTTCCACATATTTCATCTTGTCATAAATTTCCAAATCTTCTAGTGGCATGTAAACCGATTCATTAGCCAGACATTTTCTTAGATATAACACATGAAAAGTATCATGTATATCATTCAATTCCTCCGGTAGCTCAATACGATAAGTAACACTACCTATCCGAGCTATAATTCAGAATGGTTTGATAAAACGTGGCTTAACTTCCCTTGTTTTCTAAAACGTATCACACCTTTCCATAGTGAGACTTTTAACAACCCAATATCTCTCACCTGGAACTCAATAATCCTCCTATGCTTATCAACATAGGAATTCTGACGGTCCTATACCGCCTTCAAATGAACTAGAATCTAATCTATACGTTCATTTGTCACTTTAACTATCTTTTTATTTGCCAATTCTCATTACCCAACTTCTCCTCAACACAGGAGTACGGCATTTTCTCCCATACAATATTTCATATGCAGGCATTCCAATACTGGAATGATAACTGTTATCGTATGAGAATTCAGCTAAAGGTAGATAATCATTCCAACTATCTCCAAAATCAATTATGCACGCTCGTAACATACCTCCAGTATTTGAATAGTCCTTTCACCTGACCATCAATCTGAGAATGATACGCCGTGCTTATCCACGATCCTAATTCTTCCTGAAAATTTCTCCAGAAATGAGAAGTAAATCAAGTGTCTCGATCCAAATTAATCGTCACTGGCACACCATGCCTAGACACCACTTCTCTAACATATATTTCAAGCATAATTGAACATTTATCCTTAAATAAACATAATCATTATACATGATTCCACATAATCAATCTACAATTGATTATTTGGTTTGACTTTCTTCATTCAAACCAAACCATACACTTAAGTGTATTTCTACATGCAATAAATATCCTATTTCTTTACAAATAGGCTTAACTTTGACTTTTTAAAGTCAAATATCATGTATAATGTATTTAACACACAACAACAACCGAATGACTTAACATTCGCGTTATTCGTCTGCCTAGATAGACATTCTCATCTATCATTCATGTACAACCCTTATCACTTAACACAGCACCTATGTGCACACAAAACTCCATCTGTGCATCAGATTTCCCAAAAGTCAACTTCACAATTTGACCCTTGAAATTTGATGTCTACATTCTTATGGATCATCTTTTGTTCACACACCTTGTGAAATCTAAGCCTGCACATTACCAATTTAATGTCTACACATTTGTAGATCACCAAATCCACAATATGATGGTTGTTTACACTCTTGTAAATCAACTCAATCATTATCATTAGTTGAATGTTCACATACTCTGTAAATCATTCAACTACAATAACCACACTAACCCTACCCATTTACCTCAACTTCAATTAAAACAACAATTCACATATATGTTACATGCACATACAATTGTAGTGTGGACTCACCCAATCCTACAACTACAAAACAATCAAATGGGTAATTTACACACCGTTTGAACACATTCACAACACTTGTGATTCATTATCACAAGTTTAAACTCAATGGTCACAGGTGACTTACTATCATGTACATGTACATGTACATGGTTTACCCCCAATGCCACAAAATGTGGACTTACATGACAATTATTAATGCCACGCACCAGTGGTCTTACATCAGTTTCACATAAATGTGAAGCGTCACCCATTATCTGTGTCAGTTATTCTAAACCTACAACGACACTTTTATTAATTATGCCATTGATCGTTACATTAATCAATTTCAACAAAACTCAGGTTGTTGCATTCAATATTTTATTCAATAATCCCAAATACCACCCCATGTGGTTTCATATTCATATACTTCCACACAATGTGGATTATCATCATTTTATAGTGTCAACTATAAATTATCATTTAGTAACACTTTTCAAGCTAAGCATTTAGCACATAACATTCATCTAATACTACAAGACATTTGTCAAATAGTTAAATACCACCACCATGTGGTTTTATATTTTCAACATTTCATGACACACATGGTCAATTTACCATTCAATTTATTACAATTACTACAGGTCAATTTCAAGTAGTTTCAACAAACATAATCACACAACACATAAGCACCAATATGTCTTATGGTTGCATATTAGTGAGTAAGTAATTTACCTATTCACATTAACCATAACTTTGACTTTTAAAAGTCAACATCGTTCAACACATACTCACATATTAACCAATCCACACGCATGTGGAATTTTTTTTTTCCCAATGCCTCACTAAGGAGGAATTACATGACAACTCAATGTCATTCCAAGATGGTTTTACACATCTAACACAAGACCACTCACAAGTAGTCTTACAAACAAATTCAACACCACTCACAAGTGGTCTTATATGATAAATCCAATGCCATCCACCGATGGTCTTACATGTTAAATCCAATGCCACCCACCAGTGGTCTTACATGTCAGATCCAATGCCACCCACCAGTGGTCTTACATGTTAAACACACAAAATGCCATATATCATGGTCTTAAATTTGCTTTAACACTATTATAAATACTTTCCAATTCAATGTGTCAATTACTATCAACATGTAATGACACTAACACTAGTTATGAAATCATATCATAACATTCACAATACGTATACACATTGTATACTTACAACTCTATATATCCCGCATATAAATTATATGCACATTATATAAATTATTAACATGTTTAAATCATTACATTTCAAACTTAAACATGTATAAACACATAAACACAATTACGTGTCTTTTTCCCTCATTTTACCCTCAACGGGTCAAGTTATACATTTTTAATTTGTGTGTACACACCAAAACATTTTCCATATTCAAATGGATTAATTTCCCCAACACATCAAGTGTTATTGCCTACACTCATGTAGGTCTTTTCACATTAACTCTCCAATTTATTTCTCTTGAATTGGTAACACTATTACCCACAAGTAATAGATACATAAAGCTCATAACACCTTACCTAATTTCAATAGCCTAAGTATGAAATGATTCCTATAAGAGCTTGTTCATATCATGTTTGCACTAGTAAGTTGGCCAGACGTACTAGTTCATTCATTATATGCCCAATTCCTTACTTCCTTCATTACATACTCAAGACATTGATTTCGGTTTCACATAATCAATCAAATCATATTTAACATGTAATGATTCACATCACATTTAACAATTATATTACAGGACATAGATATGCTAACCTCATACATTCGGCATCATGATCGGGTCTTCGAATCAAACGTTATGTTTTCATATCAAGAGCATAAAAGTTTGAGATCAAGTGTTCATGACGCACTTGATTCACTCAAACCATTGCTCTGATACCAACTCTGTAACACCCAAACCTTACACACGATTACACGTGTCCCATTTTTAGGTCCCAAATTAAACTTTCTCAAAAATCATGTTCGGAAGCGTGAAATTAACATTTCATGATTTAAACACACTTAATTTCAAATCATTTACATTTATGGTTAATAAAAACTGGTGTGTTTAAGTTTAATACTACCACATACTTTACATAACGTTTGGTTCTGCTTCACAACGTGCCCGATCTGATCGCCCAATGCATATCTATCTTGACCTGTAACATCACATATAAGGTCACAATTAGTTCATATGAACTAAGTAAGTAACCCCTCCCAAAATCCCCAAAAACTTATTTAACCCATCCACATACATATCATATGGATGTTAATCATGTTTAGATAATAATATATCATATTCAAACATCAACTTGCACCCAACACATATGGTGCATTTATTTCCCTTAGTGGGACATTTTCACAATATGAATATATTATCTAATTCAACTCTACCACCAGCACCTCTGGCTAAATTTAAAACACCAAATATACATATATTTTATTGGCTTAACCAATTATTCACACATCTGTGGTTTCAACAATTTAACTTCCGGATTAACCGGTTATCCACACATTTGTGGTATCATACATATATTAAGTCTTAAGATGTTCACCAACCGGTATTTCCATCTAAGACAATTGACAGCACCTCTGTCTATCCACCATTGTGGAGTCATATTTATTTAGTCTTAAGATGTTCACCAACCGGTATTTCCATCTAAGACAATTGACAGCACCTCTGTCTATCCACCATTGTGGAGTCATATTTATTTAGTCTTAAGATGTTCACCAACCGGTACTTCCATCTAAGACAATTGACAGCACCTCTGTCTATCCACCATTGTGGAGTCATATTTATTTAGTCTAAGATGTTCACCAACCGGTACTTCCATCTAAGACAATTGACAGCACCTCTGTCTATCCACCATTGTGGAGTCATATTTATTTAGTCTAAGATGTTCACCCACCGGTACTTCCATCTAGACAATTGACAGCACCTCTGTCTATCCACCATTGTGGAGTCATATTTATTTAGTCTAAGATGTTCACCCACCGGTACTTCCATCTAGACAATTGACAGCACCTCTGTCTATCCACCATTGTGGAGTCATATTTATTTAGTCTTAAGATGTTCACCCACCGGTACTTCCATCTAGACAATTGACAGCACCTCTGTCTATCCACCATTGTGGAGTCATATTTATTTAGTCTAAGATGTTCACCCACCGGTACTTCCATCTAGACAATTGACAGCACCTCTGTCTATCCACCATTGTGGAGTCATATTTATTTAGTCTAAGATGTTCACCCACCGGTACTTCCATCTAGACAATTGCCAGCACCTCTGGCTATCCACCATTGTGGAGTCATATTTATCAAGTCTAAGATGTTCACCCACCGGTACTTCCATCTAGACAATTGCCAGCACCTCTGGCTATCCACCATTGTGGAGTCATATTTATCAAGTCTAAGATGTTCACCCACCGGTACTTCCATCTAGACAATTGCCAGCACCTCTGGCTATCCACCATTGTGGAGTCATATTTATCAAGTCTAAGATGTTCACCCACCGGTACTTCCATCTAGACAATTGCCAGCACCTCTGGCTATCCACCATCGTGGAGTCATAACAACAAAATGTAAAAATACATTTTTCACAATCAAAATTCAAGCTGAGTCATTTCTATTCGAATTGACTCTCACAATGTAATAATGTCATATTACCAATCATCAACTATTAATCACAATAGTTTAATCAAAGTTACACTATGGTGTTCACAATCATGTACTTCCACCATAGCTATTTGTCAGCACCTCTGACTATTCACACATTTGTGATATCATACTCAAACACCGGCTCATCCGGCTATTCTTATGCAATCTATGTTGCATAATCAATTCAATCGTGACATAAACACATTGGAACTTAACATTTATACATTAGAGTCTATTAACTCAATTAGTTCCAATCTAGTTATGCCCATTCATTCAAATCAACCAATATATATACATCAAAATCAAGTAGACTCTTTCTACTACTTATATGTAATGTTACAGTAAGTTGGGTAACTTACCTGGTTCAAGCGGTTGTTCACTTCCTACAACCTCTTTTCCACTTCTGTGGCTTATCCCTTGACTTTCACCGTCAATACCTAGTTGCATATTCACACATATACAACTATACTCAAATACATATAACACATATAATCAAGTTTAACGCACTTGACTGATTTGACTTCCTCAAAGTCAATTTATCACATAATTGACTCTATCTTACTATATTTAGTAAGTTTTAGTCAATTAACCATATCCCATGCCTTCCTTGGCATTTCATCGAATAATTGATGTTCATTATATTAGTTACGATCTTTAATCACTTTTATTATTTAATTTTTCATTTAAGATCATAACTATTAATAATTTTAACATCAATTCATCAAAATCATCATTTAATCTATGGATTATAATCCATAATTTATTTAAAATCATATTCAACCCATTCCTACTAGTTATCACACCATGATATGGGTTTCATAACAACCGGACATTATCCCGGCTTCAAAACGAAGATTTAACCATCAAAACAACAAGTTCTTCGTTTCTCACAATCCCTAGTTATCAACTAGGCAATAATCAATACCCATAATCATAGTATTACAATCAAAACTAAGTTTAATCCACATAATATTAAACTAGTAGGATAAAACAAACCGTTACCTGATCTGACGGATTTCTACGGTTAAAACAACGATCGGGACTTGTATATACGATCCGTGGGATGATCCGGATGTTTGAGGGGCTTTAAAATGAAGATTGGAGGTGAAAATATGAAGAAATGGCGTCTGGAGGTCGAAATGAGCGAAGTTTTTGCGTTCTGGACGATTCTGGTCGATTTAATCAACTTTTAGCCGACATATGCCCCTGGGCGCATAGCCTGGCTCTCGAGGGTTGGGGGTTAGGCTATGCGCCTAGCGTGTTTTTCTTCCAATATTTGATTTAAACTTCGTTTCGCGATTCCGGGAGCATACGAACTCCGTTTTGCGCACGGTTTTCGCCCACGTTCATCATTTTTCACATATTATCAATCCCCAATAATAAAAGTTACTAAATCCTCGTGGATTTCAAGCACGACCAAATGTGCTCTTGCCGTAGATGACGTAATATCACATATTTTTCAAATCACAACAACCACAACCGTTTGATTAACGATTATTCACAATACATTTCTTTATTAAAAACCGGTTGTTACAATACTTAACTGGTTATTATCGCTTATCATTGTATGGATGCTTGTATGATCATGACATGACAGGGATAACCTGATGAATAAGATAATATATCTTATTAATTCATCAATACATTAGAATAATATAGTTATAAGATTTTATCTTATAACACCTAATTATTCTTACATAAACAGACATTGGAACAATTACAAGCAAACATATGAATGTTATAAAGATATTACATATCTTTGTATTAACATTCGACACAAGAGTTAAGTAAGTGTAATAGGATAAGTCCTTTTAACACTTAGCTTTACAACTCAATACATATTACAAGAGAACATGGTACAAAGAATGATAATCATGATAATGTAACTTCATGATAACAACATCATTCATTCAAATGATTAACATAATGTAATAAGACAATCTCTTATTTAACTTTGTTAATAACAAGGAGAACATATGACAATGAGAACAATATCAAAGATGAACACAATTACAATTAGTTACTATTGACCTGTTGTATTATATCACTTCAATCATGTGCCAATTGTACAAGTTGATCATATAAGTCCCTTTAATTCGCTGACCAGTTAGTTTGACGTGACTAAACCGACGATAGCATAGTGGTACCATAGGTTTGACAAACCTCTAGCTTGTAGGGCTAGTATGTTGATCGTATTGATTCATTGGCCGGTAACGTATGACCGGTGACAGGGCGACCTCAAGTCAGGTTCTGGAAAGCGAAACATGGTGATATTAATAGCAGTGATAAGTAATTAATCCAGTGGAAATCCTATTGACTAGTAGGTTGAGAAAATGATCTTTTCTCATGTTACACTACTAGTAATAGATTTCGTTGAGGACACTAGACATACAAAGTGGTAGAGGTAAATCGGATGCATTGAAATCTGATTGCGTGAGGATTTCAATGGATTCCTTTTAGGCTCTATGCACTATAGTTCAAGAACAAATTGCAAGTGGTTAACTAACACTCTTAATATTTAAAAGTGTAACAACAGTTAACCCCACACATATAGAATAATACAAGGAACAGATTTGATAAATCTAATATCCTTAACATATAATGGTTATCTAAACTCTGGTTCGATAACTACAATTACATCATTATATTATTCTATACAAGTTATCACAGGTGATTCAAGAACGATATGGACAAGTGGATTTGGGAATGGCAATCAGTAGTTGTATTGCAAGTTGTGTGGAGTTCTAGTAGTTATGTGGTGGGATGTTGGCTAGGGCTTAGTTCCCTTACATATGCCCTATATATAAGCATCACTACTAGGATGAAATATTACTTGTAAATATAACTATTGAGAAGCCATTTGGTGAACAAGTGAACAAACGACATACAAGTAACAAAATACATATTATGATTGTGCATGTGAATGAAAAAGGTTTTCAATTAACTTACTTATGAACTCACCAACCTAGTGTTGACTTTGTTTAAATACATGTTTTCTCAGGTGATGAACAGGTGTAGATACATACATGCAAGGATTAAGCTAGAGACCTAGCTTTATTTTGTGTTGCATGCTTTTGGTGACAAGAACAATGAATCATCTTTTGTATATCTTGTACATATACAAGATATAGCTATATTGATTCTTTTGATAGATTTACTCGATTAAATTATGAACGATATATTGTAATTTAATCTTGTAATTCTATATCATGGATGTGTTAGAATTTCTCATTTATATTATCATGTGCTATGTAAACAATCTGATCAATTGATTATCACTAAAGATATCGCGCCCCGGGAACCTTTTGCCCGACGGGAAAACACGATCCGTTCCCGCCGGCCCTGGGTGTGACAGGTATTGACGGTGAAAGTCAAGGGATAAGCCACAAAAGTGGAAAAGAGGTTGTAGGAAGTGAACAACCGCTTGAACCAGGTAAGTTACCCAACTTACTGTAACATTGCATATAAGTAGCAGAAAGAGTCTACTTGATTGTGATGTATATATAATGATTGAGCAGTTTGACTTATTTAGTCAATCTGTATATTTGGTAGTACATCTATGATGAAAGCACTTGAGTGAAAGCATCATAGTATGAATTGATAAATGGTTGAGTACTTAATCATTAAAGAATGATTAATTGATTTATTTGAATGAATGTGCATAACTAAATTGGAACTAATTGAGTTAATAGACTCTATGTATATATGTTAAGTTCCAATGTGTTTATGTCACGATTGAATTGATTATGCAACATATATTGCATAAGAATAGCCGGATGAGCCGGTGTTTGAGTAAGTAATCCCACAACTATGAATTTGTTATTGAATGAATTGTATGATGGTATTGGTGATAGGGGAAAGTTGAATGATAAAAGTTCAACAACCTATTATAAATCCAATAGCTTGATGAATGAAAGTGTGGGAACTTTATGATGGAAGTACCGGTGGGTGAACATCATAGTAATTTGATTGAATTATTTATTACTCCACAATGGTGGATAGCCAGAGGTGCTGGCAATTGTCTTAGATGGAAGTACCGGTGGGTGAACATCTTAACACTTGAATTATTTATGACTCCACAATGGTGGATAGCCAGAGGTGCTGGCAATTGTCTTAGATGGAAGTACCGGTGGGTGAACATCTCAAGACTTGAATTATTTATGATATCACAAATGTGTGAATAGTCAGAGGTGCTGACACATAGCTATGGTGGAAGCACAGGAATGTGAACACCATAGTGTAAATTTTGATTAAACTATTGTGAGCAATAGTTGATGATTGATAATATGATATTATTACATTGTGATAGTCAATTCGAATAGAAATGACTCAGTTTGAATTTTGATTGTGAAAAATGTATTTTTACATTTTGTTGTGCGAAACCATTGGGGTTTACTTGCTTAGTTCATATGAACTAATTGTGACCTTATATGTGATGTTACATGTCAAAGATAGATATGCATCGGGCGATCAGATCGGGCATGTTTTGAAGCTGAACCAAACGTTATGTAAAATCTTTGGTGGTATTAAACTTAAACACACTAGTTTTATTAATCACAAATGTAAATGTTATGAAATTAAGTGTGTTTAACTCATGAAATGATAAATTCACGCTTCCAAACATAATTTTACGATAAAGTTTGAACTGGGACCTAAAATTGGACACGTGTAATCGTGTGAAAAGTTTGGGTGTTACACCACGCTAGGCGCTCCGCGCTACTAACGGTTCGAGATGTGTTTGTGAGGACTTCGAGTGGTGATGTGTGCCACACATATACATATAATGACAAAGCATGTCCATACGTAATCAAAATAAGTTGTTGTATCAAAAACAGTTTATGATTGCAATGTTTTCTCCCCCAAAGGTAGAAAAGATAAAAGGGGCCGTGAACTCACCTGGTAAAGCAGTTCCGGTGTGTATGTGTTTGCGACTTGCGAATGCTAGCATCTGCTAGTATGCACCTATAACCATATATGTGTAAGTATGTGTTTTGTGGTGTGTTGTATCCCATACAACTCCAAGTGTCGGTGTGCTCAACCGAGTGTGTGTTGACTCGACGAATCATTGGTGACACGTTTGTTGTGTTTAGTTTACTTATGCTAATTGAATCTTGACATGCACGTAGGACATCACCATACATCCTACGACTCTAATCGTAACGCTTTCACACATGTCGTGTTATGAAATCGTAGATGCAACCATTTTTGGAAAGTTTCCCTTTTAGAAAAGTTTGGTTATGAAATCTCGTTTCATAATTCTAATACATCTAGTATGTTTGTGAAAACATATGTAAATACTTAAAATACATTGTTTGCGCATAAATTGTCATTTATGCCATTTTGCCCGAATAAAGTTTCCTAAAATAGTAAATATTCACTTAAAGGTTCGTTTTCACAAATCAAAGTTTCCAAATATGTTAAAAACAATTTTTAAACATATTTTCAATAATCCCAAATCAGTAAAACATGTTAAATCATCAAAACCCCTCTTTTGATTTACAAAAGTTTCTATTTTTAGTAAGTTCGTCATAAATCCGTATTTTCACAAAATCGAATACCCAAATGTGTATCTAAACACTTCAATATAAATTTGACAACATCTAGACATGTCTAACATGTCTTGATCATTACAAATCACCAACATGCAACTAAAAAGCTTCCTAATATAGTAAGTTGCATAATATCATCATCAAATCAACAAAACCCAACCCTAGATGATTTCTATCATCAATCTTATTCAAAATATATCAATAAACACTCTAGACCCACTGAAAATTCGTGCATGTGATCAAATACACTTGCATGTGGAGTTTTAGCCTTTGCATGCACGATCTAACTATGGATATGTCATAAAAACTACCTTAGAAGCTCTTAGTAGCTTGGATTCCACTGAGATTGAGCTGGAAACCTCCAAAATACACATGGTATGGTCCTCAACTCCAAGGATGATGATGGTAGATGGCTTCTCTAAGTTTTTTTCTTGCTCCAATTACTTTCCAAGCTTCAAAAATGGAGTTTTCCTGGTGGAATGATGGTGATACAGAGGTGTTGGCTCGAGAATGGAGTGCTCTGGCCGAAGAAATAGGATAGAAGTGATGAAAACTGAGATAGGTTGAGTGTTAAGGTGGTTTTGGCATCTGTGGCTTCCAGGCGTATCGCCTAGCGTGCGTATGTGAGGCCAGGCGTAGTGCCTGGATTAAAATAATCCAGATGGCATCTGGTTGATCCGCGCGCATCGCCCCGAGTGGAAGTATCACTCCGGGTGTACCGCCTGGCTTGCAGAATGAGCCCAATTGGCCCAATTTTGGTGTTTAAACTCGTTTTTCGATTGTTTAGCGTTTACGAACATCGTTTCTTGACTTATTATCGTTGTTTAACTTATTCTAGGTTCTCATAGGGCTTAATTATTGTTAAATTCATTTTTTGTTCGTTTTATTCAACAACGTTCGTGAGACTCGTGTGTGTTTCGATAATTCGATGATAGTTTGTGTTTTACGAAATGTCTGCATGTTTGATTAATCATAATCAACATGTAATGCACAATCCAATAATCCCCCGAATTATTGTTTTGCGTTTGTGTTTCCACACTTAGTCTCCACAACCAATGTGCAATGTACGATTCGATAGTTCCTCGAACTATCGTTTTGTAGTTGCTTGTGTTTAACTCATCTAGTTAAACCTAATTAAATGAAATGCAACAAGTATGAATGTAAAATGCTAATTTGTAAGAGTTGTAGTTTACCTGAAATTGCCGGGTGTCACACGCCCCGCCCAAGGGGCATACAGCATCGTCTATGTGGCTTGAACTCGACCAATGATGATGAATCACATGTTAAAAATAAAACATATGAGAATTAGGCGGTACAAATCTTTCCTAGTGATTTAAGATTCGTCCTCAAAATCAAATGTGTGGTATTTTTTTAACAACAATGAACCAAGGTGCATCAGGGTCTCACCCCGTTATCATTTTTAGGCAACTTACGTGGTCTCCCAAAAACACCACTGGTCTCCTACTCCAATGGTGGAAACCCACCTCTTAGTTATGCCTAATGGGAAAGCCTATGCTTATTCAACAAATTGCTCTCAAAGATACTTAAAACCAAAAACTCTAATAAAAGAAGTTAATGGGGGCACACTTAGGCCTTTTAGTCGTAGTATTTAGTAGGAACAAAATTTATCTGTCTCTTTCTTTGACTCCAATGTCACGTTGAATACGTTTTGATACTTCAGTATCATCTTTTCTAATTTTCTTAATCAATTTCTTTGTTGTTGAGTCATTTCACTTGATATATATGACAAAAATAGACTCCATCATGTAGTTAAACTTATCATCAATCAAAATAACATCTCATAGCACATGTGTGCCATTCTTTCTGACTTTTTAATCAAGATATGAACTTTCACTTTTCAAGTTTTTGATTTTAGATTGGTTCAATTTATTGGTTGTTGATTCGTATGTTAAGAAATTAACATGTTGGTTGCTATATGCGTGTGCATTTTTATATTGATTTATTAACCCGATGGATCTATTTTGGTGTTGTTTTTCCATTTTTCTTGGACCAAGACTTCTGTTGATTGAATTTTCCTTGTAATTTCTGTTGTCTTGTTTAAAATTGTTATCTTTATATAAAAAATAATTAAATAAAATGATATATAAAATCAATGTATCAGAAATACAACACTATATAGATCCACCATTCACCAAGTATGTCACTTTTAACTTGTTGATCAAACTATGTTATAATAATATCTATAAATATAACAATTTTACTATATTTAATTAAGCCTATAAAAGTATTGATAAGACATTTCACATTCCATTCTCTATATTTATATCTTGTAAATATTTATATATCTTATTTATAAAATATTATAGTGATTATAAGTAGTGGGGTTGGATACTTGGATCTACTAACAAGTGATTTTTGCCTAAGAACAATAAAAACCAATAGGAGTCTAATATTTGACATTATAAAAATAATAAAAAAATATACAGTACATAAAAACAAAATCTAGTATAAAAATAAAATAAAATCTGGTACAAAAAAATTGGTACAAAAAAATTGGTACAAAAATCAAAAAATCTACTACACAAAAATAAAAATCTAGTACAAAAAATACAAAAATATAGTACAAAAAAGAATTTAATACAAAAAATAATAACATAATACAAAAAATAAGATGTTATATTTAAATTATTATGACGTATGTCAATATTATTTTGATTCTAACTCTTTTTAGGCAAAAAGATATTTTTATTTGATCTTTTCGTTATAATTAGTTGATACTTACTTTAAGAGAAATATTCCTATATAATAATTGATTCTAAGAAAATGTCACATGGCATTTTCCTATTTTATCAAAAATAAATTTTCTTTTAAAATATAGAACTCACCATTAATGTTATTAATAGTATACATTGTTTACATAAATAACTAAATTAATACTAATAATTAATAATATAATAATGAATATCATCAATGTCTAATGTTATATAGGGGCCGGTTATTGTACAAAGAAAATTAACGTGAGAAGCGTAGGAAGCCACTAGAATACGCCACGTGTAATCTGGGTAAGGGGTATAATAGTCCTTGTAAAATCACGGACCGCGTTATGAAAATCACATACCATCGTTTAACAGGCATAATCAAGGACCAACTGAATAATCACGGACTACTAATTACGGACCATGTGTAACAAATCACGGACCACGTATAAAAATCAAAATAATTAAGGGCAAACTAAATAATCACGGACCAATTATCACGTAATAAAGTAAAAATCACGGACCAACTGATAATTACGGACCAATTATCACGGACCACGTAAAAAACGAAAGAAAACCGTAGCAATATTATACTCAAATTAAAGATAATAAAATTTTCTTTTTTATGGTGCAATTTTCTTTTAAAAATGATTAACCAGTTAAAACTTATTCGATTTATAAAAAATGGTGGAACTTGATTTACTCACAAAAAAAAGTCAACAAATGCATGCTATTACTTTTTTGTCCTTCAAGCTTTAATTCACGCATGTTTTAAATGAAAAGTGGAGACTACTAAATCTTAACCGTTGATTAATTTGATCAAGGGCTAGAAATACTTTCTATCATTCTCACGTTAAACTCCCTTTGTATTGGATCTGTCTCCATGTTATATATACATATATATGTATATATATTAAGAACATTCTTTTATAAATTTTTATTTTTAAAGTTTTTTAATATAAAAATGTATAACAAGTATTATTAGTTTTAGTAATTATGTAAATATATGAAGACATACTTATAAAATTACATAATTTTTATTTATAAATCCGTGTAATATACGAGTCTATAAACTAGTATTATATAGAACTTTAAAATAAAGATAAAGGTAAATATATGAATATAAAAATCTTGAAATTTTAAAGAAGCAAACCAAAATTGAATGATTGAATAATTTTAATAAATAAACGGATGGATGAAAAGTCAAAAAACCTCTGGAGGCCATGGTTAGGGAAACCGTGTTGATGGTTTGTCAAAGTGGTGGAGCCCTTCTCATAACTCACCCTTCCTTTCTGGTCTTTGGTTAGGTTTAGTGTCATCATCTCCTGCGCTAACCCCCAAAATGGTCTAAACTAGTAATATTTTTGATAATCATATTTTTTAAGTGTATGTCTTAATCAATTTTCATTTCACACCCAATATTAATGCTTGGCCTTTATATGTTTGGATTATATAGGCACTAATTTATTTTTATTTCGTTTGATTTTTTTTTAAATATTAGAATTAATTACATGGATGGTCTTTTTGTTCTGGCTGAATTGCATTTTAGTTTTAGTACAGGCTTTCTAAGTTGCAACAATGATTAGAGGTGGGCAAAAAAACCGGTTTGGGTTTACAAACCGGTATTCTAACATTCTCAAACCGGTTCCATCCAAACCGGTTCCCAAAACGGTCCGAACCGCCGGTTTGGCATAGGTTTAACATCATCATCTCTCAAACTGGTTTCTAAACCGGTTTTGACCATCCAAACCGGTTCCATTGGTTTGACATCCTCATCTCGTCAAACCGGTTTTGACCATCCGTTTACCAAACCGAACCTGTTTGGGGAAAAAACTGGTTTGTGCATCCCTCACAATGATTCAATAGTTTACATGTTTGTAACAAAGATGATTTTTTTTTTTTTGCATTAAATTCTCAAAAATAACCATATTGCCTCTAAGCAAGAAGAAAATATATCTATCTTATATAATAAATCAAGGTTTTTATTTGCCACATGTCATGCAATGAAGCATGTTTCATTTTTGTTTCCGTCCTAAAACTTGGAGCATTAAATCATTTATTAACACTCATTTATTAATAATGATAATTAATAAATTTGACAAATTATTACTTTAACTTATTTTCTTATATTTAATAGATTATGTATATAAATAAATATTTAAGTCATGAATATCTAACACTTTCATTGTATAAATTTAATAATATGTTTAGAGTATATTGAAAAAAACAAATAACTAAACAAAATAAAATAGATACATTATAAAACAAATTGTAAACTATACAAATAATGATTTTATTAAAAATGAGAATATTAAAACCCGAATTATTTCATGTATATTTATATGTTTTTATAACAAAATAAAATAAAATAGATATATTATAAAACAAATCGTAAACTATACAAATAATGATTTTATTAATAATAAGAATATTAAAAACCTAAATTATTTCATGTATATTCATATATTTTTTATATTTTAACATACTATTTTCATTAAATAATATAAAACTGTTAAATCTTTTCATTTTTAGGTAAGTTCAAAAAACTAAGGACTTAATTTATATATTTTACAAATTACGGTATTATAATTCATAAAAGTTAATTCTTTTTATGTATAGTAATATTATTAATGTTAGTATATAAATATTTTTACTTATTCAGCTAATTATATAATAAAATATGAAAATTAACTTTAATATTCATATATTTTATTTCTTTTTTTTCACAACAACTTATTTTAAATTGTTATTATCTGTATATAATTCTTAATTTAAAAAAATATAAATATTGGTAACATTTATTATCATTGTAGTTATTTAGTTTTTTTGTTTTTTAATGTGTATATCTATTATTTAATTATTGATATCGATTATTTAATCATGTAGTGTATTATAAATATGGAAAATAATTAATATATTATTAAGCAAATGAAGTTAATTTGCAATTAGTTATAAAGTTTTTAGTTAAACTTTTTTTCTTATCTAAACTTCTATTTAGGCCTTTTACAATCATTAACTTTAAATTATGTTCATTAAAATATTTAATAATAATAATAATAATAATAATAATTATTATTATTATTATTATTATTATTATTATCATTATTATTATTATTATTATTATTATTTTCAATGAATTATTTTTAAATATTTTAAAATATTTAGATTCAAAGCATGATTTGAATGTTAAAATACAATATGTATAATTATAAAAAAAAATTCAACTGTAATTCTTATTTTCTTAATAGAGATAGCTTTTTTTATCAATAAGTATATAACATTTTGTATATTAAACCCGTGTAACACACGAGATTTAACCTAGTATCTTTATAAATTTAGGACATATAAGAAAAATAAAAATATAATTAATTAATTTAATTCATTAGCCACCACTACCACTAAATCATTGTTGGTTACAAGATTCGGTTACAAAAACGATTTATGGTTTAATTTGATCTCATATTTCAAAATACAAACTTCTAAAATTTAATATTCTTTATGTTTGCTTTTTAATATACATAATAATAAATAGAGATTGTTTTTTATACTGCTATTTTTAAAAAGTAACATATTATAAATAGATATATTTATGTATTAATCGAAGTTATTGTTCCTTTACAGTTGTTAAGGATTTGAGTGTAGGTTTGGGTAGAAGTGGGCCTCCACCTATAGCCGTCTTATGGACCAGTTTCTTTCAATGATGGGCTTCCTGTTCCTATGGACGGTTGTTTAATTGTGGCAGAACTGTTTGTGATATTTACGCATAACAACAATATTTTAAGAAAACAGAGGAATTTAAGGAGGAAAAGACACTAAAAAGGGAATATATGATATCTTTGAAAGAAACTATGCGAATCATATACACGAAATAGAAAGCGTCACGTGTTATTTAGGGAAGGATGTTATCGTCTACGTAAAATCATGTACCGTGTTGATATAAAATTACGGACTGCCATTTAAAACACGTAATAAAGTATCAATTGAATAATCACGAACTGATAATCACAAATCATATGTTACAAATCACGGATCACGTATAAAAATTGTACTAATCAATGAAAAACTAGATAAGGACGGACCAATAATCACATATCAAATGTAAAAACTATGGACTAACTAGATAATCACGTACCAGTAATTACACACAACATAAAAAGAAAAAAAACTATAACAATATAATACTCAAATATAATATAATAAAATTCTCTAATTTTATGGAGTAAGTTTTTTAAAAATATATATTAAGGTTTAAAAGTTATTCGATTTTTAAAATATAGTAAAATTTGATTTAACTATAAAAAAATCAATAAATGCAGGATATTTCTTTTTTACTATTCAAGCTTTAATTTACATAAGGTTTAAATAAAAAATGGAGACTACTTTATTATAACCAATGATTAGTATGATCAATGGCTCTAGATCTTTCATATTTTTCTCAACAAAAAACCACTTTGTATTTATGTATTAGGTTATATTCAACCAAATAGCCTCCTTATCTTAACAAATTTAAGAATAATTATTAGTCATTACATCTATATGATTAAATTTGAGAAGGAAAATTCAAAATTTTATAGGGAGAAGTTGTTGAAGGTTAATTTAGTCATAAATACTTTTCACCACCATTTTTAAACGTTCATTATTTTTAAATACGATATTATTTTTTTAAAAAAAAATTCATAAAAAATGACCATTTTTATCTTTAAAATTAGTATACTGTTTTAATGAATGAAATTTGTTAGTTTTTTGTGTCTAATTATCATCGTTGTGTCTTTATTAAACGTTAGCATACAGTCGTCTTTTTGTGTTTTTCTTACAGATGATTTGTCTTTCTTATAGGTTATTGTGTTTTTTTAAAGATCATTCTGTCATTCATACACGTAATTGTGTCAAACTTGTTTGAATTTATGTATCTACAAAATCATTGTGTTTTGATTTGTTCCAAAAATATAACATTAAGCAGGGTTTACAAAAGACATAATGACCTGCATAAAAAACATGATGAACCAAAAAACAATTTTTTATAGCAAAATATACTCATTTTGAATATAAAAAAATGCTCGTTTTTATGGTATATTTTTTTCAAATAATAATATCATATATAAAAATTATGAACATTTAAAAAATATGAGAGAACTTTATAAAAAGTTAACAAAAATGGTAATTACCAAAATATTATCCAACAACTTGTTTTAATAATAGCCGTAAATTATTGATTTAATGACTCATCTTTTTAAACTTTTTAGGGTAAAAACCTATTTTATTTAACCTAACCTATATATTTCAAACTTCGTGTAATGAAGCTTGATAAAATTTAATTGACAAATGACAACAAAATTATATTATGATTGCAAAAGGCTAATTATTGTGAGTTTAGTGTATAGTAAATGACGGTCCAATCAAGAGCCCTAATTTATTTATTTATTTATTTATTTTATAATACTATGATATAGATTATATATATTTGTCCTGATTATATCTATACTACTATATAATACATATAAGAAGGATAACATAGTAATTTGCTTAAATCTCTTAAAATTAAGAGTTTTACAAGTCTTATAGCATATGATACAACTTTTTAATTCTAATCTAAATGTTTGTTTGTGTTCTCACTTTGTCCCATATTAGTAGCTTTTAAGAACTTAAGTGGGATAGACTGATTATAAAAGAAATCCCTTCAAAACAAATGAATCATTTCTTGACATTTTTGGTGCATTTGGCCGTTTATGTTAGTAGTTAAAGTCGGTTTTAGTTAAAAACCAAGTTTAAAAAATTGCTTTTGTTATGGTAAAATTGCTTTTGTTATGGTTATGACTCAAGAACGAACCATGCAAACCTTTAAAACATCCAACTTAAGTGTTGTGTTTTCGCTTTTGGGCTCACTTGGTTTGCGATTCGAAGTAACGTGCTAGTTCGAGACCCGGTGTCCTTAATCATGTGATGATCAACACCTATGAATATAGTTTTTAAGAAACTTAGATTAATTTGTTATTAAAAGAGGCTAAAATCACAGTTTTTCATCTATTTGCCTTCTATTTCAATGTAATTTTCCTACATCTTTAATTCTAGTTGTTAACGGTAGTTTTGCATTAAGAAACTATTTTTAATAGAAGTGATATTTAATATAACTTTTACTAAAATGCATTTTAGGATTACCTTAACGAAATTGTTCATTTAGGCGACTAACATATATTTTTATACTGATAAATAAAAGATAAAATATAGATGTGTTCGTTATCGTCATAAAACTTTGCTTGATTGAATGATTGGCATCGTCCCATCGATGAATTATTTGGAGATTAAGAAGTAAGAACCCCAGCCAATTGGTAAGCGTTTGACTATGACATAGAACAGAAATTTTTATTGTTATTATTTCAAGAGAAAAAAAACTAAGTGAAATCAAATATGAATGAGACCACACTTTAGATACAATCCTTTAGTCGGTTCTAATTAACAAAGTTAATAACTGGTTTCAGTTGGAGTCGAGTTTTTGGCTGGTTTTGATTTTAGCCGGGTAGAGATGGAACTGGTTCCGTTAATTCTGGTTCTATTATCTCTAAAAAACCGGATCTATCTTTGCCCGTTGGTTAAGGTAGGATTGAAACCGGTTTTTAGACCATCTCTAATAAGTGGTGTGTAAAAAATATTTATATCCAAAGTCCAACTGGAATTCTCTAAATTTTTATCCAGAATACCAAAAATTTGAGATTTTACATATTATGATGTCTGAAGATTTAAGATATTTCAGATTTTTCAACTATACAAAATGTTGTATTTATATATAACTAGGTTAGTACCATGTGTATTACACGAGTTGAATAAAAAAAATATAATAAATAGTCACTAATAAAAATTTAGATAATATAAAATGATTTTTTAATATAAAATATGATTAAAATTTCATATAATTTAATTAATAAAATAATATAATTATTTATTTAAAAATACTAATTCTTCAAAGTTTGTTTATTTAAACATTTTATTTTAAAAGATTGTTTTACATATTTTTTATTTTATAATAAATTGTTTTTGTAAAAAGTGTTTTTTAATATTAACTTATTTTTAATGTAATAAAATATCTTTTTAATTTAAATATATATAAAAAAGTATATTTGATATTTAATATTATTATTAATATTATTAGGTTATATACCCGTGTATTACATGGATTTATAATTAAAAAATATGTGATTTTACAACTATGTCTTCATATATTTACATGATAAAATAATTTTATTACATTCTTTTAAATTTGCATAATTATTAAAACTAATAATATTTATTATACCTTTTTATATTAAAAATCTTAAAAAATAAAAATTTATAAAAAATGTTCTTAATATACACACACACATACAATATACATAGATACAATTTATTATCATATTATTAATTCTTGTATTTATTTAGTGTATTTATGCGAACAATGTATATTATTAATAACTTAATGGTTAGTTTTATATTTAAAAATAAAATTTTATTTTTTATTAATAAGAGAATGCAATGTGGCATTTTATTGTAATCAATTATTAGATAGGATATGCATTTAATATGAGAGATAGACGAGAAATTAGAAATGGGGTGTTTTATGAACATTTTTTTCTTCCTAGAAACCTTTATTTATTAGTATAGGTAAATTTTAATTATTTATATTATTTATAAACAAAAACTATAACCTGAACTTTAAATTTATGCGCTTATAAATATTTATTTAGTTGAATTTTATTTTATTTAATCATTTTTATAAATTAAAAATATTATACTTATATAAACATACTTTTTTTTTATCATTTCGGATATCCAATTTGTTATCCGTATAGAAAGCAATCATTTTAGATGTTGCAATCACCTTTCCAAAAATTTCAGACATTTGAATTTTCATATTTATCTCACAAGTTTAATGGCCAATGAAGTAGTTTAGGCCACAAGGAGTGGTACCACTTTTCCCCACTTTTCCCCGTTGCCACATTAGCGCCACATCAGCTTTCCCCACTTTTCCCCACTTTTCCCCATTTTACACGGTGTCGTCCCACTTTTCCCCACTTTTCCCCATTTTCAAATCTTATTTTTAATTAATTATTTTAACAATAAATATAATAAAATTAAAAAAAGATTCATTAAATTTAAAATAAAAAAAAAAGAATTCAAAAAAAAAATACAACTAAAAAAAAATACAACAAAAAAAAAATACAACAAAAAAAAAAAGAGTACAACCTAAAAAATTAAATTAAAAACCTAGAAAGGGCAATGCCATCCCCAACGAGCAGCAATTTCTCGTTTACGATCGAGAATCAGTTGTAGCATTGGTTCTTGATAAATTGAGTGGTCTTTCATCATAAACTCTAAATCTACAGCCTTTTGCTGCTCGTCTAAAGCCTGTTGTTGTCGTCGCATTAATGCAACTCGGGCTTCTTTCTCCTCTTGCAAAACACGGAGTTTTTCAGCTCGATGGCGTTCTCTTTTTTCGTTGTCCTCTTTGTTCAACGAGTTGAATTCCGCCATTTGTTGAATTAATAAATCGTCATTTGTGGAGGAGGACGCGGCCGATCTTTTGCCCTTTCTTGTTGGCCTATCCGGTTCATAATAAATGCGTGGGCCATCACGATCAAGGTTGATGTTGATGTCTTCGTCATCATCATCAAGGTTGAGGTCGATGTGTGGGTTCGCACTACCCATGGACTCATTTGGCTTCGGCCTTTTTGTTGTAGATTGTGATTCACAACCTACTGGTGGAATGTCGCACCATAAAGGGCTATAGCGGACCACATCCCACGCTTGGATGTGATCGAATCCCTTTGACTTGACCAAGGTTTTGTAATTTTTCATGGCCGTTTTCAAAACCTGTTCGTCCCCTTCACCGCTTTTGCGATTCATGGAACACTGTTGGTAAAAACCATTCCATTTCTTCATGGAAGCGTTTATATCGTTCCATTTGGAATAGATTTGATCAACAGTCCTCGACCTGTCCTTCACGAGATGGTGAAAATGTTCGGTTACCTACATATAACGAAAATAAATTTAAGCATCAACCGTTACTTTTTTTGTTAACTTAAATAATGTTAAAAAATACCTTTTTATAAAAACCATCCCGTTTTTGCGCATTACCAACATCGGGATTTTCAGAAATAGTTAGCCAAGCTCTGGCCAACGCAACCTCCTCTTCATCGGACCAACGCTTGGGCGGTGCTTTCTTTCCAACTGGTTTCTTTCCCGGTCGCCTAACCGGTTCTTGTTCCTCTTCTTCTTCCGACTCGACTTGAACATGTTCGCTTGAATCCGAGTCGTCTTGATTATTGTCACGATAGTCTAAACATACAAAATAAAGTAGACTTAAAAAATAAACTTATAAAAATAAACAAAATAAAATAAAATATAAAAATAAACGTATAAAAAATACCTTGAAATGGAGATTGTTGTTGAAATGGAGATTGTTGTTGAAATGGAGATTGTTGTTGAAATGGAGATTGTTGTTGAAAATTTTGTTGCTCTTGTTGAATCGATTGCTCCCACCGGTTGAATTGTTGTTGAGTTCCCGGTGAATATTGCAAATATGGAGGCGGGTTCATTGGATCGTAGAAAAATGATGGTTGATTCGGAGATGGCATTTGTGGATGATACCCGGGTGTGTTGAACGGGTTCATTTGAGGCGTTTGAACATTTTTTTGTCGTGGTTTTCTAAATTTTTTGGTTGATGACCCACCACGTGATGATCCTCCTTCCATTTTAGTTGAAAATTTTATAAATTTTGGTGTATAATTTATAGAAGATGAGAGAAAAAAGTGTGATATTTTGGTTGGTTTTTGAGTTGTTTAAATAGAAAAAAAAAATTGTTTTTTTTTTTTTTTTTTTTTTAAAATTGCCGTTGTACAACGGCTATATTTCTCCTTTCCCCTCTTCGGCTTGAATCGGGCAGTCCCCACCGAAACACCCCACCCCGAATCCGGGGGGGTGGTGTTCCCGTTTTTTCCCGGCCGGCAAAAGCCGTTCCCCGGCTTTCCCCACTTGCCACTCCGTGTGGCCTTACCAGCTGGAAAACACCTCACATATAGGGGTGTTCTAGAAAAAATTATCAAACTGAAAAGGCTAATCCAATATCTTAATCGGATATTCGGGTATATTCGAGTCTGATATTCATTTTCTTATTCGGACGAGACATATAAAAATTTGTTTATTTAAATCTGTATCGAAATTCAGCTGAATAAAGCAAATAAAATATGTTTATTTAGTTCATTCAGGTTATTTGTATCATTAGATATACAAATCATACAAATTCACGTAATTTGCTACTCAATTGGATTCAGATAAGTTAAACTTATTTTTAATTTGGATTAGGTTGGATTTCTAATATGGGCCAAAAAATTTCAAATATGAATAAAGCAAATAAATTGTTATTTGATTTGATGAAAACTTTACTCACAGAAGAAATAGAGGGTTTCATGTGTTGAATCTTTCTTGCGAGAGGAAGAGTATGTGATATATGTTTTTAACTTTATATTATGTTTCAAGTGAAAAATCAAACTAAATTAATCATAGTCTGTCACGAAATAACACATTTTCTTATATCAACTTTTCAGCCCTATTTTTGGTTTATTATTTCTTTGGAAAAAAAAAGAGAATATTAAGTAAAAATTTATGAATAAATATTTATCAATAAATTTATACGGAATGATTTCTTAAGCAAATTAATTTATTAAAATAATTGAAATGGTTTAATAATTTTCATTTGTTTGGAATGAAGAAAACTAGCTTAAAACCGTATGTAAAATCTGACAACATGACACTTAAGCTTATTAATGGGCAACACTCCAACAAGAGATGTTCATCAAACTAGTTTACTCAATTAAAATATTTTAAACAAACTAGGATGTTGAATAAAATTCAAATTCGAGGTCAAAAAACAAAACAAATTTGAATTTGGTTCGGTTTAAGTTTTAGTTTTTTCGAACCCACTTAGACTCCTAGACATCATAGCTCAAAGTTGATCAAAAGTATTCGAAATAGCAAAACATAGTGAAATAAAGCAAAACCAGGATTGGTAAAGCACAATAATTTTGCTAAAGCATCCATGTTGCAATTTGGAATTTTATAAGCTATTTTGGCCCGACATTTGTACCCCTTCCTACCTATACACATAGGTAATAGGTGTATGTGAACCTATGAAAAGTTCAAGCTATAAGCATCTTTGCTTGTTTCTTGTAAACTTTTATTTTGCGTGTTTATACATATACTAAAAGGTTTCGATTTTATATTATATTTGCTTAAGATTTCTAAGCTCCTAATCAAGTAGAAGTTAAGATGGTTGTGCTCTTTTGCTGGTCCAAGGGACATAACCCCTAGTGGTAGTTACGCAAACAGAATTGCCTAGACCGGCAAACTTTAACTGCTATTCTTGGTGATAATTTAACGGTGATAATTTGGGTATCATTTGCAAGTGTTTATCATTCGCTTCTTATTTTAATTTTTGTTAAATTATTAATTAACATTTATGCACAAAGCTAATGAAGTCTATTTTAACTATCCAAAACATTTGCAATTCATAACCCAGTGGCGTTTTAGTCCTCGCCCAAGATTGATTTGGGGCAACCCATACAAAATGGGCTATCATACCCGAAGCAATCCCCAATCATTCGTCACCGACACGTGTCGATCTGCAAAATTGGGATTCCGACCAAAATGTTGAAATCACCGTTTTTCATCCCTTCAAAATTCGTTACCGTTCAAGCCACCATGGCCAATAAACCCCAACAAATCACCCCAGCAAACAAACGTGTCGTCGTCTGCGGCGGCGGAGTCATCGGCGTTTGCACCGCCTACTTCCTCTCCAAAAAAGGCGCCGCCGTCACCCTAATTGAGCAATCATCCATAGCCGCCGCAGCCTCAGGGAAAGCCGGTGGCTTCTTAGCCCTCGATTGGTGCGACGGCGGACCCGTATCCTCGCTCGCACGTGCCAGCTTCAATCTCCACCGTTCACTAGCTGAAGAATTGAACGGTGGAGAATCTTACGGCTACCGTCCACTCAACACCCTCAGCCTCTCCGTCACCGAATCAAAAAACCCTCCTCGCGGCGGCCGAAAATCAACAGTTCCGGGTTGGATCGACGGCCCGGTTAAGAGCCCAAGAACGATTGGTACGACGGAGACTACGGCCCAAGTTCATCCTCAGTTGTTTACCCGGAAGTTGGTGGAGAAAGCGGTGGCGGATTACGGTGTGGAGGTGGTTATCGGGAAAGTGAAGAGCGTGGAGACGGGTGACGGTAAGATAACGGCGTTGGTTGAGGGCGGTGGTGTTATTGGTGGTGATGCGGTGGTGCTGGCTTTTGGGCCTTGGACGAGTAAGTTTGCGTTGTTGTCGTCTATAATTCGAGTTCATGGGCTGAAAGCCCATAGTGTAGTTTTGGAGCCTAGAGAAATAGATGCAATTTCGGCCCATGCTTTATTTCTTAGTTACCATCCGGCCCATGGTGGACCCCCTATGGACCCTGAAATTTATCCTCGTCCCACAGGTTATATCACCTATCCTGTGATAATTTTTTTACCATCCCTACCTAAAATGTGGTATTTTTATCGTGCAACTTGAATGATAGTCAATGTTGATACAGGGGAGGTGTACGTATGTGGAATGTCTATGGAAGAAGAGGTTCCGGACGACCCGGAGCAGATCGAACCGAACCCAGATTCGATCAGGGTTTTAAAACGGGTGGCAGGGACGGTGTCTAGCCATTTAGGGGACGAAAGTCGAGTGAAAGCTGAGCAAGCTTGTTTCCTGCCTTGCACAGATGACAGCATTCCCGTGATCGGTGAGATTCCGGGCATGAAAGGGTGCTATGTGGCGACTGGACACAGCTGTTGGGGGATACTTAACGGCCCCGCCACCGGAGCTGCCATGGCTGAGCTTGTCATGGAAGGTTACTCCACCATTGTGGATCTTGGTCCGTTTAGCCCGGCTCGGTTTGTTGGAAGAAGTTGAGATTGAGATCATAATGTTTTTGAATTGTTACAACAACAATCTTATTTTGTTGAAGTTACGTTTATGATGTAGCCTGTAGGGTATCGGTAAGTATTTAGTAATAAAACTAATGTATTTAACTGATATTTAGTTATTGAATTATACATTAATTATATTTTTCTAAATAGGAAGCCTCTTTTTTTTAGTGTGTGTCTCGATTTAAAATAAATTGTTGAATCAAGATTTGTAAACATTTTTTTATGTCAAAAGTCGATTGGTTGATATGTTTTCGAATGATATCTAGACATTTATAGAGTGGCTTAAACCTAAGATATTTCATAAAAGAAGTTATCAGGGTACCAATAGGTAGGAGTTTTTTTATTTTTAAGATTCATAAACTATTAGTGTTAGATTTGCTCACTGTTGATCCTTATTTAAGAAATCAAGAGATCTCCCTCTCCTACAGGTGTCGTTCGGGTTTGTTAATCGGGTTTCGGGTTCCTCGGGTCAGGTTGTTCAGGTTTCTTGACATTGAAATAAAGCCTGATTACCGAACAATTTTAATTATTTGTATTCGGCATTCGGGTTTTGGTAATCGGGTTTTTCGAGTTGGCATTAATCGGTGTTCGGGTTATACTAAATTCACTCAAAGGTGAACATAAAATTAACACTAAAAACACTTGAACTATTATACAAAATACACATACACATAATATAAAATAAATATTTGTATCATGTTAATGTATACAATTATAACATATACATAATATATGCATATACTTACACATAGCATATATATAAATTGAAAGATGAAAACCGAAATAGCTTACAAATAATGCAATGGAAGAATGCATATATACATACACATAACATATAAAGTTTTAACTTTACAAATATTATTATGAGTGATATTCAAAATAATGAATGCATATATGCATGCATATAACATATTAATATCTTGATGATATACATAATCTGGTTATTCTGGTTAACAAATATTTGAGAAAATTAACCATTTAAAAACTTTTGGTTCGTGTTTATCACTATATCGGGTTAACACTTATTCGGGTTTGGTTAAAAACGATATCCCTGCCTATTGAGCTATTCGATTAGAGGATAAAGCCCATTATCATCGACAAGACTCTCTCACAATTAACCCATTAGAACAATCATCGGAAGATATTATCGAACGCATTGCCTCAATGGTACTCCAAAATTCTTCTAAATGAGAGGTCTTGTGTTCAAATCCCTTCCACATCGAAAAAATGGTCTGAGGGAGGTCAGGGGTTTTCCCAGTGAGGTTTCCTCCTATGATGGTTGTGGTGGCTCATGGGAGGTCCAGATAACTAGACATTAGTGACATGGCCTGGAAACAATAATTTCATACGATTGAGGCCTTCGCCGTTAAAAAAAAAATTCTCGATGGTTATCAAATCTTTTGCCTGATTCTTGTTACGTGACACAACTACTTGTGCCAGATTGCCTGCCTGTACAATTAGGTTTTGGGGCCCAAACCAGTTGGTTGAAGCATATCTTGAGTCTTGAGAGATGGGGTATTTTTTCTAAAGTAAAATTTACATTAAATCATACCGTATTTAAAATACTTGTATCTAATATATAATCACAATACTTTAATATGCTACCAAATTATGCTAATTACAACACATATATTGTATGCTATGTAATCAGCTACACTATTACCTTATGTATCAAACCAGAAAGCAACTTTTTTTTTTAAAAAAAAAAAACAGAGTTTTTTTAATAAAACTTTATAGAAATAGTAAAACTCAAATGAAAAGATTATAAAAATGTTGATTTTATTGTTTAATTTTTTCTTTAAATAATGAGTTATATAAATTAGATGAGTCCAAGGTTCAAATCATTTCCTATACTTTTATTCCATTAACTTTGTAGTTTATTCTAGTGGTAATAATCACTGTTGCAAAAATCGGCAAAGTTGTCGAATAGGCGTTAGGCGCCCATCTACTGTCTCGATTTTGGCCTAGCCGGCCTAGTCAGATTTTTATTTTTTTGACCTTTTTTGATTTTTTTTACTTTTTTTCTGTTAAAAAGAGAACAATTTCATGATTATTTACACATTTCTCAACCAAAAATCCTTAATATGTATCTAAAACATCGAATCCAACCGGTTTAAATCGAAATTAATCTCTAAACTTTGAAATAAGTGTTTAAGTTTGCACTTTAAAGTACTTTATTTAGTATATTTAAGTTTATTTTTAAATTATTTGAAGTATTATATTAAATTATTGATATTGATGTGTGTATATAATATATATTTGTAAAATTACATATAAAAATTCCAATCCGCCTAGCGCAGATTAATCCCTAGGTCGTATCTCGCTGGCCGACTAACGCCTAGCGACTTTTATAACCATGGTAATAATTCGCGACACAATAATAAACACAATATGAAAAACAAGTTTTGGTCAGCTTACATTAGAGGTGGGCAAAAAACCGAAACTGGTCATACCCAAACCGGTGGGTATAAACGGTTCTGGTTTTTCAGACAAATTAGAACCGGAACCGAAACCGGAAAAACCGGAACTAGTTCCACATATACCCGGCCAAAACCCGAACAGGAACCGGCCAAAACCCGAATCGGAACCGGCCAAAACCGGAACCGGTCAAAAACCGGTTGGAACCGGTTCCAAAAAAACCCGATTTGCGCACCTCTAGCTTACATGATATGTAGTTAACTCAACACAACATGTTTAAACATGTCAACCTAAACAAAATCCCTTAAAACTAAGTCGAGTTATCACATTTTGTGTTTAAAAAATTGTTAATATATCTATTTTTAAGTTGAAAAGCGTGGATAATTAATATATAATGCTTTGAGTAAATTACATAAATAGTTCTTTTTATTCACTCATTTTATGGATGGTGTCCTTTATTTAAAATAGTTACAGAAATAGTCTTTAAAAATGATAATTTATAATGGATTTAATCTTTTTTCTTGATATAAAGGATGATTTATGTATTGTAATTAAAGGGTGATTTGTGTAATTTTAATGATTACATCCATTATAAATTTCCATTTTAAGGATGCTTTCTGTAGCTATTTTTAATAGAGGATGTTAGTTATAAAATGAGTGAATATAAATAACAATTTATGTAATTTACTCTAATGCTTTAATTTCAAAATTTTCCGTTACCTAATAACATCTAAATGTGAAGTTACTCTCTATATGTAAACATGTTATTAAGTCTTTCACTTCCAACAATTTTATGTTGGTTCTAACTACGTACTTTTCGACATGTCAAACCGTTAACCTAACACGATTGAAATCGATAGTTTATCCTCGGCCAAAATTAAAGTTAAAGTGTTTTGATAACCTGGAAATTAGGCATTGCCTCAGCATAAGATTCTTCTAAATATGAGGTCTTGGATTTAAATCCTTCCCGCAGTGAAATAGAGGTCTGAGGGGGTCAGAGGGTTTTCCTAATGGGATTACCTCCTGGGTGGTTGTGATGGCTAATGAGATATTCATGTAACTAGACCTTGTTGACATGACCTGTAAACAGTAAGTTCACACGATTGAAACATTCGTCGTTCAAAAAAATATAATCAATTTTGCACGTAAAATTTTGGATTGTTAATTATGTGGAGTAGAATTAATAGGTCGTGACGAAAATGTTTGCACCTGGTCAAACATGATCTTTGAACCGCAAGTTATTCTGCGTAACGTACTGACAACGATAAATATTAAAGAGGCTGCAAACCGCTTTGACGAATTGGTCTGTAAATCTGTAATACATTTAAGTGGGTGCCTCCTCCTTTTCTTTTTCTTTTTTCCTTTTTTTTACACTGTTTGTTAATGCATGTCCAACCTTTTTTTTTTAATTGCACTTTCTGTATTTATAAATTATTTTTTTTATATTTAATCTATATTTACTTATTTTATTTGAATTTTTATACCACATTTTGGTCACTGGCTTCTTTTTCTTTTTCTATATTTTTTTCTAAATTTTCTTGATTTATGCCTAATTACTATGACTAATATTTTCTTTCAGTCATCAGAATTTCTTACTTTGTTTTCTCATAAACTTTTTATAAGCATTTGCTTTTTTATCAATACATGTTTTATTATTTTTATTCTTTTATGTAAAACCAGTCACTCCACTAAAACTTTTACTGTTCATCTCTAGTCTACTTGTGTTTACCAAAGCAACATTTTAGAGTTTTACGTCGTAGTGACAATCATTGTGACGTGCTTTTGTATCTAAGTTTGATTTACTATATATTGTCTACATTTTGACATTTGAAATCATGACGGAATTCTCGGCGTAACACGGAGAGTTTTTTCTTGCTTCGTTTTTATGTTTTTATATTAATTTCTGTTTTAGTTTTATTTTTTTACATAAATCAGACCTTTTATCAAAACTTTTGTTGGTTATCTCTAATATACACATGTTACGTTGACTACACTTTGTGGTTTTACACAAGAGTAACAACTGATGTTTTTACATTAAGCTTTTGATATACATGATCATATTTGCGTTTTTGGTATTCGAAATTAAATCATGGTGAAGTTCTCACAGCAATGTGTGGAAGAATCCACTAATTAGTATTTTTGAGGATGCAAATTATCTTTTTTATATAAATATATTTTTTGTTCTTTTTAAGAAACCTATTTTTATAATTTAAGTCACCGTTTATATAATAACATTATTTTGCCAACTGCTAAATATCTCTCTATATGGCTTACACATGGCCAAGGGGGTCTTAGAGCATGTGCGGGAGGTGCGACCGCACAGGGCCCAATTTTTTAGGGGGCCCTAAATTTTTAAAAAAATTGTATATACTATATATATTTTTTAATTTATTTTACAACAAACAAATATAACAATTTAATTTTTAATTATATATATTTAAAATATTTGAAGCAAGTCGATTGTTTTTCAAATGCATCAATTGCATATAAAATTTTGTTGACTGTTCCGGTAACTGTAGCATATGCAGAAAGAAATTTTTCAAAACTGAAGTTGTTGAAGTCATACTTACGATCGATCATGTCTTAAGAAATACTTAATAAATTGACAATTATACTATTGAGGATGAGATACTAGACAATGTGGATTATGAATATTTAATCAACAAGTTTGCATCAAAAAATGCTAGAATAACGTCATGTTTTATTTAGTTATTTAAAACATTGAAATGCATCATTTTGCTAAAACAATATTGTTTATATTGTTTTTACTGTTGTTTTAATTATCCCCAATTTGTGTGTGCGCACACATAGGGCCCATTTTTAACATTCGCACAGGGCACCTAATTTTCTCAGAGACGGCCCTGCACATGGCATATCAAGCTGAACCCGCTTGAACATATTGCTCAATTCAATGAAAAATGGTCACCCTATATGAATCCATTTTTAACTCACATAAACCTACTTATTAGTAAAGGTGTTTAAAAAAATTCTAATCCAAAACCGAACCCAAAGTATTTGAAATTTCCAATCTGAAATAAACGAAAATTCGGATTTGGGATTCATATAGCATTCTAATTTTTTTTTCAACATTTTGCAGATCCAACTTATCTAAAATATATTTATTCGGATATTTCGGTAATTTTTTAAATATTTCGGGCAATTTTACGATACTACGGATAATTTTGTAGATATATCAGATAATTTTCAAATATTTAGGATACCCAAAATATTTTATTTTAAAGTTATAATTTTTAAAAAAAATATTAAACAAGTAATATTTTTTTCTAATTTCGAATAGTCGTTCGTATTCAAACAAGGAAATTTACTATCTAAAATATTCGAACAATTCTTACTTACAAGGAAGGAATGTGTCTTCTTCAATACACTATCCTACAAAAAATGTAAGAAGAAAAATGCTATTATAAATAAAAAGCGGTATTATTAACAAGGAACTGTTAAATATTATAATAACAATATGTTAATATTATAATAACACTTTGTTATTTATAATAACACTTTGTTTTTTACACTTTTTAAAAACTATCACTTTATACATTAACTTCACCCTATATATAGAGAGAAAACCCTATGTGAGCCACTGACTTAAAATATTGAAAATAAATATGTGGCTTAAATTTAAAATTTTGAAAATAAATATGTGGATAAAATTAAACCTGAATATATATTAGGTTTTGAATAAATAAATCATTTTTAATATGAGTTAATGTATATCACATATTTATTTTCAAAATTTCAAATCAATTGTTTATACAGGGTTTAAAGGCTTGATCTCTAACATTAGGTTTTCATATGATTCAATCTATATAGATATTAAAATACATAATTGTGAGTGGTTGATGAAGAAAAGTCAACGTATTTCATCCGTCCGACGTTACATATGGGCTAGCGATTCCAACTTTTAACCCTTAGATTAAACCCACACCACTTACAGCAATGCTAGCTACCATTTAATCACGTCGAATCCACTCGAACCGGGGGTTGTATCTTACTAGAGCCGCGTCCATTCTATGACTTTTATGTCTCTAGGTTTGACTCTAGCACCTTGATAGAGTTTATTTATTTATTTATATTTAAAATTATTATTGTCGTTTAAGAAAAAATGGTTTTTCAACCTCTCTGTCCAAAACTTTCATGTTAAAATATCATTTGAAATACCCGTATTATTTGTTTACTTAATTGTCTATTGTTATTGCACAATAATCTTTCTAAGTTAAAATGTTTATTGCACTAATGACTTTTTTTTAATTGAATTACCTTTATCACTAATTCAAACTAAAATACATTAGTATATTCTTTAATCAAACAACGCAATAAGTGGATTATCTCTAATCAAAGAATGAGATAAAAAAAAAAATGGTGAACGCCACCATTAGGCGCCCCTCACCTACCGGTTCCACGGCCAACATAAAGAAGGTAAATAGCGTGACCCAGGGAAAATTGGGTGGTGCCCGGCTTTGAACCCTAAACCTCCATTATATATTCTCACCCCCTTACCACTATGACACCATCACAAACGCAGAGAATACGATCAAGGGATCCATATCAAGGGGCTTTATTCTTTGGACCTCATTAAACATTGTGGCCCCTTAAATTCCAATACAAAGGCTCTTTTTACGGATCTCCATAGTCTAGGGCATCCCTAACATTAGAAGTCATCATCCAAGTTAGGATAGAGTTGATTAATATCCATCATGAATCATTCAAATAAGGATTCAGCATGCACGTCACATATCTTTTTTCAATCAATGTCCATTATAAGTTTTTAAAGTCATAAGTAAATATGATTACACTAATATAATTTTGACATCAAATAACCTGAAATCCAAATCGTATTAAAAACCTGAAAAACCGTTATACGACCCGATAAATACTGATTTTATCAATAACATTAATATTATATATATATATATATATATATATATGAAAGATCAAATAAAAAGAAATTTTTGTACTAATAAGAGTTTGATATGTGCCATGATAATTTATGTATGATACATTATTTTTTGTACTAAATTTTTATTTTTTTGGTGCTATATTTTATTTGTTATGTAATTTTTTTGCATTGTATTTTTGTGTTTTATATACTTTATTTTTGACTTTTTGTATTGGATTTTTTTATACTAGATTATGTTTTTTTGTAATAGATTTTTATTTTTATATTTCTAGCATTTCACATATCAAACTTATATTGATTTTTACTATTTTTAGGCAAAAATCTCTTGTTAGTGTGTGTGTATATATATATATATTTTATGGTTCACACATGCCACCTTTTTCTATTACAATACTCCTTTACCTTGAAGTTTTCTCGTTGATCTCACCTCGATATGTTCTCACCATGTCATATAATTATTTAGACATATATAAATACTTGTCAACTAATATATTAAACATATACACAATGTTTTCATAAGCGGACCGGACGTCTTACTGGTTACAGGTTGAACCGGTCGGACCGGATTCAAGAACCGGATAAGATAATAAATATATAAAAAATTCTAAAAAAAATTATAGAATTATAAACACATTTGAACAAACATTATTAATGTTCAAACACACATACTCATGTTTAAAAAAATACAAGGTTTGATTTTATTGTTTAATTCTTTGGATTTTAGTTAAAAAAAAAACAAAAACTTGAAATCTAGTCCGACCGATGAACCGGCTCAACCGGCCGGTTTCCTTAAGGGCGGTTCACATGTTTTTTTTGGACCGGTCGACCTCCCACTCAACCGGTTCGGTCCAATTCTGACAACAGTGCACATACATTAATTAATTCGGAATCTTAATAACTTTTTTAAAAAGATAAATAAATAGAGTTAGAAAATGAAATGAACAGTTGATATGCATTTTTGTTTTTATGGTATAAAGAAAAGAAATGAGAAGGCATAATCACGTGGTGTTACAGCTGGGATTTAGCTTTTTGACTAAATTAAGATTTGGAATGTAATCATTTGGACAGAAAAGGTGACTTTTTGAGTAGTGGAAGTCAGTGAAAGCTTCCACTATATTCCAATTCTTACAACCTTTACTGCACACCGTACAACCAGTCTTAATGCTTTTATCTTAATCAATCCACTGGCAAAGAGTATATTTATTGGCGTTTCCGAGCATAAACACATGCTCAATAACGACCATGATTATTGTATAGTAATAATGACTTGAATTATAGTAACTTTAAAAAAGATTTAAATTATTTTAAAATATTTACATAAGTTCCTAGAAAATTATCAGTGACTTGAATTATAATAACTTTAAAAAATATTTAAATTATTTTAATCACTGATTGGGGCAATGATTACTTTGATATAGTTTACTTGCCAAATATGCCGGTCAAACGAGATTGAATTGTCAAAAGCCTTGTAACCCAACTCTTTATCGGCTTGAACCCATCATGGGATCGAATGGACGGTAGGCACGTGAGGATATGAAATTTTTATACTTGTTTATTTATTATTTTTAACTTTTAAGCAATCCTTATACTACTGCTTTGTAGGTTCCAGTTACTTTATTTAAAAACCTGATTTTTTTCTTAACACATATTTTTAATATATAGCCGTTTTTAAAAGACACAATCACAAAATTTCATATCTTAAAGATGTGATCAAAGGTGCACAAACTAGTTAAACGCTTGAAAATCGGTTTTGGACAAACAAACTGTTTAATATATCAAATTCTGGCTACCGATTTTTTTATCAACTGGTTTGGTTAATAACTTGTTTTTCAAGCTCTAATAAGTTTTTTTACTGAGGTAGATCGGTTAACTGATTTAGTATCTTGAAACCTCAAACAGGTCCTAACCCACCGGTTTTTCTAAAAATCTAAAATTGATTTAAAAACAAGTTTCTAATTAGTTTAGGTGAGTTAACAGGTTTTTTTGTGAGTCATTAGAATTCAAGTGCAAATTGCAGGGTGTATCGACGGAAAAGAAATTGTGCGGCCGGGATAAAATGGGTATATATTCACAAGTTGCTCAACACTACCATGATTGTGTATTGACCTCTTGTAGCTATAAAAATGTGTAAATTCTAAAGTAGGAGTGAAATCAACACTTATAAAAAGTTTTAAACTATTAACCGAAAAATTAGCATGGTTGAAGAAAAAACCAGGGGACGATCGCCCCTTAAGCTAGCTAACATTTGCCCATGATTGCTCATGGTTACAAAGCTACTGTTGCTTATATGCAGTTGTGACAACTCAAACTGTTACAACCATGTCATGAAATGATATGACAATTTCGGATTGATCAATAGTAACATAGATATTGAGTTCTCTCATGATAGATGTTAAATTGTTATTAGGATACTTGTGCTGAATATTAATTAATAGTCACAACCGTTATCCCTATTTGTTCAATGATTCACCCAATTAAGAATTAACATTCGTTAAGAACCTTTTACGCTCACTTATGCATATCAACTACCTTTTTTACTTTTTAAACGTATGTATACAAGTTAACACTACACCAAAAAAAATTTTTTGGCGACGACAAAAGTCGTCGCAATAGGTCCTGGCTTTCATCGCAATAGCCTATAGCGACGACAAATCGCCTCTACTATGTCGTCGCTATTGCCATGATAAATCGTCGCTACAGCTGTTGTCGCAATACCTAAAACAATAGCGACGACCATTAGTCGCTGTAGATTTCATGAAGGCACCAAGTTTCCCGCTTAAGTTGTAGCGGCGACATTTCGTCGCTATAGGTCGAATAAAAAAAATTAGCTGCTTGCCTCTTGCGATGAGAAGTCGTCACTATACCTCTAAATCTCGCGACAACAACTATCGTTGCTATAGTTGTTGCCCCTATAGGTCCTTATTGTTGTAGTGTAAAGATAACTACAATAAAACAAGGGGTTGTTTTTGTTGGTTTCACTCAAAAAAACCAAAGTTGATAAAGTGGCCGTCTAGTGTTTTTCACACAATTAAGATAACGTTTTACATATAAAAAAGAATACTGCTTTTTATGTTTGTTAGAAAGTACAAACATATATGATAAAAAGTCAATTGTCATCCAAATGTACATGGGCATTCTGTCACCTACCAAATATGCTATTTGTACACGTCACATAAGCACTAAATAAAAAAAATTTAGTTTTCTGGCTGCTTGTATCTACTTTTTTAATTATCCTTAATTTACAAATAATATAAAAAATATATGTAAGGTTTAGAATAAATAAGAGAGTAAATTGCATTTTTGGTTAGAAAGAAAAAGTCCCAAATTATCCTCTGCTACCTTTTTCCCTGTTTTGTTCATTTAAACTTCAAACCCATAAATTGTCCATGTGTGTGTGGGTTATATTGCATCCAAGTATAAGAGCGCTCACCCGTAGACCCAACCAATCAAAAAACGACATTTGTCTTATACGGGTGCCCACGTTTATACACTTTCACAGTAACACTCTGACAGACGATTGTCTTTTTTAAACTTTTGTCTCAGACAGGGCTGTCAAAGGCAGGGACAGACATAAACATTTTTTATTATTTTTTTACATGTGCCCCAACCTAACAAGCACACATGCGCACGGACCTCATTTACGGGCACCTCAAGCTATAGAGAGCACATGCGCCTGATCTATTTATCACCCCTAGTTAAGTTCATGAAAAATAGGGCTTTTGGTCTTGGCAATGTTTTTAGAAACATACCAGACCTATTGATAGAATCGGTTGGACTGTAAACCATGCACTGGTTGAACCAGTAAACCAGTATGATGGCCGGTTCAACAATGGTCTGGTTTAAAAAATTAGGTCTTAGGATGGATTGGGAGAAAATTGTAAGTATGTATTGTTTAATGTAAATCAAAAACATTCTTCTTAATTATTTGAGACTTCATGAGCAAATATGAACCTTAATCGACAATTTGATCCAAAACTCACAATTTGGAAAGCTAACAATTTTCTTTGGGAGAAAGGTTTATAAAAACACTTTGGAAGACTTCCTACATAGTATTTAGAGTTAATTATACATTTGGTCCCTGTGTTATATCGATTTTGCACTGATGGTCTCTAACTTTAAGAAATACATAAGTGACCCAAACCGTTTCAAATAATGTAAAACTGATGGTCCTTTGAGTGAAGGGTTGTTAGTTTATGCAATTAACCTTTTTAAAACGACCATTATACCCATGTGGGTACATTCAGTTTTTCTTCTTACATTTCATCTTCTCCAACTTAGATAACTGTCATCCCATCTTCAGCAACTTTATCTCTTACAGTGGTGGTGACAGCCTAATGAGATTCAACACTCGTATTAAACATTGAAAGGATTAAACATTGATTATTGATATACAGATGGTCTAAGACTCCGAATGAGATGTTCTGAAGTGTTCTGAAGGAATTATTTTTTTAGGACCAGAGGCTCAAAAGAAGTGTGATATATATGGTTTATAAAAGCAAGAAAGTTTGATTGATTTTAAGAAATAATTAGAAAAAAGAATCTAGTTGAAATATTTATTTAAAGAAGGAATGTGAATGTCATCATCACTACTACATGCGCAAATAGCGGAGCATCGATCGATCAAGTGGACCATTTACGAGTCACATGTCAGTATGCGACTACAATATATAGGAGAATAAATTAGAGAAGTTGTGCCGATGGAGAATTGGGTAAAAGTATGCTTGATTTTTCTACATCTTTAATGAGATCCAACTTAATCTAATCTAACTATACTAATAAATAAATATATATTTTATCACTTGTCATATTCTTACAATATTATTCTCACATATCTATTTATTAACAAACCAATTAATTATTTCTCTTATTAAATAATTTTATGTTCTCTTATTAAATAACTATAATACTAATAACTAATATTATTATTTATCTTTATATTAGAAAAAAACACGTTTAAAAAAAGTTTATAAAATATGAAAGTTTTTAAATATTAATATTTCCAAAATAAGAAAATATTTTATTTTCTGAAAATCAAAGTTATAGAAAAGGTAAGGTTTAATAAAGGTGTGACACTTGCCATACTCTTAAAATCTCTTAATTTTACTATTATTAAATCAACGATCCTCCTCCTCATTGATTTTTATACATTTATAACTTTTTATAATATATTATATATATTTTTTTATAAAAACTACATCATTAAACTTGACATAATTTTCTCTTTAATTCTGTTATAGTTATGCCATTTTTTTCCTAAAACGTTTGCAGTTACATCAATTTAATGATAGTAATAATCCTACACTAATTTTCCCATTTTCAAAAACTAAGCATCTTCAAAAAAGAATAAAAAAAATGTTCCCATCATCTTGAATATAAATTACAATCTTATTGTTTTATAAAATTTAAACCATTAAATAAATTTACATCAATACAATTTAGACATGCGATCGATCAATTTAACGAGTTGTAACATTAATATAAATTACACCAATGTCACAAGTTGAAACATAAACAAAAATTAAAAACTATGTAACAAGCTATAATTAAGTCAATATAACGATCCATGTTTAATGATATAACTTTTATAGAAAAATATTATTTGTATGAAATACTTATGATGATTTTTAAAAATGAGTGTTTTTTCAAGTGGGAAGTTCTTAGGATTGGGAGAGAATGAACTTTTTGAAAATCATGAAAACATATAATATTATTGTCTCGGCTCGTTTACGTTAGTGTAATCACAAATAACTTATTAAAAATTTAATGAGATTATAGTTGAATTAAATATAAAAATACGATGAATTTAACAATATAATTTTTATAAAAAAATATGTATATAAAAACTAAACCTGAAAAGGTAAATCCAAACTTTTAAAATAAACGCTAAGCTAAATTATAAAACATAACTTTTAAACCCTAAAAGCTAAGATTGTAAAGCTCGACAAAACGAATCCAACGCATCTGGAATTAGTTCAATCGAAATTCGCTATAGTTGTTAAATGTCATTTTTATGATTGTTTATACACACACAAAGTAGTAGTATTAACAACTCTATTGGTCCATATGAAAATCTAGAAACAAGAGAATCGTGAATAACAATCACCTACACACGAAGAAGACGGTAATTTATGGGGAGCACTTTTATTTGGATTAAGAATAAGTACAAACTCAATCCTTGGAAGATGCTTCATATGAATGATCTTGGTTTTTGGGTAGCGGTTTTCCAGACACCGTGTTACATTGAGAAGTAAGTTATGATCCCGGATATTAAAATATTATGGGTGTTGCCCCTAGCTTATATTGCGGTTGTAGCATAATCTCAAATAACAAAACACATGTATAAAAACATACAACAATGTCCATTAACCTAACATAAAACCCTAAATAATACTTCGTTGTGTCACTTTATTCTCAAACGCAAAAGTATGACATAATGAATTGTCATTGTAAATGCAAAAGTAATGACAAATATAGCATTTAGAAAAGCTTAAAACCAAATCAAAAGGAAATAACCAAATAAATACTTAACAAATAAATAAACACACAAAATTAAAATATATAAATATAAAAAGTATTTAAAGTTGTCACATGGTAGCCATATAGTTGGTCCACAGCATATTACTATTTATGAAAGTTTTCTATAAACGGGAATCATAATGTTGTATGTATTGTTCTACCATGTTAAAGTATTTTAAGTTATTGAGAAAAACAATTAAATATATCTTAAAATTATAATTTTACATAAAATAGAGAGAGGTGTTTATTGCATGATAGCATATGTTTGATCCACCACATATTACTATTCATAAATTCTCTATTAACAGATAGCATTAAGATGTAGTGTTCTACCACCATGCTAGAGTACTATAAAGAAACGTATTTGCAATTAAGAAAAAGCAGTTAGATATATCTTAAAATTATAATTATATCTTAATTTAGTTGGTTTAGTTTTTATTTTATTTTTTTTTTAGTGGGAAGGGGATTAAGGTGTTATATTGGCCTAGGCATGATATGGTGATGTGGGATAGACAACACCGCTACAGCACTACTCATCCTTTAGACTATCCACAGCAGTCACCTCACTGAAAATCCCTCCCCACCGAAATTTTCTGCCACGTCATCACCCCACTGAAAACCTTAAACCCCCACAGTGGTCACCCCACTGAAAACTCTTCCCCACTGAAAACCCTTCTCCACTTGATTTTTGAATGGACCAATAGGATGAGAGGCATTGCACGGGGAGCGGGAGCCGTGGAGCAGCACCGGGCGGGAGCCGCGCAAGGGAGGGACGGTGTTCCCGCTAGTTGCCGCGGAAGGGGCAGGGCCGCGGAGGTGGGCGGGGCTGGCGCTGTGGACAGTCTTATGATATAAAAAGATATGGTTATTTATATACTCTATTTTTTAATTACTTACGGTATTTATATATTTATGTTTGTTAATATATATATATATATATATAATCTCAAGTAAAAGAATCAATTAAATATACTTTTATTTACAAATATTCTAATCAATTTCATATAATTTCTCTTTTAAAGAGTAAATATATAATTAAATTTAAGTGTTAGATAAATATGCATTAATAAATGATCTTACTAAGATGACATATGTAAAAATTCCCTTTTGATTTCACATTGTTTATGACTGCCTCTAACTAGTTTTGTATATGACATATACGTCTCGTATAGTTATGAGATGTACTTATAAAAGAACAATTATTAACTAATAATTTTTGATGAATAACGATTGACTTATATAAACTTTATCAAACCTAGTTAATCAATTATTAATGCACAACTCAATCAAATTGATAAATAACCCAAAAAGTTTAATGATGATAAATATGTGAACAAGAATCACTTTAGTGGTTGAGGGACGTATTATAAATGAAATGAAAAAAATTATATGACGTTGATTGATTTGAAAGAGTAATGAAAATTAGATTGATGTTATAGAGCCATAGAGGACATTCAACACTCGATGGTCAAATATTAAATTGCCGCTCAAAAAAAAAATATTAAATTGCCAAAGTTAATATTCTACCCGTTTTTACAATAATCAGATTTAAAGAAAATGATAACTTAAAGAAAATATCAATTTAAAACATTTTTGTTATTTACACATTTATTTTTTTTATTTTAACACCACACTGAAACTAAACATGACGTATATATAGGGGTGTAAACGAACTAAGGCAGCTCGTGAAATGCTCGAGATCGAATCGGTAAAAAGCTCGAACGAGCCGAGCCTTAACGAGCCCGAGCCCGAGCTCGAGTGCCCAAAAGTGTGGCTCATTTAGTTATCGAGCTTCGGGCTTTACTTAACGAGCTCGAGCCGGCTCGCGAGCCTTAACGAGCTTTTTGTTTATATAATTTTTATTTATTATATTAAGTGTTTATTTATTATATTAAGTGTTTATTTATAAAATTAATTATTTTTATATATAAAATTATGATAAATATATTTAAATTAAATATTTTATGTTAAATTTATAAAATATAGTTATAAATATAATTAAATTAGTAATTAAAGTAAATAAATTAAATAAATAAAATCTAAACGAGCTGAGCCGAGCCGAGCTTGAGCCTAAAATTTCTTTAACGAGCTCGAGCCCGAGCTCGAGCCCTAATTTATCTTAACGAGCCGAGCTCGAGCTCGTGCCCGAGCCTTAATTTTTCTAAACGAGCCGAGCTCGAGCCTTAACGAGCTCGGGATCGGCTCGGCTCGGCTCGTTTACACCCCTACGTATATATAGGCTTATGTGAGATTTTATCCCCTTCTGATACCCACTAATTCGACAATTTGTATAAGAGTATATGAGGCATATAGGCGTGTACGAGACATATGAGAATCCAGTAATTAACACTGAGAAATTCTGAGAAATAATGAGTATATATATAAACATTCACTTACTCGACAATAATTGGTCTTATATATGACTTATACGAGACGTTTAAGCCTATACAAGACGTATGAAAATCCAATTGTTAACATTGATAACTTCTGACATGTACGAAGTGTATAGAGGGGTGTGGATGGGTGTGATATTAATAGGACTCTATTACACTAACATAAAGAGTATATATATTCTATCATTTTTAATTAATGGCGAACCAATACATTTTACGCCCGGTCACCCGGATAAACCAGTGGCAAAATGCTGCCCACCCCTGTGAAACACTGATATACGTCAAATTATACATATTATTCAACTCAAATTCCCCCGGTTTTAACGTTAACAACATGCAAATTCATTCGCAAATAGTCCTAATTATTGTTTTTGTGAATTTGTAGGATAAACGGCCTTGCTCGGAAGAAAATCAAGCTTTGGATGAAATTTCAGCATTTTCTGAGCAAATCCCCAGATGCGCACTGTCATGCCAAATCTTGCACTGGCAGTGCCGACCCATGCACGGCCGTGCACAACTTTGCACGACCGTGCAACTAGGCAGTGCTAGCCCATGCATGGTAGTGCTGGCCTATGCACGACCGTGCACAATGTTGCACGACCGTGCATCTAGGTAGTGCTTGGCCATGCATGGTAGTGCCGGCCTATGCACGACCGTGCATAAGCCAAGAACGACCGTGCAGCATAGCCAGTGCCGGGCCAAAGCAAGGCAGTGCCGGGCCAAATGGAGGTAGTGCCGGCCATGACGACTTGAGCACGACCGTGCGACTTTTGGCACGACCGTGCCTGACACCTCGAGTCAATTTTCGAGACTTAGCTGAAAATGGCAACTTCGACAACCGTTCCAGACCAAAAGTGAAGTACTGTAGCACCTTGCACGACCGTGCACCTATGGTGCACGACCGTGCCAAGTTCCAGAATTTCTATAAATTCAGCTTTTCACCTCATTTCAGTTGGTTGGACTTCCTGGAGCCAAAATACCTTCTGTTCAGATTTCTTGAAGCTGTCTAAGGGAGATTGTGAAGGTCTTGAAGATCCAAGGAGCATCTAACACCATCTTGTTTCCAATCCTTGCTTGCTAGTGGTTTGAATTTGTTACTTTAATCATGTTTCTTGATAATTCTAGCTACTTTGTTATTGTTCTTGTAAGCCTCATGGGCTAAACACTTCATTGTCTAGATTATGATGAAACTTTTGTTTATGTGATGTTAATTTTATGAATTGGTTAAATGGGTTTATGTCAAGATTCAAGATGAAGTTATGATTATATTCCAATGATGTTGTAAATTTGTGTAGGTTGATTAATGTTCAAGAATGATGAATGTTTAGTCATACTATGTTGGAAAACCATGATCAAACATTTGTTCATAATCTTATAACTTGTTTTTAAGATTATGCCATGAGATTAGGAATGATAATTGGTTTCTTGAATATTATGAAATTTGCATAAGTATACTTTCTTTCACTAGAGTTTGGAAAGACCATGGTGATATTATAATTTGTTGAATATGATTAACATGTAAGTTAGGAAATTATGGCCAAATGACCTCATTTGCATGATTATGTTCATAGATTGTAAGTTGGAAGAAATTGTGATTTTGTTGAATTTATGCAACTTAGGGTGATTAGTGTGTATAATTCATATTAGTTTTCCCTAAGTTGTAGAATTAAGATTCTTGACGGATGAATAATTCTTGGATAAATCTTGACATAGAACTTGACATTAGGCTTCATAGGATAATTCTAGGTGATTAGAATGTGTTATTCATTTTAATTTTCCAAAAGATTATATGATTAGATATCTTTGACCGGAATCTAGTCAACATTTGGTTTACCAATTCATAATAATCACATCACTAAACTAAGTGGATTCATGATCTAGGCAATTTTCTTATACTTTAGATTATCTTAAAAATCTATTTATTTAGTTATTATCTTAAAAATTCACAAACCCAACTTTTCATGTGTTTGCTAAACATTAACCGAGATCTAGTACCGAGAGCTACCGTGTCCACGGATTGATATCCGGTTCTTACCATAAGCTATATTGCTTACGATAGGTACACTTGCCTATTGTGTGTGATTTGGTTCTTAGTAAAAACCATTTTTTAAAACTAAAATCTGTGTGAAAAATCCATTTAATAAATATATAGTTTCACGCACATTAAGTTTTTGGCGCCGTTGCCGGGGACACGGTGATTTCAAGGAAAATCAGAGTTGGTGATTTAGCTTAGTTTTTAATATCAAATTATTATTTTTATTCTATTTTATTTTATTTCACTAGTTTGATTTTTTAACTCTTAGTTTTTATTATTTTTCAAATTTTTAATTTACTTTATTTTATTTTATTTTTATTTTATTTTATTTTTATTTTTAACAGGTTTGATTCGGTAACTCGTTTATGCATTAAGTGTGTATGTCCTCAACCCCCGAGCCGGACATTGTCGAGCCTAGATCGGAACCGGAGCGGTATTTTCGGCAAAGGTTGCGGGAGCGGTCCCGCGTTGTAGCAAATACTATCGAAGGAGACGGAGATACCGACAATATCTTTGGCACGGGAGACACGACCATGGCGGACCAAGATGATGACCGGACGATTTCTGACTTCGCGAAACCATCACTTGGAGGTTTGGAGCCGAGCATTACCCGACCGACTGTTGAAGCTAACAATTTCGAGATCAAGTCTAGTATAATTCAAATGGTTCAAAACACTGTTCAGTTTGACGGGAAGGATCACGAGGATCCTAATCTCCATATCGCGGGATTTCTGGAGATTTGCGCCACCTTCAAGATCAATGGTGCGTCTGATGATGCCATTCGGCTTCGATTATTCCCATTCACTCTACGTGACCGAGCCAAGGCATGGCTGATTTCCCTTCCCTCGGGCTGTATTACCACTTGGAATCAGATGTCTGAAAAATTCTTTGAGAAATACTTTCCTCCCGAGAAAACTGCGAAGTTGAGAGCTCGGATTCTTTCGTTCCAGCAGGATGACGGAGAGACGTTCTATGAGGCGTGGGAGCGGTTCAAGGATCTGATGAGAAAGGTCCCACATCACGGTTTGGAGTTATGGAGGCAGTGTGAGACATTCTACAATGGTCTCGATGTGAGCGGACGACAGTGGCTTGACAGCTATGCGGGTGGAGATTTTGGAGCGAAGCGACCGAGAGAAGCGTTTGAATTGCTCGAGAAAGCAGCTAGGAAGAGCTATTCTCAACAGGCCCCGAGAGCCAAGGCCCCCAAGCAGGGTGTCCATCAGGTTGATTCCTATACTGCTTTGACTGCACAGTTGGAGGCCCTCTCCAGCAAGATCGAGCAGATGTCTGTAAACAAAGTCCAATCCTGTTGTGAGATATGTGGGGGACCACACCATAGTGGGGAGTGTTCGATTAGGGATAGATCCGTTCACGAGCAGGTTGACTACATGGGCAACCAAACTCAGTCTCAAAATAATCCCTACAGTAACACTTATAATCCGGGGTGGAGGAATCACCCGAATTTCAGTTGGAAGTCTGGTACCACAAACCAGCAACCACCCGGATTCAATCCGCGTCCCCCATTCCAAAATCAGTCTCACGGTCAGTCCTCACAGATTCGTCCTCCACAGAACCAGTTTCAAAATCAAGGTTCTAGCAGTGGGTCACAGCCCGCTCCTGAAAAGCGATCCAATTTGGAGGACATGGTTGCACGGTTGCTAGCTAACTCCGAGAGCCAAAGCCAGTTGGCTCAGAAGCAGAATCAGTATATGGAAGACCGCTTCCATAAGCATGAGACGGAGTTGAGGAACCAAAAGGCATCGATGCAAGCCATAGAGAATCAGGTAGGACAGATTGCTAAGTTGCTTTCCGAAAGGCAACAGGGTGGCCTCCCGAGTAACACTGAGCCGAATCCTAATGCTCATGTTAAGGCCATCACTTTGAGGAGTGGTAAATCCACCACTGCACTTCCCCCACCGGTTTCCACTTCTTCTTCTCTTCCGCCGGTGATTGAGGAGGTTGCGACTGAGATTCCAGCTGAGGTGCATTCCAGGCCAGGCCCAGCAAGTACAGCACAAGCAAAGGAACCAGTCAAGGACTACACTCCTCCTGTTCCATACCCCAGCAGGTTGAAGAAGCAGAAATTTGAAGAACAATATGGTAAATTTCTGGAATTGTTCAAGCAGTTGCACATCAATCTGCCATTTGTTGAGGCACTTGCTCAGATGCCTAAGTATGCTAAGTTTTTGAAGGACATCCTCACCAACAAGAAGAAGTTGGAGGAGTTATCTCATGTTACATTGAGTGAGGAGTGTTCTGCAATCCTTCAAAACAAACTTCCTCAGAAGATGAATGATCCTGGGAGTTTCACTATCCCATGCTTGATTGGAAGTTTATCAGTCAGTAATGCATTGGCTGACTTGGGGGCTAGCATCAATCTAATGCCCTATGCTGTGTTTGAGAAACTTGGTGTTGAGGAACTTAAGCCAACCCGAATGAGCATCCAGCTTGCCGATCGGTCAGTCAAATATCCGAGAGGTATAGTTGAGAATTTGTTGGTTAAGATTGATCGGTTTGTTTTTCCTGTGGACTTTGTGATCCTTGATATGGATGAAGATAAGAATGTACCTCTCATTCTTGGTCGTCCATTCCTAGCCACTGCTAGAGCCCTCATTGATGTTTGCTCGGGCAAACTGACTCTTAGAGTTTATGATGAGGAGGTGACCTTTGATATCGGAAGGTCAATGAGGCATCCACAGAGTCAGGACGATTCACTCTACTTCATTGATGTTGTTGATTCATGTATGAGTGATCCATCACAGGATAGGTGTGTTGTGGAGGTGTTTGACACCCAATTGTTAGGAGGGGAGGATGTAGACCCAGTCTCTGAGGGTCAATTTGATGAGGAGATGGTGGCATTGCTGAGCCACGATCCTACTCCTCAGGATGAAGTGTTTGAAGTCATGGATCGCAAGGCTGAGCCTAAGGCATTACCTTCTGTTGAAGACCCACCATCTGTTGAGCTTAAGGAGCTTCCCGGTCATTTGGAGTATGCATTCCTAGATGGTGAGTCTCGGTTGCCCGTTATCATCTCGTCTGCGTTGACGAGTGGAGAGAAGGCTAAGTTGCTTGAGGTTCTGAAAGTGCATAAGAAGGCGATTGCATGGAAGATCATGGATATTAAGGGGATCAATCCATCTTTTTGTACCCATAAGATTTTGATGGAGGAGGATTTTAAGCCTGTAGTTCAGCATCAGAGACGTCTCAATCCCAACATGCAAGACGTCGTGAAGAAGGAGGTTATCAAGTTGCTTGATGCAGGTTTGATTTATCCTATTTCTGATTCCCCTTGGGTGAGTCCGGTGCAGGTTGTCCCAAAGAAGGGTGGGATGACAGTGATTACCAATGAGAGAAACGAGTTGATTCCTACTCGTACTGTGACCGGATGGAGAGTTTGCATCGATTACCGCAAACTAAATGATGCCACTAGGAAAGACCACTTCCCCTTGCCTTTTATTGATCAGATGTTAGAGAGATTGTCAGGCAAGATGTATTATTGTTTCTTAGATGGTTTTTCTGGGTATTTTCAGATCCCAATTGCTCCTGAGGATCAGGAGAAGACGACATTCACATGTCCCTATGGCACATTCGCGTACAGGCGAATGCCCTTTGGACTGTGCAATGCCCCTGCCACATTTCAGCGTTGTATGGTGGCTATTTTTCATGATATGATCGAGGACTCCATGGAGGTATTCATGGATGACTTTTCTGTTTTTGGGAGTTCCTTTGATCATTGTTTGGAAAATTTGAGGAAGATGTTAGCTAGGTGTGAAGAAGCTAACTTGGTGTTGAATTGGGAAAAATGCCACTTCATGGTGAAGGAGGGCATTGTTTTAGGGCATAAGATTTCACGTGACGGACTTGAGGTCGACCGAGCCAAGATTGAGACCATTGTCAAGCTTCCGCCACCCACTTCTGTGAAATCTATTCGGAGTTTCTTAGGACACGCGGGGTTTTATAGGCGTTTCATCAAGGACTTCTCAAAGATAGCTCGCCCCATGACTCAGCTTCTTGAGAAAGATGCCCCGTTCGTGTTTTCTGATGAATGCCTTCGTGCATTCATGTTGTTGAAGGATAAGTTGGTTAATGCTCCTATCATGATCGCCCCCGATTGGGCACTCCCTTTTGAGCTTATGTGTGACGCAAGCGACTTTGCGGTTGGGGCAGTCTTGGGTCAAAGGAAGGACAAGCACTTCCACCCGATTTACTATGCAAGCAAAACTCTGAATGATGCCCAGGAGCACTACACCACCACTGAAAAGGAGCTCTTAGCTGTGGTCTTTGCGTTTGATAAATTCCGTTCCTATCTTGTACTTTCAAAGACCATTGTGTTTACGGATCATGCAGCCCTCCGTTACTTGTTTAGCAAGCAAGATGCTAAACCCAGGTTGATTCGTTGGATTCTGTTGTTACAAGAATTTGACATTGAGATCCGTGATAAAAAAGGAGCTGAGAATGTTGCAGCGGACCACCTCTCCCGTCTTGAGTGCTCAGCTTCATCAGAACTTGTGGGGTCACACATAAATGACAATTTCCCCCACGAGTTCCTTATGCACATACAGACGCAGGATGAGGATTGTCCATGGTTTGCTGATTTCGCGAATTATCTCGCGTGTGGGATCGTTTTGAAGGGCTTGACACATCAACAGAAGAAGAAGTTCTTTTCTGATGTCAAGTATTACTTGTGGGAGGATCCTTACTTGTTTAGGATTGGAGCTGATCAGATTGTGCGTAGGTGCGTGTATGGAGGTGAAGCGCACAAGATTTTGAGACATTGTCATGAGGGACCGACTGGTGGTCATCATGGAGCGACTCTTACTGCGAAGAAGGTTTTTGACGCCGGATTCTATTGGCCCACCATCTTCAGCGACGCTCATGATGTGGTCCGAGCTTGCGATGCTTGCCAAAGGGCAAGCAACATCTCATCACGGGATGAGATGCCCCAGAATGGAATCCAAGTCTGTGAAATTTTTGACGTCTGGGGTATTGATTTCATGGGGCCGTTCCCAACATCTCATGGTAACCGATACATTCTAGTTGCAGTCGACTACGTTTCCAAGTGGGTGGAGGCTCAAGCCTTGCCCACCAATGATGCTAGAGTGGTCGTGAGATTTCTGAAGGAGTTGTTTTCTCGCTTTGGTGCCCCCAAAGCACTCATTAGTGACCGTGGGACTCATTTATGCAATTCCCAACTCGACAAGGCGTTGTCACGCTATGGAGTGAACCATAGATTTTCAACGCCATACCATCCACAGACCAGTGGACAGGTAGAGGTCACTAATCGGGGCATCAAGCGCATCTTGGAGAAGACGGTTGGTCAAAACCGCAAGGATTGGTCGGTGAAGTTGAATGACGCGTTGTGGGCATTCCGAACAGCCTACAAAACTCCCATAGGAACCACACCCTTTAAATTGATTTATGGGAAAACGTGTCACCTCCCCGTTGAACTCGAGCACAAAGCCTATTGGGCGCTGAAATCCATCAACATGGATTTGACTAGTGCGGGGGAGAACCGATTCTTGCAGATCCACGAGGTTGAGGAGCTAAGGAATGATGCTTATGATAGCTCCAAGAGGTACAAGGAACGTACCAAGACGCTACACGATAGCCACTTGAAGGACAACAAGCAATTCCAAGTGGGTGATCGTGTTCTGCTTTATAATTCGCGTCTTAGGTTGTTCCCGGGCAAATTGAAATCTCGTTGGTCTGGCCCGTACACAGTTCGTGAAGTATTTCCGTATGGAACTGTGGAGATTGAGAATGAGGATGGCAGAATTTTCAAAGTCAATAGCCATCGATTGAAGAAATACTTGTCCGGACCCGTCGAGCCGACATTGGAGGTAGTCGTCCTCCACCCCAAGGACAAATGAATTCGGGGACTCGAGTCTAGCTGAGGACTCAGTAAACTTAGCCTTACCGAGAGGTTCTCGGTGTTAAAAAAAAAAAAAAAAAAAAAAATTCTGCAGGTTCGCACTATCGTGCGACTAGCTGCACGGCAGTGCGCCTTTGCTGATGCACGACCGTGCGGCCCGTACGCACGACCGTGCGACGTGTCAGATTTGCAAAATAATTACCCCACTTGACACCATTTCTCTCATTATTCTCTTCCACATTTTCAGAAACGGTTCCCATCATTTCTCTCTTGTTTTTCATCTTCCAATTCAAGAATCAAAGGTAAAAATCTCCTCCAATCCTTCTTTGATCCTTCTTTTCCATGAAATTCCTAAATTTCTTAGATTTGTTCAAATTAGGGCTTGTAAATACACTATTTCGGTTTAGGAATGTTAGATTTTGTATAAATTTAGTTAAATTTTGGGTTGTTGTTGGAAAATCTCTTGTTTGTTCACTTTTGTTTCTGGTTTTGCACCGTGCACGACCGTGCGGCTGGTACGCACGGCCGTGCACCTTGATAGTGCTTCTTTGGCACTGCCTATGCAGACCCAAAAACAAAGGCGCACTACCGTGCACTAACCCTGCACGGCCGTGCTTCTAGGTAGTGCTCCTTATGGCACTGCCTGTGTAATGAACAAACCCGAGAGGCGCACGACAGTGCTTAAAACTGCACTACCGTGCAGATAGGCTGTGCCGGCTCTGCACTGCCTGTGCTGGGTCCTTAGGCTCTGCACGACCGTGCGAGTTTTAAGCACGACCGTGCCAGTTTCCAGATCAGCCCAGTTTCTGTTTTTGATTTTTTATTTTTGGCGACTAATATTTTTAGGAATTTTCTTGAACAGATGGATCACCCTTTCCTACGATTTGATCCGAACGACGAGCGAGACGCCCCATGTATTCCCGTGTTGCATTCTTTATGGGGGCGTCGTCGCCAAATCGAGCCTATGAAGTGTCTTAGTTGGGACTTGGTAGTCGGCCTCAATCAACAAACTAGACTACAGCCGTTGATAACTGAACCATGGTCTCGCCTATTCTACTACAACCGTCCGCAATATCGCGAGCTGCTACTGGAGTTCTTTGCCTCATACTCCTTTAGTTTCCCTTCACAGAACGTTTACCGAAAACGTTTTGGGTTGACTTTCCGTCTGGGGGGAAGATGGAGGAGATTATCGGTCGCGCAGTTCGCGACTAGGATGGGTTTGTACACGGAAGGGGAACTTGATTCGGAAATTTTTGATGGACTGCATGATTTTGAAGATGAAATTGAGAAGGCCACGTTCTGGGCCGAGGTTGCTGAGGGGGTATATGATCCCAGAAGAGCTAAGGCCACCAAACTAAGAGACCCACTTCACAGGTTCATTCATCGGATCCTGGTCAGCACTATTATGCAGCGAGGTGATAGCTTGGGCAATGTGCCCACCAGAGATTTGTTTTATCTCTACTGCTTGATTAGGGGCATCCATTGCAATATTGCCCATTGCTTAGCCTATTTTCTCACGACCAGTTCAGGAAAACTGGCGTCCAGCCACATTTGCGGGGGCGCTTACATCACACAGCTGGCTGACTCGTTCGGTCTCTTGACCGAAGAGAACATTGCTAGTTTTACTCATGTGTGTGATACGTCTCCGCTTGATATGCGGACTCTGCGTTACATGCAGATAGTGGAGCAGACACCAGTGGGTATGCGTCTGAGAGGTCGGGACGGGCGGATTTGGGATCCCGTCCCACAGGAGCAGGAGGATGACGAGGAAGAGGAACACGAGGAGGAGAGGGGTCCCGACGGAGGGGGGCCACATGGTATGGGACCGGGGGGTTTGACTACGTGTATCCCCCCATGATGAGCATTTGGACTTTGCACCCACTCATGGTCCGGACCCCCCGTCCAATCTGGACTTGTGGCATAGATTTTCGGGATTGCAGGTGTCCCAGGAGGAGCTGCACGCTGAGCAGCAAAGATTTAATCAGCGTATAGATAATTTTCAGACTGAGCAGACCAGGCAGTATGACTTGCTGCATCAGATACAGGATGACCAGAGACGGAGCTTCGAGTGGCTTTTTGCGTCTCATCAGTCGGCTGCGGCTTTTCATCAGTTCGACGTTACTGAGCCACCACGTTTTGACTATGGTTATTCTTCCGGTGGTGCTCAGAAACGTTCCAGGGGAGGTCACGATGGAGAGGCGAGCGGTTCGGGACCGCATGATGATGAGGAGGACTAGTCTGATGTCCTCCCTCCCCCGCAGTCTAGTTTAGTCTGGGTGTTATCTATATTTTTGAGAGTTATACATTTTGTAGTACGTATTAACTCTGTTTATTGTAGTTTTTATTTTTATTTTATTTTTTTTGGGTTGTAAACATTATTTTTGGTTGGCTCTTTTATGGATTGTTGGATCTGGTGCTTTGTTTTTGGTCCCTTGGTTATTGTGAGTTGTTACTTTCAGCTTTGTTTTGTAGATGATTTTCAGTGCAGGTACACGGAATGCCCTTACAGTTGCCCGGATCATGCAGATATTACACACCGGTCTCTCCAAAGACCCGTAGGGAAGTCTTATTCTTTTTCACGCTCGTGCAGAATCACTCTTATTTTTCGCATGTTTTTGTTGCACAATAGGGACATTGTGCAATTCCAGTGTGGGGAGGGGTATATTTTCGGGGTATACGTTTATTGTTGATATAACTTTGTTTGTCCAAGAGTAATAAGCATTTTTGCAAAGAACCTTTCATTGTTTTGGTGCAATTAATTTGTTTTGTAATCAACAAGTTAAGCAAACAAGTTTTTGATAATTGAAACGAGGCTTGTTTTGATAAAGGGTATCTTAATTTGGAATTTTTAACAAGTGAAATAAATTTTTTGTTATCATCGTTTGTGATTAGACAAAAGGAGGAACTAAAAGTTATATCCTATATTTTTACCCATTCCTTCCATTTTTTTTGTGAGCATTTGAAGCCTTGAACATTAGTAGTTATTGCATATTTTATGGATTGAGTGTGCCGGATGTTTCATTCAAATTAATATTTGTTTAAAACATACATCTCCAAAGTCATAAGCTTGAACAAAGTTATATTTAATCAAGGCATTAGAACAAACCCTCATCACCACGTTCTCCATCAACCCATCTCTTTTATTGAAATCCAAATTCAAAGTTGGCTAGAAGTTCTATTTCCTTTTAGTAGTTCTTGTGAAACAAATAATTAAGCAACACAATGTTTGCTTGTTGATGTAAATAAGTCAAAAAAAAAAAAAAAAAAAAATTCTCAATCAAGCCAAAAAGGCTATGTAGTATACATTTTGTTTGCAAATTCTTAGCCAAAGGATTTCCCTCATCTCAATCTTTCTATCTCCAACCATCCTCCATCTCAAACACAACCCAATAAAGGCCTTTTGATTAAATTGTGCTATGTTTTTGCTATTTGATTTAGAGTTGATTTTTATTACAAATATCATATTTGTTGATCCATTGTCTTGGCAATTGAGTGTTCTATACATACACATTACATGTATGAATCCGAAATAAACCGAGTATGTGTGAACATTGTGAGAAATATAAGGTATAACATGTTAGTGAATCCTCTTGTGTATGAATTCTTGTTGATAATTTTGATTTTATTTTCTTGCTTAAAATTTCAAATTTGGTAAACCTTTGAAAAACAATCTAAACTTTTGATTATTTGACTCATCGTTGCTTACAAGTTGATTTTTTGCAAATTGGTTTCACCATTAAGGTTCATTGTTTGCTTGAGGACAAGCAAAGTTCAAGTGTGGGGATGTTTGATATACGTCAAATTATACATATTATTCAACTCAAATTCCCCCGGTTTTAACGTTAACAACATGCAAATTCATTCGCAAATAGTCCTAATTATTGTTTTTGTGAATTTGTAGGATAAACGGCCTTGCTCGGAAGAAAATCAAGCTTTGGATGAAATTTCAGCATTTTCTGAGCAAATCCCCAGATGCGCACTGTCATGCCAAATCTTGCACTGGCAGTGCCGACCCATGCACGGCCGTGCACAACTTTGCACGACCGTGCAACTAGGCAGTGCTAGCCCATGCATGGTAGTGCTGGCCTATGCACGACCGTGCACAATGTTGCACGACCGTGCATCTAGGTAGTGCTTGGCCATGCATGGTAGTGCCGGCCTATGCACGACCGTGCATAAGCCAAGAACGACCGTGCAGCATAGCCAGTGCCGGTCCAAAGCAAGGCAGTGCCGGGCCAAATGGAGGTAGTGCCGGCCATGACGACTTGAGCACGACCGTTCGACTTTTGGCACGACCGTGCCTGACACCTCGAGTCAATTTTCGAGACTTAGCTGAAAATGGCAACTTCGACAACCGTTCCAGACCAAAAGTGAAGTACTGTAGCACCTTGCACGACCGTGCACCTATGGTGCACGACCGTGCCAAGTTCCAGAATTTCTATAAATTCAGCTTTTCACCTCATTTCAGTTGGTTGGACTTCCTGGAGCCAAAATACCTTCTGTTCAGATTTCTTGAAGCTGTCTAAGGGAGATTGTGAAGGTCTTGAAGATCCAAGGAGCATCTAACACCATCTTGTTTCCAATCCTTGCTTGCTAGTGGTTTGAATTTGTTACTTTAATCATGTTTCTTGATAATTCTAGCTACTTTGTTATTGTTCTTGTAAGCCTCATGGGCTAAACACTTCATTGTCTAGATTATGATGAAACTTTTGTTTATGTGATGTTAATTTTATGAATTGGTTAAATGGGTTTATGTCAAGATTCAAGATGAAGTTATGATTATATTCCAATGATGTTGTAAATTTGTGTAGGTTGATTAATGTTCAAGAATGATGAATGTTTAGTCATACTATGTTGGAAAACCATGATCAAACATTTGTTCATAATCTTATAACTTGTTTTTAAGATTATGCCATGAGATTAGGAATGATAATTGGTTTCTTGAATATTATGAAATTTGCATAAGTATACTTTCTTTCACTAGAGTTTGGAAAGACCATGGTGATATTATAATTTGTTGAATATGATTAACATGTAAGTTAGGAAATTATGGCCAAATGACCTCATTTGCATGATTATGTTCATAGATTGTAAGTTGGAAGAAATTGTGATTTTGTTGAATTTATGCAACTTAGGGTGATTAGTGTGTATAATTCATATTAGTTTTCCCTAAGTTGTAGAATTAAGATTCTTGACGGATGAATAATTCTTGGATAAATCTTGACATAGAACTTGACATTAGGCTTCATAGGATAATCCTAGGTGATTAGAATGTGTTATTCATTTTAATTTTCCAAAAGATTATATGATTAGATATCTTTGACCGGAATCTAGTCAACATTTGGTTTACCAATTCATAATAATCACATCACTAAACTAAGTGGATTCATGATCTAGGCAATTTTCTTATACTTTAGATTATCTTAAAAATCTATTTATTTAGTTATTATCTTAAAAATTCACAAACCCAACTTTTCATGTGTTTGCTAAACATTAACCGAGATCTAGTACCGAGAGCTACCGTGTCCACGGATTGATATCCGGTTCTTACCATAAGCTATATTGCTTACGATAGGTACACTTGCCTATTGTGTGTGATTTGGTTCTTAGTAAAAACCATTTTTTAAAACTAAAATCTGTGTGAAAAATCCATTTAATAAATATATAGTTTCACGCACATCAAACACATATTTCACTTGTGACTCAACTCGTAACTATTTCAAAGAAAAGCCATTGTCTGAAACTAACTGTAATAAAACCTCTAGCCCACCACCTTGAACATATTCTTGTAAGTGAGACTTGAGCACATGACCTTTACATTGGAAATCTTCACATTGGAAAGTCATGGGTTGTCTCCTCCCAAACCAACTGATCTAGTTATGTATATTAATGTGTAAATTGCCGAGATAGTCCCTTAATTTGTTAGTATTTCACTATTAGTTACTAAGTTTATAAATTACTGATTTGGTCCCAAAGTTTTAAACATTTGTAACACATACAATACTTAGTCACCAAATTACCCTTGTATGCTTGACAAAATTACTATCAACTAATGACTTTATGTATTACAAATATTTAAAGTTTATGATTATATGATTAATTTATGAAATCTAAAAACTAATAATAAAATAACAGGAAACCACGTGAAGCATCTCGATAATTTACTTATATAGTAACTATGCGTGGGTTTAAAATTTCTTTCGAAAGCACCTATAGTCAAGGACAAAAATTATAATTTTTCAATTATTTTGAAAAATAATATATAGTAATTAACTTATATTAATTATGACTTCATAAAACATAGAGTAAATTATATAATTGGTTAATATGGCATGTTTATTTTGCGTTAATAGTCCCTGACTTTTGTAAATTATACTGATGGTCTTAATTGTTTGTAAAAATGTAAAAACGAATGTCATTTGGAGGGAAGATCATTTAATTTTTTTGTTAAATTAAAAGAAAATGATTAAAAGACCCCCTTGTTATCTTCTATATATACCCGAACGGCAGAATCCTCCCTTTTTTCTTCAGCAATTGCTACACCTCCACCACACCGAAAACGCATCACCACCATTAGCCAAACACATACCACCACAATCAAACCACCTCTCCCCTACCATCTGGTCTCTCACTTTTGGGAGTCACAACCGCATTGGCTCGTAAACTAGAATTTTTTTTTAAAAATAGGTTTTTTCTTTCAAAGTAATGAAAACTAGGTGCAGAAATTTTTTTTTTTTCACAAATGGGTATCTCGTCACTGTGAAGGGTGACATCTGACGCATGTCAGAAATTAATTTTCTTAATCTCCTCAGAACTCGTCACTGCTATGGGCAACATCTATGTGACATTCCACGGCACCACTTATTTGCCACCTATTTAATTCAAACGGAAAAAAATAAAAAAAAATAAAAAGGAGTACTTGCCCTTGCTAGGGGCGCCATATGGCAAAAAACACAAGTGAACAGTACCTCGCCACTGACAATGGCGACATCTGATGGGAAAAGGACGAATGAATAGTGTATTGCTTGTACCATTGGCGATGTCTTGCGAAAAAAATACAACACCACCTTGATCCCATCTCTCTTCCCCTCGCTAGCCTTCGAGTAGGGCAAGAAGAAACACAGTTCAACACTCACAAAAAGGTTCCTTGACAGAGGCAAAACTGAGACCTCACCATCCAAATCAAAGTTAATCGTGGAATGGTCCACGTGACTCCAGTGATCAGTAAACACACTAACACTTTGACCAGTATCCCTTTCTCTTATGCCAACTTCTTCGACCATCAAGGCCATGGTCCACAAGCTTTGAAAAGGTCTTTGGAGATATTGGACCAAAGGTGGTGTCCTTCGTAACATCCATGTCGAATAGATCGAGACCCAATTATGTGGTTTTTACCTTTTTGAATCTTGTGTTCTTCAATAATTAGGGTTTCCTCTGATAATCCCAGTGATTTTGAAGGTTTTTTTGGTGAATTAGAGATGAAGGAGTTGAAGATTTCCAATCAGAGGGTGGAGAGGAATATAACCAAGCATATACATTCGTGAGAGTATTTTAGATATTTTAAAAATTTTAAGCATAGTATTTTAACGGTTTATCCAATTTATGGATCAATGTTGTTATATTTTCACAACAATTTTGACCACATGTGTAATTTTTGAAAGTTAGATATCATCGGTACAAAATGAACATAACATAGGGACCAACTGGGTAATTAAGACCATGCGTAATGATACATGAGAGTGACTGGTCACGCCCCCTTGGCTCCCTCCCCTTACTACATGGAGGTATGACCAGGGCGTGAGGGACAAGGAGTGAAAGAGGTCACAGCGTGAAGAGGAAGAAGAAAGGGAAAAAATGGGCGGTGATAGGGGTGATGACGTGAAGTGATTAGGATGTGATGATAACACATGAGGTGATGATGTGAAGTTATGAAGGGTGATGATGTTATTTGTTTACGTAGCGCTTACGTGGCACCTACATGGAGTGATGAGGTAGTGATCACTACACATGGCCTAACCCTAAAACATTAATAGAAATCAATATTTATCTATATTAATAAATTAACTTAGGGGACATATATCACTCAGTGTTGCCTATTTAGGCTTATTTTCCCTTCTTATTTTAAATTAAATAAAAAGACACGTATCGTTATCTGATGTATTATCATTTTAACACTTCTTTTTTATTAAACAATAATGGTATTAAAGAAATATATTTATAGACATTTAATATAAATTTTATTATAAATAATTGTTATATCATTAACTAAATGATTACTCATTATTGTTTAATCTTTTGTTATTAAATTTCTATAATATACAAGTATTTTAACCTAATTATCTTAAAGACAAACTTATACAACTACTAACTACTTTAACTACCCTCTATTTTAAGTGCCTTTTTTGACAAACTAAAATGTCAATTAGTAACAAATTTTTATTCTCAATTTTTTTTAAAAATGTCATTTGTCATTTGTAGTGCGTAGGTTCATACTCATGCATCGTGTTTTACTTCTAAAAATAGTAGACGCATGCTATTATGATTCTAAGTAAGAAACACTTTTTGATTGGAGGTTTTAGAGCCCCCTAAGGGAAGTAATGTTATTCCTTGTACCAACAAATTCAGAATAATTTAGTATGTTAGGCATAATGAATCGCGCATTTTATTTAATTGAAAAATATTATGTCCTTGAGATTTCAAATGGTAAAGAGGTAATTTTTTGTGATTTTCCTTTTGCTAAATTAAAGTTATGGTTGATATGAAAGTAATCAATATTTTGGAACCAACAAGTACGGTTGATCAGGTCAATTTCATATCATAATCAGGAATGAACATCTTTGTTTAATTACCAAAAAGTTGTCATATATAAAAAGATATTAATATTCATACATGACTATTGTTATTTATAAATCATATCTAAATCAAATTGATTATGCCACACAGATATTACTTTTAGCTATACATATATTTTAAATATTTTTAGGAAATAATAGCTAGATAATCTACCTATACTAATAAATAAATGTTTTTAGTGCCACATGGCATGTTTGTAGAGTATTTCAACCTTTATTTTCCTCATCTCTCATATTAAATACATCTAATATTAAATAATAATAATATTAAATAAACTTTTTATACATTTTTAAAATAAAATATATTTTTTAATACATTAAAATATATTAATGTTAAAAAACACTTTTTTTAAAAATTATTATAAATTATAAATTTTCAAAAACAATTATTTGAAACACAATATTTATTAAAAACAAAATTTAAAAAAGTTAGTGATTAACGAAATAATATTATTATTTCAATACTTAAAATATTAAATCATATGAAATTGTAATCATATTTTATATTAAAAATCATCTTATGTTGTAACAACCTCGAAAATTCAGGTTCAATTTGAACTTTTATTATATATTAAATCATCTAGAATATTTTTTTAAGTTCATTTCTAAGCTAGAAATATATTCGATATTCTATGGATCAATTAAAGGAATATGTTATTTCGAATAACGAACTTAGAACCAAACACGAAAGGGATTCGAATCGACATTAGATGGTAATTGAAAATCACTTTACTCGGCCCAAACCCCTTAACAATTTAATTACGACAATTAGTAAATACAATGCCAGCATAATTATGTTATACGAGAATGTGTATATATAAATTACTACAATCATACACATAAAAATATATACATGGAATCATTCATGTAAAACAACTAAGTTATTTAACACACTTAATTAATTATGAGCAATATACAAATATATATATATATATATATATATATATATATGGACATGCAACATTTATATATATGTATATGGACGCGTATATATAAGTATAGACAAGCAACGTTTATATATATATATATATATATATATATATACACAAAATACACGCATACATACACTTGTTCATACGCATGTAAACAAATACATGTGCATATGTATACAAAACAAATCAAACAATTATAAAACACAAATATATATACATGATACACACATGCATAAATGAGTACGAAATCTATACATACATACTTGCATTCATACGTATACACATACATGTATACATACATATAACACACATGCATGCAAAAGATGCCATGCACACTAACAAACAATGATCCAAATTCAAACACACCACCCCTCATGCCCAATCCACACACTCCCTCCTTCTCTTTCTCTTCCCAATACACTTTACTTTTCTGCTTTTTGACAGCATTCAGCTGTCAACTTTCAACAGATATAACTCGTTCCATACTTCACTAAATTACTCCATTCTTTTTCCATAATCAACTTGCACTTCCTCCAGAAAAATCCCAAGTGGTCTCACTCATTTTCATCAAGATTTCGACCTCCAAACAGCCTTCTAAACTCAGGTGCGCAGAAACCGACCAGATTTGCTATCTTCACTTATTCATCACGGTTAAGGTACCAAATGAACTCCAAATCACCTAATTATTTTTTTGATCTTCTTGGACTTCAATTTACTTTGTTTGGTAAAAATCCCAGGAGCTTTTGAGTTCCAGAACTAAGCTTAAAGTCCTTGGAAACGTAGAACAAGTGCAGCAACATTACATGCAAAGGCTTGCATCTTCCTTCTTCCTTGATTCTTGTACTTTTGAACTCAAATCCTTGCAACAACTCCTCATAGAAGATTCTTTGTTATCATTTTCAGGTCCTACCATCTAATAACCCATCTCTCTTCATTATCCTTCAAAAACTAGGTACAAATCTTACATTCTAAAATCAAAAACTCACTTTTATTAACGTTTTTGCACACTATCATATACTCTTTCAAATCTATGACCAAGACCTATTTTTAAACAGAAAATAAAGACCATTTAACTTCCAAAATTTCGTGGTTTTGAAGCCGTGGTCAAAACTCTTACATGCAACAAGGTTGCATGTACAAAAAGACGAGTTTTTGAGTTTTAAAAACAACAACTATGTATTTTTATCATTACTTCTTGTTGACCATGACCAAGAACTTGTTTGGGCAGTAAAATAAATGTTTTAACTATCAAAGGTCGTTTGTATAAAAGCTTGGTCGAAAGACACACATGCACGAAGGTTGCATGTGTCTAAACTTAGTTTTGAGCACTAATTCCTTCACCTTTGCACCTTCACTTCATCTAAAGCCAATACACTTTTGTTAACCACATTTACAGCCCTAAAACCCTCTGGATACAGCAGCCTCAGACGTAGGATTGGTTGAGCACCGGTCAAGGCAAAACAACATCGTTAAGGGTATTCATTCAACTAGTTTAGTTATGTTTTACTTGCATAGTTTGCATTTAACACTTGTATTAGCACATGAACACTTATAACATATAAAACACATGTAATATAAGTTAAAATGAGTAAAAGGATCTGAACATAAAAGGTAACACAATGCATGCAACGTCTTGTACGTTAAAAACGGGCATAACGCGTTAAAATATCAAAAACCGACACAAACCGTACATGCATAACTTCAAACATTCCAGAAGTTAAAAACATCTTAAATGATGTTAAAAATGATTTAAAGATGTTTTATAAGACATCCCTAACATGGTTTAAGCTTAAAACCGTTGTATTACCGAACCGACGTGTTAAAAACTACTAAAACGGTTTATTTTTGTGCGTATTTAAATTCTGAAAATTTTATAAGTTTATTTATGATAAATAATGTATTATATCATATTTTAATGAGTTATAGTGATTAAAAAGACTGACAATGTATTTTACGCAAAACTAGTTACGAAACCGACTTATTTGAATTATTAAATCGCATAGTCTTGGACTATAACTTATTTTTGAAATATTACAGAATATATACAAGTAAAAATATATAAAATAATGTTATAAAAATATTTGGGATGATAGGAAATACGAAAGACTCTTTAAAAGCGAAACTACGTGCATAACCGACACGCGAAATGCCTAAAAACGGGTTTTTATATATATACAAGCCAATAACTATTTAGACCAGAATATTATACTTAATATATTTTATATATAATGAAAATATAATTTCTAAAACTTATGGGCTTAAACTATTTATTTAAAATGGATAAAAACCGCTTTATGGACGTTACCGGCCCAATTAGCCACTAAGTAAAATGAGGTATTTCTAATCAAAAGATTTTATTAATAAATAGTCTATTTTGAATATTTGAACAAGTATATACTTATTTGAACAAATTATGATTTATAAACGTATTATTGGGCTTTAAATGTCTTGACGGCCCAATAGGCCCAATGGTAACTTTACATGTAAAAAATAACTTAAAGTCCGATTGTTAACCTATCTAGTTTATTTAATTATTAGTATTTGTATACAATAATCATGTTAAAAATCTAATTACATACATACAAGATGTTACGTAAATGTTATAACTTATAAAACATCTAAACTGGACCTGAGTAAAGTATGACACTATGCATAGAGCACAATGATACTAGCAATTAAGTCTAATCTTAGCAACACGTTTAAACATAGGTATACACCTATCTTGTAAAGGCAACCACGTGGAATATTCAACTCACTACTCGGTTTGCAAACCTTAACCTCGGTGAGTTTTTGTGCAAACATTTCCCTTCTTTACTATGTTTTGGGATGGAATACATGCTACTAAAACTTTTTATGTGTGCTAATGTTTGAGACTTGTTACTTCCCATATTGTTGTCCCTTCTTTAGAGCACACTATTAACCATAGTTGGGGCCATTAGTATTATGGGTAGCGCTATCTGAGAAACCCTCACACACAGTGGTCTCCCCACTGAGATTGGCAAATCGTTGTGGCATAATTACTAACTATTTTATTTAGTTCATTAATGGGAAATGAACTACGCAGGGACGGAACGCCGGTATATGGTCTTGTTGCGAGATCATATGGGTGGTGCAGGATTGGATGTGCGACTTGAACATTGTACACGAACGAACAAACTATTGTTATCTTTGTTTATTACAAAGAATACAAACTGTTTACTTATTAAATGTTTTTAACTGCTCGAGCTCACCAGCTTTATGCTGACCCAAACTCTTTTAAGCATGTATTTCAGGACGTTAAACTAAGAAGGAGAGGTAGACGGGAAGCTTTTGGTGCCTAATTACACTTTGGAGTCTATGTTAGAGACTTGCTTTATTATTTCCGCTGCCTAGGAACTAGATTTAAACTTCATATATTTTGTTATTATAAACATTATGATATTGGGTTGTTCATGCCCACTTTTGGTTTTAAGACAATTGTTAAGACTATTTTGTACTAGTTGATGATGAAGTTATATTAGTCCTACTTAATTAAGTGTTTTACCAATCTTTCGTCTTGCCCCTACCGGCGGGGTGCGACATATGTTTTCTAAATTTTCATTGATAATTATTCGTTATATTTCTTTAGTAAATCCGTGTAATACACGGGGTATTAACCTAGTATTATTAATATACTGATGTATCAATAACGTCACGACCATGTAAATATGAAGTGCTTAATTGTTAATCATTTCTTATTACGATAACCGAATAATTATATTTTTTATTAATTTGACTCATATTAAAGTAAATCTGAATGTGTATCTTTTTTCTTTTTATAATTAATGTAAGTGAGACCTACATTAATTATTGATTTATTCGGTATGAAAACGAATTTAAGATGTTCTAAAAACATCACTTGTGTCTCATAAAAACTTTTATTTATTATAATATATATATATATACTATATAATAAATAAAAATAAAAAATGACACTTCCCGATGTCCTCTCCTATTTAATGCATCATATATTAAATAACTACGTTAGTACCTCGTGTATTAAACGAGATTAATATAAAATATTATTAACTGATAGTTACCAATAAAAATTTAAACTATATAAGATGATTTTTTAATATAAAAATATGATTAAATAAAATTTCATAAATTAAATAATAAACTAGTTATATTATTTTTTTAAACACTAATTTTTTAAGGGAGAATTTCATATATATCCCTACAAACTTCCTAAATATCATATATATCCAAATGAAACTTTTAATATCAAATTTATCCTCGTCTAATAATTTTTAACTTAATGACAAGTTTACCCTTTTTTAATTATGTTATTATTTTAAATCTCTTAATTGTTTTTAGGTTATCTTCATTCTAGTCGTCGACATTACGCAAGATATTGACTGGTTATCTTCATTTGTTCATTCAGTCGGTGCAAGATATCGAGTTTGTGTCCTTTGTTCACATTGATTCACGTGAGTAAGTTGCTTCTAATCTCTTCAGTAAGATTGTTTTTGCAATTTTTAATTTTATATATATATATATATGTGTGTGTGTGTGTGTTATTTATTTATTTTCTTCTGTTGGGGTTATTTATTTATTTTCTTCTATAGTGATTTTTACTACATGTTTGACTATTTATTTACATTTAGTGCTACTATTTTAATTTGTTTTTGTTGACGATCATTGATGGGTTTATAAAACTGAAGTTGATGTTGTAAATCAATGTAATAATGTAAATTGCAGTAAAAAATTATTACTTGCCTTAGAAAAATAAAATAAAAGTATATAAATATAGTAGAAGAAACAAATATGATATAAAAAAATAAGTATTTAATATATTTTTAGTTTTTAGGGAAAGATATATTCGATATAATGGAATTTAAGGGTAAGATGGTCATATTAACAAATATTTTTAGTAAAATATATTAAGAAGGATAAATATGATATTCTGGCTATTAGATAAGGATATATTTGAAATTATAATTTTAATTTGGATATATATGATATTTAGGAAGTTTGTAGAGATATATATGAAATTCTCCCATTTTTTAAAGTTCGTTTCTTTAAATATTTCGTTTTCTAAAACTATTTTAAAAATTATAAATTTTAAAATAATGTGGTTTTTTTAAAAAGTGTTTTTTTTAATATTAAAATATCTTCATTGTGTTAAAAAAAGTCTTATTATTAATTTAAACTTGTGTTAAAAATATATTTAATACTTATTATATGATATATTTAATAGAAGAGAGGGTTGAGAAAAGAATATCAAGGTGTTCTAGAAATGCGTCAAGTGTTTCTATAAAACATGTATTTATTAATTAAGTAAAATAAGATAATATTAAATATTGAATACATTTTTGCAAAAGCAAAATTTTTAAAACGAAATATTGAAAACGAAATAATTATAAAATATGAAATACTGAAAACGGTTTTTTAAAACGAAATGTTTAAAAAAACAAATTTTGAAAAAAGTTAATACTTATAGAAACAATATTATTATTTTATTATTTAAAGTATTAACTTATTCAAAATTTTTAATCATATTTTATATTAAAATATTGACTAATATTATAAAGATTTTTATTAATGACAATTTATTATTTTTGTATTTAACCTACATGTATGTATGTATGTATGTATGTATGTAGACACACATATATACATATGTGTGTGTATCTGTTTCACATGGTATTCTACTTAGGGGTCATAAATCTCACAACCCCCCACTTTTTGAACATTGAAGACCAACAGGAGATGTGTGATTTCTGCTCCAAAGCATTATGATCGCCATGAACAACCGCCATTTATGCTCCGAAAACCTTCCATTTCTTCTTCTTCTTCTTCTTCTTCTACTCTTCATCAACCCAAGTGTTAGCCTCACCATTGATGGTATCCTCTTACTCTCTTTCAAATACTCTGTTTTAACTGATCCTTCAGGCGTTCTAGATACATGGAATTACTCCGACGACTCTCCATGCTCATGGAACGGCGTCGTATGTAATACTTCCGGCACAGACAACCGTGTCACCGCATTATCACTTCCTAATTACGGACTCACAGCCTCCATTCCCGCCAATTTGGGTTTGATTGAACACCTTCAAGAAGTGAATTTATCCAATAATTCAATCAATGGATCGATTCCTTTGTCTTTGTACAGTGCACCGGAGCTCGGGTCTCTTGATTTGTCGAATAATTTGATCTCCGGCCAGATTTTTGAGGTTGCCGGAGGCTGGCGGAGTCTCCGAATGCTTAACATTTCCGGTAACTTATTAACGGGTAAGCTGCCGAAAAACTTTTCCTTGCTGCCCAACTTAACGGTTGTTTCGTTGAAAGGTAACTATTTTTCCGGTGAGCTCCCCGGTGGGTTTTATTCCATTAAAGTTTTAGATCTGTCAGGTAATTTATTTAACGGGACGTTACCGGTAGATTTTGGTGGGGGTAATCTTGACTACTTTAACGTTTCACACAACAACATTTCCGGCGAGATTCCGCTGGAATTCGCGAACAAAGTTCCAACAAATGCGACAATTGATCTGTCATTCAACAATCTGACCGGAGCAATCCCGGAGTCTAGCATTCTTTTCAACCAAGACGAGCGATCATTCGCCGGAAATCTTCAACTTTGCGGGAAGCCATTGAAAAACCTCTGTGTTGTCCCTTCCTCAGTTTCCACTCCACCCAACATCACTTCCGATCCCACAACATACCCTCCGGCGATCGCCGGAATACCAAAAACAATCCCCTCGTCTCCGGCAAGCAATTCGTCGAACACTTCCAATGCACCCTCAAAAACAAGATTTAAAACGAGCACAATCGTCGGAATCGTAGTTGGAGACATTGCCGTCGTAGCAATTCTGGCGATGATCTTTGTTTGCATTTTAAGAAAACGTCAAATGGGTTCATCTGCCAATCATCACACCAACGATAATAATTCAAATAAGGATACCGATTGGGCATCATCAGATGAAGAAAATAAAACATTACGTTCATGGGGATGTTTGATAAAAAGAAGAAGCACCGAAGGGGAAGAAATAAGTGATGTTTCAAACTCGGAATGCTCCGAAACCTCGGAAACGGGTCAAATCGAGCATTTAACAAGAAAAGAGGAGGAGAAGAACGGGTTGGTGACGTTTGACGTGGGTGAAAACGAGCTAGAGCTCGAGACATTGTTGAAAGCGTCCGCGTATATACTCGGGACCACGGGGTCAAGTATAATATACAAAGCGGTATTGGAGGACGGGACAGCGTTGGCGGTCCGACGGATCGGTGAAAACGGGCTGGAACGGTTTAAGGACTTTGAAAACCAAGTTAGGGTGATTGCTAAACTGGTTCACCCGAACCTGGTTCGAGTCCGTGGATTTTATTGGGGTGCGGATGAGAAGCTTATAATCTACGACTATGTTCCTTATGGCAACTTATCCAATGCACGTTACAGTGAGTCATTTCTTGATCTCTTTCTGTTAAATTTGGCGTTCCATGTGAGCACATTAGCTTTTTTTTTAACAAAAATCTTTAAACTCATAACATCTCATCTTAAAAATAATGTTTTTATTAAGATGCATACTAGCTTTTTAAACTCGTTACGTCTCACCTAAGAAAAAATGTCTTAGAAGAGTTATTTAAATAAGATACATTTTCATTATTGAGTGAGAGTTGGGGGAGATTAATGTGTATTCTACGTGGAGGAGAGTGAATGGCCTGGCTTAGGGTTCGTTTGGTAATGTCTGAACCATTAAATGTTGAATGGTTAAGATGTCTGAATAGTTAAGAGGGTATGAATCAGTAAGTGTTTGAACCAGTTAAGACTGTTTTGTTGAAAATCTGAATGAAAATACAACATACACTCATTCTTTACAAAAACCCTCAAAATATTAACCCCCTCCCCCGGTCGAGGTTCCGAGTCGTCTTTGACCTCGCCATCGCCGCCTCGTCGCAGCCGCCCCCGTCAATTTGAATCACTCTCGTCTTTGGTCGAGTTGGATCTCCCTCATCTTCTCTTCGTGTCGTCGATCTGATTCGTCTTCGGTCGCAGAGTGTTCTGCGGCTGAAGGACAATGACGTATGTGGCGGAGTGGAGAGAGCGGGGTGTGCAGCAACGATGTGGCGGAGGACGGTGGCGATGTATGCTTCGGTTAGGTGGCGGTGAGGCATGCCCCATCAAAGATGAGTCTGAAGGGTTCAGACTTACTCTCATGTCTGAATGGTTCAGACATTTTCATTCCATTCATATGTGTTTTTTGTTGAAACAAATGATTTGAATCTTAACAATTCAGATTCAGACTCATTAAGACCTAAACAAACAACCCATTATTCTTGTGATGACACCCTCCTTACTAAGTGAGAAAAATAATAACACAAATGTCTATGTGTAAAATATAGATACAATTAAAGATTAAGACGTGATATGTTATAAATTAACTAATCGCCATAAGATTTAGGAGTCGGAAGTTATAAAATATATATATACACACACACATCTATGTCATAAGTTATAAAATAGACAAGATTAGATTAACAAAAAGCTTTTCTAAGATAAGTAATAAAATAAATAATGATATATAACTATAAAGTTGTTCAAAAGTAAGATATCAAATTGCGTTATTTTGTATATGAAATCATATTAATTATTACTTTATGAAAGATGAGATTCTAGAGAATATATCTATTATATTATATTTCCACAAAATTCCTCAACACCATGAACATGCGCAATCTAGCTTTCCAACACGACTGTTGCTAAGATGAGCTGTTGAAGGGGACCGAGGTGGAGTAGTTGTAACTGAATCCTTTGTTTTATCAATGCACCAACTCATGCACCACAGGTCAACTGTCACGTAGCGGCTTCTCATTAATTTACTTTTGGCCCATGGCGTATAATAGCAATAAAGATGCTTGTGAATGAGATTCATTAAATGTTATTACTAGTTGAATTATTCTTTGTCAACGTGAGACTAGCCCACTTGGTAGAGGCTTGTCTCTTAAAATGGGAGGTTATAGGTTCAATCTTATGCAACAGTGTAATTATGGTGTAATTTAGGTGAGAGTAAATTAGCCGTTCAAAAAAAAAAAGTTGAATTATGCTTTACATAAATTTGTATTGAAATTAGATTTTTTTTTTGAACGACGAAGATCACAATCGTGTGAACCAACTGTTTCCAGGCCATGTCACCAAGATCTAGTTACCTGGACCTACTATGAGCCACCACAACCACCCCAGGAGGAAACCCTACTGGGAAAACCCCTGGCCCCCCTCGGACCCTTATTTCGCTGCAGGAATGATTTGAACCCAAGACCTCCCATTTGAAAGACTTTTGGGTACCATTGAGGCAATGCCTCATTGGCATGTATTGAAATTAGATAATATATTTTTTAGCGAACTAAATAATTTATTGGATTGGGCCAATTGGTAAGAGAGAAATGCTACAAGCAAAAGATTATGGGGACAAAGAATAAACATTGTTTAAAAATAACTAAATCATTTATTGATGTTGTCTAAGATCATTAACATGCATAATTAACTTGTACTTTTGACAGGAAAAGTTGGATCATCGCCATGTCCCCTACCATGGGGATTACGGCTTAAGATAGCATTAGGCACGGCCCGTGGGCTATTATATATCCATGACAAGAAGCAAGTACATGGAAATCTCAAGCCGAGTAATATTTTGTTAGGATCCGATATGGAGCCCAAGATTGGAGATTTTGGGCTTGAAAGACTACTCCTAGGTGATCAAAGTTACAAAGTAGGTGGATCAACTAGAACCTTTGGTAGCAAGAGGTCAGCTGCTTCTAGAGAAGGTTTCGCAGATTTGGTAATTGGGCCTCACCCAAGCCCCAGCCCAAGTTCTACAAGCGGCATTTCGCCATATTATGCCCCAGAGTCGCTCAGAAACCTAAAGCCCAGCCCAAAGTGGGATGTGTACTCATATGGTGTTATATTGCTTGAACTTATAACAGGAAAGGTTATTGGCTCGGACGAGTTTGGACCCGCTAGCATGACCTGGAGTGCCATTTTGACTGTTGAGGAGAAGAAAAAGGTGTTGAGAATGGTTGACGTGGCAATTCGTGCTGACATGGAAGGCAATGAGGTGGCGTTGTTGGGGTTGTTGAGAGTAGCTTACAACTGTATATCAACGGTTCCACATAAGAGACCACATATAAAAGAGGTGCTACATGCTCTTGAAAAGTTTCCTTGTGTTCCTTTTTCATATTATTGAGGAAAATAGGTAAATTCAAATGGAGAGATGTGTTTATTTTATTGGAAATTAACAAGTGATTTATTGTTTTATAAATTTATTTTTTAGTCTATTGTCTATATGGGGTTGTAAAAAAGATAAGTAGATGTAGAATGGCAATTTCAAAATTTGTGTATATGATAACCTATAATAATGGTTGTATACTGTTACTATTTTACTCTATTTGAAATTTGTTTATTTGTAAAAAATCTATAATATCACTCTTATTGACAAGAAACATTTTGGTAAAAATGGGTGTGGCTTGGTATTTCATAAATTTAAAGGAATTTGAAAATTATGGGTCTTTCATTGTCAACTTGTTTGAAAAACGCATTGGTGAGGCTTTGGCTCTTTTAAGACTATCCACAATGGTCACCCCACTGAAAATCCTTCCCCACCGAAATTTCATGCCACGTCATCACCCCACTGAAAACCTTAAACCCCACAATGGTCACCCCACTGAAAACATTTCCCCACTATTATCTAGGCACCAATCAGAAAGCAAGAAAGTGGCTGGCACCAATCAGAAAGCGAGGGAGCAAGCGGGGAGCGGGGGCCGTGGGAGGGGGTTGGGCGGGAACCGCTGAAGGGGGGGGCGGTGTTCCCGCTGGAAGCCGCCGAAGGGGGGAAGCCGCGGAGGTGAGCGGGGAACCCATTGCGCATGGTCTAAGGCAAATATTCGGGCCTTTAAGTCATGCAGGATTCCAAAAATTGCTTGGTCAAAGGGGACAGTATGGTTTTGGGGCCAATAGAAAGCTATGAAGGTGAATAGGGTTTCTTTATTAAATATTTTCTATATCTAATTGATTAAATATAGAAGAAGACTTATTATTGCATGAATAAAATAACTAAACAAGTAAAGAGTTTGGAGATAGAAAGACCAAGCTGATTTATAAAGTTTTAAGTGTGTTTTTATAAAAATACTTAAACTTTAATTAATAAATTTGATAATGGCTAACTAATTGTGACTTGAAATAGTATTGGTTCATTAAAGATGAGTTGATATCATATGCATGGTTTAAGCACTTGATTAATCATTTTTGAATCATTCAAATTATCGTTTCAAGATATTTAACAACAACAACAACCAACAACAACAACCTTACCCAGTATATTCCCACTTTTCAGTAGGATCTGGGGGAAAAGATAGATACAAACCTTACCCCTATCCCAATTGGGATAGAGAGACTGCTCCGAAAGAGTCCCCAGCTCAAAGTTATTGTTTGAAGTTGACCATCCCAATGATTTTAACATTACTTTCACAAATAATTAAAATAACGTTAAAATTAGTGAACTTTTACTTTTGCCCCTTAAGTGCCCACACATATATACATTATATGCGTGCACCGCAAATGGGGCCCTTTCAAGATATTTAACAAATGAATTAATAAAGAGGTGTTGAATCAAAAGAGATTAATAACTTAATAATTTAATAATTTAAGAGAGCAAGATAATAGAATTCTATACATCTTACAAAGAAGAATTTATAAAGCTTAAAATGGCATGCAAGGTTTTTATAAGTTGATTAAAATAGTTTTATGAAATGGTATTTTATTTTCAAATGTTTTACAAAAATCATTCTATAATGAGTAATAGCTTTACATCTAGCTAACCGCCTGTGCACTACACCACCTCAAGAAAAGGGTTAATGTGAAAAGAAAAGACCCTGAGCTTAATAACTCCCACAAATATCCTCACAGAAGTCATAATTTATCTTAAAAATTAAAATGTTTTACAAATCCAAAAAAGAAAGCATCTCGATCATTTGTCTTCAAAAATCAAAAGAAATTTAACTATATCTAGCTTATTTTGGCAAAATATGATGGGGAGTAAAACATCTTGTGAAACTTATTTAACTAACTAAAATATCTAGAGAATAAAGTACAAAAGGGAATAACACTTCACATAATGTTCAAATTATAAAACAAGAGCGACTGACAGAATGGCGGTAGCCAAGTCCTTAGTTTTGTGATTTAGGCTATTAAGAGGAAGCCTTCTACATCATTTTTTTTTTCATCAATTTTGCTCTAACTCTTGCATAAATATTATTTACACTTCTCTCTTGATTGAAACATCAATCAACTAGTGATTTAACTGAAACTAATAAGATGTACTTTGAAAAGTTGAGAGAAGTTGAACCCCTGTGTCGACTTGCCCATAACCTATGGTTTAGATAATGGCCGGGGTCAAAGGAATCAATTGAATTTTGTGTTTTACATAACATTCATGTAACCAATACCAGGTTGACCGTAAAAATTATTTTTTTAACTGTGATGTTTAGTTACCATTTAAAAATACTTTATAGTTAACGAATCCTATTATAATTTAGTTCTTAATTATTAATTAACCAAAATACATAAAGTTTCAGATGACAACATCTATGCTAAAGTATTGATAATTAATTTTTGTGTGGAATCAAATAAAGAAAGAACTTGGGGAATAAAGTGTTTAAAAGAGCAACCATAACTAAAGCATACTAAAACAATTAACTCGACCCAGAAACGTGATCCTACCAAAAAGATTTTACGTCGAGTTATTAGAAATCTGAACAGAATGATGTAGTGACCCTTTTAAAAGAAATTCTTATGTGCACCACTGGACTTGCCACCATCTTCTATCTGCCCATAATTGTTCTATCGACTCTCATTTTGTTTACAAGTTATTTATTTATTAAAAAATATATATTTAGGTTTTCTGTATGTTGTTGAAGACGATGCATTAGTTATGCCATGATTCTTAACATTGAAAAACATGAAGTGGGTTCGAGTCAATCTTGTAGAAGTAGAGGACCGGAGGCTCTACTTGTTGGTTTAATCAAGCCTTTATTTATGAAATGAATTCATCGATGATGTTCGTATAAAAGCCAAAGGAAAAGAAAGAAACTAGAACCAGACTAGAGTGCTTTATTCAACAAAACTACGTGGCTATTCTAACTCCTATTCTAGCTGTTACCCAACGTAAAAATCCAAAGAAATCGGTCAACAAAGTACCAAGTTCAACTATTCAAACAATTAAATAAACAATAAAATATAAAATGCTTCAAGTGCCTGCCATGTAGTCCATGTGATATCTTGAAGCCATAATTATTCCATGCATCAAACAAAGCAATCTAAAATACCAGCATCCATCGATACCCATGACCCACGAAATAAACGATTAACCCAACACTACTGGCCCTTTACCAAGGATAAATCGGCCATCGCCCCGTGCCTGAATTTTTGGGGCCCAAATTTTTTTTTTCATTGTTTATATATAAAAAAAAATTATATCTATGAAATTTAAATAATTCTAATATTCAAGCTAAAAAAGTTGATAAAAAAATATAAAATGTTTTTATTTTATCATAGTGTCGGGTTTATGGTATATTTTTAAAAATTAGTCGGGTTTCGGGTTAACGCGAATACCTGAATAAGGATGGTTAATATTTTTTGTATGTGTTAATTATTAAATATAGACACATTTAACTTTTCACTTAAATATTTAATTACGTTAACTATTTGTGATTAAGGCTATTAATCAAATTATACATGATTCAACATATTTTCAATTACTTTATATGTTTAAAACACGAATTATTTGTAGCAATTTAAAATTGGGTCAGGATAATAACAAATAAATATTAACTCAACTGACCCGACCTGAATAACCAGTGACCTGACTAACCTAAACATTACTAGGGTAGGGTTGCGGTTCAATCTTTTTGACTAACCCGAAACCCGATCGTGTTGACCCGATCAACACCCATGTCTATGATTTTACTATGTTTATTTTTATAATGTTAATCATTCTTCAAAAAAGTTTATATAATTTATAATTCGTTTGAGCCTACGTGCATTTTTTCCTTCTTGACCCGGTTACTTAAATTCTCAAGACCATCCCTAAGTAGAACAGTCAAAGCCCTCTTCATAGAAGACTAAAGCCTCTGTCAACTACGGGTGTTCATCAGATCGAATAAATGTTTATTCGGGTTATTCGTATCGGGTTGTTCGGATTTGAAAATTTTAAGACCTTATCCGAAACCCGATCCGAATTCAAAATTTTTCTATCCAATCCGAATCTATCCGAAAAACCCAAATAAACCTATTTTTTCATCCGAATAGTCCGAACAACCCGAATAACCAGAATAAACAGGGTTTATTCGGGTTATTCGGATTGAATTTGGATATCCGATCCTAATAAAGATGATTTTGGATATCTGATATCCGATCTGATCCGATCCGAATCTGGAAAATGGATATCCGATCCGAATCTATCCGAATATCTGAATCTTTAATTCGGATCGGTTTTTTCGGGTTTCGGATACTATTCGGATTTCGGATTTTTTCGGATTTCGGATTTTTTGAACACCCCTAGTGTCAACGTAGCCTTTGATGCAAGCTGCTAACACGTACCGTGTTGTCTTCTAGGTTAAGGGGTTTAAATGATTCTGATTTCCAATTCAATTGGTCACCTCTCATGACATTCTCACCGGTCATACTAGGGGTGTTCATTTTCGGATATTCGGTGTTTCGGATATCCAAAAATTTCGGATTCGGGTATCCGAAATCAGGAAAAAAATAACAAATTTAAAAAATATATATTTAGGATATCATTCAGATTCGAAAATTATCCGGATATCCGAAAATTTATGCGAAATAAGTATCCGAAAAAAACTATTTCGGATATCGGAGATCCGAACTACCTGAAAATTTTCAACATATGTATCCGAATCCGAATTTTCTGATATCAGAACTTCCAAATATCCAGTTTTTTTGGATTCGGATATTTCGGATTCGGATATAGATTTTTTTGAACACCCTAGGGCCCACCACCACCTAAGTTTTCATATGTTTTGATGGACAAGAATCGAGAAAGCATTGGTATTTCAAACTGTTCTTTAACACACCATGTTTACTATACCCATGTTTTAATGGAGAAATGAGGAAAGATTAGTTCTGCCAAACAAAAAAAGAATTGTACAGATGACATTGTCACATACATGATACATCTTGAAAAGTTTATACTTTATATATTTGAAAAGGATATTGAGGATATAAAAGCAAAATGAGTCTTTTCATAGTTTAGAAAAGAAATTTTATCCATTACATTATTATTTATTTCTTAGATTTTTTAAATTTTATGTATCATCTTTTGTGTTCAGGGCTTGTACGTATTACGTATTTTTAGGGTTATACACTTTATTATTATCATTTTTTAAAAACTGTTTTGTCAGTTTTTTCTTTTCTTTTTTAGTTTCTCTCTTTACTTTCTTTTCTATTTCTTTTTATTACTTTTATTTACATATTTTCTTGACTTTTGTTAGTTCATTAATCAAATTATATAGTTTATAAAACTGTAGCTTTCTTTATATTTTAGTTTTATTATATATTTACTTCTTTTTTGGTTTAGTTTAGTTATATAATTTTCTGCTTTCATATTTTTATATTTCAAAAAAATGAATTCTTTATTTTGGAAGTTCATGCAATCTGAGTCGAGTTGACCTTAGTTGATGTGAGTAACAGGGCTTGAACAGTTTTAAAAGGGGCCTGTTAGGGAGACGCCTAGGTGGATAACTGGACACCCGTCAATACGACCCGTATTGGGCTTTACGGGTCGTATTGAAAAGAATATTCTGACAAAAACTGACACGTCAAATCATAGGTCTGACGCAGGTCTGACACACCCATACGGCCCGTATGTCACAATACGGCCCGTATATATCAAATAAGAAAAATAAAAAAGTAAGAGAGAGAACAAAATATAGGGGTAAAGTTAGTAAAAAAAACGAGTTTTACCAAAAATAGGCCTTTATGGGCTCAACAAGGAAAAAATACAGAAAAGTGTTTGGAATCTGTACAGTGTCAGACCATGAACTGTACAGAACTAGGCCTAGATCAGTTCCAAGTTCCAACGACATAATCAATTAAGTCTATTTTTGCCTTAAAAACTTAAAATATATAAGTTGAGGGTCCAAAAATAGCAATAAAATTCTGATATAAAAAAAATAAGTTTATCCCTATACGGGCCGTATTGGGCCATACGGCCCGTATGTACTTTCAACCGTCAAACATTTTTCTGACAAACTCTGACAAAATCTGACACTCATACGACCCGTAAAGGGTCATACGACCCGTAAAGGCCTAGGTGGTGTCAAATAATCCATAGGGGGTGTCCAAATAACCTGCCCCTTTTAAAAGAAGGGATGAGACAGAGCTTGAATAGATTTGTTATTAATAATTTAAATACATAATATCATTTAATTATAAAATTTATCATGCTTACAGATTACAATACCTAAAATGATTTTCAGTCAAGTAAGTTTATATATTTTAAAATCCTGACTGACCCCTTTAATATTTTATAATCGCACCCCCTTAAATTTGCATATTCGGACTTCTAATGAGAATTTAAGTGATAGTTGAACTTGTTTTTTTTTTATAAAAGAGATTAAAAAAGGTCTTCATAAATATCGTTTTGAATAGATTTTAAAAAATAAAATTCGTAGATAACAACGAGGCCTACATTCTGACAATGTTGACCAATAACAACATAAATAGGTATATGTGAGTAATCAATTATTATATTTTTAGTTGAAATATGTAACATTATAACATATAATAAGTTGTGATGAACACCTTAACATAATGTGGGTCAATATGAGTAACTTAAAAAACATGTGTATAATGGATTCAAATCGGTAAAAATATTAATAATATATTTGATGAGAAAATCACTAAAACTATTCAATTAAACTAGTTGTTTAGTTATAATTCATTTTAACTTGAACGAAATTGATGTTTTTAAAAAATGACTCATTAAAACCAAAACTAATTTTGCCTAAAACCGATGTTGGCCCGCATTCGTTCTGACCCGTTACCCAACCTAGCCAATCCATTTGACAAGGCATAAGACAATTATAGATGTATTGAAATTTTTATTATGTTTTTAAGTATAAAATTTGGTTTGATTGTCTTTTTATAACATGACCCGACCCGATTCGACCTAACCGGATCTAAACAGAGGAGGAAAAATTATTATACAACGATCCTCAAAAGACCATAAAATTTGTCCCCCGTGAAAAAAATTTATGTGTCTGCCACTGCTTGTGAGTTGTGACTTGTGAATTAGAAAATTAACGATTGACCAACCCTTAGCAGCAATTAGAGGTGGCCAAATCGGGTTTTTTTTTTTGGAACCGGAACCGGTCAACAAAGTCAAGAACCGGTTCCGGTTCCGGTTCCGGGTTTTGACCGGTTCCGGGTTTTGACCGGTTCCAACCGGTTTTTTGCCGGTTCCGGTTCCGGTTCGGCCGGTTTGAGGGCGGAACCGGTTCCAGGTTTTCCGGTTACGGTTTCTCTGAAAATCAGGAACCGTCAGTACCCACCGGTTCGGGTACGACCGGTTCCGGGTCCGTTGGCCACCTCTAGCAGCAATTGCAGCCCAGGCAGGTGAATCCATGAGTAGGACCATGACCGTGACTCATGAATGTTTCTTGCATTATTTCCTTTAGCCCAATTGCCTTCTTTTAGCCCAGTGATGATAACATAGACTCATAGAGTCACAGAGTGATAGTCATAGAAGTTAAATCTTATTACAATAAACAAATAACTTAGGTCACAGGTGTATTTCTATTAAGTAAAGTTTACATTATCGTTTATTAGTTTTTCTCTCTTTCTAAATGCTAATGATAATGTTTATAAATAAGTAACTGCATAAAATATATCATCTTATTCTAATTATTTATTAAAACCTAATCATAACATTTTTACTTATATCTTATCTTAAAATATAATTATATAACTCTTAAATATTCACAACTATTAATTATTTATAATTCTTAGAACTTTATTATTTTTTTAAGTCACCTGTAACTCATGATATTAATATACAAATCTTCAGAAAAACTATTTGTGTACAATATGTTGAACCACAAACCCGTTTTATAGTTTTTATGTTTATTTATGTGATAAACTAGTAACTAACACCCATGGTTCTCTGCAGTAATTGACCGATTTAAAACAACGTATAACCAAAAAATAACACATTGAAAACATTGTTTCTGTCCTTGCGTGTTCTGTAATTTTATTAAAAAAAATAAAAATGAAAAACTCATGCAAAGTCTTCGGGATAAGGAAAAAAGGCTATAAAAAGATAAAACTCCATCAATAGAAAAAAAAATTTGTAAGTAAACCAAAAATAAATATATTAGAAAAAAACCATAATAATGAAAAAAAGAAGATAATAATTAAATATTTTTAAGTAAACTAAATTATCTTTTGATATTTCTAAGTCGTATTTGTTTGTATGAAATTAAAAATAAGATTTTACTCAATGGGGTTATTAATGTTCAAAACAAATAGAATTTAACCCATGATTAAAACTATGCCTAGCAAGTTTTAATGGGTCGGGCTAGGTAACGGGTCAGAACGGGTTCGGGTTGGGATGGGTGCGGGTCATAACGGGTTTTAATCAAAATCAGTTTGGGTCGAAATGGATTGTTCTTTAAAAACATCAATTTAATTTAACTTTAGATGTATTATAAGTAAACAGATAGTCTATTTGTATAATTTTTAGTGATTTTCTTATTAAATATGTTATTAATCATTCCTAAATGTTTGAATACATTGCATTCACATTCTTTTTTGGTTACCCGTCTTGACCCATATTGTGTTCAAGTGCTACCTATCTCAACCTATTTAATATTATGATGTTACTCATTTTAACCCATTATACTACAATTGTTAACCCAAAACAACCAATTTCCTTTGAAATGGGTAAAAATTGTCCCCTCTAATTAAAAGTTAAAAACCATGGAATTGGAATCCCTTTTTCCTTAGAAAAATAATATTAAAAAATCTAAGTAAAGAATTCAGTTCTGTTTTGATCACTCTTTGATGGCATCTAATTCCCATTGGAATCCAATTCATAACCCCTTTATTCCCTAACAAAACCACCCTTAAATTCTTTCATATCATACATTTTAAAACATTTTATTGAACCAAACCAAGTTTCAAATCAAGAGAAAATGGGCATGGCCATATCACGGTTGGTGAAAATGTTGTTTGCTAAGAAGGAAATGAGGATTCTCATGGTCGGGCTCGACGCTGCAGGCAAAACCACCATCCTTTACAAACTTAAACTTGGAGAGATCGTTACTACCATCCCAACAATCGGTACCTCAATCCTCATTAGCATTTACAACCTCTTACCTCATTTAACATCCTCGAGTAAACAATAACTGGCGAAATTAAACCAGGTTTTAATGTCGAGACTGTGGAGTATAAGGATGTTAGCTTTACCGTATGGGATGTCGGAGGACAAGACAAGGTACCCAAAATTCCAAATTCACTAACTAATTAGAGCACTAACAAATCATGAATATATTCAAGAGATCGAGGGTTCAAATCCTGCACTGACTGAAGTCTGACTCATATAAATAGATTAGGAGTTCTAAAAAACTAACTAATTCATGACTCAAATCTGCTTTCAATTGATGATTATGTGTTAATTGTTAGTTATATAATCTGTAGATCCGACCCTTGTGGAGACACTACTTTCAAAACACGCAAGGGCTTATATTCGTGATCGATAGCAACGATCGAGAAAGGATTAACGAAGCTAGAGATGAGCTTCATCGCATGCTCAACGAGGTACCATAATCTTTTTAAACATCAAGAACACTAATTGGGGCTAAGAATCTAATGGTAGTTGTTTTTTAAAGGATGCATTACGTGAGGCCACAATACTCGTGTTTGCAAATAAACAAGATCTTCCGAATGCAATGAGCGTTTCTGAAATCACCGATAAACTCGGACTCCATTCCTTGCGACATCGTCGATGGTAATCTATTTTCTGACCTCAAAATTAATTGTGAAAAATAATACGACCATAAATATCTCCGTACACTGTAATTTGTACTTCAAAAGTACAAATTACAGTGTACGGAGATATTTAATGTTAGAAAAAATAAGGTGTATTAGCTGAAATTAAATCATTTATATGGTTTGAACTTTGAAGTAAATAAAAGTTCATTAATTATGAAAACAGGTATATCCAGAGTGCGTGTGCAACCTCTGGCGAAGGGTTATATGAAGGTCTAGATTGGCTCTCGACCAATATATCTGCCAAGGTGAATTAATTATATATATTTACCTTTGTAGCCTTAGAATATGCAAACAAATTTTCGGTAAGAAATGCTTTGAAATACACCAAAAATAGGTTAGTATCTCGTGTATTACACGGGTTGAATAAAAAAATGTGATAAATAGTTATTAATTAAAATTTAAACACTATAAGATAATATTTAAATATAACATGTGATTAAAATTTTGTATATTTAAAATTTGTTTCTTTAAAAATTTCATTTTAAAAAATTGTTTTTGAAATTTTATATTTTATAATAATTTGATTTTTAATTTTTTTATATTAATATACTTTTAATGTATTAATTTTTTAAATTTAAAATAGTATATTTAATGTTTAATATTATTATTTAATATAAGATGTATTTAATAGAAGAAAGAGATGTGAAATTAAAATTGAGGTGCTCTCGAAAATTGACATGTGACTCTATAAAACATTTATTAATTAGAATAGATAGATTTTTCAAGATTTTACAAAAATAAAAATAGGTATGTGAAATAAAGTAGATACGTACAAAAACAAATTTTCGTCAAAAAATTTGCGTATGAATAAAGTTAAAAGTGAGTCCCGTATATACATCAAGAACTTTAGGGAACACTAATATAAATTACAAAGTAGATCAATGTGTTATGTAGCTATGAGTTAAAAGGTACAAATTTATATGATAGACACCGAATTATAGATATATTTTAAAAAAAAAAATTGTAATTTAATAATCTAAACTATGGTAGATTGGCCGATAATAATCAATGTTAATAGTTTGATCAGTGATAATTTAAACTTTTACTATTGTTGTATATGATAATCCCATTTGTATAATCAACAAAATTTAACACTTGATTTTTCTTGCAATAATAATAGTGAACATAACAGATCTTATACAAGTCAAATCTAGTAAGAAATAAAGAGTATATTTAATGAAATTTTTTTATGATTGATTATAGTATTATACTACTAATAAGGTTACTCTTAGTAGTAAAAATGACAGCTAAGATTATCATCAGTTAAAGTGTTATTATAAATTATTATCAACCAATAAGTTATATTTTGAATTATTAAAATCCAATTTACTATTTTTAAATTTACTATTCTTTTTTTTCTTTAGGTTTGAGTGTGTGACTAATATGCAATGCAGGGTTAAATGGTAATTTTAACAGAACTGATAAATGTTATTTTGGTTGCAGGGATAAGAGTCCTCAGTCATCACTGTATTACAAAGACTCTGCCTCTGAACCCTTTCATAAACATGCAAACCTACTCATTTTCTTCAAGTAATGTAATTTAGTGTGTGCATATAGGTAATATACACACACATTATTATGTAGTTACTATGTACACACACATTATGGTTGTATTATGTGCAAAAAAAAATGTACTTTATACTGCAATGGATGGTTTATAAACAGATGTTTTATATATAAGAAAGGGTTTGGTTACTCTCACTCTCTTTATATTTTAAGTTAACACCCCGCTTACACTATACATCTCATGTAAGCCTATACGAGAGATGTGTATAGCCCCCTCTAATTCGATAATGATTGTATCGTTTACGTCTTGTGTAGAGGCGCATACGAGATAAATCATTAATGCTAAGAAATTTTTGACAAATAATGATTGGCCTCCTATAAGCCTCGTATGGGTTTATACGAAGCATATAGAGGATGCGGAGTTTGTGGGTTGGGTGTGAAAATAACAGAAATTATAGAAAAAACCCATTTCACTTGTGTTTTTATATAATGGCACCACATCCAGTTGTATTTTTACAGTATACATCTCATATATGCCTATACAATGGATGTGTATAGCCCCCTCTAATTCATGATTGTATCGTTTACGTCTCGTATAGGAGCTATACGAGGCGTACAATATCAATCATTAATGCTGAGAAATTTTTGACGAATAATGATTCACCCCTTATAAACCCCATATGGGTTTATACGATGCATACAGAGGATGTGAAATTTGTGGGCTGGATGTAAAAATAACTGAAATCATTAAAAAAAAAAAAAAAAAAAAACCCATTTCATTTGTATTTTTATATAATGGCACCACATCCAGTTTTTAAAAATCTTCAAATATTATTATTGGTTGTTGGTTACTATTACAAGTGAGACACCCTTATTGATGTATTCAATTAATGTCAAACCAAACTTTGAATGTAAGAAGCAACAATTGACCCCACAAAATCAAGATAGTATTTTTTGAACTCAACGAAACATTGATGAGACCAAATTTGATATCATTAAAACTCAAGGTATTTTTAAAATCTAATACGCCCATAACGCGTTCAAAAACAGTTATATGTTAACCGAAAAGCCAAAAATCGATGCCCGAAGAGACACTAACCTCACAAACAAGAGTCAAATCTAGCAAAATCGAAGTCTACAAAGCAAGAATCAAGATCCTATCATTAAAACAGAATGCAGGGTTCTAGCCCAAACATGATTATTGATTAGTGATGTAATGGCACCTTAACATCATATTTTGGAAAATAAATAAGCAAAACTATTACCAAATCTAACAACCGTTGCTGATCGACACGCGAGCTGGTGGGACCAGTTTCATCAGCTGTTCTTGAGCCCGGATCTTCTTTAACACTGGAGGTTCTGGAGAAGATGAAACCGATGATGATGCAACTGCCCATGAATCACTAGAGTTGTCACTGCTGAAATAGGAATCGATTACGCCGTTTGGACTTCCAGGACAATAATGGAGCTTTCGCTTCTGACTTATCAAGTAGTTACTTCCAGGATTATCTGTTAGTTCCTGGATGAATTTTGAGCACTCGTCTACTTCTTCCTGCCATAATTTATATAAAACTTCAGATCTTGATATTTTAAAAGATAAACAAATAATTTATATAAATTTGTTTCATTTTAAAGAACAAACCTCGTTAATTTTAAGAAAATCTTTCAGCTGATTCAGATAACTGAATGCATTATCGCGATCAACCTCCTTAATCACAAGGATTATTGTGGCAGCAGCAATTACAGATGGAAGATAAAGCAGAGACCTTGAATCTGCATTCAGTTTACAAAGATCAGCTGCCTAATTTGCAGTAAAACTAAAAGGATCAATACTATTTTTTATAGGACAAATGGAATTAGACGGTATGATCTTATTTTATTTATTAATTTGTCATTGTTAAAATCATTGTACTTTCAGATTAATTATTATGGGTAATTTCATTGTACTATCATAGCTTGATTATTTTGGGTAGTATTGATGAGAGCAATGCCTGACATGTCTGAATGGTTTTTAAAATAGTTTTCTAGGGTTGAATGTTTCAAAATTGAATGATTTCTTAAAGGCTTTCACATTTGAAGGTTTTTCTATACAGTTTACAAAGTTTAATCATTTTTTATTAAGACTTTTAAAAGTTTGATGGTTTCAGTAATGACTAATGACTTTGTGGGATGTTGGGCAATGCATTATTAAAGTAATTAATCTGATCATTTTGTATTCATGTTGCAGATAATCAATTTCTAGTGTTTGAGCATAATGATTTTCAAGAGGACCCCAAATAAGTTGTCAAGGAGTAACTGCAAGAAATATGATTCATTGAAATAAGCAATTTGATTGATAAGCAATCTCAAACAATATGCAACAGTTTTAAAAAGCTATTCCCAACACTCCCACAAGATGATTATTTGATTATTCTTGATTTCAAACAGCAGAAACACATCGAAAAACCGTCTTCTGAAGCCATAAACTACTTTTGTAATGCCTGATTATGATTAGATCTTATCAAATAATCACTTTTAAAACACAATGTATGCAGACAATTTGTTGAAACTAGCAATTAATTTGTGTTTAATTAGTGTGTGATTGTTGATATCCTAATATATTCCAATGGTGATAATGTGCATCCAAGACAATTATTAATAACAAAATGGAGACAAATTTAACAAGCTTACCGTTGATAACAGCAAGAACAATTCTTTCAGACCTCCTAACGAACTCTGAATGTTGATGATGAGTGATCAAAGCAAGTCTCCGCATGATGTAATCAGAAAACGAAAATGGTGTCACTGGATTCATCTTCCATTGAAGAGAAGACAGCACCAGAAGCTCCATTTTCATTATAGTCTTCGATTCAAACACAAACTTTGCTTCTTCCACCTTAAATCAAAACACCCACAAAACAAAAAAAAAAACAAACAAACTTTAACAGCAAAATACAAACATTGGCATTTTCACAAACAACTTGAATGCATTCAAGTACCTGCAAATCCATAAGAATAGGGGCTTGGATTTCTTCAACTTTAGCAGCTAAAGACAAGCAAGCAACAGCAGCTAGCTGATTCATCCAAGGTTTATCTTTCTGAAAAGAAGCACCCAACAAGAACCTATCGAAGTAATTAACAGCTAACACAGTTGTCATAGCAACAAACCCATAATGATTACTAACCCTAATCATCCAATCAACAGATTCTTTTCTTAAAACCATCAAATCCCCATTACTAATCGACAGATTCCTCTCTTTTGACAGAAGCTCAGAAAGCTCATCTTCTTCCCACGACAAATCTTGTTCAAAATGGGTAAAAAGATGATCTTTACGCTTCAAGATTTGAATTTCATGGTCAATGAAACCAAACCCACATTCAAAATCCAAATCTGTCTGTTCTTCATCACAGAACAGACCATCGTCGAAAGCAAATGTAGGGTTTTGGGGATCTTTCATCTTGTTGTGATAAGTAGATGTAAGAGCCTCTATTCATTATCTTCTTTGGCCAGATTTTGTAACATTGTTCTGTGATGTTTCTCTCTCTAACTCTCTCAGTGTATGGATATGTTTCTCTCTCTAGAATACCCTAATCTCTGCAATTGTAGTGAGAGAAGTGGCCCAAAATAAAGATGCAAAGCAAGGGGGTTTTATCTGCGACCCCTTTCACGCCTGCATCTGTTGCTGCTTTTGATTTAATTGATAATTGTTTAATGGTTGTATTTTGAGAGCTTGTGAAAAATGGAATGTAACGGCAACATTCGATCGTATATACGGGGAAGATGAGTGCAGCTTTTTATTCATTTATGTCCTTGTGCTTTTCCCTTTTTACTACTTTAACCTGTAAACTTTTAATCTCTTACAAAATGGTCCCTCAACCAGTTTTTTCTTTTTTTTTAATGTTTTTTTTACATGTCCAAGTTGATTTTACCATCACAATCACAATCACAATCATTGTTACCATCATTTGAATGATAAAGTTTAATGTCTAGTAAGATTACCTGAATTTCAATGAAGTTTTGTAAAATTCATAAGCATAATATTAAAACAAAATTATATAACTTTTCAAGTTACATTTCAACAAATTTATTACTTATATCATCTTATTGTCTTTAAATTAATAAATATTTAACAGAAAAATGTCAATACACTTTTCGGTTTTCTCATGGTGACATGGTGCTCTATAAGTTAAACTTGAATATAACTATTATGTTTATGAGATTGAAAACAAATTGTGAATATTGCTCAATAAGTTTTTTTTTCTCTAGATTATTGTGTATTATATGTGTTTGGTTCTTATCCAAATATGAATAATAACATGTCTATTAAACCTATCATCTTTGTAATACTTGTTTGTTTATAACTAGCTTATTAACATAGGTATTATATACAATTGTATAAAACATAAGAATTACAAAACAATCACTAATAGAAAATAGTTACACAAACAGTAAAAAATATTTAAATTTTAAAAATAAGAAAATAGATGTTTATTTTATATATATCTAAACATTTTTTTAAACAATGTAAATAAGATTTAAATTTTTGAATTTTTTGAAATTATTAATTGAAATGAAAAGTTTTAAATGATTCGATTTTAAATAATATTTTAAATAAAAGGAAAATATTATTTTTTTTAATTTGAAAATTTGACTTGATAGTATTAAAGGAAATTAATTTTTAAAATTTATAAACATGCCACGCACGTGAATGTCGCAAAAACACACCACGTGACAAATGTGATATGAAAGGACTAAAATAACGCCAAGTGTCATATTATTATTGTTTTATTATGTAGTATAAATATAAATTGGTATCAAAGGCGAACCATAGGAGACGGGCGGGGCGGGCCGCTCCCTGTTTTTTGCCAGTACTGTCGATTTTTCAGATGTTGGGTTAGATGTTTATATAAATCAATTTTGTCTCTGTTGTAAAACATTTATTTTCGCCGTTGCTTTAATTTTTTTTATGAATAGTGTTAAATTTTTTGTTAACATTTATAATTTATTAACTTGTTTGATTAATATGTATACAAAATATATATGGGCTTGTAAGTTGAAAAATGAAAATAGTTTAAGCATTGTCTTCGCAATAAGATGTCAAATGACAATATCGTTAATAGTTTGGTGATTTACATAGAAAAAGAAATTGTTTATAACTTTAACTCAAAATCCATAATAGATGAGTTTAAATATTTTAAAAATTGTCAAACTGAGTTGTAATTCTTCTTTCAAGTATACACCCTGACCCATGTATTATGTTAAGCATTCATATCTTTGTTTGTTAAAAACATTATTTGCATTTCAAAAAACTGTATGAACAAATGCATGAGTTAATATCAATAAATTAAATACTTATAGTGTTTATTGCTTGACCAAACCCGACCCGAATTGCCGACCCAAATATTTAACCCAGTACATAGTGATATGAAAAACAATTGCGAGTCTAGTGAATTTTCATCCCTCTTTACATATTTCTTCAAGCTCTGACACCGATTATTATAATTGAATTTAATTATATAAATACCACATGATCTGATATTTATAAAGATTTTAACTCTTGTCGTTTTGTGAGAGTAAATCACTGATATAAAAACAGAGATGAAAACAAAGATATATTATGTATAAAATTGTGCGGAGAAAAATACTAAAAGAGTGAATAACAGTAACTACAGGGGCTGAATATAAACTCTAACGTAAGACTAAGAGCATGCCGTAAAAAACTTATAATACATGAGTTTATTAAGCGTGTTATACACGCGCATTACGTGGCTAACGATCACACCCTGCGATTGGGTGGATGAACAGATGGTTTTAAACACGCGCTAGGTACCGTGTGTTTGTTGTTGACGTGGAAGTAGGTGCTTTTAAGACTTTTGACTGTTTTTGTCTTCAAATAGGACCACGGAGGACCATAGGTACAAGTAGACTTTTTATTTATTTTTTATTTTTTTATTTATTTTTTTTCTCTTTTTATTTACCCAAAAAAGTTGATCCTATAAAACATATATTATTGACTTGTGTTCACAAAATTAGGACGATTTTATTTACACTTTAAAAAGGTGTGTATGATTAAGTTTAATATATCAAATACAATATGAAGTTTTAAAATTTGAATTGCTCACACTATATACACGGCTACCAATATAATTATTAAGTTTTTAATGTTTAATTTTATGATTTTACTATTCAATGATCTCTCTATATCTAGTTTTTATGTCTTGAATTTTGTGGTGTTAATGTTGTTTAAAGAACGATGTTGTAGAAAACGAATATAGGAGGTCTTGGGTTCAAATCCAAACAAGGGGGAAAATTGGGTGTAATTTAGGAGTATGAGTATGATAGTATTGCCGTTCAAAAAAAAATCTAGGAAAATTAAATTGTGCATTAGTAGCATACTATTTTTTTTATGATTGTTTGTTTATCACTGAATATTAAATTGTCAGTTGTGTATAGAGCAAAACTGTAACAACCGAATAATTAGCACATTTGATCCTGTATAAAATCTATGTTGAATTGACGATGGTAATTACTACAGATTGATAGTACACGAGAAATGATGAACGTAGGCGAAAACCGTGCGCAAAACGGAGTTACGGATTGTCCGGAATCACGAAACGAAGAAAATTTTCGAAGTATTGAACTTCTGGACTCGTCGCGGTACGCGACGGAGATTTGAGGATCCTTCGCGGTACGCGACGGACCTAAAATATCTAAAATCCTCCGGATTTCTTCGCGGTACGCGAAGCCCTTTTTGGCTTCTGGTCGCGGTACGCGACGGGTGTGGCGGTGCAACAATCTGATCTACTTCATCAGATTTCATGCAAAGTTAATTATTTTTACATTTTCGAACTCAGACGATCTACAGACGAAGAACACAAGCAAAACACCCTCCAAACAACCTGTTGAAGCCATCAGATCGTATATTTGAAGCCAGGGAACGTGTTTACAAGTCCTGATCGTTGTTTTACCCGCAGAAACCTGTCAGATTAGGTAATGATTTGTTCTAACCTTCTAGTTTGATTTTGATTGATTAGATCTTGATTTTGAACTTAATGATATAGTTAGGATTGTTGATTATTGCCTAGATGATGGCTAGGATTGATTAGAAATGAAGAACACGATGTTCTAACGGTTAAATCCTTGTTTTGATCCGTTGTAATGCCCGGTTTGCATGAAATCACAACTATGGTTATAATGGTTTAATCCATTTGATTATGACAATGTAGATGGTTAGTTTGATTAATCTTTGAAATGCAAAGGTTAAATCTAAGTGTTTCAAACTAATCACAATCATTAACATACTTATTAAACGATTATCTGATGTTTATGATAACAGTCAGATTAGTATGTTAAACATGGTTATTAAACCTATTCTAAGATTACATTGTGATATTTCATGATATCTGGGTAATCAATTATAAGGATTTATCATTTCTAAGCCATTAATCTGTTTAAGAACTGTTTTAGCATTATAATCAACAACATTAACTACTTGATGACTTTTAAGGCAATGTCTTTGACATTGAACGTTCAGAAAGATCTAATCAGTAGGTTAAAACATAAATGACTTATTAAGTGTAAACGAATGCAGAAATTCACCATTAGTACCAGTTTGTGAGTGATCTTGCTACAGTAAGACATCAGGTGAGTTCTATGAGCCCTCTTTTACTATTTTAACATTTTAGGGCTGATATGCATGTTATAAAGTTATTTTTAGGTAAATGATTGTTTTATCTGGCTACGGTCAGATAAGAGAATATGCTAAAGTAAAGAATGTTTCAAGTTGTAAAGTTAATGTATGAAAGTGACACTAACCTGATTAAGGTCAGGTAAAGAATGTTTTCAAGTAAAGAACGTTTTAAAGTAAATAATGCTTTAAGTCTCAACTACAGTTGAGAAGTAAATGATTTTAAGAACCTCAGCTGAGATGTCAAGGATGTTTTAAAGACTCAACTACGGTTGAGAAATGAATGATTTTAAAGGTCTCGGCCGAGGTTAATTAGAAAATGCGATTTTGAAGTCCCGGCTGCGGTTGGGCAAATGTTGAGCACTGCGGTGCGGATAATGATTTATGATTATGATGGTTTAAATGATTTAAACCATGTTATGTATGAATGATGTATGTCAAGAAGTCTTGTACCGGTATGAGCCGTCAATTTCGGTTGATGGTTTAAAAAGTCCTGTGAAAGAACAGGCAGAAGTCCTGTGAAAGAACAGGCATAAGTCCTGTGAAAGAACAGGCATAAGTCCTGTGAAAGAACAGGCCTGTCGACTGTGTGTCGCCAGTTGAGGAAATCTTATGCATGCATAACGTGTTGACTTCGGTTAACAGAACATGCTACATTTATGCACTGTATGATTGATGTTATGATGTCATGTATGTTTTGTATATGAAATGTTTTGTGTTTAGTATGATTGAGACTGTTGACTTCGGTCGGCAGTAAAGGCTAATGCTTTATGTATATTAAAGATTTAACTTTTATGAAAAGTAAACTTAGAACTCACCAGCGAAAGCTGACTTGTTTAGCATGCATATCAGGTTGAATGGTTAGAGAAAGGAGACCAGGAAGGCTCATGGCATATATTGAAGACTACCCCTGGCATAGATTGGCTGTATTATGTGACTGTTAGAAGAGTGGGTTATGTTTAATGTGTAAAAGTTTGTTTAGATCTGTATGATATTTATGTTGTTACCCTACATTCCGCTGCTATGATAATGTAAATATGATCTAAAGAGTATAGGTTTAATGTTTGCCAACTGAGGGGTTTGGGGCCTCTCAAAAACTTTTTAATCAAGATCTTATTAGAATTTGATTTTTATATTCAACCGGATTCAAAAAAGAGTTATAAACCACACAAACTAGATTTAACATATATATTTAGCATTTATTCACTTAATTGGATAAGTGAAATTTAAAAATAACATAACACAAAAACTAAATTCAAGATTCTATTCAGGTTTTTTTAGATATATTATTTGGTTTTATTTTTTCAACACTCATATATAATTTGAACAATAAACCATCAAAAGAATAGTAAAGTAAACCATAGGTAAAACAATATAATAAACTAAAAAACATAAGATATAAAAGGTAAAATATTTTTATATTAAATTAAAAAAGAAAAATAAATAATTAGCATTATTAATGATTGATTTTGTTTTGGAGACTTTAAAATAAATGACATAGATATTTGTAAAATATTTTGGTCTCTATTTTAACTTTTAAAAGTTTGGTCATCTTGTTATTAAGTTTTCATCTATAATTTTTATATCTTACGACAATCCACCTAAAAGCACCTTCATATATCAATCTTCACCATACTACATCACAAGTATCGTCCACCACACCACATCACATTACACCATCATCATCGACATTCAAGCTCTCAAATTAACACCACTGCCCTCAGCCTTCAAGCTCGAGACTCTTCATTCCGCTACAAAGATTAATCAATTATGTATTAGCCTCTTGATTCCGCTACAAACTATCAGTTGTATTATAAGGTTTATATGATTTGTAGTGGTTAGGGTTTTATTTTAGTTTTTTATCATATTATGTAGATTCTCTAAAGTTTATATACCTTGTCTATGTACTTTCAACTTTCTTCATGTGCACAATTTAGGTTTTCATACACATTTTCTAATTGGTTTTTCATTATTTTTGGACTAATTAAATGATGATAAGTATTGTTAGTGGGCTAGTGGCATATGGTGGTAAACAAAGAGACAGACAAAGAATTTACATAATATGATGATGGATGATAATGTTAATGGTTAAGGGTATATGCAGGTGGTGGATAGTAAAATTAATGGTGGTGGATAGTAACATTAATGATGGTGGATAGTGATACTCATGGTGGGGTTTAAATATTTATTTGGATAGTTTATACATATATAGCCTCTTTAAAACAGTACACAAGTTCAGAAAATTATACAATTATTCCCTTTAGTAAAATGATTAAAATACATTTTCATTTAAAAAATAAGAATAATTACATATATCCACTTATTTACATCTTTAATTAAATATATACACCTAAGTAAAAAGTTAAATTACATATATCACGTACTTCTTTAGTTAAGGAATATATGTAATTTATAACTTCAGGTAAACAAATATATGTGATTTAAATGTTATATAAATGATATATGTAAATTATTTTTAAAGTAATTTATATGTAATTTACGAAGTTTATCAAAAATTATATAGTGCACTTAAAAAAACTAACGGTGTTAATGAATTGAAGTTAATTGAGATAGAATTGCATGTATAAAAAAGACAAAAAGACAAAACGTTGATTGAGATACAATATAATTGCACACATAAAAATGCAAAAACGATATTTATAAAACTTTTAGAAGAAAAAAGTCGTTTGAAGTAAACGAGACGAACGAATTTTACTCTCTATATAATAGACACACTTGACTAGTTAAAGAGATAAAAAAACGTAGTGGTGTAAAACTAAACATAATTAGTTTTTTTTACTGGACTCACGTTAGTTTTATTTGAAGACTTTTGGGTTCGGATATCTAAATGTCAACTTAAATAAAATAAATTTCAATTAATGATCTACTTTTAATTATAAACTAGGTTTATTCACCCACGCGTTGCGGCGGTTATTACAGTACACTCTCGATATCGGGTATTATATATCATTTTGCATAAGCATAAGCTGTATAGCAAAATTAAATTTTTCATCACGAACTCTATCCAAGTTATTCATAAAAACATAAAATCATGCAAAATATTCATAAATATGTTATCAAAATAATATAAAATTACTCACGAAATCCGTCTCACCAATCATTTGAATTTAAAAAACTTCAAAAATCTCTAAACAAATATCTCAAATTTAATAAAAATCCAAATATTTAAACAACTCTCTCAAATTTAATACCTTATGTAACAACCCATTTTGGGGAATTATTAAAAGTAAAATGTAATTGGAGTATAAATTATGTTTTATATTAATTTGATGGGTGTTTTATTAATATTTGTTAATTATAACCAATTGGTGGGTGTTTTAAGGGTGTTTGTTTATTTTAACAATATGTTGGGTGTTTACTAACTTAACTTAGTTAGTTATAACTAGTTAGTTTTAACTAGTAATAGAGGGACCAAAACTGCCAATAGCTGAAACTTGTAAAGGGTGGGTTAAGTGTTGACTTGGTCAAATCTGGTCATAAGACCATTTCTTGCTGAAAACGTGAAGAAGGAAAGGAGGGGAGGAGGAAACTCAAGAACTCCAGAAATTTATCAAATTGGAGGTTGAATGTGAATCTGATCTTGAATGCAAGTTGAAATTGGAGTTCTTCTTGTGTCAAGCTACATCTAGGTAAGAAATTTTGATGTTTTTATTGGGGTTTTTGTGGGTTTCTCAAAGGGTGTGGGTTTGATGGATCAAATCCGAAATTAGAAGTGTAGATGGTGTTATATGTTGTTAACTATCATGATAATCATCAAAGAAACAACATTTTGTTCAATTCTTGCATGATGATGTATTTTGATAAAAATGGAGTTTTGGGGTTGTTCATGGTGATGATGAACTAAGGTTTAAATGGGTGATTAGATGATAGCTTTGTGACATACAACATATGAAATTGTGTTACCATGGTGATTGTTGAAATTGATTGATTATAAATCAACATGGGAGATTGTTGGAGTTTAGAAACAAATTGAAATGTGTGGGTGAAATCCCTGCACACAAGTTGTTTGATGAAAAGTCAACAACTTGATTTTTATCTAAAAAAAATGTTTAAAGGGATGGGTGTGGTTAATTAGTTGTTATAATCATAAAAGGTGTAATTTAATGATTAATGGGTCATTGTATGTCATCTAAATATAGTTGATGAAAGGGGTGTCAAAGTGGTGTAATTTGACTAATTATGGTCAACACTTGTATTGAAACACATAAGTATGATATAGGAGGCAATAGCGAAAGTGGTAGTGGAACTAAAAGACCCGAGAAGGAATTGGTTATAGAGGATAACGCATTGAAGCAAGGTAAGTCACCCAATCTTCTATTTGTTATGTGTAATGGTGTTATGCAATAATGAATATGTTGTGGAAGATTGACTTTATGGTGAATTGATGATTTTGGTGCTTGTTGATAGACAATGATAAGCAATAGGTGATATATGTTGCTTGATTTTTGTTGGTATGGTGTTTTAATGCTAGTTCATGATTTACTTGGTGTTAATTTGTATGTGTGTTGAATGATTTAACTTAATTCACAAGGTGTGTGAATTGTAATTGAATTCAACTAAAATTGGTGTTTTGAATCACAAGTGGTGTGATCATAACATTGAATTATTCACATGGTGTGTGAATGTTCTTTGTTGGGTGTAATCAAGTTAGTAAAACACAAGTGGTGTGGTTTACTTAACTTGAGAAATCTTGTGGAATAAGATTTCAATGGAGTTTTGGGTGCAAACGACCCGTTAGTAAATCGTTTGATATTATGACTATGATGGTTATAATTTGGTGAATTAAGGTGTTTAATATGATTATATGGTGTTATATAATGTTTATGGGGGTATTGGAACGGTCGTATTTGAGCGAAAGGGGTTAAGATGGCTTAAAACAGCAAAAATAGCCGTGCAGGTGGTGCCCGGCGTATGATACGCCTGGGGGGGGCGTATCATACGCCTCCTTCAGCTTCAACTCTTGATTTTGTCTGTGATACGCCCCAGATACGCCTAAACCATACGCCCCGAGTAAAATTTGACCAAAATTGACTTTTTGGGTCATGTAAGCTCGTGTGGTCGGGCATGGTGATCTTACTTAGTTCTAATGAACTAATGGTGACTTAATTATGGTGTTTCAGGTGAACGGAAGGGGTGAACGGGGTCGTGATCGGTTTGCTTTGGAAGGACTCGGATCAAACACGTTTTGGGTTTTTACTTTGTTGTGTTAAAACAAAGGTTTTTGGTGATAACTCAAATGTAGTTTTTGTTATTAAATGTTTAAATAACATCATTCATTTTGTAAAGTCGCATGTAAGTGGAATGTTTAAGGTGTTTAATACACTTGTCGGTTTGAAAAATCTGGGACCTATTTTCATTCGTCGTTTAAACACACGTGGCATGTGTTGGTGGGTTTGGGGCTTACAAGTTGGCATCAGAGCCATTGGTTTGAGGGATTCAAGTGCGTCGCGAACACTTGAACTCAAATCATTGTGCTTTTGATATGGGGAGTGTTGTTTGATCCGAGATCCGATCACGAAACCGGGGGTTTAAGGTAACAAGTTTGTGAATTGTTTACCTTAGTTGTGTATGTTTATTGGTGTTTGGTGTGAATTTAATTGTTAAACCGAATTTCTTAGTCATATTATGGGGAGGTGAAGTTAAGGGAATGGATATGTGAAGCGTATAGTGTTATGTCTGGCCAACATAATATTATATTCTTGACATAGGTATGACCTTAATGGACCCAACACATATTATGGTTACGAATATTAGGTAAGGTGTTTGGAGATTACTTTGGTGATGCATTTAAGTGCATATTTCATGGTGTGCTTAGTTATATGAACTAGATATCAATACTAATGTATCAAATAACATGTTTCAGTCGTAGAATGGCTGGTGGAGATAATGTTGATGGTGAGGGCAGCCACAATATTAACCTCACTGAAATGCAAACCATGGTGAGAGAAGAAGTGGCTAAGGCGTTGGAAATATCGATTCCTCATCATATGGAGGGACTGCAAGCCTCCTTAAGGGATTTTATTCGACGAGAGTTTGCAACTCTCTTAACAGGGCGAGATGGGGAAAGAACTCCAAAGAAGGTGACCTATAAGGAGTTTGTGGCATGTAAGCCAAGTGAGTTTAAAGGGGAGGTTGACCCATTGTTGAGTCAACGTTGGATAACAGATATGGAGGGCACGTTTGAGACGAGCCATTGTGACCCGGAGGACGAGGTGATCTTTGCGGGAAATCAATTGAGGGAAAGGGCTAAAGATTGGTGGGAGCTTCTTCGAAAGGAGAAGGGTAGGGATGGCATTAAAAATCTGACATGGGGGGAGTTTAAGGAGTTGTTCCTTAAACGGTTCTGTCCGCAGGCGGCGATTGACAGAATCACCGAAGAGTTTCTTCATATGAGGCATAAGGAGGAAAGTATTGACACGATTACCGCCATCTTCTATGACAAGGCAAGGTTTTGCCCAGACTTATTGCAAACGGAGCGGATGTGGATCAATCGATACCACAACATGTTAAATGCCAAGTATCGAGAGTTTCTTACACCTTCCAAGTGTGAGACATTGGCAGAATTGATCGAGTGCGCTCGGGAGCGTGAATTGGAACTAAAACGACAAGAAGACCGCGGTGAAAAGCGGAAAATGGAGAAGGAGGTGGGGTCTTCCAAGAAAGGGAAATTCACTAATTCACCTACTAAGTTTCAATCAAGTAGGGGGATTAAACATTGTGCAAAATGTGGCAAAGACCATGCGGGGGATTGTTCAGTACGATCTTTATCGTGCTACAAATGTGGGAAGCAAGGGCATCTTGCAAATCAGTGCTCGAGTAATTTGAATCTGTGTTATAACTGCTACAAACCGGGGCACATAAAGAGTGAGTGTCCGGAACTTAAAGGGGTTGGTTTTGGTGGAGCAGACAATCGATCATTCAAGGGGCAAGGGAGTGGAAAGAAAGCTGAAATACCCAAACCAAAGGGTAGAGCGTTCCAAATTACTGCGGAGGAAGCGAAAGTCACACCTGATGTGGTGACAGGTACTTTCTTCATCAATACCTTGTCTGCTTACATTTTATTTGATTCAGGGGCTAGTAGATCATTTGTGTCTACGAATTTTATACACCATTCGTCTTTTGTTGTTGAGAAATTGTCGGTGCCTCTAGAAATAGAGATAGCGGATTCTAAATGCTTTCTAGTTTGTGATGTTTATCGAAAATGTAAACTAACAATTGATGGGGAGGATTTTGATATTGATTTGATACCTATGGTATTGGGGGAGTTCGATGCGGTGGTTGGGATGGATTGGCTTTCGGCTTACGGGGCCAACATTGTGTGCAAACATAAGATAATTCAATTGAAGTCTCCTAGCGGACATGAGGTGTGTATTCGTGGGGAGAAACGTGGTGGCATGATCTTATGTTCCATAACCGAAGCTATGAAATATTTGAACAATGGTGGACGATCGTTTCTTGCTTATGTTGTGGATTCGGAGAAAGGAGTGAAGATGATAGAAGACATTCCTATAGTTCGTGATTTTTCGGATGTCTTTCCGGATGAATTACCGGGAGTACCTCCCGAAAGAGATGTGGAGTTCCGAATTGACTTGGTGCCTGGGGCTAAACCCATTGCTAAGGCTCCATACCGTTTGGCGCCATCTGAATTGCAAGAGATGATGAATCAATTGCAAGAACTTCTTGACCGGGGTTTTATTCGTCCGAGCATCTCACCTTGGGGTGCACCGGTGTTATTTGTCAAGAAGAAAGATGGGAGCTTTAGAATGTGTATAGATTATCGGGAGTTGAATAAAGTCACGGTGAAGAATAGGTATCCATTACCTAGGATTGATGACCTCTTTGACCAATTACAAGGTGCTTCATGGTTTTCTAAGATCGACCTTCGATCGGGATACCATCAGTTGAAAGTTAGAGAGGAAGACATTCCAAAGACGGCTTTTCGTACGAGGTACGGTCATTACGAGTTTCTTGTGATGTCCTTTGGGTTAACTAACGCACCGGCGGCGTTCATGGACTTGATGAATCGGGTTTGTCGTCCTATGTTAGATAGGTCAGTCATTGTGTTTATTGATGACATACTTATCTATTCCAAGAATGAAGCTGATCACGCATGCCATTTGCGTGAAGTTCTTGAAACACTTCGTAAGGAGAAATTGTATGCCAAATTTTCAAAATGTGAAGTCCAATTCTTGGGGCATGTGGTGAATGCTAATGGTATACAAGTTGATCCTTCTAAAATTCAGACGGTTATGAAATGGAGTCCACCCAAGACTCCAACCGAGGTTAGAAGTTTTCTTGGTTTAGCCGGTTATTACAGGAGGTTTATTCAAGACTTTGCCAAGATTGCTTTATCTTTGACAAAGCTTACAAAGAAGGATACTAAGTTTGTATGGGGTGACGAACAAGAAAAGGCGTTTCAGGAGTTGAAGACAAGACTAACACAAGCACCGGTGTTAACTTTACCGGATGGACCCGATGATCTTGTGGTCTATTCCGATGCTTCATATGTTGGTCTTGGGTGTGTTCTCATGCAAAGAGGGAAAGTTATTGCTTATGCTTCACGTCAGTTGAAGGTTCATGAGATTAACTATCCCGTCCATGATTTGGAGCTTGCGGCGGTTATTTTTGCATTAAAGATATGGCGTCATTATCTTTATGGGGTGAAATGTACTATTTATACCGACCACAAGAGTTTGAAGTATTTCTTCACACAGAAAGAATTGAATATGAGGCAGAGACGTTGGATGGAGTTACTCAAAGACTACGACTGCGAAATTCTCTATCATCCGGGGAAAGCAAACGTAGTGGCGGATGCTTTGAGTAGAAAGGAGGAACCTTCACCTATTCGGGTAAAGGCAATGAAAATTGTGGTAACTTCGGATCTGGTGAATCAAATTAAAGCTGCTCAAACAGAAGCTTTAAAGGAGGAGAATTGGAAACGTGATAGAATTAAGGGGTTAGCTCATCAATTGGATGAGGATAGTCGGGGTTTAAAGACAAGGTGGGGTCGGGTGTGGATACCTCCCACTTGTCCTTTAAAGACGGCTTTATTGGAGGAATCCCATAAATCGAGATATTCGATTCATCCGGGAGGCACGAAGATGTATCGTGACTTGCGGGTTAACTATTGGTGGCCGGGAATGAAACGAGATATTGTTAAGTATGTTGAAAAATGCTTGACTTGTGCTCAAGTTAAGGCGGAGCATCAAAAACCGTATGGAAAATTGCAACCTTTGGAGATTCCAATGTGGAAGTGGGAGCATATTACGATGGACCTAATCACGAAGCTTCCTAAGACTAGGAATGGTTATGATACGATATGGGTCATCGTAGATCGGTTATCAAAGAGTGCTCACTTTATACCGATCAAGGAGACATATTCTTCCAAGAAAATGGCTGAAATTTATGTTAAGGAGGTGGTGTCTCGACATGGAGTACCGGTTACTATTGTGTCTGATCGTGACACCCGGTTCACTTCTCATTTTTGGAAGAATTTTCAGGAGGAATTGGGTACGAGACTATTGTTGAGCACAGCGTATCACCCTCAAACGGATGGTCAGAGTGAAAGGACTATTCAAACGCTTGAGGACATGTTACGTGCGTGTATCATTGACTTTGGGGGAAGTTGGGATGATTACTTACCTTTGGCGGAGTTTTCTTACAATAACAGTTATCATTCCAGTCTTGGAATGCCTCCTTTTGAGGTTTTGTATGGGAGAAAATGTAGAACTCCCGTGTGTTGGGGAGAAGTGGGACCAAGGGAACTCGCCAGCAAAAAGGTAGTAACGGTGACAAACGAACGAATCGATCAGATACGAGCTCATTTAAAGGCGGCACAAGACCGTCAGAAATCGTATGCGGATAAACGGAGGAGGCCGATCGAATTCCAAGTAGGAGACTTTTTGTTGTTAAAGGTTTCGCCTTGGAAGGGTGTGATTCGTTTTCGAAAGCGGGGGAAACTTAGTCCACGGTTTATTGGACCATTCAAGATTATAGCTCGGATTGGCGAGGTCGCCTATCGCTTAGAGCTACCGGAGGAGTTGAGTGGGATTCACAATACATTCCACGTATCTTATTTGCGAAAGTGCTTGGCGGATGAATCGGCTTATGTGCCATTGGAGGATTTGGTGATTGATGATAAACTCAATTATATTGAGAAACCGGTGGCTATCTTGGATAGAAAAGTCAAGCAACTTCGGAATAAGACGATTAACCAAGTAATGGTGCAATGGAAGAACAGACGGGGTTCGGATGCTACGTGGGAGTCCGAGGATGAAATGCGGAAATTTTATCCTTTCCTTTTTGAGGGGTAACGAGGTTTCGGGGACGAAACCTTTGTAAGGAGGGGAGAATTTGTAACAACCCATTTTGGGGAATTATTAAAAGTAAAATGTAATTGGAGTATAAATTATGTTTTATATTAATTTGATGGGTGTTTTATTAATATTTGTTAATTATAACCAATTGGTGGGTGTTTTAAGGGTGTTTGTTTATTTTAACAATATGTTGGGTGTTTACTAACTTAACTTAGTTAGTTATAACTAGTTAGTTTTAACTAGTAATAGAGGGACCAAAACTGCCAATAGCTGAAACTTGTAAAGGGTGGGTTAAGTGTTGACTTGGTCAAATCTGGTCATAAGACCATTTCTTGCTGAAAACGTGAAGAAGGAAAGGAGGGGAGGAGGAAACTCAAGAACTCCAGAAATTTATCAAATTGGAGGTTGAATGTGAATCTGATCTTGAATGCAAGTTGAAATTGGAGTTCTTCTTGTGTCAAGCTACATCTAGGTAAGAAATTTTGATGTTTTTATTGGGGTTTTTGTGGGTTTCTCAAAGGGTGTGGGTTTGATGGATCAAATCCGAAATTAGAAGTGTAGATGGTGTTATATGTTGTTAACTATCATGATAATCATCAAAGAAACAACATTTTGTTCAATTCTTGCATGATGATGTATTTTGATAAAAATGGAGTTTTGGGGTTGTTCATGGTGATGATGAACTAAGGTTTAAATGGGTGATTAGATGATAGCTTTGTGACATACAACATATGAAATTGTGTTACCATGGTGATTGTTGAAATTGATTGATTATAAATCAACATGGGAGATTGTTGGAGTTTAGAAACAAATTGAAATGTGTGGGTGAAATCCCTGCACACAAGTTGTTTGATGAAAAGTCAACAACTTGATTTTTATCTAAAAAAATGTTTAAAGGGATGGGTGTGGTTAATTAGTTGTTATAATCATAAAAGGTGTAATTTAATGATTAATGGGTCATTGTATGTCATCTAAATATAGTTGATGAAAGGGGTGTCAAAGTGGTGTAATTTGACTAATTATGGTCAACACTTGTATTGAAACACATAAGTATGATATAGGAGGCAATAGCGAAAGTGGTAGTGGAACTAAAAGACCCGAGAAGGAATTGGTTATAGAGGATAACGCATTGAAGCAAGGTAAGTCACCCAATCTTCTATTTGTTATGTGTAATGGTGTTATGCAATAATGAATATGTTGTGGAAGATTGACTTTATGGTGAATTGATGATTTTGGTGCTTGTTGATAGACAATGATAAGCAATAGGTGATATATGTTGCTTGATTTTTGTTGGTATGGTGTTTTAATGCTAGTTCATGATTTACTTGGTGTTAATTTGTATGTGTGTTGAATGATTTAACTTAATTCACAAGGTGTGTGAATTGTAATTGAATTCAACTAAAATTGGTGTTTTGAATCACAAGTGGTGTGATCATAACATTGAATTATTCACATGGTGTGTGAATGTTCTTTGTTGGGTGTAATCAAGTTAGTAAAACACAAGTGGTGTGGTTTACTTAACTTGAGAAATCTTGTGGAATAAGATTTCAATGGAGTTTTGGGTGCAAACGACCCGTTAGTAAATCGTTTGATATTATGACTATGATGGTTATAATTTGGTGAATTAAGGTGTTTAATATGATTATATGGTGTTATATAATGTTTATGGGGGTATTGGAACGGTCGTATTTGAGCGAAAGGGGTTAAGATGGCTTAAAACAGCAAAAATAGCCGTGCAGGTGGTGCCCGGCGTATGATACGCCTGGGGGGGGCGTATCATACGCCTCCTTCAGCTTCAACTCTTGATTTTGTCTGTGATACGCCCCAGATACGCCTAAACCATACGCCCCGAGTAAAATTTGACCAAAATTGACTTTTTGGGTCATGTAAGCTCGTGTGGTCGGGCATGGTGATCTTACTTAGTTCTAATGAACTAATGGTGACTTAATTATGGTGTTTCAGGTGAACGGAAGGGGTGAACGGGGTCGTGATCGGTTTGCTTTGGAAGGACTCGGATCAAACACGTTTTGGGTTTTTACTTTGTTGTGTTAAAACAAAGGTTTTTGGTGATAACTCAAATGTAGTTTTTGTTATTAAATGTTTAAATAACATCATTCATTTTGTAAAGTCGCATGTAAGTGGAATGTTTAAGGTGTTTAATACACTTGTCGGTTTGAAAAATCTGGGACCTATTTTCATTCGTCGTTTAAACACACGTGGCATGTGTTGGTGGGTTTGGGGCTTACACCTTATCTATGTTTACTACTTTTCAAAATTAAAAAAATTCTAATGGTTCAAGTCTAAATTTTCAAAACGTACATACATGGATTAAATACCTAAATAATATATATATATATATATATATATATATATATATATATATATATATATATATATTGTGTGATCTTGAATATATATAATCAATGGGCCCACTAATATATAATAATATTATTAATACTATTCCTTTTCATCTATTTTAATTATATTATATTATATTATATATAGGTTTATTCCCCCCGCGTGTTGCGGCGGGTTATCACAGTACACTTTTAAGAGCATGTATTATACATATTATTTGCAGAAGCATAAGTTACATACCAAAATCAAATATCTTTTCACGAACTATATACAAATATTTCATAATATCATACAAAAACCTCACAAATATGTTATGAAAATAATAATAAAAAACTACTTACAAAATCCGTCTCACCGGCAATCTATCGTTTGAAACCCAAATATCTAATCAGATATCTCAAATTTAATAAAAACACAAATCTTTAAGCACAAGTTTTCAAATTTAATACTTTTTATATATGTTTACTACTTTTAAAATTTACAAAACTTCTAATGGTTTAAGTCTAAATTTTGAAAACGTTAATACATGTATCAAGCATCTAAATAATACAATTATAATATATAATAATACATATAATATAAGCATCAGGGCCCACTCGTTATATATATATATGGTGAGAGAGATTGAATACTATGAATACCCAATTTTAAACAGAAAACCCGTAAAACCTATGTGAACCATCGATTTGAAATCTTGAAAATAAATATGTGGTTCAAATTAAATCTGAATAAAAAATTGGGTTTTAAATAAACAAATCATTTTTAATGTGAGTTAATGCAGACCACATATTTATTTTCAATACTTCAAATCAATGGCTCACATGCATATGGTTTAAGAATTTTCTCTCTAAAATTGGGTTTTTATAGAATTCAATTCCATTCTACTATTCCTTTCTAATGTATTTTATTTTAATATATATATAATTACTGTGAAATGTGAATATAAATATATGTTGTAATTCGAAATAAAAAAAAACAAACCTATTTATAATTTGCAAAACATCATTTGAGTCATAACAACCATGTTTATTTTAATGCATGTTTGCTGATAAAATACAGAATTACAATATTTTACATGTAATATCATTTAAACCTATTTATTTAGAAGTAAAACTATCATCAATTTGAAAACTTTTAAAACTCATTTATTTACTTTATAAAATATTGCTTTAAAGAGTCAATCCCCAAAATGCCTATGTTGACCAAAACTTTCCTCAAATGTCCACATCATTTACGTGCGCTGCCGCCCATGTATATACGGGCGCCACCCATAAAATAAACCAATTAAAATAAGCCATGTGTCCACTATGGGCGCCGGCGCCCATAAACCTAAACCACGCCCATAAAATTGAATTTTTTTGTCACGGGTGGAAACTTCATGGGCGGGACGCCCATAAACTATAACACGTGTGAGTGGGACGCTGATGTGTTGGGTGCGACGCTGATGTGTTGTAAAACACATCTGTTTATCCATTTGTGTTTTGTCAGTTTCTGTACAGTTTTGGTGAGTTTTGGAACTGATTTTAGTTGATGCTTCACAATTTTGTAATTTAATGCTTGCAGGTCATAAACATGTGTATTTGGCACAAAAGTACAAAGAAACGAGCTTCCAGTAGGGCGAGGACGGACCTGGAAACAAAGAAAGCCAAAAACTGAATTCTGTAACCCCTTGCATAACGCGACACCCACAAGAATCCCTGTCGTGTAGCGCGACAGGGGGAAAAGACCAAAATGCCCTTGACTAATTGATTATGGGTTGACCCGACTAATTTGTCGGGTAGTGCACACCTCACGTAGCGCGAAGGGTTCTTGGAAAGCCGTCGCGTTACGCGACAAGGGGTAAAATTCAGAAAATCGAGTTTGACTAATTAAAACGGCTGAGGGCTTCAAATCTAGGGTTACAGACGGTTTTTGGACGACATTGGAGGCGACCAAGAGGCTGGGAAAAGAAAGTAATGCCAATATCCATCATCGGGAAGCCCTATGATTGCGATTCAAAGGGTGTAACACGATCAGTTTTCTTTCTTTTCTTGTTTTGTCCATTCAAATGATGTTTAACTTTGGTTTTTGCATTAGATCTTCCTGTTTGTTCAGTATGGTTGTTGGCTAAACCATTAGAACTACCTAGGGTTTTAACGATTATGCATGTTTAATGTTTGAAACGATTAATTGTGGAACAACGTTTGTGATTATGAAATGACATAATGATTTGGTTTTGATTCTTGGATGTGTATGAATATTTAGAATTGCTTATTGATTTGATTAATCGATTCCTCATGTGCTTTGAAAAATGTCGATCATATAATAGGTGCATGTTAGATCAATTACTTTGTGTTTTTGGTTTGTAAATGAATTGCTAGACGTAGTGGTTCATAGGAATGTTAATTAGATTATAAATAATCTAAATGTTTAACCAAATTCAAAAGTCGTGAGGTGAGAGTTTGTTAGTTTGTCTTGGGTGTTTTGTTGCTAGTTAAAGTCTTTGTGAAAAGACCAAGACTAGTTAAATTGGACATTTCCTTGCCTACTAAGTCCAAGTTTATTTTCTTTATTATCCCGTGCATGTGTTTTTACATTGAGACTCTCGTTTCTGTGTAGATATGTCATTGATGGTTTGGGTAACTTGTGAAAGTAACTCACTAAAATCGGTAATTTAGCAACTTGTAGACATCTTAGTTGATATCTTTGAGAAGGATTGAAGATACTCTAGGTTGTTTATTAGTTAATAATCCAAGATCCCGGTTTCACAATGGTTCCATAATCAATCTAAAAAACATTGAACATGTATAGAGTTAAACCCTAGGTAGTCACTTCATCATTTGTTACTTCTTGTTTCATTTCTATTATTTAGTCTTAAACCGGTTTTTAAGTTATTCAATTATTTTAGTTAATTAGTAAAACCCCCCTTTAAAACAATTCTTTTAATTAAATAAATTTGTATAGATAAGTCTTTGAGTCTAGTTAGCACTTTCTGTAGAAGTCTGTGGGTTCGATATCCGGACTTACTTTTCTTTACTAGTTTCGATAGGTTCACTTGCATGTTATTAGTTTAGTTTAGAGAGTCTAGAGTATTACTTAGTGCTTAGGTTAGTTGTGAATTTTGTTACTTTTAATTAAACTACTTTGCACACATCAGACGCCCATAAACTTCACGGACGGGGCACCCATAAACTAGATAGGGACGCCCATAGACTAGGTTCGGGCTTATTTTGATTGGTTTATTTTATGAGCATCGCCCGTATATACATGGGCGGCGGCGCCCATAAAAAGTGTGGACATTTTGAGGGATTGAAAAGTCAAATAAGACATTTTAGGAAAAGTTTAAGTCAAATGGGACATTTTGGGAATTTTCCCCGCTTTAAATCTCTTTAAAATTTTAAAGTTTAGAGTTCATTTCATGTATTATATATAATCTGATTTTTCTTGTTGTGATGTTCAATACTTAAACAACTTTTCATAAAACAAATCAACCAATGAAAAAAAAAACTATTAACAAAGAATTAAACAACAACTACAAGAAGATAAACTGTTAATAAAAAACAACTGTTGAAAAGAAAATTTGAAGAAAAAATTTTGATGATAAAAACAAATGATCAATACTTTGAATCATCGATTAACTATTAATGAGTTGGTATTCTTAGTTTGTTTAGTTGTGTTTTATCTTGAGTTCAGTAATTTGTAACCGATTGTCAGTTGTTTTAAAATAACTAATATAAACGTTAGTTTTATTATAGTTGAAAGTCATTATCTATCATACATGATGCAACCCCTTGTCACGCTTCAAATCTTGTATAAATAAGCATAGTCATTATTGTAATTATCTCTGTGCACACGCTTAGGAATTGTATGGGCCAATTCACTTTGTGTGATTATCAAAAACTGAGTCGATTTATCAAGTCTGTAATTAGTTGAAATCATTGAATGAATTGATTTATGAAATTAACAATGTTTGACTTTGCTACTTATTTTGTATTTTTATCAAAATCACGATCATTCAATAATCTCATCATAGCATTTCCTCAATAATTTTCTTTTGTTAGTCGAATAAATAACAAAAAACGTGAGGCAGATCGACTAAAGTTATACGTGCTAATATTTGAAGAATGGTTACCGACATCGACTAAAGAACATCTAATGTGTATAATATTTTTTATCTGTATTGTGATTTTCATAACCAAGAATATTACTGTCTTTTAAATACGAGATCTTAAGTTTAAACCTACACATAATTTGGAGAAAATTTACGTTCTAAAAAAACTTTTATTGTAAATTATTTATAAAGTTAATATTTATAAAAATACTATAAATCGTGTTATAATCAATATTTTTCTAACTATACCGGTCATCTTTGAGCTTCACTGGGGGATAACAAAAGATGAAAGTATGCATCCTTTTGTTATGAATTAGCGGGTTCCATAGGCGTTGTGGCAAGAATTACATCACGATTCCGAAGATTAACATTAAATGCCGGCATTATCTCATATATAAAAACACGTCAGAACGAATTTCACTCTAACAGAAAAGCATAAAGTGTAACTGTAGCTGTTATAAACGTGCGTAAATAAAAAAGCAAAACAAGAAAGATTGAGGACCAAAAGAAAATTTTAATTAATTTCAAATATCTAAGTGTAAATAAGAAAAAAGTTAGAAAAAATGAAATTAAAAAGAAAAAAAAAGATGGAGTAAAATTCGGTATATGACAAGTTAAAAGAAATAAAAAAATAAAGAGTAAAAGAAAACACTTGGTTAATTAGAGGGACCGGAACAAAAATGCTTCTAGCCTAATGATACTAATTTGACTTCTTTATAAGAAGTATTGAGTTCGAATCGGGGCTGAAACATATTTGTTGAGCCAAGATCAGGGGGTTTACCTAGTTGTGAGGTTCTTCTGAATAGGCTCGGGCATACGCTCAAGAGCGTCAAATTTGAGGGACGGTTAAAATTTCGACTTGGATGTCGTCGTACCATGTTGTTCGAAAACAAAATGAGAGGGACCCGAGTGTAACTAAAAAAAGTGGCCCACATGTTTTCAAATATATACTATGTATAATTTGAGTTAATAAAATAGAGAGTTCGTCATCATACTCAGTATATATACTCAACTAGTTTAGTATCTCTTGTATTACACGGATTACATAAAGAAAATATAACAAATAATTATCAATGGAAATTTAGAAAAAAAATAAGATGATTTTTAATAGAGTAAATTGTCATTTTGCTCCTATGGTTTAGATGAATTTGCCATATTCATCCAAATTCTTATTTTTTGCCAATTTAACATCATGGTTTCTCTTTTTTTGCCATTTTGCTCCACCACATTAACTCCATCCAAATACTCATTTAAGTTCAAGGGTATTTTTGTCATTTTTATTAAACATTTAACAATAATAAGAAAATCACAAAAATAACAAATAAATGTTTATTAAACCTTTAAAAAACTGGTAACTCAGTTAATAACAATTTTATTAAACCTTTAACAACCATTTTTAAAACACTCATTCTAAAATTTTTTTTAATCTATCCCTCACCGACCGGTCCCACGGCCAATATGAAGGAGATAAATCGCGTGATCTAGGTAAATTGGGTGGTACCGAGCTTTGAACCATAGACCTTCATTATAAATTCTCACCTCATTACCACTAAAACATTACACAAAAACTTTATAAAATCCCTAAAATAGTAATAATTAATAATAATACTAGTCCTCGTGATAATGTTTTAGTGGTAATGAGGTGAGAATATATAATGGAGGTCTATGGTTCAAAGCCTGGCACCACCCAATTTACCTAGATCACGCGATTTATCTCCTTCATGTTGGCCGTGGGACTGGTCAGTGAAGGATAATTTAAAAAAAATTAGAATGACTGTTTTAAAAATGGTTGTTAAAGGTTTAATAAAATTGTTATTAACTGAGTTACCAGTTTTTTAACGGTTTAATAAACATTTATTTGTTATTTTTGTGATTTTCTTATTTTTGTTAAATGTTTAATAAAAATGACAAAAATACCCTTGAACTTAAATGAGTATTTGGATGGAGTTAATGTGGTGGAGCAAAATGACAAAAAAAGAGAAACCATGATGTCAAATTGGCAAAAAATAAGAATTTGGATGAATATGGCAAATTCATCTAAACCACAAGGAGCAAATTGGCAATTTACTCTTTTTAATATAAAATAAGATTATAATTTCGTATGATTTAATATTTTAAGTATTAAAATAATAATATTATTTTTTTAAACACGAACTTTTTTTATAGTTTGTTTTTTTTTAAACATTGTGTTTCAAATAATTGTTTTTTTAAAAATTTTATAATCTATAATATTTATTTTTTAAAAAAGTGTGTCTTTAATATTAATATATTTTAATGTATTAAAAAATCTTTTTTATTTTAAAAATGTATTAAAATTATATCCAATATTAGATATTTAATAGGAGAGAAATGAGGGAAATAAAGGTTGAGAAGTTTTAAAAACATGTCATGTGTCACTAAATACCTTTTTTATTAGTTTTAAGATAGGGTCTGAAGATAATAAGATGTAGACACCTCTATATCGCAGGTATAGAAGTTGTTTCTAATAAGACTATTAACTCATGATGCCTAATCAACAGACCAACAGACCAACTCAACACTGTTAACGTTATTTTCACAAAAATTAAGTAAAATAACGTTAACATTAGTAAAATTTTATATTTGTCTCTTAATATCTAACACACACACACATATATTATTATATGTGCGCATCACAAGTATATACTACATAAAATACGTAGTCAATATTATATTACAGAATAAATAAGAAATTAAATTTTAGAAAATATCAATTAACATATATATTAAAAACCAAAAGATAGTTTGTGAGACACATATACTATTCCTTTTATTACAAGATATGATGCATAGAGTACAATTGGTTTATACATAGGTTTCTTTTATATATTTTAATTTGCAAAGTTTGCCATACACACATAAATCACTATTATTTTTGAGACTTTTTCACACACACAAAATCCACACACACATCACACACACTCACACACACACATATATATATATATAGAGAGAGAGTTTTTATCATGTGAAAAACCCCATCTTAGAGAGAAAACCCTTAAACCCTATCTGGGTCGTTGATTTGGAATCTTGAAAATAAACATGTGGTCTACATTAACTCACATTAAAACTGATTTGTTTATCCAAAACCTAATTTTTTATTCAAGTTTAATGTGTACCACATATTTTATTTTCAAAAGTCCAAATCAATGGTCCAGATAGGGTTTAAAGGTTTTCTCTCTTATACCGGGTTTTCATATGATACAAACCCTCACATAATCACTATTCACTACCGCATCTAAAGATCAAAAGATAGATTTCAATACTTTTCAATTAATTTTAAATTTTCGTTTATAACCCTGAACTTTAAACTCTTATTTTTAAAGCCTCCTCTCACTTTACTCACGTATTTTTAATGTTCACATGATTTTAACAAGTCATTAGGTTATATGATAAATGTCATAATTATATTAATTTGATCGCAATGACCTCATGAACGTTTATATAAATTTCTAACCCAAACGGTCACAGAAATTTTGCGCATTGTTTACATGCCTATAACGCATTCGTACGTTATCGAATATTTGTATCGTTTATATCATTTTTATCGTAATTAGTTCACAAACGATTTAGATTTAATAATTTTATAAACCATGAGTATTATATATACTACATATATATACGATTTACATTTAATAATTTATAATATTTGTATCATTTATAAATTCTACATGTACGCAGGGCCTTTTTTTTAAGTCTTCTGTAATAACATTTTTTACTATTAAATAAGTTCTTAATCTTCAACCCTTAGTTTCAAAGCTTACGTTATAGATGTTGTATAGGGTATTTTCGTGCATTTTATTGTATACGATTTTAACCTCATGTTCTGCGGGCTTTTTTTACGTCAGTATATCAGACCCCGCCGCAACGCGCGGGTCCTGTATACTAGTTCTAATTCAACTACCAACCTAATTGGCCGGTTCAATTGATAGACATATTAAACGAACCAACCCAAACGAAGGCGGGGAATGAATAGTCAACTGAACCGGTTTGTGTAAGGTGCTCCTGATTTGAATCGTCCGATTCTATTCTAAAAAAAAAATACGTGTTATATATAGTCAATGGTTTTGTAATATTTTAGTAATGATTAACGTTGTAAGTATTTAATTAGCATTAACAAATAAAGACATTTGATAAAATCAAATAATGTACTTGATAACTTCAGTATCATCATGTACATTTTATATTTGTTAGATCCATGCACGCCTAGTTGTTAGACAACTGGATAGCAATATATTGTTAATATACTTTTATGCAAAATTCGTGGATCACAAATATTTATTTATTTATCTAATACATTTTGAAATTATTTATAACCATTTTTTATGAATAAGGTAAAAGCATATAATGTTTTGATTAGTGGTATTAGTTAATGATTAGTCAATGTTTAACTGGACTTAAGTATAATAAGATTTGGAATTTGTAATGGATTTTTTGCATCTTTGATTTTTTTTAATGGATTTTTGATTTTTTTATTGAATTTTTGATTTTTTTTACTAAATTTTTTGAGTTTTTTGTATTAGATTTAGTTTTATTTTTTAAGCATGACACATGTTAAATTTATATTGATTTTTATTTTCAATTTTTTTCCTATTGAATCAAACCCGTATGTATGTATGTTCAAGTCATGGCTAAGGTTTTATAACTTTCCTAGGTTGAATAGTTAACATTTGAATTTGATCCGACTAATATGTGTTCATATGAGTATAGTGTCACCTTCATGAATCCATCTATATATACATACACTTGGAATTTACAAAACTTTTTGGAGGGGTGTAAAAACGGCTGAGTCCAAAAAATAAAAAAATAAATGACATGAAACTGTACTATTACCGTTAAAACCATAAAAAAAAATTATACCATATATAAACTCATTCAACCCACTCAAAATTTTTCAAAATTTTTCCAAAAATCTTTCAAATTCTCAAAAAATCTTCAAATCTTCAAAAACTTCAACATGGATCCAAACAACCCATACTTTAACCCGTTTTTGAATTGTTACCGACCTCAAGTCGATCCAAACAATCCAAACAACCCGAACCAATTTCTAACCTTCTCAAATTGGTTTCCACAACAACCTTTATTCAACCAAACCAACTCACCCGCCTTTGACAACGTTTCTAAGAATCAACTCGATCCCGATGTTGACGTGGTTCCGGAAACATAACCCGACGCCCAACCGGCTTCATCGTGTCGTAGGCACCGACGAAAGGAAGTGCCAGAAACAACAACCAAACTGAGCATCACTCGATGGTTGGAATCTGAGGAGGTGGCACTAGCTCGTGCCTACATTGACGTTTCCGAAGATCCGACGGTTGGTAACAACCAAACGAGCTCGGAATTTTGGAGACGCGTTAGAGCCCAGTTTTTTTTGGCACTGGGTCGTGACTCCTAGCGGACGAACGACATGATTTCCGGCAAATGGCGCGACTTACAACGTAAAGTCGCGAAATTTAACGACGTATGGGTTCACCACCACAACAACCGTATAAGTGGTGAGAACGACGAATCGGTCATGAACGAGGCGTTGATGACCTATGCTCGAGAAACGGGTCATTTTCTCATATCGCGGCGTGGCAAGTTATGAGAAAATCAACCAAATGGCTTCCTGTCCCGAAGTTACAAACTTCGAAACGGACGAAGACGTCATCATCCGGAAAGTACACGAACACTCAATCCTACTCAACCGGACGATGTTTGGTTAATTTAAACGAGTCGGATGAGGAAGTGGAAATGGAAATGCCCCCCACGACCCTCTCCTCAACATCCGCCTGGTCGAAACAACAAGGGTAAACGACCACAAACTTCGTCTTCAATCGATTACAAAGACACGTTGGAGAACATCTCCTAGTCGTTACAAAAATTTGTCAAATTACAGGAGCAAAAACAATACAAAAATGATATGAAATTGTTGTTGTGACACCTCAGAATTTCCAGGTCAACACTTCTTTATTTTAAATAATAATATGTGTTATTATTTCAAACGTGGCACTAGAATAATTGTATTTAGTGTGACACGTGGCACAACGGACCAAACACACCGATAATTCGAGTAATTATCGCACAACACTTACACGTGTCTTGAATAACGAACGTTGGTGAACGGATCAAACCACAGTACATTTTCACTGCACATAGGTTCTAGGGAACCTAAAATATTGGGAACAATGATTAGATGTTGAGAAACGATGATCGTAATCGAAAAATACGCGAATATCGGTTCAAAACAAGAAAACTAGGTTTATTGGGCTTCTCTGGAACCCATCGCGGTACGCGATGGCCCAACAGGAGGAATTATAGCGGTACGCGACAGGCATCGCGGGGGTTTGGCTCCCGAAATCCTTCGCGGTACGCGAAGACTCTTTTAAACCTCCATCGCGATACGCGACAGGTGCCAGTCGACAAATCTTTATAAAATCAAGACCACCATGCCTATTAACTCCACCTTTCATCATTTCTCCGATTGTACACGCCACATCTCGACCAAACTCGTCTGCAAACATCTGATTTGACCTCTTGGAAGCCATGGAAGACCTCCATTGAAGCTCCAAGCTTAAAGGTTGATGGTTTGGAAGCTTGAAGAACCATTGGAGCTCAAAACCACCACCATAACCATCTCATCCTTGCAAGAACCTGATGTCCATAAGCTTTTGAGGCCAAGAGATCACTATCTCAGTAGTTCTTGTAGCATTAGAAGGTAGTCCTATACCCAAAACACACTTCTTTCACCTTTACACTCACATGCATGACCTTAAACACACATGCAAACACCCTTGATGCACATGCACGAATTTTAGTTTTGGGTTTAATGATGTTTACATGATATATGATGATCTATGATGATTAGATGATGTATCTTTACATTCCATGATGATGTTGTTATGATAGGATGGTCATAGTAGCTAAAATGATGATTGTAGTAACATGAATGTATGATCTAGGTAGTTTTACACAATTGTGGATATTGAAATGATGCTATGAGTGTTATTGATGATGATTTGCAAGATTAGAAATGGTTGATTTGTCCATATTTGGTCATTTGGTGAATATTGCTAATTTTAGTAACATTAATGTTACTAGTTATGTATTTTTGATGAAATGGTCACATTTGTATATTTAGATCTATAAGTTATGATTAAAATGATGTTTAGAAGTTGATATGATGGTTATTTGATGCATTGGAATGATTAAAATTGCTAATAGTATAATATTTAGGAAATGTTACTAAATATAGTAACTTTATTTTATAATTTAAAGAATAGGAGCATGCTAGTCATAATGGTTATGATTAAATACTTATTTAAGACTAATATAATGATATTATGATAAGATTTGTATCTAGACTTAGTGATATATGCATATCTTGTAACTTTCTAATTATGGTAACTTTTACGCGCAAAACATGATAAACCGACTATGTGTAACTATGTGCAATGTGATAACATGCTCACTTAGGATAAATATGCATATTAGAATAATCGGATTATAAATTCTTACATGACTTAGAAACTTACTAATAATAGTAAGTTTCCTGACAAAAGTGATTATTGGTATCCGCACACTTCACACGACACTAAACCACACGTTACACACACATTTGATCCAAAACCGTCACCAACGGGTCGTTAGGTCAAACACGGTCAAACATGGTCAAACACGGTCAACCCGACCCACATAACAACTTGGAAGTTGTTAAGACACGAACACGGTCCTGTGAGACCCACATATATGCAAACACAAACTTACAACACCTATGTGATATAGGAAACTACTAGCCGGCGAGCTACACCGTTCTTGTAAGAACACACACTTCTCAAACTCAGGTGAGTTTACGGCCCCACTTTTAATCTTTAACTGCTTTTACTAAACTATTGGGGTGAGAATACAATGCAACTGTTTTAGATATATGACTGGTATGTTGTAAAAACCATTTTCGAGTGTAACTATTATCGCATAAAGTCCTCACTTATCCTTACCGTTAATTGTATCACAAACGAGTCGTAATTACGTAGTACTACTGGGATTGACTAACCCCACTCGGAACCAATGTTGACTGGAGGTCATAACGAGTGTAATTTCGATGGGAATGCGGGTTCAGCGATGACCTGCGGAGGCAAACGGGAACAGTCTAGTCTCGGTAAGATGAACTGACACACTCCACGGATCATAGTATCCAACAACAAAACTTAACATACCCAGTATATGTCTGTTTACTTTTCAGTCTGTCTAAACCTGTGAACTCACCAACTTTTTAGTTGACACTTTTCGCATGTATTCTCAGGTAACTAATGGAGCACACGCTAGGACGCGCACAAGGAAGCATTAAGGAGTCTGACTGGCATATAGACTCAAGTCCTAGGCTTTGTGTGCATTGGATTTGTTTTAAAACAATTTAATCTAAGTAGTGTCTTAAACGATTTACATTCCGCTGTGTAATTTTAACTTTTTCTGCTGCAACTTATTTATGCTATGACATTTTAAACATATTCCGCTGTGTATTTCTGAAACTTATATTATTCTGCAAAACTGTTTGATTGTGAACTCATATAGAGTCGTTCTGTATGACCAAAGAGCTGTGATCCTGGCCACGTCACACCCACGTGGACTGACACCACGAGTGGGAATTTGGGGGTGTGACAGTTGTGGACTCCAACCGATCACTTAACCGGTCGCGCTCGTGAAATGGCTGAAAAGACGAAGGAACGGATTTTGAAACGATACCATATGGATTAATTTTTTTATTGTATTTTTTATGTAGTTTATTTTTTTTATCATGTAATTTTTTTTTATTTTAGTTTGTAATATTGATATTTTTAATAATATTATGTGTTTTTTTAATTTAATTTATAATTAAAAAAATAAAATTCAAATAATAAAATATTGAATAATGGTGGTGATGCCGTGTAGTGATGGGGAGTGATGGATAACATATTAAAAGATGATGTGGAGTGATTAGGGGGTGATGGTGTTGGTTGATTATGTGGCGCCTACGTGGAGTGAGGGGAAGTGATAGATAACTCATAGTCTTAGGCTATGTGTTATGCAAAATCCCCCATCATTCCACGTAGGCGTCACGTAGGCGTCACATAATCAACCAACACCATCACCCCCTTATCGCTTCACATCATCTTTTCCTATGTTATCCATCACTTCCCCATCACTCTACGTCATCACCACCTTTTTCAATATTTTATTATTTGAATTTTATTTTTTTTAATTAAAAATGAAATTTAAAAAAGACATAATATAATTAAAAAAATATAAAATTACAAATTAAAACTAAAAAAAATACATAATAAAAAAATACATAATAAAAAAAATACATCAGGATCCGGTTGATTCTCAAAACGTTGTCATCGGCGGGTGAGTTTTGGTTGAAAAAAGGTGGTTGTGGGTACCAATTTGAGAAGGTTAAAAATTGGTTCGGGTTTGGATTGTTTGGATCGAGTTGAGGTTGGTAACAATTCATAAATGGGTGAAAGTATGGGTTGTTTGGATCCATAGTAGTGTAGAAGTTTTTGAAGATTTGAAAGATTTTTTAAGATCTTTTGAAAGATTTTTGGAAAATTTTTGAAGGTTTTTGAGTGGGTTGAATGAGTTTATATAGGGTTTAATTTATTTATTTTTTAATTTTTTTTGCTTTTCAACGGTAATGTTACCGTTTAAGGTTCCCCCCCCCCAAACGGTCATCACCCCATGAGGAGGGTCACCCCTTTGCCCATCACGCCACCCTCACGTCCCTGTGTTATGGGGGCGTGACGCAGAGACATCACGCATGGATCACGTACCATAACACATAGCCTTATAATATTTGTAGTTCAAGCGTGTATGTTATATAGAACAATTTATTTGTTTTTTTATGAAATGGTTAATTTAATATATTACTTAAAGTATACTTCAAGTACTTCTAATCAATTTTCTGTTTGTATATCTTAGCTACAAGAACGATCATAGAAAATTTATCTATCAATATATTCTTTTAATATCTTTATTATTTAATCTATATAACATTATTATTTTATAGGGCATAGAAGTGAATGAGAAGGAATCATAGGATAATATGTGTCTTCTCTCTTAGTATGAGATAAAATCAGAAAAAAAGAAGAAGATTGGAAACAAAGAGTGACATGTGTCTTTTTAGTTGTTCATTATTATTTATTAGATTATTGTAGACCATGTGTTACATGGTTGTATAAAAGGAAACATATTATGCTTTAATGTTTACAAAATTTATATAACTAGGTTTAATCCCACCCGCGCGTTGCAGCGGGTTATCACAGTACCCTCCCGAGAACGGGTGTTATATATCATTTGTAAAAGTATAAGTTACATAGCAAAATCAAATATCTAATCACAAACTCTATACAATTTTTCATAAAAACATAAAATTATACAAAATCCTGACAAATATGTTACAAAAATATTAGACAAAATTACTAAAAAAATCTTTCTCACCGACAACCAATCGTTTGAATTAAAACAAAAACCCAAATCTTTAAGCAAATATCTCAAATTTAATAAAAACCAAAATTTCCAAGCAAATCTCTCAAATTTAGTATCCTCATCTCTGTTTACTGCTTTTGAAAGTCAAAAAAAAGTTCTGGTGGTCCAAATCTAATTTATTAAAACGTCACCACATGAAACGGATACCCACATTAAACCTGAATAAAAAAATTAGGTTTTGAATAAACAAATAAATTTTAATGTGGGTTAGTATGGACCACATGTTTATTTTCAATATTCCAAATAGACGACCCAGATTAGGGTTTAAGGGTAAATAGTAATAATATTATTATTTAATTATTATTAATATTATATAAAAGTTTTAGTGGCCAAAATAAAAAAAACAAAGCTTTATATTATATAAAAGTTTTAGTGGCCAAATTTGAAAAAAAAACTTTAAAAAGTTTTAGAGGCCAAAATCGAAAAAACAAAACTTTATATCATATAAAAGTTTTAGTGCCCAAGATCGAAAAAACAAAACTTTAAAAGTTTTAGTGGCCAAAATAAAAAAAACAAAACTTTATATTATATAAAAGTTTTAGTGACAAAAATCGAAAAAAAACTTTACTATTAAGTTTTAGTGGCCAAAATCAAAAAAAGAAAACTTTATATTATATAAAAGTTTTAGTGGCCAAAATATAAAAAACAAAACTTTAAAAAGTTTTAGTGGCCAAAATATAAAAAACAAAACTTTAAAAAGTTTTAGTGGCCAAAACCGAAAAAACAAAACTTTATATTATATAAAAGTTTTAGTGGCAAAAATCGAAAAAACAAAACTTTAAAAGTTTTAGTGGCCAAAATCGAAAAAACAAAAGTTTATATTATATAAAAGTTTTAGTGACCAAAATGGAAAAAACAAAACTGTACTAATATAAAAGTTTTAGTGACCAAAATCGAAAAAACAAAACTTTAAAAGTTTTAGTGGCCAAAATAAAAAAAAAAACAAAACTTTATATTATATAAAAGTTTTAATGACCAAAATCGAAAAAACAAAACTTTACTATTAAGTTTTAGTGGCCAAAATCGAAAAAACAAAACTTTATATTATATAAAAGTTTGAGTGGCCAAAATCGAAAAAACAAAACTATATATTATATAAAAGTTTTAGTGGAAAAATCTAAAAAACAAAACTTTAAAAAGTTTTAGTGGCCAAAATCGAAAAACAAAACTTTATATTATATAAAAGTTTTAGTGGAAAAATCGAAAAAACAAAACTTTAAAAGTTTTAGTGGCCAAAATCGAAAAAACAAAACTTTATATCATATGAAATGTTTAACAACCAAAATCGAAAAAACAAAACTTTACTATTCTTTTTAAGTTGTTTTTTAATATATATATTAATGTGTAAAAAAAAAAGGAATTTATTATCAAGAAATATTCTCACCAGTTTTATGAAAGGATTATTATGGACTTGGTAGCTCATTTTAACTTTGAGCTATATCAAATTAACGTTAAATCTACAGTTCTTATTAGGGGTGTCGAAAATACCCGAACCTGACTAACACGACCCGCACCCGAATAAGCTTAATAGGGTCGGGTTCGGGTATATTCTTAAAAGCTAGTCGGGTTTCGGGTCAACCCGAATAAGAATGATTTTTATTTTTTTATGTATATTAATTATTAAATGTAAGATATATTTAACTTTTTACCAAATTATAACAATGACTATTAATCAAATTATATATGAAAAATAAATTATTTCCATATTTTTCATTGAATTATGTTTGCAAAATGAATTATTTGTAGAAATTTAAAAGTAAGACAAGATAATAACAAATAAATACCAACCAGACTAACCCGACTGACCCGACCCGAATAACCCGAACGTTATTCGGGTCGGGTTGCGGGTTAATAATTTTTTAGGAAAAACACGACTAACTCGACCCGATTAACCCGAAACCCGATCGGGTTGACCCGATCAACACCCCTAGACTACTTCTTATGGTGATTTACATGAGAATGTGTTCATGAATCAACCTGTAAGATTCAAACTTAAATGTTAAGAGCATTTAGTTTGTAAGTGTAAGAAATCTATGTACAGGTGAAGAAATCAACTAGTCCATCGTATTAAAATATAATGGAAAGAAACGAAGTTTCATCAAAAACCAAGTGGATCAATACATACATCTCAAAACAAGTAAGATCAATTTTGCGATATTTGTCCTTTACATATAGATATTGCAAATAATATCGTATATATGTTTCATGAGTCAAAACGTTTGTCTTCATATAACTTTAACTTTAAAACATGTTTAGTGTTTTAAGTTACTCATACTTAAAGATAGTTCATCATAAATAATCATTCAGTCAAGTGAAAATATTGAAAGCCATAATTAATTGCAAATATTCCTACATGAATGTAACCTTTAAGATCATTTATTATAGTTAACAAAACGATATGAAAAATCATTATTAATATAATCATTATATAAGCATTTCTTAGCTAAAGACATCTAAAATACGAAGAAAAAAGAGAGTATAAAGTTTACACTTTCATCACTATCATAAAAACATATTGCTTATGATGTCAATCTAACACATGATATACTCAATAAAAATTTCATATAGTTGCAGTGATAAGCACTTGATTCTAGGTATATGGTCAAATTGGTGTTTGTGCGTGTTTAACGACATGTGTTTTTCATAACTACAGTATTTTAAGAGCCCTAAATCTTTTTTATAACAATAACACCTAGGTTTCCTGATATAAAATCACCATGTGTTGCATTGGGTAAAATTTAAACGTTCAACATGTTTGATTGAGGTGTTTACCACTTTTATCGCTTGGATGTATAATTTGAGACAAACCATTGAATATAATTTGATGTTATAGTTGTATAGAGATTGTCAGCTTAGTTAAAAAAGGTGCAAGTTTTCTCCAAACTTAAGATCTCAATGGAGAAGATAGTTGAAGATGTCATGGTGCAAGTTTTTTTCATGAATTACTAATAGAGACAAGATAAAAGAGGTCTCATGGACCTTATGGAATACCTCTCCAAATTTGGAATGTAAAAACTTGATTTAGAATAGGTATCAAGTACGAGTATCTTTTTATGTAGAAAAACATGGGTGCTTAGTTTTTGTGTTTGGTTGTTTTGTATGGTTAGTTGTTCGCTGGCTATGCTTCTAACGAAAATTTTCATTGTTGTCATTCAAAAAAAATTAAAAAGGTGACATCATATTTCATCTCCTCAAAGCAAAAACCTTTTTCCATTTTTTTTTCTAAATGTGTAATTTTATTTGATAATATCATTAAGTTGTGACCTATTAAAACCATTAATATGTAAACATAGATTCATGTAAAAATTTTATTCTTAGAATTAAGTTACTTTATTATAGTCGTTCTATTGTATATAAAGTATAAAAATTAAAAAGTGACTCAAATTGATGTAATATATATAGCATTGAATTTTACATAGCCCACTAAATGCGCGCTAACCCAAATAACTTTGGCAGCCAAATCTTAGATTTTTTTAAAACATTATTGTAACACATTTTGAGCATTATATTCTTTTATGAGTTTGTGTAAATTCATCATCGTTTAAAAGATATCAACATTGTAAATTTTGGGCAAAAATGACTTACAGTACTATAAGCCAAAAACTTATAATGTTGATATCTTTTAAACGATGATGAATTTACACAAACTCATAAAAGAACATAGTGTTCAAAATGTGTTACAATGATGTTTAAAAAAAATCCAAGATTTGGCTTCATTTTGCCAAAGTTTTTTGGGTTAGCGCGCATTTAGTGAGTTATTTTTTGTGTCCAACCCTATATATATATATAATTTAAAAAAAGTAATAAATTGTTCATATCTATGTAATAAATATTGATTGATGTTTGTTTCGGAGGCATTTGTCTGCGGTTCATTGAAAATAGAAAAACGTGAGAACCCCGGCCCCTGATTTATGCATTGCCTGCCTATTTTTGCCTTTGTTTTTAATTCTTCCAATACAACCTACGCTTCCTCATGTTTTCCTGCCACTTCTTTATTAATTAATTGAAGTAACCTTTCAAAAAATAATTATATCATAATAATAAATTCTTTTAATAATAATATCATATGGAAGGGAAATACAAGCCATGTATACATTATCCGAAGATGAATCATAATAATTCCATACAAAGATAATAACATTCTTTTTTTTTTCATGTTTTTGCCAGTAACTTTTCTTTGAATGGCAGATAGTCACGTCGTGTTATATTCAGTTATCCTGATGGTTGGTAATTAAGATCGATTCCTTGATTGACGACCCTACCCTCAGATGCGCGGGAACTCAGTGGAATAGGTAAACCCTCGCACCCATTGGTTCAGAACCCAAGAATAAACTCAAGATTTCTCCCCTCACCTGATATCCATTAAAGTGTCACTAGTTAGACTTGATCTCTGGTCTCCAAAGAGAAAGAGCCAAGCCTTAACCATTAGGCTAACTTTGCTGGATTTTTGCCAATATTAATCTATTCATAAATTCATCTAATTTGTAAAATCTATAATTTGAACATTTAACATTCGAAAAAGGTAATATTTATTAAACAATGTAAGAACTTAAATGAATTTAGATAAGGGGCAAGAGAGGCGAGAATTTTATAGCGGAGTGAAAACCAATTTACCTGTAACATTTTTTTAAACTATCAACCAAAAAATTAACAATACTGACATAAAAAAACTTCGCCCTTACTATTACATATCCGTATACCATTGACCCAAATACCCTTTAGTTTTTCATTAAATGTTAAAAGTGGAACTTTTCATCCTATTAGCTGTTCGGCAGACAGAAATTCATCAAAGGATTTGAAATATAAATTGCTCTATGAGCACACAGTTCAGATATCAAAATCGATGTTTTTTTTTAATAACTATAAGAATTTACTTACGTAATAAAACCCTGAGTCTCTGTCGATATCCAAGGAAAATCGATGTTTTTTTTTCAAGAAAGCTTTAATGACATTAGTAAAACTCAAATCTTGCATTTAGAATGCACATGTACCAACAATATATACCAAATCATATATTAAAAGAAGCATGAGTTTACTGTGTCCTAGCTAAAAATATTGAATCGCATGTGAATAAACACGACGCGAAGGTTTATATGAATATCATACAAAAGTTAGTTAAGTTTTCATAGAAATTAATTTAACAAAAAAAAAAACTAAAATGAATTTACAAAAACCGTATTATCAAAATACTAAACCGTGAAAAACCGTTCAAAAATAAAATACAAGTAGCCATCTCATTTTAATTAAAATTTAATTCGAAATATAGATCAACTCGGTTTAGAATAAAACTAGGACCAACATACATATGTTGTTTGGCCAATACCATTCAGTGTTCGATACATATGGCAAAAGCTTTGCTGCTTCTTATTAATGAAATTTTATATAAAAACATTAAATAATAGTCGACATGTACATACAATTTGCCATGAAGAAGAGCAAAACAAATTAGCATTAAAAAGGAAAGAAAGGACCCTTGAATCAAACATGTGACCGCTTATTCAACAAGGATAAGTGGAAACTATCCAGGCCGGCCCCGAGAATAAAAAAAAAATTCTGGGGTTTGGGACGAGAAGAAAATTTGGTCCCTTTTAAAAAAATTAACTTATCAATTTATATATAAAAAGTTAATAATATGAATATGTTTGTTAAAAAAATTAACAAAACTGAAGTATTGTAGCATAATAATATATTTTAAAAACCTAAGCAAACCGTAGGGCTCTTCGAGCATTTTTTGAAGCAAAAGTCTTGTTCATCTATTCGGTATCATATTGCCTAAGATGTCGTTCTCAATGCAAGAGTGAAAAGTAAAACCAATTTGGAGGAAATTTAATAAAAACCTAATATTTTTGTAAATATGTGAGGTTTTTTTACGGGTAATACATTACCACTTAAACTATTTTCACTCTATCAAAACGTGTTGGGCCCTAGGTTTTATAAAACTTTTAATAATATATATATATATTAAAATTCCGGGCCCCTGAAAACTCCGGGTCCGGGGCAGTCGCCCACCTTTCTCTCCCCCAAGGGGGCCCCTGAAACTATCACAACAAGTTGACTTTATGTTAAAGTAAACAAAAACTATTCTATATACATAGAAGTGACGAGTTGCTTTTTGTGACCGATATTTCAAATTGAGTGTTATATAATGAATATGTATGGACGAAGATGGAACCAACCAACAATACATGTATGAATCAAGGGATAACAACATAGGGATAACATTGATATAAGCATAATGAATTTGAGCTTGGAGCAGTGACGAAGGATAAGGTAGACCGGAGGGGGCGACCGCCCCCCCTCTTTTTTCGCCAGTAGTGTTAATTTTCGGACCGTAAGACAAATTTTTTTTAAAATACTGGTTTCGCTCTCCCTCAAAAAAAATTAAAACCAAACATTTTAAAAAAATACTCATTCCATCCCTCTCAATTTTTTTACCCAATTTTCATCCCTCTTATTTTTTATCTTATTTTTCAACTAATAACCTTTTTCTTTTAGCCTTTTATTCTTTTCTTTAATACCCATGGTTATTCCCTAAAATACCCTCACTTCCCAAGCCCTAATTCCTAAAAAAAAAAATTGAATCTCGTTCCCGTCCCTTGCTCCTCTGCATTTTTCGGCCTCCAAACCTCTAATTCTCCCGACGGCGACTCCCCATCCGGCTGCCGCCCTGCGCCTCGCCTTCTCCTGCTGTCTTCCTCCTCATGCGCTCTGCACTCGGCAACTCTGCGCTCTGAGCCTCCTCGGCTCCTGCTCCAGCCCTCCTCCTGCTGCCGACTGCCGTCCTCCAATTCTCCGGTTCCCGTCCCTTGCTCCTCTCCATTTAGGTATAAATTTGTTTTTTTTGTTGATTGCTTATGTTTTTTTTGTTGATTATGGTAGAAATGATGCCATTTAGGTATAATTTGTTTCTAATATTTGATTTAGAAATTAGAATTGGTATGTTAATTGGGATTAATTGTTATTATTTAGAAATTAGAATTAGTATGTTAATTGGTATAATTTGTTTGGTATGATTTAGGTTTAAGTTTGAAAATAGGGCAGGTGAAAACAATTGACTCGTTTTTTAAAAGAAAGGTTATTGAAAAAGAGGATGTTACAAATCAAGACAAACTTAAAAAAATCCTAAACTAGTGAGTATCTCGTACATAGCTTGGTGATCTATATAGAAAAAGAAATTGCTGAAAAGTTTGACTCGAAGTACATAATCGATGAATTCAAAAATCTCAAAGGTCATCGAGCGTAATTATAATTCTTCTTTAAGGTACTCACTCTTTTAATTTTTTTACGCATAACGATAATTATTACACATTTTAATTTTTATTGTTTGACCCGACTTGACCCGAATCGCTAATTCGAACATTTAACCCAACTAGGCAACTAACCGAGCCAATTGCAAAAAAAATTTTTGGATCACGTAAGTTTTTGCCCCCCTTTCCGATACAGTCAAGCTCCGTCACTGGCTTGGAGATATGAAGATGATAGAGTGGAATCATTCTATATTCACAATAGAAACCCTATTAATCGTATCTTCATTTTTATGAGTTTGAAGATTTCCTTTATTTTACACTTATCAAAATCTTTATTTTCATCTTTTATTTCTAAAAATAATAATTATTTAAAATGGATTATAGTGGTAAAGGTAGGATCCATATACACACATACCTACAAATAAAACAACATAATTGAAGTATTTTTGTCACTTGTTAATAAATTTCTCTACCCTCCAATTGTCCCAGAAGCAACCGGACAATCAATTAAACATTCACCATTAATGTTTTCATTCCTCAAATACCAACCCTTGTGATTAAATTGTCTTCTAATTCTTACCACATGCATATGCATGTCATATAAATTTAAAGTAAGTTTAGATGATTGTATATGTTTATTGTTCTAAAAAAAATAATTTACCTTTTTTCATGAATAGACCCGTAAGATATTTAGTTGTTGTCCACTTTATTTCCTTTATATTTTGTATTTTTATTTAGCTTTCATTTCCTATAAATTAGTGTATATTTTGCTTTATGTGGAAAAAATAATACGAAGTAATATATATATATATATATATATAATTTATATTAATTATTATATTGTTTATCTCAATATGACCTCGAATGGGTCTAACCTAAAAGTTTTCTTTTAATACAGCATTTTAATAATTATAAGTAAATAAATAAATGCTATAATGTATAACATAGTTATATATTTTCCTTCATCTAACATGATACAATTATGACCAAACTAAAATTTTAGGTTTAACTAAATTATATGTTACACAATTATAAATGGGAGTAAATAATGTGATTATGAATTTAAATATCTTCTCCAATGTAAAATATATGATATGTACTTTATGGATATCCTAGACATTATATTTTTAGTTCTCTAATTAACCATTTAAACATATGGAAATTATATATATGGATACATGATTAAAAAAATTGTGATACTGTAAATATATTATTTTATTAAAGAACATAAATATAAAATAAAACTTTGATTATATGAAGATATATTAATGTCTGGGTTGATAAGATGTTTTGTTAAGTTGTGAAATTGATAAATCTCTAACCATAAGTTGATGACGAAAGGCTTCCACTATCACCACGCAAAATAAAAAATGTGCTCATATGCTTGTTAAATTCGATAAGCAGGTAACTTAAGTTTTAAACATAAAACTCACATATTCATTAATAACTAAATATCCTTAGTTAATAACTATATTTCAATAAATATAAGCTAACATAACTATTTCACAAAATCAACTTGAGTCATTGATATGCAAAATGACCATCCGTTGTTTGTAGATGATGGAATATACTATAATGTGTTGCAAGGGCCGGTCTAGGGGAGGGGTGAGGTGGACGACCGTTTCAGGCCTGATTTTTAAAGGCCTGAAATTTTATTATTATTTTTCTTTTTTAAATATTATATAAATTTATATTAAAAGTATAAAATATCGATGTTTGTTAGATTTATGAGGGCTCAGTTTTTTTCTGGCACATGCCCCACAATTTTTTTTATTTTTGGGGACGGCTCTGCGTGTTACAACTAAGTGTAGAAATTTTATTTGTTCTCTAACTAGAGTTCACATCCGCGCGTTGCGGCGGGACACCTTATTTAACATGATAAAAACATTGTTTCAAAAATCAAAACTCAGATAACATAAACCTGTCATTGCGTCCTGAAATTTGAACACAAGTTTTTTTAAAAATAATAGTAAAAAAATAAAAATTGTCTAAATCTTGTATCACATAACATGCAAAAAAAGGTCAAGTTATGTTTATATGGCTATTCGATCATAACATTGATGGTATCATCATGAATATTAAAGCACAAAAATAAAACGGTCATAACGACTGTCAATCTGTTTTAAAACATTAAATTGAATTTTAATTTAAAGTAACTGTCATTCTCAAGTAACATGAACACACCACCGTAAAATTAGACGCATAACGTAAAAATCTAACACCAAAACAGTAAATATGTCACTCTTAGTCGTAAAATCTTCAAGAACTACGAACCTAAATGTAAACAGATAAAAATTAGAATATAATAATGCTGTTATATTATTGTTATTGTTATTATTATTTTATTGTTATTACTATTATTATTATAATAATATATTTTATAATTATCATATTATAATTGTTTCGGGTAAAAATTAACGAGAATAATTTTATCAAAACCGAATTAGTTTAGTGGGGTTTTGTGTTTTATAGTCAAGAAAACAATTTATAAGTAAAATTCGATAAAATTATACCTAAGGATCCCTAGGATATTGTAAATAAGAAATGAAACAAACATCTCAACACACGAGATTTATACGAGGAAAAGCCATTAATCCCTTGGAATTGCCGGCATAAAAACCTCGGGAGGTAACAATCGTCACTCTGCTTGTTCTTATTGATATAATTAAACAATATTACATAGCAAGAACACAAATAATCGATCTCTAAGTGTTGCCGAACTTCAAATACTCAGAAAGCTAATGAAAAATAAACAGATGTAAGCTGAAAGTGTGTAATGTGTGTTGCTAGATCGACATTTGCCTCAATTTATACTATAAAATTTGTACAACGATAGTATTATCAGTTCCACATTTTTCGCTCCACTCCTGGTCATGCGCAAACTATTCCACACAACCGTTAGTAGCTTCTACATTCAGTCCACGTTTTTTCTCCACAACCCGGCAAAATAGTAATATTAGTTCTACATGACCTGTTGACTTAATTCAAATATCAGCAGCACATGTTGATATAATAAATAATTACAATTAATAAAAAATCATTATTTATTAATTAAGTTGTCCGTTCAGATAAATTTATATACACAAATATCACTACATATCCAGAAATATTTTGTATCCTGAAATATCCCTAATTATAAGACAAAATTTTACAGGCACAACAATAATGTTATTATTAGTAATTATATTATAATTATATTTTTATTATATTTTTATTATTATAATAATAATATATTATAATATTATTAATATTACGTTATAATATTATTGTTATTAATATTTTTTAATATTATTATATTATAAATATTATATAAGTATAATTATATTGTTTTGAATGATTTGTTGATTCCACAAATGCTTCTTGTAGTTTTAACAATTCTCAACATGAATTATATAAAATTAAAATATAATTTGTGATCCTCACAAGCCCATATTCAGTTCTCCTTCTTTGATATCTACTCGTAGTATTCTTAATTACTGCTTTAAGATAAACCTAAATATAAATAGTTGTGTTAACTATTGATTAGTGAAAACATTAACCATTAATCATCCATATAAATTCATTAAACTCACATTCCCTATAAAAATTTTCACCATCTTAATTTCAACATGTTTTGTGCTGTGCATACTAAAGCCAAGAACAAAATACGAAGTCAAGATCGCGTTATTAGCAAGAGCTTATTAATTAGGTTCAATAGATGAGCAAGAAACACCATGAAATCATATTGGAACCAAAGGAATATAACATACCCACTGTTAATCTGTTTATCCAGGGGTGAAGGATAGTTAGGGTCCGGAGGATTTCGCTTCATAGTGTATTTTTTTTTCTTTTTCATATGAAAATTTAATACGTGTTGAGTTCATCTCCCTATGTCTATGAGTTCCCCATGTATATCGATGCAAGCTCCGCCACTGTGTTTATCATAAACCTTGTTAGTATCATACTAAGACTGGGTGTAATACATAAGTCGCTGAGCCAGCGGGGAAACATCTTTGGGCGGGGTCAGCATAACACCGCCTCCTCTCCTGATGGTGTTTATTTTGAGGTTTGAGCGGTGCCCGCTTCCCGTTTCTCCTCTTTTGCCATTGGTTTATTAAACACACTTGGGACCCACTGTGGGGTTTTTTAGTGGGGTGATGTGGCACAATGATGAAGTTTTTTCAGTAGAATGATTACGTGATAGAAAATTTTAGTGGAAATGATTTCATGAGGTAATCACTACATATGATCTAATATCTATCTACTCTGAAGACAGTACCATGTTACATGCCAAGAAGTCTGTTAATATTTTGTAAAAAAAAAGTACTTCTCAGTTCCCATAGGCCATAACGGGCTATTAGGCCCTTTAATGAACCCATAAAAGTAGGCCCTTTACATCAAGGGTTTTAAGCCCACTAATATAAACCCAAAAACAAATGCAAACAATTAACAGCGTGACCATAAACCCTAGTCGTTGATCGACAAACCCTAAAAAATTTCCCCTCAAAATTACCAACCTCATATACTGAATCAAAATCAATAATCAAAGCATTTTCAATGGAGAAGATAGAAAAAGCCACCAAAGAGGTGGATTTTTGTTCTTTCAAGCTATCAATTTCTGTATATTTAGTTCTGTATCTGTTGCCTTATTGCTGATGCAGTTGTAAATTTTTTGAAATAGTTCGAAAATTTAAGCAGTGACTTCGATTTCTTCAGCATCATTCGATTAATTTGTTCAATTATTGGTTCAAATTTACTGTTAGGTTCTGGTTGACATCGTGAAGATGGCACAAAAACGAGGGATGGAGGGTAGTAATGGAGGTTGGAAGGAGTTCTTGAGTGTTTATGACAAGAGATTTGGGAAGAGTTTGTGTGATCCAGCAAGGAGGACCCCTGAAGCATTGATTGCTTTCTTGAAAACATTCAGCAATGCTGATGATCTGAAGGTACATTTTTTTTTGGGGAACATTTTTTATGTTTAAGTCGTGTTTTTGATTCATTTTGTTTTTTTTTTTTTTTTTTGTGGTGGAACATTTTGTTTCTGATGATGATGATGGTCATTGTTTCAGTTTTTTGATAGAGTGCTTGAAAAACACGAAAGCGAGATGAAAACCGATACAACGTCCCCAGAACAGGTTTGTTTTGATTTCTTTGTGTTGATTTTTGGTTAATATCATGTGAAATTTGTAAGTGTTAAATGGGGTAGTTTCGCAGGCTGAATTAGAAGTTAGAAACAAGTTAACCTGACACAACTTGAGAGTTTGACACACATGACACAAGTTTCTGCTGGTTGACATAACAATATTTGGTTTAAACTATGAAATCTGATGATCATTTCTCTTTTACTTTTAACATTTCGGCTTAAAGTACACCTTTTGTTTTAAGTTATGACGTTAAACGCTTTTAACAGAAACATGTTTAAAGTAAACTTTGAACATAAGACATATATGTATGGGTCCTCAAGGGGCAAAAGTAAAATTGCACTAGTTTTAGCGTTATTTTACTTAGTTTGTGAAAACAACGTTAAAAGCGTTGATATGATTAACTTCAAACGATAACTTTGAGTCGGCGACTCATTTGGAGCAACCTCTCTATCCCAACTGGGATAGGGGTAAGGTTTGTCTTCATCTTTCACCTCCAGATGCTACTTAAGTGTGAGAATATACTGGGTAAGTTTGTTTGTGTAATGTTTAAAGTAAACAGGTCAACTATACCCAACAAAATGGGCGGGTTTGGTCGGGTTGGGTAACGGGTCAGAATGGGTGCGGGTCAGGATGGGTGCGGGTCAGAACGGGTTTTAAGCAAAATAAATTCGGGTCTGAATGGATTGTTCTTAAAAAACATCAATTTAGTTTAACTTAAGATGTGTTATAAGTAAACAAATAGTCCATTTAGATAATTTTTATTGATTTTCTCATCAATTATGTTATTAATCATTTCTTAAATGTTTGAATCTATTGCATTTACATAGTTTTTTGGTTACCCATCTTTGACCTGCATTGTGTTTAAGTGATACCCATCTCAACCCATTCAATATTATGATGTTACCCATTTCAACCCATTATACTACAATTATTTACCCAAACCAACTAATTTCCTTTGATATGGGTAAAAATTGACACCTCTAAGGTCAACCAGCTAACCTGCCAGATTGACTCTAATGCCCCACGTTTAGCTAATCGTGTTTTCAAATTTGACCAAAGCTAACCTGAACCAATTAGAATTAATCCATACACTTGAATTTTGTGTTTGATTAGTGTTAAGTTTGAAGTTCACATCCCTTCTGTGATTTGGATTTTGCAACTGCAAGAAAATTAATCTGCTTCATACATGGCTCTAATTTTAATCTTTGTTGCATGTTCCAAATGCAGGAGCTGGTTCACAAGACAGTTGCTCATCCACACTATGCCATGCATTATTCATTTCCATCACATGAGGAGGTTTATAGATATATGTCCTATAAACTTTGTGCTACTTTTGGGTAGTTAATAAAGTGTATGCCAATAAATATAAATTTTAACCTTTTTGATCTATATGGTGTAGGGTTGGGTTGTCACAAAGAACAGAAAAAAGCTCAAAGCAACAAGACATTCTGAGATGGTTGCTGTTGATTGTGAGATGGTACTCTGTGAAGATGGCACTGATGCCTTGGTTAGGGTTTGTGTGGTGGATCGTGATTTAAAGGTAATATAGTTTATGTAATTTTTTAAAATATCATTTCGTATCTTTTTTAGAAGTTGATGGGAGTAGTTTTGTTTTTGACTTTTTGTAGGTCAAACTTGATGAACTTGTTAAACCTAATAAAATGGTTGTTGATTATAGAACCAGTATAACAGGGCTTGCTGCCAAAGACTTGCAACACGTTACTCGCTCATTGCAGAATATACAGGTGAAATCTCAGGGTTGTGCTTTGATATTATTTAGCGATTCACTTGAATTTTATTGTTCCTTTTCTTTTTATCCGACACGTATTACTTTATAGGAATCTATGAAGAAATTGATATCAAGAGGAACCATATTGGTCGGTCACAGTCTGGATAATGATTTACTAGGTAACCGATTTTCATATTTGAAGCCTCATGTAGTTATTAATGAGTCAATTTTGGGTAATGTCAGGTCAAACAGGTCAAAAATAGCCAAAGTGCATCTTTAGTGCAAAAAACCTTCTTACTTGTCTCATTAAAAAAAATAAATTATTGTTGAAGTAAGATAATTTTGTAATCACAATTAGAAGTTATTTGACAAATTATTTGGTCAACACAATCAATACCAAAAATTACCATCTTGGCCCATTACTGCCTGCCACTTTGTCAATTGTATAACATGTTATCCTCTATTTATAAGCTCCTTTTTTGTAGCACTGAAGATGGATCACACAAGAGTAATTGATACATCTCTTGTCTTCAGGTATTGGAGTGGTCCCAATTTCAGAAGACCATCTTTAAAAGATTTATGTAAGGCAAGTCTCTAATCTTTAAACTTGTTGATTGCATAGCACATTTGCTGTGCTCCTAGATTAATTTTTGAAGCTAAATATTTAAAAAAGATTAATTTTTTTGAGTAAAAAATGTTTTGGATCAGTCCAGCCAGTCGTGACTGTTACCAAAATTACCCAACATGCCTGAACCACCCGTTTTACTTTCTTTAAAATCATGCCAAGCATTATAAGCTATATTTAGCTGTTTTATTGTTTGACCTTTTTTAATTTTTTTACTTCTATCATTTGGCAGACAGTTTTAGGGTATGAACTTCGGAAGGAAGGTGCTCCACACAATTGTGTGGAAGATGCACGGGCTGCCATGAAACTTGTTCTTGCCAAAATAGAAGGCGGGGTTGATAACAACTCTATACACTTGAATCAGAATCAAAACGATGTGAGTTTTTTAAAATCATTTCTAATTGTCTGCTAAATTATTCCCTCTGATTTGTTGTATGCCGAAAATTGTTATTTCAGGTCCATGAAACCAATGCAATGAAGTTACTTTGCCACCGTATACCAAACAACATCTCTGATAAAAGTTTACTTCAAATTATTCCTGGTGAATTCACCATTGAATTAAAGGTTAATTAATTTTCAGTTTATTTTAATTTGATGGTAATCAACTAGTATTTGATGATGTGAACTTGCTTGCAGCCAAGTAAGAAAGCTGGAGGAGATAATTATTCAGCTTTTGCAGTTTTTAAGAATAAACAGGAGGCTGATGAAGCTTTTGAGGGGCTTTTTGGTGACCAAGATAAAGTATGCTGTTACACTAATTTAAAATTTGCCACGTCAGAAAAATAGTTATTCAATCTCCAATTTTTAGTAATATAGCTTACTTTTGTTATCAGGATTCATCAGGGTTTCCACAGAAGTTAGTTTCTTTTAAACTGGATTCAGGTATAGCTGGTAATTTGTATGTTCGAAAGATGTTTCGAGAAGGTGATGATAATAATGTACAAGTGGCATCAAATAAGAGGCCATCTGAAGATGAGATTCCAACTCAGCCCAAGAAGGTAAAGATAGAAGAGGAGACATCAGAACTAAAAGTAAACATTGAATGTAATAACTGTGATGATTACTTGAAAGAGATTGAGACCTTGAAGAAACAGTTAAGTGAACGAGATCGAGAAATATCAATGTTAAACAAGATCATAGTTTCTCAGGTGAGAAAACAATCCGGGCTTTGAAGCCTTTTTGTTGAGTTTGTTGGTCCGTAATGCGATTTGCGGGATGCCATTGCCTTTCTTGGAAGAGTTTCTGACTCCAATCAAATGCTACTGAAAACCAGCATACAGATCATGGGAAAGCTAATGTAATGCTAAAGCCACTAAGGTGATAAACCATTAATGTGTTCCATTTTTTAGCCCTGTTTTGAATATCCCCTTAGTGTGTAACATGTTTTTAAACTAATTTATCATAGTTCTTCCATTTTTATAAAAGGTCTCCTTGCAAAGAGTTTACCTTTAAGGAGTTGGTAATGGGTTATCACAATTAAAAGAATAGACAAATAGAGTCAGCAACATCTATAGCGTTTAATCATCATCATCATCATCATCAACATTTATAATGATTAAGAGAAAATTGTAATACAATTAGAACAACAAATTAAAGTGCAAAAAAGAGAAAAGTCACTCACTTTCATCATCTTCATCGTCTCCAAAGGTGAAAACAGAAGCATCAGCTGCAATTGCCTTGATGTCACCAGAATTCAAATTTGGAATTGAGTTATGCTTGTCATTTGATGCGGACTGTTGCTTGGTGTTCTTTGAAGGTGTTAGTTCAGCTTCTAATTTACCAGTTTGTCGTGGTGGTGTTGGTGTGGTTCCTGGTCTAGAGATCACAGTAGTTGAGTTCGTTTTTGCTGGCATGTTTTTGTCTTCATCGTCACTGTCAGAGAATACATTGTCGTTTTCTTGCTCATTAGAAGTTTTGTTTCGACTCGAGTTGGTGGAACCCTTGTATGATGGTGAAGAATCATTGGAACTTATACTAGGTTTTTCAGTTGCTTTGTACTTTTCAGGCATTGTGCCATCATAATCGATCATCACTATCTCAACTTTGAATCCAGGAACTGGCAGTTTTCTCTGAAAATTGTAGTTCATGAAAAGAACAAAAAGGTGAGATAGGGTTGATGCATATTAATTGGTTTATCTGCATTTGGTTAATAACGACTTTCAAAAGTAGAGGATTGGTCCTTAACTAATGAAAGAATATTCTATAAAAATTGAACAGGCTTGGGTAGTTGGGTGTTTAGTTCAGTCGGTTTTAATAAAAATTAAACTAGCTTGGGGCTGTTTGTTAGTATTTTAATGGTTAAGAGATATGTTTAAGTCAAAATAGTTAAGAGGTAATAACATTAAGAGATAACCTTTTGAATAATCAGATTTAAGGTTACCTATTAATAATTAAAAGACTGTGATTTATTAAAAGGTAAATGACCATTAAGATGTTATTAAGCAGCCCTTTAGTTATATGGGACATGGGTGAGTGGGTCAGCAGGTACAGGTGGTTTAATTGTTTAAAAAGTTCGGTTTTGGTTGCTTGACAATTGTAACGGATTTGTTTTTATAAATTTTCAAAATCATTTGTTTGTAATAAAATCTTTTAATTAATACAAAGATTGTTCGTGATTATAACAAGTATATAATCACATATCGTCATGGTAAAAATAAAAAATAGAGTTAATTACACAATGGTTCCTGTGGTATGTTCAGATTGCACTGATGGTCCATAACTATCAAAAATTACAACAGTGGCTAGAAAGTTTGCAAAAACGTAACACATGTGGTCCCTAGAGTGGATGTCTGTTAATTTTTTCTGTTAAAATTTCAAAAAAGACAAAAATACCCTTGCCCATTATCACCCCTACCATTCTTCTTCTCCAACCACAAGCACCACCACCCACCATCTGCCACCACCACCGCAGATCACCGTCACCTACTCGCAGCCACCGTCACCTACTCGCAGCCACCATCACCTTCCCAAATCGGAGTTTCCGATCGACATCTCCACTTTTAATCTCAGCAAACCTCATTCTCCCACGATCTCGAAGACCCATCATCAGCAAATCTCATCCTCCAAAACCAATAACTAGGTAATCTTCGTTGCTAATTAAACCTCCACACAATCTGATAGAACTCGAAAATTAACAAGGAAGGATAGAGGATTCAAATTGCAAATCCCACTTCGAGAGGGGAAAATCTCCAATACAAACAGTGAATTCAAAATTAACAAGACAAAAAGAAATGAACTCAAAACATCCCTGATAAACAAAGAAAATAACTGCCATAATAAACTAACTTCCTCACTACTTTACTCCCCACGTAATATCATTTAAGTGGGTCCAGAACTTGACCAAATAGCAATTCCAGCTGCTCCATATCGACTTCTGGATCCGAATGTGTCTTGCGCCAAGAATAAACCCGAAGTGGCGTAGGATTGCTATCAATACTTCCCCCTCCAAAAGCAGACTTGTCCTCAAGTCTGAATAAAGGAAACTGAGCAGCTAATAAGTCATAACTCTCCCACGTGGCTTCTTCCAGAGGACGATTCTGCCACTCAATAAGCAACTCCAATACATAAGTACCAGCTTCCAAGACCCAGCGATGAGACAAAACTGACTTGGGTAGCAGATCCATCTCCCAATCTTTGGTTAACGGTAAAGGAGGAATGGTAGGCGAAGGAACATAACCCCGAGCTGGTTTCAGCACCGACACATGGAAAACCGAATGGATGCGAGCATTCAGTGGTAGTTCCAGCTCATAAGCTACAGCACCAACTTTGCGTTTAATACAATAAGGACCAAAAAACCGAGGAGAAAGCTTCTCAAATCGACGCTTAGCCAAACTTTGTTGTCGATAAGGTTGGATCTTGAGAAAAACATAGTCGCCCTCATTAAAAGAGAGATCTCTGCGCTTGAGGTTTGCTTGGGCCTTCATGCGATCTTGAGCCTTTTGCAAATTAGCTTTAAGTAACTTGAGCATGTCATCCCTAACAAGTAGCTGAGATTCCAATTCAGCATTAACAGTCTCCCCCTTGACATAAGGATAAAGCCTGGGTGGCTCACGACCATAGACCACAAAAAAAGGAGTCATTCCCGTAGAAGAATGATAACATGTATTATAGGAGAATTCTGCCCATGATAGAAAGTGACTCCATTTGGTAGGTTGTTCTTGGGTAAAACAACGAAGGTACGCCTCTAAACAACGGTTGACCACCTCAGTTTGACCATCCGTCTGAGGATGGTAACTAGTGCTCATCTTCAAAGTCGTTTGACTCAATCGGAACAGCCCCTGCCAAAAATTACTCAAAAACACGGTGTCCTTATCCGAAACAATGGATCGAGGAAACCCATGGACGCGAATGATTTCCTTACAAAACAAAGAAGCTACACTTACTGAAATAGGCGATTGGATGAGTATCTTGGGTCAAAATAGCTCCCACTCCTTCGGATGAAGCATCACACTCGATTGTGAAGGGTTTAGAAAAGTCTGGGAGGCATAAAACGGGAGCTGTCATCAGAGCTTGTTTAAGGGTGGTGAAGGCTTTGAGTGCAGCTTCATTCCAATTAAAACCTTCCTTTTTAGTGAGCTGAGTTAGAGGTCGTGCAATGATCCCATAATCGCGAACAAAGCGCCTATAATAGCCCGTAAGCCCTAAAAACCCACGAACTTCACGGACATTAACTGGTATTGGCCAAGATTGGATAGCAGCCACCTTATCTTGGTCAACTTTTACCCCATCAGAAGATACAGCATGCCCGAGAAACAAAACTTGTGACTGCCCAAAACAGCACTTAGTGATTTTGGCATAAAATTGATTTTGTTTCAGCAATTCGAGAGTTGTTTGAAGATGGTTTCTGTGTTGTTGCATCGAAGAGCTGTAAACTAAGATGTCATCAAAGAAAACCATAATAAAACGCCTCAAATAGGGTCTAAAGAGGTCATTCATGGTGGCCTGGAAGGTGGATGGAGCATTAGTCAACCCAAAGGGCATTACCTTGAACTCGTAATGGCCGGAATGAGTTCGGAAAGCTGTCTTCTCCATGTCAGTGGGGTTGACTCTTATTTGATAATACCCGGATCTAAGATCCAACTTGGAAAACACAGTTGCACCATTTAATTCATCTAACAGCTCATCAATGGTGGGAATTGGGTATTTGTCGGGGATGGTAATCTTGTTCAGGGCTCGATAATCTACACGCATACGCCATGTATAGTCTTTTTTCTTCACTAACAACACTGGACTGGAAAAAGGGCTGCTACTTGTTTGAATGAAGCCGGCTGCCATTAAGCTTTCCACTTGATTTTCAATTTTAGCCTTCTGTGAATGTGGGTATCGGTATGGCCTGGTATTGGGTGGGGTGATATTTGGTAAAAGAGGAATGGAATGGTAATGGGAGCGGAAAGGAGGCAGTGAAGTAGGCTCCTGAAAAACCTCTTCAAATTCGTGGATTAAGGAATGAACAGTGCTGGGTATTGAAGGATAGGTTTCATGTTCAAAGGCTAGGTGTTGAAAGGTTGCTGATTTTTGAGGACAGGAAGATACCCCCTGCAACTTGTATTTTTTCCCATCAATTGTAAATATAAGGAACATTTCATTCCAGTTCGCTTGTATGGTATTCAACGAAGACAACCATTGTATTCCCAATACCACATCAGCTCCCCCAATTGAAAAAGGGTAATAATCCTGGGTCAATTTCAAATCTGACATTTGTAAGGTGATATCCTTACAAATTTGACTACATCTAATAATATCTCTATTACCGATTTGCACACCAACAGGGGTAACAAATTGAGTAGTCAACTTCATCTCACGAACTATAGTGTCAGAAATAAAATTGTGAGTTGACCCACTATCAATTAGAATCAATACCTCCACATTATTTAGCAGACCATGGACCTTCATTGTGGTTGTGTGTGACTTGCCTAAAATGGCATGTAGGCTGATTTCTGCAATGTCTTCATCCGGGTTAACTGGTTCCTCCTCAGGTGCCACAACGGGGTCATCTCCTTCATTTTCAGCTTCTAATAGTTTAAAGGTACCCACTTTGCACCTATGCCCAGGTCCGTACTTATCACCACAGCGAAAACACTCTCCCCGCAAGTATCGGCTTTGTTTTTCAGTCTCGGTTAGTCTAGGTGCTGGTTTGGTAGTATTTTGGCTAGGCTGATTTGCATTATTAGGCTGAGAGGTGGTGATGTTTGAGTGGGTTTTGGCTCCCGAATTCCAGCCCGTAGCTCGCCCACTTCTGGCTGCTGTGACCTTCGATTCATACTCAAGTGCTAAACTCATCGCCTTATAAACCGTTCGAGGTTTATGAATTCGTACATCAGCTTTAAATTCATCCTTTAACCCATTCAAAAAAACGCCTAGGAGGCAGTGGTCCGGCCAGTTGGTTACCCTGGACGACCTTTTGGCAAACTCCTACCTATACTCTTGCACCGAACCTGTTTGACGAATGCTGCATAAGTGTTCATCCGGGTTTTGGAATTCGGCTGGGTCGAAATTTCGTTGAAATGCATGTACCAATTCATCCCAGAATTGAATGGGTTGGTCTGTCGACAACCAAGAAAACAAATCCAAAGCGTCGCCTTCTAAGTGCATGGAAGCCACATCCACTTGCTCATCTTCTGGAATTTGGTAATACCGGAAATACTTCTCTGCCTTGAGAACCCAACCACGCGGATCCCCGCCATTAAAAGTGGGGAAATCGATTTTGTTGTAAGGTCGGAAATGGCGGTTATTGTTCCACGAGGATTCTCCATCTTCAGTTCTGTTGTTACCCGGTCCCTTCCCTTTCGAATGGTCCGATTGTTGTTTCAGCGCCGCAACATCGGCCTTCAAACTCTCGAAGGATGAAGCAATCGCCGCCAACTGAGCAGCTACCGGATCAGGGACATTTGCGCTACCGTCACTCCGAGTATTTACCATCGTTTCCCGGCAATGGAACCAAATGATAGAACTCGAAAATTAACAAGGAAGGATAGAGGATTCAAATTGCAAATCCCACTTCGAGAGGGGAAAATCTCCAATACAAACAGTGAATTCAAAATTAACAAGACAAAAAGAAATGAACTCAAAACATCCCTGATAAACAAAGAAAATAACTGCCATAATAAACTAACTTCCCCACTACTTTACTCCCCACGTAATATCATTTAAGTGGGTCCGGAACTTGACCAAATAGCAATTCCAGCTGCTCCATATTGACTTCTGGATCCGAATGTGTCTTGCGCCTAGAATAAACCCGAAGTGGCGTAGGATTGCTATCACAATCCCATCAATTGATTCAATATACCAACCCCTAAAAACACGTTTTGCATACACTTTGATCGAAGTAATTGACCGGTAATAATGGAGAAGAAGAATGAGGAACCGGTGATGGGGATCCCTTACAATCAAAGCAATCCTCCTCCTCCTCCGGTCTATGCACCTCCGCAACAACAATATTACGTCAAAAATAATCGCTATCAGTATGACCAGATCCCTCCTAACACCGTCTTCGGTGATCCCAAAGGTGTTCCTCTTCAGCAAACGATTTACAGAGACACTCTTGCTCCGGTTAACTGCGCCTTCTGTGGCGGATTCGATCTTACCACTGGAGATCGGGAACTGCAAAAAGTTACGACATCATCTTTCGAGGCTGACGAGGAACGATCTCCGGTGGTGTTGGTGGCTATTGACGAAGGTTATCGATGGCGGTGGTTGCCGGAGGTGCTTGGTGGAGGTGTTGCCGGAGGTTTTTGGTGGTGTAAGCTTGTGTATACACGTTTATCTTTTTTATTTTTTAGTAATAAGAGGGGCATTTTAGTCAATTCATACACACTTAACAGAAAAAGATAACCTCCGACCACCAATATTATGTTTTTGCAAACTTTCTGGTCACTGTTGTAATTTCTGATAGTTAGGGGTCATTGGTGCAATCTGGGTAAACCACATGGACCATCCGTGTAATCAACTCTAAAAAATATATACATATAATAAAGGTTAACAGTGTCCGCACCTAGGGCTGTAAACGAACTGAACGTCCAGCGAACAGTTTTTGAATCGTTTGGTGGGAAGTTAGTTTATGTTCATTCGTTTAATAAATAAACGAACACAAACAAGAAATTTCGTTCGTTTAGTTAAATGAACGAACTTGAACAAAGGTCGTGCTTGTGAACGTTCGGTTACATGTTTGTTTACGTTCGTTTATGTTCGGTTAGCTTATTTATTATATTTATTCATTAAATGTGTTGTATATTTTTAATTTTTAGTTTAATACAATAATATTTAAGTTATTTTTAGTTTTATTTTATAATATTTTAATTTATATATTTATAAATGATTATCTATAATGCTTGAGATTAAGAACATTGATTTTTATTGTTTAAATAATATGTGTTCGTTAGCGTTCGTGAACCGTCCGTGAACAAGCAAAATTCCTTAATGAACGAACACGAACAAGAATTTTCGTTCGGTTAGAGTTCGTAAACCGTTCATGAACAAGTTGAAAGTTAAATGAACGAATACGAACAAGAGTTCGTTCGTGTTCGTTCGGTTCGTTTACAGCCCTGACCGCACCATTAAACTGCTAAACAGTGAAAATAAAACCATGAGTCGAATCGTTTGGGGTTCTTAAACCGACTCTCTCTTTTGGTTTGGGCGGTTGGAAGCAGTTTTTAAACACCCCACTAGAAGTAGGTTGAGGGGGATAAGCAATTGGTAAATGTATACTGCGGCTAGAACTTAGAGGCGCATAAACACATACCTTGTCAAAATCATCAAAATCGTCACCATTTAAAATTACCCTATTTTCCATCATTGTCGTATTTAGCCAACTGGAGACGGAAGATTAGTTATTAGAATATAAACAAACGAGTAAACAAGATGACTCGACTACACAGAAAGTAGTAGTTTTTACTAACCAGTAAAAATCTCCTTGGCGATCGTGAAACTGGATCTTGAAGTCGCCCGTTAACTCTGTCAGACCACGCTCCCCAGGTAAAGCAAAAACCACAATCCCTTTTGTTGGTGCACGAATCCAAAAATCTTCTGGCTGCAAAATCAGTTGCAATTTTTAGTCAACCCAAGAGAGAAGTTCCTTGTGCACATCTCAGAAAAAAAAGTGCATATATTATTACCATAAGATTCTTTGTTTTTGGATGCTTTCTTGTTGTAAATAGAACTCCTGTAATGAACATATATTTAAACAGACTGGAGTACCGGACACACTATAACAAAGGAAATCTAGAAGCATATCCTAGCTTGATTCATAATTAAAAAAGGGTAACAATAAAACATCATCGGTACCGTTATGATCAGATATGGTAATTGAAGGTCTGACCCAATAAGGGCACTCGTGAAGCCGGAATCCCCTCAGCATACACCTGAAAATAATAACCTCAATACCTATTGAATCGAATCAAGCGTTTACAGAACACCACCCAAAACCTAAACACATTTCAATTCTTACCAAAAAACCATGACACAACTAAGAAAAATCCCCACTCAAAAAAAAACTACCCGGCCCTCCCATCATGCCACTTTTACTATTAAAGAACAAACTCAACAGTCAACAACGAAAGGAACATATAGTTTACCTTCGACCAGGTAGACTTTCACCATTGAAATCTGCCAAGACGCGCTCAAAGTATTTTACATACCGCTAGAAAATTAAATCCAGTTTGTAAACTTTTTCCAGAAATTAAAGCTTTAAGCAAGATAAGAGTTCTGTTAAAGTAGATTACTAACAATTTGGCTTGGAAGTATCAATCCCTTCCCATCTACACATCTTTTTTGGTTATAGTAATCAATGCACTCCTGTGCTGTTGGAAAAAACTGCAAAGTCATACGAGAGCAACATTATTAATGGGTCGCTAGTGACAATGACATCACTTAAAGATATGGTGACGATTAATACTCACTTTTAAAAATAAAAGAAGGCTACAAATCATTAAACCAGTCCTTGCTTTACCAGCTTTACAATGAACAACCACCACATTTAGAATATCATCCTTTAACCATGAATAGGCACTTTGACAGAATGATGGTATTAAGTTAATAGGTGGACAATTATGATCATTAAACGGGAAACATGCAACCTGCAGTCAGATAAAGATGGAAAAACCTGCAAGATCAGTTTACTGTTTTAGTTAAAATTTATATCAAGTTTTGATTTAAAATGTTTCCCCTAAATTAGCCTTATTTCAAATCTATGAATTTTTGCAATGATATTTTGACTAAAAGATCAATTTTGGCAAATTTATGACGACCATCCATGATCCATTAGAAGTAAGATACCTTTCCCGCAAAGAGTGAAGCATCATACAGTCTTTCTGAGCAAAGATTATACACTTTGTATCTATCCTGCAGAAGGAAATTAGATATCAAGTTTTTAACAACTAAACAATGCCAAGGTTGTCGAATAGTATCAAAATAATATTACTATAAAAGTATAAATACATCATAGCAAGTTCAATTAGTGTAAAAACAGTAAGTTTTACTCTGTTGATCAAAATCATTAGTGTTATCTGAATGATTGTTAGCCAATAACCAATGAAAATACTCAACACATATATGAAAAAGATTACCTTATGATGAGTTTCAAAAAATTTGATAACCTCTTCCATATGATTCCGGTAGAACCCCTGCATTGTAGCTTTAGGATATTAATGAAAAAAGCAACAGGGCACCCAAGACTTATTTGTTTGAATTTGTTGTTGAGTTTAGCAATTGCTTACCTCAAAATATCCAAAAAGTCCGGAGCTCAGGTCGCCAGCAGGAAATCCCATAGCAATAATATTATCAGTAATATAAGTCAAATCCAAGTCAAATCCTCCCTCCTGTAAATTGTAATCAGCATTTAATTTGATCAATAAGAGGATCTTTATAATTCTAAATATTACTATTGAGCTAATATTTAGTATCATAATATGTTTATTATAGAAGAACCAGTCCCAACATGTCAGTTGCCACAATCTACTACTTCATGAGTAAGCACTAAGAAAGGAGAAGGGCATGAAACATGAATCACATTGATGCTCTAGATTGAAGAATCACATAGGAAAAAGTAAAAGAAAATACACACATGTCCCCTATAGAAACATGCCATGAACCCACAACCATGGGTTCAAATTACTCTTTAGGTTGGGGCAAGGCCCAAAGGTCATTAGCTCACTAGTACTCATGTAAACTAAATCTAGTTTCTTACAAAGATGATGAGACAGAGAACTTTGTGTGCAAAAAGAAAAGAATCAATCATTGTTTACAATTGTATTGGCCAAGGTCCTAAGAATATATCTAAAATTCTTCAATAAGCTACTACATAGAACATATATTTTCAGCTTGGATAAATTTGAGCAACCTGATATCTTCGTTTATTTTGGGAGACCATATGGCGTGCCCTAACTTGCACTGCTTTCATTGCAACCAAAGATGTGTCAACAAACCCTTTTCCAACTGACTGAAGAACAGTTGACGGAGAACTAGAACTAACACCATCAGCAGTCACATTTGCTCCAGAGGGTTTTTGAGCCAAATGCAAACCAAATCCACTGGCAAGTCTTGCAATGCCCCACTTTCCAGTAATTCCCGTCTGTAAATTGTTTTGTTCTGGCGCAGTAGGTTTAGGGAGATTTGGTACTTCATCTGAAGATGGTACTGTAGGTGTAGATCCCACAGCTGAGGATTCAGCTGCACGACTGTTTTTTTGGTCAGTGACTGTGGATGCAGAGGTTTTAGTATCACCAACTTCAGTCTGAGATTGAGATGATGAATCAGAATGTGAAGCCATTCTGCACATGAAAAAGGTCCCCAAATCACCCATTGTTTAATTCAAAACAAATTTGGCAGTGGTAGCCACCCCCTCAGTTCTACATTTAGTCTTCTTGCCAAATTTAAATGTATGATATTTCTTACCTTGGTAACACCAAATTTTCCTGTTTATAGTACTTCTTGTATGTTTTAAAGCAGATATCAAATTTTCATCAAGAATCACACATTGGAAGTCAAAATATGACGTGTAATAGGGTCAGAGAAAGTATATCTATTGAACAATTGCCGCATATTGATAAACTACATTTAAGGAATATGTGAACTATAAAAATGGGATGAAATACACAGTGATTGATTAACCATTGCCTAACAGACAGTAAATATGTGCATATGACATATCTATGCTATATTCAAAGAACTAAAAGAGCATATGCATGATATGTCCAATCCGAAAGAAAAACATCAAATAGCAGGTGCCATGCCTAATTGAACCTCTTAACATCTCTGATCTATTATATCAATTATCATCACTGGTGTAACACTTCATTACTAGCTTGTAGTAGATATCTAGAAACACAACATGAATTATCGAGGCTTCATATTTGGCAAAGAGATAGATCAACATCAACATTCAACAAGTCAGGAAAATTCATTTTCAAACTAAAATAAGCAACCATAAATCATTGCTCAATATAAATTCACCATTTTCATTATGTAAATCCGCTAGATCACTGCATCAATTTACGAACTAGCCAACAGTAATGTCATATGCATTATAGTGCAATGATCTGTGTTTACCGTTTGCATAAACTCAAAACCAGCAAAATCACTTAACAAAAAGGATACATCTTACGGATTTTTACCGAAAAACGAACATTAAGAATGAATGTGGTAGATCAGGGATCTAATCACTCACATAGATCGAACAATCGTCGGTATAGTTTCGTCTGTCTGATTTGTAGATCAAATTGGGAGCAGCGGTTATGGATACGCTGGAGAAGAAGACCAATTAGAGGAAATGGTGGCGACGGAATTGGTAAAACGGTGATTTCAGGCACGACGTCAATTAATAGCGCGGTGATGGGACATGGAAGCCGGTTTGGGATATCAATTTTTGCTATACGAAATATATTTTACAGGCCGCCCTGTGACAAGGAGTAAGCTGCTGTTATTTAATGAGATTAAACGTTTTCAGGTTGGACAAGAACCATGTCACAGAAATGGTCTGGCTAGTCTATTGGAACTGTTTTTTAAGTGTACCGATTAAAGAATACCGTTACCATTATACATATTATACATATGTATGTTTCGATCTTCAAAACTGTGTCGTAACTTCAACGTCTCTCTTGATCTGTTGAACCAAGTTATCGTAATTTTATATATATATATTTTTTATTTACTTAACCACTCTAACGTCACAAACGCAACGTATGTAATAAAGTAGGGGTGAGCATACCAAACCGAAAAAAAAACCGAAACCGAATTAACCGATCGGTTATGGTTAACATAGTGCAATAACCGAACCATTCGGTTACGGTTTCGGTTTACCCAACTCCAATAACCGAAATAACCGAAACCGAACCGATATATATTTTTTCATGTATTTTTCAATTGTTTTCCATGTATTTCCATGTATTTATATCATATTTTCATGTGTTTGAACATATTTTCATGTATTTTTTATGTATTTCATGTAATTTTCATGTATGTGTATGGTTGAAAAAGATTCAAAACAATAAAAACGAGTTCAATAACCAAATTTATAACTTAAAAATAATCACCACAAAAATAACCGAAACCGAACAGAAACCGACCTCAATAACCGAAATAACCCAAACCGGCGCTCGGTTTCGGTTACTGAAATTCCATTAACCGAAAAGTCGGTTTCGGTTTCGGTGGAGGCTAATAACCGAACCGAACCGACATTTGCACACCCCTATAATAAAGTTTGTAAACACGGCACATCCATGTGGTATTGCTTTTAACTTGTGCTCTAGTGTTATATTTTTATTTCTATTAAGTTGCTTATTAAAAAATTCTTATACTGTAATATACGCCTACGGAGCAAATAAAACATTTTTTATTTATATTTCAATCTCCATAATTAATCAATCGTGACTTCATAAGGTTTTTTTTTCTAATAGTACCGCCACAGCCCAACCACACAGATTTTAATCATAATGTTTTTTCACAGTGGACTAGTAAAAAAACTTGTTATATTATAATAGCAAACAAATATAAAATGTAAAAAAAAAAAACTAAAAAACTAAAATCAGAAAAAGAATTAAATCAATCAACATCAATTTTAAATAAAGTGAATGAAGTGAGAGTATTAAAATTTAAGCTGGTGTTACACTAGTGGTTAAAAAAATCATGATTTTACTCGTAATAATTTGACAACTTAAACTAATACAATAACCTTTTTTTTTTCAACTGCAATAACTTGTACAATTGCAAACTTTTTGTGAGGTATAGTCTTTTTTAAGTCAAGACGTCACGTAGGTTTTCTTGATTTTTCATGTAATTATTATATATATTAATTTGTAAAATTTTGTTGTGAGGATAAAACACTGTTCACTTTGAACAGCTTTTTGTGCGTATGGTACAACGGGTTGTTGCTCCCCTCCTGAAAACTCTTCTGACCACTTTTACCTTCTACCTACAACATCTCATTCACAGAGATTTCTTCGTCTTCATCTGCTTAGTCATGGCTTTCCTTCTCCTTCCTCCTGATGCGTCATCAGCATCATTACCTTTCTTAAAGAGAAAGTAGTAACTTCCCATATGTGGTGGTTCAGTCGTCTCGCCGCCTCCTTCCTTTCTTGCTCCGAAATGTTGACCACCTTGCTCCGATGACGCCCAGGTACACCTCATCTCACCACCCACCTCTCTCTCTTGGTTCAATGGCTTTGTTCCGTGACACCATTGCTTTCTGGAGCCTAGGGTTTTCTGGTTCGAAGGAGGCCCCAACATTCCGGCTGTTCTATGGTTCTCAGCCCCGTTTGCGAGGGTCACGACTTTGTGCCTGATATATACTTGATTTTGGTTTTAGGGTTTTTGGTGGCGATTATCACCTCTCTCTGGTGGTTGTGATTCTTATCGACTTCGTTTAAAGAAACAAAACAATATTCACTCCAATCTCATATTTAAACCGCCATTCTCATCGTCATTGGATCACAGAGAGATATTTGTCATATACCCATCTCTGGTAAAAAGATACAGGTGTTACCATATTAGTTTTTTTTTCCAATGTCCAAAATAAGTAAACTCAGCTTATTAGTTTCAGATGTTCTTGGAATAAGGCGTTTAAAGTTTTGAAATTGATTTTTGGGTTGTTGAATAAATTTGGGGTGGAATTGGATCGCTGAGAGAAAGTATGCAGGATGGCAATCCGTGTGTGTAAAGATGGTTAATGTCATTTGGTTGTTTTGGTGTTCAAAAATTGAATCTTAACCACTTGGTCCTGAAATTACCTCTGCTAGAGCTCCTGATTATATGCTCCACGACTTTGCTTATCGTGCAATTGTCAGACCAAGAATATGCATCCCATATGATGGGGTGTCCCCTTCAAATCTGTCTGGAATTCAGATATCATCAATAAGGCTTAGAAGTGGTAGTTGAATCCACAACCCCATTGCCTGCGAGTATTGATTCGAAGTCTCTCAAAAACTGTTAGTGTTTAAATATTAATGTCATTATACTTAAGAGTTGATGTAGGTGGTGAACGTGATGCATTTACACATGGAGTTGGTGCTATATATGAGGTGTAATGGTTCAATACTTCAATACCTACAACAAATTATTGTAGTTTGCAAAGGATTATCTGGTTCAAGTGCTATTGTATGTACTAGCTTTAATTTTCTTCTTTACTTTTACAAAGTCATAGATAAATTGCTTTGGAGATAAGGCCACAACTCATCCTAAATGCAGAAAAAGAACCTGGAATTGTTGCTGGTCTGCAGGATAGAGTAGCACAAGTTTATGGGGGTCTGTTATACATGGTGGGTCCTACAAAATGATTCATGTATGATAGTGCTATTTTATGATAACATATAAACCATCTTTTATGTGATTTTTAATGCATTTTGTTTGTTTGCAGGTATTGTTGTTAATCTCTTTTTACACTGCTATATTTAAAAATTTTCGTTTGTGGATGAAGATGAAGGCTTCATGAAAGAAGATAGTTGATTTTGTGTTTAATTTGCTTGATTTGTTATCTTATGCATTCAGGTATCGATTTTTGTTTTTTGAGAATGATTATTCAAATTGATTTCGATCTCCAGTTTAGATTTGGTTTGGTTTCTGATTTTTATTTAACTGCAATTTTTGATTTATTTTGTGATTTTCGTTATTAGGGGAAGGAAAGCCATGACGCAGCAGGAAGAAGATGAAGAAATCTCTGTGAATGAGATGATGTAGGTAGAAGAAAGATGAAGGAGTTTGTAAATTTAGGCAAATTTCGATCATTTGAAGGTATGCAAAAGATTTACGTGAAACATACCTTTTTTTTTATCAACACTAAATGTCATTCTTGGTTGATAATATTCAACTGTTTAAATAGTCCAATCTAAGTGATGATTTTTAGGCATTCTATACATGTAACTTGCAACAAAAGCCTAGTAAGTATTTTATAATATAGTTGTGCAATGTTAGAAGTTACCTTCCCAAACAATGTTTTTTTGGGTTCCGCAAATGTTTTGGATCGACATGTAATCGACGCGTATACATCACATGAACGAGTATACTCTTCTTAGTCTTAAGATTTGCTGTTAAAAGTCAACCCATGGCCCGCTGCGAAGTACGGGTCACTCCTACTAGTGGTTATTATTTGTGAGATACCTGTTAGTAAATGGGTTGGGCTTACAACAAGACCCATATGTGGATAAGATCATATCTTTATAGCAAAAGGTGTACACGTTCGGCCTAACTCAAGTAGTCAAGTCTCAATATAATGGGCCAAAGATAATGGGCCAAATTAATAGTTTGAGATAACATTTTTGTAAATAAGACCATCGATCAACTTTGTTGGGTGTTAGATATTAATTCAAAGTCAAATAAAGTTAAACGGGTATTTCTTTAAATAATTTTTAGTTAAACAAAAGATGGTTATTTTATTTGTTATTACTTGTTAACCTTTGGTTAGTCAGATAATGGGAGTTCTTATTCAACTGTAATTCCTGTTAAATCAGAAATAAAATGCACTAGAATGTGTCGGAATTTGTGTTTTTGTTCATCTTTATATTTCTTGAATGTATTCCATATTGGGTACTATGTAATCGGTTTAAATTTACATAACAAATGTAAATTGTACACCAAACTCAATATATCTTCAGTCGATTATCAGATAACTTTCTTATCTTCATTGTAAAAATCATATCGAGTAGAACATTAAAAAAACATGGCATGCTTCATTTCAATAGTACGTGTTACATCTTTCAGAATCTCAATACAACATGACATCACTCGTACATGTTTAGATGTCAAGAATTAAACCATTTTCTATATGTATACATGTCATGTCGTCAGAAGAATATCACAGTTACGTCCTAGACGATATAACAGAAGCCATCACGATACTATAAAGGTAAAATATCAAGAACTTGAATATTGTTCCACCTTTAAGATATAAATAATAATAATACTTATTATAATAATAATAATTATTATTATATTTAGATGCTGCTTATCTGGTGACTATTAACATTGTTCGAGATACTCGGGTTCTTGTTTCCATACTTGACCGGGTAAGATGCCATCATTGTTATCCCACACTTGCCAGTGCGGGAACCAAACACGTTACGCTCCATTCTAAAATACCCGTCTTCACCCCAGTTGGTTCCCCACGAGTTCCTAACAATCCAGTAGTCCTTCCCGTTTTCTGAACCATATCCCACTACAACCACACCATGGTCCAGTTCGGTCCCACATGAGCCAGTAAATACACCCTGAAATTTTCAAATCCATTAATCGTATACATTCTTTCAATCAGGTGTATAAAGTGTCTAATTGTTAACCACAGTTTATTATAGTGTTAAAAGATGTCAGCTCTTACAAAGAAACGATTAACATCATAACCAAAATACATCTCATTACAAATTGAAGCATTGTAGGCATAATATCAAACAGCTTAGAGAGGATATAATATAGAAGCGAAATTGGTTAGTGGATATGTTGCTTTAATTAAAGGGAAAATTCCAAAAATAACTATTTGACCAAATATTTTTCTTATTTTGTCGATTTAAAAGTCAGGTATAGGTGTTCAGCCCACAAAACTAACTACACAAAGCATGCCATGTGTCCTACATGTGTGCTAGCGTCCGTATACTTTGATGTGGGTGTTTGTAATATAACTCAATATCAATCAACGTACTCAGTATATCCCGCCATTAACATGCTAAGGCAGGGTCTGAGGAGGGTGAGGGGTAGAGAGGCTGCTTCCAGTGAGACCCTCGGCTCATGATGCTTGATCAACCGTCCAAAACGATTTTAACGTTATTTTCACTGAATAAGTAAAATAACGTTAAAATTAGTGCAATTTTACGTTTGTAATATAACTATGGGCACCTATAAAAATATATTGGATTTTAGGCGGACATATGTAAAAGCAGGTGTACAGTTTGGTTGCCTATGTGAGCGGACACCTGTATACTTACATGTGCTTACGCCCGTAAATATATGGACATTTTGATTAAAAAAAAGTTAAATTGACAAAACAAGGTATAAATATGGTCAAATAGATATTTTGGTAAAGGGTCAGCATTTCAGTTAAGAAGAATATATTTACCAACGAGCCTTAATATATTTTTTAGGGAAAATCACCAAAATACCCACTTTGACCAAAAATTTAACCAAAATGGCCATTTGACTTTTCCATCACCAAAATGTCCATGCCTTTACAGGCGCCGGCGCCCGTATACTTACGGGCGGCCGCCTATATGGGATCCAATGAGATTTTGCCACGTGTCCTTAACGGGCGCCCGGACCCACCACTTAGGCGCCCGAACCTAGTTACGGGCGTCCAAGACTTTTTTTCGGAAAACGTGTCACAGGCGTCCGACCGTACTTTACAGGCGTCCGCCCGTACTTTACAGGCGTCCGCCCGTACTTTACAGGCGTCCGTACTTTACAGGCGTCCGACCGTACTTTACAGGCGTCCGCCCGTACTTTACAGGCGTCCGCCCGTACTTTACAGGCGTCCGACTGTACTTTTTTATTTTTTTATTTTTTTTCTATTTTTTTTAATTTTTTTTTAAACGACATTTTTATTTTTTTATTTTTTTTTATTTTTTTAGGGGCGGACGCCCGTGACAAAGGTGTCAGGGTGGGCCCGACGCCCGTGACAACTTACTTTTTTAAAGGGCGTTCGTCAGATTTAAGAGGCGTGGGCGCCCGTGTAGGACACATGGCGAAATCCCATTGGATCCCATATAGGCGGCCGCCCGTAAGTATACGGGCGCCGGCGCCTGTAAAGGCATGGACATTTTGGTGATGGAAAAGTCAAATGGCCATTTTGGTTAAATTTTTGGTCAAAGTGGCTATTTTCGTAATTTTCCCTATTTTTTAAGGTAATTAAACTTACAGAAGAATATAACTGAAAATCCCTTCCAGAAGCTTCTATTCCGACGCTCACTGGCTGGTGTGCCACGGCCTTCATCAACGCTTTCTCGTTCATCGGCGGGACATCTTCATAACCATCTATGGTAACAATTTTTGCTTTATTCTGCACATCAATTTCAATTTAATTTCTGGTTTCAATTTCAACTTCCAACACGAAATTATGATCATGAAAAAAAAACTCATAAATATGTATGCATGCATGTATGTGTTTCGAATGAGACTTACTCGAATCGGATCACAAACATCGCCTATGCCCTTGTAAGGATAATCAGATTCGGAGTCAATTCCTCCATTGGATACGATGAACTGGAAAGCGTAATCCATCGATCCGCCATTGCAACCGCTGTTGTATTTGTTGTCACAGTCAACAAGCTCTTGCTCCGACAGACTGATCAGATCGCCGGTGACTATTTTATTAACTCCTTCAACAGCAGCCACCGTTGAGAAAGCCCAACAACTTCCTGCACGTTTTCAATGAATTCTAACATTTATATAAGCAAAATCAAGTGATCGAGAACAGCTAATTTCATTAGTTTGGTTTTTTGTTCATTTTGTTTAAAAATTTACAAGTCAAAACTAATACCGAACAAAACATACCACAGGTTCCTTGATTTTTGATCGGAGTAACAGCACCTCTTTCTCTCCAATCAACCTTCTCCGGGAACATCTCGTGGCCCTGAACGGCGTACCGGCAGCTGATCTCACCTCTCTGCAGCTTAGCAATCCTCCGATTAGGATCCGCCTTCGTGCCCAAATACAAGGAACGATACTCCTCATTGGTAAGATCAGCAAACTGGTTCAACCCGACGGTGTAAGTCCGGTTACCGGAGAAATTATGCTCATCGATAAACCTCAAGTTATCGGTGAAGATCTGAAACCTACTCTCCTTTTCTCCCAAAGCATTGTAGGTTTTTCCATGACGTACCAGCCACAACTCATACGTATTCCTGATCTCCTCCTCTGTCCGCCGTGGTGGTGATTTCTCTGAACGTAATTCTCCGGCTTGTTCGCCGGAGATTTGACGTGTTGCGTACGTCTGAGAGAAAATGAGACAGAAGAGAAGGGCGTATGTAGTTGCAGCTGTCGCCATTGTTATGTTGGAGAAAAGAAGATTTGAAGAAGTGAGGAGCCATCGTTGGGTTTAAATAGACGACGATACGGTAGCTTTTGTTTTACCGAGCGGTAATAAATAAACGATGGTAATTTTCATTCATCACTCCAAATGGTAATAAAAAAAACCCAATTTTTTTATTTTATCTCAAATTATATAAAAAATAATAAATGATTATTAATAAAAATTTTGATAATACAACTATACGAGGCTAAATAATAAATTAATAACACAATTTCTTTGAAGCCTACTTTTTTTTTCAAATTTTATTTTTCTAAAATTTGTTTTTGAAAATTTTATATTTTAAAATAAATTGTTTTAATAACTTTGTTTTTTAATAATATTAAAAAAATTAATTTAAATTTTTATAAAAAGTATATTTAATATGATATACATTTAATAAAAGATGGACGGTAAAATATTAAGTGAAAACACAATTGATAATCAATGTTAGCTAAAAACTAAAAGAAGTATCTATAATTTTCTCAATAATTTTAGTTAGTTAATTTAAAATTCACGTGTTATGTTGACTTACGGTAACGTGAAAATAATGCTGACAACGACTGAAGAACACCAGTACAATTATATAATTATTTTTTAATCTATGTTTTGATATTCATAATCGATTCGTTGTAACTTATATGTTTCTTTTATGTGTTTAATCATGTTAACGTCACCAAAACAATCCGTGTAAATGAGCTTCGTAAAAATGTTTGCATTAAGCCATTGAGCAATTGACTTTCTTATATTTTTTACTATTAAATTGCTTTATTAAAAACCTTATATTGTAACATATGAGTTATAATAATGTATTTTATTTTACGCCTTAATTTTTATAGTCAATCTGGACTGGCTTGACTTTATGTGTTTTTTTAATTGTCTCACTTGAAGGGTGAGAATATACTGATAAGTTTGTTTGTGGTAACACTCAGGTAACTTTTCATATTTATTATTATATTTATGTATATTAACCCTTCCAATGTTTGAATGAAAACGAAAGAGTTGAATAGATTTCGTCATCTTTTGTAGATGCAAGTGATTTTCTTAGAAAAGACCAACCAACAATTGAAAATATTTGTATTCTGATGCATGTAACTGCAAGTTGCAACAAATTAAGCTTGTAATACATATAGAGAATGAACCTGGCTATGGTTATTGTTGAGGGGTGAGATTTGATTGTTTTTTTAATTGGGACAAAATGACTTTTAGTCTATTGATACGTTATTAACTTTTCTTATAAAATGTATTGAGTTTGGGTTTTTTTTGTGTGAACAATTGTTTTTAGAAGAGTAGAAAGTTTTCTTAATAGTAGGTTTTCTTTTAAATTTATGAAATATAGGTGTTATGACTTACGTCCTTTTAGAGATTTGCTATTTAGTCGACTGTTGTCGTTAAATAAAATAAAATAAAATAATCGGGGCTAACCAGAAGAAAGATGGTGGCAAAAGGCGGTGGGAGTCAAATTTGGGGGAAATTGAGAGGGTCCTATAGTGGAGGAGCAGAAGCTCGGTCATTCATGCAAAATTTAAGTTAAAATAAAATAAATAAATAAAAAAGAAAAAAATCTCATTTCCAAGAGACCTAGTTATCAGCGCCTTATCTTCAAGGGGTGCGGGCAACTGATTCTGTTGGATCTCGCCGCCTTACTCATCCAATAAAATCTGCTCAACATGAAAGTCTGCTACCAAACACATTTACTGCTAACTCACTTTTTATTACTTTATTAACACGAGGTTACCGCGGCTTCACATAAACACGGTCGCAACTAGCAATTTTTTTTTACAAATTACGGTATTCTCGTAATCACCTCATATCATCTAGACGACTCGTATAGATCAATACGAGATATATAAGAACAATCGTTGTCAGATTTATTATTTCTATTGTATAAAAAAGGATGCATAGAGTTGTTTTATTATTGCAATCAAAGCTGCAGGATAAAAATGCACATTTTATACTATGGATGTAAATAAACCAAGGCAGCTCGTGAAAAACTAAGGATTGAATCGATAGAAAGCTCGTACGAGCCGAGCCTTAACGAGCCCGAGCTCTAGCCCAAAAGTGTAACTCGTTTAGTTATCAAGCACGAGCTTTACATATCGAGCTCTAACCGAATCGCGAGCATTTATGAGCTTTTTGTTTATATAATTTTTATTTATTATATTAAGTTTTTATTTATAAAATTAATTATTTTGATATATAAAATTATGATAAACATATTTAAATCAAATATTTTATGTTAAATTTAGAAAATATAATTATAAATATAGTTAAATTAGTAATTAAAGTAAATAAATTAAATAAATAAAATATAAACAAGGCAAGCCGAGCTCAAGCATAAAATTTTCTAATGAGCCGAGCTCGAGCCTAGTAAATAAAGCTCTTAACGAGACAAGCTCGAGTTCGAGCCCTAATTTATCTAAAGGAGCCGAGCTAAAGCCTTAACGAGCTCGGCATCGGCTCGGCTCGTTTACACCCATATTTTATACTTGAATTTTAATTATGAAATATTGTAGCAGACATGGATATCCTTTTTTCAGAGAACAGATAGTTTACTATTTTTTTATCACTTATTTAGTTTTTATTAATTGAAATTGTGTTTTTTCTTTAATTTTTTGGGTTTTTAGACTTGGCGTTATTGTATTAATTTTAATTTTATTTAAAAACATTACTTAGTAGTTTAAAGTAATTTAACATTCTTCTTCTTATGTTTAGATTAGTTTAGGATAATCTAGAGTAAAATTCTCTATGTCAAAATCCTATGGGTTGAAACCAGGGGCGGCCCGGGGGAGGGGCAAACCCGACCTCCGTCCCGGGCCCAGTTTTTCGAGGGGCACATTTTTATATATGTATTTATATATATACTAGGTTATAAACCCGAGTATTACACGGGTTTGAGTAACAAATAACTCAGTTAAATATATTTATGATGAATTACGTAATCAATTGTATATAAATACATTTTATAATTACAAATACAATTTATAAATTTCTAAAACTTCTTTATATATGTATTTATATATATATATATTATTGTATTTTTAAAATTAAAAAAAAGAAACTACTAGTTCATAATTGGATAGAAGCTTGACCCACTAAAATACCCAAAAAAATTGGGCCCATTTCATTTCTTAAAAGCCCTTTATTCTAACCGGCTCCATGGACGCTCACGTTCAAGAAATTGAAATTCAAAATCCCAAGAAATTGGGCCCATGGATTTACAGTTTACTGATTATTGAATGACTGATTTAGGTAAAATACGGAAGTTAATCCCGAACATATTAACTTATGACATTTCGTTTTGGTTTCGGGGCAACCCTTGACCCCCGCCCGCTGACTGGCCAGCGGGACCGCCACCAGGGGCTCTGCCCCTTGGACCCCGCCAGGAGCGCTGCCCCTAGGACCCCGCAAGGGGGCGCGGCCCCTTGACCCTCGCTTGGTCAGGAGCTCTGAATGCGTTAGGGACCTTTTTTCCCCGATTCGTCCTGGGCACCCAATTTCTCAAGGCCGCCCCTGGTTGAAACTGGTTTAAAATAACCGAATTGGTTAACGCTTTTTTTAATTGTTTTGACATAAATGGTTCGGCTAATAATCTTTTTTTAATCTCTAAATCATAACCGATCTAATAGTCAAACCGGTTAACCGTTAAATAATCCATTTTTTCATTTTAAGTGAACCGATTAACCATTAAATTCAATTACATAAACTATTTCGTGCCCACGTAACCTTAAGTCAGTTCTAAACTGGGTTTTGACTGGTTCTTAATCGGTAGACAAAAGGCGGTGTTCAAGTTCAAAAACCGGTTTCTTTCAACACCTCCACCATCAACCTGAATCTATGACCATACTACCTAAGACGATGTTTAATTTTATAAATTTTATGACTGAAAGATATTAAAGCGGTAGAAGATATTTTAAAATTTATGGGCGGAATCGCAATTTTAAATTAGCTTTTCAATGCGATGAAATGTGTTAAAAAGGTTAAAGGGATCAAATGCGGTTATGTTGGTGGACATCTTCATATTTGGTTTAAAGTTTGTATTGTATTCAAGGTGCAAGTTGATATGATATTTCTGCCCATAGATTCTAGATAAAGTGGTTTCTTATCTTGGTATAGTTTTTTAGGGAATTTTTTTTTTCAAAGCAACCAACATTTTACATATTTGTTTACCCGTAAAACTTAAACCTTCAACTTATTTTAATAAGGAACATTAATATCAAATTGGTATCATTTGTAACAAATGCTATTAAGGGTAGAACCATCATTTATTGTAGCTGCAAGGAGTTTTTTTTAAGAGTAACATTACTCGTAAACTATCTAAACTAATTATATATTGATTGGATTTAAACATGTGACTTGTTCGTCGAAGAAATAGGCTAGTCTCACGTTAGACATAGGAGTTGAAACAAAAGAAAGAAGCTAAGGAGTGGTTAATGAGTGGTTGGAGTCCTAAATACCCATTTTCCTTTTTTTTTTTTTTTTTGAACAGCAAATTTTATTAACACCAAACTAGCAAGAGGCTAGCATAAAACATTACACCATGTTAAAATATCACCAAAAAACATTCTTTAATCAAAACGAAAAAGACTCCATTCCTCCCACCTCCAAGACTCATTTTTTGCTCGGTTTTTAATCCACAAGAAACTTGTTCTCTTTACATCTTCAATTAGCCCATACAAGAACGGCTGTGCATTGTTAAACACCACCTGGTTCCTTAATCTCCAAATGCACCAACACCCAATTAATATAATTGCATGGATAATTTCTTTCTTGGTATCTCCAACGGGAAGAAGTTTGTAGGTGGTAAATAGATCCTTAACTTCAAAGGCATAGATGTGGGGGGGGGGGGGGGATTTTACACCACATTGAAATGATAAGCCAAAGCTCAGCTGATAACCTGCAACCGATTAGGAGGTGCACCACGGTTTCCATCTCATCTTGACACAATGGACACAACGTTGAAGGAAGCGGGACATGCCTACGCAAAAGGCCCTCCCTGGTAGGAAGTCGACCCAATTCAGCTCTCCACGCGAAGGCGTTCACCTTAATCGGAACCCATTTACTCCAAGGGAATTTACAGAGAATACCCCCTCGTTTGAACCCTGCCAAATCCACTTATCATTGCAGTCACCAAACACCACATTCATCATTAAAGCTTTGCATGCGTTCAATTCATCAATCTCTTGCTGATTCCTTGGATCTCTTTTCCACTGCCAATTGTGAGTTACTTCACCATTTAGTTGAAGCAGTCTTTCATGAACCTTGCAGGATTTAACAGCTTCCATCTTAAAAAGATTAGGAAATTTGAAACAGAGGGGAAGCTCACCATGTCGCACCCCGAGAAATCCCGACCCTTTCGGGGCGCGAACGCGACAGACTGTTAGGATCACAGTCTCCGGTCACACTGTTGCGAGACATACATGTCCGGTTGCGTACGTACATCCAATAACTTGGATAAAACAGTTTAGTAAAATCAGAGTTGCAGAAGTAAAAGTTTAAGTTGTCAAAACAACATTGTAAATATAAGTTGCGGAAGCATAAGTTTTAAACAGTTTTCAAATCATAAAGAGTAATAGTGCGGAAGCGGTTTAAGTATGTAACATTACATAACAAGACAAATGTTATTGTTATCAAATGGCCTAAGACACTAAAGCTGATGCATGGGACTCCATCCTAGCATCCTATCCTTGTGTGCGTGCCTTAGTTACCAGAGAAAACATGCGAGTAAAAGTGTCAATACAATGGTTGGTGAGAGCACAGGTTTGTATCAGTCATAAACATCAAAATGTTGAAGGTAAGAGTTTTGCAGATTTACATCTCATTACAATGAAATATTGATTGATAGCTAGTCAATACAGTTATATTGTATGCTGGTTGGTACCGAAACTGACAGTTGTGCCTCCCGCATGTCCATCACAAGACAATGGCAAAGTGTTGGTCAATATTGCACTGTTCCGACCTCCAGTCGGGGTGTCCATACGGCTTGAAACAGTGGGGCTTGTCAGGCCCAAATAGTACTATTCAAGATTACCACACTAGGTGCTACGCGCTATTAACGGTCCGAGGAGTATTGCGAGGACTTTTAGTTGTGATGGGGTCCACACATATACATATAGTGATAAAGCATGTCCAAATGTAACCAAAAGTAGTTTGTTGTTCAAAAACAGTTGTATGCAATGTTTTCTCTCCCAAAGGTAGAAAATAGAAAAAGGGGCCATGAACTCACCTGATAGAGCAGTTCCGGTTATACGCTCGCTACTTGCGAATGCTAGCACCTGCTAGTATGCACCTATAACCATATAGGTTGTGAGTATGAGTTTTGTGGTGTGTTGTAATCCATACAACTCCAAGTGTCGGTGTGCACAACTGAGTGTGTGTGTGTTGACTTGTACGGACTCTACGAATCGTTGGTGACACGTTTGTTGTGTTAAGTTTGTTTATGTGTCTTAAGGCAAGTATCACACCAACATGCATCCTATGACTCTAACCGTGATGTTTTCACATAAATCATGTTTCGAAAATTGTAACGTTTCCGTTTCTGGAAAGTTTCCATTTTTGGAAAGTGTAGTTATAAAATTCCATTTCATAAAGTTAATACCTTTAATATGTTTGTAGAAACACTTTTAAACACTTAAAACATATCTTTTACACATAAATCACCGTTTGTGGCATTTTGCCCAAATAAAGTTTCCTAAAATAGTAAGTATCCGTTTAAAAGCTTGTTTTCACAAATCAAAGTTTCCAAACATGTTAAAAACCATTTTTAAACACATTTCAATGATCAAAGTTCACCAAATCATTCAAAAACATCAAAAGCCCTCTTTTTATTTGTAAAAGTTTCTTATATAGTAAGTTTCCTCAAAATCATGTTTTTGACAAAATCAAACACCCAAATGTGTTTCTAAACACTTCAATCTATATTTGACAACATCTAGGCATGTCTAACATGTCTAGATAATCACAAATCTATGACATGCAACATAAAAGTTTCCTTTTATGACAAGTGTACCTAAATCATCATCAAATCGATCAATAACTCAACCAAACTCAAATCCCATAAATCTTATACTTAAATTAGTAGATCTAAATCTAATAACACATCAAATCAACAACAAATTCGTGTACAATAGTCACATGGAGTTGCATGTGTTCAAACACACTTGCATGTGTGTTTTTACATCATGCATGTACGATCTAACAACTAATAAACATGTAAAACTACCTTAGATGCTAGGATTCGAGTTGTAGCAGGTGTAACAAGCCCTGGAAGTGGCTGAAAGTGGCCCTCTTGTGTGTTGATGGCTTCCAAGACTTCCTATAGGAGCTCCAATGGTCCACAACACTCCAAAGTTGCAAGAGATGACTTCAAGTGATGTTACAGAGGTTTGGGATAGATTTGGCAGGGGGTTTGGTCGAGAATAAGTGAAGAAACTCGGTGGAAATGGAAGAAAACCGAGTGGAATGAGTTTATGGTTGATTTTATAATTTTTTTGATCTGCATGGGCTTCGCGTACCGCCGAGGCCGATCAAAATGGCCATCGCGTACCGCCGAGAAATTCGGGAGTCCCGACTCCCTCTTTGCTTGGCGTACCGTGACGGGTCCATTTTCTTGTTTTTCGATTTCGTCGATTCGATTACGCTCGTACTCGATTCCCAACGTTTATCCTAAACATTTAATGCATATTTATCACATAATCACGTAATAACCCATAAGTTGTTTGATTACTGTTTGATCACCAACGTTCGTGAGACTCGTGTGTGTGTTTTTATAATTACTCGAATTATCGTTTCGCCATGAATTGTGTTGTGTTTAAATCATTTAATGAAACCTAATTAAATGAAATGCAACAAGTATGAATGTGAATTACAAAGTTGTAAGAGTTGCAATTTACCTGAAATTGCCGGGTGTCACACACCAACCCAAAGATCTGTCCAAAATGCAAGACTTAACCCATTACCCAAGTTGCCTTTAAAGAGCATCCTTAAGTTAGCTCCTCTTTTATGTAGATCCATGTCTAGCTTAGCTATATTCCTCCATGCGCCTGATATGGTTGGTTTAAGGGGAACAATTCCACCTAATGGGAAAATGTTGTGAATCCCTTTAACAACTCGACACCATAAGCTAGACGGTTCCGTTTTAAACCTCCACCACCACTTTGATAACAAACTTAAGTTTATATCTCTAAGGGAGCCAATGCCTAGACCACCCAAGTTTTTTGGAGCTATAACTTTCTCCCACTTTACCCAATGGATCTTTGATTTTTCATCATTCCCACCCCATAAAAAGGTTCTCCTGATTTTGTCCAAAGACTAAATAACATTGATTGGGGCTTCGTACAAGGAGAAATAATATGAAGATAGATTATTTAAAATCGAGTTGATAAGAATAATACGTCCCCCAAATGATAAGTTTTTGGCTTTCCATAGTGATAATCTTTTTTCAAAAACCTTCTTAACTGGTAACCAATTAGTTGCATAGTTCATATTGGCCCCCACCGTTAGCCCCAAATAATTGAAGGGTAACCTCCCCACAATGCAGTTTAATTTCTTGGATGCTTCTTCCACCTCCAAAGCAGTAACATTAATTCCAACCAAGCTGCATTTGCTTAAGTTTACCTTAAGCCCAGAGACCATGTAGAATACTCTTAAAAGTCTCCTTAAATTGACTACATTGAATGTTGACCATTCACCCATTATTAAGGCATCATCAGCAAACAATAGGTGATCTAGACTAGGTCCATCATTTGAAATTCTAAGCCCAGAAAATATATCGACATCGCATGCTCGTTTGTACAAACAACTGAAAGCCTCCATAAGAATTATGAAAAGAAAAGGAGATAAAGGATCTCCTTGCCTAAGACCCCTGGAACACGGGAACTCTAGGGTGGGCGAGCTATTTACGAGAACCAAAGCTCTTGATGACTCCAATATCCCTCTTATCCATCTTCTCCACCTGTGAGGGAAACTCATTTGGCCCAAAACTGAGTCAAGAAAGTCCCACGATATTGAGTCGAAAGCCTTCTCAAAATCAATCTTAAATACCAAGGCCTGTTTTTTTGATTTCTTCAGCCATGTAATAACTTCATTTACTATCAAAGCACCATCAACAATGTTTCTTCCGGATAAAAAGGTCATTTGAGTTTTAGATACAACTGAGGTCATAACCTTCTTTATCCGATTTGCAAGGACTTTTGAAATTACCTTGCTAATGCATCCGATCAGGCTTATTGGACGGTAATCAGACAACTTTGATGGATTATCAATCTTAGGCACCAACGTTATGAATGACGAACCACATCCTCTTGAAATTCTCCCAGATGCATAAAAAGAACATAATATCTTATGAAAATCCTCATGTAGCAAATCCCATAATTTTTTAATAAAAGAGAAGTTAAAGCCATCCGAACCCGGCGCAAGATCACTCCCACATTCCCATACTGCTTCTTTTATTTCCTCCCTGGTAAACGACGCCTCTAAGCCCGTTGATTCCCCTTCTGTTAAATGGCACAATAAAGGACAATTAAAATAAGGCCGACCCAACATAGGTTCCTTAAATTTTTCATTATAAAAAGACCATACTGCCTCCTTTATTCGGTGTGGGTCGTTTACCCACTCCCCCTCAATTAGCATACCATTTATCCGATTATTTTTCAGGTTGGCCTTAACGATCCCGTGAAAAAAAGACGTATTCTCATCCCCTAGTTTTGCCCACCGACACCTTGCTTTCTGCTTTAAGTCATCCGTTTTTAGTGATTCCAATACAGAGATTTCCATTTTTGTGGTAACCCAATCTTTCATTTCGTCTTTTGTTAAAGATCTAGTTGTTGCAGCCATATCGTAATGTTCCAAGGCCCGCATGAGATCCATTAGTTTTGCTTCATTTCTAATTCTTTGCTCAGATATCCGCCTCTTTAAAGCTTCCTTAACTTCCTTGAGTTTAATGGCTAATACTTTATCCGGATAGCCTCCCGCACAAGATGAGCCCAAGGCCGCACTCACCACCTCATCAATACCTTTAAATTTCAGCCAGGATGAAAAGAATCTAAATGGGGGTGGGCCAAAATCAATATTATATGTAATAAGGATAATCGGGCAATGGTCGGAAAGATGACGAGGTAATGCAGTAGCGCATGCATTCGGCCACTTATTAATAAAAGCATCACATACTAGGAACCGGTCCAGCTTGTTGTAGATAATTCCAAACCCCCTCATATAAGTGAAAGCATGACCGCCCATATTATATTCCATTAACCGTGCATTGTAGATGAATTGGTTAAATAAGTTAGCACCTTGAGAGCAAAATTCTGAGTTTATTCTTTCACTTGGATCCCTAACTTCATTAAAATCTCCAGTGAATACCCATAATCCATCCCCTGAGTTTTTCAGACATTCAAGCTCATTCCATAAAGCCTTCTTTTCGTTCATTTCATGTGGTCCGTAAACGTATGCTATATTGAAAATTTCCCGATGGCCCGTAACATGCCCACTAATTAGAAGAAAATTTTGCTTTGCCACCACCGAACAATTTTGGAACACCCCTGGATCCCAAAAACTCAGAAGGCCTCCTGATCGACCATTTGCCCCAACTCCAAACGAGTCATACCTAGAATTTCCCCAGAACAGCCCTGTCTTGATTTTCGAGGGGTCAATGAATTGAGTTTCCTGGAAGCAAACAAAGTTGATTTTGTGTTCTTGTTTTAATGAGCGAATCCAACATGCTTTGTTAACATCTCCCACTCCCCTGATATTTATGGATAAAATATTCATTGCAAGACCTTCAACTCGCCTTCACCAATTATAACCGATCTGATTTCCTCTCTGTCTTTGAAAACCGTAACTCGTTATTTTTATCATACTAATGCATGTTATATCGAAACAACTCTTACAATACCTTATACTTGGGTCCAAGATTTGTTCCCTCAGAATAATCGTTTATTTCACTTAGGAAGGAGGGATTTATCACCATGAGCGATTAAGTAGGTTGTCCCGAAATGAATATATAACATTTTGTTTTCATAATTGGATACCAGTTCATACGTAATGTATGTCCCATTAGCAATTATCAACATCCAACATTTAATAATCAAAATTCCTAAAATATTACCTTAACTAATATAACTATTCCTGCACGAGTCCGCCCGCTCTAACAAATTAGATGAATCTCATGTTGTTGCACCCCGATTAAACTCTAAAATCCTAAAACAATCATATTACTTTTACACGACTTTTAATATATATAATAATTTTTACTCTTTTTAAGGCTTCAAACATTCAGCTTTGAGCATTGACACATCATTTATTTTAGCATTTTGAACGTGGTTTGTTTCATTACAAAACTTTCTTATAATAGAACACAAATCTAGTAAATAATAGTTATATTAACTCATTTATGTATAATTATTTATGACTTCAGTTGTCAAAAAATCATTCCCCTAACAGGATGAAACTCATTTTCGCATATTTTTCCAACAATCACATAAAAGCTTGTTAATCAACTTTGCAGGCAATCTTATATGGTGTATGAAGATAGCTACCCTCATTAGCTAGTATTAATTAATTAGGTCGTTTGCATAGACACATAAATATCTACAACAAATGATAAATTCACTTCTAAAGGCATTATACACACATAAATAAATAAATAAATAAATATATATATATATATATATATATATATATATATATATATATATAGGAGAAAGATAAAATGAAAACCCATTCTCAATGAGAAAAACCATGAAAACCATGTAAAAATCATGTAAAAAAACGTTTTTTTTTTGAATTTTTTATAGGTTTATAACATTATTTGGCACATTTTTATAATAAAAAATAAAAAAGGCGCCGGTTAAATATTTAAAAAAATATATTTTATAAACCCACGTAAAACATACGTAACACTGTGTCCAGATGTTACGTATGTTTTACATGGTTTTACAAAATATTTTTTTTAAATATTTACTCGGCGTTTTTTTATTTTTATTTATAAAAATGTGCCAAATAATGTTACAAATCTGTAAAAAAAATTCAAAAAAAAAGTTATATATATATATATATATTCATGGTTTTCTCATTGAAAATGAGTTTTCAAATTATCCATATCCTTTATTTATTTATTTGAAAGCAGAATGCTCAAAAATAATCTGAGATTAATGTGCTTAACATGTTTTTAAAAAACTATAAAATGATTTCCTTTGTGAAATGAACATAATAAACATTATAATGAATATAGGTTTTAATGAATATACGTTTTGTACGTGACTAATTTTTAATTCATATGCATACATATAATTTGCAGTGTATGCACAAAGGGTGAAAATCTCATGATAGAGTTGGTATAGTTGGCTGAAGGGTTAGTTGTTCCTTGCAAGCTAATCAAGGACAGAAGCTACTGTGTTGCATTGGTTGAAATTAATTAACCTAGTTGAATGTGTAATTTGATAAACAAATGTATGATTAAGTGTTTTAATATAGTTATTCCTAAATAATTTTAGAGTATGTTAAATGTATTAATCAATATATTGTTAACATATGATTTTCTAAAACTTTTCAAGTAAACATTATTAAACTTTGGCTGGTACATAAATGGCTAGGATCCTTTAGCATAGGTGTAAGGTAGCATTTGGTATGCATGAATGAATGACCATGATCCATTTCAAGTAAACATTTTGTCACTTTATGCATAAGAATTATTAGCAAAATAATAATTGTGTATATTATTTTTTTTTAAAAAGGAAAATATCGTAAATGTGATTTTGATTGTAAATGTTCCAATCTATATAACCATGAATCCATGATACGGAATGTATAGTTTATAAATTATGAAGTCTGACACAAAAATTATGAAATGTTTCTGTAACCAAAATTTTTGAAGTAAAATAATTCACAACGCAATAAGAAGACTCGGGAAAACAATCAAATCAAATGAGATATAAACATGCAAGTAATCGGTCACACTCCCGTGGATTGCCGTGGTGTCTAGAAACCAGAGTTTAATTGATCCTAGAAGCAAATTAAGAAAGATGAAACCTTTAGTAGTTATTTCTTAATGAGAGATTTAAAACTTAGATCCTACAACTGGAGAAACTAAAGTCGGTATATCATCAGGTTCATTTAGTTGGCTGTAAAAATAGATACCACTCATTTAGCCGACCATAAAGATAGAGACGGTTCATTTATGTTGCAATTTTTACAAATAAATGTTGGCAATCTAAAGACCACCGCTTTGGCCATGTGGAGCAACGTATCATTAATTGGCAGAACGCTAAACCTCACCATCTTAGGCAATATTGAGACCATTCTTGATCAAGAACGGAAGGATGGATGTAGCATTCGGTACTTGGGTGGTTTGAATGTTCTCCTTACCTTCAATCACAAGTATGATGCAGAAATGTTCATGTGTGGTGTAGAGAAGTGGAAACAATGGTTCTCCAATATCTCTGTATGGAATGGACAATCATTGCCATTAGAAAGAATTGCATGGCTAAGGATATGGGGTATACCTCCTCAATTGTGGGATAGCTTGGTAATGGACAAAATTGGAATAAAATTCGGAACGATTGTTAGCCATTCCGAAGCTTCAACTTGTGACTCAAATTTAACTATGGATAGTATAGGGGTCATGTTATCGGATGTCAAACCGATATCGGAAGAGATCATAATTCACTGGCAGAACAAAACGTTTTGTGGATGGGTGGAAGAAGACAAGAGAAATTGGGTTCCGGAATTTGTTAATGCTGGCTCTTCGCCGGTAGAATCTCCGGTCAAGGAGAACAGCAGGCCGGAGAATGCATGGGGATACGAACGGTCTAAAGAACATGAAGAGTCAGTGAAGGATGGTGCTTTGCATGCGGACGTAGTTCACGAAGAGACAAACAATAATGATGTCATCGGGGATAGGGCCATGAATGAGAATAATGACATTCCTACCTTTCATTTCTCGGCCACACGTGACCATCCATCTGCCCAAAAAGGAATTGGCAAAAATGCCAACTGGGACCATATTGGGCCTAGTTTTAATTATGGGCCAAACTCTCTCCAGGCTGGGCTGGGTAATGCCACAAGAAAAAGACGAAGAACCGAGGATAATTGGGCCGAGGTACCACCGGACGTTTTGTTTGAGTATCCAGGATCGTTGTCATTCTCAATTGGGGCAAAGGAGAACAGGGGCACTTCTTCTGATCCTATATCCCTGGATCTTAACATCCCGCCGACCGGTGGAACCGCAACAAATAGATCTTCGGATGAGCAAAATTGTGAAGAACAACAACTTATTGGTGAGCTACCACAGATGATTGATACTGCTCAACATAGTGAGACTAACATAGAGGTTGAAGTAGAACAGACGATCAACATGGGAAATGCAATTGGAGTCAACCTTGAGGGGCATGTTGAACTGGTCAGAGAAACAATTGTAGGTGAGGGTTCTTTTTCTGTTCCTCAATGAATTGCTTATCAATTAATATTAGGGGAATCGGCGGTCCATTGAAGGCCGAGTGGATTAAGAATTTGAGAAAAAAAATGGGTATTCACTTCATTAGTATACAAGAAACTCAGTTCACAAATGTTGAGGATGTTCCATTTGGGAAAATATTTGAGAAAATGGACTATGATGCTATTGCAGTCCCATCTAATGGGAGATCGGGGGGAATTGCATGTTGTTGGGACCCTACAATGTTTAAGAAAATTAAGGTTATGTTGTCTCACAACTATATTGTTATTTCGGGGGAATGGATCGGGGTTGATGAAATTGTTAATATGGTGAATGTGTATGCTCCCCATGGAGACACAGAAAGAAGACAGCTTTGGCAGGAACTCCTTCACATTAAAAACTCGAATGTGGGGAGTTGGATTTTTATGGGAGATTTCAATACTATCAGAATTCCATCAGATAGATCATCGGGAGCACCAATTGATAAATCAGCAAAGGAGTTTAATGAGTTTATTATAAAGGCAGACTTGGGGGAACTAAATATGTGTGGTGGAAAATACACGTGGATGAAAGACGATGGTTCGGCTTTAAGTAAACTCGATCGGTTCCTGTTATGCAGAAGCATGATTCTTAGATGGCCTATGGCAACAATCAAAATCCTGGATAGAATGTGGTCAGATCATAAGCCAATTGTTCTGATAGCAACTAATGCTGACTTCGGCCCATTGCCGTTTAGATTCTATAATTCTTGGCTATCATATCCGGAACTAGATGAAATAGTTATCAAATCCTGGAGTAATCACACTCAGATTATGGGCATGGGAGCGGCTGACTTTATTCTCTCAAAAAAACTAAAGGCACTAAAAGTTGATATCAAGAAATGGGTAAAAGAAAAGACGGAGAAAGACAACAGGGAATTCAATACTCTTGAAAAGGAAATCTTGATGGTTGATACAAAGGCAGAATCCACACCATTGACTGTTACTGAATTGGAGTCAAGAAGAAATGCAATTAAACGCTTAAAAGACATGGAGTTAAAAAGGAAGACGGATTTAAAACAAAAGGCTAGGCTGAAATGGGTGGTAGAAGGTGATGAAAATTCAAGCTTTTTCCACGGTATCATTAATAACAACAAGAAGAGAAATCGGATTAATGGAGTTGTTGTAGAGGACAAGTGGGAATATGAACCGGGGAAGATCAAAGAGATAGTATGTAGGTTCTTCGAGTGTAAATTCAAAGAACAGAGACACACAAGGCCTAGATTGAGGAATAGAAATATCAGACAACTTTCAAATGATGAATCATGTGCTCTTGAAGTTCCTTTCTCTCTTGTGGAAATTAAAAATGCGGTTTGGCAGTGCGGGAGTGAGAAAGCACCTGGTCCAGATGGTATGACTTTTGCTCTATTAAAGAAGCATTGAGAGATTATTAAGCAGGATTTTTTAAACTTTGTAAGATATTTTGAAGCGTACGGGAAGGTAACCAAGGGCTGTAACGCATCATTCATTGTACTTATACCCAAATCTACAAATCCTTCATCGCTTGAAGACTATAGACCGATAAGTCTCATCGGTTGCATGCCAAAGGTAATTGGGAAACTATTGGCTCTGAGACTACAAACCGTGGTTAGCAAAATAGTGGGCCCAGAACAGACAGCTTTCATTAAAGGTCGGAGTATTTTTGATGGACACATATTAGTTAATGAAGTTCAAAATTGGGCAAAGAAAAATAATATGGGAATGATGTTGTTTAAAGTGGATTTTGCCAAAGCTTTTGATTCGCTTAACTGGGAATACCTTGATTCAATCATGGAACAAATGCATTTCGGAGCCCGTTGGAGAGGATGGATTCAGGGATATCTAAAATCAGGAAGATGTTCGATTTTGGTTAATGGTTCACCAACTGAGGAATTCCAGATCTCGCGGGGGGTGAGACAAGGCGACCCGATATCCCCGTTCCTATTTATTTTGGCCATGGAAGGTTTGTCAGCTATGATTCGGTCGGCAGTAGAAAATAATCTATTTAGGGGTGTACAACTCCCTAATAATGGCCCAACCATTACACATTCAATGTATGCAGATGACGTGATTTTCCTTGGCGACTGGACTACTCAGAATACCTTAAACCTTAAGAGGTTAATGAGATGTTTTTTTATGACATCTGGCCTAAGTATTAATTATCATAAAAGCAAAATCATCGGGATAGGAATAATGGAACCAGAATCAGTGACGGCTGCGGCCAACTTAGGTTGTACTCATGCCAACCTTCCGATTGAACACCTGGGGTTACCAATTGGTGCTAATATGCGCCTTACAAAGCATTGGTCTCCGATTATTAATAAATTCAAGAAGAAGCTTAGCTCATGGAAAGCCAACAATCTTTCTTTTGGAGGGCGGTTAACTCTTGTTAAAAGTGTAATGGGGAGTTTACCTATATACTACTTTTCGATGTTTAAGGCGCCAAAGAAAACGTTACAGAAGCTTGAAGCTATTAGAAGAAAATTTTTATGGGGAGGAAATAGGGAAAGAAAGAAAATACACTGGGTGGCATGGGATAAAATTTGCACTCCAGTGAAGTTAGGTGGACTAGGTGTCGGTGAGTTACGATCTCTGAACATTGCGTTAATATTCAAATGGTGGTGGAGAGCCTTGAAAGGTGGTATTGGCCTGTGGTCTGAGGTTATTAAGCATATTCACAAAGTAACTTTTGAAAGTAAAGAGGAATTGGGGAAAGTGTCTTGTGGTGGTACTTGGGCTGCTATTGTCAAAATTGGTAAAGAACTCCAAAATGAAGGGAAAAACATAGGACAGTTCCTTAGGAGGCAAGTAGGGAATGGTAACAAGACCTTATTTTGGAAACAACCTTGGTTTGGGCAACTATCTTTCAAACAACTGTTCCCTAACTTATTTGCATTGGAAAGACACAAGAATTGTAAGGTCTCGCAAAGGATCATTCAAGAATCGGGTGCCAGATTGTGGTTCAATTGGGAGTGGAAAAAAGTAACATTAAACAGTACTTTAATGCAGGAACGTAACGATTTAGAAGAAATGATATTGAGCTACCTGTTCAAGGATGGAAGCGATAGTTGGATATGGCGTGGAGATGCCACTGGTGAATTCTCAACAAAATCATGTCGCGATTGGATTAATGATCATCGGTGGAGAAGTAATTCAGACAATACACTGTGGACAAACTGGATTCCTGCCAAGGTAAATTGTTTTGTGTGGCGTGTATCACTAAATCGTGTTCCGGTAAAGGTCAATTTGTTGGCAAGAGGAGTTGTGATTTCATCTTCAGGATGCCCTGTTTGTTCGATTGATGACGAAGACGTGGATCACTTGTTCTTCCAATGTCGAGTAGCACAGGAGTTATGGAGAAGGATATCATGGTGGGCAAGTATTGACTTCACTTGTCATGGATCAATACTTGGCATTTTGAGGGACCTGACCAATGACAATGCTGGGGGATGGAGAAAGAAGGTTAAAATGGTTATTGTTTTTCCCACTATATGGGAAATTTGGAATTGCAGAAATAAAAGGTCCTTCTCAAACATAAGAACCTCCATGGAGTGTTTGGTTGATGGGATAAAGGTGCAGGCTTTCACATGGTTAACTTACAGAGGGAAGAAGATTACTACCATCTGGGACAATTGGATTGTTAATCCATGGGCAGGTGTAGTTTTGCTATAGGGTATTCCATGTTTGATGTTAAAAAATTTTGTTCGTCTATCTGTTTTTGTATCTTTGGGTTGTTGCTAGTTGCCCGCTAGCAAGTATCATTTATAAAATTATTATTGCTGTTCAAAAAAAAAGCTAGCAGTTTGTTTAATTAAACTTGCGAAGTTACATATGACATGTTGCTATTGGTTACATGTGTTTTTTTCACAAGTTTTAAGGCTGATTAAGACAATACACCTTAACCAAAGAAATTGTTCATGTTCTGTGTTGGAAATTTGAATATTATCAAATTTAATTTGAATTAAAATCAAGACTTTTCAAATTACTCAAGACTTTTCATATTTCATGTGTTGATTATATGTATTAATTCAAGACTTTTGGTATTTCATGTGTTGATTATATGTATTAATTCAAGACTTTTGGAATCCTAATCTTGTAGTATAAATACAAGACAATTGGTGTATTGTTGGTTGGTTGAAAATGATACTACATACAATCTCACAAGAATTTCTAACTTTCTCAACTCTTCAAGCTTGTTTAAGATATTCTTTTCAGGTGCTGGGTTAATCCCGGCAGTACACAAACTGTTTCGGTTGTTGTACCCTGGGAGACAGACGCGTTCGTTTTGAGAAGAGGCGCGAAATCTGTTTTAAGGGAAGCGTATTGAATACGTGCCTCAACCATAATCATCAACATGTTTATTCTATGTCAATGAAGAATAGGTGGAAGACAAAGCGTATTGAAGTATTTGTGACCGGCTCGTCAAGATGCTTGATTGAAGACTCGCTATTTGGAGTACCCAACGGAGACATGCATCAAAACATGTTTCGTATATAAATTAGTAATTTATATTCTTTTATTTTAGTCTAGTAACCGGTAATGTACTAAATTATTTCTTACGAATAACGAGTGTATCGTTATTATGTATATTTTATTATTGTTTTATAATAAAAACGTGAGCCCATTTCCTACAATCTTAAAACAGACTTTCGTTAAAAACCTTATAAATAAGGATTTTGGGTTCATGAAAGTTAAATATAAACTAAGATTTTTTATAAAATCTAGTAAATATTTTTTAGAAATATTTAGTAAAAGTTGGTCGGATTTTGTAATTGGAGTACAATATTTAATCCGAATACCGTGTTACAAGACATGTTTTGGTTTATTGTTTTGAGTTCATGGGTTTTGATTGTGAATTTTAACCATGAACAATTTTTGGTTACTTCAAAATATGTTTTTGAACATTCATTTTCTAATAATCTTATTAGAAAAAGGTGGTTTTGAACATTCATTTTCTACAAACATGTTGGAATCGATAGTGTTTGTGTAACACTTTATTTATTTTATAACAAGCGTGTTATAAAAGATTACTTGCAAAGTAATAAGTATATAACGATTTTTGTAATCGTTTATTTTCTAACAAGTGTGTTAGAATTAATTTATTTGGTATAAACGTAATAAGCTTTATAACGATTTTGGTAATCGTTTATTTTCTAACAAGTGTGTTAGAATTAGTTTATTTGGTATAAACATAATGTGCTTTATAACGATTTTGGTAATCGTGTTTTTTTTCTAACAAATATGTTAGAATCAGTTTATTTTGTATAAACATACTAAGATTTATAACGATTTTGGTAATCGTTTATATTTTTTTTAACAAAGTGTTAAAACCAGTTTATTTTATAAAAAAAAAAGCTTTCTAACGGTTCAGGAAATCGTTTATTTCTAACAAGCGTGGTAGAACCGAATTATTTTATAATTTGAAAGGCTTTAGAAAAGATTTGTGTAATCGTTTCGTTTCCAACAGAAGTGTTAGAACCGGTTTATTATATAAACATAAAAACTTTGAAAATTTTGTTGTTTATTTTCAAACGAGCACAATAGAAGCTGGTTTATCATAAAAGAATGTTAAGTTTTTAACCGGTTAGTTTTCATGATAAGATAGAAGTATGTTTGGATAAAAATGTTTAAGTAAACATTTTATTCATGTGTGCGTTAGTCACACATTATGTTATAAGATTGCTTTATGTAAGCATTTTTCAATTATCTAACGTGAACGTTAGATACGATTTTTATAATCGACTAAATTCTAATATGATTATTAGAAAAAGTTTATGTTGTAAACAATAAATTGTTTTATGTAAACGATTTAATTATCTTACATGAAAGTTAGATACGATTTGTGTAATCGTTTTATTTTGAACAGATTTGTGACTGTTTGATTTAAAGTTTCAAAATGAAACGACAAAAGAATGGAGATGTTATTGGGGCAATTTTTGATTTATCCCAAAGGACACGTGTTATTGCATATCGAGGATGGTTTCTCATGACAGGTGCAACCATTCATGCATATTTTGATCTAGATGACATTGAAATGTCAGATACCGAAAGTGTTCAAGATAGTAACATTATATGACTTTATGTTTAGAAGTCATCTATATGTCTTTTTAAAATATTACAAATAAACATTTGTTTTGGTGCGTTGGTTGTGTTCAATATCTTAAGATAACACATGCGTTTATGCACAATAATCACTATAACATATGAAAGAGATATATGTTATAGTTAACTATATAAATAAATTATGTAGGATTTATTATAAATTGATGATGACATATAGATGTTTCTATTTCTTTCATTGTGTTTGAAATTTTGTGGATTATGTGTCTACTACCTTAAAAGAGCATCCTAAATACATAGTATGAGATACAACAAATGAAGTTTTGAAATTAATTTGTTGTATGTCATAATGAAACATGACTTTCTATTGAAGGAGGACTTCAAAACATGTCAAATGACGATGTCATTTGAGATGATTTTGGTAGACTTTGAAAGTGTTGAAGAAATAACACTTTAAGATTTGATGTTTAGATATCATTCTTGTACCCGTTTAAAATATGTTGTGTGTTATATTTTATTATAAATGTTCAACTATGGATTAAGTTTATTTATTTATTTTTAAATAAACAAGTTGATCTAGAAATAATAAAATGATATATGGTAAATAATATTTAAATTTTGAAGACTTTAAATTTTTCTAGTCTAATAAAGATACATATTTAAACGAAAATTACAAGTGGTGACTTGCACGAACACAATGAGCGGGTTATGATATTGACTTATATGTGTTGTAAGTCTCATATCAAATATCAATGTAATATGGTGAGTGTATTAAAACAAAAAATACAAGAACGAAGGATGTCGTCTAATATATGTTGAGAGCATCAACATGGAAATTCGTAAGTGTATTTTGATTACTATAACATATGAAATAAATATATGTTATTATTGTAAATAATTTTAATAAATTTTGCACATTTATTAAAGATACTTACAATAGTGATGGTCTTGTAGATTATGCTACAACCATTAACGTTATTGAAACTATGTGGAAGATTTATCCTTTAATTTGGGAGAGTATCCTAATATATGGTTTCATTGAAACAACAATATAAATGTATAAATCACTTTAGACACATGGGATGTCATATTGTTGAGTATCAATCTTATTGATTATATCTCAAGAGTCTAGTGATTTTATACAAATAGCACTCATCATATGTTGATGAATGGGTTCACCAAAGTGACTTGAGTTAAGACATATGTTTAAGTTCTTAAGATTAAATGGTGAAGCCTTAGAGATTAAAGGCAAATAAGTTATGATCCTAGATAATGGATGAAGTTAAATATAATTATGAGTTTTTCTTAAACCAAGGGTTTAAAAATCTCATTATTCTTGTCTAAACTAAGATACGAATGTTTGTAGAGATAATGTGTTATCTCTAGGAGCTGTGATTGATCAGAATGATGCATCTTCTGTTCACATGCTAATATTTTAGTCTAAAGCATGCTAGACTAATACATGTTAATTTAGATGCTCTGCGGAGATTAAATTAACTTTAAACATTCAATATATGTGATGACATGAGAATGAGTTTCGGTTCATATAAGGAGAACTCATGGAGTAATATGTATGGATGAACTTAGTGACACAATGATGTATATATGTTTGATATTTTATCACATGTGTCAAAGTCATCAGAAGATAAATTGCTCAAACTTAATCAAAGTGCAAGCAATGTGGGAAAGTGTGTCATTTACGAAACAACCCTCTAGAGTTTGTAAGAGATATTATTTGAGAAGTTTCTCAATCTCTTGTGGAAAAGGAGAACTTTTCACAGCACGATTTTAATAATTGGAAAATGGGTATCTAATAAGACTCAAATATGGGGGTTGCTTGCACTTAATACGAGTATGTGATAGATTTTGTAATAAGGATTTTAGTAATCCAAATAAATATTGCAAATTCATGGCCAAGTGGGGGTACACGATGGTTATACGGAGTCAATCAAGTTGATTGAACTCAAATATCAATTGGTAAAGTTCAAATTGTAGTTAGATATTTGGAAAAGCTTACCAAAGGCATGGTGAAACGTGTTTAGCCTTGAAATGAGTTTCAAATAATTCTAAAGACATGGTTATATAACTTGATCTAAGTTGAGATCACTGGTTATAGTCTTTTAAATTAACAAAAGGGCTAGTATGACTTGTGAGTCAAGAACACGTTAGTACAACTTATCTCAGTTGAAAATTATCTTTATTGACTTGGTGAAGTGAAAGATAATATTTTGGATCCAATAATGTGAGAGATTAAGTTGACGAATATGACTAAAGCCCATGTAATGAGATATTTGAAGGACATCTAACCTAGTTGATTGGAGATCCCAAGGTCTAGGTTCAATAGGACAACTAATTCATATATCTAGCGTGGTCACTGTGGGGGCATAGTTGTACAATGAATGTATAAGCTAATATATATACATATGTTGATATATATCATCCTAAACTATAAAAGGGTGTTTAAATACGTCCTAGTCCATTCCTATAACAATCAGTGACATTGTTGTGTGAGGCTAAGCATAATATATGGTTAGTGATCTGTGTAAATCATGATAACCAAAATGCTTTTAATGATTTGTGGACAAATCACCTATGTTAGAGAGAAGTGGGGTCGCTTCGAATGGAATTATGGGGCATAATTCCTAGAGCTCTCGCAGAACCAGGATAGTGTTCCATGACCATAACGGACACGACAATGAGGGGTTAACCAGACCAGGAAGAGTATTGTGTGAAGTGTAATAACGTCTATGTAAAAAGGGGTTTAGTTCAAGGACATCGCGTCTACTAACCGCTAGGAGACTAAGTATACTTCACAAAGAAAAGTTCAAAGGGAATACCTACTTCTTCTGCAATACTCAACCGCTGAAATTATGTATGAGTTGATTTTATTCATGTGGGGGATTGTTGGAAATTTGAATATTATCAAATTTAATTTGAATTAAAATCAAGACTTTTCAAATTACTCAAGACTTTTCATATTTCATGTGTTGATTATATGTATTAATTCAAGACTTTTGGTATTTCATGTGTTGATTATATGTATTAATTCAAGACTTTTGGAATCCTAATCTTGTAGTATAAATACAAGACAATTGGTGTATTGTTGGTTGGTTGAAAATGATACTACATACAATCTCACAAGAATTTCTAACTTTCTCAACTCTTCAAGCTTGTTTAAGATATTCTTTTCAGGTGCTGGGTTAATCCCGGCAGTACACAAACTGTTTCGGTTGTTGTACCCTGGGAGACAGACGCGTTCGTTTTGAGAAGAGGCGCGAAATCTGTTTTAAGGGAAGCGTATTGAATACGTGCCTCAACCATAATCATCAACATGTTTATTCTATGTCAATGAAGAATAGGTGGAAGACAAAGCGTATTGAAGTATTTGTGACCGGCTCGTCAAGATGCTTGATTGAAGACTCGCTATTTGGAGTACCCAACGGAGACATGCATCAAAACATGTTTCGTATATAAATTAGTAATTTATATTCTTTTATTTTAGTCTAGTAACCGGTAATGTACTAAATTATTTCTTACGAATAACGAGTGTATCGTTATTATGTATATTTTATTATTGTTTTATAATAAAAACGTGAACCCATTTCCTACATTCTGTAGCACATCTGATTGGTTATTTTAAGTCGTTTTCCATATGTTTAGTGGCTAAAAATTTTATTTCTAATTATAACTTAAAAACTTGGTTTTGGTCCTTTGGATTGCATCCGGCCAAATACATGATCCACCATGAGCACACATTCACACAATACCATATTCTTGTTCAATCGAACATTTCTTTTTTATTTCAACAACAAATGAATTAAAAGTGTCTAATCTCTTAGACCATGTTTAATGGTCAAGTGTAACATCCCATTTTGGTGAAATATTATAAATTAAGCATAATTGGTGTATGATTACGTTTAATTATTTTAAATATTATTCGGTGGGTGTTTTAACAATATTTGTTAATTATAATTGAATGATGGTTGTAAACTAATTAATAAATTAGTTATAACTAGTTAGTTGTAACTAGTAGTTGGGGGACTGAAATTGTAATTACCTTAAACTTGAAATAGACAAAAAGGGTGTTGACTAGTCAATTGGGGGAAACTCACTTGTTTTGGGGTTGTGAACGTTGATCAAGAGGAGGAGAAGGAGAAAAATCAAGTTTTCTGATTTGTGGCAAAATTCTTGAATAATCTTAGTCCAATCTCTTATGCAAGTATAAATTGGAGTTCCTCTTGCATCAAACAACATCTAGGTAAGATTTTTGGGTGTTTTTGATGGAATTTTCGTGGGTCTCCATAGGGGGTGTGGGTTTGATGGGTAAAACTCTTAAATTTGGTGTTTTGAGAGTGTCAAATGTTGTTAATGATGTTGATAATCATATAGGAACAACTTTTGATTGTTTTCTTTCATGATTTACATGTTATGAAAATGGGTGAATTGGGGTTTTCATGGAGTTGATGACTATGGTGTGTAAAGTTAGTGTTAAAAGGTGGGGATTTGATGATTATCACTATATTGTTGTAGTTTGTGGGGAAATTATTGAGATTGATCATTTTTAAACAAAATAATGGAGTTACATAGATGTGTTAATGATGAATGATCATTAGCACATGAACTTGTGCATACATGGTGTTTGATGAAATGCCAAGTAGAGTATTTAACTTAAAATTGGTTTAAAACCTATGGTGATATGAAATAGGTGGGTGCATAAACTCAACAAAGGGGAATTGTTATGGTTAAAGAGTCAATTGGAAGTAATTAAGTTAAAATGGAGACATTGGGGTGAATGGGTGTATTTTGACTAATTATAGTCAAACTTTATATTAAACCTATTAGTTGTGATAATAGGAATTGATAGTGAAGGTGTAAGTGGCACCAAACGACACGGGAAGGAATTGGTTATAGAGGATAGCGCGTTGGAACAAGGTAAGTCACCTAAATCTTCTATTTATTATGTGTAAAGGTGTATACATGTATGAATGTTGTTGAAGATTTGACTTATGGTGGATAGGTGAACTAGTACTTGTGGTTAGTCAATGATAAGCAATAGGTGATATACGTTGCTTGATTATTGTAAACATGGTGTTTTAATACTAGTTCATGATTGATTTGATGTTTAATTCTATATGCGGTGAATGATTTGAATTAGTTCACAAGGTGTGTGAATTGTAATTGAAATCAACTCAAATTGGTGTTTTGAATCACAAGTGGTGTGATCATGACATTGGATTATTCACATGGTGTGTGAATGTCCTTTGTTGGGTGTAATCAAGTTAGTAAAACACAAGTGGTGTGGTTTACTTAACTTGAGAAATCTTGTGGAATAAGATTTCAAAGGAGTTTTGGGTACAAACGACCCGTTAGTAAATCGTTTGATATTATGACCATGAATGTTATAAATTGATGAATTAAGGTGTTTAATATGTTCATATGGTGAAATATAATGTTTATAGGAGTATTGGAATGATCGAAAATGGAACGGGAACGAAAACGGGGCTTCGGAATGGTCAAAACTGCACAAAACTAAAAATTCTGCACATTTGTGCAGGCCTGGGAGTAAGTTACGGCGGGGCTGGGAGTAAGTTACGGCTTGGGTCAGGCCTGGGAGTAACTTACGGCCAGGGCTCTCGGGTTTACGGCCCAGCTTACGGCCAAGACCAAAATTGAGTTTTTTTACCCTTTTTGACTTGGGGAACCATTGGGGGTTAATTTACTTAGTTCCTATGGATAAATGGGAGTTAATAGGTGATGTTAAAGGGTGTTTAAGCTTGGTGGAAGCTTGGGGCAACGTTAGGGGTGATCTTACTTAGTTCTAACGAACTAACGGTGACTTAATTATGGTGTTTTCAGGTGAACGAAAGGGTTGAACGCGGTCGTGATCGGATTGCCTCGCAAGGATTCGGATCAAACACCTTTTGGGGTTTTTCTTTGTTGGTTTAAAACAAAGGTTTTTGGTGAATAACTCTAATGTAGTTTTTGCTATTGAATGTTTAATTAACATCAATTATTTTGTAAAGTCCATTCAAGTGGGGTGTTTAAGGTGTTAATTACATGTGTTGGTTTGAAAAATCTGGGACCTATTTTCAATTGTCGTTTAAACACACGTGGCATTATTTGGTGGGTTTGGGGCTTACAAGTTGGCATCAGAGCCATTGGTTTGAGGGATTCAACTGCGTCGCGAACACTTGAACTCAAATCATTGTGCTTTTGATATGGGGAGTGTTGGTTGATCCGAGATCCGATCACGAAGCCGGGGGGGTTTAAGGTAACAAGTTTGTGAATTGTTTACCTTAGTTATATATGTTTATTGGTGTTTGTTGTGAATTTACTTGTTGAACCGAAATTCCTAGTCATGTTATGGGGAGGTGAAGTTAAGGAATTGGATATGTGAAGTGTATAGTGTTATGTCTGGCCAACATAAGATTATATTCTTGACATGGATATGACCTTAATGGAACCAATTCATAATATGGTTATGAATATTAGGTAAGGTGTTTGGAGATTGCTTTGGTGATGCATTTAAGTGCATATTTCATGGTGTGCTTAATTATATGAACTAGATAGCAATACTAATATGTCAAATAACTTGTTTCAGCCGTAGAATGGCTGGTGGTGATAACATTAATGATGGTGGCGGTCATGAAATTAACTTCACCGAAATGCATGCTATGGTAAGGGAAGAGATGGCAAAAGCATTGGAAGCTTCGATTCCTCACCATATGGAGGGTCTGCAAGCCTCTATGAGGGAATTTATTCAACAGGAGTTTGCAAATCTCAGAGGGGGGCGAGATGGGGAACGAACTCCAAAGAAAGTAACTTACAAGGAGTTTGTAGCTTGCAAGCCAAGCGAATTTAAGGGTGAAGTTGACCCATTACAGAGTCAACGGTGGATAACAGACATGGAGGGCACGTTCGAGACGAGCCATTGTGACCCGGAAGATGAGGTGATCTTTGCGGGGAATCAGTTGCGTGAAAGAGCAAAAGATTGGTGGGAGCTTCTTCGGAAGGAAAGGGGTAGGGATGGCATGAAGAACTTAATTTGGGCGGAGTTTAAGGAGTTGTTCCTTAAACGGTTCTGTCCGCAGGCGGCGATTGACAGAATCACTGAAGAATTCCTTCATATGAGACATAAGGAGGAAAGTATTGACACGATTACCGCCATCTTCTATGACAAAGCTAGATTTTGTCCTGATTTGCTACAAACGGAGCGGATGTGGATCAATCGATACCACAGTATGTTGAATGCTAAGTACCGCGAATTTCTTACACCATCTAAGTGTGAGACATTGGCGGAACTTATTGATTGTGCTCGGGAGCGCGAGTTGGAGTTAAAGCGACAGGAGGACCGCGGTGAAAAGCGGAAGGTAGAGAAGGAGACGGGGTCGTCTAAAAAGGGGAAGTTCTCTAACTCACCTACAAAGTTCCACTCAAGTAGGGGAGTTAAGCATTGTACTAAATGTGGGAAAGACCACATGGGTGATTGTTCGGTACGACCTTTATCTTGCTACAAGTGTGGGAAGCAAGGTCATCTTGCTAATCAATGCTCGAGCCCGTTGAATTTATGTTATAATTGCTACAAACCGGGGCATATTCGGAGTGAGTGTCCAGAACTTAAAGGGGCTGGAGTTGGTGGAGGGGAAAATCGATCTTTTAAGGGGCAAGGAAGTGGGAAGAAGATGGAGGTACCCAAACCTAAGGGTAGGGCCTTTCAAATCACTGCGGAGGAAGCCAAAGTCACACCTGATGTGGTGACAGGTACTTTCTTCATCAATACCTTGCCTGCTTACATTTTATTTGATTCGGGGGCTAGTAGATCATTTGTGTCTACGAATTTTATACAACACTCTTCTTTTGTGGTTGAGAAATTGTCGGTGCCTTTAGAAATAGAAATAGCGGATTCTAAATGCTTTCTAGTATGTGATGTCTATCGAAAATGTAAATTAACCATTGATGGGGAGGATTTCGATATTGATTTAATACCTATGATATTGGGGGAGTTCGATGCAGTGGTTGGGATGGACTGGCTTTCGGCTCACGGGGCCAACATTGTGTGCAAACATAAGATAATTCAATTGATGTCTCCTAGCGGACATGAGGTGTGTATTCGTGGGGAGAAACGTGGTTGTAACATTTGTGCATATAGTCATGTAGTGGTAAACAGTGTTAGAACAGTATCTATTCATGGTTCAGTTCATCAATGTGATTCGTATGTTCAAAATGTGTGCTTGTGTGTTACAGGATCTTAGTAATCAGAAAACAAGTATGTATTATTATTTACAGTCGATTTCACTGGGCAAGAACAATAACTTGTTATATCGAAACAGTGGTGGGCAGCGAGAGTGAGCCCTATATATATACTGCGTTCGGTGTAACAGGTTAGTGTTAGTGCGTAGTGTCGAGACGAATATTATAACCATTAATTAATTCAACAAAAATCGTAATCTGTAAGCGAGACTGAGTATAGTTATGGGTGACGATCCATAATAATACGAATGTTGAACTTATAATTATGATTAAACGACTTTGAATATTTTAATACGATCGGAAAAACGTACGCGATTGCGGGTATACACGTAATTGTGAATGTTTAACGGTCCGGCAACACACGAAGAGTAAAAATAATTATATTAATTATTTTATATTTTTACAATTTTGAAACTCATCATTTTAATGAGTTTAATAACTATTTTTAATTAAAACCGCGTAAAATACGCGTTACGTTCCGGAAACGCGAACCGAGCGACCGAAACGCACCGGACTTCACCCGAACTATAAAAGCCTTGAACAAGGCTTCCTACTTCATTTATTACCTCAACAACCCTTTCTCTCTCTAATAGTTCGTCTACCCTCTCTCTCTCTAAAAACCAAACTTTAAACGTTCGTATCTTCTTCGTTACTCGACGGATTTCGGTGTTCTTGGTGTCCACGCGAAGCTCTCGACATCCTCTATTCGGAAGTACAAGATTTTCGCAGATTCATCCAACAAATCGTGAGGTAATGAAGCTTGAAAGATCACGAGTTTAGGGTTTTCGGTCATGGGTTTGTTTAAACTCGACCCATAGCCGGATCTAGTCAACCACATTAAATTTCGAGACCATAGAAACAATCTCTGATGATAGTCGAGCTTAGATCGAAGCTTGGATGCAGGATTTGATGATGGTGATGCGGCTGGCAACAGGTTCGACGGCCGAACCTTCTTCCTCAGGTGCCGAACCCTAATGAGGTTCAACGAACCTGCATGGTTCGTTAGATAGCAGCCGAACCCTTAGGGGATCTCTTGAACCTGTGCCGAGCCTTGATGCCACCGACAAACCTGCATTCAGCCATCAATGATATCACGAACCCTTGTTTTATGGCGAAGCTTCATGAACTTGCATGGTTCGTCGCAGTACAACCGAACCCTGGAGTCTCCACGAAGCTGTGAGGAGTTTCTCTGCTACCCACGAACCCCTCTAGTCGAACCCTTGGCGAACCAGTTTTCTCCCACGAACCCTACATGAAGATCCTTCACGAACCTTTCATGGTTCGTGGCATGCACAGTGAACCCTAATCACCTCCACGAACCCTGGACATGCAAACGAACCTTGTATGGTTCGTTGGTCAGTGTGGCGAACCCCTATGCATACCACGAACCCTCTAGATTATGCCCATGCAGACGAACCATTGGTTTAGGCGAACCCTTGTCCAGTCATCACTAGCAGCGAACTATCATGAGCCGTATGACCTGGCCGAGCCCTCATGCCCGACTTGCGAAACCTGATTGTCGAACCTATGACCGAACTTGTCTATTATCACTAGGAGCCGAACCTTGTTATGATTGTTGGCCGAACCTTAGGTCACCAATATGAAGGGTTCGCTGCCAAGTATGGCAGCCCATTGGTTTTTCGGCCCAACCCCACCATACTCGGCCCAACTCCATTGTATATGGCCCAATTGAGTATTAAACTTCGGTCCACATGAGGGTAAGCTCAATTTAATTCCATCCGGCCCAAACCAATCATAGTTGGCCCATGGTTTATGGGTTTAAGGCCCAAATTGTGTTGGCTCGACTTATGATATTGTGAATTGATCACGAAGAGGTTAAGTGACAACTTAACATAATCGAGAGATCAATTCATAATCACAAAGATTTGAAATCAATTGAACATCTTTTCACAACAAATGGTAATCAATGGCTATCAAATTCATGAACAAATATCATTTATGCATAAGAATTATGCATCAAAGAGCATTTCATAAGTTTCTTGGACCCATGATCAATCAAATGACTCAAAGCATAACATTCAAGTTTTCACAACAATCAAATCATGAGAACACAAGTCAATCAATGAATCAAAGTCTATACAATTATAAATCCTATATCTTATGTATGATTACAATGTTATAGGAAACAATTAGAAGTCCTGTTTGCTACTTGCTATCTGTTTTAAGTTCAGAGTCTACTGCAGACAGGTGAGAACTTTAGCCCCTCTTTTACTGTTTTATAACTGTTTTGGGGTGGAACACGTGATCAAAACCGCTATTTCAATCTTGTTTCATTACACAAGTTATGTGTAATTCATAAACATTTCAGGTTCATCTTACGAATCCAAGGGATTCATCAATTGTTTAAAGAAATTGTCAACTGTTTTAATTTACTTGTCAATTACTAAACTCTTTTCATTAAAAAGGTTTTATAAGGGACTTTTGAACTGTTTTGAAATTAATTTACTCAAATGTATTTATGAAGGATAAACACTTTTTGATAAAGGATTTTACAAACCCTTTTGTTATAAACCTTGTTATTACACAAGGTCATCACATCATGGTATTCAAAACAAGTGGTTCACAATATGGTACTCAAATTCATTGGTTCAAAACATGGTATTCAAGTCAAGTTGTTCACATCATGGTATTCAAATCAAGAGATTCATTTCATGTTACATAAACAAAGGATTCAACTCGTGGAGTTAAATCCAGGTTTTCAATAAGACATTAACACATCCGGTTAAAGTAAGATTCAGAAAACATGGTGTCCATTGTTGTAAACAAACTTATAAACCCATCAAGTATCATATTCATTAGCGTTAGTACTGGGTGATCACAACAAGGGAAAGCGGACACATTGTTTCTTATCCAGGATGGAGTTAGCTTTTAAATTTGTTTTAAAAGCTAACTGCAGGTCTGGTGTCATTGTTTTCTTATCCAGGATGGAGTTGGCTTTTAAATTTGCTTTTAAAAGCCAACTGCAGGTCTGGTGTCATATGGTTATCAAAACTGCTGACGTATTATCTAACTCCAAACGTGGTTTGGGACTCGATATTATCGGCTGTCGTGCGAACAGTGATTGGACTGTTTACACTCATTTTCTTACTTGATGTTAGTTTGGGTTGCAGCTCATCCGTGTGAATCTTATGATGCTTTAACTTACCTATGTCTTATATCATATAACTCATGTTTACAAATGTTTAAACTACGTCTGTAGTTGACAGTTACTTTTCACGTGTTTCAGGTAATCAGGTTTAAGACAATCTCAGGGACAACTAAGGAGACCATTATAAGATAGAACAAGATGAAGAAACATGCTAGGATGGATTAGAAACGCACTAAATCCTAAATGTTTAATTGTCTTGTTTGGAGTCTTATTTTGTAACTATATTTTGGGTCTGTAGTTGTCTTTCTTTTGGTAGATAGATTGTCTGTAACTAAACAATTGTCTAAACATTATGCAACTTAGTAATCCATTGTGGTTGTTCTTATTCAATACTTGTGCATGATTCAACTGATCATACGTCACCGCGCCGTGGATTCCGCACGCGGCGCAGGGGTGTGACAGGTTGGTATCAGAGCCAAGGTTGTAGAGAACTAGGAAAAACCCAATGTTTAATGACCTAGACTATAACCTAAGCTACCCAATAGGACTAAGTGCTATAGGCTTGAGGATACTTAGGATCTAAGTAACTTAAGTGAGCATTAAGTCTACAATAAGCTTGAAAGATCTTAGGGACATTTTTCTAAGATTAGACATCGAGTCAAGGAATTTGAACCGGAATTCTATAATTTTAGAAACCGGATTAAATTCTCACGCATATGCATTTAAGGATTTCAGAGGCAAGGATCTATATTCTTAGTATCCCTGATCTGAAATTCTCACACAGAGATCATTATAGAAATTCAGAGGCAAAGATCTGTATTATCAGTATCTTTGATATGAATTTCTTGTCATATTCAGTATAGGAGTTAGAGGCAAAGATTGATATCTTTGATCTAAAGTCCTTGTCATATTCATTATGGGATGTAGAGGCAAAGATCTATTAATTTAGCATCTTTGATCTAAGATCCTTGTCATATTCATTATGGGATTTAGAGGCAAAGATCTATTAATTTAGTATCTTTGATCTAAGATCCTTGTCATATTCATTATAGGATTCAAAGGTCAAGATCTATTAATTTAGAACTTGGATTTGAGATCCTTGTCATATTCATTATAGGATTCAAAGATCAAGATCTATTAACTTAGAACTTGGATTTGAGATCCTTGTCATATCACTATAGGAATTCAAAGGTTGAGGTCTATTAATTTAGAACTTAGATTTGAAATCCTTGTCATTGTTATCATTATCATGGATTCATTATCATAGGAACTTTATAACTTAGAATCTGTGTAACAGTATTCTTTAGTTGAAGTTCTCACAGGAAATCATTATGCTCAGTACTTTAAGTATTGGGAAACTAGGTTGATTAACCTAGGACACATATACATAAACCTAAGGTCTTAGTTTCTAGTAAATTAAGGACCATGGTTTACACAATCATAAACAGAATCAAGGAACAAGAGAAATCATGAGACAATCATAATCAATCAACAGTTGGAATCTTAGCCCCAAATATAGACGACGGATTAACGCTGACGTGTTGAGGTAAGTGGTGGGTCGGTGAGAGCTTACCCTATATATAAGCTTATTTCAGTATGTTAGGGGGAATCCGGCATTTGTATTTGGAGTGAGGATTCGGGATCAACTGGACACATGGAACATCAGTCAAAACACATGGGATACAATCATTTGGGAAACAATCATTGGTGAATCAAATCATAATGAAATTCAAACTTGGATGAACCAGACATTATGGTGAATCAACCAAGTTGTGAACATATCATAAATGTAAACCTTAAGTGAAATTCTTAAGTGATTACATCATTGGTACTTACTGACATAGGTTAACAGGAAAGTGTAGAACACACGTATGACTTAGTTCTACATGTTAACAACTGTTAGTAGGTGCACGCATAACATAATCATAGTTCAATCATGGAATCAATCATAGTTCAAGTTGATCAAAGATCATGGGATTCTTAATCAATGGAAAACACATGGAAATCAGTACAAACGTGTTGCCAAATGCTAGCAAGGGCATGATCGTGGTATACCGAAACGGTGGTGGGCAGCGAGAGTGAGCCCTATATATAAGCTATTTTCGGTATATCGGGAAAGTGTCAGTGTGTAAGTTTGGTGGAGAGATCATGAGACATCGTACATATTCACATGATAAGTATACAAATAAGTTGATAACTTATACGTGTACTGGATCATATTACAATTGAATGATAATACTAGTAGTATGGATATATTACTGACCTTATCATGAAAATTCAATTGTATCCATTCTCATTACTGACCCGCTTGTGGCTTCTATTCGTAGAATGCCTCCTCGACGAGACCCAAATGCTGGGGGTTCGACAAGCGGTAATGATGATGAAATTAACAAGATTGCTCGAGCTATCGTTGTTCACATGAGGGATGTGATCCCGGGTATGGTCACTGATATTACCCAGAATCTTCGGGGAAGTACCGGTGATTCTGCACACAACTCAAATGCCACAAACGCTGGAACTGCTAACTTTACTTTCAAGCAGTTCAACGATGCTAAGCCTCCTAAGTACTCTGGTACCGAAGGAGCTACCGGCCTACTGCAATGGCTGGAAAGCATTGAAGACATTCTCGACTTCACTGGATGTCCAGAGAATCTGAAGGTCAAGATGGCCTCAAGCGCTTTTCACAAAGGCGCGCTCACCTGGTGGAATTCTGAGAAGAACACCAGAGGACGTGAAGTCGCTCTAGCCTTACCATGGGACGGATTCAAGAACTTACTTGTGGAAAAGTTTTGTCCACGTCATGAACTAAAGAAACTGGAGGTGGAGATGTGGAACTTGGTGCAAGACAGTGGTGAAAGTGCCAAGTATACAACTCGTTTCCATGAGTTGTGCATTTTGGTACCACACTTGGTTACTCCTCTATCTCGCAGGATAGAGAAATACATTGAAGGTTTGCCTTTGGTGGTCAGAGGAACTGTTATGGGGAACAACCCCACTACTTTGGAAGCAGCAATTCAACTTGGTGCTTCACTCACTGAAGAATATGTGAAATCTGGGGTGCTCACCCGAAAGGGATTCAAAAGAGCACAGACTGATGAAGGCAAGAAGCCTGAACAGCACCATCATAAGAAGAAGAAACAGAAGACGATCAAGAACTTTGCAGCATTGACTGCGGCTGCACCTACTCATGCTACTCCCCTCACTGCTATGCCACAACCCGCTAATGTCAGAAAGCAGTACACTGGCCCGTTTCCACTCTGCACCAAATGCCAGTATCATCATCTGCCTAGTACTCCATGCAAGAAGTGTCACAAGTGTGGGCGTATGGGACACTTTGCAGCGACTTGTCGATCTGCTCATCTTATTGCTGCAACAACTGCTGCCACAACTTCTGCTGCTACAGGTGGAAGAGCTTGTTATAATTGTGGGGCAGAGGGGCACTTCAGAAACCAGTGTCCAAAACTCAACAACAATACTGCTGCTGCTCGTGCTTTTGTGATTGGAACTGCGGAAGCACGTGAAGAGCCGGCAGTCATCACGGGTACATTTCTTATCAATGATCACTATGTTCCTATCATATTTGATACTGGTGCTGATAAAAGTTTTATCTCTACTCATACTGCTTCTTTGCTCAATATGCAACTATCCACACTTACTGCTCCTTACACTGTAGAAGTAGCGAATGGTAAAACTATAGTTGTAGATTCCATCATTAATGCTTGTGAGCTAAGACTAAATGACCATCTCTTTACCATCGATCTTATCCCTATGACCCTCGGAAGCTTCGAAGTAGTGGTAGGAATGGATTGGTTATCTAAGAATAATGCTGAAATCGTATGCTCGGAGAAACTCATTCGGATTCCCCTACCGTCTGGCGAAACGATGATAGTCTACGGTGAGAAACCCTGCCGCGGATTGAAGATTGTATCGTGCATCAAGGCGAGGAAGTATTTGAAGAAGAAATATTATGCATTTTTAGCTCACGTGGTGGAAAAGAAACCTGACAAGAAAGCAGTCGGAGACGTACCGGTCATCAAAGATTTTTCAGATGTATTTCCAGAAGACTTGCCTGGACTACCACCAGTCCGGCAAGTGGAGTTTAGAATTGATCTCGTCCCTGGAGCAAACCCAGTGGCGAAGTCACCGTATCGGTTAGCACCGTCTGAGATGCAAGAACTGTCTAGTCAGCTTCAAGAACTTTTAGACAAAGGTTTCATAAGACCGAGTTTCTCTCCATGGGGAGCTCCGGTTCTCTTTGTCAAAAAGAAAGACGGTTCGTTTCGCATGTGTATTGATTATCGTGAGCTGAACAAGTTAACAATCAAGAATAGATATCCTCTACCTAGGATCGATGATTTGTTTGATCAATTACAGGGAGCAACTTGTTTCTCTAAGATTGATTTACGATCTGGGTATCATCAGTTACGAGTAAATGATGAGGATATACCAAAGACTGCCTTTAGGACTCGATATGGACACTATGAGTTTGTGGTTATGCCATTTGGGCTGACCAATGCACCCGCAGTGTTCATGGACTTGATGAATCGAGTCTGTAGGCCTTACTTGGATCAGTTTGTTATCGTCTTTATTGATGATATACTGATTTATTCCAAGTCAGAACAAGAACATGAGGATCATTTGAAGAAAGTCTTGGAACTACTAAGAGAGGAACAACTTTATGCTAAATTCTCAAAGTGTGAATTTTGGCTAAAGGAGGTTCACTTCTTAGGACATGTCATAAACAAAGATGGGATACATGTAGATCCGGCGAAGATTGAGGCGATTAAGAACTGGACTACCCCATCTACTCCAACAGAGATTCGTTCATTTCTGGGTTTGGCAGGTTATTACAGAAGATTCATTGCAAACTTCTCTAAGATAGCCTTGCCACTTACCACATTAACTCAGAAAAGTCAAGCGTTTATATGGGGACAGAAACAGGAGGATGCATTTCAACTTCTTAAACAGAAGTTATGTAATTCCCCTATCCTTAGTCTTCCAGAAGGCAGTGATGATTTCATTGTCTACTGTGATGCTTCAAACCTTGGTCTCGGTTGTGTACTTATGCAACGGGACAAGGTCATTGCTTATGCTTCAAGACAACTTAAGGTTCACGAGAAGAATTACACTACTCATGACCTTGAGTTAGGGGCTGTGGTCTTTGCATTGAAGATTTGGAGACACTACCTGTATGGTACTAAATGTGTTATCTATACAGACCACAAGAGCCTTCAACACATTCTCAATCAGAAAGAACTCAACATGAGACAACGACGTTGGGTTGAGCTTCTAACTGATTACGACTGTGAGATTCGTTACCATCCGGGTAAAGCCAATGTGGTGGCGGATGCTCTTAGTCGCAAGGAACCAGTCAAACCGATTCGTGTAAGAGCCATGGAGATCAACACACAGCCAAACTTGAAAGACTTGATTCGTATTGCACAACAACAAGTAGTAACAGATAATCAACTCAAGACAGACTTGGATTGTGGTATTGAGAAGAAACTAGAACCTCGAGCTGATGGGTTGTTATATCTCAACGGCCGCATTTGGATTCCAAAGTCTGAAGAATTGCGCACACTCATCTGTGATGAGGCTCATAAGTCGCGATACTCAGTTCATCCTGGAGCCGACAAGATGTATCAGGACTTGAGGACATCTTACTGGTGGCCGGGAATGAAGAAAGACATAGCACTGTATGTGGGAAAATGTCTTACCTGTTCAAAAGTCAAAGCAGAACATCAAAAGCCTTCGGGACTTCTACAGCAACCTGAAATTCCTCAATGGAAATGGGAGCAAATTTCCATGGATTTCATAACTAAGTTGCCGAGGACTCCGCGAGGTTTCGATTCGATTTGGGTGATCGTTGATCGACTCACCAAATCTGCTCATTTTCTCCCGATCCGAGAGGATTACAAGATGGAGAAGTTATCCACACTGTACATCAACGAAATCATTGCACGTCATGGTACTCCAACATCAATCATATCTGATCGTGATAGTCGTTTCACTTCTCGCTTTTGGCAATCATTGCAAAAGGCTTTGGGAACGCGTGTTAATCTTAGCACGGCGTATCATCCCCAAACCGACGGCCAAAGCGAAAGGACTATCCAAACACTTGAAGACATGCTTCGTTCTTGTGTCATTGACTTCGGTGGAAGTTGTGACACTCATCTACCACTCATTGAGTTTTCATATAACAATAGCTATCATACGAGCATTCAATGTGCACCATTCGAAGCTCTATATGGTAGAAAGTGCCGATCACCGGTCTGTTGGACCGAGATTGGTGACTCACAGGTCGTAGGACCAGAACTCATTCAGGAAACATCAGACAAGATCACAATCATTCAGTCACGGCTTAAGGCTGCACGAGATCGGCAGAAGAGTTATGCTGATCGACGTCGGAAACCGCTTGAGTTCCAAGTTGGTGACCGAGTCTTACTCAAAGTTTCTCCCTGGAAAGGCGTTGTCCGATTCGGGAAGAAAGGGAAACTTGCACCAAGGTACGTTGGACCTTTTGAGATCCTGGAACGGATTGGTCCCGTAGCCTACAAACTCAAACTTTCAGTGGAGCTAAGCAATGTTCACGATACTTTTCATGTATTGAATCTTAAGAAATGCTTGGCGGATCATGATGTTCAGATTCCACTGGAAGACATACAAATTCAGAACAACATGCAATTCATTGAACGTCCAGTTGAGATCATGGATCATGGGGTCAAGAAACTTAAACGCAGCCGTATCCCGATCGTGAAAGTGCGATGGGAGGGCAAACGCGGTGCTGAGTTCACCTGGGAACGTGAAGACCAGATGAAGCTTAAGTACCCTCATCTTTTTACAGTATCTTCGGCTAGTTAATTTCGGGACGAAATTCCCTTAACTAGGGGAGACTGTAACATTTGTGCATATAGTCATGTAGTGGTAAACAGTGTTAGAACAGTATCTATTCATGGTTCAGTTCATCAATGTGATTCGTATGTTCAAAATGTGTGCTTGTGTGTTACAGGATCTTAGTAATCAGAAAACAAGTATGTATTATTATTTACAGTCGATTTCACTGGGCAAGAACAATAACTTGTTATATCGAAACAGTGGTGGGCAGCGAGAGTGAGCCCTATATATATACTGCGTTCGGTGTAACAGGTTAGTGTTAGTGCGTAGTGTCGAGACGAATATTATAACCATTAATTAATTCAACAAAAATCGTAATCTGTAAGCGAGACTGAGTATAGTTATGGGTGACGATCCATAATAATACGAATGTTGAACTTATAATTATGATTAAACGACTTTGAATATTTTAATACGATCGGAAAAACGTACGCGATTGCGGGTATACACGTAATTGTGAATGTTTAACGGTCCGGCAACACACGAAGAGTAAAAATAATTATATTAATTATTTTATATTTTTACAATTTTGAAACTCATCATTTTAATGAGTTTAATAACTATTTTTAATTAAAACCGCGTAAAATACGCGTTACGTTCCGGAAACGCGAACCGAGCGACCGAAACGCACCCGGACTTCACCCGAACTATAAAAGCCTTGAACAAGGCTTCCTACTTCATTTATTACCTCAACAACCCTTTCTCTCTCTAATAGTTCGTCTACCCTCTCTCTCTCTAAAAACCAAACTTTAAACGTTCGTATCTTCTTCGTTACTCGACGGATTTCGGTGTTCTTGGTGTCCACGCGAAGCTCTCGACATCCTCTATTCGGAAGTACAAGATTTTCGCAGATTCATCCAACAAATCGTGAGGTAATGAAGCTTGAAAGATCACGAGTTTAGGGTTTTCGGTCATGGGTTTGTTTAAACTCGACCCATAGCCGGATCTAGTCAACCACATTAAATTTCGAGACCATAGAAACAATCTCTGATGATAGTCGAGCTTAGATCGAAGCTTGGATGCAGGATTTGATGATGGTGATGCGGCTGGCAACAGGTTCGACGGCTGAACCTTCTTCCTCAGGTGCCGAACCCTAATGAGGTTCAACGAACCTGCATGGTTCGTTAGATAGCAGCCGAACCCTTAGGGGATCTCTTGAACCTGTGCCGAGCCTTGATGCCACCGACAAACCTGCATTCAGCCATCAATGATATCACGAACCCTTGTTTTATGGCGAAGCTTCATGAACTTGCATGGTTCGTCGCAGTACAACCGAACCCTGGAGTCTCCACGAAGCTGTGAGGAGTTTCTCTGCTACCCACGAACCCCTCTAGTCGAACCCTTGGCGAACCAGTTTTCTCCCACGAACCCTACATGAAGATCCTTCACGAACCTTGCATGGTTCGTGGCATGCACAGTGAACCCTAATCACCTCCACGAACCCTGGACATGCAAACGAACCTTGTATGGTTCGTTGGTCAGTGTGGCGAACCCCTATGCATACCACGAACCCTCTAGATTATGCCCATGCAGACGAACCATTGGTTTAGGTGAACCCTTGTCCAGTCATCACTAGCAGCGAACTATCATGAGCCGTATGACCTGGCCGAGCCCTCATACCCGACTTGCGAAACCTGATTGTCGAACCTATGACCGAACTTGTCTATTATCACTAGGAGCCGAACCTTGTTATGATTGTTGGCCGAACCTTAGGTCACCAATATGAAGGGTTCGCTGCCAAGTATGGCAGCCCATTGGTTTTTCGGCCCAACCCCACCATACTCGGCCCAACTCCATTGTATATGGCCCAATTGAGTATTAAACTTCGGTCCACATGAGGGTAAGCTCAATTTAATTCCATCCGGCCCAAACCAATCATAGTTGGCCCATGGTTTATGGGTTTAAGGCCCAAATTGTGTTGGCTCGACTTATGATATTGTGAATTGATCACGAAGAGGTTAAGTGACAACTTAACATAATCGAGAGATCAATTCATAATCACAAAGATTTGAAATCAATTGAACATCTTTTCACAACAAATGGTAATCAATGGCTATCAAATTCATGAACAAATATCATTTATGCATAAGAATTATGCATCAAAGAGCATTTCATAAGTTTCTTGGACCCATGATCAATCAAATGACTCAAAGCATAACATTCAAGTTTTCACAACAATCAAATCATGAGAACACAAGTCAATCAATGAATCAAAGTCTATACAATTATAAATCCTATATCTTATGTATGATTACAATGTTATAGGAAACAATTAGAAGTCATGTTTGCTACTTGCTATCTGTTTTAAGTTCAGAGTCTACTGCAGACAGGTGAGAACTTTAGCCCCTCTTTTACTGTTTTATAACTGTTTTGGGGTGGAACACGTGATCAAAACCGCTATTTCAATCTTGTTTCATTACACAAGTTATGTGTAATTCATAAACATTTCAGGTTCATCTTACGAATCCAAGGGATTCATCAATTGTTTAAAGAAATTGTCAACTGTTTTAATTTACTTGTCAATTACTAAACTCTTTTCATTAAAAAGGTTTTATAAGGGACTTTTGAACTGTTTTGAAATTAATTTACTCAAATGTATTTATGAAGGATAAACACTTTTTGATAAAGGATTTTACAAACCCTTTTGTTATAAACCTTGTTATTACACAAGGTCATCACATCATGGTATTCAAAACAAGTGGTTCACAATATGGTACTCAAATTCATTGGTTCAAAACATGGTATTCAAGTCAAGTTGTTCACATCATGGTATTCAAATCAAGAGATTCATTTCATGTTACATAAACAAAGGATTCAACTCGTGGAGTTAAATCCAGGTTTTCAATAAGACATTAACACATCCGGTTAAAGTAAGATTCAGAAAACATGGTGTCCATTGTTGTAAACAAACTTATAAACCCATCAAGTATCATATTCATTAGCGTTAGTACTGGGTGATCACAACAAGGGAAAGCGGACACATTGTTTCTTATCCAGGATGGAGTTAGCTTTTAAATTTGTTTTAAAAGCTAACTGCAGGTCTGGTGTCATTGTTTTCTTATCCAGGATGGAGTTGGCTTTTAAATTTGCTTTTAAAAGCCAACTGCAGGTCTGGTGTCATATGGTTATCAAAACTGCTGACGTATTATCTAACTCCAAACGTGGTTTGGGACTCGATATTATCGGCTGTCGTGCGAACAGTGATTGGACTGTTTACACTCATTTTCTTACTTGATGTTAGTTTGGGTTGCAGCTCATCCGTGTGAATCTTATGATGCTTTAATTTACCTATGTCTTATATCATATAACTCATGTTTACAAATGTTTAAACCTATTGTTCTCACCAACTACGTCTGTAGTTGACAGTTACTTTTCACGTGTTTCAGGTAATTAGGTTTAAGACAATCTCAGGGACAACTAAGGAGACCATTATAAGATAGAACAAGATGAAGAAACATGCTAGGATGGATTAGAAACACACTAAATCCTAAATGTTTAATTGTCTTGTTTGGAGTCTTATTTTGTAACTATATTTTGGGTCTGTAGTTGTCTTTCTTTTGGTAGATAGATTGTCTGTAACTAAACAATTGTCTAAACATTATGCAACTTAGTAATCCATTGTGGTTGTTCTTATTCAATACTTGTGCATGATTCAACTGATCATACGTCACCGCGCCGTGGATTCCGCACGCGGCGCAGGGGTGTGACAGTGGTGGCATGATCTTATGTTCCATAACCGAAGCTATGAAATATTTGAACAATGGTGGACGATCGTTTCTTGCTTATGTAGTGGATTCGGAGAAAGGAGTGAAGATGATAGAAGACATTCCTATAGTTCGTGATTTTCCAGATGTTTTTCCGGATGAATTACCGGGAGTACCTCCCGAAAGAGATGTGGAGTTCCGAATTGACTTGGTGCCCGGGGCTAAACCCATTGCTAAAGCTCCATACCGGTTGGCGCCATCTGAATTGCAAGAGATGATGAATCAATTGCAAGAACTTCTTGACCGGGGTTTTATTCGTCCGAGCATCTCACCTTGGGGTGCACCGGTGTTATTTGTCAAGAAGAAAGATGGGAGCTTTAGAATGTGTATAGATTATCGGGAGTTGAATAAAGTCACGGTGAAGAATAGGTATCCATTACCTAGGATTGACGACCTCTTTGACCAGTTACAAGGTGCTTCATGGTTTTCTAAGATCGACCTTCGATCGGGATACCATCAGTTGAAGGTTAGAGAGGAAGACATTCCAAAGACGGCTTTTCGTACGAGGTACGGGCATTACGAGTTTCTTGTGATGTCCTTTGGGTTAACTAACGCACCGGCGGCGTTCATGGACTTGATGAATCGGGTGTGTCGTCCAATGTTAGATAGGTCAGTCATTGTGTTTATCGATGACATACTTATCTATTCCAAGAATGAAGCTGATCACGCATGCCATTTGCGTGAAGTTCTTGAAACACTGCGTAAGGAGAAATTGTATGCCAAATTTTCAAAATGTGACTTTTGGTTACGTGAAGTCCAATTCTTGGGGCATGTGGTGAATGCTAATGGTATACATGTCGATCCTACAAAAATTCAGGCGGTTATGAAATGGAGTCCACCCAAGACTCCAACTGAGGTTAGAAGTTTTCTTGGTTTAGCCGGTTATTACAGGAGGTTTATTCAAGACTTTGCCAAGATTGCTTCATCTTTGACTAAGCTTACAAGGAAGGATACTAAGTTTGTGTGGGGTGATGAACAAGAAAAGGCGTTTCAGGAGTTGAAGACAAGACTAACACAAGCACCGGTGTTGACATTACCGGATGGACCAGACGATCTTGTAGTCTACTCCGATGCATCTTATGTTGGTCTTGGGTGTGTTTTGATGCAAAGAGGGAAAGTTATTGCTTATGCTTCACGTCAGTTGAAGATTCATGAGGTTAACTATCCCGTTCATGACTTAGAGCTTGCGGCGGTTGTTTTTGCATTAAAGATATGGCGTCATTATCTTTATGGGGTGAAATGTACTATTTATACCGACCACAAGAGTTTGAGGTATTTCTTCACACAGAAGGAATTGAATATGAGGCAGAGACGTTGGATGGAGTTACTCAAAGACTACGACTGCGAAATTCTCTATCATCCGGGGAAAGCAAATGTAGTGGCAGACGCTTTGAGTAGAAAGGAAGAACCTTTACCCATTCGGGTAAAGGCAATGAAAATTGTGGTAACTTCGGATCTGGTGAATCAAATTAAAGCTGCTCAAACGGAAGCTTTAAAGGAGGAAAATTGGAAACGTGATAGAATTAAGGGGTTAGCTCATCAATTGGATGAGGATAGTCGGGGTTTAAAGACAAGGTGGGGACGAGTGTGGATACCACCCACTTGTCCTTTAAAGACGGCTTTATTGGAGGAATCCCATAAATCGAGATATTCGATTCACCCGGGAGGCACGAAGATGTATCGTGACTTGCGGGTTAACTATTGGTGGCCGGGGATGAAACGAGACATTGTTAAGTATGTCGAAAAATGCTTGACTTGTGCTCAAGTCAAGGCGGAGCATCAAAAGCCGTATGGCAAATTGCAACCTTTGGAGATTCCGATGTGGAAATGGGAGCATATTACTATGGACCTAATCACAAAGCTTCCTAAGACTAGGGGCGGTTATGATACTATATGGGTCATTGTGGATCGGCTATCAAAGAGTGCTCACTTTATACCGATCAAGGAGACGTATTCTTCCAAGAAGATGGCCGAAATTTATGTTAAGGAGGTGGTGGCTCGACACGGGGTACCGGTGACTATTGTGTCCGATCGCGACACTCGGTTCACTTCTCATTTTTGGAAGAACTTTCAGGAGGAATTGGGTACGAGACTATTGTTGAGCACAGCGTATCACCCTCAAACGGATGGTCAGAGTGAAAGAACCATTCAAACTCTTGAGGACATGTTACGTGCGTGTATCATTGACTTTGGGGGAAGTTGGGATGATTACCTACCTTTGGCGGAGTTTTCTTACAATAACAGTTATCATTCCAGTCTTGGAATGCCTCCTTTCGAGGTTTTGTATGGGAGAAAATGTAGAACTCCCGTGTGTTGGGGAGAAGTGGGACCAAGGGAACTCGCTAGCAAAAAGGTAGTAAAGGTGACAAATGAACGAATCGATCAAATCCGTGCTCAATTAAAGGCGGCACAAGACCGTCAGAAATCGTATGCGGATAAACGGAGGAGGCCGATCGAATTCCAAGTGGGAGACTATGTGTTGTTAAAGGTTTCTCCTTGGAAGGGTGTGATTCGTTTTCGAAAGCGGGGGAAACTTAGTCCACGGTTTATTGGACCATTCAAGATTATAGCTCGGATTGGTGAGGTTGCCTATCGCTTAGAGCTACCGGAGGAGTTAAGTGGGATTCACAATACATTCCACGTATCTTATTTGCGAAAGTGCTTGGCGGATGAATCGGCTTATGTGCCATTGGAGGATTTGGTGATTGATGATAAACTCAATTATATTGAGAAACCGGTGGCTATCTTAGATAGAAAAGTCAAGCAACTTCGGAATAAGACGATTAACCAAGTAATGGTGCAATGGAAGAACAGGCGGGGTTCGGATGCTACGTGGGAGTCCGAGGATGAAATGCGGAAATTTTATCCTTTTCTTTTTGAGGTGTAACGAGGTTTCGGGGACGAAACCTTTGTAAGGAGGGGAGAATTTGTAACATCCCATTTTGGTGAAATATTATAAATTAAGCATAATTGGTGTATGATTACGTTTAATTATTTTAAATATTATTCGGTGGGTGTTTTAACAATATTTGTTAATTATAATTGAATGATGGTTGTAAACTAATTAATAAATTAGTTATAACTAGTTAGTTGTAACTAGTAGTTGGGGGACTGAAATTGTAATTACCTTAAACTTGAAATAGACAAAAAGGGTGTTGACTAGTCAATTGGGGGAAACTCACTTGTTTTGGGGTTGTGAACGTTGATCAAGAGGAGGAGAAGGAGAAAAATCAAGTTTTCTGATTTATGGCAAAATTCTTGAATAATCTTAGTCCAATCTCTTATGCAAGTATAAATTGGAGTTCCTCTTGCATCAAACAACATCTAGGTAAGATTTTTGGGTGTTTTTGATGGAATTTTCGTGGGTCTCCATAGGGGGTGTGGGTTTGATGGGTAAAACTCTTAAATTTGGTGTTTTGAGAGTGTCAAATGTTGTTAATGATGTTGATAATCATATAGGAACAACTTTTGATTGTTTTCTTTCATGATTTACATGTTATGAAAATGGGTGAATTGGGGTTTTCATGGAGTTGATGACTATGGTGTGTAAAGTTAGTGTTAAAAGGTGGGGATTTGATGATTATCACTATATTGTTGTAGTTTGTGGGGAAATTATTGAGATTGATCATTTTTAAACAAAATAATGGAGTTACATAGATGTGTTAATGATGAATGATCATTAGCACATGAACTTGTGCATACATGGTGTTTGATGAAATGCCAAGTAGAGTATTTAACTTAAAATTGGTTTAAAACCTATGGTGATATGAAATAGGTGGGTGCATAAACTCAACAAAGGGGAATTGTTATGGTTAAAGAGTCAATTGGAAGTAATTAAGTTAAAATGGAGACATTGGGGTGAATGGGTGTATTTTGACTAATTATAGTCAAACTTTATATTAAACCTATTAGTTGTGATAATAGGAATTGATAGTGAAGGTGTAAGTGGCACCAAACGACACGGGAAGGAATTGGTTATAGAGGATAGCGCGTTGGAACAAGGTAAGTCACCTAAATCTTCTATTTATTATGTGTAAAGGTGTATACATGTATGAATGTTGTTGAAGATTTGACTTATGGTGGATAGGTGAACTAGTACTTGTGGTTAGTCAATGATAAGCAATAGGTGATATACGTTGCTTGATTATTGTAAACATGGTGTTTTAATACTAGTTCATGATTGATTTGATGTTTAATTCTATATGCGGTGAATGATTTGAATTAGTTCACAAGGTGTGTGAATTGTAATTGATATCAACTCAAATTGGTGTTTTGAATCACAAGTGGTGTGATCATGACATTGGATTATTCACATGGTGTGTGAATGTCCTTTGTTGGGTGTAATCAAGTTAGTAAAACACAAGTGGTGTGGTTTACTTAACTTGAGAAATCTTGTGGAATAAGATTTCAAAGGAGTTTTGGGTACAAACGACCCGTTAGTAAATCGTTTGATATTATGACCATGAATGTTATAAATTGATGAATTAAGGTGTTTAATATGTTCATATGGTGAAATATAATGTTTATAGGAGTATTGGAATGATCGAAAATGGAACGGGAACGAAAACGGGGCTTCGGAATGGTCAAAACTGCACAAAACTAAAAATTCTGCACATTTGTGCAGGCCTGGGAGTAAGTTACGGCGGGGCTGGGAGTAAGTTACGGCTTGGGTCAGGCCTGGGAGTAACTTACGGCCAGGGCTCTCGGGTTTACGGCCCAGCTTACGGCCAAGACCAAAATTGAGTTTTTTTACCCTTTTTGACTTGGGGAACCATTGGGGGTTAATTTACTTAGTTCCTATGGATAAATGAGAGTTAATAGGTGATGTTAAAGGGTGTTTAAGCTTGGTGGAAGCTTGGGGCAACGTTAGGGGTGATCTTACTTAGTTCTAACGAACTAACGGTGACTTAATTATGGTGTTTTCAGGTGAACGAAAGGGTTGAACGCGGTCGTGATCGGATTGCCTCGCAAGGATTCGGATCAAACATCTTTTGGGGTTTTTCTTTGTTGGTTTAAAACAAAGGTTTTTGGTGAATAACTCTAATGTAGTTTTTGCTATTGAATGTTTAATTAACATCAATTATTTTGTAAAGTCCATTCAAGTGGGGTGTTTAAGGTGTTAATTACATGTGTTGGTTTGAAAAATCTGGGACCTATTTTCAATTGTCGTTTAAACACACGTGGCATTATTTGGTGGGTTTGGGGCTTACATCAAGCCCTGAAGCGGGTGTGTAGAAATCAGGCGAGGTGAGTGGGAACACCTCCCCTCCCCCGCGGCTTCCAAAATACCACCCCAACGGTGCCCGTTTCCCGTTTCCTTCCATCATTTTTGATTGGTTAAAAGGAGTTTTTCAGTGGATGATGTGGCACAATAACCAAAGGTTTTTCAGTAGGGTGACCACTGAGGTTTTTCAAGATTTTCAGTGGGGTGATGACGTGACAGAAAATTTAAGTGAGAAAGGATTTCAGTGAGATGACCACTATACATAGCTGTAAGTTAAGAATTTTTAGGTGATTTTTTTTAACGACGAATGTCTCAATCGTATGAGCCCACTGTTTCCAGGTCATATCACCAAGGTCTAGTTACCTAGCCACCACAACCACCCTAGGAAGAAACCTCACTGGAAAAACCCCTGACCCTCCTAAGACCCATATTTCGCTGGTGATGGTTTTGAACCCAAGATCTCACATTTGAAAAAATCCTGGGATACATTGAGGCGATGCCTCATTGGTTTTTAGGTGATGTATATGATCTTTTAAAAATAACTACCTTTTAGGCTATTGGGTATGCCCCATTACCCACGCCCCATTCACGCCCAAGGGGGGCGGTGTGTCACGCCATCTCACCCCCCCTCCTATGCCCACTCCCATGGCATACCGTATAGTCTTAGACTCGTATCTTTAAAAGCTTACTGGTTATCTAAAAACAATTCTTTCTTGGAATAACTCGAACTCGAACACTTGACCCGTAGGCTAAAAAATGCCTTCGGTTTCAACCAAACACCTGCCAGGCACAACGGTTCGTTTGTAGTTTATACCCTTTTTTGCCTCCAAAACTCACCGGCGGCGGCGATGGCCGGAGTATCACTTTCCGCCGCCTCTTCATCATCATGAAATTCAAATCCTTCACCTTCAATTTCCAAATCTTCACCAAACACCAACACCACCTCCTTTCTGCCACACCAAGCAACAACCCACTTATGGCCTTATCTACTCTCGCAGAAACCCTAACTTCACACTGCACCGAATCCCCCTCTGTGGCTGACGCCGACGACCGCCTCTGCTCCGACGGGACAGAAACCTCTCCTCCGGCACCATCGTTAAAAGCAGAATCTTTGTTTTTTGGTAGTCCAGATGGATACTTGAATCGAGAGGCTCGAATCGAAAAAGCTTGGTCGCATTGGAAAAACCTCGGTGAACCGAAGCTGATTGTCGCTCCGATGGTGGATAATTCGGAGCTACCGTTTCGGATCTTGTGCCGGAAATACGGAGCTGAAGCTGCTTATACGCCGATGCTTCACTCTCGCATATTCTCCGAGAACGAGAAGTATCGATCCCAGGAATTCACAACCTGCAAGGTAAATCTATGTCAAAAATTAACCTAGAAAACGTATTATAATGTTCATTGTGTGTTGCATCAAACTAATTGTCTCTTAATTTTACAGGAAGATCGACCATTATTTGTTCAATTTTGTGCTAACAATCCAGAAACATTGCTAGAAGCAGCACGCAGAGTGGAGGCTTATTGTGATTACATTGACATTAATTTGGGGTAACCTGCAAAATTCCCTGTTTGATTGACTCATTGATTGATTTCCATTTCTGTTTGGTGATTCATTTCTGTTATGCAGGTGCCCTCAACGTATAGCCAGAAGAGGAAATTATGGATCTTTTTTAATGGATAATCTTCCTCTAATCAAATCATTAGTTGAAAAGCTAGCTTATAACCTCCATACTCCTGTTTCTTGCAAAATTCGAATCTTTGCAGACTTACAAGACACTATAAACTATGCAAAAATGCTGGAAGATGCTGGCTGCTCTCTTCTTGCAGTACATGGACGCACAAGAGACGAAAAAGATGGGAAAAAGATCAGAGCGAATTGGGATGCAATTCGGACAGTTAAAAACGCGCTTAAAATTCCAGTTCTTGCAAACGGGAACATCCGTCACATGGGTGATGTGAAGAATTGCTTGGATCAAACTGGTGTTGATGGTGTGCTTTCAGCAGAATCGCTTCTTGAAAACCCAGCTTTGTTTGCTGGACCAAGAACAGTTGATCAGGGTGATTTGGTAGTTGAATATTTGAAGCTTTGTGAGAAGTATCCTGTGCCATGGAGGATGATTAGATCTCATGTTCATAAGATGTTGGGGGAATGGTTTAGGGTTCATCCACAGGTACGAGAAGATCTTAACAAGCAATCCAAATTGAGCTTTGAGTTTTTGTATGATATGGTTAATCAGCTTCGGGATCTTGGTGTTAAAGATGGAGTTCAAGTTCATTGTGCAAAGAGTTAGAAACTTGAGTTGAACAGGTAAACTTATTTTCTTTTAATTTACATGAATTCATTGGGTTATTAGATCTTCAATTGAAACAGGGAGGATTTAGAACATAGATAACCTAGATTTGTATTCATTTTTTTCTGTAGTCAATTTTGATGATTTGATGAATAAACTTCTTGCAATGTGCTAAGTAAAACCATTATGACATTATCATACTCAACTGTAAAAAATTTATAAGAAATTCAAGCTTTAGGGTGTTAAACATGTCGGGTTGATGGATGAATCGTTGAACTTGAAGAAACCATGTGTGATTTTCTGTGTGAAATACATTAGTTCTAACTCGAAAACACAAACTTATGTAATCAAAACATATTCCGCGAAAACACTTATCTAAACGAGTCAATGAGTTTAAATAGATTATAATTAAATTGCAAACATGCTAAATTAGTTGGTGTGTTGTTATAAATTGGTTGACGGGTCATAAACGGATTGCAAGATCAACATGTTTAATCAAACTGGGTTAGCTATATGAGCTCATATCCTTATTATTTTCGTTTCATATTGAATTGTTAGTCTTTTTAATAATGCATTTTAATTAAGTTAATACACTTTAATTAACTCTCTTTTCCTGAACTTGTTGGTACACAAATGCATCGGAAGTAAAGCCCAAATGTATCATAATGAATAATCTATACATAAACAAATTACTTGTATACACACCTTTCAAGAACGTTTATTTAGATCAACCCAAAATTTCAAATCGTGACCATAAATAATCCAATTCTACAACGGCCATCATAAATGATAAAACACACAGGCAGCACGCCGGAAAATGAGACCACCCTACGTCTCCTTCGCCGTGACGGCGTGATTCCGACAGAACCGGTGGCCGTTACTATCATCCACCATTCTTTCCACCATATAATGCGCCAATAAATCCTTGGAAGATTTCACCAAATTCTCTTTACACAAAAACTCTTCACTCGAAACCCTCTCAACTTCCCTCTTATAATCATGCACGAACACATGTGTTTTCCGGTTACCACACTTCTTGCTCCTCGCCAGCACACCGGCGGTGAAGATTGCCGACATCCGTCCCGGCCCCTCTGGCCAATACCCACGTGGACCGTCCACCAGAATAATGTCCCAATCCAATTCATACAACTGGTTAGGAAGATCATTCAACCCGAGCTTACACTCAGAAAACAAAAGATTTTGCACCGGCCGGCATTCGTTACGCGCTTGTTCTCTAACCATGGTTACAAGCTCATGAAGCTCACTAATCTTGGTTGTGTACTGTACATCATACGCCTCGATCTCCGGGTGTTTTTCCTCAATGTAGGCAGCATAGTAACGATTTTCATCTATGAAAACCGTCCGACCACCATGGTTCAATGCATTCCACAACAGTGTTTCGGGTGTTAGACCGAAGACAAGAAAGTTGCAAGGCGAAGGACATTGACGGATGACATCGGATATCTGTTTGATATCGGTGTGTGACATGTGATCAGACGAGTTGGTGTTGGCTGCATAGTGCATTAGAGCTTTGGTGACTGATTTGGGGAGAATGTGGCGGTTAACGGCGGTTGTGAATGGAGTTGAAGTGGTGGATTTGGTGGTTGTGATGAAGGATTCGCGGGTGTAGATGAAGGTGAGGAGAGAGGCTATGGTGAAGACGGAAACCGTGGCGATCAGCCAGTAGAGGCGGGTGGAGCCACCTTGTTTTTGGATGTAGGGGTGGAGGAGGATGAGCTTTGTTCCGCCATTGTTAATGGTGTTCTTCATTTTGTGTGTGTGTGTGTTTTGGTGTTGTGAGGAAGATTGGTTTTTGAGTGATTTTAAAGAAGGAAGATGGGCTGAGGAGCAAATGAGGGATGAAGCAAAAGGGATTGATGCAGATGCAACAATGGATAAGCAACCATATTTGATTGTGAAATTTTATCTGAAATTTAACTTAATATATTTAATTGATGATATTTTAATATTATCAACACATGTTATTTCAATTATGACTGGACTTGTAACTTAAATTTAAAGGGATAATATAAGTTGGTAGATGTTATAACATAACTTGGCCTTGCAATTTGCAAATGTACTTCAGCCTTCATCTTTATAAGATTATGTCGTATCTGTTTAAAAAAAAGTATTTGTATCCTTTTTTTTTAATCTTTATAATTTATAATTGAAGTTTATATCATTTTTTTAATAATTACCTTTAACGATAAATAATAATAACATAGAGGACAATAAATACTAAATATTTAAATGAAAGAATTGTTATTTCAAGAGGAATTTGAAAAATGATATAATCTTTAAAAATACAAGTTTTCAATTCATAAAGCTTGGTTTGAAGAAAAACGTGATTTTTTATGTTTAGGTGGAGAGATGCAATTATCTCAAAACTTTAAATGCTAAATTAAAAAAATTGAATAAAAGTTAAATATTATGAAGTATTTTTAATATTTTGTGAATCTTCAGTTACAAGCAATTCTTACCTAGAAAAACACAGATCAACATATCTGATAAAAACATTTGGAAATAGCCAATAGGCTACTAGAAGAGCAAAAGGAACATTTCAGAACCATTCACGTTTGACCGAGAAGGCCTTAGACCGTTTGTAAGTCTATGTGTTATTATGTGTGAGTGGGACGTAAGAGGGGCGGGTCACGTCTCTGTGACGCCCTCCCCCTACTACACAGGGGCGTGAATGGCTCACTCGTGACAGCCCTCACGAAGTGAAAGAGGAAGAAAAAGGGTGATGGGGAGTGATGATAACACATGTTGGGATAACATGGAGTGATGATGGGGTGATGGTGTTGGTTGATTAGGTGGAGCCTACGTAGCGCCTATGTGAGCCTAATGGTTTCACCGTGGAACGGGCGGGCTTCAGCGGTGAGGTGGGGCTAAGCAGGCACACAACACATCCCCCTTGGCGTGCTTAAAATCGAGGGCAGCGCCCCCCCCCCCCCCCGCTCCGCGTTCAAACTTTCTCTCTTTTTCCTTTTTTAACCAGTGCCAACGGTCAAATAAATAAATAAAAAACCTTATTTTTATCCTCTATATAAACCCTTTCATATTTTATAAAAAATCACACTTTAAAAATAACAATTTTTACTCTCTAAAATCATCTACCCTCTTATTTAAAAGATGAACCCAAACTCAAACAACCCCGATTCCAACTTGTTGAACGACCAGGATACAATCCGAAGGTGTTTGTTCCAAAAGCATGAACCCAAACTCAAACAACCTCGATTTCAACTTGTTGAACGACTCGGATACAATCAGAAGGTGTTTGTTCCAAAAGCAACAAAACCCGAACACTCAATGGCAACAACAAACAATCCCGATTTCAACTTGTTGAACGACCTGGACATCTACAATCAGAAGGTGTTTGTTCCAAAAGCAACAAAACCCGAACACTCAATGGCAACAACCGAATCCTCAAACCGGGTTTTCATCTTTCACACAACTAGGCTTTCAACCGGGTTTTTTATCTTTCACGCAACCGGGTTTTCAACAAAGTGCGCCTCAATTCCGACATGAACTAGATTTCGTGTCTAGTGATGTCGTGCTCAAGGAAGAAAAAAGGAAAGCGAGTGAAAGACACGAAAACGAGCGGAAGTAGCGTTCTAATGGCACCTTTATTTTAGTAATTAATTAAACCTAAGGGTGATGTTATAGTAAAAAAGGTTAATTTGGTGAGAAGTGTGAGAAGGGTTATAGGCCTTAGATCTACAATTTAATGGTTAAGATTAAAGTTGTATTAAGAAAGTTAGTGGAAGGGTATTTTAGTCATAGACACTTTTGTTGACTTTTTATCATGTTCCCCCCATTTTTTTAAACGGGCATAACTTTTATATACGATATTATTTTTTTAAAAAAACTACACCAAAAAAACGAGCATTTTTTTTATCTTTAAAACGAGTATAATATTGTTATATAAAAAATAAAAAAAATACATGTTTTCCTTCACCTTTGATATTTTGCAATGCGTCATTGTGTCTTTTGTCTGTTATTGTGTCTTTTTGTTTGTGATTGTTTCTTTTTGTTCGTCATTGTGTCTTACTATTTTTTTTATAAAATGATGAGCTTTAAAAATAATAATGCGAAACCACACAATCACGTACTTTTTATGTATAAATCATAATGATAAAACAACAACAAATTTATCTAATACAAAGAACATAACAAAATGACCTGAATGTAAAACACAATGATAAACATATTACACAATGACCTGAATGTAAAACATAATGATGCGCATATTACACAATGACCTGAACGTAAAACAAAATAATGAGTATATTACACAATGACCTGAACGTAAAACACAATGATGTGTATATTACACAATATAAAGATAAATACAATGATAAATATATTACACAATGAGCTGAACGTAAGACACAATGATGAGTATATTATATAATTTTCTGAAAATAAAACACAATGATGAATATATTACACAATGACCTGAATGTAATACACAATGATGAGTATATTACACAATCGTCTAAAAATAAAACACAATGATGAATGTATTATACAATGACATAAACATAAAATATAATGATCAAAATTTATTTTTCAAAAAATAAAGACAATTTATGTTTTTTAAAGTTATGAGTTTTAAAAATATAATGCTGAAATAACACAATTATGTACTTTTAATACATAAAACATAAAAAATAAATAAGAACAATTTATTTCATGCATAAAAACAATAACAAAATACCAAAATATGATATAAAAAAATTAAACACAATAATAAAAAAATTAAACAAAATGACCTGAAGCATTAAACACAATGAGTTGAAACATTAAACACAATGATTTTAAGTTTTAAACACAATGACCAAAATATCCTTTTTATTAAATTAAAGAAATGTCACTTGTCAATTTCACAATCCTTCTCACCCTTCTCACCAATCTCACCCTTTTTACTTGAACCTAATCCTTAAACTTAATTGTGTGATATACAACTTTCTAGTCATATCAGACAACAATAACTTAATTCCTCTGCATCACATGGAACGAAATTCCGTAGCAGGAACAATATTTTGTGTGACTAAATATGGGAAAATATACATACTTTGAAGCATAACCGAGTTCTTAAAAGGTTAACTCAGCAATTTATTATTTTTCTTTAATTTCGACTGCAGTATGTATGCAGACCGCAAATCTATCTAATCAAACCATCTGACATTGACAAAATCTAAACAATAATAAATATAGCCAAAAAATTACTTGCACGTTACTCTAAACAAAACGATTAAAATTCGAGTGTTACTGTATGATGGTACGGTTAATAAAACATATGAAGTTAGGATAGATTAGTTATGAAGATTTAAATATAGATATAAAATACTATTTAATATATACATAGTAATCTAATAGAAAAAAAAAAGTCAAAAGCAACATGATGCAATGCAATGTGTTTATGAATTTCACTACGTGTGTTATCTCGATAACATTAATATGATTAAATACGTAAACAATCATATAAAATTATAACAGCTATGAAGACTGAAACATTAATTAAAAAAACTTATAAAATAGTACCGATAATCTTTTGATGATGTTAGTTTTATTCTTTACGATATTAACACGTTACCTTCAGGCTTTATAACTTAAAATTATTATTATTTTATAAATTAATAAACAAAAGTTAATGAAGAAAATCAAATTATATATAATACAAAAGATAAACTCTAAACTTTACAAACTTAAATAAATAATATTTTATAAATTAAAGTATAAATTTTAAAAGTTTTTGAAATTAAAAGCTGATTTACAAAGTATCAGCTAACTGTTTAAACCAAGATTCTATACAATAATAAATACCATTTATATAAAAATAAATTGAAAATTGATATCCAACGTGCTCTAGGACAAAATGCCTTTTCCTTGGCAATTAAGCATTTGACTTGCACAAAAACTTGCAAAAGTAAAGGTCCCAATTTGTCACCTAATGTAAAGATTCACACGTATAGATTCGGATCATAACCTTTCGACCCGATCCGAAGTGAATCAGAACACACGTCCGCAAGTTGTTGCTTGGTTTTGACGCTAAAATTAAATATTTCCACCGTCAATTACATTGAATCGCCTAAAGTATGTCGCACGTAGGCCCAGTTTGTATTTTTGGGGTATAATAACTTTTTTTAATCTTTCAATTAGCTTTAAGGTTTAATAACATAACAATAAAAGGTTTAACAAAAAAAATAATAATAATAAATCAAGTTTAGGATTTTTTGAAGTTTCCGGTAAAATCATAACTATAAAAGATAGGTTTTACTATGGTAGACCATCAAGCAGATAGATCTTTCATCTAAATGGGTGTATTTGTAAAAAATATTTATCAAAAAGGTGTATTTGAAAATTTATTTACCAAAATCGATGTTTTCTTTTCTTTTATTCCTTTTAATTAATCTAAAAAGAAAAACAATAATAAAGAAAAACACTCATTTTGATAAATAAGTTTTCAAATACACCTATTTGGTAAATAGTTTTTTCAACTACACCAATTTGGAAAAAAAAATCGTTATCTTAATGTTCCTCTAACTACTCTCCAGCTTGATTCTTGTAATATCCGCGTGGAAACCACTCACCATTGTTGGCCCCACAGTGACGCCACACTATCAATCCTTCACCACCAGTGTTTTCAGATTTTGATCAATCGGTTTGACCAAACACCTGGTATGGAACATTAAACGACCAGTCGAATTGGTGAGGTGGAATGTTGGACCGGTGAACCAGACTATTTCAATCGGACTTTAGTTTTTTAACTAAGGGGATGTTTGGTCACCTATATACCATTAAGTGTTGAACCAATAACGAGCCTGATTAAATTAAAGGATCTGATCCTGTTAAGTGCTGAATCAGTAATGTTATTTAGTTGGACACCTGAACGAATGTGCATAACGACTATATTACCCCTCTGGACTAATTGAATCATTTGTTTGATCAGTACTTTGAATAGCAATGCTAAGTGATAAACATTTATAATAAGAAAAAAATAAACATAACAAAAATTCCAAATTACACATCAATCATTAAAAATTCATAAAAACATGCTAAAATCCAAATAAAAATTTATACTTGCCTACAATTTAAACTCATGTTCTACACATTTAAGCAAACCTAATGTGTACCCAGTTCAATAAATCCAATTCATGTTATTGATGTTCTATCCAATTCAGCAAACCCAATGTGTAGAAACAATTCTAAGGTCACGTATGTGTGAATTACTACCCAATTTAGTAAACCCAAATGTGTACCTAAATTCAACAAACCCAGCAAACCCAACTAAGAAATAGTCTGTAATATCTGATCTGATAATATAAATATTGTTAATAAACTTTAGAAATTGTTTGGAAGCATCCTAGTGCATGTATCAAAAACCATATTTCATAATGATAAGAGTTTGGAAGCATCCAAGTACAGATCGAAGAACTCTTAGAAATCGACCCTTGATCAACACACAAGAACACATACATTGATGGACCTTCTACCAAATCCTAGATCGACAGACCATAAATTGAACATCCAGGGAGCCATTAACAGGAGAGAAATCGATGGAGGAGGAAGAAATCATACATGGGTGCCGACAACCGGAGATGAGTGACGATGGTATGGTGGATTGTGTCGACTGGTCTTAAGATGGTTTGGGGAGGAGTGAGAGACGATGGAGAGAAAGAGAGGAGTGAACTACGATGGGTATAAAAAATACACATAGAGTTTCTTTTTATCGTTCAAATATGTTTTTGGTTGAACCATTAAGAGCCTGAATCATAAAAATGTGTTTTTTAGTTGAACCATACATCTTAATATCTTACCGATTCAAAAAATGTCTTTTAATGGATTGATTAGAAAACTATCAAACCACCCCTAAATTAATTACAGATCGAAGAACCAAGTACAGATCGAAGTACAGATCGAAGAACTCTTAGAAATCGACCCTTGATCAACACACAAGAACACATACATTGATGGACCTTCTACCAAATCCTAGATCGACAGACCATAAATTGAACATCCAGGGAGCCATTAACAGGAAAGAAATCGATGGAGGAGGAAGAAATCATACATGGGTGCCGACAACCGGAGATGAGTGACGATGGTATGGTGGATTGTGTCGACTGGTCTTAAGATGGTTTGGGGAGGAGTGAGAGACGATGGAGAGAAAGAGAGGAGTGAACTACGATGGGTATAAAAAATACACATAGAGTTTCTTTTTCTCGTTCAAATATGTTTTTGGTTGAACCATTAAGAGCCTGAATCATAAAAATGTGTTTTTTAGTTGAACCATACATCTTAATATCTTACCGATTCAAAAAATGTCTTTTAATGGATTGATTAGAAAACTATCAAACCACCCCTAAATTAATTACATATCTAACATTCAAAGTTCTTGCCAAAATGCCATGCTTATTGCGTATTACTATATATTATTAAAACTTATTAAAAGAAATAGAAAAGTTTTTGGTTTTCGTAATTTGGCCGCACATGTTGAAAGCATGAATTTTGTGTAGGTTTTAAATAAACTTGAAAAAGACAAGTGAAGGAATAATATATTTTAATAGGCTTGTAGTTTGCCACAACATTTTTAAAGCATATTGGTTTAGTTCTTAAGATATTTTTACTTAGATGATGTCCCTCGATAAGCAACATGGATCATTTTCTTCCACAAAAGCGTTAACACTCCCACGACCTAGCTTGGGTTTCGATCAACGAAGCATCAATACTCTCATGATCTGTCTTAAGGTTTTGATCACAAATACATCGTTGTTTATTACGCTAAGAGAAAGAGTCTCTCTTTTGCATGCAATCTTAATGAACACGTACCTTTTAGGCATGTTATCAATCATCTTTTACTTTCATGGGCTTCGGAAACGCTTTCCCGCAACATTGCGCGGGTCGATAAAAACTAGTTAGTATGATATCCAAACCCATATTAGATTGTTCTAGATGAAAATATATTCGAGCTTATCCTTTATATCGACTGTTAATATTATTGACCAGGGTGTTGTTGAGGGAATGGAATAACCATTAACCAAGTCTTTCGTCTTCTTCGCCATAATAAAAACCCACTTGCAGACTTTTAGAGGCTGCAAATCTTTTCCCAGATCGAGCCAGTGATTGGAAACCCTAAACCATGTCCGGTGGTATTGCTCGTGGCCGTCTCACCGAGGAACGAAAAGCATGGCGAAAGAATCATCCCCATGTTCGTCTTCCAAACTCTTTCTGTTTGTTCATATCATCAATCTATGGTTAAGTGTAATTGCTGATCGATTTGGGTTTGATTTTCATTTTGTTAACTAGGGTTTTGTGGCGAAGCCTGAAACTCTCCCTGATGGCACCGTGAATTTGATGATTTGGCAGTGTATCATCCCTGGTAAAACTGGGGTAAATTCTTACAACATCTCATTCTTTGATTTGTTGCTTTTTTTGATTATGCTTCATGAGAATCTTAAATGCTTTCAAGGGCTGCTTGTTATCTCTATCTTTCATTTTCATCTGTGATTTTTCATGTTCTTTTAGTCTGCTAGTATGTAATAACAAGTAGTTTAAGAAATATATGATTTTGATCAAGTGGGTATGCACCTATGTTTCTGTATTTGTTGATAGGTTGTGGATTTTACTGGTTGGTTTAGCCTGCAAGTTGCAACTAGTGTCATGACCTTTTAGTGAGGTCTTGCTCTATTTACCACAAAATAAGCTCTATCTACAACAAAATTTGCATCTATCATCTCTGTTGAAATCACCCTTTTAATCAGTGGAGCATTTTAATCTCTTAGTCCTTTTGGTTGGTTTTAAACAGACCTTAATTGACCAATTTTGAGCCAGATTTACATGAAGCGCTGACTCAAAGCCCTAAGGAGCTTTCCAGCCTGATGCGTGCTTGTTAAAACCAAGATCTTTCCAGATCACGTTGCTTGAGGCGCGCTTTTTAAAACCAAGATACTCAATCAGATGTAATTTTTGTATTATTCCTTCACTTTTCCTAGTATTTTGTTTGGAGTCTACACAGTCAAATTGCATGTTCAAAGTTTTAGCTAGTATGCTCTTGTTATGCTATAGCCTACAAGTGGTCATACAAGGACATATACAGATGTTCTTTGTTGTCTTGTATGTGTTAGGTAATTTGGGGATAAAATGGTGGTGTAACTGAAGACGATGCTTTTAACCTATTTGTTTAGTCAGTTTTCTTTTACTTAATTTTGTATTCTTGTAATGATGATTGCTATTTTTGATCAAATAATGATAATAATAATTATTCTAAAACCAAAAATTATAGTTGGGAATTGGGACTGCAACAAAACAAACAAACTTACCCAGTATATTCCCACTTTTCTGTAAGGTCTAGGGGGAAGAATAGACACAAACCTTACCCCTATCCCAATTGGGATAGAGAGGCTGCTCCAAAGGTTTAATAAGTTGAAGAAGAAGATCCATTGTATAGAAGTAAATCAATTGGAAACCCAATTGGTGCCTCGCAACACAAATTAAGACCATAGATCCAAGGCCGGTTATCCTTGTAGGCCACAGACCCGGGTGCTTGTTGTCTCGCTTTACATGTCCCCTAGTTAGTCGGGTATTGGAGGGGACCTAGGGATTTATCACGTGACTCACCATAGATGGTGAAAAAAAAAAAATCAATTTTCTGCTGAGAAAATTGGGGAATAAATTTTGGGAATAGGTTTGCTCAATTTTGAAGTGACTAAGGGGATGTTTGGTAGATCTTAATCATTAAGTGCTGAATGGTTAAGATGTCTAAATGGTTAAGAGGGTCTGAACCATTAATTGTTGAACTGAATGGTTAAGTGCTGAACTGAATCATTAAGTGCTGAATGGTATGTATTTTCCTTTCAGCATGGTCTTGGTGTTGATTGGTTAAGTGTTGAACTGAATTATTAAGAGGTAATTTAATTTAAACCAAATGCGCTGAATGATTAAGTGCTGAATGGTTCCATTAAGAGGTAAACAAACAATCCCTAAGTGATGATAATGGTTGTTAATAATATCTAAGTTTGAAAATTAATGAATGAAATGTTAACTGTAAAGTACCAATATGTACAATATTGATGTTAAATGTAAAGTACCAATAAACCTTCAATTATTTAGCGGCACTTAAATATCTAGCAACGCAATTATTTATCAGTACATTAAAACTGTCATTAGAAACATGTTCAACTATATACCAAGCTTTTTCCCCTAGTGACTGCAAGATAAATGCACTGTAAACCCTAATTCTTATCATGTTATTGCTTCAATCTGATGCGCATATTAATCCAATTTTCATGAAAGGTAATATTAGCTTGATGGCTTTTTATCCAAGTGAAGAAATCTTACTTGAGCTGTTATCTCTTCTCCCTATTTTTGATCATAAATTCTTCCAATTTTTGTTTAGTTTTGTTTGCATTATACCTGGAAAAATGGGCGGGGCGGGTCGGGTCGGGTTGGGTAACGGATCAGAATGGGTACAGGTCAGAACGGGTTCTATGTAAAATTAATTCGGATCTAAATGGATTGTTCTTAAAAACATCAATTTATTTTAACTTAAGATGCGTTGTAGGTAAACAAATAGTTAATTTGGATATTTTTAGTGATTTTCTCATCAAATATGTTTAATCATTCTTAAATTTTTGAATCCATTGCATTTACATTGTTTTTTGGTTACTCATCTTGACCCGCATTGTGTTTAAGTGCTACCCATCTCAACTCATTCAACATTATGATGTTACCCATTTCAACCCATTATACTACAATTGTTTACCCAAAGCAACCAATTTCCTCAGATATGGGTAAAAATTGTCACCTCTGCTTTGCATTATTTCTTTTATTATATATAGCTTATTGTTGCAGACTGACTGGGAGGGTGGTTATTACCCCCTCGCCCTCCACTTCACGGAGGATTATCCTAGCAAACCGCCAAAGTGTAAATTTCCTCAGGGTTTCTTTCATCCCAATGTTTACCCTTCTGGAACTGTTTGTTTGTCAATCCTCAATGAAGATAGCGTAAGTTCTATGATTCCCTCAAAAATAAATTCATTATCTATTATTTATCTGTCATTTGTAAATGCGTCGTCTCTAGGGTTGGAGGCCAGCAATTACAGTTAAGCAAATTCTAGTTGGTATTCAGGATCTGTTGGATTCCCCCAATCCTGCTGATCCTGCACAGACTGATGGATATCATCTCTTTATCCAGGTATGCATATGCTGACTTATTGGAATTTATGGGATAAATAACATAAAAAACCAACATATATTCTGATTTTTATGAAATTGCTCATCAACATAAATGGTTATAATAAAGTCCTTAAAATGTATAAAAGATACGTGTAAAAGTTACTGAGCTATGATTTTATTTTATTTTTTATTTTTCGTTTCGTTTGTGTATTAGCATCCCTAGACTTGTGTAAAATACACATACTGATCAAAAATATTAAATAATGACTTGTTACCTCCTAAATTGACCAGAATTTGATAAAGCGAATTAACATTTTTACATAAACATTTTATTTAAACAGATTTAGCAAGTAATTATTATAAAAAAGGGAGTTTGGTTTTTACGTGAAAAATCTAAAAAGTATGTTAGAATTTTTATAGAATTAACCCTAAATTTAAGACTTTTTAAGTTGATTTGTTTAAGGTACTTAACCCTAATAAAATGGGCCAGATTTTATGTAGAAATTGAAAAAATGGGGTTTACATATGCTTGTCATTTTTGCTATAATGGAAATTGAGAAGGATTTTTGATTCAAAAGAATCAATTACGTATGAACACATATTTTCTTAATATCATTAGGCAAACAAAATGTTTTATTCAAATCCATGAATCATTCACGAATTCTCAGTCAACAAATAGTTAATGGTTCCCATTTGTCATACATATTGTTTTCAATAGAAAATTGAGTGGAAGTTTTTTTGGCATTGTGTGTTTTGAGATACTATACAATCAATGAGAGGGGTAGATCAAATAAAATCAAAAGAGGAAAAAGGGTGTTAATCTTAGCTATAATTAAATGCTAAAATGAATGCAGGATACCGTTGAGTACAAACGACGGGTTCGCCAGCAAGCAAAGCAATACCCTCCACTCGTGTAACTGCAATCAAAGGTTTGCGCACACCTGTTTGGAGTATTTTTATGTAGACTATCTTGATGAATGTTTGATGATAATACCATGTGACACCCTTTATCCTTGGGTCTGACTTATTTTTATATTTGAAGAAAAAAAGATTAATCATCTAATGGAAGATGTTAGTTGATGATCGCCAATAGATAAAGGCGAAACCTATGTTTTATTTTTGGTGTGGTTATATGAATTATGAATTTATGATGTTACTGATTCAACGTATTCAATGGGTTCTCAAGTTTCTATGGTTTGAACATTTGAAATGCTGACCCAATGGTATTTGAATCCTGCAACTACTTGTGGGTGAAGATTTCTTTAATAATGCAACTGCAATGCAATTTGTCAAAGTTTTTTTTTTTTTTTTTTTTTTTTGGGGTCCAGCCCTGAATCAGTAGTTGAATGACTAGACCATACTGGGAAATGAATGCAGTATAGCATCTTATAATTTGGTGAGACTTGAAATTGAAATGCCTGGACTCAATTATGGTTCAGGTACTATAATTGGTTATTTTAAACACAAAGGACGTAATGTACTAATGTATAATATTAAAAAAAAACATTTGGTCATCTAAGCTTGGTGAGAACATAAAACTTGTGGTTTGGTTCAGGTGCTTTTTAATTTTCGAATTCGAATTGCTCCATTTTCATTCAAGAATCATCATTTTGAAATTTGGTTCCAATAATCAGATTTAACTAGATTCAAAGTCTGATGTCGTATTTTGAATTTGTAATTTTTCAATTTGAATTACAAATACACACACATATATAAACAAACTAGGTTAATTTATATAGGAATTGAGATTTATAATTAAGCTATGTAGTTTAAAGTTTTGATAATTTGATGTTTTGAATTTTTAAAGTCAACATTATTAAAGTTCAAACAAGTTTTTTTAGCCAAATTCAAATTGAATTAAATCGAATAAATTTGAATAGATTTGAATTTCGAATTTGATATTGAAATTGAATTGGTTTATTTGAATTTATTTTGAATTCAAATCCTAAACAATTAAAGTTTAAAATTATTCGATTTTAATTAATCTAGTTATTTGAAATTTGATTCGCTAAACATTGGATTTAACCTTGGGGTCAATTTCAGGTCAAAACATGCAAACACATATTAACACGCTTAAGCATATTAACACATATTGTCTCATCCTTTGATTTAACATCTAGATCACTGTCAATCAATACACTCTTATTTTCTATAGTATTTTCATGTACGTCTTTAATAGGGGCGGAGCTTAATAAGGCCGGGGGGCGACCTCTTTTTTCGTCCGAAGGGTTAATTTTCGACCAAAATGTTATTTTTAGTTAAAAATCGCGGTTTCGTCCCCTTGCTTCTAAAAATTAACATGTATTATGGGTTTGAAAAACTTTCGCCTCTCTCAGTTTGCTCAAGCTCCGCCACTGGTCTTTAACATACTGACCATTGGCTATGACTAGAGCTGGGCAATCATTTTTTTTAAATGTTTCTAGTAATTTAGTTTAAATATATATTTAAAGATTTATATCGTACCAATCATGGAAGAAACCTGTCGACTTATGATAGGTTACTATTTACCCCTTGTGTGATTGATGTTAAAAGAATATTATTGTAGATGGTCCTCATACCTTATAAACATAACATTGTAGTGCTTTCTTATTGAAGTTGACATTTTCTTTGTCCCTTGGCAACAATGGCAAGCAGGTAAAAAGTGTTTGTTTGCAGTATCAAAAAAATCTTTTAATTGACACTCTAGCAGCTACGTAAGGAGTGTGACAAGGTTTTAAAAAAGAGCAATTGTGATCTATTCAAAAAAATAAAAAAAAAATGAAGTGTGTATATATGTATTTATACGCTTGTGTGTATATATATAATATGTGCGTATGATAAATCCCAAAAAAATAAAAATAAAATAAATAAATTAAGTGTAACATGATACATCTAAGTCGGATGTCTACTCATAAATATTATCTTTATTTAATTGGGAAAGAATTAATGTTTGTATTTGTCTCATTCTCTATAGACCTTACTAATTAATGATACTTTGCTGGTTATGTTTGATTATTTGCTTGCTTGTTACACTAATATATTTTATATAAGTGATATACTTGTTAACACTTTCAAGTCTAATCAAGCTCATAATATAAATTCTATATTCAAGTTTAGTTACTAAATAAGCTTTAACAAAATTTGATCTCTAGCTTGTTTAAACTTGTTATAGTTTAACACTTTAACTTGTCGATTTGGCCCTCCCTCGATTGGTGCCCAAAGAGAGTGAGGCAGTGTTCTCATGGTAGATTTAGACCATTTTTTTTGAACGGCAGAGGCTCCCGTCATATTACATTCAGTTATTATGATAGTTGGCAACTAAGATCGATTCCTCGATCGCCGACCGTGAGATTGTCCCCCTCAGGAATCACGTGGAATAAGTAAACCCCTACCACCATTAGTTCAGAACCCGAGGTTAAAATCAAAATTGCTCCCATCACATACCATCCATTAAAGTGTTACTACAATAAGAAATAGCCAAACGTTAACAATTAGACTAACTTTACAGCATAATTTTAGGCCGCTTAAACTTCCCAGTGCCGCTCCGTCCTGTTAGTCTGTTACGTTTAATTTTCAAAGCTACAGTAATTATAACGTTAACGTCCACACATCTAACACATGTTTATTTATTTCTTTCACTGTTTCCTTTACCAATTGCCACCTTTGACTTTTCTTAAGTCCACACCCCTCTTTAATTTTATCTATATTTAAATTAATATTATATATAGTTTAATTTATTTTTCATCATTATAATTTGAACAAAATATTTCGTTTTATTTCAGTTATAGTGATTTGTCTAACTACTAGTCTACTACTACTAAATAAACAATGTTTATATAGAATTACAAACCATAGAAGATTTTATAAAACATATAAAAATAATAATAAATATTGTTTTAAAAAAAATAAGTTTTAAATAATTTTGAAAGAAATTAGGTAATAATTATAATAAATAATGATAATAGAAGTAACAATAACAAGGTATATTTTTTATTTTTATTAATTTAAATAATTTGAACAAACTTAAATGACTATCAATCAAATCTTAAATTCTTTTTTAACATTATTGCAACAAATAAAGAACACTTTCTTTTTATTGATCATGTAAATTCATCACCGATTAAGAGCTAACATCGTTGTGAGTTTTTTATTTACAACACTTTAACTGTTTTAGACCCAAAATTTACAACGATCTTAACTCATAACATAACTATAAAAGAAAACCCTTTAAAATCAAATAAATCACTTGTTAACTCTTTTGTCATTTTTGGCATATCATGTTTGGCCTTTTAAATTGTAACTTTTATTAAAATAGTTATTTTAATTAAATATTAAAATTAAATTAAAGGAATTGATTTAACAAAAACCGAGTTGGTTTAATCTTTTTCACAAGCCAAAATCAGCAATCTAAATGCTTTGTTTTCCGCCGCGTCACGTATGCATCTCACTAGTGTGTGTATAACACTATAAAAAGAACAATGGTATATGTTAGATGTTCGTATACCACCATGAGATCAAATACACTGTACCAGCTTCATGACCCTCATCACATGATCCAAGCATGCCTTATCTTTGCAATTAACACATGAATACTTAACTTCGTTAATGTCAACGTTGTAATGATATCTCCATGAACCTACAATGCATATGACACATTAAATCCCATATTTTGACACATTTTTACTAGTCAACTACTATTAATTACTTACTCTCAAATCATCATGAATCATTCACATCATGCTTTAAAAAATAAATTCAATGAATGTGGATACAACTTAATGCATGATGATGACTTTTGTTTATAATACATATACTAAGGACGTGACTTTATAATATAAAAAAATTTGGTACAACATTTAAGGAAATTGGATTATAATTGTGGTGGGTGTTGATTTTGGCGCACTGAATTCATGCATTACTTATGACAATGACATTGGTGACATTAACACAGAACAAATGACCATACTGTCCCTGGTACAACGACAAAAGGAAACAGAAATAACAAAATTTAGGAAGGGTAAATCGGTCCAACAAACCATGAATCGGTTTTGCTTCAAGTCTATGGGTTAGTCAAGCTCATAAAACGGTATCTTTCACCGACCACCGACCTTAGTTCCTACCCCCACCGGCCTGCAAATATATAAAGGCTTAAATGTCATGATATTAAAGAGAAAAAAAAGTAGGAAATTAATAATGGTATAACCATCATGCTATTTTATGGTACTTGATTAAGAAACCCTTTTGGATGAAAAGCAATTAAGGTAGCGTTTGGTATGGAAGAATGAATGATGTAATGGAATGAATTATTATGTTGGAATGAAAAAAACGTGTTTGGTTACCACATAGGAATGGTATGCATCATTCCACAAGGAATGTGATTCCTTCACTTTTGATGGTTTTCATTTCTTTAAGTTTTTTTGAACGGCGAAGGTCTCAATCGTGTGAGCCCACTGTTTTCAGGTCATGTCACCAAGGTCTAATTACCTAGACCTCCCATGAGCCACCACAACCACCCCAGGAGGAAACTCTACTGAGAAAACCCCCTGACCCCCCTCAGACCCCTATTTCGCTGCGGGAGAGTCATATATAGTGGTGATTTTTCTTCATTCCTTCTCTTGAAGGAATGTCCGACCAATGACCCGACCCATGTCCAAAACCATGACTCGACCCATGTCCAAAACCATGAGGCGACCCATGATCAAAACCATGAGTCGACCCTTGACCAGACCCATGACCCGAACCATGATTCGAACTATGACCCGACCCATGACCTAAACATGACGCAAACAATAGCCTAAACCATAAGCCGAACCATGACCCGATCGATGACTCAAAAAATTACCCGACCCTTGACTCAAACAATGACCCGACCCATAAACCAAAACATGACCCGAACCATGACCAAGACCATGACCCCATCCACAAACTAAACCATGACCCGATCCACGAAATGTCCCATGATTGAGCCATGAGCTAAACAACAACCGACCGATGATCCAAACCATGACTCAACCCGTGACACACGACCCGACCCAACCCACGACCCGACCCATGATTTGAACAATGATTAAAACCACGACTCGACCCATAAATTGTATTACATTCATTCATCTTCTCATGTCTACCAAACAACAAGAATTAATAAATCATTTCATTGCCAGAGGTAACCAAACAGGACAATGGAATGGTAATGATTCATTTCTTTCCCACGTCCATTCCATTCCATCGTTCATTCCATTCTTTCATACCAAACAGACAATTTTACGGATATTTTCTAAAATTTTTTAACATTAGACCGTGGGTAGTGGGTGCCCCGCACCCCAGCGGGATCCAACCACTCAGTGGGGTTCAGCGGGCACACCGCCCCCTTCCCGACGACCTCCTTTTCTCACACCCAATGGCCCCCGCGCACTCCCAGTTTCTCCTCCTCTAACACCACGCTTTCTCCTCTTTGTGAATGGTCTCACACTGAAGAAGGTGTTTTTCAGTGGAGTGACCACTGTGGGGTTTTAAAGTTTTTAGTAGGTGATGATGTGCCGGAAAATTTCGATGGGGAAGGATTTCAGTGGGATGACCACTGTGGATAGTCTTATAAGATTCAAATTAATCTACGTAACGACAATCATGCATTACTACAGTGACGTTGACGTGTTAATACGCAAAGAGAAGCTTATGATGTTATGGTGTTTTGATTTTATGTATTGAAACACAAATGAAAAACACGGTATTATGAAGTTGTGTTCAAAAATTATGAAAGCATTACATCGTTGCTAAAATGAACAGTAAATAACAAGAAATGAATAAAAAAGTAAATGTAACCTACACAAATTTATAAAATGTAGATAAAAAAAGATACGTTTTGCTTTTATAAAAAAAACCTTAAAAACGTAATTACAAATTTGGAAAAATCAAAGTGACAAACAAATTTAGTGCAAAATTGACACGTGACGACGTAGTTAAACATGTATTAACTATATATTCAAAAATAAAAAAAATAAGTCGAATAATTATCAAAAAATATCTAGCCTAATGATACCTTGATTTGATGAAAGAGTGTCTCTCTCAAATGATAAGGCTTGAAATTCTGCTGTCATAAACAATGATGTCCATTTAAAAGTATATTTAGGTGGTGTTTGTTTTTTCAGAGGCAAAACATCTGCAGTCTGCGGACCACGTCTGCGGAGCTCTTTTGCAGAAGAGGTGGACCAAATATCTGCAAGAAGAGGATTTAAGAGTGTTTGTTTTTTTTTTCCTTTTCAAAACCTCTTCCCCATGTCACTCCCGTCCCCATCGATTCTAAACCCTAAAAGACGATCTCGTGGGTGGTTGCTGGAGCCAAGGAGAGACGATCGGAGATCGGAGATCTTCCCCTCCACTCCCGTTCATACCTCTTTCTAAAACCCTAACCTGCAATCTTCGATTGAAGGAGTGAAGATCGAAGATCGGCGGTGGAGGAAGTCTCGAGCGGTGGTCGAAATCACGAGCGGCGGTAATCACGATCGGCGTCGGAGTCACGTTTGGTAGCCACGAGCGGCGGAGGAGGGTTGCGTTCGGTGGTCGGAGTCGCGTTTGGTAGCCACGAGCGGCGGAGGAGTGGCGTTCGGTGGTCGGAGTGGCGTTTGGTAACCACGAGCGGCGGTGGAGGAGTAACGTCCGGTGGTTGCTTGAGGTGGTATTCACGATCGGTTGCTGGTGGAGGATTCACGATCGGGAAGGGGAGATTTGGGGACGGGAAGAGGCTTGAAGACCCAAGAAGATGTTGAACCATGTCTTCTTCAAGAAGAGGTGAGGAAGAGGTTTTTTAATGAAATCTCTTCCAAAAAACAAACACTCTGCAACCCTTAACCTCTTCCCGTCCTCTGCCCCACGCAGACAAAAGAGGTCAAGAAGACATTTTCAAGAAAAACAAACACCCCCTTAGTGAATATATTGAGTTGAAAGTTCAAAAATTAAGTCACATGTATATATAACATGCAACTAGCGCTATAATCGAGCCGAACTGAGCCAGGCCGAGCTCGAGACATTTCGAGCCGAGCCAGCTCGATAATTTTTTCGAGCCAAAAATTCGAGCTCAAGCTCGAGCTCGTAAAAAAAATCTAGCCTCAAGCCGAGCCACGAGGCAGCTCGGTTTTTTTTTTTTACCTCCTCCTCCAGTTTACATACATACATACATATATAATATATATAAAATCTAATATATAAAATCTATTTTATATACACACACATATAATTTTATACATAATATATATATTTATATAAATTTGTGTATAAGATATTAAATATATATATATATATAAGATCAAATACATGTGCTTCTTCATGTACAAAGCATGGGATGGATTGTATACCCTTTGATCAAATTAATCAATAGGTAAGCTCAAGTGGTCTCCACTTTATATAACTTTTTCTACAAAAAAGTGTAAAATATAACTGGAAGGGCAAAAGAGAAAACAACCACATTTTATAATGATACAAAAAGTTCCACTCGTTTTTTAAAAATTCAATAACTTTTACATGCTTTATTATTTTTTTAAAAAAATTACACCATAAAATTGATAATTTTATTATCTTTAATTAGAGTATAGTATTGTTATAGTTTTTTAAAGTTTTTTTACGTAATTATTGGTACGTGATTATGCAGTTGATCATTTGATTATGCATGTTAAATGACGGTCCGTGATTTTCATATAACGTGGTCTGTGATTATTGGTCCGTGATTATACATTTTTTCCCTTATTATGTGTGTTAAAATACGGTGTGTGATTGTTATATAATGTGGTCTGCAATTATTGGTTTGTGATTATCCCAGAGGTCCTTAATTACGGGTGTAAAATGTCAGTCTGTAATTTTGTAAATCCTGGTCTGTAATTTTATATGGACGATGATACCTCTTACCCTAATGACACATGGCACATTCCTGTGGCTTCCTACATTTAGCACGTTAACACTAATATGTACGTTAACCGTTCCCAATATATATGTGTGTATATATATTTATATGTTTGTGTGTAATATAACATGTGTATGTGTATAATTTAATATATACATACATACATATATATATATATGTTAAAAATCGAGCCGCGTCACGAGCCGAGCCAACGAACTTAGCCACGAGCCGAGCCAACCCTAGCTCGGGCTCCAGTGGCGAATGTACATATAGAATATGGGTTCACAGGAACCCACCGAGCTTCGGCTCGTTAGTAGGAAAAAAATTTTCGAAAGAGTTTAACAATAGGGTGAACCCACTAATATTTTAGGGGTGAATCCTGAAGTGAACCATTAAGATTTTTAAGAGTGAATTATTAATGAAATTTTCACAGTAATTTGTCAACTTGATTGAGACAAGTGATATTTGTTAGAGAAAATCTTGATAAACGATGATTATATTTTATATGATCGTGTTAAAATCACTTTCCGGTCATATAAACTTAGCAAACAAAATGGTAGTTATTAGCAATTAAACCCTCGAATCAAGTTAATTTTGGTCATACAAACCGTCAACCCGACCCGGAAATTTTTATGTCCGGTTCTATTTAATTAAAAAGTCGGAAAATGGTGAACCTACTGAAAAAAATTCCTGGATCCGCCACTGTCGGGCTCGGCTCGTTTTTATCGAGCTTTTTTCGAGCCGAGCGTTGAGCCGCGAGCTTTTTGAACAGCCCTACATGCAACTCAATTTTCGCTCAGTGAAGTTATTTAGCAAAATACTAGGTCACCCCTAGATTTTTTTTTTTTTGGTAAGAGTTCATTTACTCGCGTTTACTATTTGTCAGCGTGATTGCTATATGAACCAAGATTAACAGGACAGATGCTACTTTCTAAAAGATATAAATTCTCATCGATTGTGAATCACTCGAACTCTTATATTAATCAATTGAGTAATATACAATACAATATCAATCACTTTCTCAAACTCTTATATTAATCAAATGAGCAATATGCGCCAATACAGTAGCGATCATTTTATTGATGTGTCTAATACGTTAGATGATGTGTAAGTACCCTAATGGTTATGATTTTATGTATCCTACTATGTGGGATAGCCTTTTCACATCCTTGAGATGAGACAAAATCTTACAAGGCATTAAATAGACCAAGAGAAAATGAATACTCAAATTGAATTCATAAATTTGGGTGAGTGATCAATTTATGGGCCAACACAAGGGCGCTATACTCTTATCTGCGTTTGGTATAGAGCTCAGAAAATATTAAACGAGTGTGCATTCCGTCGCTCTAACTTTTTAACATTTCTTTACATGCAATTATCTTAAAATATACTACAAATAAAAGCTCATATGTGAATCATGCCAAATATATCTCACGAATCCAAAAAAAAAATATATGTTACTATAATAAACCTTCAGAGTTATTATTAAATCTTATGTCTCTAAAGACACGTGATAAATCTCTCATTTTTTTATGTTATTAAACTATAAGATTATTAACACATATATACATATATTTAATGACTGTTATTTTAGTCCATCTAATCTATAATTTACACCTATTTCACCTAATATCTAATTTACATGAACTCATGAGGCAAGACTTTAATCGTTGAGCTTGAAAAAAATGTGTTTTTATTATTTCAACCCAGCCTCTTGTCGTAAAATAAAAATGAAAAAAGGAAACTAGAATCCGGTGCTCCATAAAAGCATCCCCTCAATTTATGATATAGGCGGCCAATTAAACCCGTTTCAATAACCTATATTATTTTTTTATTATTATTTTTTAACAACAATGTAATAGTGGAATTGTATCTTGTAATAACACAATTTTAAAGAGATAATACCAAAACTTTTTTATAACCATTTATTTTTAATAATGAATAAAAACATGTGACTATTTTATTTTAAACATATTTTTATAATATATTTTAATGTGTACCATACATTTTTTGTTATAATTAAAAATAAATGAATCTAAGTTTAGGTGATATATCTTTAAGATTAAATTATCGATATAATTTGTGTATATATGATCTTTTTGTGCATGTGTATGTGTGTGTACAAGAGAAGAATCAACTACAAAGGGTTTTAACGTGAAAATAATAGGAAAGATTTTTGACCTTTATTAAATTAATCAACGGTTAGTTTTCATTTTTTATTAAAACTTGCATGAATTAAAGTTAAAAAGACAAAAGAGGAATTGTCTACATTTGTGACTATTTTGTTAATAAATCAAACTCCACCATTTTTTTAAAAACTATATAGCTTTTATATATTATCCCATATAAAATAGAGAATTTTATTATCTTTTATTTGAAAATAATATTGTTATGAGTTTTTTTTTCTTTTTTTTTTTTATGTGGTTCGTGATTATTGATACAAGATTATTCAGTTGGTTCGTAACTTTTACATTTGATCCGTGATTTTCCAGATTTTCATTAATTATTGCAATTTTTATATGTGGTCCGTGATTTGTAACACATGGTACGTGATTATCAGTCTGTGATTATTCAGTTTGTATATGTTATACATGTTAAATGACGATCTGCAATTTTGTATGATATAGTCCGTGATTTTACATAGACGATTATGCTTTTTTTGAAAATGACATGTGCACGCTCCTGTTCCTTCCAACACTTCACACGGTTTAACTCCCTTATACGTTAACCGCCCCTATAATATATACACACACATACATTATACATACCATCCAAGCTGTATATATTATGCACACACACATATTATATATAGACAGAGAAATTGAGGGAACATAAAGGTGTCGGTGCCTTTGGATTATCTTTTCGGGCGCAGGATTTGCCGATTTCTATTTTTTTAGAAATCAACGTGGAACCTTTCTGCAGATGACATCCCTCCGATAATACTTATTTCTCATCTCCCTTTATTCCAGCAATTCTTTTCAGATCCATGGAATCCACCGGCACCGGCACCGGCACCGGCAATTACCCATCGGCCACGGGGAACATCAAAACCGATCAGCGGCCTTACAAAGGGATTCGGATGAGGAAGTGGGGGAAGTGGGTCGCCGAGATTCGGGAGCCGAACAAACGCTCTAGGATTTGGCTCGGCTCGTACTCCACGCCCGTCGCGGCGGCGAGGGCGTACGACACCGCCGTGTACTACCTCCGGGGGCCCTCCGCGCGCCTTAATTTCCCGGATTTGTTGGCCGCCGATGGTGGTCTAGACGAGATGTCTGCCGCATCGATTAGGAAGAAGGCGATAGAAGTTGGGGCGAGAGTGGATGCAGAGACTCGTTGTACGTCGGTGCATATGAGTGGTACGCAGGAGCATCGTTCATCGGCTTCTGAAAAGCCTTTTTGGTTTCAAGAGAAACCCGACTTGAATAAAAAGCCGGAACCTGAAGACCCGGATGGGGACAAATGAAGATGATTCGGTAATTTCATATCTGACCCGTATAATTTGGAGTAGTAACTGTTTTTTTGGTGCCTTGTTTGTCGTTTTTTGTTTTATTTAAATTAGAGATTTTGTGTTACAATAATAAAATAATGTGAATATAGTGTCTTGTGTTTTCACATGTTAAATGGTAACTTTTTAATGGTTATTTTTGAATAGTTAAAAGATAATTTGAAGTATAAATGATTAAGAGGTAGTATTTAAACATTCATATTAAATAAATGTTATCTTTTAATTATTCGGAGACTATAAGTCATTAGAAAGTATCGTTTTAATGACTATTAGAAAACTTAAAATAGCCTTTTTAAGTGTTTCATGTTGCTTGTAATCAACTCGTTAAAACCATGAATTTAGTTGACCTTACACAACTTCGAACGTAAGTTCAAGTATAGACTTTTGAAACCAATTCGAGCCAAATTATTATATATTAAACTTGTTACGCGAGTGAGGGTAAATAGTTAACAAGTTTATTAATTACTTAAACTATTTGATATAAAAACAGGAGGAATTTTATAGAGGATAAGTTTGTATAAATGTAACCAACTTTTCATTTTGTTTCAATCAACTCACTCAAACATTTTTTTTATCAAAATTAAGTCATTCAAGTTATTTTTGCATTTGAATTCTATGTTTTTAACTTGACTAGTATGTAATACATGTTGATATAAGTTTGAGTAAAAATTTTTTTTAATAAAATGACTGCTTTGAATCAATAATTATTAATTTTAACTAATATCTGACAAAGAACAAATTATTAATAATTACTTATTTAAGTCAGTCATATTTTAAAAAAAAATTATTTACTTAAACTTATCTCAACATGTATTACTTACAATTCATGTTAAAAACATATAATTCAAATACAAAAATAACTTGAATGATTTAATTGAGACAAAAAAAAGTTTGAGTGACTTGACTGTAACAAAATGAAAAGTTGTTACATTTCTATGAATTTTTCCCAATTTTATACCTTTTCTTAAAAAAACAAAAGAAAAAAATATGAATATTCGATCATGACAATGGTGACTTCATGAATACCAAAACACAAATAAAAAAACAAGTAGTAACAATTGTTAATTTGTTCTAAAACAAATGGTGGTTCCATAATTTTTTTTATGGGTGGCAAAAAAAAGGTCGGAAAAAATGGGCTTGGGTAAAAAGCGTGTCAGATTAGCTGAAACCATACTTTGCTTAAATAATCAATCTCAAAATTAGATCACAAGTTAGTATTCGTATAAAATATATGAAAAACAAAGTTTTCGTCAAATAATCAATTTACTTTCAATTTTGTCCTTTTGTAGGTTTTGTGCTCATTATAATCAGATTTGTGCCATTTTTTGTATCAAAATTAAGCAAAATTATTTAAAAATATAACGTTTAACATTTGATCATGGGACCTAGGGGCCTGTCCCCCTCCCTAAGCCTTGCATCCGTGACTGTCTAAAAAAATAAATCAAACTGTCGCAATTATAAAAATGACATAAAACTTGTCTCACATAATTCTACCCACTTAAATTTTTATTAAAAAATGACTTGAGTTAGACCATTCTACTAATATGGATAATTGATCACGATGTCTGCAAATTAAAAAAATCAACTGTTGTTAATCAGTCCTTAAACAATTAATTAAATCGTCGCAAAAGAAAACGTTAATCCAAAGATATATGAACTCATACATAAAGACCCAGTGTTAAAATTCGTAAAACAAAAACAATAAAAAAAAGGTTTTCGCACACATAAAATCTAGCATAAAAATACGAACTCAAGACTAATTGGTAAAAAACAGAAAATAACATTATTTAATACTTTCATAAAATACAAGATTTTAAAATATACATATATAGAGTAATGCTATTGTAAAAAAGACATTAATTTGTAAAAATGGTGAGAAAGATTATAAAAATCTCATAAATCTGTTCAAATGGACTACGATTGAGCTCATTCCAACGATATCAAGACCAATTTGTTAGGTCATAAGCCCTAAACCTTAAATTAGACATGATAATATTGACCCAAAACAATATACATAAGTTAATATGGGTTAACAATTAATGTATTTTGGATTGAAATGAGTAGCAGTATAAAATAGAGCAAGTTAAGATGAGTAACACCTTAACACGATGAAGATACCATAACACAATGAAGATGAAGATGGGTAACATGAAAAGCATGTGAATGGAATAGACTCAAAAGAGTAAAATGAATAATAATATATTTGATAACAAAATCATTAAAAATTGTTTATACAGATTATTTGTTTAATTACAACTCATTTTAACTTATACTAAATTAATGTTTTTTAAATCGACACATTTAGTCATAAAACTAGTTTTCTTAAATTCATCCTGATCCGAATTCGTTTTGACGAGTTACGTGATTCTATCCACCTATTTTTTCAGGCTTAACCTAAATCATAAATCTTAACTAAATCTTAAAGTAAAACCTAAAAACAATGTAGGATAGAAAAAACACAATAACAATCATGAAGATACAATGACTTGAATACATAAATTTTAAAGCATTAAAAAGTAAAACATAAAACTAAATACAAAAAAGTAAATCCTAAAAAGTAAATCTTAAAGTTATACCATAAATAATAAACTTTAAAACTAAAGGGATGTTTGTTTGCCTCTTAATGATTCCATTAAGAGCTAACGTTTGAACCGATCAGACACAAGGATGCTTGTTTCAACTTTATTTCACCTCTGAATGGTTCATCACATATCTAAATGATTAAGTAAAAAGAAGAGTCTGAATGGAAAAACAAACCCTAGGGGTAAAAATTCATCTCACCACTTTTTCTTTCTCTCAAAAATCTACTGCCCTTCTTTCACGATTGTCGAACGGAACCACCACCACCATCTCCTTCAACCTCCGGCCTCCGCATAACACTACCACTGTAACATCAGTGTCGGAACCGGTGCCGGAACAGTGATCTCTACAGTAACGTGAACAGTAATCAGGTACAAACTGTACGTAATTTAGTGTATTTCATATTCATGTCAAGCATCATTATCATTTTATGTTATCAAAACGCAATTTCAGAATCATTTCAGAGAAACAAAGTTCAGAACTATGGTTCATAAGTCAGATAATTATCTGGCGTTACAGAACCATCATGTGATTATTGTTAGGAATTTATTATGTATAATCGTATGTGAGGCTTTACAGAACAAAACAACACGGATGTCGTTATGTGAATGCTAAATTGACGGATTATTCGTATAGGTGACGATCTGTACGAATATATCTGAAAGTTTAACGTTCTGAATGATATCCAATAATTAGAAAACCATATTGAAAAGTATAGTTATCGCCGTGTTCGTACAGGTGACGGTTCGAACGAATACGCGCGACGACAGTACGATTCGATTCTAAACAGTAATCAGTTATTTCTGAAAATTTAAAATAAATAAAAGATATTTAGATAATTTATTAGGAATCACAACCTAAAATAATTCTATAACTTCTATTTTAAAATCGATTCGTTTCGTTACGAAAATGACGAGAAACCGGCGCCTTTACGCGAAAACGAGCGAAACCGAGCGGAACCGGGTATTTTCACCTCATTTAATGAGGCATTCAAAGCCTCAACCACCACCACCAATCATCCCCACACCCAAAATTTTCAGAGCTTTCTCTCTCTAAAACTTCCCACTCTCTCTCTAAGATTTCTCTCTCATTTCTTCATGAAATCTTGAGTTCTTGGTGTCAAAACAAACCCCATAACTTGTAGATCACGAAAGTACAATGGATCTAAGGTTTTATCCAACAAATTCGAGGTAAAATCCATGTTCTTGTTCGGTTTGGGGTTTTGAAAACCCTAATCTCGCATCCCTTCATTTAACCGGCTAACCACTTCAAAACCTTAGGAAAAACACCTCACAACCACTTAGGAAGTGGTAGGAACAAGTACCATTTGAGTCCTAGTCATCTGGGGTGAGATTGAAGCTGCCATGGTGGTTGAGTCGAAGGCCGAATAGGCTTCTACCTAGCTCGTCGAATGAGAACAGGCCGAATGGCCTTAGCCGAACCAGTTGCCTCGATCGGCCAAGATGCTTCGGTCAAGACCCTCCTTCGGCCAACCTCTTCGCCCACGGTCCAAAATCGGCTAGATCCCATTAGCATGCAATCCTAATGGGCCGAACCCTAGAATGGTTGTGAGTATGTTACATTGTGCATAGGGGTGATCACGTATGTCATGCATGGGGTTTAATAGGTGTGTGTGCATGGAAACTATACTAGGGTTTTCTTAACAAGAAAACCAACTTAAATTCTTAATAAAGGTGGTAAGCTTGTAAGCTTTCCATGCTAAGGAATTGATAACAATACATTAGGATCAAAACATGGGAGGAGTTACAAAGGATCAAAGCAATGGTATCAGGTTTGAAGTGTTGATTAAATTGTTAACACATAAACTTTAGGAAAACCCATAACGACATATGACTAACCTAGATGATTTATCTAAATTATCTAGGCTTAGTAAATCAAAGCATTGATAAGAAATCACTTGGAAATCAAAGACTACTGAATGGGCCTGAGATTGGCCCAATGGGTTTAACTTAAGCCCATAACATGTTAAATATTCTTTATTAAATTAATTATGTTTTTAATAAAAGAAAATGATTTATAAACTTTATTAAATTATATTAAATAATGTTTCTAAATAATTAACCTAGAATGAATTAATTTAAATACGATTTAACTAAGTACTTGTAATGACCACTTGTGGGATCATGGTTCAATTATAGGTAATGCCTTAGGTCAGATAGATGAAATCTTAGAAGCACATTAGTAATCTAGGACACTTAGTTGCACACCGAGACCAAACCCTAGATACGACGACTACTGTATATACTTATCGTATTCGCATTCTCTTAAAAACAACTCAGGTACTGAAGATACTTAGGTTACAACAACGAGCACGCATTTTTGTGGTAAATCAATACAGAGCAACACAGGTGAGTTCATTGCCCCTTTTCTAAACATTTTTGTTTTAAAACGCGAGGCTGAGAAGCATGCGTAAACTGTTTTATTTAAATTGTTTACTTAAATGCTTTATTTATTATATGTTGTATGTATGGATGCTTGTTTATAATCCTAGACTCATGTCTAGGTAATCGCTATGCCGGATTAACTAACAAGTTAATTAAATTACTCTTGTGAGTAATATCTAAATTCTAAAACTCTAAACAAACCCTTAGTCCATCGTGTTCAAATTCAAGAATCTAAATTCAAAGTGAAATCGAAAGAACCAAAGCTAAAGATCAATTGAAATGGAATCTAATCCAGTGTGTGATCAGTAAACTAAGGATCCTACTCATGAATCTATAATTATGGTGAAATCATGGAAGTCTAAAGATCAGAATCAAAGGAATCAAGGGAATCATAACCGTGTGTGAAACATTGAAATAATGAACTCATTATGATCTAATGAAATCATTAATACTTAAAGTAAGGTGAGTTGTCAGTTGTATGTAAATCGAGACCACGTGTAACACACGGAAAGTCCCTTCACAGTAGTAGACTCTTGTAGTCAAGCTACATGGGCATAACTTAAACTATTGAATGATATCAAGGAAATCAAGAAGATCATAAAGCAAATGATATCCTAAAGTCCCGATGCATACAGTAGACCAGTAGGTCAAGCTGATATGGGCATAACATTGAAAGTCCCGACGCATACAGGTAGACTCCTTGTGAGTCATGCCTGATATGGGCCTCGTGTGAGAGGGTACAACTTGGACAACCACCAACAACTAAGTCTAATTGATTGAGTCAAATAAGGCCCAATCATCATGTCTTAGTTGTAATTAAATGATTAATTATTAATTTAATTAACCATTTAATGTTATGTTTCTACAACTGTTTTTGGGAAATCATGAAGACATGGTGAACCCAGGAAATCAGAGTATTTCAAATTGTGGAAATCAAGCTTTTAACATAGAAGTGGGTATAGGTAAGAATGCTTAATTATCGTTAATATCAATGTCCTATGTGGCTTAGTATGTGGTGGGATGGCGTCTGGGCGGGTCGTAGGCTCGACTCAGGGGTATGCCCTATACATAAGCATACCGAGCTGGATGATACAGGTGATGTTAGTGAGGTTAAGGTTGTTATCGAAGAGGTTATCAATGTTATCATGGGTGTTTTAAACTGTTAAACAGAGTGCTTTAAATCTCGGATGATCATAGAAGGGAATGGTAGGTAAAATGCTTAATTATCATTAACACCAATGTCCTATGTGGCTTAGTATGTGGTGGGATGGCGTCTGGGCGGGTCGTAGGCCCGACTCAAGGGTATGCCCTATACATAAGCATACCGAGCTGGATGATACAGGTGATGTTATTGAGGTTAAGGTTTTGCCTAAAAGGTTCACAAATCTATTTTTCAATAACTAAACTACATAACTCACCAACCATGTGTTGACTTGATCTTTTTGCATGACTTCTCAGGTGACAAACAGGTCAATTAAGAAGTCATTACTTTTGGGACTAGGACTTCAGATAGAAGACTTAGTATTTTGGACCTGCATATTTTGGAACATCATTATACAATATACTTTTGTATATCTTGTACAGATACAAGATAGAAAATTTATGACGTTGATGGTAGATTTACATTGTTAAATTATAAACAATACTGATGTAATTTAACTTTGTAATTCTATTCTATTTAGCATTTCTCCTTCATATCATGTGCAATGTAAACACTCTGATCATCACGATTATCACTCACGATATCGCGCCCCAGGAACCTTCCACCCGACGGGGAATCCGATACAACCCCGCCGGCTCGGGGGGTGACAACCACCGCCGTATCCAAGGTAAGAACTTTTTCCGTTCGATTTGGCTCCGATTTTCAGTCTCACGCACCTTTTTTTGTTCGATCTGCCTCAGCCTCTGGTTTTCGGGTTTCAGGGGCGACGTCCTTCAGCCAATGGCAGTCGGCCTTAAGCAACGGGTGGTCGTCTTCTAGTTTACTAGTTGGTTCTTGTTTTGGATCTTAAATTGTTGATATTCATGATTTTTAGGATAATTTGTTCATAAGTGCCTACTGTTGAAGTTTAATTTTTAGTTTGTTCAAAAATTCATGGTTAGTTTAATATTTTCATAGAATGTGGTAATGAAATTGTAGATATTAAAGGTGTTTTAAATTTAATTTGATCTTATAATGTGATTATGAATTTGTTGATCATTGAAGGTGTTTTTTTGAATACATGTTTGTTGATCATTGGGTGTTATTTATGGATGCTTTTTGGTTGTTTTATCTTATGGATATTTTTATGACATGTAGCCTATGGATTTAGACAATGAGATAGTAGTTTTTATTATCCTTTGTTGGTATTGGCTACAATTAGCCTCAACAAGAGTTGAGTTGGAAGGATACAAGATCTAGATTCGGCATTAACTGGTCATGCATACACACAAGAATTGTTGCATGAAACTTCTACACAATGTCATGAGATTATGCGTCTTTCTCGTGATGCATTTGTACTATTATGCAATCATTTTAAACAAAAAAACTGGTTGCAAAGTAGTTGGTCAATAACATTTGAAGAAAAATTGGCTATGTTTTTAATTGTCATAGGACATAATGAACGTTTTCGATTGGTTAAACGTAGGTTTCAACATTCTACGGAAATGATTCATGGGTGCTTTCATGAGGTTATAAATGCAATGATGAGCTTTGCTATAGAAATTATAGTTCCAAGTTCTTCTGATGCAATCGCTAACACGGCAGAAAGACATAGAAGGCAAAAAGTACATTAGATGGAACTCTTGTACATGCAGTCAGGCCTGTTGATCAGCAGACACGTTACAGAGGAAGAGGAAAAGGAGAATGTTATCAAAATGTGTTAGCAATCTGCGATTTTTATATGATATTCACATTTGTATGGGCCAGATGGGAAGGCATCGACATGATTCATGAGTTTTAAAAGAAGTTGCATTTAATTCAACTTCTGGGTTTCCTTTCCCCCCAACAGGTTTTCTCTCATACTTTTACATTGATTGTTTTGAATAAAATAACACTTTTATATGTAATATTTTTATACTAACAATTACAGATAAATATTACCTATTGACGCTGCATACACAAACACTCTTGGATTTTTGACTCCATATCGTAATACAAGGTATTGATTAGCCGATTTTTGACGACAACGTGCATCAACTAGAGAAGAAAGATTCAATCATGCACACACACAACTAAGAAATTTTATTGAACGTGCTTATGGCATTCTAAAGGCGAGATTCCCTATCCTGAAGCAAATGACTCCCTTTTCTTTCCCGATACAAATTCATAATTTTATTAGGAAATGCAATATTCATGATCATTTATTTATGGACAACAATGAGATCACTATTTTTTCTGAAACACATGGTGGAGAAAGTGACGACGAATTCGTTCATGACATAGAATGAGGGTCACAACAGGTTGAGTATATGACTAGTTTTCGTGATCAGATAGCTGCTCAACTAATTTAGTATTATTATAAAGTTTGTTGTGTAATTTTCATGGATTTTAGTATGTTTTCATAGATATTTAATGTTTGTTGTGAAATTTAGATTTTTATTATGTTTCTTTTTTTTTCCAATTATAATTATTTATCATTTAATATTGTTATTCAAAGTTCTGATCAAACAGATGATTTAATTCAGCACATATAGTACATAGGGGTAAAATAGTCATTATGTATATTCGTTCAGAGGTCAAACCAAACAACATTATTGATTCATCACTTAACTTTTTCACAGCCTCTTATTTGTTCAGAACTCTTACTGGTTCAACTCTTAATGATACAGATTCTACCAAACAGCCCCTAAAGTAGAGTGATGAATGATGAGCAGAATATACACGTTGAGGAAACAAAAAGACATAATTGTTGCAAGACCTAAACCATAAAGTTAAACAATAATATATACCTTAACGCAAAATAAGGGGAATGATATACACAATGAACTAGATCAATATTTTTCTAATATATGTTTCAATATTTTAATCTGGTTGTTGTAACTTACATAATCATCTTTATGTACTTAATTATGTAAATATTAATATATGATCACTATAATGTGTGTTCATGTCATTTTTCCTCAATATTTTTCTAATATAATCCATGTTTTTTTCTAACATTTCACTTTTTTGCTAAAATTTCACTTTTGGTTTTTATGTTTCATACATTACCACACAGTGACGAAGGATTGTAGGGACCGGGGGGCGACCGCCCCCCTCTTTTTTCGCCAGTAGTGTTAATTTTCGGACCGTAAGCCAATTTTTTTTAAAGTACTGGTTTCGCCCCTCCTCAAAAAAAAAAAATTAACCAAACACATTTTAAAAAATACTCTTTCCATCCCTCTCATTTTTACCCCATTAGCCCCCCTCTCATTTTGTTTGTTTAGACATTTATATTTTATTTTGAATCAATATATCGTGGGAAATGTGAAAACAATTGACTTGCTTTTCCAAAAGAAAGGTTATTGAATAAGAAGGTGATGCTACAAATCAAGATAAACGTAAAAAAAAATCTCAATATATCATTGGAAATGTGAAAAAATTTGACTAAAATGTATTATTAATACATGCATTTACAGGGTTGATGATATATGTGTTATTTAATAAAAAATTATATTTGGGATTATAATGTAATTAGTTCGTCTCAAACCGTAAAAAATTATATTTGGGATTACAATGTAATTAGTCCGTCTCAAACCATAACATGGTTAGGTTTGATTCGGTCTTAATTTTTAACCGGCTCAAAAAGCCCAAAACTAGAAAGCCGAAACCCAGAAAACTCAAACCGTAAAAACCGAACCATAAACACCCATAATAAAGAGTCACCTAAGATTGCAAAAAAACAAATGAATCAAAGAGACATGAAAAGAGTGTAAGTTTTCGAAGGGATGAAGGTCCCGTATTTTATGTCGCCTAGGGCATTTAAATTGGTTAAGCCGACCCTGATAATGATAATTATTAGACATTTTTATTTTTATTTGTTTGACCCGACTTGACCCGAATCACAAATCCGAACATTTAACCCAACTAACCGAGACATACCGGTCGATTGCAAAAAAAAAAAATTTGATCCCGTAAGATTTCGCCCCCCCTTCCAGTTTTGTCAAGCTCCGTCACTGTTACCACATGATCCTATATTTTAGACATTTTATAACATATTTAATCCTTAGGTCACCAAATTATTCTCACATACTTAAACAAATTACTCTCGTATATGGACTATATGTGTTACAAATGTTTAAAATTTGAGATCACATGGCCACATGGGTCATTTATGAAACATATAGATCAAGAGTGGAATCTCATAAACCATCTCAGTAATTCAATCAAACAGAAAATGCAAAAAACTGTTATACAACACAAGAGTTGAACACGAGGTAACTGTCAAGTTAAAACTTTGTATCAATCAACTTTACTTACCGCAAATTCGTACTAACTAAATAAAAAAACATATTTTATATATCTTATTTAGCGTTGATTTTCCGTCATTCCAGTCAAATTTCCTACAGTTACCGTCACCACTCCGTTAACTCCATTCTTCTTCTTCTTCTTTCCACCCCTGATAACCGTCTTATCGTCACCTTCTCCCGTTTTCGCCCCTCAAGATAGTGCAAAAATCAACCATCAATTATAAAACCTCTATTGATCTTTGAGGATACATGTAAAATCCAGATGCTTGAGATTATGATATACATCTTCGTATTTCTTCATTCCATTTATGGACGCAAGGACAATATGTCGACTAGGGTGAATCCTATGCCTCCTTCTCATATCTTTAGATTTATGTTCATCATCTTCCAAACGTAAGTGGTTTACTCACCCTGCATCTCATTTTTGTTTTTCTTCATCTTCGTAATTCGATTTTTCTTATGTAAATTTAGGATTTCTTTGTTTATCCTTCACCCTTTCTTATTGATGGTCTATACACCCTGCATCTCTGTTTTTTTTTTTGTTTTTCTTCATCTTCGTAATTCGATTTTTCTTAAGTAAATTTAGGGTTTCTTTGTTTATCCTTCACCCTTTCTTATTGATGGTCTATAAAAACCGATTGCTCTATAAAAATTGATGTCGTTAAAATCAATTAAAACCCTAATTACATTCCCCCAATTAGGTTTTCACCAATTTCATTCCCCAATTTGCATTTCAATTATATGAATATGTGATTCCTGTATAATTATGTGTCTTCATCTCATTTTTTTGTTTATTGATTTAGGATTTTATTTTATAATATGATGGTTCTATGTTCGTTAAAATGTTTATGGTTTTTAACTGTGAATTTAGATTCCATGAATTGAGTTTCCATAATCAATAAGCATATATTATAGCCTGCTATCAAAAACCTATGAAAGTGCCATTTCAATTGCCATGTGTTCTAAAAGAATACCATCGCATTAGTAATATATAACAAATTGGTTTTAGCGATTTCATACAACCGTTTTAGGATTTAGGCTCAATCTTCTAAGATGGAATATGCAGTTTGTACCATACAATATGTGCATAATAAACGTTTGGTCAATTTTCAATATTGATAAAGTTGAGTTCACAACCAACAGAAAGTTAAGATTTATTTTAGAAGTGAAAATTCTTTTACTCAAAAAAGGTAAATGGGTCAACTGTGTAATACTTTAGTCTGTTACTGGTCAAGTGGAAATTTTTTAAGAAAATCTATAAATGGATTGAACATGACTAACAAGTTTAATAGTTCTCCAAATTTAAAGATTGTGTCACTTTAGATACCATATTACAATTGTGATGATATTATTTTTTTTAAGCATTTTAGAACATCAATTCTTTCATAAAACCCAAGAAAGGAGCGGACAAAAACAGTCGGTTGTTTTGCCCTGTTCATCTTCAAAACAAGGTGATTTTGAGCCATTGAAAAAAATCATCATCAAACCAAAAAACTAGGAAGCTAATTTTATTATCAAGCATCAAATAAATCAATACAATAAGGTTATGCATCCAATTTTTTTATTTTTATTTTGCAACTCCTCAACAATTTCCTTCGGTGTTAAAATGACAATCTTTCTTAGTTTGTATAGTTGGTGTCTACCTTTCATTGATTAATGATTGATGGTTTTTGAATTCGAATAATAGTACACAATTAATCATCTATTTACATGATTTTGTTTCTTATTCATGTATTTTAATGCATTCATGTCCATTTTTTAGTATGTATCCTGAATTATTTGATAGTTACTTTTTTGGTTTTCAAGAACACACACAATCTATTAATTTGTGCAAAAGTGGATGAGCGAAACTTTGAAGAGAATTTTTGCATTTCATGTTCTATCCTCTTTCTCTTAATCTTTTGATTTTTAGGGTTTAGGTTTTGATGTTGCCGATGTTTACCCATCCCATGTCTTTTTCCTATGAAATGACATTAAATTGAAAATGTATCATAATGATAGTTGATGCGTACTGTGTTGTACTTTAGATCACAAATTTCAATGGTAATTGTTCTTAATCTGCTGGAATAATTTGCTTTTGAAAATGTATCTTTCTTGAAAACGAGAAAGATATTAATCCATTTGTTCACATAACAGAAGATGAGTTACCTGTTAATCCTTGCAAACTAGAACAATTTTTGATGATGAGTCTATGAAATAACAAGATTATAGCTTTTTAAAGAAGATAAGTGATGAAAAAGGAAAAGATTGGGATTTTGGATATTATGTCATGGTGATCAAATGCAGGGCCGTCTCTGAGAAGTTAGGTGCCCTGTGCGAATGTTAAAATGGGCCCTATGTGCACGCTCAGACACACACAAATTGACGATAATTAAAACAATATAAATAATATTGTTTTAGCAAAATGATGCATTTCAATGTTTCAAATAACTAAATAAAACGTGACGTTCTTCTAGCATTTTTTTGATGCAAACTTGTTGATTAAATCTCCATAATTCTACTCATGGGGGTGACAATTTCTCCACAAGGCCACCGACCCGGGTGTTTGCGCCCGCGGTTTACCTGTTCCCCCCGGTTAGTCGGGTATTGGGGGGGACCCGGGGTTTACCACGCAAGTGAGTTCCCCGGTCATCACAAAAAAAAAAGATCCCATTCTCAATAGTATAATTGTCAATCATTAAGTCTTTCTTAAGACATTATCGATCGCAAGTATGACTTCAACAACTTCAATTTTGAAAAATTTCTTTCTGTATATGCTACAGTTACCGGAATAGTCAACAAGATTCTATATGCAATTGATGCATTTGAAAAACGATCGATTTGCTTCAAATATTTTAAATATATATAATTAAAAATATAATTGTTATATTTGTTTGTTGTAAAATAAATTAAAATATAGAGTAAATTTCTCTTTTGCTCCCTGTGGTTTGACAAAAGTAACCATTTTCATCCAAATTTTGAAATTTTGCAATTTTCCTCCATTAGTTTCAGAAAATTAACCATTTTCATTCAAAGTCCATTTAAACTTTGGATGAAAATGGTTACTTTTGTCAAACCACAGGGACTAAAATGGTTAATTTTCTGAAACTAATGGAGGAAAATTGCAAAATTTCAAAATTTGGATGAAAATGGTTACTTTTGTCAAACCACAGGGAGCAAAAGAGAAGTTTACTCTAAAATATATATAATATATACAATTTTTTTAATATATAGGGCCCCCTAAAAAATTGGGCCCTGTACGGTCGCACCTCTCGCACATGCTCTAAGACCCCCTTGATCAAATGGTTAGAGTGTAAACAACATACAGAGAGAAATTTTAAACAAAGGATTGTGATTAGCTTATGAACAACCCCACAATGGGTTAGAGTTGTGAAGTAGTTTGCACCTTGACGGATAAGCTGGTTTTGATTACCAACACATTTTTTACATAGTTCCGACAGCAACGCGTCGGGCACAAATGCTAGTTTTACACCTAAATGCCGATCGGATGTGACGACGTAGGGCAACCACCAACACTTCTAAATGAGTTTTATTTTCTTCTATAAAAATCAACCGAAAATGTAATACGTATAATACGTATTGTACATATAGCACATGGGTTAAACTGAGTATAGTTGAAACACCATAACAACTAGATATTGTATGTATATAATGCCAAATTTGAAGGGCATCAAATTTTGTAAATTCAGTTTTCTTGTTAATTTACGCTTATATTTTCTAAAATATATTATCGGACCCGAACAACCTGAAATAGATTTCGGATGAGGTTTTTCAGGTTTCAGATACAATTCGGGTTTCGAATTTTTTCGAGCATCGGATATTTTGAACTCCCCTAGTATGTGTGTATATTTTGTGGTGTTTTGTTGACTCCCTGTGTTATATTGCAAAAAATAAAAAAAATAAAGAATAAAAATTTAAATAATAAAAATATAAATAAAATAAAATAAATATATAAATAATATATATATATATAATAATAAATAAAAAAAAAAATTAATAAATTAATAATAACAAATAAAATAAAAAAAAGAAAAAAATATTATTTTTGAAAATTGCTGAGCAGGTGGACTCTTATGAATCAGGCTTTCTACCACATTAGGGTAGGGATAATCTACCTATTCTAATAAAGGAGTATATTTAGGAGACACGTATCACACTCTGATGAAATCTGGATTTTGTTTTCCCGCCTCTCTCTCCTAACAAATTATAGCAATTTTTAATAATTGAATATTAAAATGTATTACTATTCTTATTTAATTATTTACTAATTTAGTAAACTTGATAAACTATAATAAGATTTAAATTATATATTATATAAAATATAATTTTTTAATTACTGAATATTATTATTATTATTATTATTTGTTTATAATTTCTAGATATTAATATTTCTTATTTCATCAATAGATGATAAATCGAACATATAAATTTTTATAAAAATTATTATTTGTAACATTTTATATATTCAACCCATGTAATACATGGGTTTCTAATGCTAGTATTTAATATATGTGTTTATCTCTCCCACGAAACTGCTAAGCCGGTGGACTTCTCCTTAAATTTTTTTTGAGCTCTTCCATAAAAATATACAGTTGCTCATTTCATTGACCTCGCATTGTTTCGCAAAATTAAACTATTTAAAAACATTACAAATAGCTGAAATATCTATAAAAAGTTAAGTTGAGGAAAAAAAAATAATTGAGACTTTATTATTGGAAAAAGTTTTTGATCTCATTTATATCTAGGTTTTAAAAATATATGTTATAATTAAAGGTCATGATAGATAAGTCACAATTTAACCTATTAAAATTCAATTTACCTAAAAAGTATAAGCAAACATCTATACAACTATATTAATAAATTCATTCAAATTTTTACGTGCACATTTTTTGATTCAAAATTTTGTTTGCTATCAATTAAATTGTTTAGTGGTTTTAAAATTTCATATCATCATTATTAAATACTAGGTTAGAAACCCATGTATTACATAGGTTTAATAAATATAACATGTTGTAAGCAAAAAATTTTTTATAAAGAATTGTATGTTTGATATTGTTAAATGTTAATAAAATACTAACTAACGAATGTTTAAAAATAACAAATTACAAATATAGAAATTTAAGAATTATAAAATTATATTTTAAGATTTTATATAATTGAAGTTTCCTATTAATTCTAAATTTTAATTAATTTTTATGATAAGAAGATATATATATATATATATATATATTATATTTAATTGTATAATTTAATTATTTAAAATTATTTATTATTATATCTAATATAAAAGATAATTAACATTTAATAGGAGAGAGAGGCGGGAAAAATTGTTTTAGAGTTAAGGAGAAGATGACATTTGTCAAAGTAGCTATTCTTTTATTAGTATAAAGATTAAATTGCTTAGCCGTTCTACAATTTTTATATCATCATTTTTAATAAATATTTATTTTTTATTTATTTAATATGTTTAATGTATGTGTTACTTTTCTTTTATAAACTGTAGAGGATCTTCGCGTTTGATATAAAATCTAAAATATAATTTTTTATGTAGGGCCTAGGGGGGTTTTTTTGGTTTGGGCTGTAGGACAGAAAATGGGCCTACTAATCGGTTGTCAGATTGGTGCGAAAGTGGTCCAGTTTTTCTCGAAGAAAAATGTTTCGTTTTTTGGTCGTTTTCTGACGTGAAACACACTTCACTGTTTTGCTGTAAGCCTGTAACACACAAACAGGGACACAATTTATTTCAGTACGTTCAGATAACATGGATTCCTTTTACATTTAATTGATTTTCAATGTTTTACAAATACTTATACTAATAAAAAATAACACGAGTTATATTAATTTTTTTTTTGTTTATCTCCTATTAAGCGTATCTCTATTATATAAATAATAAAATTAAATACCAATTATATTATTTATAACTTTTTTTCGGATTAAAAAGTAGATATTGTAATATATTAAAAAATACTTTTAAAAAAATAATATCACTATATATTTATAACTTTTTTTCAAATTATAAAATAGATATTGTAATATATTAAAAAACACTTATTAAAAAAATCAAATCACTATTAAATATGAAGTTATTATAAAATATGCAATTTTTATAAAACAGTAAATTCTTTTAAAAAGATGATATATTTTAAAACTATAAAAAATAACCAAACAAACAAAACATACCTAGCCAAGTCTCAATAATTAATACGGTTTGAAGGTTGACATGAAAACAAACATTACCCCAATCACTTTATGATACGGATGTTGCTTATAAAAAAAACTCATGACTCATCTAAAATCTTCATTAAAAGATTTTTTTTTAAAAAATATGAAAATAAAATTAATTAAAACCATATTTTATTAATAAATAGACATTTATAGAAAAATGACATTCAAAAACATTTTTCTTAACAATATATTTGAAAATCTATTTAAAAAAACAAAAGTTAGAAATATAAAAATGGTATATAGCTTTTATTACTTAAATTAATTATTTTAGTAATTTCCGATATTTATCTCAAATTATTATTTTATTTTTTTTAATTATATTTAAAACTAATTAATTTATTTTTTATTAAATTCATGTAACATACATAATACTAACGTATTCAATGGTGGATCTAGATTTTTAGTGAGTGAGGGCCAAAATAAACAAAAGAGAGCGGCACAAATAAAAAAAATGTATGAACAAACTAGTTAATATAATAACTGTGACACCCAGATCTCACACGGATCATAAAACACTTGTTTAGACATAAAAAACACGTTGCGGAATTTGGTCCCAAAAATTTTTTTGCAAGGGTTTGTTTGAAAACTCAATAAACAACCCTTTATAACCTGTCACATTCAAAAACCGACACAAACTTGTTTAAAACATTCACATATCAACAAAACATAGTATATTTAAGTTACAACCACAAAAAAAACCAACATAACGAGTGATTCCGCTCCAAAATGTGCCCGATCTGATCGCCCGATGCATATCTATTTTTGACCTGTAAACATCACATATAAGGTCACAATTAGTTCATATGAACTAAGTAAGTAACCCCCAAAGTTCCCAAAACTCATTCTAATACATCCACATACATATCATATGGATGTTTATCATGTTTAGATCATAATATATCATATTCAAACATCTAATTGCACATAACACACCATTGTGCATTAATTTCCCTTAATGGGTCACTTTTCACAAATATGATAATATGATCTATTTCCAACTCCATTACTAGCACCTCTAGTTAATTATCAAATTATATACACTATTTTGACTCATTCAATTACACACACTCTAGTGGGTTTTTATCAATTTAACTCCCGGCTCATCCGGTTATCCACACTGTAACAACCGGTTTTTAATAAAGAAATGTATTGTGAATAATCGTTAATTAAACGATTGTGGTTGTTGTGATTTGAAAATATGTAAGAATTACGTCATTAATGGCAAGAGCACATTTGGTCGTGCTTGAAATCCACGAGGATTTAGTAATTTTTGTTATTGGGGATTGATAGTATGGGAAAAATGATGAACGTGGGCGAAAACCGTGCGCAAAACGGAGTTCGTATGCTCCCGGAATCGCGAAACGAAGTTAAAAATCAAAAATGATGACGCTGGTGACGTGGGGCGGTACGCCTGGCGGGACGCGCCCAGTTGGGGCGATGCGCCCCACGACCTATGTCGGTTAAAATTGTTTTTAACGATCAGAACGCATCGAAAACGTAAATTTCTTTCTATTTTCGACTTCCTTTCACTTCCAGACGACCATAATCGTTTTTGAACAGCCAAACTCCATTTCAAAGCCCCTTAATCATCCAGATCGCGCATAGGAACGTGTTTTCAAGTCCCGATCATTGTTTTAACCGTAGAAATCCGTCAGATCAGGTAACGGTTTGTTTTATCCTACTAGTTTAATATTGTGTGGATTAAATCTAGTTTTGATTGTAATAATATGATTATGGGTATTGATTATGGCCTAGTTGATAACTAGGGATTGTTAGAAACGAAGAACTTGAGATTTTGACGGTGAAATCTTCGTTTTGAAGCCGGGATAATGTCCGGTTGTTATGAAACCCATATCATGGTAGGATAACTAGCAGGATGGATTGAATATGATTTCAAATAAATTATGGATTATAATCCATAGATTAAATGATGATTTTGATGAATTGATGTTACCATTATTAATAGTTATGATCTAAAAATAAAAATTGAATAATAAAAAGTGATTAAAGATCGTAACTAATATAATGAACATCAATTATTTGATAAATTGCCTGGGAAGGCATGAAATATGAATAAGTGTGATAATTGACTAAAACTTGCTAAATATAGTAAGATAGAGTCAGTTATGTGATGAATTGACTTTGAGGAAGTCAAATCAGGCAAGTGTGTTGAACTTGATTGTACGTGCTATACGTGTTGAAACTAGTTGTATATATGTATTTTGCAACTAGGTGGTGGTAGTGGAAATCAAACCACTAGTCATAGAGCAGGAAAGGAGCCTGCAGTTGCTAATCCCTTATCTGATTAAGGTAAGTAATCCCACAACTATGACATCACATAATAAATATTGAAATTGTTGTTGAATGAATTATATGATAAATATGGCATTGGTAATAGGGAAATGTTGAACAATAAAAGTTCAACAACCTATGATAAATCCAATACCTTGGTAAATAATAGTGTGGGACTTCTATGATGGAAGTACCGGTTGGGTGAACATCATAGTAATTTGATTGAATTATATATGACTCCACAATGGTGGATAGACAGAGGTGCTGTCAATTGTCTTAGATGGAAGTACCGGTTGGTGAACATCTTAAGACTTGAATTATATATGACTCCACAATGGTGGATAGACAGAGGTGCTGTCAATTGTCTTAGATGGAAGTACCGGTTGGTGAACATCTTAAGACTTGAATTATATATGACTCCACAATGGTGAATAGACAGAGGTGCTGTCAATTGTCTTAGATGGAAGTACCGGTTGGTGAACATCTTAAGACTTGAATTATATATGACTCCACAATGGTGGATAGACAGAAGTGCTGTCAATTGTCTTAGATGGAAGTACCGGTTGGTGAACATCTTAAGACTTGAATTATTTATGACTCCACAATGGTGGATAGCCAGAGGTGCTGGCAATTGGCTATGGTGGAAGCACAGGAATGTGAACCCCATAGTGTAATATTGATTAAACTATTGTGAGCAATAGTTGATGATTGGTAATGTGATATTTTATATTGTGAGAGTCAATTCGAATAGAAATGACTCAGTTTGAATATTGATTGTGAAAAATGTATTTTTACATTTTATTGTTAAGAAACCATTGGGGTTTACTTACTTAGTTCTTATGAACTAATGGGAATTATTGTGTGATGTTTGTAGGTCAAAAATGACGTACACGGCTGTAAGGATCGAGGTGGACTGGGAATCGAACAGATAAATCTTGTTGCAAACGTTTGAAATTTTAGTTTAAACTTACTTATGTAAATAAGTATTGTAAAATGTGTGACACGTTTGCGTTTGCGTTAAACTTTGTTTAATATTATTAAATAAAGAGGGTCAGACAAGGTTTTAAAATTGAAAAATTTGCTGGGACCAACTCTGATATTATTTTAAAAGGTTGAATAGTAACCGGGGGTTACAAAGCTGGTATCAGAGCATTGGTTTGAGGGATTCAAGTGTTAGAAATACACTTGAACTCAAATCTTATGCTCTTGATATGTGATTAAACGTTCGATTCCAGCCTCGATCATTAAGCCGGAGGTATGAGGTCAGTATTTATGTATTGAATTGTATATGTACACATTGTTGTGTGTATAAATTGTGTGAACCGAACTTCTCAATTATGAAATGAAATGATGAAATTAAGGGCACGAGTGTGTGATAAACATGTTATTATGCCTGGCCAGTATAATGAGATGCTTATGACATAACCGTTTCCTTAATTAAGTCAGATTGTATCATGATTTTGAAGATTAGGTAAGGTGATTATATACTATATAAGTACAAGATTGTTAAATATTGTGAATACATGATATTGATTGTTTAATTATATGATTTCAGCCACGAATGGCTGACGAGCATACCTCTGGTGTGAATAGCAGTGAGAAGGTGGAACTCACTGAAACTCAAATAATGGTGAAGGAAGAGGTGGCAAAGGCTTTTGAAGCTGCTTTGCCCACATATATTGATGAAATTAAGTCTTCCTTAAAAGAGTTCCTTCATCAAGAATTGTCTGAATTTGAAACTGGAGTGGAGATGAAACAATCTTCTAAGACAACTACTTTTAAAGAATTTATGGCTTGTAAGCCAGCTGAGTTTAAAGGGGAGGTAGATCCCTTGATTAGCCAGCGTTGGATATCTGATATTGAAAGTACGTTTGAAACTAGTCATTGTGACTCTTTAAAGAATTTATGGCTTGTAAGCCAGCTGAGTTTAAAGGGGAGGTAGATCCCTTGATTAGCCAGCGTTGGATATCTGATATTGAAAGTACGTTTGAAACTAGTCATTGTGACTCGTCTGATGAGGTCATGTTTGCTGGAAATCAGTTGAAAGATCGTGCCAAAGATTGGTGGGAATTGTTGAGGAAGGAAAAAGGCAGAGATGGAATAAAAGGGCTGACGTGGGCCCAGTTTAAAGAACTTTTCTTGAAGCGGTTTTGTCCTCAAGCCGCTATTGATCGTATTACTGAGGAGTTTCTGCATCTACAGCAGAAAGATGAAAGTGTTGATACCATCACTGCAATTTTCTTCGACAAGGCTAAATTTTGTCCAGACCTTCTTCAGACTGAAAGAATGTGGATAAACCGGTATCATACTATGCTGAACACTAAGTACCGGGAGTTTTTCACGCCTTCTAAGTGTGAGACACTTAATGAGTTGATAAATTGTGCCCGGGAACGGGAATTGGAATTGAAACGACAAGAAGATCGCGGAGATAAACGAAAGGCTGAAACAGAAACAGGTTCGTCTAAAAAGGCAAAGTTTGCCAAATTGTTTAAAAAGCCTGTTTTTACTAAACCTTGTCCCAATTGTGGGAGAATGCACGCGGGGGAATGTCGTGTTAGGCCTGTTGTCTGTTATAAATGTGGGAAGCCAGGACATTTGGCAACCCAGTGTATGAGCTCTCCTAGTCTGTGCTATCATTGTTATAAGCCAGGACATAGGAGGAGTGAGTGCCCTGAACTTAAGAGGGCAGCACCGATTAGTGACGATAGCCGATCGTTTAAATCTCAAGGCTCGGGAAAGAAACCGGAAGCACCCAAACCAAAAGGGAGAGCTTTCCAGATTTCTGCAGAGGAGGCTAAAGTCACATCTGATGTGGTGACAGGTACCTTCTTTGTTAATTCAATACCTGCTTATGTGTTATTTGATTCTGGAGCCAATCGATCTTTTGTGTCTATAAAATTTGTGCATCATCCATCTGTTGTCTTAGAAAAGTTGCCTGTACCGTTAGAAGTAGAGGTTGCTGATTCTAAGAGTTTTCGTGTGTTTGATATTTATCGAAACTGTAAGCTTACGATCAATAACGAGGATTATGTTGTTGATTTAATACCCATGATATTGGGGGAGTTTGATGTTGTTATTGGAATGGATTGGCTATCTTCTTATAAAGCCAATATTCTTTGCAATCGCAAAGTTATACAATTGATAACCCCTAGTGGTTATGAATTATCCATTCAAGGAGAAAAACGTGGAGGGGTTGTTTTGTGCTCTTTGGTCAAAGCCATGAAGTATATGAATCATGGGGGCCAATCCTTCTTAGCTTATGTCATTGATGCTGAGAAAACAGTAAAGTGTTTGGAGGATGTCCCGATTGTTAGGGATTTTCCTGATGTCTTTCCGGATGACTTACCGGGAATCCCCTCTGATAGAGATGTTGAGTTTAGAATCGATCTTATTCCAGGGGCCAAGCCTATAGCAAAAGCTCCTTATCGTTTAGCACCGTCTGAGTTGCAAGAGTTGATGACTCAATTGCAGGATCTTCTCGATAAAGGTTTTATTCGTCCAAGCATCTCGCCTTGGGGTGCTCCAGTTCTTTTTGTTAAAAAGAAGGACGAAAGTTTTCGTATGTGTATTGATTATCGAGAGCTTAATAAAGTGACGGTGAAAAACAAATATCCTTTGCCTCGGATCGATGATCTTTTTGATCAGTTACAAGGGGCTTCTTGGTTCTCTAAAATTGACCTTCGGTCGGGTTACCATCAAATTAAAGTTAGAGAAGAAGATATTCCTAAAACAGCGTTTCGAACCCGATACGGTCATTATGAATTTCTTGTCATGTCTTTTGGGCTGACTAATGCACCGGCGGCATTCATGGACTTGATGAATCGGGTGTGTCGTCCCATGTTGGATCGATCTGTTATCGTTTTTATTGATGATATTCTTGTTTATTCCAAGAATGAAGGTGATCATGCATGTCACTTACGGGAGGTACTTGAAACTCTCCGTAGAGAGAAGTTATATGCCAAATTTTCAAAATGTGCCTTTTGGTTGCATGAAGTCAAATTTCCTGGACATGTGATAAATGCAGATGGCATTCTTGTTGATCCTTCTAAAATTCAAGCGGTGACCAATTGGAGTCTACCCAAAAATCCAACTGATGTCAGAAGTTTTCTTGGCTTAGCTGGTTATTATCGTAGATTTATTCAAGACTTTGCTAAGATTGCTTCATCTTTAACCAAACTTACAAGAAAAGATGTTAAGTTTGTGTGGGGTGATGACCAAGAGAAAGCATTCCAAGAATTAAAGTCCAAATTAACTCAGGCACCGGTATTGACATTACCAGATGGTCCTGATGATTTTGTGGTATATTCTGATGCTTCTTATCTTGGTCTGGGTTGTGTTCTTATGCAATGAGGCAAGGTGATTGCTTATGCCTCAAGACAACTGAAAACCCATGAAATTAATTATCCTATTCATGATTTAGAACTTGCAGCAGTCGTATTTGCCTTAAAAATTTGGAGGCATTATTTGTACGGTGTAAAGTGTACCATTTACACTGATCATAAGAGCTTGAAATATTTCTTCACTCAGAAGGAATTGAATATGAGGCAAAGACGATGGCTGGAATTACTCAAGGACTATGATTGTGAAATTCTTTATCATCCTGGTAAAGCAAATGTAGTGGCAGATGCCTTGAGTAGGAAAGAAGAATATGAACCAATCAAAGTGAAAGCTATGCAGCTTGTGATTACTTCAGGGCTAATTGAACAGATCAAGGAAGCCCAGACTGAAGCTTTAAAGGAAGAAAATTGGAAACGTGACAGGATTAAAGGGCAAGCTCATAATCTTGATGAAGATAGTCGTGGTTTGAAGACTAGGTGGGGTCGAGTGTGGATACCTCCCACTTGTCCACTTAAGTCTGCATTGTTGGAAGAAGCGCACAAGTCAAAGTACTCAATTCATCCTGGGGCTACTAAAATGTATCGTGACCTTCGGGTGAACTATTGGTGGCCAGGTATGAAACGAGATGTGGTTAAACATGTGTCGAAATGTTTGACTTGTATGCAGGTAAAAGCAGAGCACCAGAAACCTTATGGTAAGTTGCAACCATTGGAAATCCCAATGTGGAAATGGGAACATATCACAATGGACTTAATTACTAAACTTCCTAAGACAAGGAAGGGATGTGATACAATTTGGGTCATTGTGGATAGGTTGACTAAGAATGCTCATTTCTTGCCTATTCGTGAGACCTATTCTTCTGATAAAATGGCAGAGATATATGTACGAGAAATTGTGTCTCGTCATGGTGTGCCTGTAACCATTATCTCTGATCGAGATACTCGATTTACTTCTCGATTTTGGAGAAATTTTCAGGAAGAATTAGGAACAAAACTGTTGTTAAGCACTGCGTATCATCCTCAGACTGATGGACAAAGTGAAAGAACCATTCAGACCTTGGAGGATATGTTACGAGCGTGCATTATTGATTTTGGAGGTAGTTAGGATGATTACCTACCTTTGGCAGAGTTCTCGTATAATAATAGTTATCATTCCAGTATTGGAATGCCTCCTTATGAGATGCTCTATGGGAGGAAATGTCGAACTCCCGTTTGTTGGGGAGAGGTGGGGCAACGTGAACTTGCGCATAAAAAGGTAGTGAAAGCTACCAATGAACGGATAGATCAGATCCGTGCCCATCTGAAAGCGGCTCAAGACCGTCAGAAATCATACGCTGACAAGCGTAGAAGGCCCATTGAATTCCAGGTAGGAGATTTTGTGTTGTTAAAAGTCTCACCATGGAAAGGTGTTATACGTTTTCGTAAGCGAGGAAAGTTAAGTCCATGCTTTATTGGACCATTTAAAATCATAGCTCGTGTTGGTGAAGTTGCTTATCGCCTAGAGCTACCTGAAGAGTTAAGTGGAATACATAATACGTTCCACATTTCTTACTTACGAAAATGTTTAGCAGATGAATCTGCGTACGTACCACTGGAAGATATAGAAATTGATGACAAGTTGAATTATGTGGAAAAGCCAGTGGCAATACTTGACCGAAAGGTCAAGCAACTTAGAAATAAATCATTGAGCCAGGTGAAGGTTCAGTGGAAAAATAGAACCGGTTCTGAAGTTACGTGGGAGTCGGAAAATGAAATGAGAAAGTATTATCCTTTCCTTTTTGAGGTTTAATCGGTTTCGGGGACGAAACCTTTGTAAGGAGGGAAGATTGTAACAACCGGTTTTTAATAAAGAAATGTATTGTGAATAATCGTTAATTAAACGATTGTGGTTGTTGTGATTTGAAAATATGTAAGAATTACGTCATTAATGGCAAGAGCACATTTGGTCGTGCTTGAAATCCACGAGGATTTAGTAATTTTTGTTATTGGGGATTGATAGTATGGGAAAAATGATGAACGTGGGCGAAAACCGTGCGCAAAACGGAGTTCGTATGCTCCCGGAATCGCGAAACGAAGTTAAAAATCAAAAATGATGACGCTGGTGACGTGGGGCGGTACGCCTGGCGGGACGCGCCCAGTTGGGGCGATGCGCCCCACGACCTATGTCGGTTAAAATTGTTTTTAACGATCAGAACGCATCGAAAACGTAAATTTCTTTCTATTTTCGACTTCCTTTCACTTCCAGACGACCATAATCGTTTTTGAACAGCCAAACTCCATTTCAAAGCCCCTTAATCATCCAGATCGCGCATAGGAACGTGTTTTCAAGTCCCGATCGTTGTTTTAACCGTAGAAATCCGTCAGATCAGGTAACGGTTTGTTTTATCCTACTAGTTTAATATTGTGTGGATTAAATCTAGTTTTGATTGTAATAATATGATTATGGGTATTGATTATGGCCTAGTTGATAACTAGGGATTGTTAGAAACGAAGAACTTGAGATTTTGACGGTGAAATCTTCGTTTTGAAGCCGGGATAATGTCCGGTTGTTATGAAACCCATATCATGGTAGGATAACTAGCAGGATGGATTGAATATGATTTCAAATAAATTATGGATTATAATCCATAGATTAAATGATGATTTTGATGAATTGATGTTACCATTATTAATAGTTATGATCTAAAAATAAAAATTGAATAATAAAAAGTGATTAAAGATCGTAACTAATATAATGAACATCAATTATTTGATAAATTGCCTGGGAAGGCATGAAATATGAATAAGTGTGATAATTGACTAAAACTTGCTAAATATAGTAAGATAGAGTCAGTTATGTGATGAATTGACTTTGAGGAAGTCAAATCAGGCAAGTGTGTTGAACTTGATTGTACGTGCTATACGTGTTGAAACTAGTTGTATATATGTATTTTGCAACTAGGTGGTGGTAGTGGAAATCAAACCACTAGTCATAGAGCAGGAAAGGAGCCTGCAGTTGCTAATCCCTTATCTGATTAAGGTAAGTAATCCCACAACTATGACATCACATAATAAATATTGAAATTGTTGTTGAATGAATTATATGATAAATATGGCATTGGTAATAGGGAAATGTTGAACAATAAAAGTTCAACAACCTATGATAAATCCAATACCTTGGTAAATAATAGTGTGGGACTTCTATGATGGAAGTACCGGTTGGGTGAACATCATAGTAATTTGATTGAATTATATATGACTCCACAATGGTGGATAGACAGAGGTGCTGTCAATTGTCTTAGATGGAAGTACCGGTTGGTGAACATCTTAAGACTTGAATTATATATGACTCCACAATGGTGGATAGACAGAGGTGCTGTCAATTGTCTTAGATGGAAGTACCGGTTGGTGAACATCTTAAGACTTGAATTATATATGACTCCACAATGGTGAATAGACAGAGGTGCTGTCAATTGTCTTAGATGGAAGTACCGGTTGGTGAACATCTTAAGACTTGAATTATATATGACTCCACAATGGTGGATAGACAGAAGTGCTGTCAATTGTCTTAGATGGAAGTACCGGTTGGTGAACATCTTAAGACTTGAATTATTTATGACTCCACAATGGTGGATAGCCAGAGGTGCTGGCAATTGGCTATGGTGGAAGCACAGGAATGTGAACCCCATAGTGTAATATTGATTAAACTATTGTGAGCAATAGTTGATGATTGGTAATGTGATATTTTATATTGTGAGAGTCAATTCGAATAGAAATGACTCAGTTTGAATATTGATTGTGAAAAATGTATTTTTACATTTTATTGTTAAGAAACCATTGGGGTTTACTTACTTAGTTCTTATGAACTAATGGGAATTATTGTGTGATGTTTGTAGGTCAAAAATGACGTACACGGCTGTAAGGATCGAGGTGGACTGGGAATCGAACAGATAAATCTTGTTGCAAACGTTTGAAATTTTAGTTTAAACTTACTTATGTAAATAAGTATTGTAAAATGTGTGACACGTTTGCGTTTGCGTTAAACTTTGTTTAATATTATTAAATAAAGAGGGTCAGACAAGGTTTTAAAATTGAAAAATTTGCTGGGACCAACTCTGATATTATTTTAAAAGGTTGAATAGTAACCGGGGGTTACACACACTCTAGTGGTTTATCACACTATCTACCGACTCATTCGGTTATCCACTCTCTAGTGGTTCAATTGATCAATTTTTACCGGCTCATCCGGCTATCCACACTCATGTGGTATCATGAACTCATTTACCGGCTCATCCGGCTAATTTTATGCCATTTATATTACGCATACAACTCAAGCATAACATTCATATTAAAACTAAAAATGCCTTCTCATAAGTCTTTTAACTCAATTAGTTTCATTAGTCAAGTTATGCACAATCAATATATAAACACCAAAAATCAAGTAGACTATTTCTACTACTTATATGTAATGTTATAGTAAGTTGGGTAACTTACCTTGTTCAAATGGTTGATCACCTCCTACAACCTCTTTTCCACTTATATGGCTTATCCCTTGACTTCCACCACCAGCACCTAATTGCAATTCACATATATATACAACTAGTTTCAATACACACAACACATATACATATTGATTCAAACTAATTTGAATCTCAATTATCACTATATAGTGTTTAGAAGTCAAGATACTACTTATAATCACATGTTTATGTTAAAAACATTGACTTTCAAATCTCATTTTTGTACAGCAACTTTCTGAGTTGCTGCTGTAATCAGTGGCGGACCCAGGAATTTTTTTAATGGGGGTCGGAACTTTATTGGGGCTATTGTATGTCATTAAATATTTCATTTTCTGGACCGATTAGAATTGGGTCAGGTCAGATTATCAAAAAAAAATGAAAACACTAAAGTAAATCAAAAACCATTAGAGTTGTTACTCTTATATATGTCTAAAATTCAATCTTTTTAAGTTACAGATAATACATATTGGGTTATTTGAGTATTAATTTTATTAGTTTTGCTTTCCAAATGGTTTTAAATTGGGCTTCAACAGTGTTATCAAAATTTCATGGGGGTCGGTGTCAAAATTTCTTGAGGGTCGGTTAAGATCAGATCGTATATAGAACACTTTAAAATAAAGTTCATGGGGGTCGGTCGATCCCCATAAAATGGGCTAGGTCCGCCCCTGGCTGTAATCAACATTTTTGACACATTTACAATATGTTTTAGCTCTTCAGGTTCAAAGATGGGTTGTAGTAGACTCTTAGACCTTTCCAGGCATATAAAATACGCCTCAAACGGATACACGGTTGATTTTATACACAATTTACAAAATCAGAACAACACCTTCATTTTCCCAATTCAGGTTGCTGAATTTTCCATGTTGCTGCTGTAATTGCCCTTTTAACCCACCTTAAGTTTTTTTTCAGCTTTTCATGTCAAAAGATGGATTGTAGCCCTTTCAAAGAGCTTTTCAAACATATAAGGCTCATTTTCTCATGATTTTTCTATGATTTTATACGAATTTTATAATAACAGTGCAGCAACACAATTTCTTTCAATTCAGCATCTAATCTCTTTTGGTTCAAGCATTTCACCAAGCATCTTATGTGCATAACTTATAGACATGTTCATTCAGCATATTTACTTACTAATCAACCCCCATTCATGGTTCATTAACATCAAAGTTCATAACTTTATGCAATCACACACAATAACTAGTATTTTGATTGTCTCAAACACTTAATAAGCATCTATTCATGGTTTATAACTCATTTTAATAACAAATTTCAAGATTTGAAACAAACCCTAACTTTGTTCATCTCAAGAACTTCTAATCAACATCAATTAAGAGATTAATAGTTACTTACAAGATGTTAGAATCACTAGTAGATAAGATTGGAAGCTTCAAATCTCAGATTTTGCCCATGTAATCAACGAATTTGGGAAGCTAGGTTTGTAGCTCTTTCTCCCTTCTTCTCTGGCTCACGTACGACCACACACATACAAGAGTTTTCTGGATTTTGACCAAGTCAATGGTCATATTCCCCTTTTAATTCAACTTTGCCCATATGGCAACTTTGGTCCCTCAAGCTTTAAACTAGTTAACTTATTTAACCAACCTAATCAAGTTAGTTACTAGTTAACTATAATACCCTAAATGTTATTATATTATTATCACAACATAATTTAAAATATAATAAAGTTTATTTATTAACACACGTAACCGTTAAAACCGGTCGTTACAATAACGGTAACTAAGTAGTCATAAATCTAATGTTAAGTTTAGTAATTTCTGCAAACAATAAAATCTTCACATTGCAAATTTGGCTTCAATAACTATTTCATTAGCTTTATTTCCAAGCTTTCAAACTTCTGACAGTTGGGGGCTTATCAATTAGGTTTTGAAACAAGGTTGAGGCTTAAAAAAATTGTAAAGAAAATTTTTGGTTTTCGAAAGTGTTTTCGAAGAAAATATCAACTTATCATGAAATTGAGTAGGGCATTCCCACCCACTCAGCCATGAATGAATCCGTCCTTAAACGTACTAAATCGTATAAAAAGTATTCTATAGAATTTAAAAGACAAGTTAGTAATTCTAATAATGCCGTTAGTTTGTAAGATGCCACAAATGTGTCATTGATAATATAATCGGATCTTTGATTTTATGTCACTCAGTCGTTCCTTTTTAATATTCTTTCGTTTGTTTATACTAAAATTCTTTTTTTTTTTTATACTGAATTATTGTTTTTTGTATGAATTGTGTTTTTTATGCTAGATTTTTGTTTTTTATACTTAATATTTTTACTTGTGTTTTGCAATAGATTTTTCTTTTTATGTTTATAAGCAAAATTGTGTTTTTAATGAATCCTTCTCATATATTTACATATCATTAATTATTCTACTTCATATTTTATATTATAAATTATTATTATCATATTTTTTTGCATTTAAGTCTAAATTGATTTGAAATTGGGCAATTAAGTCTAAATTGATTTGAAATTGGGCAAGTAACAAATCTGGGCCCTCTCTTAGTGCAACCACTTATTTATTTATTTATTTATTTATTTATTTATTTGAATTAATTTGTTGAATTTCACAATCACATATTTGTTTAGTATCAAATCCACTGTCGCTGATCTGTCTGTTTGATTTTGTTCATTTGTTCACCTTGAATAAACATGACAACATATGTTGATTTCATCTGTTTAAATATATATTGGCTTCAATATTTTCTTGTTGAACCAAACTAAAGCCATTGAACTATAAATCTGTATATAGTAAAACACAATGTGAATATGTGATGATATATTCAAACACATGACAATTTTTCTAGCATATTTACTTTTCAAGCTTTATAATAGCATATGGCCTTTTGCTCTTATGTCTTTTTTTTTTTTCCAGCAATGACTCAAAACAATATTTATATAAATAGTTTTAGACAATCTGTATTATGCATTTTGGACAATTTTCTATTTTATGTCTTTTGTATTATTTATAAATGCACAATAATTTGAGACCGTAAAAGCAAACCGTTAGCAATTTAAGCAAAAACTGTTAAAACCATACCATAAACGCCTATGTGGCAAGGCACTTCTCCTTTTTCTAAAATTGCCTTTTTTTCTCAATCTACTAGGTAGACACTTACGGCTTTACCCTTCGCTGGATCCAATTTTTATAATCAACGGGGATATCTAACAAAGTTTTATCTTTAATAAATATATTAGTTTTTGAGAAGAGAAATAAAATAGAATATTGCAGCTGCAGGGCTATAACTATTAAGGCTATTGTTGTTATTTTGGGCCTTTTTCAATATCAGGTTATCTACAAAGCCCAACATCTAATATTTTGTTTGTTTAAGTCACTTCAACTTGGAACCGGTTTCAGTTTCAAATTTTTTTTGATTATGGTCAACCAAAAGTCAAAAATCGGTTCTGATTTGGGTTGGGTTTTTGACTGGTTTCGACCGGTTTTTTGTCGGTTCTGGTTTAAGTTTTGGCCAGGTAAAGATGGAACCACTTTCGATAATTTTGGTTCCGGTTTTTTTTTTTTGAAAATCCAGAACCGATATACCTGTTGGTTTGGATAGGACAAATTCTAATTTTTGGTTACCGTTTTTGGAATCGGTTTTTGCACATCTCTAAGCAATGCCATAAATACATAAAGGGAGACGTGACATCTTGCGACTAGGGGATGGGTTTAAACATTTTTAGGCTCTGGTTCTTAATCACTAAATTATTGAAAACTAGGCTAAATACATGTTTATTACACATGTTAAATCTATAAATTTTAAAATTATTTTTTAAATATCATATCATATTTCATATATTTCTCAAAGATAGTTTTGTAAAAATTTAAATTTATTTATTATACATCATCTATTTGTATTCGACCTGAAAGTTTCTCTAAAAGCATCATCTTTTCTGTAACACCCAAACTTTTCGCACGATTACACGTGTCCAATTTTAGGTCCCAGATTAAAAAATTTTCCGCAAAATCATGTTCGGAAGCGTGAGATGACCATTCCATGAGTTAAACACACTTAATTTCATAACATTTACATTTATGATTAATAAAACTAGTGTGTTTAAGTTTGATACCACCATAGAGTTACATAACGTTCGATTCCACTTCAAAACGTGCCCGATCTGATCGCCCAATGCATATCTATTCATGACCTGTAACATCACATATAAGGTCACAATTAGTTCATATGAACTAAGTAAGTAACCCTTCCCAAAATTCCCCCAAAACTCATTTTACCACATCCACATACATATCATATGGATGTTTATCAAGTTTATATAATAATATATCATATTCAAACATCAAATTGCACACACCACACATTGTGCATTTATTCCCTTTAACGGGTCATTTTCACAAATATGATTATATTATCTAATCCAACTCTACCACCAGCACCTCTGCCTAAATTTAAAACACCATATATATATATATATATATATATATTTATTTATTTATTTATTGGCTTAACCAATTACCCACACACCTGTGGTTTCAACAATTTAGTTTCCGGATTAACCGGTTATCCACACATTTGTGGTATCACAATAAAATGTAAAAATACATTTTTTCACAATCAATATTCAAACTAAGTCATTTCTATTCGAGTTGACTCTCACAATGTAATAATATCATATTACCAATCATCAACTATTGCTCACAATAGTTTAATCAAAATTTCACTATAGTGTTCACATTCCTGTACTTCCACCATAGCTATTTGTCAGCACCTCTAACTATTCACACATTTGTGGTATCATAATTAGTTCAAGTCTTAAAATGTTCACCCACCGGTACTTCCATCTAAGACAATTGCCAGCACCTCTGGCTATCCACCATTGTGGAGTCATAATTAATTCAAGTCTTAAGATGTTCACCCACCGGTACTTCCATCTAAAACAATTGCCAGCACCTCTGGCTATCCACCATTGTGGAGTCATAAATAATTCAAGTCTTAAGATGTTCACCCACCGGTATTTCCATCTAAGACAATTGCCGGCACCTCTGGCTATCCACCATTATGGAGTCATAAATAATTCAAGTCTTAAGATGTTCACCCACCGGTACTTTCATCTAAGACAATTGCCAGCACCTCTGGCTATCCACCATTGTGGAGTCATAAATAATTCAAGTCTTAAGATGTTCACCCACCGGTACTTCCATCTAAAACAATTGCCAGCACCTCTGGCTATCCACCATTGTGGAGTCATAAATAATTCAAGTCTTAAGATGTTCACCCACCGGTATTTCCATCTAAGACAATTGTCAGCACCTCTGGCTATCCACCATTGTGGAGTCATAAATAATTCAAGTCTTAAGATGTTCACCCACCGGTACTTCCATCTAAGACAATTGCTAGCACCTCTGGCTATCTACCATTGTGGAGTCATAAATAATTCAAGTCTTAAGATGTTCACTCACCGGTACTTCCATCTAAGACAATTTCCAGCACCTCTGGCTATCCACCATTATGGAATAATTCAAGTCTTAAGATGTTCACCCACCGGTACTTCCATCTAAGACAATTGCCAGCACCTCTGGCTCTCCACCATTGTGGTGTCATAAATATTAAGTCTTAAGATGTTCACCCACCGGTACTTCCATCTAAGACAATTCCCACACTTTTATTCACCAAGGTATTGGATTTATCATAAGTTGTTGAACATTTATTATTCAATTTTCCCCTATCACCAATGCCATATTTATCATACAATTTATTCAACAACAAATTCAATGTTCATTATGTGATGTCATAGTCGTGGGATTACTTACTCAAACACCGGCTCATCCGGCTATTCTTATGCAATCTATGTTGCATATTCAATTCAATCATGACATAAACACATTGGAACTTAACATATATACATTAGAGTCTATTAACTCAATTAGTTCCAATTAAGTTATGCCCATTCATTTAAATCAATCAATATATATATATATATATATATATATATATATATATCACAATCAAGTAGACTCTTTCTACTACTTATATGTAATGTTACAGTAAGTTGGGTAACTTACCTGGTTCAAACGGTTGTTCACTTCCTACAACCTCGTTTCCACTTCTGTGGCTTATCCCTTGACTTTCACCATCAATACCTAGTTGTAATTCACATATATACAACTATATTCAATACATATAACGCATACAATCAAGTTCAACGCATTTGACTGGTTTGACTTTCTCATAGTCAACTTATCACATAATTGACTCTATCTTACTACGTTTAGTAAGTCTTAGTCAATTATCACAATTAGTCATATTTCATGCCTCCCTTAGACATTTTATCACATAATTGATGTTCAATTATATTAGTTATGATCTTTAATCACTTCTTGTATTCAAAAATTCATTTATGATCATAACTATTAATAGTTTTAACATCAATTCCTCATAATCATCATTTAACCCATGGATTATAATCCATAATTCATTTCAAAATCATAATCTACCCATCCCTACTAGTTATCACACCATGATATGGGTTTTATAGCAACCGGACATTACACCGGCTTCAAAACGAAGATTTCACCATCAAAATAGCAAGTTCTTCGTTTCTAACAATCCCTAGTTATCAACTAGGCACTAATCAATACCCATAATCATAGTAATACATTCAAAACTAGATTTAATCCACACAATATTAAACTATTAGGATAAAACGAATCGTTACCCAATCGAACGGATGTTCGGTTGCAAAACAACGATCAGATTTTGCAGATACGTTCTCTGGTACGATCCGTAGGCTTAGACGGCTTCAAATCCAAGTTTTGCAGCCCCAAATGTTGTTTGTGGGTGTAAGAAACTCGAAAGAAAGGGTTTAAACCCTTCTGGAAGTGAAATATGATCTTAAAACCCAATTTTGCCGACTTAACATGCCAGGCGCATCGCCCCAGCCCGAGGTTTGGCCCGGGGCGTACCGCCCCAGGTCTATTTCGTCAATTTTTGATCTTATCTTCTTTTCGCGATTCCGGACAATCCGTAACTCCGTTTCGCGCACGGTTTTCGCCCACGTTCACCATTTTTTGCATACTATCAACCTATAATAATTACAATCATCAAATCAACATGTATTTCTAGAACGATCACATGTGCTCTTGCCATTGATGACGTAATTCTCACATATTTTCAAATTACAACAATCACAATCGTTCAATTAACGATTATGTACAATACATTCATTATTAAAAACCGGTTGTTACATTTTCTCATAGTGATAGACGTAAGGTTTGTTTATATTTCACTCTTTTATAGACTTGTAAATATATTGGTGCGGGAGGTCGACTGTGGGCAGTAGAACTGATTATTGGAACACATTTTCTATTTGTAGATAATAAAAACTGATTTATGCGTTGATTATAAGCAATGACCTTCCATTCTTGGAACTAACCACATAATAGGATATTGGCGTGTCTTAGGTTATTAAAGTTTTTCAAGTAGAATGGATGTCCATTGAGTTTTCCTGTTTATTTTCTTGATTTCTAGCAAATCATTGAATCTTTGTAGTTTATAATCAATCAAAGAACCCAATTTGATACTAAAAATTTCGAGACGAAAACCCTTGAGGAAGGCCGTGAATGGTGACATAGATAGAAAGGGCAACCCAAAATGCAAGTAGCACCCACCCATTAATTAACCATAGCGCTTCACAATGATTTCTCTAAATGCCACGAATGGTATCCGTTGTGGCCACCACTATGTCTCATCCAAAATTCCTCTTTGCAGATAAAGAGAATTCGAGAGATGGTGAATGATATGTGCCCTTTTCCATTGGCCACGATGTACTCACCACTTTCATCATGGAACATGGGTGGTTCGACAAGCTTAGAAAGTAAAGCAGGGCTTGGGGCCAAAATCTTAAGACCTCGTTTTTTAGCAAATTTTTTATATACATTGGATTTGTTAAATTGATCCAAAATCCAAAAAATCAGAGTGACTAAAACAACAATTTTATACTTTACGGTGTGTTAGTTTTGAGTTTATTTGTTGAAAAAGTTGCATCACGCATTCTTCGATTGTTTCACTCATTTAAAAATTGATCTTTTTAAATACTTTTTAATCTTACAATCTTATTTTTTTTCTTCTCCATCTTTATTATTGTGATATTTTGAATTTTTATTATAGCCATCGATTGAATTTTACAGGTGTTTTTTCAACTTAACTTTGTTGATTTCTATTATTATTTGTTTATTAATTTGATATTTTGATACCAATTGCTGCTAACTTTTTTTATTTTTGAATTCTTCACTTTTATTAAAGTTAATTTTATTTGTTGATCATTTATTGGATGTAGGCTTCTAAAATTGATTATGGCTATATGTTTTATTAAAATCTTCAATAGTTAGTTGATATGATAATAATATAGGATCCTTTTTCTTGTTTCACCTTTTTATCTATGTTTAATACAATTTTGTTGCTTCTCCTTGCAATTAGTTTATTAGATATTTGTTATGTTGTTATCAAACTAATAATATGTTAAGTGTATTGTTAACATTTATTAAAATTGAAAATATTTATTTAATAAAAGGGCCTAATTCTATTAGTCGTTTGGGTCCCCAAAAAGTTTGTGTCGACCTGCTTAGTTTAGTTTAGTTTACGTACATGCACATTTATTAATCATGCAATGTGTTACTTTTTTTTTTTAATAAAAAACAGTGGCTAATTAGTGGTGATCTTTAGTTAATGTCCTTGCACCAAAGGGGCTTTGTTCTAGCGGTACCCATTGGCTTTTCAATTAGAATGTCATGGGTTCAAATCTCGCCTAAGATGAAATAAGGGTTCTTGAGAGGTCAGGGGGTTTTTCGGTACGGTTTTCTCCTGGGGTGTTAGTGGGGTCTTAACGGAGGTCTTGGTAACCAGATCTTGGTGACGTGACCTGAAAAGTGAAAACCAATTATTCACATGTTGAGATCAAATGCCGTTAAAAAAAAAGAAGATAATTTCCTTGCATTTTGTAGCCTATATAGGCCCTCTTTTATGAATTAAGTTAATTGGAAAAATGGATTTAATATTCTCTTTAAATTTCTTCTAAACTTCTTTGTATTTTTTTTTTAGTCATTGAATCCGATCGGTTCACATCAGCATATAGTAAATATAATGCAAAATACAGTTTCATGTAATTTCAATGAATCACACATCCTTTAAAATTGATAGTTGTTCTAATCATATATGCCTATAATTGTTAAATGAGAGAAAAGGGGCACGCATTGAAACCTAACTTAAGATCCTACACCTAACATCTAATCTTTGGTAGTTATTAGACTATTTATAACGGGGATTGACTCAAGCATGAGAAGCCTTGGTTGCGACCTGATCACGTACTTGTCCCATTACACATGGGGCGTGACAGTGGATAAAGGGTTTGGCTGTGACTGACTGTGATTATGGGGTTTACAACACACTTCCATAATCACCATTTTTCTTTTTCTTTATTAATTTTTTAAACCAATAAAAAACTCAAAACACTATTCATTTTTTTCGCCCTATTTATACTCACTAACTAACACTCTGCTTGTATGTTTGCCACCTACGCGACATGGTCAAACTCACCCACCGTGTTACACATGAAACCTTTTTTTCTTTGACTCAACAACAAAGAACCTGTTTTTTTCTTTTGCCCCACCCTCTTTTGGATTGAAATGGACATTATAAAGAATGTTGTATCAAGAAAATAGGTACGATAGACAAAGAAAGGCCCATGCTTGGAACTTTGGCATTTCCTTTTGTAATGTAGGGTTGTTATCTTTTATGTTCAAAAAATATCTTCACATAAAGTCTAATTTGACCGTGTATTTATGCCTGTCTTTAATTTTATGAAAGAACATTGATGGAAGAATTGTGGTCCTAATTTGTTACTTTATATATGAACTAGGTTTTACGTTGTTCGATTTTAGTAATGTTATAAAAAAGATACTAAATTATGATTTAATTTTGTGGTATTTATATTTATATAAAAACTTCAATTTTCTAAAAAAGTAGACTAAAAAATGATGATAAAAAAAACCAAACAAACATAGGGTTTTGGCACACATCAAATCACTCGCACCATATAAGATGCTTTATTAGTTTTCCACAACATACATATCCAGATGCTAGATCAAGAAGAAGAAGAAAAAATAAAAATATAAAAACCCTAAAAAATAGGCTTTGAAGTTGAGCAAGAGTAGTGAGTTAATTTTTATATAATTACTAGGTCTATACCCCGTGTGTTACACGGGTTAAATAAAAAAATAATAAATAGTCAATAATAATATAATTAGTAGTTTATATAGTTTAATACATAAGTAATAAAATAATAATATTATTTATTTAAACACTAAGTTTATTAAATTTTGTGTTTTGAATATTTTATATTTCATAATAATTTGGATTCTAAAAAAAATGTACTCTTTTAAAATTAATATATTTTTTTAATGCTTTAAAAATCTTTTTTAATTTAAAAATGTATAAAAGTATATTTAATATTTAATATTATTATTATTGAATATGGGTGCATTTAATAGGAGAGAGATGAGGAAATTTTTTATAAGGATAGTCTAGAAAAGTGAGATGTGTCACATTTTATTTTGATTTATTAGTATAGATAGATTTCTGATTAGTAGTATAATTGTTAGATAAGTTCATGATGACTTCAACCTAATATTGTATGAAACACTTAGGGATGCAAACGAATCAAGTGGATCGGATCGTAAAAAAGCTCAAACTAGCCGAGCCTAAATGAACCTGAGCTCGAGCTTTAAATATCTAGCTCGAGCCCGTTTGCGAGCCTAGACAAGCTTTTTATTTTTATAACTTTTATTTATTATATTAAGTGTATATCTATAAAATTAATTATTTTTGTATATAAAATTACGATAAATATATTTAAGTCTTATATTTTAAGTTAAATTAGAGTGTACCCACCCACGCATTGCGGCGGGAACCCTCTTGTAATCAAAAAATTGTCGAAATGCTCTTTCTTTACTTTGGTAGGTTGTTATGGTGCTTTGCCTAAAAAGAATAACAATAACAATAACAATAACAATAACAACACCGATCAACTCTATTTATACAAACTTTGTCGAGCTATATTAAAACCTACTAAAAGATTAAAGATCGAGTACTATGCATCCACCATGCGAACTGTTGAATTGTTTTTAGACATTCATTGAGTGCGATAACTTGATTTTTTTTTCATGTCGCTAACTCCACTTTGTTGCTTAGAATAATTAACTATCATACAAATAGTAAACAATAAGGTTTAATATCAGGAAATCAATAGTTACCTACACAACATTTATGGATATCGTCTACATTCTTCTATAAAGGTTGTCACATTATCAATCGGTTTAAACTAAAACAATGATAATCTTGCATAAAGGTTGTCACTTGATCAGTCGGTTCCAATAATGAAACTTAAATATTAAACTATGCACCTAATTTTGTATGATGATAGTCATGTTTTCTTATAAGGTAAGATACATTGTCATTGCAAAAGTTTAGTAAGCAAAACTTATAAAGAAGCTCCTTAAAAAATACTACTTCACAAAGAAAAAATAATTATTCTTTTCACATGCCTAAAACCTTTGTGCACAAAACCAAACAAAAAAAATAACTATTCATTTTACATGCATTTTATTATATATATAATAATTTGGAAAATAGAATTAATATACTAAATGAATAGTATACATATTAATATTATATTGAAATAGTGTGTGTGTCTATATATATTATTAAATAGTATAAACAATGAATATATATAGTGAAAAAATGTGGTTCTTTCTAGGGTTTTGTTGGTGTTTGGAGAAGGTTGCGGTGGTTTATTTGTTCTCATTGAAAATCGATGTTTGCTTAGAAATTTATGTTTTTTTTAATTCAACCAATTGGTTGCCGGTGAAAAGGATTTTGTGAGTATTTTTTCTATTATTTTCATATTAATATTATATTGAAATAGTGTGTGTGTATATATATATTATTAAATAATATGAACAATGAATATATATAGTGAAAAAAATATGGTTCTTTCTAGGATTTTGGCAGTGTTTGGAGAAGGCTACGGTGATTTATTTCTTCTCATTGAAAATTGATGTTTGCTTAGAAATTTATGTTTTTTTTAATTCAACCAATTGGCTGCCGGTGAAAATGATTTTGTGAGTATTTTTTCTATTATTTTCATATTAATATTATATTGAAATAGTGTGTGTGTGTGTGTATATTATTAAATAGTATGAACAATGAATAAATATAGTGAAAAAATGTGGTTCTTTCTAGGGTTTCGGCGGTGTTCGGAGAAGGCTACGGTGATTTATTTGATTTCATTGAAAATTGATGTTTGCTTAGAAATTTATATATGTTTTTTAATTCAACCAATTGGTTGCCGATGAGAAAGATTTTATGAGAATTTTTTCTATTATTTTCGTAACATATTTGTATGAATTTTGTATGATTTTATATTTTAACGGAAAATTAGTATATAGTTCGTGATGAGAGATTTGATATTGGTACGTAACTTATACTTCTGCAAATAATATATAATACATATTATTAGGAGTGCATTGCAATAACCCGCCGCAACGCGCGGCGGGGATAAACCTAGTTATAAATATATATTCAATTAGTAATTAAAGTAAATAAATTAAATAATTAAAATATAAACGAGCCAAACCGTGCTCGAGCCTAAACATTTTCTAGCTAGCCGAACTCAAGCTCGAGCCCTATTTTCTCTAAACGAGCCGAGCTCGAGCCTTAACGAGCTCGACATCGGCTCGGCTCGTTTACACACTTAGAAACACCAAATCGTTTTAAGGTTTCGTCATGTAACATTCATAGATTTTGTGGTTATTGTACGAAGTGGTTTTAACATAAATATTACGAGTAAGCAGTTAGAATGTGACACTGGTGGCAATAACCATGGACGGCCTGGGGAAAGGGCAAACCCGACCCCTATTTCGGGCCCATTTTTTGGAGGGCACAAAATTTTTTATATATATGTATATATAGAGATTCATTTAATTGATAACTAATAAGGTGAAGAAAACTAAAGAAATATTTATAAACACATTATTTAATCGGTGAAAAAAATCATTTTTTATAAACTATAGGAAGTTACTTTCATACCCTTTAAACTAAATAAGTCCATTGGCTCGTTTAACGGCTAATTCGGTCTGGTTTAACCGGTTTTCAATTTTTTTCCCTATAAAAAAACGAACCGAATTCGAGAAGTGGTTCGGTTCTAATTTCGGTTAAAACCAAAAAAAAATTGAAAGGCAAGTAAACAGATTAAAAGTCGAATAAACCGATCCAAATAAACCGAATTCAATCGAATAAACCGATTAAAACCGAATAAACCGATTAAAACCAAATAAACCGATCTGAATAAACTGAATTCAACCGAATAAACCGAATTCAATCTTATATATTATTAATAAGATAATAAATTTAAATTTGAATTCGGTTAACCAATTAAACCAACTTTATAAAAAAATTGGAATTAAAAACTAAAATTCGGATATGGTTAGGTACCAAACCGAAAACCGAATTCGGAATTTGGATACTACTAGAACCAAAATGAAAACCGATTTTAGAATTCGGTTCGATTTTTTCAGTTACAAATACGTTTCGGTTTTCGGTATAAAACTTTTTTTTTTTTTAACACCTTCACTTTAATATTTGAATTCGCTAGAGGGGTCCTTTCTTTTCTGGCTCGTCTTGGGCACACCAATATTCAGGGCCGCCCCTCACAATAACGGCTTATAATATTAATCTTTACTACATGTAATTTGATTTCAACTAGAAAAGTTACCGCGCGCTGCCGCGGGCGATACGACTAAGACTCGTACGTTGCAACATGATGGTTTTATTAAAAGAAACATATGAACTTATGACTTAAAATTAACAAAGGCCCATGTTCAATCCAATAGCCCGATCCTAGCCCACTTAATCAGATCCTGTATAAATATACGATATAACTCTATATTTTTTAAATACCATATTGCCACGATTATATCCCCAATTGATTAATTTATTATAATCTCTCAAAATGTGTTGTTACAAGTTCACTGTTTTAGATAAATTCATATTGTATAAAAATTTCATTTCTATAATAATTGAAGGTTTTGTAAGCGTCGTTTTTGATAAAAGATTCTTTTTAATTTTTAAAAAATCATTATTGCTGTAAAAAGATGCTAAGAAAAAAAATAATCAAAATATAGCTAAAGTATCACGTTGTTGTAAAAAATTTGAATTAATGTTTCCGACAAGCTACCGCCGCATCCATTTCATTAGGAATTGTTTTTGTTTTTCAACAAAAAAAAATATATACATTAAAGAATTCCTTTGCTTGTTTTTAAGTAAAATCAAAGGAAAAGAAAAAGGGTTGACAGATGGTTTAGAACCCACGACTCTTGTAAAGTTGATAGTCAAACTTATCAACTAAACCCGACTGCAATTGTTTATATTTTCAACCAGTAGAAAGAATTTCTTTGGTCTTTTCTTAAGAAGGATCACCGACATTGCTTTTTAAGTATATACAAAGTAACTGAAGCCGCGCATTACGGCGGTGATGTTGACATGATTAAGTATGTAAAGAGAAATGTATGAAGTGTAAACTAAAACAAAAATGAAAAACATATCGCAAATTTTTTTTCAAAAACCATAAAAAAGTGATGTCGTAAAAATGTATATTATCAAACATGAAAACGTATTTTCATTGATCTTCTTGCTCGTTAAAAATTGTTATTTCGAAAATAGGACCCAAAAAAGATGGGGATCGGATGTATCTGTGTGCTGTAAGTGGATGCTTAATGCATAAGTTATTTGAACTATATGTCTAAATTGTTGCACCTTTTTATAAACAATATATTTAGTTACACTAAAGTCTACTAACATTAACATAATTAATGATAGGAAATGTGAGCGGCAATCTCCGGGAACAAACCTAGCTAGAATATGGACATGAAGAATAAAATACGATCCAACAACGGCCTGCGGCACAAAAGACGTTGGAGAGAGAGAAGAAGAAGGGAAGGGCCAATGGTTGAATGTTTAGGGCCTTGACAAGAGGGCTATGTTGGCACAAAATCATCACTCAAAGCAACTCGCCACGATCGTCAACAAAATCCTGCTGTGTTTTAAATATAGTTTAAATATATATTAAGACAAAAGAAACAAAAAATAAAGGGCTATTAGGCAGGAATTGATCCCGCGTCGAAGGGCAGTAAGAAGAAAGCAAAAACGGCGTAATCCAGTTGACCAGATCACGTATTGCTTTAAATTCCTTAAGAAAAATATATATACATGAGTGGCGTCAGTGGTAAGCCCACCGACATTGATAAATAAGATATATAGAATAGAATAGAATGTTGTTCATGACATGTCCCACATCCATTAAGAGTCGGGGTGTGGCCTCAATTGCTAATATATATTTAGGGCCATTTTATTTGGACACCCCACTTTTATATTTTTAAACCCCTGCGGACCGAGACGGCCCGTACTGACCATTACGTTCCAGGAAATTCCTTGGAATCAGTGAAACATTCTGTGGAACGGGCCGTACTGGCCAGTACGACCCGTCTTGGCCCAAGCTTATTTTTCCAAGCCATTTTGGGTGCCAACCAGTTTTGAAAACCTTGGTACGGCCCGTACTGACCAGTACGGGCCGTCTTGATTTAATTTATTTTATTTAATCATAATTTACGTATTTAAATATTTTTTAACGATATACGTTTAATACGTGAATTATTTGAACGATATGTGTTATTTATTTTATTTAAACTTAATTTACGTATTTAAATTTAATTTTTAACGATATACGTTTATTATGTAAGTTATTTGAACGATACATGGCTATTACGTTAATTAAACGTCATAATGTCGTTTTAACTAAATATTTCATTTTATAATTAGTTTGTTTACGTTAATTAAAATAATTTAAACAATATAAAGTTTTTTGCGCAAATATTAAACAACACAAACATAAAGAATACAAATGCAGAAAGAAACATACGTATATACACTGTACGGTTTTATATACAAGGAAACAAAATACAAAAATACAAAATGAACTACGATCCGGATGGTCCAGCGTCCGATCTGTCGTCTGCGTAGACGCGTGGCTCCGGGTACGGTGGAAGCTGTGTCCCGTCCCGTCGCGCATGCTCTGACGCGACTGTCCACTGGACCAAATCCTCGTACCGATCGAGCCGTCGCTTGATGCGTGCCATCCGCTGGGCTGTCTCGTCGCACCGGGCGGCAATCTGGTGCAACAACGCCTCGAGTGGGTCGGTCAGGCGCACCGCACGGTAAACGTCCTGCTGCTGCTGCTGCTGGTCTGGCAATACAATGACCTGGGCCGGCTGAAACGGGCGGCCGTCCAGCCCAATAAACCGCAATCCCAGACCCGGGATGTCGGCGACAAGTTTCATGCTGAGGACCGTCCGCCGATCGAGCTTACGAGGCTCGATCGCTGGCAGATCCTCAAGCATGCCAACCATGCCTCTGTTGCGGGCGATGTGGGTGACAAAGGCGCCACCCCACAATGTACCGCGCTCCTGTCGGTGGTAGAAGAAGGCGTAGTACAACGCAAAACACCGTGCCAGGTTGCACGGCCTGCCATCAATGAGTGAGTGCAGATAAAACAGATCTGTCGTCGTCACCCACTCCTGGCTCTGACCGCGACCTGAGATGGTCGTCACGATGCAGCGGTGGATGTAACGGATAAGTGGATCTCTGATCATCGAGGCCCGTACCCGGGGGCCGGTGAAGGGCGTATCTGATACCTGGGACCACCAGGCCCTCATAACCCCCTCCTCCCCCTGCGTCAAGCCCTGTGCGAAGTCGTCACGAACGGTCTCCGGCTCGTAATAGATGCCTAAGTGCACGGCGAACCGCTCGATCGACATCTCGAAGTGCTGGCCGCATAAGGAGAACTCGATATCCGGAGGAAGCTCCTCGTCATCCTCCTCTCGAACTGCGGCCTAGTGAGCTCGGTATCTAAATGTGGATTGAAACTCCACAGTGATCAACCGGTAGGTGGGCAGATCCGCGAGATCGAACAAGCGAGTCCACGGCATGTCCTTGCCGAGGATGGCTCTCGCACGAACCGCCTCCCCGGCATCAGCCAGAAGACCCCAATCTATACAACGGGACGTCGACACGCTCATCCGCATAATCCGACGGCACCTCGTCCACACCGCTGACTGTGGCTCAAACTGCAGCCACTCGTGCTGTGAGAGCGCTAGTGTCTCCGGATATAACGGCGGCCCCTGCTGGGCGACCTCCTCCTGATGTAGCATCTCAGCATCCATCTCGGTAATACATGTATAAGCAGAAAAAACCGAAAAACGAATAAACGTTAAAAAAAATTTCTTGCCAATACGGCTAAAACTAGGCTGGTATGGCCAAGACGGCCCGTAACGGGCATGACGGCCCAACTTGGCCATACCAGGCCAAAACTAGGCTGGTATGGCCAAGACGGCCCGTAAGGGGCATGACGGCCGTCTTGGCCATACCAGGCCAAAACTAGGCTGGTATGGCCAAAACGGCCCGTAATGGCCATGACGGCCCGTCTTGGCCATACCAGGCCAAATGTCACCTTCTTCATTTATTGAACAAGACGGCCCGTAATGGTCATGACGGCCCGTCTTGTTGTTGACTGATTTAAATTTTGAATGAGCAAGACAGGCCGTAATGGCCAAGACGGCCCGTCTTGTTCATTTTTCGAAAAGTTAAAAACGCCCTAAACAGGTCCTATTTCGATCAAAAACCTAATCTAAACTCATATTCATGATCTACGGGCGAAAATACATACCTAGTATCGAAAGTTTGAAGCACCAAGACGGGGTATAGACCAAGACGAGAGGAAACGTGGGTGTATGTGTGTGGAAAAGTAAATCTTGAATTTAATCTAGAACAGTACGAGCCGTACTGGCCATTACGGGCCGTACTGTTCTACATTTTTTTTTAAATTCAAAAAAAATTCACTTTTATTATATTTCATTAAAGAATTTGTTTATTACATTTAAACGTCTATGTAGTCGACCAACTTATTTTCATCTAAAAATCTTTGGTATTCTTGCAGCCTGTCATGATATACGAACTCCCAGTCTGATGCGGCATCATTTCGGTAACGTTTCCAGATAGGATTTTCCGTTGGCATTGGATAACATCCTTGTAAGGTAACATTAACGAAATGTTGGCGAAGATGAATTACTGATACGACATTATGTCGCGGCAAACTATTAGCAGATGTCCACAAAGGAAAAATGGTTTGAGGACCTCCTCTGCTGAAAACGTGAGCGATTACGCCAAATCTTTGAGCAATTACTAAACCTGTGTGAGGCATAAACATCCAATGTTCGGCGGGAGCATGTGCAATATGTTGCCAATTTATTGTGTTGCGTAGTACATCATAAGAATCAGGGTCATAGGAGTTAAACATATATCTGTACAGATCTGCGTTGAAATCCAATTCCTGCAAGAGTTGTTGTCGAATAAATGCCCAATGACTTTCATCGAATCCTAAGCCCACGGCTACAGAACGAAAACCACAGTTACCATCTGGCTGGACATCTTGTATGTTTATCATGTAAGGTTGAAGGAGAGGAAGGATGTGATGACCAAATCGATAAACATTGTTTAATCCTTCTGGCTTCATGTTACGTGGAAAACGGAATTCGTTTTGACTTAGCGAGTCCGATGGTGGCATTGCTTTTGATACCGATGTGGAACGGAAGCGCCGAAATACGGGTTTCTGACTATTCTCGGTCACAGCTGTAAACGAACTATGCCTCGAAGGTTCAAATGTACTTTCTTGGGACGCTAAATTATCTTTAACAACGTCTTGCTTTTAATCTTTTTGTTTCTGTGCCTTTAAAGTTGGACGACCATGTGTATCTTTTTGAACTGAAGGCGCCTTTTTGTCGCTTTTGTTTGGAAATACCTGCGCCAAGACCTTCTTTATTAGACTCTTTTTTATTTCAGGAGGTTTGGAATTTATTTCTTCTGTAACCAAACCCATTTGTCCTATAACATCTATTTCTTCTTCTTCTTCTAACAGTGTTGGATTAGCTGCGTTAAGTTTTGTCCAAAAAATATCTATATCTGAGAGCGGTATTTTGTTATCTGCATAATTTATAATTAGAATTAATATAAAACTAACTACGTGCGAAACATCTAAGATTTACATTTAATATTACGAACCTGTGTTGTAATATTTTGATATATTACAAGCGCACGGCAACCCACAACTCGTCCAAATCTGGTGGCCACACGTCATATTTTTGTCACGCATGACTCTTATTTTGTCTTTTTCCTCGACCAACAAATCAAGAGCTTTATGGGACACTTTTCCTCGAAGGTTATCAAATATTGGTAGTTTATGATGACCCATAGTTTTAATCAAGCTCGTTTCAAAAGCGTGTTTCATTTTTACCTACTGTGCTTGCACGATTTCATTTACGAAACCTACAAGCGAGGCAAGCGTGCTGTTTGGTGATCTGAGGAATCGTTTTAGGTTCGAGTGCTGACTTTCCACCCTGTTTGTTGTACGTTGACCAAAGTTGCGCGTTCTATTGGTCCATGCTGTTACAAACATATCTCTGTAATGTTTAACCAGGTGTGCGTCAGATACTCCAGAACCCCTGAAATGAAACAAAAAACCAATGATGATATGATGATAATAATTATGGTATATGATGCTTACTTTTTTTGTCGTCTTTCATAAGTCTTTCGTACAGACGATTGTAGTTGTAGTCGTATAACTCTGTTGTCGGAGAGTTACACAAATTCGTCCATCGACCTTTGAATTTCTTCCAGTCTGCGTCAGAAAAGCTTGCCTTGCAGTGTTTGGCAATATTTTCGTCTATGTGCCATCTGCAGAGATATTTTGCAGCTTCTGGAAACACTTTACGACACGCATTCATAACAGCAAGGTCTCGATCTGTTGTGATCATACGTGGCTCCATACACTTATTCAACATACTCTTAGCCACTTCCAAGACCCAGACGTAGTTCTCATCACGCTCTTTGCTTACGAACGCGTGAGCAATACTAAACGTCTGGTGTGTGGAAGTCACGCCAACAATTTGAATAAATGGAAGCCTGTACTGGTTGGTTTTGTACGTCGCGTCCATCATCAGTACGTGCGGAAATGCACGCCACCAGCAATACGATTTTGGATGACAGAAGAAAATGTCTTCCACGACGTTTGTTTCAGGATCCTCCCGGGTATAGTAAACGTACCGTTGACTGTGAAGCACGTTTTCCAGGACCTGCATCGGAGTATCACCGAATTTCTTCTTGTTTTTTAGCTTCTGCTGTAAATTGTATACAACCCTAGGGATGGATACATTTGCAGGGTTATGTTTCTTTATGCTCGAAAATATGTTACGAGGATCCATGTGTCGCTCGGTCAGATTCTCAACCAGATCTTCTTCCTCCTGCGTGAATCTTCTAACATATGGATGACCCTCTAGATTCTGAGCAGGTTCGTGATTGTGATTGTCGTTAATCACCTGTAATTTCCAGGATTCACTAACTTCGTTGTATAACCCTACCAGTTGAAACGGACAACCGATTTTCTTGCTACCTGACTGTCTAAGGATTGCGATGCTATTGTGCTCGCCACCACGGTCACACATGAGCCAAACTTTGATTACACTGCTTGTTGTCTTTGATTTCTTCGTTTTCTTTTGACTACAATGTAACCATTGTCTACTGCTCTACTTTTCACCCACCCTACCAGTGTTTCCTTAGTCATAAACTCCTGACATATAAAAACAATAATAAATACCTTAAATGGATAGCGATAATATACAATTATTAACATTTATGTTTCATTTAAGTTACCTCTTTGGTTTCCCAGTTAACGTTTGAAGCCCCCGGCTTTTCTTCATAACCCTCCTCCGTGTAACTTTGTTTACCGTCGTCATACACGAACCCATACGATGCTTGACTGTCAAAACCGACATCAGCGTTAGGTTCAGCATTCAGATCTATCGTGCCGTATGAATACTCGACAAGAGGCTCTTAGTTCAAATCTGGCACGGAATAGTTGAAAAAACTCCCGTCCCAAAACGACATCGTTACAGATACGAATTATCTTGAAATATATTTAATTCAAAAGTTACGCGTTCGTTTGAAACGATTCATGCTTATATACAAATTTGAAAATGTTCAATACGACCCGTACTGGCCTATACGGCCCGTACTGGGTCAAATCAATGTCCTATTGTCAGAATTGAAAAAGTAGGACGGGTCGTACTGGCCAGTACGGGCCGTCTTGCTGTCAAATCATTGTACTAGGTTGCAGGGTATGTCTGTACGATGAATGAGACGGGCCGTCCTGGCCATTACGGCCCGTCTTGCTCCCAATCATTGGCACAGATTTTCAGGAGCGAATGTTTGACCGAGGCCTGAGACGGGCCGTACTGGCCATTACGAGCCGTCTCAGGGGTGTATTTTTAAAAAAATGTGGGTGTGAGAATAACAACACCCTATATTTATAACCTATTTCTTGTACTTTTCTGGATTTAAAAACATTATAATTTTGCTTTGAAGATACAAAAAGTAATTTTTTATATGAAGTTACTTTCATACTTTTTAAACCAGAGGCATGGTGCTCATCGGTTTGGTTAACGGTTTAATCGGTTTAATTGGTTTTTACTTTTTTTCCCTATCCAAAACCAAACCAAATTCGAGAAGTAGTTCTGTTCGGTTTCGGTTAAAACCAAACAAACAGATTAAAAATCAAATAAAGCGATTAAAAACCGAATAAACAGAATTCAATCGAATAACCGATTAAAAACCAAATAAACCACATATAACCCGAATAAACCGGATTCAACCTTATTGTTTCGGTTAAAAAATAACAAACTTAACTTTTAGCAAAACCGATTTAGAAAAGTGTGGTATTGTGTTTTACAAGAAAATATGTTAAGTATATTGAATCTGTGATCAGAATATCCCCGAATATCCCTGGGGATATTTGAATATGTCAAACAGAAAAATATCGATACACACGAGATTTATACGAGGAAAAGCCTTTAATCCCTTATGATTGCCGGCATAAAAACCTCGAGAGGTGACAGATGTCACTCTGCCTAGTTTTATTGAGAATCAAATAAACAAATACAAACAAAGAGCGCAAGTTGATCGATTCTAAGCAGCCAAATAAGCTTCAGTGAGTTTCGTGTGTGTTTCTTGAGTATCCAGTGTCCTCTATCGATCAATAGCCTCAGTATTTATATAAAGAAAATACAAGAGTACGTTTAACAACGTTCGTATAGTTGTTCCGATTATTCCAGCACTTTCCAAATCATGGAAGACTCATTCAAATCAGTCGCATAAATCTCTCTTAGATTCCGCGTTTAAGTTGAAGTAATTTCTGCGTGTCTCCGTGATGTTAGGGCCACTCGTAAGACAACCTGTCAATTCCTGAAATCTCGCAAATAATGTTAAGCAACAGAGATAATTGTTAGTATATATATTCCTAAAATATCCCTGATCCCGAAATATCCCGGATCCTGAAATATCCCGAGTGAGAATATTTTGCGCCTAACAATTGCCCCCAATTTTACGGTTGGTTGTTTACAGCTGTAAAATTAAAAAATTAAAGTTTAAATTTTAATTTTGAATTTCAAATTGACGGTTTTACGATTAAATGGACAGTAAGATGGGGATAGCGGTTACTAATCTTGTCAGAATACTGCGCATATAATGATCACGCGTCTTTCCTTTCTAATCACTTATCTTCTTCGACCATCCCTTCCGGTAAGTTTTCTATTCCAAATCCTCTGTTTTTCTTAAATTTTAATTAAGTAAAAATGTCGCATTCTTTTTCTCCATCCGAGGCTAGCGACTTCTTTGATCTGAATATTCTTCCTTATACTGATCAAAATGCATGTACTTTTGACGACGACCATATTGAGGTCATGCAACTCTCCCGAGCATTTCCAGACGAAACCGTCTTTCGCAGATATGATCCTGCTCTGAAATCCGATCATAGTTCCACCAAGTGGGTTTTTTTTTCCTGAATATCCGTTTTCATTGGGTATGTCTTTCCCTTTTCCTACTCTGATTTCTGAGTTTTTTCGAATCACCCGTCTCTGTTATCCTCAACTTATGCCAATAGGTTGGCGGTTGCTCGTTACTCTTCACAAACTGAATCATAAGTATGGTCTTAAGATTGGTGTTCCTGAAATTTCTTCTGCTTATCAGCTTCGTACCCATGGGTACTCCCGTTTTTTGCTTCAAAGGCGAACTGGTGCCCCTATTTTGGTTCATGGGGTTACCATGAATGAGGATGAGTGGAGAGACAAGTTTTTCTTTGTTAGAAGGAGTTCTATCCTTGGGGGAATTTCTCTTCCAGTTAGTTGGTTGTTGAAGGGTAGGATATTTTTATTTATTATTATTATTATTTGAGTTTTTACTAACCATTCTCTGTTTATTGTTATGTTTCAGCAACGAAGTTTGAGTCACTTGTTGCCGAGAATCAGGATACCGAACAGAGGATACAATCTCTGTTGGTGATAGGGGAAAGAGAGCAAAAGTTTGTAGCATCCTCCAAAGAAGATATCCCTATTTCTTCTTCATCTCACAGTGCTTCTTCACAACAATCCCACTCAAATAAAATCAGGTATTTTTGAATTGAATTTGATTTTAATTGATTTTAGGTTTTAATATTTTTGTGTATGATTTTCAGAATCAGCTTTTGATCTTGAAGACCTTACTGATTTCTTGACCATCAAGAAAGAAAAGGTTAGTCCCGTTGCCCCCAAGGCGAGGATCATGCATACCTGTTCAACCAAAACTTCAAAGAAACGTAAAGGTGCTGATATCGTCAATGTGGATGACATTCCTGATCTCCCTGCTGTTGATCTTCTACAAAAGGTAAACTCTTTTATTATCTTAGTTCATTTATTCTGGCGTAATCATATCCTCAGAATATCCTTATTTTGTAGGCTATCCTTAAAATTTCTGGTGACAAGGAGGCCTATAAAAATCAAATTGAAGATCTTGAAGATCAAAAGAAGATTGCTTTTGCCAAGGCTGGTCATTACGAAAAGGAGGCCCTGAAGTTTTAAAAGCTGGCTAAGGATAATGATGTTGCCCACAAGCTGAAGATAAAGGAGATCATTAAGGGGACCAAAAAGTCTACTGCTGCTACCATCCTTAAAGCAAAGATCCAAATGACAGAAAAGTCAAAACAGGAGGGCTCTGACTTGTGGGACAAAGACCTTGTCGACTGGGTTAAGGTTTTGGCTAAGCTGACTGGGGATATAGCAGAGACTTCTGATGCAGCAGCGAAGACGGCGAGCGTAGTGGAGACCAGTAAGGTGGCAGGAGGCGAGGATATTGGAGCCGGTGGAGACGAAGGTGGTGCGGTGATAGGCGATGAAGATAGAATTGATAAGGTCTGAGTCCATTATGTTTGTGGTTTTGTTATTGTGACATGTAGTTTTTAAACAATATTCTGATGTCAAGTCCCTAGATGAGCAGACAATTTATGGAATTTTAGGTGGAGGGATCATGTGTTTACATGGCGAAGCCTAAAATATCATTGTTTCTTTTGTTTTGACATTTCCAGTATGTTGGGTGGAGGGACCATGTGTTTTCATGACGAAGCCTAATATACTGATCTTAGTACAATTAATCTTTTGACTCAGTACTTGACATCTTATTATGTTGTTTCTTGTGCGGTTGGAATATTCTAGAAATATTTTCAACGTATATTAGATTTCCAACTTATTAGATAATTATATCGTTATGGATTTGTTATATGAAGTATTCATGTTTAATAAACATTCTTATTATTTCCCCTGATGTTCTTCAGAATATTATTGTTAACTGGAAATAAAAAAACTAAGAGGAGTTTCGGCTGTTAGTATGCTGATTAAGGATATTCCTGTATAGTTTTGATTTTTCAAAAATATTTGTGCAAGGCCTTATTTCAGGATTAGATATTTCCAAAAGGTAATCGTATGATTAGAAATAAAGATGTTTAATAAGTTAAGAAATAAATACCAATTCCTTGAAAGGGCAGACTTATTTTCAAAGCTTTTCTTACCCCTGTCAGGATAATGTGTAAATTACATACCTTTGTATCCTTGGACATAATAGAAATATACATGTATGATATCCTGAAATATTCTTGAGAGTTGGTTTCGTCTCTTCAATATCCTTAGGCATGTTCCGAGTAGAAGTTATATCCTTAAGTATTCTTGAGAGCTAGTTCCTGCACACATTCAAGAAACAAGAAAAATTGGGACAAACCCAATATACTGGTGACTAAGGCCGGTTAGACTGGCGACAAGGCCGAAAATACTGGCGACAAGGCCGAAAATACTGGCGACTATGGCCGGAATACTGGCGACAAGGCCGATTATACTAGCGACTAAGGCCGAAAATACTGGCGACAAGGCCGAAAGATACTGGCGACTAAGGCCGGGATGCTGGCGACTAAGGCGGAATTCGGTGGATCCCTGGTTATAGTCTTTGAAAATGAAATTGTCAGCCACTCATGCGTGTACTGGTCCCAAAATCTCCAACTATACCGGGATATTACGGAGGATCCATAGTTATAACCATTGATAATGAAATTGTCAGCCACTCATGCGTGTACTGGTCCCATTATCTTAGATTATAACAGGATATACGTGCGCTAGTGGCGAGGGTATGAACCCTAAGTCTTCATGAGCGACAAATGTCTCTTGAGTTTTGATTTCAGGTCAAAACTTTGCAGCTAGACATAAAGTCAGTGCGGGGTCTTCAACAAGTTTTGATTTCAGGTCAAAACTTGGGATGAGACATTTCCTCGTATCTTCTCCAGCTATTCCTGCAAAAACATAAAATATTTTTGCAAAGGTAGGCATTAGGGATCTCTAAGTCTCTCCGATGCTTGAGTTAGTATTAGGATATAAATGTAGGGATATTTAAAGAATATAAGCATATAATCATGCGGATAAAGATAACTGTCAAATAAAATAGTTTTTAAGATGAATGGCGTTCCATCCCCTTGGGAGAGGTTCACCGTTCATAGTAACTAATCTATATGCCCCCTTTCCTGCTTCGGAATCAATTTTATAGGGCCCTTCCCATTTTGGGGCAAGCTTTCCATCCGTTGGGTTAGTAGTATTCTGGAATGCTTTTCTCAAAACTAAATCTCCTACTTGGAATCTTCTCATCCTTATGTTTTTATTGTAAGATTTAGCTATCTTTTGTTGATATGCAGCCATTCTAATCTTCGCAATATCCCTGGATTCGTCAATAGTGTCTATATCCTGAGATAATAAGTCGTTATTAGCTTCTAAAGTCTTCAAACTTGTTCTTGCAGTAGGGATAATCATCTCAGTTGGGAGCACAACTTCTGAACCAAACACTAATGAGAATGGGGTTTGACTAGTTGCATTTTTTGTAGTTGTTCTATCTGCCCATAGGACAAATGGAAGTTCTTCAGCCCATTTTCCTTTCTTAGATCCCAACTTCTTTTTGAGATTGTTTATGATTATCTTATTGTTTGATTCTGCTTGATCATTGGCTTGAGGATGTACTGGTGTGGAAGTAATCATTTTTATCCCCCATGATTCGCAAAAGTTGGTAGTTCTTTTTCCAATGAAGTGAGATCCATTGTCGCAAGTAATCTCAGCGGCTATCCCAAATCTGGTCAGGATATTTCTTTTTATGAAGGATATTACTTCCTTTTCTCTGACCTGTACAAAGGCTTCAGCTTCAATCCATTTTGAAAAATAATCAGTCATGGCAAGCATGAATACTTTTCCTCCTAGTGCTTTTAGTAGTTTTCCTACTATATCCATTCCCCATTTCATGAAGGGCCATGATAAGACTATTGGATATAAATGTTCAGCCGGTTGGTGGAGGATATTGTTGTGTCTTTGACAAGCATCACATCTTTGGGAATAGGACATTGCATCTTTCCACATAGTAGGCCAGAAATATCCTGTTCTGAGGATTTTCGAAAGCAATGCTCTGCCCCCAGTGTGATTTCCACAGTCTCCTTCGTGGATATCTTTCATTACTTTTAAGGTCTCTGGTTTTTCTAAACATTTTTAGTATGGACCAGCTACCGATTTCCTATATAGGATATCCCTAATAATCGTGTATCTGGATATCCTGATTTTAAAGGCTCTATGGTTTGTTTTTCCATCAGGCATTTTTCCTGTTCGGAGATATTCTTTAATAGGTGTAGTCCAGGATATTTCATGTGTATCAGTATTTTTTGGTTTACGGATTTGATTTGAATCTTCTATTCTATCGCTGGATTTAGGATATGCAGGATAGTGATATTGATATCATTACAAATTTTCAAAGATAATGCTAGGTTTGCTAATGCATCTGCTTCATCATTCTCTTCTCTAGGGACTTGTGTGATATCAAAAGTGTAGAAATATCCTACTATTTCTTTAACTACCTCTAAGTATTTTGCTAATTTATCCACTTTTACCATATAGGAACCATTAAATTGGTTTGCTATTAGTAAGGAATCAACAAATACATGGAGATTTCTAATGTTCATATCCCTAGCTAATTGGAGTCCCGCTATCAAAGCTTCGTATTTAGCTTCGTTATTAGTTGCTTGGAACTCACAACTGATCAATTGGGGTTTTATGTCCCCCTGTGGCGATTTTAGTATTATCCCTAGACATGTCCCTCTTACATTCGAGGCTCCATCAGTGTGCAGAGTTCATTCACCGGTATTCTCATCTAGAAGTTTAACTTCTGAATCTGCTTCTGGTTGAATATCACTACTAAAATCTGCCACAAAGTCTGCTAGTGCATGAGACTTAATTGTTGTTCTTGGTTCATATATTAAATCGTAAGTACTAAGTTTTACTGACCACTTGGCCATTCTTCCTGATAACTCAGATTTTCTTAACACCGATTTAATTGGGTAATTTGTTTTGATGTGTATTCTATGTGTCTCAAAATAGTGCCTAAGTTTTGTTGATGCCATAATCAAAGCTAAGATTAATTTTTCTAGGTGGGAATACCTAGTTTCGGCATTTAATAGGCTTTGCTTACATAGTATACTGGGTGTTGTGATCCTTGGTAATCTTTAACGAACATAGCACTTACAGTAGTTCGGGATACTGCTAAGTACAGTAATAGTGGTTCACCATCATCTGGTTTCATGATCAATGGTGCTGAGGATAAGTAATCTTTCAAGTCTTGTAGTGATTTCTCATGCTTTTCATCCCATTGAAACTTCTTGTTCTTTTTAAGGATATCATAGAATCCTTTGAATTTTTCAAAAGATCTTGAGATGAACCTATTAAGAGCGGCTATTCTTCCTGTTAACCTTTGTACTTCTTTTACGTTTGTTGGGGATTTAAGGTTCAGGATAGCTTGGATTTGTTTTTGGCTGGCCTCTATTCCTCTTTTGGTGACCATATATCCCAAGAACTTCCCTGATCTTACTCCAAAATGACACTTAGAAGGGTTAAGTTTCATATTGTATCGATCCAGGATATCGAACGATTCTTCGAGATCCCAAAGATGATCTTTGGTAATCTTAGATTTGACTACCATATCATCGATGTGGCATACGTCTAAAGTTGCATGACATATGAGAAAAAGAAAACAAAATGAATCGCGTAGATATTATTACTATCTAAAAAAATAAAAATAACAAGAGAGTAATTAACGTTAAACAACCACACACGTGTAATGTTGACAGTAGATATTACTATCTAAACAAAATAAAATTAACAAGAGTGTAACGTTAAACAACCCCACACACGCGTAATGTATGACAACTATGGTTTGCTAGTATTTCACTTTTGATCTTTAGGTATCATAAATTACCTATATGATTCCAAACTTTGAACATTTGTAACACATATAGTCGTTATGTGAAGGTAATTTGGTCAATTATGTAAGGTTAATTTGGTGACTCAAGGAATATACATGTTACAAATGCATAAACTTTGGGACTATATGAGTAATTTATGAAACATAGAGACCAAGAGTGAAATACTAGCAAACTACAAAGACCATATCGGTAATTTACTCTAAACAAAATTAGGATACAAAGAATGAAATCTTAGCTAAACCTTAACATTCTCAAGCTCCGTCACTCTTGCAACAAATATTCAAACTTTTGTTTGCGGAATCTCGATGGAGGGGTTTGTGTCTGTCTCCATCCAATTCTGAGTTATGCTTTTTACGTAGGTGGGTGAAAAAAACTGTCCAACTAGAAATGTTATATTTCTATAGTTAAATGGCCAAATATTTTGTTCATAGGTAAGGTAAGAATATATGGATGTTTTGGGCTATTTTTTCTAATGTCCTGAAGTACAATTTAAAATTGGGTCCTACTGATTTTTGTGATCCTTATTTTTTATTTTTTTAATCAAGCTGCATTTACAAATTTAGCACTTTTGAAAAGGTCTTTATTTAATACGTCAACTTAACAAAACCTTTTTGTACAGAAGGCGTGATTCCATAACATTTTTTATGTTATATTCAAAAGTGACTCCCTTTCAAATGGGTGCAATACAAAAAAAAATATGAACGCCACCATTAGACGTCCTTCACCTACCGGTCTCACGTCCAAAGTTTTATCATTTATATAGTATAAATGTAGTATAAAATTAGAGTTGAGTTTGATTTAATGTGATAAGATATATTTGTAATGCAAACATGAAAAGGTTTTTTTATGAAAAATAAAATAAATTTGACTAATAAGTTAATACCTTAATTGGCGAAAAATTTCTAACAAAGACGGTTGTTACATACATGACACACGACCTTTACATTAATTGTTATTGTTGTTGTTATTGTTAATTATTAATTATCGTTATTGTTATTAAAAGAAAAAAAATATATCAAAAAGAAATCAGAAGAATAGTATATTTTTGCTACTTTCTATTTTGCCCACTAGAAAAGTTTGATGCATACCCACTACCTAATTTTCTTTTCGCTTTTTGATTGTGAACTTAAGTGCAAGGAGTAGGTATTAAGATTTAAGTTATCTATTTGTGTAGATTTTATGCAAAATATTTTTGTTTACTATTTAACTAAAATAAAATATACAAACTATTGACTATATCTTATTTAGCGTGTTATTTCCGTCCATATCCGTTTCCGTCAAATACCTTATGTTTCCTGCCGTCATTTCTCAATCGGTTCCGTCAATTGTTTTCTTCCGTCTTCCGTCAAATGCCTTTGCTTTTGATGTACCATCGAAACCAAAACCGCTTCTTTCGTCACCTTCTCTCAACGTCTTTACAGGTTTTCGATCTATTCAATTATATCCATTGTTTGCAAGAACCATCGCCACCACAAATCATCAATTTCTTTCTTCCTGGTTCTTCCGCTTCATTGCATATTCTAGATTTTAAGGTATATGTGTCTGATTTCCGTCACCATCACCAAACACCTTATGTGACGACATAATCGAAACTGATTATTAGGAACACCACCAAATATTCTAACAATTTCTCATTGGATTCAAATAGAAACGCCTCCGCAAATATTCAACAATTTCTCATTGGATTCAACACTGTAAATTCAACAAATTTTCATTGAATTCATACATTAATGCTCAATCTACATATCCAACATGTTTGATCTTTCACTCACGAATTTGTTTAAGGTAAATTTGCAACAGATATATCCATCGTCATTTTAGTTCATCTCATTCTCTATGGCTCATATCGAGTAAAAAAGCACTCGATCGATAGTATATTGTCTATTATTAGGACACATAAATGATATACTTTAGTAATTGTTGTATATATTGTTGATTCTGAGTCGATGTGCATATACACATTACATAAATGGTTTTTGTCTCTTTGAAATATTGTTTTTTTATAAATTTCTATTTGTAGTTGTTCAATGTTTGTCATCAATAGTCACTTTAGTTGCTTCATCTCTGTCTACACATATGTTGATGTGTTGTGAAATGTGATTATGCATGCTTTCTATGATTCTACATGTCATGCTTACGTAAAATATGATTCTGAGTGCTTGTGTGACAACTAGTACCTGACCGCCCGGAAAGTCCGTACGGTACGTGTACTTGCATACAGTAACTATGTGTACATACGTATTTGTAAACAGTTTTTGTATTAACAGGATTCTAAATACAAGAACAGTTGTACGTATTTTCGTGTAAACTTAAATACATTAAGTACAACGTACATTAGAAACATTAGTTGTGTTGATTAAGTGAAAACTTAATTATAGTTAACACAACAAATCATGAGAAACAACGGTGTTCAAACAATTATCGGAAACAAATCGGTTGCGATCTGATGTCCATAGATGACAGGAATCAGATGGCCGACAATTCAATGTGAAAACAAGATGAAAATAGGATGTTTAGTTGAGTCCGACAGTGAGGAAACACAATTAAAACATAAACTGCAGTGTCGTTGCAGAATAACGAACTGACAGTGTGTTTGCGTGGGTGACGATTCACACAAACATATCTGTGAGTTTAACGTTCTGAAATGATGACTGGAAAGTAGAAAACAAAAGTCGGAAAGCAAAACCATTGTCGTGTTCGTTCGAATGACGATTCGAACGAATACGCGCGATGGTGACGCGATTCGACGAAACGAAAACGAATTACGACGCGAAACGAAATTTAATTTAATAAAATAAAATAATAAACATTTTTACAATTTTGAAACTCATCAAATTAATTTAATTAAAGTCTTTATTTATTTATCTACTTATTTTAATTAATTACGCGTAAAAATTCGGATACGCGACAAATTAACGAACCGAGCAACCGAAACGGACCCGGACACCACACGTGATATAAATAGGCTAAATGAGGGTGTTCTTTCATTTTTATTCAAAATTCTCTCTCTCTCTTCCAAAATTCCGGCCAAGACAAATACCACCACCAAGCCACCTTCAATCCACCATATCTAGCTCGTTTCTTAACCGATTTGGGTGATTTTCGCGTCCACGCGTAGCCCTTGATGTCCCCTACGTGAAAGTACAACAGATCTGGAGCTTTGACCACGCAAATCAGAGGTATGAGGCCGTGAATATGGCTGAAATTAGGGTTTTCTAACACCCACTCGACCCACACACTTAGAACCGTTTGTTGACACCATCATTCGAACAAATGGACCACGAAAATCAGCCTACACATGTTCTAAACCTCATTCCAGTCAGTGAACCTTGACCAGCTCGATGAAGATGGTGCTGGTCGCATGTACAGGTTCGGCATGGGAGTGATGAACCCTCACGAACCATTGTTGCAGACTACCGAACCCATGTACACGAACCAACCAGCCACCGAACCATGGCATCCTCACCGAACCCTTGTGGTCCTACGAACCTAGATCTGCCGAACCCACATGCACAGAACCGAACCCTTCCTGCTCGTTGCTGACTCAGCCGAACCATGGCTTGGTGCAAAGCCCTTTCAGTCACCGAACCCCTTCAGGTCGCGAACCATCCTCTTTCCACGAACCCTAGCATTCCATCCACGAACCCACGCATCTCAGTTCTGGCCGAACCCTTCATGGGTGACGAGCCTTTCTATGGCGAACCCACCTGTGATCATGGTGGAACGAACCCATGTCTTAAACCCTAGCTACGAACCTTTGCTGCTGGAAACTTGCCTCAAACGAACCAAGGGTTCGCTGTTTTTTTTTATTCTTCTTCTTGTTGCATCGAGCAGATCATGTTGGTGTGTAGTCAGGCAAAAACATGGGTCAAAGGAATACATGTTGGCCCAGAATTCCTTCGTGTAATTCAGTAGATCAACAAACCCAACTCTTATGTTTCTAGCCAGCCCAAACAGATTAGTATACTGGCCCAATGTTTTTTTTTTTAGTTGGCCATTTTCTTGGTCCAGGCCCAATAACAGCCTTAGTTTGGCCCACATTCCTTGTACTCGGCCCAATAACAAAGAAAAGCCCACAACTCTATTTCCTTGGCCCGCTTTCATTGTTAAAGCCCACGACGTTAGTTAGCCCAACATCCTTTTGTTTGGGTCCAATATGAATACTAGGGCCCAACATATTGCATAAGGCCCACATATAATTCCTAAGACTCACGTATAACTTTTAAGACTCAAGACGACATCATTCGGCTCGAGTGATATTTAAGAAAAACACGAGATTTAGAAATCAATTCAGAAACACGTAATGTCAAGGAGAACTCATACCTCACCATTTATTCACTTGATTTCAGGACAAGGGTGACAAGTTATGGTCATACCGAAAATTCAAAAGATTAAACATGTTATTCTAAAAGATTATATTGTTTAAACCTAAAACCTAAGTCGAAACTTAGGGGCTCTCACAACATGACAATAAATCAAATGAAATTAAAACTAATAAGTGAATTTTAATGATTATCATAATTAACAGTAACGTTTCTAAAGTCAATGACAAATACACAGGGCCGAATGATGATCGCAACTCACGATTGTTAACCGACTATAAGGCTAACACTCATGCGCGCACACTAAACAATTACACTCAACACTTATAAATTAAGTACAATGTGTAAACAATACAGGAGCGTGAAATCAACATCAAGCACAATCAAGAGCGCGTGTATTCATTCTTTTAAGCTAAGTCAACCCTACAACAACAAGGTGAGTTCATATGCCCCCTTTTACTTTAATCTTAACTGATTTTAACTCTCGGGGCTGAGAAACATGTTTACTTTTATTTATTTAAAAGGTTTGCTTAACATGTTATTTATACTTTGATTTTGATAATATTAAATTGCTTATTATCGTTTATCATTGTATGCATGCTTGTATGATCATGAGATAACAGGGAAACTCAGAAGATTATGATAATGTACTTTCATAATCATCAACATATGGGAATAACACAGTTGTAAGATTTATCTTATAACACTTGGTTATTCCTACAGAAATGAACATTGAGACAATTCATATACAAACGAACAATGAGAACTATTACAGTGAAACATGGTGACACATCACAGCACATGGATGATCAGAAGATAAAATATCTTCTGAATATCATTCCACATCATAAACGATCAAGTGTGATAAGTCAATTTCTTATAACATTTGATCAACACCCTAAAAACATACTACTGGGTAGTATGATCGCATTGATTATCCACCACCTGCGTCACTTAAGGGTACTAAGACTTGTTCTTACTACGGCTTAAGGATTACATGGTGACCATATGGATTACTGTGAACGGCGACCATGATAACGTAACTTCATGCCTATCACTGCCAATCACACATAATTAACATAATGTAATAAGACTAGTTCTTATTCGACTTTGTTAATTACATGAGACAATCCCCGTAAAGGCCTTGGGATCACACGGTGGGATAGGAGAGAATGGAATGCATTTTAATCTGATTATGTGAGGATTAAAATGGATTCCATTCGGATCCTATACACTGCATTTGAGACATATGATGAACAGTTAACTAACACTTTTAATTAATTAAAAGTGTAACATAACAGTTAACACACAGATAATAGAATAATACAAGGAACAGATTTACTAAATCTAACATCCTTACTATACAAATGGTTGTCAATACTTCGGTTTGATAACTACAACGCTATCATTATATTATTCTATTCATGGGAACACAGATGATCAAGGAACGAGTAAACATGAGAATGGAAATCCATAGTTGTATTGCAAGTAGTGTGAACTTTGTTTGAGCATGTGGTGGGATAGCGTATGGGCTCGACCCTTATGTGATTCCCTATATATAAGCATGTTTGATCAGGGATCATAACATTTGCACATACAACTAGGGAGGAACCATTGGGTGAACAGGTGATACACAAGATACAAGCAACATAACAAAACATTGTGATTATGCATGTGATTGAATCAGGGTTTTCATTTAACTTACTTATGAACTCACCAACCTAGTGTTGACTTTGTTTAAATACATGTTTTCTCAGGTGACGGACAGGTGTAGAAACTTACATGCAAGGTTTAAGCTAGCGGACTTTTAGAAGACCTAGCTTATTTTGTGTTGCATGCTTTTGGTGCCTAAACATTGAATCATCTTTTGTATATCTTGTACATATACAAGATATAGTTACATTGATTCTTTTGGTAGATTTACTAGATTAAATTATGAACGTTACCGTGTAATTTAATCTTGTAATTCAATATCATTGATGTATTAGCATTTCTCATTTTGATTATCATGTGCTATGTAACAATCTGATCATTTGATTATCACTCAAAGATATCGCGCCCCGGGAACCTTCCGCCCGACGGGAAAACCCGATCCGTTCCCGCCGGCCCGGGGTGTGACAGCTTGAGCAATCCATTTTCATTTTTTAGGTTGCATTCGGTTATGATTTAGGAAAAAATAATGTTTGAAAATTGAGTAAACACTGAAAATTAAGGAAACACTAAAAATTGAGGAAAACAATTATAAGATGTAAGAAGGTGTGTGGTTGAGTTTATGTGTGTGTGAGTGCGAGTCTTTGTACGTGTATATGCGCACATGGATGAGGGTGTCTATATACATATCTCTATGTTTCTATGTTAATGTTAATTTGTGCATGTGTCAATGTGAGTGATTGTCTATATATTATGTGTGTGTATCAATGGATATAAAGCCTACTTTCTTCCTATAAGCTTTTGATATGTGATAATGACAAAATACCCAATCTTCTAATGTTAAGGGAATGTCTTTTCACTACATTTTTGTGGTACACTTCTATGAGAGGGATCCGATAACTATTAATTAATTTTGCATTGAGGTGGGTGTTGCTAATTTATCACCTTTTGTTATATTTGAAGTCAACTACAAAGGTTGTGGGATAGTTGATCACATCCATTGTCATCTTCGTTTAATCTATGAACAAACTCTTCCCAATCGAAACTACATAGACCTTTACAACTAAGATTGTTTTTAAAAGTTGACACATGAGGAGTTACACATTAATAAAGAGGGAGGGTTCATGGTATACACCTTAATATTCTCTCAAATTCATTAATTAAAAATATTTTTCATTCTATAGGAAATAATAATTAGTTTTGAGTAATATTAACCCATACTCATTTGATCTTAATGGCGTTTTGGTTTGTTTGTTTGTTTGTTTGTTTGTTTTTTGCATAATTGCTTGAATATGTTTAAAACATGTTAAAAACCATCAATGGAATATGATGAAGATTGTATAAGAAAACCCACTAATAAAATCAGAAGATTATATTGACTATAATGGTATGAGGATTTAGGATTTTGAATAAATAGCTAATATATATTTTGCTGTTAGAAGATTACATTTTAGTCGAATTAGGACCAATTTCTCATGTCTGGGGCTGCATGGAACTTTCATTGGTGTCTATGAAACTACTCCCATTCACAACCAACCAACCAAAACTATTCACTAAAAAAATAATTTCTCTCTCTTTATTTACATAACCAACCAAACTTAAATTTTTCACTCTCATTCACAACCAACCCAACCTAATTTTCACTAACTAAATATTGCTTTATGATTATTTTTGTTTCATTAAAATAAATTATTTTATTTAGAAAGTATGAATTGCTATTTTTAATAACTTAACTAAAAATTTTAAAAGTATTTTAATTTATATAATTTTTAAATTTTAGTTGTTGTTTATGTAATTTTTAAATTTTGGTTATTTATGTAATTTTTTCGTTTTATTTTTAATTTATGTAATTAGTTTTAATCTTTATTTATAAATGTAAAATAAGTAATCTCCAACCAACCAAGGGTTGGTGGAGCAAACGGGTCGTCCATTTATTTGCATTTTTTATTTTTTTTTTCCACTTTTTGAGCGACCGAACGGGAAAATGTTCGTCGATGGGTCCGGTCTGAGGGTCATGATGAATAGAAACTTCAAGCTTGTGAATGACCCTTTGTTTCCTTATAGAAAGATTAAGTTTTGTTAATGATATCAATAATAAGAATCAAACACAATTATGAATTTTTAAAAATTTTAAAGTTTGTTCATATTATATACTAGCCAAGAAAACCCGTGTATTACACGGGTTGAATAATAAAAATATATTTTATTTACATTAAATAATAATAAATATATAATTTAGAATTATATTTAGTATAAGATATAATTGAACAATTCTTATTGTTTATTAAATTTTAATATATTAGTAATTATTGGAATAAGAAAAATTATATTTTTAAATATTAATTATATAATCTAATTGCTAAAAAATAATATTATTTAGTAGGAGAGAGAGTCGGAAAAACATTTTCATATTTAACAAGGACGCGCCACGTGTCTCTTAGAAATACTCCTTTATTAGAGTAGGTAGAGGTAGATTATGGTTTAGAATTTGCATATGAAATTGCAAATGTTAAAAAGTTAGAAGGCATTTTAGGCAACTAAATATAAATTTCTTTCGGTTATAAGATAATTATGATGTGTATGTCCACAAATATTATTTGAAGAGACGTGATGTTTGGTGAGTATTATTTGCAACGCATTAGTATTTGTTGCTAATGCAAGTAAGAGATGATCAATCTTCATTCATCGCACCTTTATGATACAAATTGTTGTTTCACAACACAATGTTTGGTGTGTTATAGGGATCATATAGATTAGTTTGAATGTTAGTCAAATGAAAGTTTTAATGTGGTTTTTTTGAAGCCTATTATTCAAAAATAAAGTGAGGCGGAGTGTGAAGTGTTTTTTTTTGTGCAAGTCCTTCCTCACATGCATTATAATTGGTGTTTTGGTATAAAAAACAATACGCTACATTTAATTTACCATAGCAAGTATAAGTTTGTCGCATGATATGTAAAAGCTTTTCTGGCTGCAAAGCACCGGGCACAAATACTAGTTATAACTTAAAATCAAATGTTCAACGTAAATTTTAAGCAAGTAAGGTCAAATAGGATATATTTTTATTATTTTTTAAATACTCTTTTGTATCTATATTATTATTTTCACAATACTATGACTTTTTTTGGCTTCTAAATTTACTGTTGCGACGTCTTTTTTTATCTAAGTTTTGATATACCAAATTGAGCCAAAATAACTTCATACACTAATCTATATGTGCTTAACCACATCAATGTCACAGTGACATACAATGTTTATATAAAATCATCTCGTTTCCTGTTATGATTTCGGGGTTCTTATTACTTATTTTTACAAAGGATTGTCAACACTTGAGATATCATTTGTAACCTGTGTTCTGCTATTTGAGAAAAACGTGTCCTTGCCACCAATACCATTGTCATCACTACTACTACTAATATGTAAGCCACTTAGGGGCCATTTGGTTGGGTCTGAATCATTAAGTGCTTAATGATTAAGATGTCTGAATGGTTAAGAGGGTCTGAATCATTAAGTGCTGAACAAGTTTAGACTGTTTGGTTTGCACATCTGAATGAAAATAAAAAATAAAAAAATATTTTTTTTCTTTAAAACCCTAGAACCAACAACCCTTTTATTCCAGTTGTAACATGTATTCAACGGCACCTCTTGTCCTGCTTCATATTTTCTTTAAAACCACGATCGACCACAGCCCAGCGAGCCTCTCCACCGTCACCGAGCATCATCACGAGCACCGCCATGAAGCCGCCACCCTGTCGCCACCGCGAGCACCGCAACGAATCCAGTCGCCACCGCGAGCACCACCTTGAAGCCAGCCGCGTAATCGAGCAACTTTGCAGTCTCGTCGCCGTGAAGCCGCCACCCTTCGCAGCCCCGTCGCCAAGCATCTGTGCAGTCCCCAAGCCCCGTAATCGAGCAACCGTGTAGTACCCCAAGCCCCTTCACAGCCTCGTCACCGCCCCTTGTCTCAACCACGAGCAATCGACCTTCGACGGTTGTGTGTGTGGTGGTGGTTGTATGTGCGGTGGTGCCAAGTCCGGTGAAGCCAAGCCCTAGCCCCACCCAACCCCATCGACAGCCCCTATTCCTTCGCACGTCTGAATGATTCAGACTCATGCCCAAGTCTGAATGGTTTAGACCTCCATTCAGACATTTGGTTCCATTCAGATGCATGTTTTTTCGCAAAACAAACGGTCTAAATCTGAACCATTCAGATTCAGAGTCATTTAGACATATTCAGACCTAAACAAACAACCCCTTAATTTTCCAATTTTTCATCACTTCTACAGTCACTATCAACGCCACTACTACTTATAGCCTGAGCAACAGTTGTAGTAGGCTACTCTTACATCTACTGGTATAATCATTGTCGATGCTAGTGCTGAAGACGTTGTTGTTGTTCCTACTGCTGCTATTATAATGCATTTTACTCATTTTATTTTAGATTCACTATCATTTCATTAACATTCATTTTCACAACAAAATAATTTGACATACGATTACGATGAGCTTATTTTTTATGTTTTGTAATAAATTTCTTCCAAAACTAAGACATTCTACATTCTTGCGTTAATTTCATATAATCTGTTAGTGTTTTTTAAAATATGACTTTCAGTTTTTTGGTGCTCAGTTTTACAATGAAGTGACTGTAGTGTCGGTTTATATTTGCGTTTCAATATTCATAATCGAGCAGCGGTAGCTTTATATGATTCTCGTTATACTTTTAACCAAGCCAATATCCCTGCTATGAGGTACAACTCTACATTCACTTATTTAACTTTACGTGTATATATATATATATATATATATATATATATATATATATATATATATATATATAGGGGGGAGGTTCCATAGAAAACCTTCATATTTGAGAAAACTAAGAAAACTAATCACAATTGTTATTAATCAATTTCGTTTTTCGTTTTTTATTTTACATTTTGTTTTATTATAATGTAATATTTGTTAACAAAAAGAAAAAAATAAAAAAATATATGTAATTCATGTTCTTACATATATGTAACTCATTGATTACATATATGTAACTTCTAAACCACATATATGAGTTACATATACGTAACTTTATTAGTTACATATACGTAATTTCGTAATCTACATATTTTTATTAAAAATTTTTGTTTGTTTATTACATTTCTAAGCTAATAATAAAAAATCATGAAAAAAAAATTTTAAAAATTAATTGGTTAGTAGGAGTTTTCTTGGTTTTCTCCAAAGTGAGGAGTTTTTATTTGAACCCTCCTCTATATATATATACACGCAAGGGCAACAAATGAAGCTTTATTGTAATATATATATTGTAGGGTTAAAAAAAACCCCTCATTTTGAGAAAAACAAAGAAAACTCCTACTAACCAATCAGTTTTTGAATTTTTTTCATGATTATTTATTATAAGTTTAGAAATTTTATAAACAAAAAAAGTTTAAGATACGTAAATCACAATGTTACGTATATGTAATTCGCGAAGGTACGTATGTTACCTATAAAGTTACATATACGTAACACACACATTTAATGGTTGGGATTAAAATTGTATTAAAAAATTAGTGGAACAATATTTTAGTTATAAATACTTTTGTTGACTTTTTATCATGTTCCCCCAAATTTTTTAAACGGTCATAATTTTATATATGATATTATTTTTTAAAAAACTACATCAAAAAACGAGCATTTTTTATCTTTTAAACAAGTATAGTATTGTTATTTAAAAAACAAAAAAAATTACGTTTTTCTTCACCTTTTATATTTCTATGCGTCATTGTGTCTTTTTGTCTGTTATTACGTCTTTTTGTTTGTCATTGTTTCTTTTTATTCGTCATTGTGTCTTACTATTTTTTATAAAATGATGAGCTTTAAGAATAATAATAGCGAAACAACATAATCACGTACTTTTTATATGTAAATCGGAATGATAAAACAACAACAAATTCATCTAATGCATAAAAAACAATGATAAGATAATCAAATTGTCAAAAACATAAAACACAATGATTAATACATATGACACAATAATCGAAATACATGTTAATAAACTAAGAAGGTTTGAATAATAAAATATTGAAATAATATAATCGTGTGCTTCTAATATGGAAAACATAAAAAACAAATAACAAATTTATTTAATATATAAAAAACAATAACAAAAAAAACATGAAATAAGTTAAAATGTATAACACAATGATAAATACATATAACACAATGAGCTAAACGTGAAAACACAATTATAAATATATTACACAATGACCTAAACGTAAAACACAATGAGCTGAGCGTAAAACACAATAATGAGTATATTTTGCAATCACCAAAACGTAAACACACAATTATTAGTATATTACACAATGACTTGAACATAAAACACAACGATGAGTATATTACAAATGACATGAACGTAAAACACAATAATGTATATATTATACAATGACCTAAATGTAAAACAAAATAATGAATTTACTACACAATGACCTAAACGTAAGACACAATGATGAGTATATTACACAATGTTCTGAATGTAAAACACAATGATGAATATATTATATAATGACTTGAACGTAAGACACAATGATGGGTATATTATACAATGTTCTGAGGATAAAACCCAATGATGATTATATTATACAATGACCTAAACACAAAACACAATGACCAAAATGTATTTTTCAAAAAAGAAAGACAATTTATTTTTTTTTTTAAATTATGAGTTTTAAAAACATAATGGTAAAATAACACAATTATCTACTTTTAATGCGTAAAACATACAAAATAAGTAAGAACAATTTAATTAATGCATAAAAACAATAACAAAATAGCAATATATGATATAAAAAATAAAACAAAAGAATAAAAATATTAAACACAATGATCTGAAACATTAAACACAATAACCAAAATACACTTTTTATAAATTTAGAAAAATGTCAATTGTCAACTTCACATTCCTTCTCACCCTTTTCATTAATCTTACTCTTTTACTTGAACCTAATCCTATATATATGTAATAACATGAATCACATATATATTTTTTTAAATTTTCTTTTTATCATTTCTAACATTATAATAGAATTTTTTTAAAAAAAGAAAAAAAATCGATTGATAATGTTTGAGATTAGTTTTATAATTTACATCAAAATACATGTTTTGTGTAACCCTTTCCCTATATATATATAAAGTGATTATATCCTATAAAAACTTAGTATTGTAAAGAAAATCTTTAAACCCTATACGAGGTCATTCAATTGGAATTTTGAAAATAAATATGCGGTTCAAATTATATTACATTAAATTTGGCTCCTTTACTCAAAGCCCAATTTTTTATTTAGGTTTAATGTGAAACATATATTTATTTTCAAGATTACAAATAGATGGCTCGGATAAAAATAGAGATTTTATTTATAATAATGAGTTTTCACATAATACAATTCTTATATATATGTATATACATACACACATATAGGGGATGATATAGAGGTGCATAAAAAAACCGGTTACCTGACCCGGACAGGTTCTTGGACCGGTTAGAAACCGGTTTCTGGACCGGTTATTGCTACCGGTTTGAGGCATTCGAATAAACCGCCGGTTGTGGACCGGTTTTTAGATTTTGGGGCAAAACCGGTTAGGAACCGGTTAACCGGTTTTTGAATTCAAAAAATAGCCGTTGGTAGCCGTTGGGAACCGGTTTAACCGGTCGTAGGAAAAAAAATTAGCTGTTTTTATAGCCGTTTTAAACCCTTTTTTGGACCATTTTGTCCCTAAATGTAAGTATAAATAGATGAGGAGTGTTTTGGTTTGATCATACAACATCTCACATCTCTTTTTCATAAACGCTCGAAATCGATCACCTACTTCTCGATTCAATATCGATTCAATCTCTTCTTCTATTACTCTCTTAATTCAATCTCTATTCCATCCATGGCAAGCTCACAAAGTGCTCAAAGTTCCGTTGGTGTTGGTGCATCCACTTCAACCGAACCAACCGTTGTTAGAATCAAATCTACAACGAGGAACAAAGATCTATTTCAACATTTCGACTTATGCGAAATGTCAAATGGTGTCGATAAGGCATGGTGCAAAGGTTGCAGTACTTTTCTAAAACCATAATCTAATTCTACTTTAAGAAGCCATTTGACCAAGCATTTTGTTGTGGTCGATAATAATCCGGCAAACGATTAAGCACAAATGTCTACCGAGTGTGAGTTGTGGAATTTCGATCTCGACATGGTTCGTGAAATGATGAGAAACTTAATAATTCAAGAAAGTTTGCCTTTTAATCATTTTGACAACCCATGATTGACGAGGTTGATTCAAAAGGCGCTACAACCACAATATCATCAAGTAAGTCGTTCCACTATTAGACGTGATTGTTTGAAACGATGGAATCAAGCGAAAAAAGAATTATTTTTGGGTTTTAAAAATTTAAAAACCGGGTTAACTTAACAACGGATGTTTGGTCGGCACCTCACGGTTTGCCTGAATCGTACCTTTGCGTTACCGTGTATGGGATTGATCCCGATTCATGAAAATTGATGAAACGTACGATTGCCTTCGACATGTTTCCATATCCTCACACAGGGGAACATTTGTTTTACATGTTAGATGGAATAATACAAACATTTTACTTACAACGGTTGTAGGTAATCGTACCTTTCCGTATCCTCATTGGAAACCCCTTTGAATTGAGAAAACCTTAGAAAACCCTATGTAAAAAAAGTTTTTATTTAATTTTTTATAGTTTTTGTTTCGGGTAAAAATTAACAAGATTAACTTTTAGCAAAACCGAATTAAAAAAATGGGATATTGTGTTTTACAAGCAAATATATCGGGTATACTGAATATATGACCTAAATATCCCTGAATATCACTGGGGATATTTGAATATATCAAACAGAAAAATAGCAATACACGCGAGATTTATACGAGGAAAAGCCCTTAATCCCTTAGGATTGCCGGCATAAAAACCTCGGGAGGTGACAAATGTCACTCTACCTAGTTTTATTAATAATCAAATAAACGAATACAAACAAAGAGCGCAAGTTGATCGATTCTAAGCTGCCAAATAAGCTTCAGTGAGTTTCGTGTGTGTTTCTTGAGTATTCCGTGTCCTATATCGATCAATAGCCTCAGTATTTATACAAAGAAAATACAAGAGAAAGTTTAGCAACGTTCATATGGTAGTTCCGATTATTCTGGCACTTTCCATTCGTGGAAGACCAATTCAAGCTGTTTGCACAAATCTCTCTTAGATTCCTTCATTCGAATTGAGTTAGTTGACGCGTGCTTCCGTGATATTAGGAACACTCGTAGGACAAGCTGTCAATCCCTGAAATCTCGCAAATAAAGTTAAGCAACAGGAATAATTGTTAGTGATAATATATATCTTTAAAATATCACTGATCCCGAAATATCCCGGATCCTGAAAATCCCGAGTGAGAATATTTTGCGCCTAACAGTTTTGTAGCATTATTAGGGTTATTTTTATAAAAAAATATAAACAAAGCGTCGACCTAATGTAATTTTTAAAAAAAATTGTTAACGATGTAACATAGACGTAATTCTTTCTTCCAGACTTGTACAGCTTATGTTTCGTGTGTGATACATCGTTTACAAATTATTTTTTAAACAAAAATCTGGTTGGCATTTTTTTTCATTTTTTTTATAAAATTGACTTAATAATGTTACAAAACTGCAAAAAATAAATAAATAAAAACTTTGTTGACATTGTTTTTCTCAAGGTTTTCAAAGTTTTCGGAAGTAAAGGAGGTTTTCAAAATATCCATCCTCTATATATATATATATATATATAGGAAAGGGATCATATAATAACCCTCATTAATTGCGGTAACCCATTAACCCTGGCAAAAAACGCTCAAATCGCAAAAAAAAAATTTTCATGGTTTTTTTTATGCAAAAATAGGGGGGGCTCCTTTTTTAACCGTTCGCTAATTCACAAGCGTTAAAAAGTTAAACGAAATGTAAGTTTGCGTTACACTGCGACACTTAAATAAATGTTCGCAGTGTAACGCAAACTTACATTTCGTTTAACTTTTTAACGCTTGTGAATTAGCGAACGGTTAAAAAAGGAGCCCCCCCTATTTTTGCATAAAAAAAACCATGAAAAAAAAATTTTGCGATTTGAGCGTTTTTTGCCAGGGTTAATGGGTTACCGCAATTAAGGTGGGTTATTATTCACTCCTTACCCTATATATATATATATATATATATATATATATATATATATATATATATAATTATGATTTGATTTCAAGTGACAAACTATGATTTTAATGGGCCCAAAGTGTAAAATTATGAATGAAGTTTTTTTTAAATTTAGTGAATGAATATACTATTACCGTTTCTCATGATAAGAAGGTTTTTCTTTTTCACAAGTCCGGACCATATGTATGCATGTACGTATGTGTGTTTGGGATATATAAATGGTTTACTATGTATGGTAGGTGCACATGATCGACATGCATTCATGTTGAAATTCCTAATTTGATTTCAAATCAAAATATGAAATATCCATATTCATGATTCTATGTCTTGTCACCTACACAATAATTTGCCATGACAGGTGAGAAATCTATTGTGGTGTGTTTCGGATCTTTTCTGTTCTTGTTATTATTGGTTCGTTAATATTATTGTTTTTCAAGTATAAGTAACAAAATAACATGTCCCCCTTGAGTAATAAATTAAATAAAATAATTTTTATTTACTAGTTATAACAGAAAAAGTACATCTGGATCTGATCCATGCATAATATCATGAAAAATGGATACAAATTTTTGGCTGCTACTTAGTAAAATTAGAATAAATAGGAAAGGAATCCGTAAAATCAATTAGTCTATAATTTAACTCATAGTCATTTTTATTTAGCTTCCTTCCTGAAAAAATCATTTGTACTCATAACTCAAGTTCAATAATTCTCAAATATCTTAAATAAATAAAGATTTTTCTGAAAAAGTATCTAAAAATAAAAACTTTAGATATCTGTACCCTGTCGAAGTAAGGAACCATGGCATATATGTTTGGAATAGATTCCATTTTGAGAGAGGTAATCGCGATGAATAGTCATCGACTTCGGGGAAAGGCTAGAAGAATGGGACCCATTATGGGACAGACAATGCATTACAGACGTATGATCATTACGCTTCAACCGGGTTATTCTATTCCACCTCTTAGAAAGAAAATATTTAGAAGATATTATATTATCAATTTTTTTATATATATATTTATGTTAATAAAGTACATAATTACAGTCTACATGTATTGTTTTGATCGTGATAGTGATATGAGTGCTAACTTCAAACAATAATGATAATAGAGTTTACCAGGCCCAATACTACAGTCGTCCTACACACACCTCCTATGTCGATTTATAAAAACTACGTGTACCCAAAAAAAATTTAAGAAGAAAGAGACAAAGATAATGGGCCACTAAGCCCAGGACCATAACACTATGGGCCCACCATTTATGAACAAAGCAGCTGTCTGTTTCTACTTATGGCAACCCAACCCTCTTTAAGATTATTGAATGGAACCTCTTATTGCATTCTATAAATATCATAATCAAAACTTCTAAAAATGGAATCTTGAACTCATAATTTGTCCATTTGACTCGGTGAGTTGAATGGGTGGTTTTGTGCCCGAGTCTTCTATTGATCCTCTATTGAGCAAACTGTAAAAATCGAAAAGAAAATCATGGTTTGTAAGTAACTAGCAAAATATGTACCCTTCATTGATGGGGTATATATCCAAACAACATAAAACATGTGCACCCTTATAGATTTAAAATAAAAATAACCAAAAATTAATGTAAATTAATGAGCTTGGTTTAAGTTTTATAAAAAAAACCAAAAGTTCAAGTCAGTATTGGTTTTTTCATATAAAAATCAACAAAAAATCTGAACCGATCCATTTGATATAAAACTGATCAAACGTCTAATGGATATGTATTTTCACTTTACAATTTAAGTTTTGAATTTTAAAATTTTAAAAAAATCTTGGTTTAATCATGCTTGACGTTTATGTATCAAGTAATCAATAATAAATAAAAAAAACAAATTTTCGCAAATATCATATTTTGGGTCATTTTTTCCCAACTCAAAAATTTGAGTCATAAGTAAAAAACCCATAAAAAACCGAAACCAAACAAAAAAACGAGTCAAATATGAGTTTTCTTTTCGGGTTGATTTAAGTCAAAAACCGGTCTAAAGCAACATATACATACACTTGCAAAAAAGTCATTCTTATTTAAAATCCCACCACTAATGCTATATATACAAATAGGTGAATCATGGATATGAAAAAGGTAAAAACAAAATTATGCTTCTACCACTCATGCTTTCTAACTTTTATTACACTATTCATAACTTCGAAATTTTTGTATCAAGTGTAATTTAATTTTAACAACCAACTTTATTATATAGCCTAAAACTCTTGGTTTTATTTTGGGTTTCCTGATATTAGCGATGATGCTAAATAACTGGTTATAAAAAAAATCATGTTTACATCAAATGCCTGTTTAGCACTACAAGAAATCCGTTCAGATATATAAACCCTTTCTTGACGACATTCTCTTGTTGGTACGGGAGACTTCTGTCACCGACAAGTTGTCGGAAAAAAATGTGTCTTATTTGGTTTTTATATATAAGTCACTTTTCCCGACAACATGTTGTCAAGATAGATTATGCAGACGTTTTTCTCTAAAGGCGCGATTTGGTGTGAAGTTTGTCGCGTTTATGAAAACCTATCCCGACGACATATCGTAGCTATTTTTTTTCACATTTTCTATTATCAAAGTATTAAATATTTAAATCAATTAACCTATTGTCTATGTATTACAAAGATTGAATAAAAATAAGCATTACAAACAATCTTTCTATCTTTCTATTATAATAAACAAAAATCTTTTTTACCACTTGTCAAATCTTCATGTTTATATTGTCACTTGTCACTTTTGTATCATCCTACTCAATCATCTCTCTTATTAATTATATATGATCTTTTCTAATAAATAATTATACAATTAATGAATAATAATATTATATGCATTTTTCAAGCTAGAAAATAGTTTTTAATAAATTAAAAAACACACTTTAATAAAAGTTTATATATAAATAAGAAGATCAGCTAAAAACAATTTAAAAAATAATAAAATAAACTATAAATCATAGTTTTTAAATAATGGGTTTTTTATAAACAAATGATGCTTCTTTTAGGGAAATATTTAAAACGTAATTATTTTAAAATCAAAAGTTATAAAAATGGTAAGAAAAATTAAATTTTTAGTTAAATATGTTTAATGATATTTTCAAATTGAGTCAATTAACTTTAATAATTATATAAATTGTACATTATTTTCTTGATTTGTAACAATTAGTTTTAGATAAAAAAGTAAGTGAAGTTTTTAGCATCAGTTAGTGTAAAAATCATTACTGCTACAAATTAAAAAAAAAAAAGTCAAGTATCATTTCATTAGTTATTAAAAATTTTAATTATTGTTTTATCACTTCAAATAATTATTAATACTTATTTTAATCAATTTATATCACAACATTGTTTTATAATATTTAAATTTTATTAATTTTTATTTAATATTTTATATTCAATCCGTGTAATACACGGGGTAATAATCTAGTTAGTAATATATACACACACATACACAAATAACGTATAATTTTTAACATTTTTAAAATATAAAAAGAAAAGTAAATTTCAAAATCTTTAAATAATATAAATAATAATTAAGAAATTTTGAATTTTTAAAATACTGATTGAAAATGAAAATTTTGGCTTAATTGTATTATTGAAATTAAATTTTAAGTTTGTTATATTTGACACGTGAATGATCTTAAAAGATGACGCATATAGTCGGTAAAAAGAAGAAAAAAATTTAACTGAGATATTATATTATTTTAATTTTCTTTAATTGGGATAAAAAAACATTTTGCTACAACATATTGTGACGACATGTTCGTGACAAAGATAAGTAATAATGGCGAACTTTCAAATGACGACTTTAATATTTGTAGAATTGAGGCTATTAGGATGTAACAATGGACGACGACATGTCATTGATAAAACCTCTTGATGACATATATATAATCTAGACTGACAAACATATCAACACAAAATTCATGTTATGTCGACTATGTTAAATAAAAACGTATATCGTATATCAAAACTTTAACTGATGTTTTTAAATGTTGGGCTCTTTAAAAACAGGGCCCATAGAGATGGCCCGGTTTGCCTTTACTTTGTGTTATCCTTGGTTTTTGACTTGTTTCATGTCAATAAAGTCGTATCAAAAAATTAAACACGTCGTTGCTAAAGAGCAATCGTTGTGGAAAACCTATGCCGATAATTTGTCATCCTCATAGGCTTATCATAGTTTTTTAAAATATAAATTAGAAAATATTTTAAATAGTTTTAACTAATTTCGACAACATTTTTTTCGGTAAAGAATTAAAAAAAATGACCTATACCAACGCCAACACATGCAAAAATGTAAAATAAAAAATTAATTGATCATGTGTATATTTAAAAGTAAAATTAAAAAAAAGGTTAAACGTGTGGTAACGTAACTCGTACATGCGTCATGTTGGCGACACATTTATTTAAAGAATAAAAAATCCTTCATATATTTTATTCTAATATCAAGAAAGTAATTTTTTTTTAATATGTCATATGTCATGTTGTCGACACATTGATTTAACACTATCATCCTCATCACCAATACCGTATATCTCATTACTAGCAAACTTAGGGTATGATCTGATAAATGTAAGATGTAGAAAGCCTTAGTCTGCACTGTAGGGATAGAGATATTGTTTCCAATATTGAGACCTTCGACTCATGATGTCTGATTAACTGATTAACTCAACTAGTTGAATATAACAAGAGGAGAAAAGATGATGTATATGCTGAAAATCTAGTTGAATATTGATGTTTGATTAACTTTAAGCACAAAGCTGATCATGTTATAATTGTTCTTAAATTATTGCAAGTGCTTATTAGCATTATACGAGGATTACATCCCAAATATATTAGAAGTGTGAATGGCTTTAAAATGTGATAATGGAAATGTTGATATCACATGAGGAAAATTAACAAATGTAATTTTCTTTGTGACAATCTAGTTCAACTTTCTCTTACATCAGATATTGGATTGGAATCTCGCACAGAGCGAAATACTAGTCTGGTTTGAGCAATAGGGTTTTTCTCAGGGGCGACCCTGAGAATTCAATTTCCCCGAACATACTGAGAAAAAAAAGTCACTGGTTAATTATAAACTTGTGTTTTTCGGTTTTTTATTTGGATATACAAGTAAATATATATAATTTAAAAACGATTTTTTAAAAATTTTGTGTCCTTCCGATAAATAGGCCCTGGATGGATGTCGGGTTTGCCCCTCTCCAGGCCTCCCATGGTTTTTCTAGTTATGTGTTTCGTTTTTGACAGGTAAGTTAGGCCATCATGTTATATTCTTTAGACAGAAGAGTGATGTATTTGTTACTTTGATCATATCACATGTAACCAGATGTTTGTTGTTCACAAAAAATTCAAAGTATATAGTGGTTGAATGTTGGTGCATTCATCATAGCTTGGTGATGACTTTCTTCACGAAAGTGACTCGTATCAAGATTGATGATAGGTTCTTTATGAGTTACTTAATAGTGAAGTTCACAGTTCCCTAAAGTTGATCGGTAAAAGTAAATTATCATGGGTTGCTTATGTATCTGACCTAAACAATAACATACATCTAAGACTTATAAATATTAATTCGTGGTTTTAAAAAGTTGAATAAGTGACGTATGATTATCTCATGATTAAAATTTTAAAAGTAATTCGTTTGTATTATTTTTTATTTATTTGTATTTACCATTTATTGTTGTATTTGTGTAGCATAAATATTAAGTTTGCTTTTATTTATTATTAGTTTTTATTGGTGATTGAACATAAAGAAGCATATTTTTAAATCTTTAGATTCGTATTAACTCTTTAAAAAAGCAAGTGTTCTCAAGTCATTTGATTTCACTCGTAAACATATCATTTGGTATTAAACTTTGGTTAACTAAATAGCTATTCATGGAAATCGACAATGTCTTTTGGTAGTCTAAACCAGTCATACATGAGTACATTCGGTTGTAGCTCTTAATATTGACTATTTCAATGAAATTATTATATAAGCATGGTTATAATACTTGTAATTATGTGAATACAATTGTGCATTTGTTTTATTAAGGTGTTGTTTGTTTTTGAAGAGGTAAAACGTCTGCAGTCTGCGGACCACATCTGCAGCAGAAGAGCTGGACTAAACGTCTGCAGTCTGTAGCAAGAAGACTGTTTGTTTTTTAACATCTACAAACTGTTAAAAAAATATTAAATTTAAATACATTGATTTTTTTTAAAACTAAAAGAGTTTTTCAACATTGATATTTAAATAATATTTTTGATATCAAACCTTATTCAACAACAAGAAGTAATCAAGAATAATATCAAACCACAAAAATCCAAAAATAACATCAGGAAGCATCAAACCACAAAATCCAAAAATAACATCAGGAAGCATCATACCACAAAATCAAACCAGGAAGCATCAAACCACAAAATCCAACAATAACATCAAACCACAAAATCAAACCTTATCCTCAAATCAAGAAGTAATCAAGAGCATACATTAGATTCGAAATTGTAAAAAAGGATAAAAACCTTTCAATGTTGATGTGTGTGGTGGAGAAATGCGGTGGAGCCCATCGATGGTGGTGGAGGGCGCCGACGATTTGGGATGTGGTGGAGCAGGCTCGACGGTGGTGGAGATATGCGGTGGAGCAGGTGGTTGTTGGTGGGGCGCCGACGACTTGGGAAGCTCTGGAAAAGCTCGACGGTGGTGGAGAGATGCGGTGGATGGCTCGGCGGTGGTGGGATGCGGTGGAGCCTGTGGTTGTTGATGGGGGCCGAAGATTTGAGATGGAGGCTAGTTATGCGGGAAGCTCTGGAAAAGACGATGGGCGTGATTTTTGTTAAACCTAGAAGATGTTTGAAGAGTTTAGAAGGGTTGTACCATGTCTGCAACAATAAGAGGTTTCGCAGACCTTTTTTAATGAAACGTCTGTGAAAAAACAAACACTCTTCATCTGCCCGTGGTCTGCAAGGCGCAGACAAAAGAGGTTTAGAAGAGCTTTTTCATAAAAACAAACGCCACCTAAGTGAAATATAGAGTACCTTGAAGTAACTTAGTAATTCATCGACACCGAAGAACGCTAACTTTGTTTTCAGTAGGATCGGATTTGCCATTCAAAAGGGGGTGGCGGCGCAGCTTGTTGCTCGCTTACCTGCCTTTCTATTGTAATTGGATCCATATTAAACGAGAGTATGCACTTGATATTATATTTAAGTCGATTAAATCAAAAAGTAAAAAAATAAAAAAAAATTACAAATATAACTTTCCACACCAGTTAATTACCCACAAAGCATATTTTCTTATTTTTGGTTGTGTTAATTTCAATTAAACGATCAGCTTGACAACTATCAATAATTTGGTAAAAACCTTAAGTAGAGAAACTTCCATGCATTTTGACCACTCTCTGCTTCTATGGATTCCACTAATAATGACTTATTGCAGCCACTTAAATGCTCAATTGTTCATTGGCAATTAAAAACATGGAAATGAGTCGACAATGAAGAACTTTGTATCTTCAAAGATTGGCATCAGAAGCCTGATAAATGGCGGATTCAAAACTTTTCTACCTGTGCGATCACTTTTTTCTGATTTTATTTTTTATAGCAACTCAATTTTACAATTTTTGGATCGTGTCCAGGTCGCCGGGTCGAGTCAGGTTGGATTTTGGATTAATTTAGTAAGTAAACTTGATTGTAGTTCGAAATTAAGAAAAAATTAAAACATGACCCCCATGGATTCAAACCCCATATTTATTTTTTAGAAAACTAAGCTATGATATGATTCTCTTAATAATTATTACATCAACTTTAATTTTTGTGTTATATGTCTTTTTTAATTATATTTATGGGGTCATTTTAAAAAATTTAAAGGATCAAAAGAAATTTTACGATGTACATTCCATGAACAAGCTAAGATTCAACGGGGTCCCGTGACCCCAAACACCCGCAAGTATGTCCGTGCACGGCCAAGATTTTAACATAAAACCACTTTTTCAGATTTAAATTTTTTGGATGAAATAGTTATTTGCATCTTAGAAGCAACAAGCTTCTTCAGAACAAGGGTAGGTGTTCAATTCGGAAGTTTCTCTGGTTTGATGAGTGTTTGGTAACACGAGACTGTCTAAAGAAAAAGGGATGTATGTAGCTCCTTGATGTATGTTGGTTTTAGGTAGCAAACTAAAAAAAAATTAAGGAATGAGGAGTTAGCCCAAGTAATACTACTATTAATACTAATTCATTAACTCTTTCTTGAAGTTAAATTGTGTGAAAGGCTAAAGAAACTTTAGAGCTTGTTACGATTCCCATTCATCAAATAAAATCCCAAATATACATTAAGATAATGAACGATAAATATGCAAGTCATGTCATAAATATTTAAGTTACATTGTATACACAAAAATAAAATTTGTACAAACTTTTTTATCCAACAAATATAAAGTCTTAAGACTCCTCGTTCTTACGAGTAGAAAGCTTCAAACCAAAATAGATACATCACGTCAATATAAAAAAGCTACAAAAAATATCATCTATCTATGTAAAAACTAATAAAGACTGATGCTCACCAAACTTCAATTTTGTCTAAGTATAAAAGACTACACAAACAAACAGCCTTCGGAAGGAAGGGGTTCCTTTTCGGAAGCAACATTGCTTCCGAAGAGTAACTCACTCCTGCTAAAGGCTGTACAAGACAAACACTTCGGAAGGCCAACACTTAGAGTTAAAGCTTCAAAGCTTCTGAAGACATAAAGCTTCCGAAGAACTACAGGCTTCCGAAGACTAACAGCTTCCGAAGATTCTCTTCTGCACCCAAGGACAAAGACAAAGACTTCCGAGGTTTATACTCTGACAAAGACTGTAGCTGAGCACTTTTATAATACAAAAAGGTACTGACAACAGACGTGCTGGTCTGAGAACAACAAGGATAAACATACCTAAAGTCAGATACAACACCTTACTTCTCCGCAGATGCATTAAATGCAAAAGATTATCTGAAGCCTTGAAGATCAACAACATTAAATGCCTTTTGTATTTAGCTAGTCTTTGTAAAGTCAATGTCTATATTTGTAATGATTGTAAGTAAGTGTCTTAGCCTGTTAAGACACTCCATATACTAGAATAAGCTTTACTTTATGTATTGTCTAGTATACCCAACTTGTATTCCTACGTGTATACGGTTGTAGCCTTAGCTATATAACCTCTCATTGTAAACCTGTTTAGGTGTGCTTGTATGTGTTTTGTGCTTGTCTGTTCACAACACTTGTAATACTTAGAGAGAAATATATCTTTGAGCTTGAATTTGTTCTTGTGTTCTTATTGTTATTCAAAGATTATTTGTTCACCATTGAGTGTTTGAGAGATCCTTCTAACAGACATTCCGCATCTGTTTGATTGAAAGAGAGAAATACTTGTGAAGTGTTGTTTAGAGTAAACAACCCGATCCAACAAGTGGTATCAGAGCTTTGGCTCTTGAACTTAAGTGATTAACCATCCTTAAGTTACCAGTTCTATTTCTTCTAAAATCTCACTACTTCAAAACTCATATTCTGTTTGTTTGTTCAAATGGCTGCACTTAACAAACATGATACAGAAAATGATATTCTCAACAAGCCGCCAATGTTCACTCCAAAAGACTATGACACTTGGAAAGTTAGGATGGAGGGATTCATCAGGAACCAAGACTTCAAACTCTGGAAGTCAGTTCTTGAAGGGCCTTTCATCCCTACTGTTCCTGCTGCTGGTGCTGGTGGAGCTCCTGTGCCAAAGGATCCAGCTCTCTATTCTGATAAAGATTACAAGAGAATGGAAGTGGACTCTAAGGCTTTGTGGCTCATCCAGATGGCCATCCCTAACTCAATCATACATGCATTCAAGAAATGCAAATCTGCTCAAGAGCTGTGGAATTCTCTACAGCAGATGTATGAAGGTTCTGAAGATGTCAAACAGAACAACAAGAAGATGACTTCTCAATATCTCAGGTATGTTCAACTGGTTAGTGAGTTAGTAGCTGCAAGTGTCAAAATGGAAAACCAGGATGCGATCAGAAAGTTTCTTAGATCATTTCCTCATGCTTGGAACATATACTCTGTGGCCATTCGGAGGACAGAAAATCTAAGGACTCTAAAGCTGAGTGAACTTATGGAAATAGATGCCCAGGAACCTAAGTCCTCTCATGTAACTTCTGGTTCAGCAGCACTCTATGCACCCATCAACAACCCTTCTTACCAGAGTTATCAACCCATTTACCACCCTACCTCCACACCCATTGTCAGCTTTCCTGAAACTCCAACTCCAACACCCACACACACAAACCCGTTTTCCAACCCAACTCCACTTTTAACATCTGGGCAGGGAGCATTCATGGCTGAGTAAACCAATTACTTTCACTTGTGCCAGGAAGACTTAGATGGCATTCCTGCAAATGATTTTGAGGAAATGGACATCAACTACTAGATGGCCATGATCTCCTATAGAGCAAAGAAGTTCTACCAAAGAACTGGAAGGCAGTTCAAAAAGCACAATATGAAGACTGGGTTTGGTCTTGATAAGTCCAAGCTCAAATGTTTCAATTGCCAACAGTTAAGGCACTTTGCTAGGGAATGCAAGTCCACAGGCACTCAGCCATCAACTTCTGGGCAACCACCTCAAAGACCATCAAGCTCAAACAGTGCAAACATTTCAAAACAAGACTTTGCAGATTGGAGCTTCCAAGCTGAAGATCCTTCTATCTCCAACAGTGCTCTGATGGCAAATGATTCAACTTCTTCATTCAAGATAACTGAGGATATGTGCACAACTAAATGTTTAGAGAAGTTAAATGTTTTTAAAAGAATAAATTCTCAACTCTGTAATGAACTTGAGTCATTACAAGTAGTCAAGGAAAATTTTTTTGAATGTGAAAGAAATTACAAAGAAAAGATTGAAGAAATGGAAAAGACCATTTCTAGCTTAAAACATGAAGACACTAACAAACAGTGTCAAATTAACAATCTTTTTGAAAGACTAACCACTGCCAAGACTGAACTTGTATTGGCTGAGTCTTATAGAGACAAATTTTTGAGTCAAGGTGAAAAGTATGAAAAGCTTTTCAGAATGAGCAGCACAACTGAACTGGTAATAAGAAGGGGGCTGGTTTGGGTTACAACAAAGTGGAGCCTCCATCTGCCTACACTCCTATAGTGGAGATTAGGTGTAAACCAGTAGTTGACCTTGTGTATGATGATAAATTGGACATACACAAGGTGGCCCAAACTGATAATCTCTCTGATATAAACCCAAGTAACTCATCATGCTCAGATGAGGATGTTTCTCCCAGTACTTTAGAAACTGAAAAACAAGCTTTGAAAATAAATAAAGTAAATAAGAAAACCAAGAAACAGTCATCAGTTTTTGTCAAAGCTAAGAACATACAAACTGGGAGTACCTCCTCAGATGACTATGTTACTTGTCCATCTGACAAGTCCAAAAGGGGTAGGTCAAAGGAGAGAAAAACCAATGTTAAAAGGAAACAGGTAAATCTTCCAGCCAACAAGTCTGTTGGAACATCCAAACCATCACCTCCTGTGAATCAAAGATCAACTTCCTTCAACAACCATCAGCATCAACAGTTCTCAAACAATCAAACTGTATGTTTGATGTGTGGTGATAAAAATCACTTTGATGCTGATTGCTTCTATAATCCAAGAAGCAAAATGTTTTCTGAGAAACAAGGAAGAAAGGAGAGTTGGAGCAAGTCATCTGGTTCTTCTGAAGAACCAGGAAGAAACTCAAGAAAGAAAGAATCAGAAGCAAGTACTTCTGATAGTCGGAAGAAACAAGACAAGAAAGGTTTCGGAAAGAAAGGATCGGAAGCAAGCACTTCTGATAATCAGAATAGGAAGGCTTCCGAAAAGACTGTTTCGGAAGATCAGGAAAGAAAGGCTTCCGAAGGAAAAATAACATCGGAAGCACATGCAAAGAAAGCTTCCTACAAACCAAAGAAATCTTTTCCCTTCGGAAGAAGAAGAACTTCGGAAATAAGGCCCAACTTGTCAGCAAAAACCAAGTCATCGGAAGGGAAGACAAAAGGTGCTTCCGATGACTATCAAAAGAAGCAAACTCTTCCGACAACCTTAAAAGTCAAACAGATATGGAAGAAAAAGGAAATAGCTGAACCATCTGTTCAACCACCAGTCCAACCAACAACAAACTCATCATCTGTCCCACCTAAGATGATGTGAAAGAAATTTACTTATAATGATGCTAATGGAAAACCCAAGACCACATGGGCTTGGGTTCCCATCAGGAACTAATTCATTTCTGGTCATGTGCAGGGGCAGCAGGAATCAAAGAGCAACTTGTGGATTGTTCACAGTGGCTGCTCTAGGCACATGACAGGCAATAAGACTCACATGCAAAAATATGAACCATTCTTTGGTGGGTCTGTTGCATTTGGAAGTGATCCAGTGGGAGGATACATCACAGGTAGGGGCACAATTACAAATGGCAAGGTAAGCTTTGAGAATGTGCATTTTGTAAAGGAACTAAATTACAATTTACTGAGTGTATCACATGTGTGTGATCAAAAGCACAACATGTTGTTCACTGAGCATGAATGCATTGTTCTGAAGCCAGGATTTGTAGTCCCAAATGATCAGATCCTGCTCAGAGCTCCTAGAAGGAACAACATGTTTATGCTAGACATGAGCACAGCTGCACCTCTCAGTAATATAAGTTGCTTTGTCTCAAAAGCTTCACTTGATGAGTCTTCTCTTTGGCATAGGAGACTTTGTCATGTAAACCTTAAAAATATGAATAAACTTGTCAAAAATAACTTAGTGACTGGTTTACCAACAAAGGAATTCATGTGCGTTGATAAATGTGTTGCTTGCTTAAAAGGTAAGCAGCACAAATCATCACATCATGCCAAAGAAATAAATTCAATCACAACAGTCCTGCAAGTAAGCAGTGGCTTATAAATCGGTACTAGAAGCCCGAGAGCTTGCCTGTAATTACTCCACATGGACTTATTTGGCCCCACAAGTGTTAAAAGTCTTGGTAGAAAGTCATATTGCTTGGTAATCATTGATGATTTCTCTCGGTATACCTGGGTATTTTTCTTAAGTACCAAGGATGAAACTGCTGAGACCCTAAAGTCATTCATACTTAGGGTGGAGAATGAAAGTGATCACCATGTAAAAATAATCAGATCAGATCAAGGAACAGAATTCAAGAATCATGTTTTAAATTCTTTTTGTGAATCTAATGGTATCACAAGACAATTTAGTGCTCCTAGGACTCCACAACAAAATGGTGTTGCTGAGAGAAGGAATAAGACACTAATTGAGGCTGCAAGAACCATGTTGTTTGATGCCAAACTTCCAATAACTTTTTGGGCAGAAGCAGTCAACACTGTCTGTTATGTACAAAATAGAATATTGGTAGTTAAGACACATGGTATGACTCCTTATGAAATTTGGCATAAGAGAAAACCATTTGGATGTCAATGCACCATCTTGAATACTAAAGATCACTTAGCCAAATTTGCTGAGAAATCAGCAGAGGGTTACTTTGTTGGGTACTCTTCACATACAAAAGCATATAGAGTATACTCAAAGCTTCCAGAATTATTGAAGAGTCTGCAAATGGTCAGTTTAATGAACATACAATCAATAAGCCTGGAACTGGTCCTGATTGGCTATTTGATCTTGATAGCTTTACATCTGCATTTAATCTTGTGAAAGAGTATGTTCCAGAGTTACAGTCAACTACCACAGACTCCTCCCAGTCCACAAGAGAAGAAGACTTTCGTGTTGAACTGCCAATAGCTTCAAGACAAATCTTGGCATAATCCACTTCAGCACATAATGGTGTCTCTTAGTCTGAGACATTGAACACATCTCATGCTGTTCCTTTAAGCGACTCTACTTCAGTTCCATTGAGTCAAGAAGAAGATGTGAATCCCTCAATAGTCCAATCAGTTCCAGACACTCTGGAAACTTATTCTCCCAGAGAAAGTGATCCCACAACAGTCCAATCTCAAAGACCACAAGATATGCCAGAAATCCAGCTTGAGGTAGTACTTCCTAACCTTGAGTCAAAAGATCTGGATCTAGCTTATCAGTTGGATGTGATTCCTAGAACTCGCATCCATAACACCCATCCAGTTGAAAACATTATTGGTAATGTTGAAGAAGGAGTCAGAACAAGAAGCTCTACACATGAAGCAAACATCTGTTTGTTTTCTTGCTTTCTATCCCAAGTAGAACCAAAGAAAGTTGCTGAGGCATTGAAAGACAACAGTTGGGTAGAAGCAATGCAGGAGGAGCTTCTTCAATTTGAAAGGCAAGGTGTCTGGAAGATTTGCCCTTTACCTAAGGGTAAGTATCCCATTGGAACAAAATGGGTGTTCAGGAACAAGAAGGATGACAAGGGAGTGGTCATCAAGAACAAGGCAAGGTTGGTTGTTCAGGGGTATACACAGGAAGAAGGCATTGACTATGATGAAGTTTTTGCTTCAGTTGCAAGAATTGAAGCAATCAGAATATTTTTAGCCTTTGAAGCTGCCAAGAACTTCAAGGTTTTTTAAATGGATGTGAAAAGTGCATTCTTGTATGGAAGGATTGATGAGGAGGTGTATGTGTGTCAGCCTCCTGGTTTTTGAAGATCCAAAGTTTCCTGACCATGTCTGTAAGCTTGATAAAGCTCTTTATGGGCTGCATCAAGCTCCCAGAAAGTGGTATGAAACTTTATCTTCTTTTCTACTGGCTAAAAATTTTAAGAGAGGAACCATTGATAAAACTCTCTTCTTCAAGAAGTCCAATCAACATATTATGCTAGTACAGATTTATGTTGATGACATTATCTTTGGTTCTACAAATGAATCTCTCTGCAAGGACTTTGAATCACTAATGAAGTCCAACTTTGAAATGAGTTCCATGGGAGAACTCACTTTCTTTCTTGGATTACAAGTGAAACAAACTCCTACAGGGATTTTTATTAGTCAATCAAAGTATGTCAAGGACATTCTTGAAAGATTCAAGCTGACTGATTGCAAAGCTCTGGGAACTCCAATGTCCAAGACAACATCCCTTAGCCCTGATCTTGAGGGGGAGGATGTTGATCAACACCAATACAGAGCAATGATTGGTTCTTTGATGTATCTCACAGCAAGCAGGCCTGATATAATGTTTGCAACTTGCTTGTGTGCAAGATTTCAGGCCAATCCCAAAGTCTCACACATGCTTGCTGTGAAAAGAATCTTTAGATACCTCAAAGGGGCACCTGATCTAGGATTGTGGTATCCTAGAAATGAATATTTTCAGTTCATGGCTTATACTGATAGTGATTATGGAGGTTGCAACATTAGCAAGAAATCCACATCAGGAGGATGCCAATTTCTTGTATCTGGAATTGTGTCTTGGCAATGCAAGAAACAGTCTTGTGTTTCTACTTCTACTGCTGAGGCTAAATACATAACTGCTTCAAGCTGCTGTGCACAAGTCATTTGGATTCAAAATCAGATGAAGGATTATGGAGTAGAACTGTTCAACACTCCTATACAGATAGATAATTCAAGTGTCATCTCCATCACTAACAATCCTGTCAAGCACTCCAAGACCAAGCACATTGATATCAGATATCATTTCATCAGAGATTGTGCAGAAAAGAAGTTGATTCATCTAGTCAAAGTTGATACAGAACACAATCTGGCTGACCTTTTCACCAAAGCATTTGATGAAGGAAGATTCAGGTATTTAATAACAACCATTGGCATGATTAACTTTGAGTAAATGAATAAATAAAGGAATGAATAATTCTTCGGAAGATAAACTTAAAGTATCTTCTGATGAGTAATTACTCCTCAGAAGATAATTTAAGTCTTCGGAAGCATCATTCTTTCTTTATATCGGAAGATGTCACACTTCAGAAGATAAATTCTTTTTTGAAGTATTATTCTTCCGATACATTATTACTTCGGAAGCTCAATCTTCTGAACTTACTTTTCAGAAGAACATGTCTTCCGAAGAACATTTATTCTGATGAATATATCTAAGCCTTCAGAAGATACACTTCCGATGATAAATTTATATGCTTCGGAAGTAAGTATCTTCCGAAGAACATCTTTGGTCTCATGAACTACTTCCGATGACTAATTCTCTCGGAACCAAATCTGTCCTTAGCCAATTTTGAATAATAAATGAGTTGTCTCCAGAAGTACTTTTTCTGACTTCCGGATCTCAAAATTTAATGTGTTTCTATATTAAATGCTGACATCCGAAGGTATGAAAGGTCTCCCGCTCTTTCACCTTCTCTCACCGTTTCATTTCTAATCGATTTCTCTCAAATTTTAACCTAAAATCCATCAATCGCCATGGAACTTCTTGCCTTCAGACCCACTCACAATCTTCCTGTGGAGTTATCAGCAGACAATGATGCTGATTTTGCTCCAATCATCTCCTTCCTTCGAAGGAGCAGGTACATTTTCGCCCTTACTGTTCAGCCTGTGGTGTATGAATCTCATCACCAACAATTTTGGGCATCCTGTTCAGTGTCATCATCTCCCAATGGTCGGATTTTTAGTGCCACCATTGATGTTCATCCCATTTATATCACAGTGGAGACCATCTCTCGACATCTTCAACTTTGTGATGTCGGGGGAAGGGTCTCATTCACTAAGGATGAGGTAGCATTGACCTTCCGGTCAATGGGGTAAGAAGGTCCTCTTCCTTCAGCAACTTATTTGAAGGGTAGAATGTCCTATAATTATAAGTACCTCATACATTTATTTTTGCACTGTCTTTCTAATAAGACAGGTGGTTGGGATCAAGTTCCTTCTGATTTAGCTTCGGCTATTCATGGCTTGATCTCCAACCAACTTTTTAACTTTTATGCTTTTATTTTCAATAATTTGGTTGACAATATTTCGTCACCAAAGAAATTTTTATGTATCCCAGGTTTTTGCAGCATATATTTTATGGTGAGTTAGGTTCTGTCCTCTCACTAACTGGGAATATATACAAAATCCCCTTGGTAACTTCCAAGGTTTTTGTTCAATTGAAGAAGAAGAGTAACCGGTTTTCTGGGAACTTTACTCCTCTTCTTCCTTCTATGGAGTTACCTACTCCAGAAGGTGACAGCTCTGTTGCACCCACAGATGCTGAACCCACACCTTCCATTTCAGTTCCCCACCCTATCAAAATAACCTGCAAACGCCGCCGAACCCCTGAACAGCTCTCTACAGCTGTTCAGGCCCCTTCTTCTGAACCCATCAAGAAAAATGTGAAGAGAACTGTCAAGGGCACAGTTCCACCTAAGGTGAAAGCCACAACTGTTGTTATTCCACAGGTTCTTCCTCTGGAAACTGTGGCTGCCCTTAACCAGCCTGATAGCCCTCAGTGTGTGTCACAAAACATACCTGAGAATATCCAAAGGGATGCCCCTATTATTGAGTCTGCTTCTGATGAAGCAACTCCACTAGTTCAGAGACTGTCTCCCAAGTCTCCAGGTTCTTATCACCCAGAAATGCCCCCCACCCATACTATTACCCAGGCTCAAGGAACCTCTGCTATAGCTGTGGAGGAACCACTCTCTCCTACTACCCAAACACTTATGAGAGTGGTGACACAGCTACAAGCTAGGTTTCCTGAGCCAGAGCCTAGAACTTCAGAGGTTGTCCCCAGGAGTACTGAAGGGGTCAATGCAGATGAGGCTGCCACTACTGCTGATCCTATTCTGGATCTTCAGGCCAGTGGTACAGACACTAGGACCTCACCTGCGGCAACCCACACTGGGAGGACTTCTTTGAAGCCCTTCTCAATGAGGGGAATCCAGGGTGCCAAGAAACCACATCTGGTGGTGGAGGTGCAGGAGCTAGGCTCAGGACTCCATCGCCCAATGACTCCACTCATGTGGATAAGGGCACCAAAACACAGGAATTGATGGCTATCATAACAACCCTCCAAGCCAGGGTAGCTCACCTGGAAGCTGAGATTGCTACCCTACGGCAGGAGGTCCAAGACAAAGAAGCCACCATCTTGGACCTCAGGAGGCGCCCCCCAGTGATCCTTCAACCTTTCCATCCTGATCCTGCTACTACTACCTTTGTCTCGCCTGATGCTACCAAAAAGGGGGAGAAGGTACAATCTGCAAGGTCAGGACCAGAAGCAAGAGAAGAGGAAGGTGTACAAGATGCCAACCCATCCATAGTTACTCTGACTAATGAATGGGATGACTTCTTGGGCACTTACTTCCATGATTCCACTAATTCCTCTTCCTCTTCTTCTGAGGCAACAGAGGCTGCCAAAGAGACAGAGCAAGAAGCTGCAACAACAAATGTCTCTATGGAGCCTCAGTCCCCTGCTGGGACTCATCAGTCCCGTTCTGGGACTAAGTCTCCTCCTGAGACTACAGCCCAGGTTGCCATGCAGGAAACTACCCAAGAAGAACAACCAATCTCCATGGAACCTGTGTCCCCTTCTGGGACAGAGGCTGCTGAAGACCTCTCCTCCATTCCTGAGCACTCTGTGGATACTGCTAAGGAATCACCCAAGGTGGTTGGTCAACCGGAGGGGGCAGTGAATGCTAAGGTTAAGTCCGAAGCTGCAGCTGCTTCCGAAGGCCCAGTCATTATTGATGATTCCTCCACAGAGGAGCTACTTGCCAATGAACCAGCTGGTAAGGCTACAGAACTAGCTGGTAAGGCTACAGGATCCATCTCCTCTGGGGCAAAAGCAATGGACAAATGAAAAAGAAAGCTAACCCTAGAGGAGGAAGCAGAGCTATAAGAGAGGAGACCAAAGAAGAATAAGGGCCGACCAGACACTTCCCTGGATGATGAGCTTATCAGACTCTCTGCTCTTCTCCAGGAGAAGGGATATGACTTAGATGAAGTTTTGCTCTGGTCGGTGCCTAAGATGGCTGCCGAGCTGGACAAGGTGCAGCAGCAGGAACAGGAAGCTGCTGCATCCAAAGCCAAGGTGAAGCTAACAAAGAAACAGAAGGATCAAGCCTATAGAGATAAAATGAAGGCAATCCTCCTCCAGTATGGCTTCCATGCTCGGCAGCTAGACCCTATGAAGAACTCAACCATGGACATGCATGTCAGGGACATCAAGGTCAAAGTTGCCAAAGGTGAGTTACCTTCTATTGAGCAGATACATGCTCAAAGGGCAAGCCTAAACTTAGGCTTAGGTTTAGGGGGATGAGCTACCATTGAATTTCCCATCTCTGGATCTGGGATCAGAGAAGGGGAGGAAGTCATGTGTGGGGAAGTAACAAAGGCCATGTTCCCCAACATGTTCCCCCTAAACCCTAAGGAAGAACCAGCCTCTCCTCCATCAAGTCCTTCTATGGACAACATGCCAATCTCTTTAGTGATCAAGATCAAAAAGGGTAAAGAGACTGCAAGGAAGCAACAATCAACAAACCCTGATCCTGAGAGACAATCAAAGGCTGATGAGAGGACAAATGTCACACCCCCAAATTCCCACTCGTGGTGTCAATCCACGTGGGTGTGACGTGGCCAGGATCACAGCTCATGGTCATATAGAACGACTCTATATGAGTTACACATTCACACAAATTGTAAAACAATACAAGTTTTCATAATTAAGCAGCGGAAGTGTTAAACGTCAAAAGTACATAAGTTTGCAGCGGAAAGTATATTGTATCAGACACTACATAGTTAAATTGTTTTCAAAACAGAACAAATGCACACAAGCCTAGGACATGAGTCTATATGTAAGCTTGACTCCTTAGTGTGTCCTTGTGAGCGTCCTAGCGTGTGCTCCATTAGCTACCTGAGAATACATGCGAAAAGTGTCAACTAAAAAGTTGGTGAGCTCACAGGTTTAGACAGACATAAATAGTAAACAGACATATACTGGGTATGTTAAGTTTAGTTGTTGGATACTACGATCCGTGGAGTGTGTCAGTTCATCTTACCGAAACTCGACTGTTTCCGTTTGCCTCCGCGGGTCATCGCTGAACCCGACATCATCATCGAAATTACACTCGTTATGACCTCCAGTCAACATTGGTGCCGAGTGGGGCTAGTCAAACCCAGTAGTACTACGTAATAACGACTAGTTTGTAACAACTAACGGTAAGGATAAGTGAGGACTTTAAGCGATAATAGTTACACTCGAAAATGGTTTTCACAACATACCAGTCATATATCTAAAACAGTTGCATTTTATTCTCACCCCAATAGTTTAGCAAAACAGTTAAAGAGTAAAAGAGGGGCCGTAAACTCACCTGAGTTTAGCAGAGTGTTCGTACAAGAACCGTGTAGCTCGCCGGCTAGTAGTTACCTATATCATATAGGTGTTATGAGTTTGTGTTCACATATGTAGGTCTCACAGGACCGTGTTCGAGTTCAACAACTCCGAGTTGTTTTGTGGGTCGCGTTGACCGTGTTGACCGTGTTTGACAGAACGACCCGTTGGTGACGGTTTTTGGATCAAGTGTTCGTGTAATGTGCGGTTTTGTGTCGTGTGAAGTGTACGGATACCAATAGTCATTTTTGTGAGGAAACTTACTTTATAGTAAGTTTCTATTTCAGAATAGTTTTCCACAATAGGCAAGTCATGCAAGAAATTATATTCCGATCATTCTAACATGCATATTTATCCTAAATAAGCATGTCATCACATATCACATAGTTACACATAGCCGGTTTAGCATAGTTTGCGCGTAAAAGTTTCTATAATCAGAAAGTTACAAAATAAGCATATGTCACCAAGTCTAGCTAACAATCTCGTCTTAATATCGTCATCCTAGTTCATCTAACCGTTAAATCATATTCATTACAACAAATATGTCATCATTTATAGACTTTGTGAAATAAAGTCACTATTCATGGTACAATTCATAATAATCATATATTTGGTGATTTTAACAATTTTACACATCAATAATCATCCTTTTTGTTTCTAAACATCATTTTGAACATAACTTATAGATCTAACCACACGCATTAATCCATTTTATCATAAATCAACATTTCATGATATTAAAGTTACCACAATTAGTAATAATCATATTTTTGACATATCTTGTTATTCATAATGCTTCTAAATCATATCCAATAACATTTCAATATCAAATTTCATGTAACTCCACCTAGATCATACATATATGTTGCTAGAACATCCATTTGTGACCAAATCGTTATCATGCATATTGACATTATCATGTTTCATCATAAAAATTCAATCTATCATCATAGATCACTAATAAACATAGGAACATCATCAAACCCACATTCAAACAAAAGAAAATTCGTGTATGTGTAGATCTAGTGTGTGTATGCAAGCTTTGAACCTTGCATGTGGGTTGGTGTGTGTTACATGTGTGTTTTATGCTACATAGTCTCAAGATTTACCTTCCAAAGCTTCAAAATGTGGCTAATCTAGCTTTAATCACGAGAGGGAATGGAGTGTGGTGTTCTTGGAGCTCCTTTGTGCTTCAAACCTTCAAGACCTTCAAGAACAAACTTCAAATCTCCCAACCATGGCTTCCAAGACTTCAAATGAGTGTGATATGGTGTTGTAGTAGTGAAATCAGACGTTTTTGAGGCATTAAATAGAGGAGTTTACGTATGGTATTGGGTAAAAGGAGTATGGTGTGATAATCATGAGATTTACAAGATTTTTAGGTGTCAGACACCCCAGGCGTATCGCCTGACGAGTGCCATTGATGTCAGGCGTTACGCACGAGGCAGCCAGAAGTGAGGCGTCCCTCCTCATCCGGGCGTATCGCCTGAGTAGGGATCTTCGGGTCAGGCGTACCGCCTGGACCCTAGATCCGGCCCAATTTGGCCCATTTTCATGTTTTGATCCATTCTTCGCGTATTTTTCGATTACGAGCATCGTTTCTCGACATATGGACATCGTTCTACTAACTTAGGTTCCCCGGAACTTAATGTGCAGTGAAAGTGTTCTGTGGTTTGATCCGTTCACCAACGTTCGTTATTCAAGACACGTGTGAGAGTTGTGCGATAGTTCCTCGAACCATCGGTGTGTTTGGTCTGTTATGCCACGTGTCACACTAAATACAATTATTCTAGTGCCACGTATGAAATAATAGCAAACATTATTATTAAAATAATATAAATGCTGACCTGGAATTTGCGAGGTGTCACAACAAAAGAGCCCTCAACAACTGAGGATGCTGGTCCACAGCCCACTGCAACAACAGATGCAGCAGTGGGCTCAAATGTGGAAGAACAGCAGGCCAGAGATCAAAAGAGTCAAGCTACTGCTCAGGAAAAACCGAGATTCAGAAGAAGAAAGAGCATAGATAGAAGGAAAAAGAGAACTGCTGCCATATCCTCTGACTCTGAGCCTGATACACAACCCTCAGAACCAAAAGACACACCAAAACCTCCAATGCCTGAAGATCATCCAAATGACCTCTATGGACTAAAGCATCATCATACCTACATCCCTGTAGTGAAGTGGAGCTTTGATGCACTGCACAAAGTATTCACACTCTTTCAGGTCAATGGAGGTGTAAAAGTCTTGCAGTTGACACAACTGATGGTGCTAGCTGAGCCCTTTATCTTTGATTTTGTGACACCTCGGAATTTCCAGGTCAGCAATTTCTTTGTTTTAAATAATAATATGTTTTATTATTTCATACGTGGCACTAGAATAATTGTATTTAGTGTGACACGTGGCACAACGGACCTAACACACCGATAATTCGAGGAATTATCGCACGAAAACTCGCACGTGTCTTGAATAACGAACGTTGGTGAACGGATCGAGCCACAGTACACTTTCACTGCACAATTAGGTTCCATGAGAACCTAAGTTAGTAGAACAATGTTCATATGTCAAGAAACGATGATCGTAATCGAAAAATACGTGGAAATTGGTTCGAAACAACAAAATTAGGCTTATTGGGCTTCTCTGGGACCCATCGCGGTACGCGAGGGCCCAACAGGAGGCCTTATAGCGATACGCGACAGGCGTCGCGGGGGTTTGAATCCCGAATTTCTTCGCGTATCGCGAAGAATTATTTATGCCTTCTACGCGATACGCGACAGGTGCCAGTCGACAAATCTTTATAAAATCAAGACCACCATGCCTATTAACTCCACTCTTCATCATTTCTCCGGTTCTACACACCAACTCTCGACTATTCCTCTGTCCAACACCTTGATTTGACCCTTGGGAAGCCATGGGAGACCTCCATTGAAGCTCCAAGCTTGAAGGTTTGAAGATTGGAAGCTTGAAGACCCATTGGAACTCAAAACCACCATCACAACCATCTCATTTCTGCAAGAACCTACTGTCCAGAGAGTTTAGAGGCTGTTCTTGTCGTTATCTTGGTATTCTTGAAGCATTAGAAGGTAGTTCAATACCCAAAACACACTTTCTTCACCTTTACACTCACATGCATGACTTTAAACACACATGTAAGCACCCTAGATGCACATGCACGAATTTTAGTTCTGGGTTTGATGATGTTTACATGACATTTGATGATCTATGAGGTTTAGAATAAGTTTTGTGACGATCCATGATAATGTTAATGTGCATGTTGATGATTTGGTCATAAATGGGTGTTTGTAGTAGCATGCATGAATGATCTAAGCCTATTGGTATGATTCTTGATATGGAAATGTTGTCATAAGTGATATTGATGATGACTTGCAAGATTAGAAATGGTTGATTTGTCAATATTTGGCCACTTGGTGAATATTGCTAATTTTAGTAACTTTAAGGTTACAAAGTATGTATTTTTGATGAAATGGTCACATTTGTATGTTTAGATCTATAAGTTATGTTTAAAATGATGTTTAGAAGTTAATATGATGGTTATTTGATGCATTGGAATGACTAAAATTGCTAATAGTATGATATTTAGGAATGTTACTAAATATAGTAACTTCATTTTACAATTTGGAGAATAGGAGCATGCTAGTCATAATGGTTATGAGTAAATACTTATTTAAGACTAATATGATGATGTTATGATAAGATTTGTATCTAGATTTAGTGATATATGCATATCTTGTAACTTTCTAATTATGGTAACTTTTACGCGCAAAGCATGCTAAACCGACTATGTGTAACTATGTGCAATGTGATAACATGCTCATTTAGGATAAACACGCATATTAGAATAATCGGAAAGTGGTTTATGCATGACTTGACAAATGTGGAAATTTTCCTAAAGTGAAACTTATTATAATTAGTAAGTTCCCTCATGGAAATAATCATTGGTATCCGTACACTCCACATGACACTAAACCGCACGTTACACGATCACTTGATCCACACCGTCACCAACGGGTCGTTAGGTCAAACACGGTTAAACACGGTCAACCCGACCCACATAACAACTTGGAAGTTGTTAGACACGAACACGGTCCTGTGAGACCCACATATATGCAAACACAAACTTACAACACCTATGTGATATAGGTAACTACTAGCCGGCGAGCTACACCGTTCTTGTAAGAACACGCACTTCTCAAACTCAGGTGAGTTTTACAGCCCCACTTTTACTCTCATACTGTTTTACTAAACTTTGGGGTGAGAATACTATGCAACTGTTTTAGATATAGTACTGGTATGTTGTGAAAACCATTTTCGAGTGTAACTATTATCGCTTAAAGTCCTCACTTATCCTTACCGTTAATTGTATCACAAACGAGTCGTAATTACGTAGTACTACTGGGTTTGACTAACCCCACTCGGCACCAATGTTGACTGGAGGTCATAACGAGTGTAATTTCGATGGGAATGCGGGTTCAGCGATGACCTGCGGAGGCAAACGGGAACAGTCTAGTTTCGGTAAGATGAACTGACACACTCCACGGATCGTAGTATCCAACAACAAAACTTAACATACCCAGTATATATCTGTTTACTATTTGTGTATGTCTAAACCTGTGAACTCACCAACTTTTTAGTTGACACTTTTCGCATGTATTCTCAGGTAACTGATGGAGCACACGCTAGGATGCGCACAAGGATGTATTAAGGAGTCTGACTGGCATATAGACTCAAGACCTAGGCTTGTGTGTGCATTTGTTGATTTTAAAACAATTTGAACAATGTAGTGTCATGAACAAATTACATTCCGCTGTAACTTTGTTTACTTATGATATCTAATTATTTCCGCTGCTTTAGTTATAAACATTCCGCTGCTTAATTTTGAAAACATGTTTGTTTTGCAAAACTGTGTGGTTGTATACCTCATATAGAGTCATTCTATGTGACCATGAGCTGTGATCCTGGCCACGTCACACCCACGTGGACTGACCCCACGAGTGGGAATTTGGGGGTGTGACAGACTGGTATCAGAGCCTTGGTTATAGGGAATTAGGTTTGCATGTAGTAAACTTAGACTATAGCCATTGCTCCACACTAGACACTACACTCAGAACTTTCACACTTATATTATTATTACCACTGTGAACTATTACTGACTAATTTAGAACTTACAGGATGGATGATGACAATGAGGACACGGGGCATAACCCGGGAAAGCGACCTATCGAGTATGAGCTGACAGAAGAGAGTCGTCAGCGAGTTAGGGATATCATGTTCCCAGAGGACTTTGAGGAGGCAGAAAGGGCACACATTGCCAAGCGTGCCAGGTCGTGGACTTGGTACCCACGTACTGTGTGGGACTGGATAGTCGAGGAGAGAGTACCCCTCCAGCGAGTACGGACCGATGATGACCGAGCACACCGACTACCGTCACTTGAAATGTCACTCGAGCGGGCTTTCGCAGCCCATGTTGCTCGAACTGCTCGTGAGGCCAGTAGGGCGCGTGAGCGTGATGAGGAGATTATGGCTCTCCGAAAGGAGAATCAACATGTCCAAGGGCAGCTAGATCACCTGCGGGAGCAGGTAGTGGAAGAAATAGCGGCACTCCGGAATCGGACAACACAGTTAGAGGAACGGCAGGAAGAGGTCGTCGCCGTGGTTCAGGGCCATGGGGAGCGACTGGTTACAGTAGAGGGCGTTGCAGGAGAGAACCAGGTAGTGCTTCAAAACGCCTGGGCTGACCAGCTACTCATGGAACCAGAGGAGGAACCGGATCAAGGGCCCCAATTCGAGGCGGAAGATCTCGAAGAGGGAGATTTTGATGAAGATCCAGACGAGGATCCTGATGAGGAGGACGATGATGGTCCTGCCGATAGTGGAGATTCACACTCCACGATTGTCTAGTTAGGATTTCTATTTCAGTATTTTACTTTTGAATTACTTAGCCGAGCGGGATGTGCTCGTGCAAATTTTGTAGTATCTCTTTTGAAAATCATTGAACCCGAAACTATTATTATTAATGAAATGATGCTTTGCTTTACTTATTATGTCTTGATTATGATTGCTTGTTAACATAACACCTGACTTGACTTCTGACATTACAATCGTCTAACACTCTAACTCATGCTAACTAATGCTCTAACCTTTCCGTATAGAATCATGTCTGGAAGAGGACCCAACGCCCGCAATCTCAAACGTAAGGCCGAAAAGGCAAGGATCAACATGATGGTCGAACGTAAGGTTAAGAAAGTACTCGCTGAGTACGAGGCAAACCGACTTGCTAGCGAGACTAGCGTCACCAATAACGGTACTAACACCTGCCTAACCTGACTAACTTAGCATAGGCAACGCTGACACTAACACGTTACAATTTAACCCCGATGCACAGGATCTCAAGGAAGCGCAGCGAAAGGATGCTCGTTTAAAGCCTTTCTGAGCTGCCATCCTCACAAGTTCCAGGGTACAGAAGGAGGAGTGGGACTGCTCCGCTGGATTGAAAAGCTTGAATCGGTCTTTGCCATGTCTGAGTGCTCGGAGGAAAACCGAGTAAAGTATGCCACCGGGACACTCGAGGGATCTGCCCTCACCTGGTGGAATACGCATGTCCAAACTCTCGGACTCGAGACTGCCAACACCATTCCGTGGGAGGAGTTCACCAGAATACTTCACGAAGAGTACTGCCCACGTGACGAGATCAGGAAGCTTGAAGAGGAATTTTGGGTGCACAAAATGGAGGGTTCGGAAATCGAGAAATACTGCACTCGATTTCACGAATTGTGCAAGCTTTGCCCGGCAATGGTGACGCCGGAATACAAGAAAATTGAGCAATTCATCAGTGGGTTGCCCGAGCAAATTCAAAGCATGGTGACTGCTTCTGATCTCTCCACCATCCAACCACTGATTCGCTTGGCTCATAAATTAACCGATCAGGCGGTAGCTCAGGGAAAGCTGCCGAAGAGGGGTGAACATCTGAAGCCCCAAGAGCCCAAGAAGAAGTGGGAGCCTAGCAATAACCGAACTTTCATACCTCAGCAACAAACCTAACACCGACCAGCACCTGCTAAAGCTTTCACTGCCACCCAGCCGAACACTCAAGGCAAAGGGGGATATCAGGGCAACAACCCAAAATGCAATACTTGCAACTTCCACCACTTCGGCCCATGCAAAAGGGTCAAATGCACTAACTGTGGAAGAAACGGGCATCTGGCCAAGGACTGCCGATCCAACCCCAACCTCAACAACAACAACCAAAACACTCTCAAGGGGTGTTATGAATGTGGCAAACCGGGACACATGCGAAGAGATTGCCCGCAACTGAAAAAGGGTGGAGGAGGTGCAGCGAAGGGGCGAGCCTTTGTGATTGGCTCGGGAGAAGCTAAAGATGATCCGAACGTCGTCACCGGTACGTTCCTTTTAAATAATGTCTATGCTAGTATATTATTTGACACCGGTGCCGATAGGAGTTTTATCTCTAGTGACTTTAGCAAACTGCTTAGTACGACACCAACACCACTAGACTATAAGTACACCGTAGAGTTAGCGGACGGAAAGCTGATCGAAACACAACACATCATCAAGGGGTGTGTTCTGACACTAGCAGACCATCAACTGGTGATTGACCTGATGCCGGTAACTCTCGGGAGCTTCGACGTGGTGATTGGAATGGAGTGGCTATCTACAAACCACGCTGAGATTGTTTGCAATGAGAAAATCGTGCGAATTACATTGCCAAGTGGAGAGCAGATCTCAATCCAAGGAGAACGGCGCGGGATACCGTTAAATATCATGTCCTGTATGAAGGCAAGCAAATATCTGAAGAAAGGATACACGGCTATTCTAGCACTTATCACCGAACAACCAAAGGAGGAACGGAAGATCGAGGACATCGTTGTTGTTCGCGATTATCCAGAAGTTTTTCCTGACGATCTACCTGGACTGCCACCGGCACGGCAAGTGGAGTTTCAGATAGATCTGACACCAGGAGCGGCACCGATAGCCAAGGCACCATATCGATTGGCTCCTACTGAAATGCAGGAACTATCTAATCAATTACAGGAGTTGTTAGATAAAGGATTTATACGACCGAGCTTCTCACCTTGGGGAGCACCGGTCTTGTTCGTGAAAAAGAAAGATGGTTCATTCTGTATGTGTATAGACTACCGGGAACTGAACAAGGTAACGATCAAGAATCGATACCCCCTACCTCGAATAGACGATTTGTTTGATCAATTGCAAGGGTCAAGCTACTATTCAAAAATCGATTTAAGATCCGGTTACCATCAACTCAGAATACAAGAAGAAGATATACCGAAGACAGCCTTCAGAACACGGTACGGACATTACGAATTTTTGGTCATGCCTTTCGGACTGACCAACGCACCGGCAGTATTCATGGATCTCATGAATCGGGTGTGTAAGCCATATCTCGACAAATTCGTAATTGTGTTCATAGACGATATCCAGATTTACTCCAAGACACAAGAGGAACATGCCGATCACTTAAGACGTGTTTTGGAATTACTGAAAAAGGAACAACTATACGCGAAGTTTTCCAAATGTGATTTTTGGATTCGCGAAGTTCATTTCCTTGGACACGTGGTGAACGAGAAAGGGATACACGTAGACCCAGCCAAGATCGAGGCAATCAAGAACTGGACTGCACCAAAGACACCAACTGAGGTGCGACAGTTCCTGGGATTGGCCGGGTACTACAGACGGTTTATCGAGGGATTCTCGAAGATCGCACAATCATTGACTTCCCTTACGCACAAAGACAAGAAATTCGAATGGGGAGAAAAACAAGAAGCTGCTTTTGATTTGTTAAAGCAGAAGTTGTGCAGTGCACCAATTCTATCGCTACCAGACGGATGCGAAGACTTTGTGGTTTATTGCGACGCATCGAAGCAAGGACTTGGTTGCGTGTTAATGTAACGCGAGAAGGTCATAGCTTATGCGTCTCGACAACTAAAGGTGCACGAGAAGAACTACACAACCCATGATTTGGAGTTGGGAGCCGTAGTGTTCGCATTGAAAATCTGGCGACACTATCTGTACGGTACTAAGTGTACGATATTCACAGATCATAAGAGCCTACAACACGTTTTCGATCAGAAGGAACTGAACATGAGACAACGTAGATGGGTCGAATTGATAGGCGATTATGACTGTGCAATCAAGTATCATCCCGGGAAAGCCAATGTAGTAGCCGACGCACTGAGTCGGAAGGAAACAACTAAACGCGTACGTGCACTACAACTTACCATTCACTCTGAACTACCTAATCAAATCCGGAATGCACAGCAAGAAGCCTTGAAAACTGAAACCCTCATTCTCGAGGCCATGCGAGGAATGGATAAACAAATAAAACAGAAAGACGATGGAGCTTACTACCTAATGGATCGTATTTGGATTCCACGCTACGGAGGATTAAGAGAAGTAGTGATGGATGAAGCTCAAAGAGCCGATACTTCGTACACCCAGGTTCAGACAAGATGTACCACGACCTAAAGGCAACTTATTGGTGGCCTAACATGAAGTCAGAGATCGCGACCTACGTAAGTAAATGTCTGACTTGCTCAAAAGTTAAGGTCGAATACCAAAAACCGTCAGGTTACTCCAACAACCAGAAATCCCGGTATGGAAATGGGAGCAGATTTCCATGGATTTTATCACCAAGCTGCCGAAGACGACAAGTGGGTGCGATACCATCTGGGTTATCGTCGACCGACTCACGAAATCGGCACACTTCCTACCGATCAAGGAAACCGATAAGTTGGAGAAGTTAACCCGAATATACTTGAAGGAAATCGTATCCAGGCACGGAGTCCCAATCTCTATAATATCCGACCGAGATAGCCGTTTTACAGCACATTTTTGGAAGTCCTTACACAAGGCACTTGGGACGAGATTGGATATGAGCACAGCTTATCATCCGCAAACCGATGGTCAAAGTGAAAGAACCATCCAGACCTTGGAGGACATGCTTCGGGCATGCGTAATCGACTTCGGTAATAGTTGGGAGACTCACCTACCGTTGGTGGAGTTCTCATATAATAACAGCTATCACACCAGCATTGGAGCTGCACCTTTTGAAGCACTTTACGGACGTAAGTGCAGATCACCACTCTGTTGGGCGGAAGTTGTTGAAAGCCAACTGACCGGACCCGAACTCGTGCACGAAACGACCGAAAAGATCGTAAAAATACGAAACAGGATGGCAGCAGCTCGGGATCGACAAAGGAGCTATGCCGACAAGAGGCGCAAACCTTTAGAATTCCAAGTGGGAGACCGGGTACTACTTAAAGTCTCGCCTTGGAAGGGAGTGATCTGATTCGGGAAACGAGGAAAGTTAAACCCTACGAACTGCAGCTACCACAGGAATTGAGTAGCGTGCACAATGTATTCCACGTATCAAACCTCAAGAAATGTCTATCAGACGGAACGCTTGCAATTCCTTAGGAGGAAATCCAGATTGATGAACAACTTCACTTCATTGAGGAACCGATGGAAATTATGGACCGGGAAATCAAGAAGTTGAAACTTAGTAAGATACCCATTGTAAAAGTCCGCTGGAACTCACGGCGAGGACCGGAATACACCTGGGAACGAGTGGACCAAATGAAGAAGAAATACCCTCACTTATTCTCCGACCAAACTAACACGAGCAACACGAACTGAATTTCGGGACGAAATTCCTATTAACTGGGGGATGATGTGACACCTCGGAATTTCCAGGTCAGCAATTTCTTTGTTTTAAATAATAATATGTTTTATTATTTCATATGTGGCACTAGAATAATTGTATTTAGTGTGACACGTGGCACAACGGACCTAACACACCGATAATTCGAGGAATTATCGCAAGAAAACTCGCACGTGTCTTGAATAACGAACGTTGGTGAACGGATCGAGCCACAGTACACTTTCACTGCACAATTAGGTTCCATGAGAACCTAAGTTAGTAGAACAATGTTCATATGTCAAGAAACGATGATCGTAATCGAAAAATACGTGGAAATTGGTTCGAAACAACAAAATTAGGCTTATTGGGCTTCTCTGGGACCCATCGCGGTACGCGAGGGCCCAACAGGAGGCCTTATAGCGATACGCGACAGGCGTCGCGGGGGTTTGAATCCCGAATTTCTTCGCGTATCGCGAAGAATTATTTATGCCTTCTACGCGGTACGCGACAGGTGCCAGTCGACAAATCTTTATAAAATCAAGACCACCATGCCTATTAACTCCACTCTTCATCATTTCTCCGGTTCTACACACCAACTCTCGACTATTCCTCTGTCCAACACCTTGATTTGACCCTTGGGAAGCCATGGGAGACCTCCATTGAAGCTCCAAGCTTGAAGGTTTGAAGATTGGAAGCTTGAAGACCCATTGGAACTCAAAACCACCATCACAACCATCTCATTTCTGCAAGAACCTACTGTCCAGAGAGTTTAGAGGCTGTTCTTGTCGTTATCTTGGTATTCTTGAAGCATTAGAAGGTAGTTCAATACCCAAAACACACTTTCTTCACCTTTACACTCACATGCATGACTTTAAACACACATGTAAGCACCCTAGATGCACATGCACGAATTTTAGTTCTGGGTTTGATGATGTTTACATGACATTTGATGATCTATGAGGTTTAGAATAAGTTTTGTGACGATCCATGATAATGTTAATGTGCATGTTGATGATTTGGTCATAAATGGGTGTTTGTAGTAGCATGCATGAATGATCTAAGCCTATTGGTATGATTCTTGATATGGAAATGTTGTCATAAGTGATATTGATGATGACTTGCAAGATTAGAAATGGTTGATTTGTCAATATTTGGCCACTTGGTGAATATTGCTAATTTTAGTAACTTTAAGGTTACAAAGTATGTATTTTTGATGAAATGGTCACATTTGTATGTTTAGATCTATAAGTTATGTTTAAAATGATGTTTAGAAGTTAATATGATGGTTATTTGATGCATTGGAATGACTAAAATTGCTAATAGTATGATATTTAGGAATGTTACTAAATATAGTAACTTCATTTTACAATTTGGAGAATAGGAGCATGCTAGTCATAATGGTTATGAGTAAATACTTATTTAAGACTAATATGATGATGTTATGATAAGATTTGTATCTAGATTTAGTGATATATGCATATCTTGTAACTTTCTAATTATGGTAACTTTTACGCGCAAAGCATGCTAAACCGACTATGTGTAACTATGTGCAATGTGATAACATGCTCATTTAGGATAAACACGCATATTAGAATAATCGGAAAGTGGTTTATGCATGACTTGACAAATGTGGAAATTTTCCTAAAGTGAAACTTATTATAATTAGTAAGTTCCCTCATGGAAATAATCATTGGTATCCGTACACTCCACATGACACTAAACCGCACGTTACACGATCACTTGATCCACACCGTCACCAACGGGTCGTTAGGTCAAACACGGTTAAACACGGTCAACCCGACCCACATAACAACTTGGAAGTTGTTAGACACGAACACGGTCCTGTGAGACCCACATATATGCAAACACAAACTTACAACACCTATGTGATATAGGTAACTACTAGCCGGCGAGCTACACCGTTCTTGTAAGAACACGCACTTCTCAAACTCAGGTGAGTTTTACAGCCCCACTTTTACTCTCATACTGTTTTACTAAACTTTGGGGTGAGAATACTATGCAACTGTTTTAGATATAGTACTGGTATGTTGTGAAAACCATTTTCGAGTGTAACTATTATCGCTTAAAGTCCTCACTTATCCTTACCGTTAATTGTATCACAAACGAGTCGTAATTACGTAGTACTACTGGGTTTGACTAACCCCACTCGGCACCAATGTTGACTGGAGGTCATAACGAGTGTAATTTCGATGGGAATGCGGGTTCAGCGATGACCTGCGGAGGCAAACGGGAACAGTCTAGTTTCGGTAAGATGAACTGACACACTCCACGGATCGTAGTATCCAACAACAAAACTTAACATACCCAGTATATATCTGTTTACTATTTGTGTATGTCTAAACCTGTGAACTCACCAACTTTTTAGTTGACACTTTTCGCATGTATTCTCAGGTAACTGATGGAGCACACGCTAGGATGCGCACAAGGATGTATTAAGGAGTCTGACTGGCATATAGACTCAAGACCTAGGCTTGTGTGTGCATTTGTTGATTTTAAAACAATTTGAACAATGTAGTGTCATGAACAAATTACATTCCGCTGTAACTTTGTTTACTTATGATATCTAATTATTTCCGCTGCTTTAGTTATAAACATTCCGCTGCTTAATTTTGAAAACATGTTTGTTTTGCAAAACTGTGTGGTTGTATACCTCATATAGAGTCGTTCTAAATGACCATGAGCTGTGATCCTGGCCACGTCACACCCACGTGGACTGACCCCACGAGTGGGAATTTGGGGGTGTGACAGATTTGGATAAACTTCCTCTTGATAATCCAGATAATGTATCAGATGGGAGAGTATGAGTTAAATGGGTAAAGACTAGGGCACAGGTTCTGAGGGGAGAGAGGGTGACAAGGAGAATCTGATTAGGAAGTTTTGGTAGCATCAGCCTAGGGAGAGACTGTTAAGACTAATAAAGGCTGATGCTCACCAAACTTCAATTTTGTCTAAGTATAAAAGACTACACAGACAAACAGCCTTCGGAAGGAAGGGGTTCCTTTTCGGAAGCAACATTGCTTCCGAAGAGTAACTCACTCCTGCTGAAGGTTGTACAAGACAAACGCTTCGGAAGGCCAACACTTAGAGTTAAAGCTTCAAAGCTTCTGAAGACATAAAGGTTCCGAAGAACTAAAGGCTTCCGAAGACTAACAGCTTCCGAAGATTCTCTTCTGCACCCAAGGACAAAGACATAGACTTCCGAGGTTTATACTCTGACAAAGACTGTAGCTGAGCACTTTTATAGTACAAAAGGTACTGACAACAGACGTGCTGGTCTGAGAACAACAAGGATAAACATACCTAAAGTCAGATACAACACCTTACTTCTCCGCAGCTGCATTAAATGCAAAAGATTATCTGAAGCCTTGAAGATCAACAACATTAAATGCCTTTTGTATTTAGCTAGTCTTTGTAAAGTCAATGTCTATATTTGTAATGATTGTAAGTAAGTGTCTTAGCCTGTTAAGACACTCCATATACTAGAATAAACTTTACTTTATGTATTGTCTAGTATACCCAACTTGTATTCCTACGTGTATATGGTTGTAGCCTTAGCTATATAACCTCTCATTGTAAACCTGTTTAGGTGTGCTTGTATGTGTTTTGTGCTTGTCTGTTCACAACACTTGTAATACTTTGAGAGAAATATATCTTTGAGCTTGAATTTGTTCTTGTGTTCTTATTGTTATTCAAAGATTATTTGTTCACCATTGAGTGTTTGAGAGATCCTTCTAACAGACATTCCACATCTGTTAGATTGAAAGAGAGAAATACTTGTGAAGTGTTGTCTAGAGTAAACAACCCGATCCAACAATCTACAAGTCATCTAATTGATAAATCAGGTTAAGACTTTCAATCTGAAAACTATATCTAGTATTTCATGTCAATATATCTAATATAGCTTCGGTTATAATTCAAGTTAAGGATAAAGTCATGTCATGTACAAAACAAAAATTATATACAGTATTAATTTTGGTGATGTTATTATTTAAGTAATTTTAGCATATTTTATGATAAATCAAAGTAAACAAATAAATTTATTATGCCATGAATTTTAAATTCACTTAATACAATGTTTTAACAATACTTCCCAGTAAGATCAACTAAGAGTCTAAGACTACTCGCAATGCATAAGCATACATTTGCTACATGCATCATAATCACCACTGTCACATCAACTTTTTACTCATATCTTTTACATCCATTATCTCTCATCTTTTTAACTCTAACACATCCTTCATACATGCATCCTCTCTCTTCCACCTTACCATTTCATTTTATATATAATTTTGGAAAGAGGGCCCACATGAACTTCAAATGCACCGCAGTTGGCCAAGTGCAATCTAGCTTCTAAGTGCAATCGCTTAGTTGTCACACCACAGTGCATCCTTCTGAAGTGCAAACTCCACATGTGCTAAATGCACCCTACTGACATGCCCATTGGAGAGAGCCTTATAATGGTTTAGATGGTCTTTAAATTTTTATAAGTTTGGTAATCATAACAAAAATTATTTTTCACGTGTACTTGCCTTGTGTTTTAATTTTTGAGTCAAATCATTTATAGATTTAAGTGGGACTAGTGGAGTTTTAAAGATAAGACGTAAAATTTAATTTGAAATAAAAAATCACTAAATTTAATCAAGGACTAGGTAATACATGAGTTTTCAACAATATATATTTTTCCAACAATAAAAAAAACATGATTATTAAACTTAATTATAACAAAAGCATCCTCAAACCTAGGCAACTTGATTTGCATTATCACAAACACATATGGGGAATGTATCATATAAAAACATACTTTTATTGCGTAAACCCAAATAAATTCAACAAAATCAACCCAAATCATTAGTTCTTTATTTCATTATCTTTATTATAAATGTACAAAACTATACATGTATAATAAATGTCATATAAAAGCAAAACATTTGGGTTGATTTTATCGAAGTTATCTAGGTTTCGGAAATAGAAGTGGGTTATTATTGGAACCCTACCCTATATATAGATGTATATATGTATATATGTGTGTGTGTGTGTGTATGGTAGTGTGCAAATAATAATCCACTTTTAAAGCATTAACCAAATAACTCCGCCAAGATGAAGCTAAATATTGGATTTTTTTTAACATTATTGTAACACATTTAAAACACTTTCTTCTTTTATGAGTTTGTGTAAATTTATCACCGTTTAAGACGTAACATCATTGCAAGTTTTCTATTTACAACACTCTAACTGTTTTAAATCCAAAACTTACAACGATATTACGTCTTAAAAGTTATAAATTTACGCAAAATCATAAAAGAATAAAGTGTTGTAAATGTGCCATAATAATGTAAAAAAAATCCAAGATTAGGACTCAACTTGGCCGAGTTATTTTGTTATTGCTTTAAGAGTGAGTTATTATAAATCATAATCATATATATATATAGGAATATTCATAAGAAAACTTTTTATTTTGGAGAAAATCAAGAAAAACTCATAGTTGTCAATAATTTTTATAAAAAAATCATAATTTTTTATTATAAGTTTAAAAATGTTATAATGAAAAATAAAATTTTAATAAAGATGTGTAAATCACGAAATTACGTATAAGTAACTCAAGAAGTTATGCATGTAACTCAAGAAGTTACATATATATCATAACATGAAATACATTTTTTTTCCTTTTTTGTATATTTTTTTACCTTATAATAATAGGAAATTAAAAAAGAAAAAAAATGAAAAAAAATTAATTGGTAATGATTGTGACTAGTTTCTTAGTTTTATCCAACATATGGTTTTCTTATGAACCTTCCCTTACATACATATATACATATAATGTTTGTATCCTATGAAAATCCGATCTTATATAGAAAACTCTTAAAACATATCTGGGTCATGGATTTGAAATCTTGAAAAATAAACATGTGGTCCACGTTAGATCTGAATAAAAAATTTGGTTTGAATAAACAAATGTGGTTTAATATGAACTACGTATGTTAAAAAGGTATATAAGTAATTTCCCCTATATTAAAAGAAAAGATATTTTTATACCCTTAAAACATGGTGTTTGAAATAGGGGTGTGCATGGTTCGATTTTATGCGGTTATGGACATTTTCATAATCAAAACTGCAACTTCGGTTAATTCTAAATTTATATACATAACAAATTGATCGGTTAACCACCAGTATGGTTCACTTTCAGTTAAATTTGGTTAACATTAAAACAATTGAAACTAAGAAAAACTTGTAAATAAGATTGTAGATCAGATATATATTAATGATGAAAATCTAAGTGAAGGACGTAAAACTTTGAAATGATTGAGAATGTGTAAACAAAAAGTAAAATCAATATGTACTCTAACTCGTTTCCTAATATATTTAATCTCACATGTGACCCATATTATTTTCATTGATAAAAAATTATGGTTCACCTTCTATATATACTTAGCTGCACCATGACCTCTTGACAAAAAAAAACACGCACACACAAATATTAAAAGAAACGAATATATAATAATCGGTTCAGTTTGGTTAATGACTTGGCTTAACCATAACCATAACCGAATGTTTTGGTTAATGACTTCGCTTAATTATAAACGTTGGTTAAAGTCAGTTTCGGTTAAAATCGGTTATCGTTCGGGGCGGTTATCATTTATTTTTCGGTTATGGTTATATTATGCTCACTCTTAATTAGAAATGGTTATTTTTAATTATTTAGAACTTGTTGGTTCTCATTTGAATGCATCCCTATATATATAGAATGATGTTCAATTGAGAATCAATTAACCTGAGAATTAAGGGGATCATTTTGTAGCCACATATTTAAAAGGTATAAAAATAATTTTTTTATACTTTAAATAAAAATTATTATTATACTCTTAAATCATGTGGCTAAAGATACTTGTTTTTAGATCTCTAGAACTTATTGGTTTTTAATTAATTGCATCCCTATATATAGTGATTCATTTTAATACGACCAACAAGTTATAAATAATTAAAAGATTAACCATATTTTTAACCATGTGATATAAAAAGTATAAAAATATTTTTTTTTCAAAATAGTGAAATTTACTATTATATATTTTAGAAAAAATTACACAAATCGTCCTTTATGTTTTGAGCATTTTTCACTACTTGTCCTTTTCGTTCAAAATTGACTTAAATCATCCTTTATGTTTCTAAATGTTGCTTGTTTCGTCCTTTTGCGTTAGCCCCGTTAAAAATTACATTTAAATAGACATGCAATGCACATTAAGGTATTTTTTTGTTTTTCTATAAGTTTGAAAGATTATTTGCATGATTGATTGCCACGAGAATGGTGGGTAGGGAGAGACAAATGAGTTAATTAATTTGGGTTTGACCATGAAAATCTCATTCTTGGGTTAATTGATCCACCATTGGGATTGAACCAGAAGATTTTTCGTTCCGATTAGTCGATTTGCGGGTTAATTGATCTGGGTTTGACCATGAAAACCTCATTCTTGGGAGCTTATTGGGAAAAAATTAACGGGGTTTGAACGAAAAGGACAAGTAGTGAAAAAAACTTAAAACATAAAGGACGATTTATGTAATTTACTCAAACATAAAGGATGATTTAAGTCAATTTTAAACGAAAATGACAAGTAGTAAAAAATGCTCAAAACATAAAGGACGATTTGTGTAATTTACTCTATATTTTAAATTTGTCTAGAAATATTGAACTATATATATTTGACTTTAGGAAATTAAATATTCATTTTGAAAATAGTACATCCATATATAATACCCCGTAAGAAAACATTAATAGAATGTTATTAGTGGTAATTAATTATAAGAACCAGATATTATAAATTAATAATATTCCTGTTGACATTAAAATACAGTTACCCACGTACGTAGGTAGTTTATGTAAAATGAATGATATTAACCCGATAACGTAAATGCATCCTTACAAAAATGAACCCAAAAAGAAAACAAAGCTAGTAATAGAAGCCATGTTGTTATGAGTAGAAAACCGAAAAAATGAAAAGTTCGACCAGGACAAAAGGGTAAATATGGAAGAAAAGAATGATGATATTAATTGAATGAATGAATGAATGAGAGGAAATGATGACACACACGTATATATTTAGTGATTTTATGCGAAAAACCTCATCGTATAAGAAAAATCTTTACCAAAGGGGCTTTGTCCTAGCGTTACCTCCGTTGTTTTTCAAATGTAATGTCATGGGTTCAAATCTCTCTCAACGCGAAATAGAGGTCCTTGAGAGGTGAAAGGGTTTTTCGGTACAATTTCCTCATGGGGTGTTGGGAGGTCTCAACGAAGGTTATGGTAACTAGAACTTGGTAACATGACATTAGAACTAGTGATTCACACTTTAAGATCAAATGTCGTTCAAAAAAAATAAGGATAATCTTTATACTCTATTTGAGCGTTCATTGAGAATCTAAAAATTAAATGTATTGTTTATATGTTTATTTTTCTAAGATTTAAAATAAACGCTCCATATATGATTCAAGGGTTTTAATTATAAGCTATATGTATATTTATATTATTTATAAGATAGAGGGACACATGCATAGTACCGACACATATAATTAATTAACATTAACTAATTAAGGAAATTGAGTAATTAGTCATCTTTCTAGTCTTGATGTATCCATTTCCATTCCTGGATATATAACATAATTGTAGAGAGAGAAAAACAGACGCAAACTGTGTTTTCATTCGTGACTTATAATAACAATAATTATTATTATTTCCATTTTATACTTCTTTTTTCGATTTCGTTAACGTCGGAAAGCTGTCTAAGAAAGAGATGGTTCTCTCTCCTCCTCACTTTCTCTCTCTAAACTCAATCTATATGTATATACACACACATATATATATATATATATAGCTTGTAAATGAGAAGATTACAAGAAACAAGTTAAATTTCAATTTTTGGTAAAGTATCAGAATTGGTTTACAAAGTGAAACACACATACATATTCAGAGTGCTTTAATTCATGTATGTATAGGTATATCTTTATATCTATATACATATACATATATATGTATATATGTATATATTGAGAGAGAGAGATGGATTTGCTGCTTTCGGATAAGGGCTGATGAAATCTGGTCTCGTCCATGCTGTATTCGACAGTTGGTTGTATTGACCAGTTAGATTTTTCACACATAGACACACAAGATCTAGTGAGAGATCTACCATATCTATGTGAGTATATATTTGTATCTATAGCCCACCTTCTACCTATGAAACCCTAGGTAGGTTTATTGTTCTTTGCTTGTGGTTTTAAACCTACCAAGAAAAGAAGATAAAAGAAAAAAGAAAATAATCCCATTTTAATCATTATATACATCACGTCTAGAGAGAGAGAGAGTTTGTGTATGTAAAGTTTTAGAGAGAGAGAGAGAACAAGAGTCTTTCTTGTTTTGTTTTTTGATTCTTGTTGATATTTTGTCGGATTTGAAGAAAGAAATGTGGGATCTAAACGGGTTTCCGGATCGGAGAACATGTTCGTCTCCGGCGGAAGGAGAAGAAGAACATGATGATACAAACAAGGGAAAACGGGTCGGGTCGATGTCAAATTCGAACTCTTCTGCCGTGGTTATGGAAGAAGACGGTGGCTCAGATGAAGATAATTCTGAAATAGAGACTCCAAGGGAACTGGCTAGTACCGGAGATCAAAAGTTGTTTGGTTTTGCTATGCCGGAGAACTCATCATCTGGCAGCGATCCGCCAGTAACCCGACAGTTTTTCCCGGTTGAGGATTCTGAGGTGGGACCCACGACCTCCGGCGGAGTAGGTGAAGGTATGATTTCACCGGCGTCAACTTTCCCTACTGCTCACTGGTTTGGTGTCAAATTTTGCCACCAGTCATCGGATCCTTTAGCTGCTGTGGCCGGAAGTGAAGATGGGTTCGTCGGAAAGACTACCGCCGGCGTGGTTTCTCAGCCGCTCAAGAAAAGCCGCCGTGGACCTCGATCTAGAAGCTCACAGTACCGTGGAGTTACGTTTTACCGGCGAACTGGACGTTGGGAATCACACATATGGTAGGGTTGCAGGTTGCTTCATTTGTTTTGCAATTTCTTCCCCCTTTTTTACCCTTTTTTTCTCTTTATCTGCTAAATTCTTCCTCACTTCCCAATGCATTCAAGCATTTGTTTATTTAATTTAATATGATTATATCAAACAATAATGAACAATATTTTTATAATAAAAAATTCCATTTTAAATACTCGATTTTATCATTATTCTTGTTCAAGAAAACATTTCCACAGAAATAACTAAATCAGTTTTTCATGACTCAGGGACTGTGGCAAGCAAGTTTATCTAGGTAAGATTGCATTTATATATAAATCATCTATTTAAAGATTTTATTTAAGCAACAAGAAAAACTAAATGTGATTAATTTCGATTTCTTCATCATAAAATAGGTGGGTTTGACACCGCTCATTCAGCAGCACGGTACTTATCATATGCTTATAATATTTATTATTTCGTTAGTGTGATTTGTATCTATATAAAAAGCTGATAAAATGCAATTATGGTACGTTATATATAGTGCATATGATAGGGCAGCCATCAAGTTCCGAGGGACACAAGCTGATATAAACTACAATCTTGAAGACTATCAAGAAGATCTAAAACAGGTTATAATGGTTCAATTCTTAAGTATGTGTGTTTTCACTTTGAATGTGTGTGTTTTGATTTCAAGAAAAACACAACAAAGTGTATGATTTATTGAAGGTTAAGTTGGTTGAAGTACTTGTGACATGTTTTGTAAACTACATAAACAGATGAGTAATCTTACAAAGGAAGAGTTTGTGCATGTGCTAAGGAGACAAAGTACAGGGTTTCCTAGAGGGAGTTCAAGATACAGAGGTGTTACCTTGCATAAATGTGGTAGATGGGAAGCTAGAATGGGCCAATTCTTAGGCAAAAAGTATGTTTTTCCTTTTTCTTTTGTTTATTTATGAGGTAGATGCTATCAATTTTAAGGAAACTGTATACAATATATTACACATTATACACAAGTGATATATGATGGATATACTAGCCTAGGTGTAACATAACTTCATCATCAAGTGACCCATGCATCCAAAGTGATACTTGATCACACGACATTGTTCATGTAGTAGTGATTAATGATTTTCATTGTTACTTAATCTTCTTGTTAAAATATATACATATAGGGATTGTGTTATGTGAAAACCCGATATTAGAAAAAAAGACCCTTAATGGGCTGTTCATTTGGAATATTGAAAATAAACATGTGGTCCACATTAAACCTGAATAAAAAATCAATGGGTGAATAAACAAATCAATTTTAATATAAGTTAATATGAACCACATATTTTTTTCAAGATTAGAAATAAATGATCCAAATAAGGTTTAAAGTTTAAGGTTTTTCTTTATAAGATCAGGTTTTTCTAGATAATACAATCTCTCACTATATATAATATAATTACATTATTTATGATGATATATTGTAACAACAAAAAGCATGCAAGCAGAAGGGCTTTGTGTGTTGATATAAATTTGGAGAAGCATGCCTATATGCAGCTACCTATGTAGCTACTTAACACATTCTTCTCTTTACTTTTAAGTTTGTTCTCTCCTTTTTCTTTTCCTTTGTTTTACTCATTGATGCAGCTCCCTTTTCTTGATAATAAGTAGATCAGCAAACAAGACACTTAGGATTTGTTTCCTTTTTTAGGTCACTTCATTAATTATGTTTTTTATTCAAGTTTGATGTATAAGGTTCATCTGATTTAACAGGTATGTGTATCTGGGTCTTTTTGATACAGAAGTTGAAGCAGCCAGGTAAAGATAAAATTTTCTTAACTTTTGAAGGACTGAATATGTCAATATTCAAACTCAAAGGGTAAATAACTGGAAGTCTAAGAAACTTTTTATATAATATACATATATAGGGCTTATGACAAGGCTGCCATTAAATGTAATGGGAAGGCTGCTGTTACCAATTTTGATCCAAGTATATATGAGAATGAGCTCAATTTGACTGGTAAAACATATTTTTTTTATTTTTTTTATTTTTTTTAATAAAACAGTACTACCTTTTTTTTGCGAACTTATCTAATAAACGTAAATTTTAATTTCTTTTTTTTTTTTGGTTGCACAGAATGTTCGAGTAATACCAACAAAAGTAACATTGACACTGAATTATCAGACCATAGCCTTGACTTGAGCTTAGGTGGTGGCCTGGGTTCAAAGATGACTTATCATGGAGGAGAAAATGGTCTTTCTGCAAGGGTTGATCATTATTCTGACCCAGTTCAACTTGGTTTCAGTCCTACCGGACGTGAAGCAAATACCACCTTACATCTTTTGGGTCATAATGATACCGAATTGTTTTCATATCAGAATGAAATTCATGGATACAAGCATTTTGTGAGACCTGTTGATTCATCTATGCATCATATGTTCAATCAACCGTTCATCGGTTCATCAAGTCATCAAGTGAGTAATTATTTTTAATTACCCTACTTTTTTAAAAAATAAAATTATAATTGCATTATGCTCTTACAACTATAAACATTGTTATAATCAGAAGTCAAATCCATAATAGAACATTTTATATTCATAGTCACAAATAAACATTATATATGATCTCAAGTGGATGTTATTTTGTTGCTTGGTTTTTATAAATTATCAAGAAGGGCAAGTGGGAAGTAGTGGTCAAAAAACATACAACACATCATTTCGTTTGTGGAGGTCTTTTTTCTTTTGCACGCTCAACACATACATACAAAAGGACAAGTACAGATAAACCTACTATCATTATCTTCATTGCCGTCGTCAACACTCGATTGGCTGGCATATCTTCGAAGGATAAACTCATTGACGAAGCTTACATAGGGCCGGGGGGGCGACCGGCACCCCTATTTTTTCGTCCGTAGTGTTAATTTTTTGGCCGAAAGGTTAATTTTTAGTTAAAAATAGAGGTTTCGCCCCCCCTCGCGTAAAAAAATTAACATGTATTCTGACTCCGGTAATTTTTCGCCCCCCTATCTGAGCCTTCAAGCTCCGTCACTGGATAAACTTGTATATCAACCATACCACCTACATCTCACAAATATAGAAGAAAACCCATCATTGTGGTAAAACCCTTATAATCATAACTATAACCTGAGACCCTAATAGACTCAAACTCTATCTCTCATTCTCCATACCATTGAGCCAGTCTTCAACTCTTCATTGTTGTTATTGTTTGTTACATATTCTTTCTATCTAATTAATTACTCCTAACACAAATAATTTAACATGCATTAGATAAATTTATGAGGCGGGATTTATTTAGAGGCAATCTATTTATTTCATTGGAATAAGAAAGTATGATTTCCTTTTGGCATATCATAGATCATACTTATTAGTAGGACTTTAGTGTCGGTATGTATATATTATATAATTTAAATTTCATTTATATAATTTGTTGGACATGAAATGTGTATGCAGTTTTCAAGCAGCACATTGGAAGGAGGAAATACTTTACCTGTGACTTCAAGTGCAAGCAATATTAATGCCCAAGTACCTCCTCACCAAATCTATGCAATGAGTGCGGCAGCATCATCAGGATTCCCACAACAAAGATTCAACATCTGAACACCCCACACCCACCCCATCCCTACATTTGTGCACAAATATGATTATATATATATATATATATATATATATATATATATATATATTGTATATGGCTATGATCTAATGAATCATATCTTCATAATCTTCTCAAACCCTAGCAGTTAGTTTCTCATATTTTGTGTGTATGAAATGAAACATTCAAAAGCAAAATAGCGATGTTTATAAAGATCAATGCTACGTGTTACAAGATGCGGATCCGACAACTAAGATTCAAATTGTTAGTATACGATGGTGTGAGATGAATAGAATTGAACAAACAATACTAATTTAAATAAGTAATTTTTTCAACTCATTGATAATTTAAGACGATTCAATGATTGAAGAAATTTATTACATAAGCTCTCTCTAAACCAAATGATTATTTGCTAATTTTTTTTGGACGGCGAAGGTCTCAATCGTGTGAACTTACTGTTTCCATGCCATGTCACCAAGGTCTAGTTACCTGGATCTCTCATGAGCCACCACAAAACCACCCCAGAAGGAAACCCTACTGGGAAAACCCCCTGACCCTTCTTAGACCCCTATTTCACTGCGGAAAGGATTTGAACAATACCTTCCATTTGAAAGAATCTTCGGGCATCATGAGGCAATGCTTCATTGGTTTTTATTAATGTTTCATTGTCATATAAGGAATATTGTAAAGGAAGATCAGTATGATCAGTTGAATGTTATTTGACTTTTTTGAGTCAAATATTTTACTTTTTTTTAATTCATTTTAGATTTTAGATATGCTGTCATTTATTATTGTGATGTACTTTTGAAAAATAATGCATAAAAAACTAATTTCAAGCTAAACGAATGGACTAATTCATAATATGAAACGTTCTATACTAGCTTCTACATCTTACTATACTAATAAAAGAAAATAAAATTTGCTACTTGTCATAATATTAGAACACTAATGCCAAATGTTAAATTACTATTAAATTTATTTAATTCCCTCCTATTAAATAATTATATTTTCTTTCTAATTAAATACTTATAATACTACTAACTAATAATATTATTTATCTTTTTATTTCAAAAACATGTAAAAAAATGTTATAAGATATGAAATTTTTTTAATATTATTTTTTTTTGAAATAAGAAAAAAAATATTTTTAGAATATCAAAGTTATATAGGAAACAATTTTTCTATAAAAAAATGATTTTTTTATATAAAAAATAAAATAAACTATAACCCAGAGTTTTAAACAATAAGATATTTATAATCCAATGTCATTTTTTAATTTCTTCAAAAAAACAAAAAGTGATAGACAAAGTTATGCTTTTTATCCTTATGTTTAACACTATTTTTTAATTCAGTCGTTCAAATTTTAATAATTACATAAATTATATTATACCTTATTTATTTATAAAAGTTAGCCTTTGATAGAACACATGATGAAGTTTATTATCAGTTAGTTTAAATATATAACTGTTAAAAATCAAAAGATTACATATCGTTTGTATAATTATTAAAGTTTTTTATTATTGTTTTATTAGTTAAAGTATTTATTAGTATGTAAATTAATCATTTTGTCTTAAAATATCCTTTTACAATTTTTAATTTTTTATTACTAATTATTTAATATTTTATATCAAATCCGGATAATACACGGGGTAATAATCTAGTATATATATAATTGACAAAAGTAGATGTTTTTAACATAAAGTAATAATAATAAATGTGTTAATTTCCGCATAAATTAACCACAAACACACAATATATATATATATATATATATATATGAAAAATATAATTTGAAAACCCTTCTTGACGTGAAACTGTGAAAATCACATAAAAATAATGCAAAAATACTTTTTTTCAGAATTTTTTAACAGGCTTTTAACATTATTTGGCACATTTTATAAAAAAAATTAAAAAGTAGAGTGAATTTTAAAAAAAATTTGTAAACCCACGTAAAATAAATGATATTTTGGTGCAACGTTACGTATGTTTTACGTCAGCTTACAAAACATCTTTTTTAAAAAATTCACTCGTCGTTTTTTTAATTTTTTTATAACAATATGCCAAATCATTGATAAAAGTAACATATAAATTTTTATATAAATCATTGTTTATAACATATTATATTTGTTCAACCCATGTAATACATGAGTTTCTAGGCTAGTAATAAATAAATAAATAAATAAAATGTAAGAAGAGCAACGCGTATTTATTTTTGCAAAAATATATGTTGTTCGGTTGTTCCCCATATTTCCATTTAAAACTTTAAAATATACATGTTCATGAAAAAAAAAAATCAATATAATACATTAATTTAGGACGGCGGTGGGTGATGATGGAAGGGTAGGGCCGTAGGGCAATATATAGGTGTTATGGCCAATGGGTAGGGGGCACTGGTTATATTTATAAAGAATCTACAGCAAAAGTTTAAAATCATGTTTTTGTTTTCGATATATAAAAAAAATTCAACAAAAATAATTAATTATTTTAACACTTTATTTTTTTTATTTTTTTTTGTATTTTTCATAGGTTCCATGAACATTTTTCTAGAAATTAAGCAATTCCGGTTCACGATCACAACTAATTAAGGGTCTTACTATTTTCAGATTCACAATTTTTATTTTAAAATCGCACCAACACTGTATTTATGTCTCTGATTGGTCTCGTATATATACGAAATGTACAAAGATTTTAATATAAATATGAAAACAATAGCACCCTTGAATAAATGGGAAATTCCCAAAATAACCAAATTGACTAAGGGGCCGTTTGGTTGAGTCTGAATGATTAAGTGCTGAATGGTTAAGACATCTGAATGATTAAGAGAGTCTGAATGATTAAGTGCTAAACCAACTAAGGTGGTGTTTGTTTTTTTAGAGGCAAAACGTCTGCAGTCTTCGGACCATGTCTGCGAAACTCTTTTGCAGAAGAGTTGGCCAAAACATCTGCAAGAAAAGATTTATGTGGTGTTTGTTTTTCAAGTTTTTCAAAAAGCTCTTCCCCCAACTCTAACCCCATCGTCCCAGTGTTGGTTCACCCAACACCACCGTCCCCATGGCTCGATTGAGGCGACGAGCGGAGTACCACCACCACTGTCACCATCACCGTCGAACTACCACCGCTGTCACCATCACCTTCGTGAAAGGAGAGAGGACGAAGAGGAGCGATTGAGCGCGGCGCTGTATAGGGCCGACGAAGGAGGCGACGACCCTAGGGTTCGGCGCTGTATAGGGTGGCTGTGGACGAGCGCGGCGCTGCCGAAGTGGAGGGCGGCGCTGTAGAGGGCGTCGACGGGGGACGATCGGCTCTGTAGAGGCCCTCGAAGTGGAGGGCGACGCTGTAGAGGGTGTCGACGGGGGACGCTGTAGAGGGTGTCGACGGGGGACGATCGGCTCTGTAGAGGCTGTCGAAGTGGAGGGCGGGCTGTAGAGGGTGTCGACGGGGGACGACGGCGCTGTAGAGGGCCACGACGGGGAGGGCGGCGTTGGCATCGAAAGTTCGATGGATCGGCTGTGGTTGGTATGAACTGGATGAAGGAGATGAGGAGAAGAGGTTGGAAGAGCTCAAAAAGAGCTTGGTCCATGTCTGCTCCAAGAAGAGGTCAGGAAGACCTTTTTTAATGAAATGTCTTCAAGAAAATAAACGGTCTGTAGAGGGCAAACCTCTTCCCGCGTCTGCGGCGCGCAGACATAAGAGGCCAGAAGAGCTTCTTCAAGAAAAACAAACACCACCTAAGTGTGTTTGGTTCTAACATCTGAATAAAAAAAATAAATTCCAAATTCCTCTAAAAAAACCCAACCCTACCCGTCCCCATCTCCCAGATTCATCCAGTGGTGAAGCACCACCGGTCGCACAGCCGTGAAGCACCGCCGGAACCGCCGCCGCCGGAACCACCGCCGCCGGAACCACCGCTCTACCTTCGATCGCACCACTGTTGGTCGTCGTCTACCTTCAATTGTCGTCTACCTTCGGTCGCACCCTCATCTTCGTCGTCGTCTACCTTCGATCGGTGTCTGGGGCCGATCGATCGATGTGAAGTGACGATGGTTGTCGAGCAGTTGTGGTTGTCGAGCGGCGGCTGAATCAGGGACAATCGACCTCGGCAGCAAAGGGTGGCGATCATTGGCAGTTGAATCGGCTATGGGGAGGCGACTGGAACGATGACGATTTACTGTAGCAAGGGGAGACGATGGGAGCAGAATCGCAGATGACGGGAGCAATGGGGAGACCATCTATTCTTTATTTTCTCCATTCAGACATGTTGTGAAGACTGAATCATTCAGACCTCCATTCAGATATCCCATTCCATTCAGACATCCGTTCAGACGTTGAAACAAACGGTCTGAATCTGAACCATTCAGATTCAGACTCATTCAGACCCAAACAAATAGCCCATAAGTTTTTCCCCATTTTGTCCATTTAACTTTTCCATTCCAATTTTGTCCATAGTCTGTACGAGCGCCCGTGACTGTGTATTAACGGGCGGGCGCCTGTATAACCGACCACTTGTAATTTGCCATATGGCTTATATGGGCGTGGGCGTCCCTATACTCTGACATCCACCTGTAATTTTAAAATTTTTGTCACGGGCGTCAGGCTCACATTGACGTCGTTGTACAGGCGCACACATGTACTGAGTTTTTTCTCGTCAAAAAGTTTCCCCGCTCACTTTTTCCCTCTAATGTGTCTTTTTTTTAATCCACATGGCAAATTACAAATACGGCCAGCCGCCGGTGACAAAAATTTTGAAATTACGGGCGTGCGTCAGAGTATACAGGTGCCCATGCCCAAATAAGCCACATGACAAGTTTTAATTGGACCCTATATAGGCGTCCGTCCATTAATTAACAGGCGTCGATGCTCATTCAAAGTAGGGGTGTCATTCGGGTTGGTTCCTCGGGTTTCGGGTTGCTCGGGTCGGGTTATTCGGGTTTTTGTAATATGAAATTGGAACCGAGAACCGAACCATTTAACTTCGGTTTAATTGGTTCTCGGGTTTCGGTTCTCGGTTTAATCGGGTTGGGTTAAACGGTTCTCGGGTAATACTTGAAAAACTAATATACTATTTTTCAAACAAATAAAATTAAAACATGTTTAACCAAAACATACACTTCTTTAAAAATTTCAAATGTTTAACCATAACATAACATAAACGTGTTTAACCAAAACATACATTTCTTCAATAATGTCAAAAAATATAAAGGATTTGAAAATCAAAAAATGTTATCGCCCCTTAGAATCCTAGTTCGGGTTATTCGGGTTTACCCGAACAAATCTTGTGGGTACCCAAGGACCGAACCATTCTAAGTTTTCGGGTTCGGGTAATAGGCTTTTTCGGGTTGGGTATTTTCGGGTTCGGGTATGAGTTTTTCGGGTTGGTTCTTCGGGTTCGGGTAAAAAACACACCCCTAATTCAAAGGATGAACAAACTTGAAAAGTAAAGTCAAATGGTCAAAATCGGAATAAGTCGGTTAAAATGACCATTCTGATAATTTTCCTAATTTAATCCAAATGCTATCAACGTACGTACGTCAGATGGAAGAGTACTTAAAAAAAATGGAGTGCAGATTTGGACCAAGATTAAAAAGATCTCGATGTTCGTAAATGATACAACAATGTGGTGGAACATATGGACACGTGTGATGTTGTGAGGAACTCAAGTGACAATTCTGTATGGTGAATAGCAAAGGCTCGACCGGCTATCCCATCCCAAAAGCTGTCACATGCGACCCCAAGTCATGAAATTTGTGATCTATTATTATTTTTTGTTTTAACCGCAAACGACTAGTTTTTCGGATCATACTGTCAAATATGTAACACTATTACGAGCGTGGTGATCTAATCCGTCTGTACAGCTATAAAGGATGAAAACTTAAAACTAGAAAATTACCTATCTTAACTCAACTCATATAGTAAAACCTCAATTCAATAACTTTCATAAGATAATTTTTGGTGTGATCTTTTAGTTAGATGGGGGAATACATTGTTAATTCTACGTTCTCGATTTGTTTGAGCCATAGACAAATTAAGACGGAACTTGAAGGACGTAATGTTCAAAACCTTGTTTTTGTATATATACAGAAAACCCTTATTTTTAAGAAAACCAAGAAAACCCTTAATCTACCGTTGATTAATGTAATCAATGGTTGAGATTGAGTAGTGGTAAGATTATAAATAAATGTTAATCAATGGGCTTAATTGTAAATTATAGGGGTAGATTAGTCCTCAAAATTCTATTCTCTCTCTTATTAATTAATTAAATCCTAAAATTATTCTTCTCTCTCCTAATATTAATACATATTTAATATTTAAACAATAATTATATACATTTAAATTTTTAAAAGATTACATTTACGTATTAAAAAAGGGAAAACTTTATAGAAATGTAACTAACTTTTTAAAGTATTATAATTAAGTCACTCAAACTTTTTTTGTTTCAATTTAGTAACTCAACTTACATAAAGTGTTCTAATCCTATGTTTTTTACCTCCTTAACAGGTTACCATGCTGACATGTCATTTAACATGCTGACGTGTCATTTCTTTTTTCTTTCATTGCTGACATGGAAATGACATGTTTTTTTTTACTAATGTTGAATATGTAAAATAATTATAATTTATTTATTTTTCCCTTAAGATATGCAACCGATCAAATTCCAGGGTAAACAAAAAAAAATTTTTACCTAATTAGTCTGACTACCCACAAGGAAGAAGACGAAGAAGGAAGTTTGGAACACATAGAAGGAAGACGACCTCACCCGGAGAAGGGATTTCGATCGTCAGACTTCCGATTGCAGGTTCTTGTTCATAACCTGATTTTAATTGCATATTCCACCTATGTTCGGAATAACCTGTAGCGGTTTAAGGTCCACATGCTTGGCTTGTTGTTCTTCATCCTCTAATTCCGATTGAATGTTATCTTTTTTCTTATTATTTTTTGTGATTGCAGATGCTGCGGCTGTTTTTTGTTTTTTTTTGTTTTTTTTATTCTAATTGCATATTACATCTAGGGTTTTTTTAATTAAAAATGAAAAAATAAGTGTTCCAAAAAAAAGAAGAACAAACCTATATCGTTTCCATGGCAGCAATAAAAAGGAATAGAAAAAAAAGAAATGACAAGTCACCATGTTAAATGACATGTCATCATGTTAACCTTCTAAGAAGGTAAAAAACATAGGATTATAACACTTTATGAAAGTTGAATTACTAAATTGAAACAAAAAAAGTTTGAGCGACTTAATTGGAACACTTTAAAAAGTTGGTTACATTTCTATGAAGTTTTCCCATTAAAAAAATATGATTTCAATCGAACGAAATAACTCAACTGATTACACATATGTAATCAACCTACATGTAAAGTAGCTTACGTGTTTTCGTACATATCATCTTATTATACAAATGTAATCAATCAAATTAAAACAAAATAATAAAAAGATAACTCGTATCATTTGATTACATATATGTAAGCATACAAGAAAACTTGATTGCATATATGTAAGCACTCTACAAAAAAGATAAATGTAAGCATTGAAAAGTAACCATGTGATTACATATATGTAATCAACTCAATTATTAAAATATATAAACATGATTACATGTATGTAATCATACAAACGGATTAGTTCGATCAAGTTACATGCATGTAAACATGCTAAGAATTAAAATATTACATATATATGTGACACCAAAAGAGAGATAGAAGGCGAAACACGAAACAGATTCTTTAATTTTAGATCTTGCAACACCTTAAGATTTCTGTAAATGCTCAAAATCAAAAAGAAAAGATTCAAAATTTGTTGGACTTCTTTTCTAGTTTCTAGGGGCTTCTTCTAAAATCATATATGTAATACCAGGTGGAACCGAGCATGGTCACCATCAAGAGAAGAAGCAAAAGCTCTCGATTGGCCTTCCACATCGGATGATGGATGCAATTCACCTCCTCGGCACCGAACGCCAATTTGGAAAACGGGACTAAATCATTTGCCTTCGACGACTCCACGAACACTTGCAGCTTTAAGGCCGGAGATATCACAAAGTTCCCTGTCGGAGCTCCGTTAGTGTTGACGTTGTTGCCATCTCGACCGCAAAGTACTACCAAGAACAGAACATAACCGGATCGATGCCAGTGGAAATAGATTTGCGACCTACTGCAATGAAGTTTGGTTGATCGATGAATTCATATCATGAAGATTGCTGCAGGTAATGATCCTTTAATGATTCATGAAGATTGCTTTGGGTAATGGTGCTCATAATGATTCATGAACGGCTGATGAAGTTTTATTTTTCATTTTTTTGGGTTTGATGCTAGATAAAGTTGAATTTCAAATATTTGAGGAAAAAACCGGCATTTAGAAACAAAATAAATTCCATAAATAAAGATGTTACTTTACTATAATACCCTTCAAATATTAAATGTTACTTTACTATATATATATATATATATATATATATATATATATAGGGAATGGTTCAAATACTAACCCTCCTTACGGCGCTAACCCATTAACTTTGGCAAAAAATGGCCGAATCTTGAATTTTTTTTTAAACATCATTGTAACACAATTTGAACACCATGTTCAGTTTTTGAGTTTTGGCTAATTCATCACCGTTTGGGCTCTTACAGTACTGTAGGTGTTTAAATATTTAAAACTTACAGTACTGTAGTAAAAACCTTACAACGATGATATTTTTTAAACGGTGATGAATTAGCCAAAACTCAAAACTGAACATGGGGTTCAAATTGTGTTACAATGATGTTTAAAAAAAATTCAAGATTCGGCCATTTTTTGCCAAAGTTAATGGGTTAGCGCCGTAAGAGAGGGTTAGTATTTGAACCCAATCCTATATATATATATATATATATATATATAGGGGATGAAATTTTTAATAACCCTCATCTTTTGCTACAACACATTAACCATCATCCAATGGTTACTTGAAAAAGGTAGGTGTGTAGGATCGCGCCACGTGTCAATTCCTTTGTCTTTAGTATGAAGGGCATTTAGGACATTTGTTATTTATGTAAAGTTTACCCCCTTTTTTTAAACATTCATAACTTTTTTATACTATATTATTTTTTAAAAAAATTGCACCATTATACCCGTCTCATTTTTCTCTTTAATTTCGTTATAGTCTCGACTAGTTTTTTTTTTATTTTTTTGATGTCATGTATTTACATCATTGTAACGAGCTTAACGATACCAAATTAATTAGAAATTTTTTCTAACAATGGTAAATTACAGTAATGTAACTCAAAATGAAGTAATGTAACACAAAATAAAGTAATTTACAATGACATAATTAACGGTGACGTAACACATTATTTACAGTGATGTAATTTTCTCTTTAATTCCCGTTATAATGTTGACTAGTTTTTTTTTTTAATTTATTTTTCTCATTGTCCATTATTAAACGTCGATATAACGAGCATAAATATAACACATTATTTTGAATTTTTTTAACAATGATAAATTACAGTGATGTAATATAACACATTATTTTATTTTTTCTCTAACAATGATAATTATAATGATAAATTACAATGATATAATATAACACATTATTTTGATTTTTTCTCTAACAATGATGATTATAGTGATGTAATTTACCATTGTTCGAAAAAAATTCAAACTAATTTGTTGTATTTAGGCTCGTTACAAATTAGGGATGAGAAAAAAGAAAAAAAAAACGAACCGAAACCGAATTAACCGAAAAAACCGAACCGGAACCAAATTAACCGAAAAAACCGAAACCGAATTTTACGTCAATGTAAATTACATCACGATAAATTACGTCAATGTAAATTACATCAATGTAATTTATCATTTTTAAAAAAAAATTCAAATAAATTTGTTATATTTAAGCTCGTTAAAATGATATAAATATATGGCATCTAAAAAAAGTAAAAAAAAATTAGTCGAGACTATAACGGAATTAAAGAGAAAAATGAGACGAATATAATGGTGCAATTTTTTTTAAAAAAATATATATTATAAAAAAGTTATTAATGTTTAAAAAAGAGAGGGGAAAAACTTATGAAGGTAAAATGACTATAATGCCCTTTTTAATATTTTAATGAAATGCTTATGTGTAAGTTTATGATTGGTTAAAATGAGTTATGTAGTTGTAACAAAAGATGAAGGTTATTTTTTATACCTTGCCTTTTATATATATATATATATATATATATATATATATATATATATATATATATATATATATATTGTTGTGGGTCAATTTTTATGGTCTGAGATTAGGGATAGCCGAGGATAATCCGGAATATGGGATTCTTAAGTATCCTCAAATATTCTTAAGTATCCTCAAATATCCTCAAATATCCTGAATGCTAACATTGCTAATTGATCTTTTCCCTGTATAGCTTGACTTAGTATTGCAGGTAACTTATTATGGACGTGTTTTGCCCTAAAAGTCGGGATAAAGTCAAAGAAAACGTGGTAAACATGCTAAATAACGGCTACAAGTGGAGAACAAGTCACCAACGGTCATATTGACTGGATTTGACCTAAAGATCCGGGGTTTAGTTGACAGAAGCGCTTCCACACGTTTGATGGACGTGGTGGCTGCCACAATTGAGGACATGGTCATGATTCCGAGATTCTCGCCGGAATATTCGGGAATATCGTTGTATCATTTTTACTATAAATTGAGGCGATATCGATCTAGGAAACACACACCACTCACTTAGCTCACTTCTGATTACTTGTTGCTCACATTCTCGGCATTCGAAGTCCAAAAACACTTAGTGATCGATCAATTGCGCTCTTGTATTGTAATTTTGTATTTTTCATATTAATAAGAACAAGGCAGAGTGACGATTGTCACCTCCCGAGGTTTTTATGCCGGCAATCCTAAGGGATTAAGGGCTTTTCCTCGTATAAATCTCGTTTGTAAGCTGTTTATTTCATTTTATATTCTGAAATATCCCTAGGGATCCTCAGGGATATTTAGGAATATTTTGAACACATACTTGCGATATTCAATATATTTATTGTTAAGCACAATACCCCACTAAACTAATTCGGTTTTGCTAAAAATTATACTTGTTAATTTTTACCCGAAACAATTTGGCGCCCACCGTGGGGCAAACTTGTGTTTTTCATAATTAAAACCTTGTTTAAAGGCGTTTTTCCGAGAGATACAGTGAAAAATGGCTTCACAACCGAGATCATCCTCTTCATTACCTATTGTTTCTGCTTCTACTACTAACGTGTCCTCGCAGATTCCTGTTTTCACGAAGAAACCAGATAATCCTGGAAAGAAGACCACTTTCGTTGCTGCTAGTACTCCATCGACAAAGATGACCACTTCAACCCCCATATTAATTTCTAATGATGATATTTTAAATATGTTTCAAAAGATGCAGCAGCAAATGATCGATCAGCAACGGATGAATCAAAAACTTCTCAGGGAAATGGAGAATTTGAAGGCTGAAAAGAATAAACAACCAGAGGCTACTACTCCAATAACTCCAAGGATCCTTGATTTTGGGACAGCAGGGATATCCGGAAACCACTCTGGAGACTTTATTCCCATGCAGACTAGTCTCGGAGATCCCTCGGGATCCCAAGGGTTAAGGATATCTCGGGATAATACAAATATCCTGGGAACTTCTTATCTAACTCCCATTACTAGCAACACTTATAATTATTCTCCATTTGAAACTACTAATCTTGGTTCTTCGCAGGATTCAGGGATATCTCCTCAAGTGGCTAAGGAAATACAGAAACTCCGGGATATGATCTCAAGTGTACCAGGAATAGTCAAACCTATCCCGGAAGTACCAACAACCACTCACAGGATATCCAGATTCGCTCCACCTATATGTGATGCTGAAATCCCGAAAAGATTTCAAACTCCAACAATGAAGTTGTATGATGGAACCACTGACCCTGAAGAACATGTGGCGCAATATAGGGAAAGAATGGAAACTAACCCTATACCCCCGCATCTAAAGAAAGCATGCTTATGCAAAGGATTTGGGTCAACATTAACAGGGGCAGCCCTGAAATGGCTGCTTAACGTTCCTCCCTATTCTATTACTTCATTTGCTCACTTAATTAATCTGTTTAACAATCAGTTTTCTTGTAGCAGGACGTTTGAAAGGCTGACTAGTGATCTCTATAGGGTAACCCAGGGATCCGACGAATCCCTCAGAAGTTATGTCAACAAATTTGGCAAAGAATCCCTGGATATCCCTAATCTTGATATCACTACGGCTGTTCAAGCATTTAAGATGGGCTTACAAAGAGACTCACCTTTTTATGATGATTTAGTTATGAATCCCTGCAGGAATATGGATGAAGTTCGAAACCGTGCATTGAGGTTTATAAGACTGGAGGATGATAAGGAGATCCAAAAGAGGATCACTACGACGCCTCCCAATGATCAAGGAAAGAGAAAGCTGGACTCATCTAACAGCAAGTCATTCAAATCTAAGCCATACTACAAGACTGATAACCACAAGATCAACTATGTGGAAGAAGATGAGGATGACGAAGAATATCCCAGGATATCAGAGTATTGTTTTTCTGTTGATATCCCTGAATTAATGTGTGCCATGCAGGACTTAGGTGAAAAAGCCAGGTGGCCACAAAAGGAAAAGAAGTTTGCTACAAGGGACAAATCCAAATGGTGTGCCTTTCATGAGGACTTTGGCCACATAACGGAAGACTGCATTGCATTTAGGAAGGAAATAAGCTACCTACTAAGCAAAGGTCATATTAAAGAACTACTGGGAAAGAAGAAAGAAAGAAGACGGGATCCCAACGGATTCCCAAAAAGAGCAACATCTCCACCTAAAGATGCAAAGGTAATCAACTTTATTTCTGGTGGTTCTGATATTTGTGGTACCTCTTATTCTGCAGCTAGAAGACATGCTAAAGAAGCCAAAATGGAAAACGGAGAGAGACCCACAAAGACATCAACACTCACCACTGAAACAGTGGTGTCTTTTGAAGAACAAGACCGCAAAGATATCCTGGATCCTCACCATGATGGGTTAGTCATTACTTTATATGTCGCTAACCACTATGTACGCAGGATACTGATAGATGGAGGAAGCTCGTCAACATCATCCAATTAGAAACACTAAAAAGGATGAACATTCCTGAATCAGAGATAACGACTAAATCTCTGATCCTAGTCGGGTTCAGTGGCGAAACTAAAGCTACTGTTGGAGAAATCAAACTACCGGTATACATCGAGGGGGTAAACTCTATGCAACGCTTTTGTATTATAGATTCCCTTTCCTGTTACAATATTATACTAGGTAGACCTTGGATACATGACATGAAAGCAGTCCCTTCGACCTACCATCAATGTGTCAAGCTACCGACACCGTGGGGAGTGGTGACGATCAACAGTGACCAGCAGGAAGCCAAGGAGTGCTACTCGTCTTCAATGAAGGGAACAACTAGGCCCTCACCCGCGTAGCAATCAAAGTGCGACCTTGGGGATACTCAGGAATATAGGGAAAAAGAAGTAAAGGAAATACCTTTAAATCCCGATGATCCTGAGGTAAAAGTCCTTATAGGAACTAGTATCCCTGAGGATATTGAAGAGAAACTGATTTCTTTTCTGAAATCAAGAGTTTCCACATTCGCATGGAAACATGAGGATATGACAGGAATATCCTCAGATGTGATTACACATAAATTAGGAATAGATAGGAATATTAAGCCTGTCCACTAGAAGAGAAGGAAGTTTGCACCCGAAAGAAATCTAATCATTCAAGAGGAAGTAGAGAAACTCCTAAAAGCAAAAATGATTAGAGAGGTGAAATTTCCAAAGTGGCTAGCCAACGTAGTCGTGGTTCAAAAGAAGAATGGAAAATGGAGAGTTTGTGTAGACTACACAGATCTCAACAAGGCTTGTCCTAAAGATCCATTTCCATTACCACATATAGATTCCATGGTAGATGCAACAGCAGGACATGAAATGTTAACTTTCATGGACGCATCAGCAGGCTTTCAACAAATTCAAATGGAACCTTCGGACCAAGAAGACACAGCTTTCATGACGCCAACAGGAATATATTGCTATACAGCAATGCCATTTGGCTTGAAGAATGCTGGAGCCACATACCAGAGGCTCGTTAACATGATGTTCAAAGAGAAACTGGGGGACACTATGGAAGTATATATAGATGATATGGTGGTCAAATCGAAAATAACTGAGAATCACCTTAAGGATCTTCAGGAATCCTTCGATATCCTGGACCACTATAATATGAAACTTAACCCATCTAAGTGTCATTTTGGGGTAAGATCAGGAAAGTTCTTGGGATATATGGTCACTAAAAGAGGGATAGAGGCTAGCCCGGAACAAATTCAAGCAATCTTAAACCTCAAATCCCCAAAGAGCATAAAAGAAGTGCAAAGGTTAACGGGAAGAATAGCAGCCCTCAATAGATTCATCTCAAGGTCTTCTGAAAAATTTAAAGGATTCTACGATATCCTTAAAAAGAATAAGAAGTTCCAGTGGGATGAAGAGCATGAGAAGGCACTTCAGGATCTGAAGGAATATTTGTCCTCACCACCATTGCTCATGAGACCAGAAAATGGTGAACCTCTATCACTATATTTAGCAGTATCCCGAACAACTGTAAGTGCAGTGTTAGTCAAGGATCATCAGGGATCGCAACACCATGTGTACTATGTAAGTAAAAGCTTAGTAGATGCTGAGACTAAATATTCTCATTTAGAAAAGCTAATATTAGCTTTGGTTATGGCATAAACTAAGCTGAGACATTACTTTGAAACGCATAGAATACACATTAAAACAAATTATCCTGTCAAATCAGTACTGAGAAAACCTGAGCTGTCAGGAAGGATGGCAAAATGGTCAGTTAAACTCAGCACATATGATTTGATCTATGAACCAAGGACAACAATTAAGTCACAAGCTTTAGCAGACTTTGTGGCTGATTTTAGTAGTGATCTACAACCAGAAGTGGATCTAGAAGTAAGACTCTTAGACGAAGATACTGGTGAGTGGACCTTGTTCACAGATGGATCTTCGAATATTAGAGGAACAGGATTAGGCATTATACTAAAATCGCCACAGGGGGACATAATACCCCAATCGATCAGTTGCGAATTTCAAGCAACTAACAATGAAGCAGAATACGAAGCCCTAATAGCAGGACTCCAATTAGCTAGGGATATGAACATCAGAAATTTACATGTTTTTGTCGATTCCCTACTAATAGCCAATCAATTTAACGGTTCTTACATGACTAAAGGAGATAAATTGGCAAAATATTTAGAAATAGTTAAGGATATATCAGGATATTTTTATAATTTCGATATCACTCAAGTACCAAGGGATGAGAATGCCGAGGCAGACGCATTGGCAAACTTAGCATCATCTCTAAGAATCCCTGAGGATATTAATATTCCTATCCTACACATATTAAGACCAGCAATAGATATACAAGATATAGATCAGGATAGCGAACCCGAGAACACCGAAGTTCTTCACTCAGAATCACATGAAATATCCTGGACTATCCCTATCAAGAACTACCTTCAAACAGGGAAAATACCTGATGAAGAAACAAATCCTAGAGCTTTTAAAGCAAAAGTATCTAGATACACAATCATACGAGATATCTTATATAGGAAATCAATATCAGGCCCATACTTAAGGTGTTTGGAGAAACCCGAAAGTTTGGAAGTAATGAAAGATATCCATAAAGGAGATTGTGGAAACCATACTGGGGGTAGAGCATTATTCTCAAAGATCCTGAGAACAGGATACTTTTGGCCAACCATGAGAAGAGACGCAATGTCTTATTCCCAGAAATGTGATGCTTGTCAAAGACATAGCAATATATTTCATCAACCAGCTGAACCTCTACATCCAATAGTCTCATCATGGCCATTCATGAAATGGGGAATGGATATAGTAGGAAAGCTACCCAAAGCACCTGGAGGAAAGGTGTTTATGCTTGCTATGACGGATTACTTCTCAAAAAGAAGTAATCTCATTCATAAAGAGGAATATCCTGACTAGATTTGGAATACCCGCAGAAATCACTTGTGACAATGGGTCTCAGTTCATAGGCAAAAGGACCACAAACTTTTGTGAAAGCTGGGGCATAAAGATGATCACCTCTACACCTGTTCATCCTCAAGCTAACGGTCAAGCAGAATCAAGTAACAAGATCATAATCAACAACCTCAAGAAAAAGTTGTCACACCCCGGGCCGGCGGGAACGGATCGTGTTTTCCCGTCGGGCGGAATGTTCCCGGGGCGCGATATCATTGTGTTGATAATCAAATGATCAGATTGTTTACATAGCACCTGAGATATAAATGAGAAATGCTATCATGACATGAAATAGAATTACAAAGTTAAATTACATTGTACTTCATAATTTAACTAAGTAAATCTAATCAAAAAGAATCAATGAGTTTATATCTTGATCTGTACAAGATATACAAAAGTGATTCAGTGTTCTGTCATATCAAAATGTATGCAATCAAAAGAAAGCTAGGTCTTCTATGAGTCCACTAGCTTATCATTTGCATATAGTGTCTACACATGTCCGTCACCTGAGAAAACATGTAATTTAAACAAAGTCAACACTAGGTTGGTGAGTTCATAAGTAAGTCAATTGAAAACCATTGAACTGATCATGCACACATTCACAATGTTATATCTGTTGCTTGTATACTTGTTTCACCTGTTCCACCCAATGGCCTCTCCTTAGTTATATGTACAAGTAGTATATCACCTAACTAAGTATGCTTATATATAGGGAATCATGAAAGGGTCAAGCCCAGACGCTATCCCACCACATACTCAACCAAGTTCCACACTACTTGCGATACAACTAAAGATATCCATTTCCCAACTATCTGAATTGTCCGTTGTGTAATCATATGTAGAATAATGATATAGTAAGAGGGGTTTAGTTATCAAACCGAAGTATTGATATACCCTCGTTGAATTAAGGAATTTAGATTATTTAAATCTGATCCTTATATTATTCTATTACTTGTGAGGTTAACTTTTATGTTACACTTTTAATTTAATTAAAAGTATTAGTTAACTGTTCATCATATGTCTCCAAATGTAGCGTATAGAATCCGAATGAAATCCATTTTAAATCCTCACGTAATCAGATTAAAATGCATTTCATTCTCTCCTATCCCGCCGTGTGATCCCAAAGTTTCCGTGTGGGATTGTCTCATGTGATTAACAAAGTCGAATAAGAACTTGTCTTATTACGTTATGATAATCGGGTGTAAATGACAAGAATCCCATGAAGTTACGTTATCATGATCGTCATTTACTGTAAATGATAAGAATCGTCATTTACTGAATCCATGTGTTTCCCAAAGTATCCATGAGGGAATATTCTTGTTTTTTTACAGTTAAGTGTAGATTGTTTAAGTACTTGGTTATGTGGAAATAACTAAGTGTTATAAGTTTAATCTTATAACTAAGTTATTATAATGTGTTGATGATTAAGAATCATCTTATCATAACCATATGAGTTCCCCTGTTATCTCATAATTATACAAGCATGCATACAATGATAACGATAATAAACAATTTAATATTATCAGACCAAAGTATAAATAACATGTTAAGCAAACTTTTAAATAAATAAAAGTAAACATGTTTCTCAGCCCCGAGAGTTAAAATCAGTTAAGATTAAGGTAAAAGGGGCATATGAACTCACCTTGTAGTTGTTGTGTTTGACTTAGCTTAAACAAGAATGTACGCGCTCTTGATTGTACTTGAGTGTATTTTCACGATCCTGTATTGATTTCACGATGTTCATAACTTATTAGTATGAATTATAGGGATTTTATGTGTATGTATGTGTTAGCCATAATCTTTGGCCAACACTTAAAGTCTTCGGTCTCTGTCGGCCCATCTTTGTTTGTTATTGGTTCTTGTAATCCGTAGACTTTCTTTGATTTATTCTTGTATTAACAACTTGTATCAAAGCCCATTTGTGGTTTCATGAGATCATGTTATGTGTTACAAGACCTTATTGCAAAAATTGTCGTTTCGGTAGTAATCCCTTGGTTATCATACTTGTTATGTTAATTTAAAGAGTTGCAATAGTTCTTTAGTCATGTGGGCCAAAAATTTAGGTTGGGCCAATGATATTAAGTGTTGAATCATGAAGGCCTTGCCAAAAGTTACAAAACCAATGTTTAAGTGGCCTTTTGGGCCTTGGTTTGGGCCTCCAAAGAATCCATTGGGCCCAAGGTGGGCCTTGGCTATATTTGTTGGGCCTAGAGTCATACAAGACTGTTGGAATTGATTTTGGACCAGAACTGGGTTGTTGACCAATGAAATGACAAAGTGGCTCCAAAAGGAAGGACAAAGGCCTCCAAATGGGCCTTGAATCAGTTTTCTGTGGGCCTCGGGTAGATTTTGATGGGCCCCATGAGTTTTGTCTCGGGCCTTTGCTATAATAACTCATGGGCCAAGTTGGGCCTGGATTAGAATGGCTGAAATAGTAATGGGCCAATTCTTGGGTCCTATAGAGCTATTGGGCCAAATGATGCTTCTGTTGGGCCAGGATATGTGGGCCGAATAGGCTGCTTCTCAATGGATCTGGCCCATGTTCATCAAATAAATAAGTGAGTGTGTGTAGGCTGACTAATGGGGCTGTGACCGAACCAATGTCTGGGCCCAAACAGATGGGCTGAACAAAGAAGAGTTGGGCCTGGCCAAGTGTTCTGTTGGGCCAAAAGGCTGTCTGACTTGTGGCCTCAAGGTGGCTGGCGTATGGCATCCCTTGGGTTGAATCACTATGTGGGTTGAATATATAAGACTAACAAGTGTTGTTGGGTCATAACATAACGTATGGGCCACTGTGAATTTGATTGGACTTTTAAACATTAAGTCAAATAGGTGTAGCCCACGAAGGAGGGCTGCTTGTCATGACCATCGAAAAGAAAGAAAATGGTTGCAGACTAGAAACCTTCTGCCGAATGAAGATGTGCAGGTGTGTCGGCCGAATGGAAGTCACGAATGAGGGTGGTTGTTGATGGTCGAATGAGGTGGTTCGAATGGAGATCGAATGAGGGTACCAGAAGCTCCGAATGAAGCTGGTTCGGCCGATTGACTAGAGGTGGCGCATGAGGGTTTCCATTCGAGGGTTGATGGTCGAATGGAAGCAGGGGGTGGCGAATGAGGCTGGGTGGCCGGAGTATGAAGGTGGCGAAGGAGGTGGCTCGAAGGAGGTGGCTCGAATGAGCCTATTCGACCCCCATTCGGCCAACCGAGTTTGCACACCACTAGGGTGGTTCCAGCCAACCACTTTGTCGTGGGTTCATGGTAGTTTTGAGTGCACATGCGCTGGTACTAGGTTTCGAAGGGCTTAGGGTGCGGTGGTGAGGAGGTTTGGCCGGTTAGAACTGATGGCCGACCAAGGGTGTTAAAAACTCTAATTCTTGCTACTTGTCTTCGCAGATTACCTCGTTTCCAGAGAGCTTGAGCCCCGATCTGTTGTACTTTTGTGTAGAGCACAATGAGAGCTTCAAGTAGGTTCAAGAATGGAAGGATTTGGTTGAGAAATGAGAGAGATATGGGTGTTTGAAGGTCTTGAAAACCCTAAAAATGGGGGTGACGGGTTTTGAATGTAGGAGAGAGGTTGAGGGAGATGAAATGAGAGATAACTCTCATTTTTGGGTTTTTATACTCCCGAGATTGTTCGGGTTCGTTTTCGTTGCTCGGTTCGTTAATTCGTCGCGTAACCGGAAAATTACGCGTAATTTAAATGGTTTTAATTAATAGGTTTTAATTTAATTATTTTGATGAGTTTCAAAATTGTAAAATGTTATTTATTTAATTTTATTCAATTATTTTCGTTCGTGACGTGTTTTCGTTGTCGTTTCGTCAGATCGCGTAACCTTCGCGCGTAATTCGTTCGAATCGTCACCCGAACGAATACGACGATGATTCTGCTTTCTGACTTTTGTTTTCTACTTTTCAGTCATTATTTTAGAAATCTAAACTCACAGATATGTTTGTGTGAATCGTCACTCACGCAAACACACTGTCAGTTCGTCATTCTGAAATAACACTGCATTATGTGTTAATTGTGTTTCCTCACTGTCGGACTCAACTATACATCATGATTTCACACTGTTTTTGTACTGACTTGTCGGTCATCTGATTCCTGTCATCTGTGGACATCAGATCGCAACCGATATGTTTCTGACTGTTGTTTCTCATGTTTTGTTGTGTTAACTGTAATTAAGTTTTCACTTAATAAACACAACTAATGTTTCAAATGTACGTTGTACTTAATGTATTTAAGTTTATACGAAAATACGTACAACAATTTCTTGTATTTAGGATTCTGTTAATACAAGTACTGTTTAAGCTTACGTATGCACACATAGAATACAGTGAAAGTACACATACCGTACGGACTTGCCGGACGATCTGGCACTTGCTGTTACAGTCTCCCCTTGTTAAAGAAATTTCGTCCCGAAATTTAAGCATCAAAGTCGGGCTTCAATTCCCGAACAAATGGGGATACTTTGCTTTCATGTTGTCCTCGCGTTCCCAGGTAAACTCTGGTCCACGCTTGGAGTTCCATCGAACCTTTACAATAGGGATACGGCTTCGTTTCAGTCTCTTGACTTCACGTTCCATAATCTCTACAGGTTCTTCGATAAAATGTAATTGTTCATCAATTTGTATCTCTTCCAACGGTATGATCAATGTTTCATCTGCTAGACACCTCTTGAGATTTGATACATGAAACACATCGTGTACTCCACTGAGTTCATCAGGGAGTCTGAGTCTATATGCCACAGGACCTATACGTTGAGTAATCTCAAACGGTCCGACATACCGAGGTGCTAGTTTGCCTTTAGCCCCAAAACGAACTACGCCTTTCCATGGGGACACTTTCAACATGACTCGGTCACCCACATCGAATTCCAAAGGCTTGCGCCGTTTGTCTGCGTAACTCTTTTGGCGGCTACGTGTCGCTTGTAATCGTCGTTGTATCTGGGCTATCTTATCAGTAGTTTCCTGAATAAGCTCAGGCCCAGTTATTCTGTTGTCTCCCACTTCGGTCCAACAAATTGGAGACCGACATTTTCTACCATAGAGTGCTTCAAAAGGAGCACATCCGATGCTGCTGTGGTAGCTATTGTTGTAGGAGAACTCAATGAGTGGTAAATGTGTGTCCCAACTTCCACCGAAGTCTAGGATGCATGTTCTCAACATATCCTCTAGGGTTTGAATGGTGCGTTCGCTTTGTCCATCCGTTTGTGGATGATAAGCAGTGCTCAAGTTAACACTTGTCCCTAAGGATTGTTGTAATGATTGCCAGAACCGCGAAGTGAATCGACTGTCCCGGTCAGAGATAATAGACAATGGCACGCCATGTCTTACTACTATCTCATCAATGTATAGCCTTGCAAGTTTCTCCATCTTGTATGTCTCTCTGATTGGCAAGAAGTGTGCGGATTTGGTCAATCGATCAATGATGACCCAAATAGAATCGTATCCGCTGGAAGTGCGTGGTAGCTTGGTAATGAAATCCATAGCTATTTGTTCCCACTTCCATTGTGGAATCTCTGGTTGTTCCAGCAAACCCGAAGGTTTCTGGCGTTCAGCTTTGACTTTGGCACATGTGAGACATTTGCCAACATAAGTGGCAATGTCTTTCCTCATGCCCGGCCACCAATAAAATGATCTAAGGTCTTGATACATCTTATCGGCACCGGGATGAACTGAATAACGTGTCTTGTGTGCCTCGTCAAGTATAAGTATTCGAAGTTCATCTACTGCTGGAATCCACACACGATCCAGATAATAGATAACTCCGTCTTGTCTTGTCTCAAAATGTTTCTCGGCTCCACAGTCGAGCTCGCGTTTCAAATTGTCTCTTGCCACTGCTTCTTGTTGTGCTTGTATAATGTGATCTCTCAAACTAGTTTGCACAGTCATTCCCATTGCGCGAACGCGTAAGGGTTTGACTCGTTCCTTCCGACTCAAAGCATCTGCAACAACATTTGCTTTGCCCGGATGGTATTTGATCACACAATCGTAATCGTTCATGAGTTCAACCCAACGTCTCTGTCTCATGTTAAGCTCCTTCTGATCAAATATGTGCTGTAAACTCTTGTGATCTGTGAAGATAGTGCATTTGGTACCATAAAGGTAGTGTCTCCAAATCTTTAAAGCAAAGACAACAGCTCCCAGCTCAAGATCATGCGTCGTGTAATTCTTCTCGTGTATCTTCAGCTGTCGTGAGGCATACGCAATGACTTTGTCTTGTTGCATTAAAACACATCCAAGTCCTTGATGGGAAGCATCACAATATACCACAAAGTCATCACCGCCTTCTGGGAGTGTTAGAATTGGAGCATTGCACAATCTTTGTTTCAATGTCTGGAATGCCTCTTCTTGTTTATGAGTCCACACAAAAGGTTCAGACTTCTGTGTGAGTTTGGTGAGAGGCAAGGCTATCTTAGAGAAATTCGAAATGAATCTCCTGTAATAACCTGCCAATCCCAAGAATGATCGGATCTCTGTCGGTGTTGTAGGCACATCCCAGTTCTTGATCGCTTCTATCTTGGCAGGATCCACGTGAATACCATTACTGTTAATCACGTGACCCAAAAACTGAACTTCCCTTAACCAAAATTCACATTTAGAGAATTTGGCATAGAGTTGTTCTTCTTTTAGAAGCTCCAAAACTGTCTTGAGGTGTTGTTCATGTTCTTTCTCGTTCTTTGAGTAAATCAGTATATCGTCGATGAAGACGATCACAAACTGATCTAGATACGGCTTGCACACCCGGTTCATCAAGTCCATGAACACCGCCGGTGCGTTCGTTAATCCAAATGGCATCACCAGGAATTCGTAATGACCATATCGGGTACGAAAAGCCGTCTTGGGTATGTCTTCCTCTTGAATCCGGAGCTGATGATAACCTGATCTCAGGTCTATCTTGGAAAAGTACTGTGCTCCCTGTAACTGATCAAACAAATCATCAATCCTCGGTAACGGGTACCGATTCTTGATGGTGAGTTTATTGACTTCTCGATAGTCATACACATCCTGAAGGTTCCATCCTTCTTTTTAACAACAAGAACCGGAGCTCCCCACGGGAAAAAGCTCGGTCGGATGAATCCTTTATCGAGGAGTTCTTGAAACTGATTAAACAACTCCTGCATCTCATATGGAGCAAGCCTATAAGAAGACTTAGCTACCAGAGTGGCTCCCGAAATCAAGTCTATTCGAAACTGCACTGGTCTCTTGGGTGGCAGCTCCGATCAGTAATCCGGAACCACTTCTGCCAAGTATCTCACCACTGATACATCTTGCACCTTGATCGCCTCCTCGTGCAGTATTACACTGACACAATGCTCCACTTAATCTCCGTAAATCTCCAGAAATCGATCATTCTCCGTTCAAGCGTAGATATTATCTAGATGGCGCCTAATCTATACTTATGTTTAATTATATTATTAACTACCTATGATCTATACTTATATAAGTTGGAACATTATGTTTAATTCAAATAAGCGTGGTTAAAATGACATACCTTCGGAGTTATCCGACTCCGCGTGTACATCTGGTGCTGGTAGAGCGAGCAGTCCTTCGGTGGTGGTTGATGCGGTTGGAACAGATGGAGTTGTTGGAGGCTTCCTCTTGGGGCAATCCCTTGCGAAATGTCCAGTTATTCCGCAGGTGTAGCAGTGGTGGTTGCGTTGAGAAGAAGTAGATGTGCTTGCTTCATAATTCTGACTCTGTGTTGGAAGGCTTCGGCATCGGTGGATTAGATGCCCCTTCCTTCCACAGTTCAGACAATGGCTGCAAGGGGTGTTCCTAGCATGATGAAATCCGCACTCATTACACTTGGGACGATTACCTGTGTAATAACGGAGGTTTGACCTCATTGAGGTTTTGCAATAAACAGCCCAGTGTCCTACTTTTCCACAGCGTGTGCACTTGCGACACTGGTTTTTGTCATGGTGATGATATTGACAGAGTTGACAATGAGGGGCCTTCCCCTTGTACTTCTTGTCACCCATAACAGCCGGGTCTGGCATGACCTGACTGATAGGTGTGGCCTCAGTGTAGTTCATAGTCCTCTTTCGCTTTTTGGCAGGGTGTTGTTTGCATTCCTTGCTGGTGTCACCTTCCGCAGGTTCTTTTCCTTTGGTGGTGACAGGTGGGAAACCTCTAGCATACTCTTCACTGCTCCTGATTCTATTGATAATCTCAGGAATGATTGCAACCAATTGTTCAGTAATCAAGGTTGCCAGTGCAGCGGTCATTGGTTCCACCTCAGGTAGAGGGGAATGAGGTGGTGATGGTGGTTGTCCCTGCGACATGTCAATCCTAACCGAAAAGTCATCGGTTAGTATTTACGCTCAAATAACGTATCATATGCAAGTAAGTTTCAATGTCCTGCGTTTTCTACATGAGGGTCCCTAGGTTATAGTCTAGGCCAAACCATTTTAATAATGTGACCTATATTTCTCTATAACCATGGCTCTGATACCAATCTGTCACACCCCGGGCCGGCGGGAACGGATCGTGTTTTCCCGTCGGGCGGAATGTTCCCGGGGCGCGATATCATTGTGTTGATAATCAAATGATCAGATTGTTTACATAGCACCTGAGATATAAATGAGAAATGCTATCATGACATGAAATAGAATTACAAAGTTAAATTACATTGTACTTCATAATTTAACTAAGTAAATCTAATCAAAAAGAATCAATGAGTTTATATCTTGATCTGTACAAGATATACAAAAGTGATTCAGTGTTCTGTCATATCAAAATGTATGCAATCAAAAGAAAGCTAGGTCTTCTATGAGTCCACTAGCTTATCATTTGCATATAGTGTCTACACCTGTCCGTCACCTGAGAAAACATGTAATTTAAACAAAGTCAACACTAGGTTGGTGAGTTCATAAGTAAGTCAATTGAAAACCATTGAACTGATCATGCACACATTCACAATGTTATATCTGTTGCTTGTATACTTGTTTCACCTGTTCCACCCAATGGCCTCTCCTTAGTTATATGTACAAGTAGTATATCACCTAACTAAGTATGCTTATATATAGGGAATCATGAAAGGGTCAAGCCCAGACGCTATCCCACCACATACTCAACCAAGTTCCACACTACTTGCGATACAACTAAAGATATCCATTTCCCAACTATCTGAATTGTCCGTTGTGTAATCATATGTAGAATAATGATATAGTAATAGGGTTTAGTTATTAAACCGAAGTATTGATATACCCTCGTTGAATTAAGGAATTTAGATTATTTAAATCTGATCCTTATATTATTCTATTACTTGTGAGGTTAACTTTTATGTTACACTTTTAATTTAATTAAAAGTATTAGTTAACTGTTCATCATATGTCTCCAAATGTAGCGTATAGAATCCGAATGAAATCCATTTTAAATCCTCACGTAATCAGATTAAAATGCATTTCATTCTCTCCTATCCCGCCGTGTGATCCCAAAGTTTCCGTGTGGGATTGTCTCATGTGATTAACAAAGTCGAATAAGAACTTGTCTTATTACGTTATGATAATCGGGTGTAAATGACAAGAATCCCATGAAGTTACGTTATCATGATCGTCATTTACTGTAAATGATAAGAATCGTCATTTACTGAATCCATGTGTTTCCCAAAGTATCCATGAGGGAATATTCTTGTTTTTTTACAGTTAAGTGTAGATTGTTTAAGTACTTGGTTATGTGGAAATAACTAAGTGTTATAAGTTTAATCTTATAACTAAGTTATTATAATGTGTTGATGATTAAGAATCATCTTATCATAACCATATGAGTTCCCCTGTTATCTCATAATTATACAAGCATGCATACAATGATAACGATAATAAACAATTTAATATTATCAGACCAAAGTATAAATAACATGTTAAGCAAACTTTTAAATAAATAAAAGTAAACATGTTTCTCAGCCCCGAGAGTTAAAATCAGTTAAGATTAAGGTAAAAGGGGCATATGAACTCACCTTGTAGTTGTTGTGTTTGACTTAGCTTAAACAAGAATGTACGCGCTCTTGATTGTACTTGAGTGTATTTTCACGATCCTGTATTGATTTCACGATGTTCATAACTTATTAGTATGAATTATAGGGATTTTATGTGTATGTATGTGTTAGCCATAATCTTTGGCCAACACTTAAAGTCTTCGGTCTCTGTCGGCCCATCTTTGTTTGTTATTGGTTCTTGTAATCCGTAGACTTTCTTTGATTTATTCTTGTATTAACAACTTGTATCAAAGCCCATTTGTGGTTTCATGAGATCATGTTATGTGTTACAAGACCTTATTGCAAAAATTGTCGTTTCGGTAGTAATCCCTTGGTTATCATACTTGTTATGTTAATTTAAAGAGTTGCAATAGTTCTTTAGTCATGTGGGCCAAAAATTTAGGTTGGGCCAATGATATTAAGTGTTGAATCATGAAGGCCTTGCCAAAAGTTACAAAACCAATGTTTAAGTGGCCTTTTGGGCCTTGGTTTGGGCCTCCAAAGAATCCATTGGGCCCAAGGTGGGCCTTGGCTATATTTGTTGGGCCTAGAGTCATACAAGACTGTTGGAATTGATTTTGGACCAGAACTGGGTTGTTGACCAATGAAATGACAAAGTGGCTCCAAAAGGAAGGACAAAGGCCTCCAAATGGGCCTTGAATCAGTTTTCTGTGGGCCTCGGGTAGATTTTGATGGGCCCCATGAGTTTTGTCTCGGGCCTTTGCTATAATAACTCATGGGCCAAGTTGGGCCTGGATTAGAATGGCTGAAATAGTAATGGGCCAATTCTTGGGTCCTATAGAGCTATTGGGCCAAATGATGCTTCTGTTGGGCCAGGATATGTGGGCCGAATAGGCTGCTTCTCAATGGATCTGGCCCATGTTCATCAAATAAATAAGTGAGTGTGTGTAGGCTGACTAATGGGGCTGTGACCGAACCAATGTCTGGGCCCAAACAGATGGGCTGAACAAAGAAGAGTTGGGCCTGGCCAAGTGTTCTGTTGGGCCAAAAGGCTGTCTGACTTGTGGCCTCAAGGTGGCTGGCGTATGGCATCCCTTGGGTTGAATCACTATGTGGGTTGAATATATAAGACTAACAAGTGTTGTTGGGTCATAACATAACGTATGGGCCACTGTGAATTTGATTGGACTTTTAAACATTAAGTCAAATAGGTGTAGCCCACGAAGGAGGGCTGCTTGTCATGACCATCGAAAAGAAAGAAAATGGTTGCAGACTAGAAACCTTCTGCCGAATGAAGATGTGCAGGTGTGTCGGCCGAATGGAAGTCACGAATGAGGGTGGTTGTTGATGGTCGAATGAGGTGGTTCGAATGGAGATCGAATGAGGGTACCAGAAGCTCCGAATGAAGCTGGTTCGGCCGATTGACTAGAGGTGGCGCATGAGGGTTTCCATTCGAGGGTTGATGGTCGAATGGAAGCAGGGGGTGGCGAATGAGGCTGGGTGGCCGGAGTATGAAGGTGGCGAAGGAGGTGGCTCGAAGGAGGTGGCTCGAATGAGCCTATTCGACCCCCATTCGGCCAACCGAGTTTGCACACCACTAGGGTGGTTCCAGCCAACCACTTTGTCGTGGGTTCATGGTAGTTTTGAGTGCACATGCGCTGGTACTAGGTTTCGAAGGGCTTAGGGTGCGGTGGTGAGGAGGTTTGGCCGGTTAGAACTGATGGCCGACCAAGGGTGTTAAAAACCCTAATTCTTGCTACTTGTCTTCACAGATTACCTCGTTTCCAGAGAGCTTGAGCCCCGATCTGTTGTACTTTTGTGTAGAGCACAATGAGAGCTTCAAGTAGGTTCAAGAATGGAAGGATTTGGTTGAGAAATGAGAGAGATATGGGTGTTTGAAGGTCTTGAAAACCCTAAAAATGGGGGTGACGGGTTTTGAATGTAGGAGAGAGGTTGAGGGAGATGAAATGAGAGATAACTCTCATTTTTGGGTTTTTATACTCCCGAGATTGTTCGGGTTCGTTTTCGTTGCTCGGTTCGTTAATTCGTCGCGTAACCGGAAAATTACGCGTAATTTAAATGGTTTTAATTAATAGGTTTTAATTTAATTATTTTGATGAGTTTCAAAATTGTAAAATGTTATTTATTTAATTTTATTCAATTATTTTCGTTCGTGACGTGTTTTCGTTGTCGTTTCGTCAGATCGCGTAACCTTCGCGCGTAATTCGTTCGAATCGTCACCCGAACGAATACGACGATGATTCTGCTTTCTGACTTTTGTTTTCTACTTTTCAGTCATTATTTTAGAAATCTAAACTCACAGATATGTTTGTGTGAATCGTCACTCACGCAAACACACTGTCAGTTCGTCATTCTGAAATAACACTGCATTATGTGTTAATTGTGTTTCCTCACTGTCGGACTCAACTATACATCATGATTTCACACTGTTTTTGTACTGACTTGTCGGTCATCTGATTCCTGTCATCTGTGGACATCAGATCGCAACCGATATGTTTCTGACTGTTGTTTCTCATGTTTTGTTGTGTTAACTGTAATTAAGTTTTCACTTAATAAACACAACTAATGTTTCAAATGTACGTTGTACTTAATGTATTTAAGTTTATACGAAAATACGTACAACAATTTCTTGTATTTAGGATTCTGTTAATACAAGTACTGTTTAAGCTTACGTATGCACACATAGAATACAGTGAAAGTACACATACCGTACGGACTTGCCGGACGATCTGGCACTTGCTGTTACAAAAGTGGGCTGAAGAACTTCCATTTGTCCTATGGGCTGATAGAACAACTACAAAGAATGCAACTGGTCAAACGCCATTCTCCTTAGTGTATGGTTCTGAAGCCGTTCTCCCAACAGAAATGGTTATCCCTACCGCAAGATCAAACTTACAAAATCTAGAATCTAACAAGGAAATACTATCCGAAGATCTAGATACCATTGATGAACTTAGGGATATTGCAAGAATAAGGATGGCTACATAACAACAAAAGATAGCCAAATCATATAACAAGAATATTAGGAGACGAAGATTTCAAGTTGGTGACTTGGTTCTAAGAAAGGCATTTCAGAATACTACCAACCCAGCTGATGGAAAACTTGCTCCGAAATGGGAAGGACCCTATAAGATAGATTCCGAAGCTGGAAAAGGTGCTTACAAGTTAACCAACATGGAAGGAGAACCTCTTCCAAGATCTTGGAATGCCATTCATCTTAAGTTATACTTTATTTAGAACTTATTAAAGTTATACTCTGCATTCTTATTTCTGAATATTTATAATTATTCTTGTATATGCCTATATATTCTTGTATATTCCTAATTACCATGCTACTAATCAAGCATACGAGGGGCATCAGGACTCCTGGTTCCCAGCTATGCAAAAATCTTATTGTTTTGTAGGTATAGCAGGAGAAGAGATGAGACTTTATGTCTTAACCCAAGTTCTGACCTGAAATCAGAACTTGATCAAGACCCGCACTGACTTTATGTCCAGCTACAAAGTTTTGACCTGAAATCAAAACTGTAGAAGACCCCTGCAGCAATGCAAAAATCTTATTGTTTTGTAGGTATAGCAGGAGAAGAGATGAGACTTTATGTCTTAACCCAAGTTCTGACCTGAAATCAGAACTTGATCAAGACCCGCACTGACTTTATGTCCAGCTGCAAAGTTTTGACCTGAAATCAAAACTCAAGAGACTCTTGTCTCTCATGAAGACTTAGGGCTCATGCCCTCGCCAGTTGCGCACGTTTATCCTATTATAGTTTGAGATGATGGGACCAGTACACGCATGAGTGGCTGACAATTTCATTATCAAGGGCTATAACTAAGGATCCTCCGAAATATCCCGGTATAGTTGGAGATTTTGGGACCAGTACACGCATGAGTGGCTGACAATTTCATTTTCAAAGACTATTACCAGGGATCCTCCGAATTCCGGCCTAGTCGCCAGTATCCCGGCCTTAGTCGCCAGCATTCCGGCCTTAGTCGCCAGTGGCCTTGTCGCCAGTATTCCGGCCTTAGTCGCCAGTGGCCTTGTCGCCAGTATTCCGGCCTTGTCGCCAGTATTCCGGCCTTAGTCGCCAGTTTTAATCGGCCTTGTCGCCAGTATTCCGGCCTTAGTCGCCAGTATTCCGGCCTTAGTCGCCAGTTTAATCGGCCTTGTCGCCAGTATCTTGGGCTTGTCCCAAGTTTTCTTGTTTTTCTATTTATGCAGGATTGAATTTCAAGGATACTTGGGAATACCACGAGATACTTGGGGATATTCAGGTATGAAATCTTTTTGATGTTTTCACAGGAACAAAGAAGACTTCGAACTAAACCTACTATCTCTGGAAATTGGTATTTGTTTCTTAACTATTATTTATTCATAATTATTTTCTATATATTCTCATGCCTAATAATATGCATTGTACTTATTTCTATTTAGGAATATGTTATATGTCATACGAACATTTCAATTTAGGGGCATGTTAGATTAAATTAACAAGTACTTCATGTAGTAAGATAACCTAAACAATAAAGTTTTAGAAGTTTCATATAACTCAAAAGAAGAATATATGGAGATAAGAATATTTGTAAATCCCAAATCTCAAGGAATATCAAGACAAATCCTCACAAATGTTAAGTCTGAAAAATTTTAAAGTTGTATGCATTAAAAACAACTTACAAAATTTTTGGGGCAATTGTTGTGGGTCAATTTTTATGGTCTGAGATTAGGGATAGCCGAGGATAATCCGGAATATGGGATTCTTAAGTATCCTCAAATATTCTTAACTATCCTCAAATATCCTCAAATATCCTGAATGCTAACATTGCTAATTGATCTTTTCCCTGTATAGCTTGACTTAGTATTGCAGGTAACTTATTATGGACGTGTTTTACCCTAAAAGTCGGGATAAAGTCAAAGAAAACGTGGTAAACATGCTAAATAACGGCTACAAGTGGAGAACAAGTCACCAACGGTCATATTGACTGGATTTGACCTAAAGATCCGGGGTTTAGTTGACAGAAGCGCTTCCACACGTTTGATGGACGTGGTGGCTGCCACAATTGAGGACATGGTCATGATTCCGAGATTCTCGCCGGAATATTCGGGAATATCGTTGTATCATTTTTACTATAAATTGAGGCATATCGATCTAGGAAACACACACCACTCACTTAGCTCACTTCTGATTACTTGTTGCTCACATTCTCGGCATTCGAAGTCCAAAAACACTTAGTGATCGATCAATTGCGCTCTTGTATTGTAATTTTGTATTTTTCATATTAATAAGAACAAGGCAGAGTGACGATTGTCACCTCCCGAGGTTTTTATGCCGGCAATCCTAAGGGATTAAGGGCTTTTCCTCGTATAAATCTCGTTTGTAAGCTGTTTATTTCATTTTATATTCTGAAATATCCCTAGGGATCCTCAGGGATATTTAGGAATATTTTGAACACATACTTGCGATATTCAATATATTTATTGTTAAGCACAATACCCCACTAAACTAATTCGGTTTTGCTAAAAATTATACTTGTTAATTTTTACCCGAAACATATATATAGAAACCCCCCAGAGCCCGAAAACCATGAAAACCATACCTTTGTTTTAGAAACCCCCTAGCCCGAAAACCATGAAAACCGATTTATATGGCCCAGATTTTGCCACATCACACTCTTCTTATTTAATTCATTTGGGCAATATAGTCTTTTTACCCCATGTACTTTTGTTCATTTTTTATTATTTTTACACCATACATTTCTATTATTTGAATTTTTGATACCAACTGCCAATGAGTTAACGCACAGAAGTTACACTGTTGTTACGTTATTGATTTTTTTTGTGTTTCACCTATAGTAGAGTGTACATGTTTTGTTACATAAAGATTACATGCGTTCTGAAATTTTTTTTTATGTAATGTGTAACAGATTTAATATGTAATTTTATTTTAATTAAAATGTAATTTTTTTTATATGTTTGTTTTTATACACATTTGTAAAGTGTCACCCACGAAGACTCATTATTTATTCTCACGTCATTTTAAATATGCTAGTAACGTAACATTTGCTGTTTTGAGATTTTCCGCATCTGGGCATCAGTTAACGCCAAGAACTTACACTATTGTTACGTTGTTGTTATTTTTTGAGTCTCACCTATATTACACTGCACGTGTTTTGTTACGTTAAGATTACATGTGGTCTGAAGTTTTTTTTTCTTTAATTTAACGTGTAACAGATTTTAAATACTTTTTCCTTTTTGTCCTTTTTTTCTAAAACAAAGGACAACCTTTTTGTACTATTTTGTCATGTTTTGTCTACCACCATCTTGTCTCTAATAAATAAAAAAAAAATTTTGTAAACGTGAGTCACATCTAAGTGTACTTTTTATTTGACAATATTACATTTTGTCAAAGTATGAATGCCCTCCCACGCCAAGGCCATCCCCTCACTTTGTTTTTTCATTTTTGAATTCCCAAACATCTCACTTCCTTTGCATCACCTTCGCTCTCTATAATACCCGTAAAAAACATAACAAATAAATAAGTAAATAAAATATCATATAATAACATATAAAAATGAAATCGAATGATAATTATGAGCAACAATGTTCCGACAAAATTAATTAGATATTTCAAAGATATAACAAGTTAATAACCAAACTATTTAATAAACTTTGGTCCGGTTATAAACAAACTGAAAAATAATGACTTAATTATATACTCCAATATTTATCATGAAATTTTTTTATTTAATATCACTCCGACTAGATACCAACAACTGTAACTGACTGATCTAAAAATTGATTTGGTAATTAAATCGTATTTAGATTCTTGACATTTTATACACGTCATTACATCAATATAAGTATAAAAATAAAATATACTAATTAATTAATCAGATTCATCAACTAAATAAAGGAAATGAAAGCATTTTCAATTAATATTACAACTCGAATAATCAAATATTTATTTTTAATTGTTTGGAAAATATCTTAAAACCTGGATCAACTTCTATATTCATACTTATCCTACTTCCTTGAGTTGGTGAACCAAAATTTCATCATATAAAGCCAACGAGCCACAAGGAAATCACTTAAAAATTGTTTGAAACCCATCTCGTTGTTCTTCGAATCATTCACCGACAAGGCTTGTTTAAGCGTTCAAAGAATCCACACGTCATCATCACGTACGTACCCGACTAAAACCAAGAGTAGACCAAAGAACCGGTAACCGGAGAACCAAAACCGACGAGCTTAACCGGCGTTTAAAATCCCTCGTTTCGTTTCGGATCAACACCGTTAAGGTAAACCGTGTTTACGTAAATATCTGATTAAGTATGTTGAGTTCAGAGTCGGTGGTTTAGTAAAAGTCAGTTTCGAAAACACCGAAAGTTTTTTTTTTTTCTTTCTGTCCTTCACGTAAAAGATAATAGTAGGGATGGGTGTACGTAAACAAGTGTTTATGTATGTTATTTGAAGGTTTACAAGGGAACTGAAAATGCTTGATCAAACCTTGGAACCCTCTGTAATCAAACTGGTAGTAAACAATGAAGAAGAAAGGAAGCCATAATTGTTATATACTAAAGAATTAACAAACAAGACATTATACTAAAAGAAGATTAGATGGACTGGTTAGAGCTTGTGTGTTACAGGAAGGAGGTTTGGGGTTCTACTCCTTCCTAGAACGTTTTTTTTAGCACTTAGTATCCATGGGATTTGATTATGGCAGACCTTTAAGTTCAAAACGAAATTTGTGTTTGAAATTATTTTGCTATTACTATTTTTATAACTAAATAAATAATTATTGATTGTTTTAAACAGTATAAGTCTTGAAAATCTAATTAAAAAGGTCACAAGTTCGATCCTCTCTGAAATTATTATTATTATTATTATTATTACTTTTTATTTAAATCGTAATCTCTCAAATTTTAAAAATGTTTGAATCACAAATTTATGAAATTAACGAATGTTAATAAACAACTTTATAAAATAAACCGATTTGACCGGCTAAATGTTAAAAAGTCCAAATAATAGAATTCTAACCTATTACTTATAAGAATTTTAATTCATTCAAACTAACATGAAATTAAACAAAAACACAGATTTCTGAATCGTCGGAGATTTGTATTACTCGCTTATTTTTTTCTGATTACTGCTGGTTAAAATAATAAGGCCAAGGTACGGATTCTGTTTATTTAACTCATAGTATAAATTCTGTTGTCAGTTATTGTACGGATTTTATACCTTTGCCTCATAGTATTTTCTGTTCTGTAATCTGTTTCTGTAATCATTAAAATTTATTTCTGTATTGTTCTGATTTCTGATTGCCACGATATGATATCGTGTTTCTCTGTTTCGTTTATCATGCAATAAATCTAGATTATATTGTACTCATTATTGCATGATCCAAATATGACTGAACTTGGTAGTTTATCTACCCTACTGAACCTACTGGACTTGGTAGTTTATCTACCCTACTGAACTTTTTGAAATTGTATTCTGTTACCCGAGCATGCCCCTACCTGTAAGGATGACTACAGGCCCATTATGGCGGCAACCATAATGTGGAACCATCCGTGACGGTTAGTTGAGTTCACGGCGTCTCCATTAGTACTCTGATAGTACATTTGTGCACCTACTGAATTCTGGGGAGGCGTATGGACTGGTCCTAGGATAATTTTAAACTGTACCTTCTGATTCTGGGGGATAGTGACGTGTATGCCAACACTAACTATCTCATGTGTCTGGTAAGCGGGAGTAGCTACCCGTGAGCCTTACACTTATTATACGTACAGTCGGCTCGTGGTATATTCTGTAATGTTATAATTCTGACTTACAATATAACCTGTGTTATTGTTTCTGAAAGGTTATATTTTATCAAAGTCAGATTACTGTATACTGTTCTGTTTCTGTTACTGCTCTGTTATTGATTTCTGTTTCTGACCGTTATTCTGATTATCTTCATCACCTTTTGAACTTTTTTAATTTACTGTTGTTTATCCGTTACTGAGCATTCTTTGGCTCAGCCGTATTTGTTTTTGTGGTGTTTATCTCTTTGGTGTTGGTAATCAAGAAAACCAGACGGGGGAACTTTTGAGAGTAAAATCGGAGTTAAATCTGAAAATTTCCGTTACTATAGTAAATGTAATAATCAATACCTAAAACTTAAATATTTGTTTTGTTATGTTTAATTATCAACTTAAGACTTATGTATTTATGTTTTAAATACATTTGGGATTGTTGCATTTACTTCTGATTCTGTATACGTGACACGTCAGCCGGAAACCAGGTTGGGGCGTCGCACTCTCTCTTTTGAAGTTGGTTTTGTATGGATTCTACACTTGACCTTAACACGTTTGACCTTAACATGTTGGATTCTACACTTTACCTTAACACGTTTGATTCTACACTTGACCTTAACACGTTTGATTTTTTTAATTAATATGTAATTTTTTTACATGTTTGTTTTTATACACATTTGTAAAGTGTCACCCACGAAGACCCATTTTTTATTCTGAAGTCATTTTAAAAATGTTAGTAACGTAACATTTGCTGTATTGAGATTTCCCGCATCTTGGCCAGTAGTTACGCTATTGTTACGTTGTTATTTTTTTGGTCTCACCTATATTACAGTGTACGTGTTTTGTTACGTAAAGATTACATGTGGTCTGATTTTTTTTTAATTTAATGTGTAACAGATTTTAAATACTTTTGGCTATTGTTATGTTGTTATTTTTTGGGTCTCACCTATAGCAAATGTAATGAGGTTACCAATGTTTTTCAGGTTCGTGAATTGTTACACAGTTAATGCACCTACGTTACAAATGTGTTACATATTAACACCGATCTTTGTTATACTATGTTACATATGTTTTACATGAAACAACTATATTACATATGTTTTACATATAAATTACGTTCATTACACATAGCAATACAACGATTTTACCAATGTTTTACATATAGTTTTTAGTGGAGGGAGCCTAGCGTCTAGGCAGCCTCCTAGGCCGCATCATAACAAATAGAATGATATTACCAATGTTTATACCTTTTTAGTCTATTTTTTTAATTTCTTTACACTTTTGACCCCTGTAAATGAACCAAATGTTTAGCAATCAAGTAAAAAGTTCGTTCATGAAAGTTTGTTTAGCAAATAAACGAACATGAACACACATCCCATTTGTTCATTTACGTTTGTAAACGTTCGTTTATTTTACCGGAATTTTAATTTATTTATTAACTGAAATGGGTTAATATCAATCCAACTTTACAATTCATTTGTTCGTTCATGTTTGTTTAACTATTTTTGTTCAATAATGGTTGTTTTGTTTCTTTAGTCATGTTCGTTTATGTTTGTTTAGTTATGTCTGTTTACTTATGTTCGTCTATGTTTGTGAACCATTCATGTATAGTATTAACGAACCAACATGAACGAACACGAACACACTAAGTTTATAACGAACGAACACGAACAAGAAAACCCTGCTTGTTTAAATGTTTATGTTCCCTATATATGCAGTCGCCTAAGCCGCATCATAATAAATATAACGATGTTAACAATGTTTTTCAGGTCGTGAATTGTTAAATAGTTAACGCAGCTACTTTACAAATGTGTTACATATTAACATCATTCTTTGTTTTACTATGTTACATATGCAGCCACCTAGGCCGCATCATAACAAATGTAACGATGTTACCAATATTTTTCAGGTTCGTGAATTGTTAAATAGTTAACGCACCTACGTTACAAAGGTGTTACATATTAAAATCAATCTTTGTTTCACTATGTTACATATGTTTTACTTGGAACAAATATATTACATATGTTTTACATATAAATTATGGTCCTTACACATAACAAATACAACGATGTTACCATTGTTTTACATATAGTTTTTAGTGGAGGGGCGCTTAGGCAGCTATCTAGGCCGCATCATAGCAAATACACTGATGTTACCAATGTTTTTACCTTTTTCAGTCTAGTTTTTTTAATTTTTACAATTTTTTGGCCTGTAAATGAACCGAACGTTTACTAAACAAGTAAAAAGTTCGTTCATCAAAGTTTTTTTAGTAAATAAACGAACATGAACAAAATTTTTTTGTTCATTTAACTAAACGAACGAACCTGAACACACGTCCCATTTGTTCATTTATGTTTGTGAACGTTCGTTTTTATTCGTTCATTTACGTCCGTTTATATTTGTTCGTTTAGGTTCGTTTATGCTTGTTAATTTATTTTTATTAATAAATCAATTCATTTATTTTAAAAATCAGTGATATATTTGTGTTCTTTATAAACTAACATGCTTGTGCCATTTTATTTTACCGGAATTTTAATGAAATTTATTAACTGAAATGAGTTAATATCAATCCAAGTTTAGAATTCATTTATTTGCAAATGCACCTATGTTACAAAGACGTTACATATTAATTATAATCTTTGTTTTATTATATTACATATGTTTTACTAGGAACAACTATATTACATATGTTTAACGGCTAAATTGCGTTCGTTACACAAGGTTTACATATAACAACTTAGATAGCTTTTATTGTGAACAACTATATTACATATGATTTATATATGATTTACACACAGGACTTGTTGTACATGTCAGAATTAGGTTATTGGGCATGATTCATGTAATTGCAAGACAAAGGGTTTTGATCTCGCTATCGTGAATGTCGAAAAGTAGGGAATAACATGCACTTTTTGTTTTTTATTAATCTTAAATGTGGTTTAAAAAACATCTAAGGTGTTTGTTCTTTTTTTATGCTTTCATAAAAGTTGTCTTTTGATTTAGTTATTAAAAGTTTTTTAAATGTGTTCGAAATGTGCGACATGCGTTGTAGTTACACTTATGTTACGTATATGTTACATTTAAAAAATCAGTTTCAAGGAATTTTTAAAATTTTTTAACCGATGTGACAGGTCATAAAAAGTAACTGTTTTAGTTTTAAAATTTTTAAAGTTTTAAACAAGGAATTTCGTACCTTATGTACTTTTTGAAGAATCAATTTTTTTTAATCTAACTGTTTTAGTTTTAGTGTAATTGTTTAAGTTTTAAATATTTTATGTTAATGTGTTATATATGTATAAACAACGTTTAAATTTTGTAACATGTCAGTAGCTTAAGCGTAACACCACCGGAAAATGAGAGTAAATTTGGGCGGCGGTTTTTGGTATGGAAAAGGTGAGTGTACGATTTTTGGGGATTTAAAAAGTAAAATATTGGTTTTTAAGTACAAATGGTAGAAAGACATATATACTCTTTCTGTACTTTTCAATTAATTTACCAAACAATTAAATAAATCAAAATACCCAAGATTAATCTCAACCACAAGATCTTAAAATCAATGGTTAAATTTGTGGTTTTCATGGTTTTTGCGTTAAGTAAAGGTTTTCAAATTATCCATACATATATATATATTATATATATATATATATATATCGTATAAGATTAGACTAAAAAGGCTTAAAACCTTAAAAAGTGTAGAAAGAGATTTGGGCCATTGATTTTTTAGATAGATGGTTGTAATTATACCACATCATTAGAAATAATTAAGGAAAAACTTAAATGGTTAAAGGGGTATAATGGGTATTGTGATTGTTGTTGACTTTTTTAACTTCTCCTTTTTTAAAAAACGTTTATAACTTTTTTATATATTTATTATTATTTAAAAAAATTACACCATAAAATCGAGCATTTTTTTATCTTTTTAACGAGTATAATATTGCTATAAAAAAAACCTGGCCTGAATTTACTGTATATGAGTTTTGCGTTTTATGGTATTTTCGGATGATTCATATGTCTGAACTCTAAAAACACCATAAATTATCCAGTTTAAGTTTCATGAATATTCGAACACTATTAACACCATAAAATGTTTACACTATAACTCGGAAAAACAACATAAAACGTATGGATGCATCGCCATAAGAAACACCATAAAAGTGTTTATGGTGTTTTTAGTGTTCAAAAACACTACAAAATGCCCTGTTTTAGTTTCATTAGTACCTAAACACAATAAACACCATAAAATAACTCAAAAAACACCATAAAACGTGAACAACATAAAACGTAAATGTCTCAAAACGTATAGATGCGTCACAAAATTAAATGTTTATAGTGTTTTTAGTGTTCAATATGTTCATTCGTGAACACGATAAACCTAAGTTTGAAAAACACCAGCATAAACTTAATGTTTTTCGTGCTAAAAAACACTATAAAATGTCTTGTGGTATTTCAGGTTCAGTTAGTATTCAAAAACAACATAAAAAACATCTTAAAAACGCAAGTTTCATAAACACCTATTATTGGTTTTTTTAATATAGCAATATTATACCCGTTTAAAAGGTAAAAAACTCTTGATTTTATAATGTGATTTTTTCAAAAAAATGTTAATGTATAAAATAGTTACAAACGTTTAAAAAAACGGTGGAAATTGCATGTGACTTGCATGTGCAGCCTCCTTTTTTAATTTTAACATTTATACCCTTTAACCTAATGTACACATGTCATTTTATTGTTGCTTCTTACACTTTTTAAGGTTTTTATCCTTTGTCCTTTATATATATATAAGGGAGGGTTCAATATAAAACCTTCATTTTAGAGAAAACTTAAAAACTAATCACAATTGTTATCAATCAATTTCGTTTTTCGTTTTTTATTTTACATTTTGTTTTATTATAAGATTAGATCTGTTAACAAAAGAAAAAAAACAAAAAAATATATGTAACTCGTTTAATTACATATGTGTAACTCATTGATTACATATATGTAACTTTTTTTGTTACATATACATAACTCCGCAATTTACATATTTTTATTAAAAAAATTTCTTTGTTTATATCATTTCTAAGCTAAATATAAAAAATCATGAATTTTTTCTTTTAAAAATCAATTGCTTAGCACAAGTTTTCTTAGTTTTCTTCAAAGTAATGAGTTTTTATTTGAACCCTTCTATATATATATATATATATATATATATATATATATATATAGGGATTTGGTTCAAATAAGAACCCTGCTTAATTGTGGCAACCCAAATTACCCTGCAAAAATTTGCCGAATCTTTGATTCTTTTTCATGGTCTTTATTATAAATATTTAGGTGGGTTTCTTTTTTTTTGTTTTAGCTAATTCGCAAGGCAAATCGAATTTGCATCGGTGTAAAAGTTTTGCACATTTTTAAATGTTGCGAAATGCAAATCGAATTTACACCGATGCAAATTCAATTTGCCTTGCGAATTAACAATGGAACCTCCCCTATATAGGGGGTTCAAAAAAAACTCCTCACTTTGGAGAAAACTAATTAGTTTTCTAACCAATCAATTTAAAAAAAATTCATGATTTTTTATTATTAGCTTAGAAATGTTATAAACAAGAAAAAAAATTTAATAAAAATATCGAAATCACGAAGTTACGTATATGTAATATATAAAGTTACATATATGTAACTTTAAAATGTATTTACAAGTTATATATATGTAATCAATGAGTTACATATATGTAATAACATGAATTACATATATTTTTTTCTTTTTGTTAACAAATATAATCTTATTATAAAACAAAATGTAAAATAAAAAACAAAAAACGAAATTGATTAATAACAATTGTGATTAGTTTTTTAAGTTTTCTCAAATATGAAAATTTTCTATGAAACCTATATATATATATATATATATATATTGAGAAGTGTTCAAATAATAACTCATTCTTAAAGCAATAACCCAGATAACTTTGCCAAGATGAAGCCAAATATTAAAATTTTTTTTGAACATCATTGTAACACAATTAGAACACTATGTTCTTTTATGAGTTTGTGAAAATTTATCACCGTTTAAGAGATATCATCGTTGTAAGTTTTTGATTTACAGCACTGTAACTGTTTTAGGCCCAAAACTTACAACGATGTAAACTCTCAAACGGTGATGAATTTTTGCAAACTCATAAAAGAACATAGTGTTCTAAATGTGTTACAATGATGTTAAAAAAAATCCAAGATTTGGCTTCATCTTGTCAAAGTTATCTGGGTTATTGACACCACATGTTTAGAAAAAGGTTAAAAAGGAAATTTACCAAAATAATCATTTTTATCAAGTCTTTACTAAAATAATCACTTATATTTAGCCCTATATTTCAGTTTTATACTTCAATTTAAACCTCGCTTTAAACGTCAGTTTTATGTACTTTTGTGTCCCATAAATAATTATATGGGCCCACATGTTGACGGTTTTGTTAGCGTTTAAATTGATGTCTTAAAACCCCTTTGACACCGGCTTAAATCTCACTTGCGGCTCGGCCCAATTTTTTACACTAGTTTGGCGTGATGTTAAAGCGGCGTCTTTAGACGCCCGTTCTAGAGACGTATTTAGACTCCGGTTCTTGATGGATGTGACTTTACCTAATTTTATACATACGTTTTTTGTTCAGTTGCTATTAGAACTTGATTTTCTATTCAAAATTATGTTCAATTTATGTTCGATTTTAATAGCCCTAATTTGTGTTCATGTCTGAATGCTAAAATTGAAAGGACGTATCGAGCACGCAAACACTTCGAAAACAGTATTAAAGAACATATTCTACAGCGTACCGTTTACAAACTTTTATTTGCCACCAGAAAAAATAACATTAATCGACATTGTTACAAATAATAAAGCAGAAAAAAAGTGGTAAAAAAGATAAAATAAGGAAAAAAACATAAAAAATTTCTTAACATAACACACAGACATAAAAAAGACAAAAATGTTGTGGTTGGTGTCCACATGTATGAAGTGTATAGTGGTAAAAAAGAAAAAAAATCAGAAAAAAATTATATTCAAAGAATAAATGAGTTAGGTGGCAATTAATCACATCAGTCAAATCATATAAAAGTAAAAAGCCAGGAGCTTTGGAGTTTTAATTAAAGATGTCCATTCTAACGTCTTTAACCCGTCAAATCAGTTAAGGTAACATCAATCAAGAAATGGTGTCTAAAGTCGCCACCTCAGAATCTAAAGACGTCGTTTTAAGGGCTTTAAGGCGACACCAAGCCAATGTTATAAAATTGGGCCAAGCCGCATATGAGATTTAAGCAGGTGTCTAAATTGAGTGTCTAAAGATGTCTTAAGACGCCGGTAAAAAAGGGGTCTTACGACAACCATTAAGATCACTTCTAGGACTGACCGACGCCTTACTTGCACAGGTACCTACTTAGTGTCGGTCTCACAATCCTATGGTGTTGTGAAATTTCTAATCGGAGGCAAAGCCGCAAACATATGAGCCCGTATGTTTTCTTCATAGGACACAAAAATATATAAAATTGGCGTCTAAAGTGAGGTTTAAAGCGAAGTATAAAATCGAAACGGAGGGCTAAATATCACTCATTATATTGGTAAAAACTTGGTTAAAGATGATTATTTTGGTAAATTTTCTTGATTAAATGATTAGTAGTTTAAAAAAATGTAAAAAATTGGTATTCATAAAAGTAATAAAAGATAATTAATTCTTCACTCAGGGAAGTACCTAGGGCTTATCCCAATATTTTGATATTCGAAAAACTATAAGGTTGGTATGAGAGACTTTATATACCTAAATGATCAAGGAAGAATTTTGTTGAGTAAGATTGCAATGATATATGATGGACTTGTGGTTTTTTTAGAGGCAATGATGAAGAAAGTATCATAATTCATAACATTTCCATTGAGTGAGGATTAGAAAATTGTGACGCCTCGATCCCGGGGTCTCGAGATTGCGCCACTGACAACGGTCGGAATTAATCCAGAACACAAAGTTATACAGATTAAAAAGACAGCATAATGAAACAAAACCTTAACTTATTTTATTAATACGTATTTACATACAAGAAAAACTACAATATATTAGTTTCAAACTAAGCCAGTACAAAACTCATTAGACAAGCCTTCTTTATTCCAGTTATGCCTCAGCCTTCCCTTTGCTACACGAGGCATTATTCCTCCCTGATATGCATACTTAAACAAGTCAGTTAAAACTGGTTAGTTCTAAGTTTTACAAACTATAGTCCATAAACATTTACACGCATAAAATAAGTTCATCAAATCATTATGAATAAATTGTACAGTATCAAAAATAACCACAATAATACCATCTATGCATTCCCTACTAAAGCACTGCCCCAGAGGTCACACACCCTCTAAAGTGATCGTCACCACTTATTCAGGCCCTGTTATAACCCGCCATGACAATCTTATTCTAAGTAGCGCTTAATGCAAAGGCTTTATAATGGGTTTGAAAACCATTTTAAAAATATTTTCTGCACACCTTTATTCAAACATTTCTATTGCTACAAACAGTTCTCAGCGTCGCAGTGATCAACTTTTGCCCAACCGCAACCGGGACTTCAAAACCACCTTTTCTGCTTGACCTCAGTCGAGATTTTCAAAATCATTTATTGCTCAACCGTAGCTGAGACTTTAAACATTGTTTACCCAATCACAGTCGGGTTAAAGTCATTTTCAAAGAACAGTTTTATAGCATGCACATCAGCCCAAAATGATAAAACATTTAAAATAAGGCTACGAAGAACTCACCTGACTTGTGTAATACTTGATCGATATAACCTCGATCTTCTAGCTTGATTCCACGTAATCACATATTTCCTAATATCAAAAATATCCTAGTGAAATCATTACATGAGCAATAATACTAATTTGGGATTCTAATCGAGCAGCATAACGACTTATGTTTAGTTATTCTTTATACGAGTGTTTAGCTCGTTTCATTAACCACGAGGTAATATATATATATATATAGGGGAAGGCTCCTAAGAAAACTAGGCAAATGAAGAAAACTAAAAAAACCATGATCTAACCCTTAATTATATAAATCAATGGTCCAGATTAAAAATGGCAGAATTGTAATTAATATGAGATTGTAATTTATTCAAATAAATGC